>CM053156.1:67391048-68641048 GCA_028571685.1 Heterohyrax brucei
GCCAGGTGGAAACCCTGGTGGCACAGTGGTTAAGTGGTATGGCTGCTAATCAAAAGGTCAACAGTTCAAATCCACCAGGCACTCCTTGAAAACTCTATCAGGGCAGTTCTACTCTATTTATAGGGTTACTATGAGTTGAAATTGACTCAACAATGGTGGGTTTGGTTTGGTTTTACATGGCAAACCCACTGCTATTGAGTTGGGTCTGACTCATGACAACCCTAGAGGTCAGAGCAGGACTGCCCATAGAGTTTCCAAGGAGTGTTTGGCAGATTTGAAATGCAGATCTTTTGGTTAGCAGATATAGCACTTAACTCACTATGACACCAGGGTTTCCACAGTGAACAAGAAATCTCTGTTCTTCATGAATCATGTCTTCCTGGGGGAGAGTGATCATTTTTAATATTTTCAAATAATGGTAGATGCTATGAAGAAAATAAGCCTGAGTGAGTTAATAGAGATTGGCTTAGGGTACAGGATGGGACTTAATTTTAGGTCATGTGGTCAAGAAAGGCATTTTTGATTAAGAAACTTGCTTAGCTGATCACCATTACTGAACATTTTGATCCAGGACCCAACAAATCATCATTATTGATTTTTTGTTGCTTGGTTCAGAAGTATTTTAATTACAGTATTTTAAAAAAGTTTTATTTTGCTATAGGTAAAAGTTTATAGCACAAGCTAGTTTATTCAAAAAATTATACATAAATTGTTCTGTGACATTGGTTGTAATCCCTACAAAGTGTCAGTGCTCTCCCTCTTCCCCTTTCCACCTCAAGTTCCTCATGTCCATTCATCCAGTTTTCTAGCCCCTTCCTGCCTTCTGTCTTTGCTTTAGGGCAGGTGTTTCCGTTTTGGTCTTATATACCCGATTGATCTAAAAATCACATGCCTCACATGTGTTATTGTTTTTATACTCACTGCTGGTGAGTTGGGTTCAACTCACAGGGATCCTAGAAGTCAGAGTAGAACTGCCCAACAGAGTTTCCAAGGAGCGCCTGGCTGATTTGAACTGTCAACCTTTCAGTTAGCAGACATAGCACTTACCTCTCTATGCCACCAGGGTTTCCAATTGTTTTATAGGGCTGTTTAATCTTTGGCTGAAAGGTGGACTTCAGTTCTGAGTTAGTAGGGTGTCTGGAGGCCCTAGTTTCAGGGGTCAGATCAGTAAGTCTGGTCTTTGTTTTGTGAATGTGAATTTTGCTTTACAATTTTCTCTTACTCTGTCCAGGACTCTGTTGTGATTCCTTGTCAGGGCAGTCAGTGGTAGCAGCCAGGCTCCCTCTGGTTCTTCTGGGCTCAAACTGGCAGTGGGTATGGTTTATGTGGGTATTCTGGATATGTATTTTCCTTGTGTCTTTGGTTCTCTTCTTTTGCCTTTGCTGTTTGTGAAATGGGGCCAATAGATGTATCTTATACGGCTGCACACAAGCTTTTAAGATCCTAGACACTCTTCACCAAAGTATGATGTAGAACATTTTCTTTATGAACTATGTCAGTTGACCTAGATGTCTCCTGACACCATGGTCTCCAGCCCTCAGCCTTAATAACTCAGTCTCTCAAGGTGCTGGGATATGTCTAGGAAGATTCTGTGACTTTGCCTTGGTCTAGTTGTGCTAACTTTCCGAATTTTGGTTATTGTCTTTCCCTTCATCTATGTTAACACTTCCCTACTATCTAGCTAATGATTTCCCCTTCCATCTTTCCCCTCTCTCATACCCATCAAAGATTGCTTTTTTCCTGTGTGTAAATCTTTTCTTGGGTTTACATAATAGTGATGTCATAAAATATTTGTCTTTTGTGATTGATTTATCTCACTTAGCATAATGCCCTCTAGAGTCATCTGTGTGAGAGATGTTTTGTGGATTCACCATGGTTTTTTATCCTTAGCTAGTATGCCATTGTGTGTATGTACCATAATTTGTTTGTCTGTTCATCTGCTGATGGACACTTAGGTTGTTTAGTAAATTAATCTTGATCAAAAGGAAGCAAAATACATGGAACAGAACTTCAACTTCTTATTGGAAACCAGAATTACTGGATCCATTGATACTGCAGGAACCCCTGAATCTATTGCCTGGAAACAACTTTTAAGCCTTGAACCAAAAACATTCTATGAATTCACTTTTAAGCTAAGCAACAATTCAGCTCATTCAATAAAGACCGTTCACTTTGAGCACTGAGCTCTTTCATAGAATTATCTACATGAGATTAAGTGGAAAACAGTAACTCTAAAACAGATGAGAACTTTCAGGGGCAGAGTCTAAATTAATGGTGGAGAAAAAATGTGGGCAGAGATAGGGAAAATGATGACCAGTGTGAAGCATGTGACCACTGTCAATGAACTAGACAAGCAGACATTGTTGAGTGGGTGTTTTGCTGCATGTATTTCCACCGAGAGAGAGAAAGACTTACTTGGGGTACAGATACTTTCTCTCTCTCTCTCTCCTTCTTTGCAAACTCCTCCTCATAAGAGATGGACAACCTTTTCTGACTGGTAAATTTGGGAGCAAGACCTGAGGAAATAACAGTCAATCTCTTCCTTTGGTAAGATAGAGTGAGGTGTCTACAAAGTCATGTGTTCTGTCATGTTCCTTCATGTTTTAAGGTTTTACAAGGGCAAGACCACATACATGGTAGGGTGGCTGCATGGATCAGCACATTCTTCCTAATTGTGAGGTTCAGTCTGGGGAGGTATGAATGCCCAAAGGGAGTGGTTCTCAAAGTGTGGTCTGTGGGTCAGCATCATGAAGAACACTCAGGCACCTGTTCAAAATGCCACTTCTCAGGCCCAGCCCCTGACATCCTTAATCAGAAACTATGTTTGACAAGCCCTCCAGGTAACTTTGATACAGTTCCCAAGTTTGAAGTCTCTGCTCAAGTAGTTTCACAATGACGAACACGCAGTGCTCCCAGGTGTTGAAAAGCTTTGCAGTTCCAACCTGTTTGAAGTCACCAGTAAAAGCCTACACTTTGAATGTCAGAAGCCTTTGGAGTTCTTTTCTGTAGCTCAGGGTTCCTCCACCTCTGCATGGTTGACTTTTGATGCCAGAGAATTCTTTTATTATTTTTTGTAAAATTGTAAAATTTTGTAAAATGCTTGGCAGCATTCTTGGCCCTTACCCACTAGATGCCAGTAATGCTCCTACCCCTGGTGGCAACAATTAAAAGATCTCCAAACCAAAATCCAAGCCAAAACCACTGCCATAAAGTCAATTCTGACTCATAGTGACCCTATAGGTCAGAGTAAAACTGCCCCATGGAGCTTCCAAGGAGCATCTGGTGGATTTGCACTGCTGACCTTTTAGTTAGCAGCCATAGTGCTT
Source organism: Heterohyrax brucei (assembly GCA_028571685.1). NCBI lineage: Eukaryota > Metazoa > Chordata > Mammalia > Hyracoidea > Procaviidae > Heterohyrax > Heterohyrax brucei. The sequence continues at coordinate 67,394,375 of CM053156.1, forward strand.
AACCACTATAGAACCAGGGTTTCCAAAATATGTCCAGACATTACTAAATATCTCCTGGGGGTAAAAATGCTTCTGGTTGAGGACCACTGCACTTAGTTGAGGGTATCACTTGTGCCAGTTCTCAGTGGCCACTAAGTAGATGGCCTTCCTCAAGGAGAGAAAAAGACCCATCTCACAGATTGTTGGAAGGAGTAAATGTGTAATATCTGAAAAGCCTATAGAACAGTTAAGTACTTTATAGGGATTTTCACCTAAGTGTCAGTGCTGGTGGTGCAGTGGTTAGGCAACTGCTAACCAAAAGGTTGGTGGTTCCAACTCCCCTGTGGCTTCATGGGAGTAAGACCTGGCAATCTCCTTCCATAAAGATTACAGCCTAGGAAACCTTACAGGGCACTTCTATTCTGTTATATGGGGTCACTGTGAATCAAAATCAACTCAACAGCACCTAATGCCAACCATGTTGTTACAATTTCAATTATTATAACTGGTTAATATATAGACTGTGAGAGGTCTATGTAAGAGTCAGTTACTATCATTATCATTTTTATTTTAATGCTTCTTGCCTCATAATGTATTGATGGAAAGTTAATTGTTAACTTATTGTTACTGTCTTCCTCTTATGACAGATCAGAATTTTTTTTTTTAATTTTGCACATGGTGCTCCTAGATCTTCTCCCTTTTGGAAAAAATGATCATAAAATCTTTTCTTTTTCTGAATAGGTTTGCCTTATCACATAGCCCTTCCAGTTAGAAAAATGAAGGAAAGGTGTTGTTAAACTACAAATCAATTTTCTTCACTCTCCTTGAAGAATACTCCAACACATGGGATCACCTCTTAGTCCTTCGAGTCTTGCTCAACACAACCTGCTTTAAGAAAGTGGGTTCTTTTCTAACCTCCATCCCTATCCCATGAATGTTGTGATCCATATTTGAATATAGGGACTCTTAAAGTAAACTCCTAATAATGTGCCAGGATTGACAACTGTTGGCCACGTCCTTCGCTCTGTAATAGCAAACATCTGCACCAAGGGGGAAAAAGTCCGTAAACCATCCAGATGTTTGGTTGATGCTTTGCCACGCATTCAGAAGTTATGCAACATCTGGATGACAACCTAGCATGTTGGCTTTCGACTGGGCTGTTTGGGTATTATGTAGACACAGGCTTTATCTTAACATGGTCATAATTTACGAGTTTGGAATTTCAAATACAATCCAAATCCTTAGGAGCCTGAATCCTTTCACCCTTGGTAAAACGTGAGTATGTGTTTTGAAAGCAGTAAGACTTGGAAAGTTTGTTAAAAAAAAGTCTCAAAATGCATTTGGACATCAAATACTTCTCAATCTCCAATGTTTTTCTGATTTAAATGAATCAGAAACATATGGATTAAATTTCCTTTAAATTGCACTCGAGATTAAAAATCAAGGGAAAAAGTGCCCAGGGCCAAATGTGTTTCAGGTTTTCTAGGACAAAATAGAGTTGACAATGAGCTGGGGATGTGAACAACACCCACATGGCTGCCGGAGTGCCCACTCCTCTGCTTGGTTTAAGGACCTGAGTTTTATCCAAAGAGTACTTGTTCTCCCTCCGTCAAGCAACCACACAGACCGCTGGAACACAACTGTAATAACCAACATCAACAATGAAAATGTCTGCTAATTTGCAGTTAGCTGAAAACAAACAACATAGTTCAAAGTCATACTCAAGACATCTTCTTTTAAAGTTCCCCCGCAGGATCTGAAATCAATTAAAAGAGAAATTAACATCTGAAAAAGGAGCTGTTTTAAGCATTATTTAAAAAGTGGGCAGAGACGGGGTTTCTAACAGCCAGGCCACCACAAACAGCAACCTAGCTCTGGGCATGTCATCTTTGTGCTCAGATATCAACCTAAATTCATCTCAGAGGGCTCTAAACTAAGCCAGAGAAAATCAGCAGGAAGACATGATACGGATGAGCATGAGAGCTTAGATTCCCAAAGGAGAGGGATCTAGATCTGACTTCTACCCCTCTTACCTCTCTATGGTTTGGCCAATGAAAGGACAGAATCAGTTTGATCTTATTGGTGACCAAAATACCTTGTATTCACAAGTTTCAGTCACACTGCCTTTTTCATCCCAGATTTTATTTTGAAATGCTTGACTTTCCGTTTCTACTTCTCCAGATTAAAATAACAGACCCTTTTTCCAGGTTCACTAGACTTGACTTTGACTAGCCCCTAGAGGCCAAGAGATCTTTGGCGGACGGTTTAGAGTCTGAGCTCATTGGCTCACCTGCAGAAATTTTCCCCACCACCTCCTCTCTGCCTCTACCTCTCTCTCCTTTCCCAGTTTAACTTTATGGCTTGTATTTAGAAATTTTATTACACTCAGAAGTTGCACTTACCAACCCCTTTATCATGTTATGGAAACTCTGGTGGTGTAGTGGTTAAGAGATATGTCAGCTAACCAAAAGGTCGGTAATTTGGATCAAAAGTGTTCCTTAGAAACACTACCCTGTCCTGTAGGGTCACTATGAGTCAGAATTGACTCAGTGGCAGTGGGTTTTTGTTTATCATGTTATACAACAGCTGTTTCAAATTTATACACTTAACGATGTCATTTATTCATTCAACAAGCATTTTTTATTAAGCTAATGCTGTGTGTTAGGGGTGTATTTACTGAAGATGTGTCTGTTAACAGGACAATTCACAGTGGAAGAGTAAATAAATGGATGCATAAGACAGTTGGAAATGCTGACTGGTGTGATTGAGAATATAAAACATGTTGATGTGATAGGAATATCAGTGAGTACTTATGTTATAGCTCAGAGCCCGAGAAACTGGGAGATAACTGAAGACAGCCAGTCAGCAGAAGCTCTCTGAGTAGATTATATTTGACTCAAGCTCTGTTTGGGGAGGAGAGACTTGGTTGTACAGTGGTTAAACCATCTGACTGCTAACTGAAAAGTTGGTTGTGCCCTCATCTGCTGAGAATTTGCATTTCTAACAAGTTCTCAGGCAATGCTAATACTACTGGCTAGCCTTTTGTTGACCTGTGGGATAGACAGTTCCCACCTATGTTTTAGGGCTCTGAGGTTTTTTGGGATGCCTCTTTCCCATTCAGAGTGCATGCTACTGCTGTGTTAGGGCTTGTTTGACATGGAAGAGATGGGCATGTGCTGTCAATTATGGTTTCCACAGGGTATTATTATAGAGGCAGTGCATTCTGGAGGTGTGAGTTTGCAAAACTTTTGTCTCTTTTGACTTATTTAATGGGGACATAAACTTACATTTCCATGTTTCTCTCTGTTTTTTGGAAGTAGCTTCACTTTCAATGATTCCGTGTTCCTGTGAACACAAATATCCCACATATTACTTATAATAACTATCAAAAATTCAGATACATTCTGATTTAGCATGCCTTACATTACTGAAAACATGTGATAGGAAAAAAACTCAAAACAGAAAATAATTCAGTTACCAAAGGGTTAGCTATCAATTCTAATAACCCATCAAACCCAATGCTGTGCAGCCAATTTTGACTCACAGTGACCCAATAGGGCAGAGAACTGTCCTGTCGAGTTCCAAAGCTTGCTAATCTTCACAGAAACAAACTATCACAACTTGCTCCCAGGGAGTGGCTGGCAGATTCAAATCACCAACCTTTTGGTTAGTGTACTAGTGGCTTAACCACAGCCACAAGACCAGGGCTGCTTACTAGTAGAGCTAAAATGAAATGAAACCCATTGCCATCAAGTTGATTCCAACTCATAGTGACCTCATACCTAAATCAAACCAAATCCCCTGCTGTCAAGTTGATTCTGACTCATGGCTACCCTCATAGGACAGAGTAAATCTGTCCCATATGATTTCTGAGGGTCAGCTGGTAGATTTGAACTGCTGACCTCTTGGTTAGCAGCCTGAACTCTTAGCCATGTCACTACTAGGGCTCCTACTAGTAGAGCTGTGTTTCTCAAAATTTATTATACATAAGAGTCACCTTGGAAACTTGTTAAAATGTAGGTTCTGATTCAGTATATCTGGGGTGGAAATGCAAAGTCTCAGCAGAGACTTTGACCAGAAGGAAACTACCAGCCACTCTGCAGGAGAATGATGTGGCAGTCTGCTTCTGCAAACATTTAGAGCCTTGAAAACTCTATGCAGGAAGTTCTCCTCTGTCCTGCAGGTTCACTATGAGTTGGAATTGACTCAACAGTGATGAGTTTATGGGATAAGGAATGAGCCTTCTGAAAAGGTGGGTACATTTGTTTCTTGGGATTGTTGTACCAAGTTTGTGGCAAACTGGGTGTCTTAAAACAACAAAAGTTTGTTCTCACACAGCTCTGGAGGCTTTGGTGTTGTTGTTAGTTGCAGTGAAGTTGACTCCGACTCTTGGCAACCTTTCATATAACAGAATGAACTGTTGTCCAGTGTTATGCCATCTTCACAACCATTATCATGTTTGAGTCCACTGTTCTGGCTACTACATCAATCCACCTCATGGAAGATTTTCCTAAGTGTTGCTGACCCTACACTTTATCAATCATGATGACTGTCTCTAGCCATTGATCTTTTCTGATGCTGTGTCCAAATAGTAGAGGTGAAGTCTTACCTGCCTCACTGCTAAGGGGGTTTCTGGTCACATTTCTCCTAAAAATGATTCATTCATTCTTCTGGCAGTCTAAGCAAAGTTCTTCACCAGTACTATGATTCAAATGCATCAACTTTTATTCTGTTTTCTTTTTTTATTGTTCAGCTTTTGCATTCGTTTGAGGCAATTGACAATTCACAACTGAAGAGCCAATAGGGTTGGTTCTTTCTGGAGGCTCAGGGAAAGAATCTGTTTCATGCCTCCCTCCTAGCTCTGGGGTCTGGCAACAAACCTTGGTATTCCTTGGCTTGAGGTAGCATCACTCTAATCCCTTCCTCTGTCCTCACATGAATTTCGCTTTGTATGTTTCCCTCTCTTTTGTCCTTTATAAGGCTAATCATTATTAGATTTAGGAGATTACCTAAGACAAAGTCATCTCATCTGGATATACTTATTTAGTTACATCTTCAAAGATGCTTCTTGCAACCACTGTCACATTCTGAGGTTCTGGATGGGTCTATCTTTTAGGGGACAAAATTCAACTGACTCTAATGGAGAAGATTCCTGGTGACTCATTGTTTAGAAACTGAACTGCTAAGGAAAACATCAGTAATTTGAATCTACCAGCTGCTTCTTGGGGCTGTTCCATAGGGTCACTGTGAATTGGAGCTGACTTGACAGCAGCAGGTATGTTGGAGAAGAGTGTTCCTTATACAGAGGACAGCAAAAATGAAAAACTTGAGGCAGAAAAGAGATAGGTCTATGTAAAAGTAGAATGATATATTCTACTGAAAGTAGAATATATCAGTGTGCCTGATATTATGGTGTAAATAAGGGCAGTGTGATACAAGGTCAAAAGGTAAGCAGATATCAGATCAGGCAGGCTATTGTAAGCCATGGTATGGCCCTACATTTTATGTGAGTGTGATTGGAAACTTTATCAGTATAGGCATGCATGATCTCTTTGCATCTTAAACATATTCTTTTGGCAGATATTTGTTGAATGGACCACAGGAGAGCAAGAGCAGAAAGGAGACCTTTCTATCCAATTTGTGTCCCAATTCTGTCTCTTTCTCAAATCCTCTTCTTTGTAGAGACATTTTAGACACCACTCATTGCTTAATCCACTCCATTAACAGCTGAGAAACTGAATTCTGTTGGCCAGCATTTGTTATTGCCGTGACAAAGGGACAAACTTTCCAAATGCTGCCCCAGCTGGTAGGCTTTAGGATACTGTTATTGTTAGTTGCCATCAGGTTGATTCTAAGGCTTTGGGATAATAGCATTTTACTGACTTCTTTGTAACTGTTTAGACCTTATGCTATATAGACCAGTCTTAGAATACATTACTGGTTGAGCCAACTCATAGTATATTCCAAATGCAATAAAGCAACGTAAAAATTTTTACCAAAGAATTGACTTCTGATCCTGAGTCACTTCTTAATCTAATTGTTGAAGGATCACTGGTGGCCCAGTGGTTAAGTGCTTAGCTACTCATCAAAAGGTTGACAGTTCAAGCTCACCAGAGGCTCCATGGAAGACCTGGTGATCTACTCTGTAAAGACTATAGGCTGAGATACCCTATGGGGTAATTCTACTCTGTCCTATGGGGTTGCCGTGAGTTAGAGTTGACTCCATGGTGCACAGCAGCATCGGCAGTTGTCTTAGCTTCTGTTGAGTCAACTCTGACATATGGTGACCTTGCGTGCAATAGAATGAAATGCTGCCTGGTCATGCATACTGTACTCACAGTACCCACTCCCAACAGGCTTTTCCATGTATAATTCTAAATCAATGTAGCACTAAATACAGGACAATCAAAGATGAAAGCCATGGGCTATGGAAGTACAAAGAAAAGGCTTCAGGAAGGGAGCAGAATATATATTTTTGTCTTTGTAATATGAATAGCTAGTCCCTTTTGTTCCACACCAAAACATATCCTTATGGACCCACTTATTTCCATCTCAGTTGCAGCCTTCAAGTCATACCTAGAAGACTGGTCCTTGGCCTCTACTTACCCTCTCCACTCCATCTGCCACCAGAAACTGAAGGGATCTTTAAAAGTGAGGTTGTTAATGTTGTCCACCACTTAAAACCTTGAAAAACTTCCCATTGTGCTTGGGATACAATCCAAACCCCTTACATGACCCATAAAGCCCCACATGACATGATCTCTGACATCCTGCCTCTGTCTCCTGACACACTCCCCCCCAGAATTCCCTACACTCCAACCACGTTGGCTTTCCTAGAATGTCCCAAGTTCTCTCCTACTTTAGCATCTTTGAACTTCTGTTCCCTTTGCTTTGGAGCATTCTTCTCACATGTTTTACTCATCTACCCCTTCTGATCCTTCAGGTCTTGTTTTAAGGAGTTCTCACTCAGAAAGTCCGTCTCTGACTTTTAATTGAACCTTCTTCATCTAGATACATTATCTTCTTCAAAGGATGATAATAGCTCTGTTGTTTATTTTGTAACACGTAACTACGGTCTGTATTCTTTCATTCCTTTATCTCTGCTTCTTCAATGGCTTCCCTTCCCATGGGATGTCAGCTTCAGGTGGGTAAGGGTGCTATCTGTCTGAAATACCTCTCCCCCCTAACTCCTACCGTTGCCTAGCATAGAGCCAGGAACACGGTAGTATCCAAACAAGTAGTTGTCGAATGAATGAATTGAGGTTTCAGTCAAGGGAAATAGAGTGAGCATAGCCATGGAGGCTGGAAAGAGTACACATGTTCTCTGGGTAGTACTGTATAGAACTAGAAAAGAAAGTTGGCAGTCTGTTGGGAGACTCATAGTGGACACTACTTACAGGAAAGGGGTCCAATGATGAATGTCTTGGAATGCCCACTGAGCCATTTGGACTTAGCTCTGTTTTAAACAGGAGCAGTAAGAGACCCAAGATGACTGATGCTTTAAGGAGATTGCTCGGGTATCAGATGGGGAGTGGATTAGACAGGTGGACAACTGGATCCGGGGAGGCCAATGAAATGGCTATTATAATATTCCAGGTGACAGATGAAAAGACTTTGACTCAGAACAAGAGCAGTGGGGGTGGTAAACAGCTGAAGATGCAGAGGTTGAACTGAGAGAATTTAGAATGACTGCATGTGGAAGTCGAATACCAGGAAAGTGGAAGGCTGGTGCTGGTTTTTCAAGCCTGAGTGCCTGGCCATGTGGAAGAGGCCCTCAATACCTATAGGGGGAGCTTTTAAGGAAACGTGTCAGTCTCCCCCACCCCAAAGTGAGTAAATAAATATTCTTACTATTTCTGATTATGTTAAATGGCCCAAGCTTAACTAGCATAGTCAGTTGTAATTGTAAGGCTTTCCTCCTCAAAATGCAAGGAATTGCACGTCTCTGCCACATCTTTCCTTGGTGGGAGTGGGTGGCCCATCTGGACTACGGGGGAAGCCATCAGACCTCAGGCAGCCAGACAGGGCCAACCCAGGCCTGGCCTAGCTCTTGAGCCAAAGACACTCCACTTAGGACTGCTCAGAGACCTCTTCCCTCCCACAGAAGAGGGGATGAATTTTTAACTCACTATTGATCAAGCAATTTTAAAATCAATTTTAATTAAATGAAAGATTTCTATCAGGATTGCTTCTTTCTGGACAGTAAATTGGACCTTGTAATAACACTTACATTGGAACATCTCTCACACAAGTAACGGACTCCATCATAAATAAGTAAAGATCTTTCTCCTTATTATGCATTTGGGGGAAACTAAGGTTAGAGGTTTTGCCTAAGGCCTTGCAGTAATAGGAACAGAAATAGGAAACTTGAATCATGGGGATGCCAACATCAAATCCCAATACTACCACACTCAGCCTCCAAAAACCTACTCCTTACACAGGGAATGAAGAAAAAATAGATCCTTGACAGCTGCTGGGGAAGGGAAAATGGAAAGTATTTAGCTGACAAAGATGAAACAAGTTCACTGAATGGTGTATGTAGGAGATAGTTCATTATCAAAGGCATTTTCCTAGTTAGAAGTGGTCACACTTGGTTGACCTGTAGAAATATTGCCCCAGCAGGGTGAGCTGTCTACTAAATTACTCCTTTACGCGAGTCACAGATGCAGCTCTGTCCCCTCATCTTAGACTCCTGCTGTGTCTCGTGTTGGGAAGACTGAGACGTAAAGTCCCTTGCTCAGAATATCTGCTGTCAGGTTCCACCGTAACTGTTCCCCCTAACTGTTCCATGTCAACTATTTCATGTCTCTCACCTGTAGATTCAGCCCTTTACAATTCCAGATTCTACCTTAACTAGTGTGTGGAAGTCCATAGAATCAGCAGTCAAGAAATCAAACCACAAATTGCATAGGGCATATCAGTTGCAAAAGATATCTTAAAATTTTAAAAAAGCTAAGATGTTGCTTTGATGACTAAGATGTGCCTGACTCAAGTCAAAATCTTTTTAATCACCTCATATGCACATGAAAACAGGACAATGGAAAAGGAAGACAGAAGAAGAATTGATACGTTTCAATTATGGCATCAGCAAACAATACTGAATAATACACTGTGGACTGCAAGAATGAACAAACTGGTCTTAGAATAAATACAACCAAAACGCTCCTTACAAGTGAGGCTAGTGATGTTTTGGCTTGCTTATATTGGACATAACAGCAAAAACAACCAATCATTAGAAAGGACATTGTGTTTGGTAGGAAGTCAGTGAAAAAGAGTTAAACCCTCAATGAGATTGTTTGACATAATAGCCATGATGATGAACTTAACCATGTCAACTCTAATAAAGTCTGGTTCACATGTTCCTCTTGCACCCTGTCATGGTTGGAATTGTGTCCCCCCAAAAATGTGTGCAGCCACGTGGCTGGGATATGGTTCCCAGTATCTTGGGACTGTCCTCCATTGTGTGGTTTTGCTAACCTGTATGTTAAAGGATTAGGGTGGGGCTGTAAATTCCTGCTGTAGGGGGAGTTTCCTTGGAGTATGGCTTGCCCCACCCTTAATGCTTTTAGCTTGCAAGGAATAAAAGGAAAAAGAAACAAAGGACAATTTGAGAACCTCGCTACCATCAAGCAAGCAGCACCGGGAGCAGAGCGCGTCCTTCAGACCAGAGGTTCTTGCGTCAGGACGCTCCCTGGACAAAGACTGATGCAATACCGGACTTTCCTCCAGAGCCGACAAGGGGAAAGCCTTCCCCTGGATCGGACACCCTGAATATGGACTTGCAACCTACCGGACTGTGTAAGAATAAATCTTTCTTTGTTAAAGTCATCCACTCTGTGGTATTTCTGTTAGAGCAGCCCTAGCTGACTAAAACACACCCCATCCTTTGAACTGGAGTTCATTTATGCTATACCATACCAGTCTTGCTTAACTGTATTTCTACCTTTAGACCACACTGTGACTTGTCAAAAGGAAGATGTGGTACTTCCTTGAGGACCTTCTAAAGAATAAATTTCTGTTTGGTGTGAGATATCAGTAAAAACTTCATCCAATATTGATCATGCATCCTATTTTTATTCTCTTGGTATTATCTCACCATTTGCTATGCTTGCCTACTGAAATGTTTCATTAAGTAGAGGCTAACAGTTCAGGATAAAAAAAGTCAGAATGCCTCTGTTTAAATCACGGCTCAGACTCTTGCTAGTTGCTGATTTTGGGTAGCAACCTAAACTCTTGAAATCTTGGATCCTCCTTCAAAAAAACAAAATATTTGTAGAACCTGCTGCAAGGGCTGCATGAGTCAATGTACAGAATGTTCTTAGCACTGTACCCAGCAGATAAATATTCACATTATTATATTATTGAATGATTTCTCACTCCTTACACCATTTCGACCATATGTGGTACTGAACATGTACCACAAAAATGGCTCAGGCTAGGGTTATTTAAAAACAACTGACCAGATTAAAGTCTCATACAGAGATTTCAAAGCCATTAACTTGCCTCTTAAACACAAACAAATCTATGAGGGCGTGTAAGAATGAAGAAAGTTATCCTATGGAGAGGGCTATTCATACAGGCTTATTGACGAGAACGTCTGACTATTTTTTTTTGAATGCTACATTTGCTCGATATAGGGCCATGTGGCAGTGTACATGTGGCAGCCATATCAGACCCTGGCGTTAGGGCACAAGTAATTTCTTCTCTGGGTACAAGATCAGTCTGCACCCTGTTACGACCACAGGGACTCTGCTGTCCATTAGAGAGAGAAATCTCCTCTTGACAGTAAAACAAAAGAAGAATAATTTCATTTTTGGATTATTTATGAATGATAGTATATCTGTCTTCATAAAAAAGAATTGTCTAGCCCTCCATTTAATTCTGAGTGATATATGACTATCCCAGACAGCCTTCAAATAAAGAAGAAACAGATTTAGGCCAGGATAAATAAGACAGCAAGAAATTCTAAAGTCCACTTGTTCTGACTCTTGCTCCATTCTAGGGTCAGTTTCTTCAGGGCCTAGAGGAGTTGCAGGAACTTTCTAGGAGTTACTATTTAAGACCTTATGATGGTATTTCTCAGAAAGAGTCTCACCATTTATGGTAGAGTCACCTGGAGCAGGAAAATAGAGAACTCCTCTTCTGTGAGAAGCAGAATCAAGTACGGCCCCCAGCCACCTCCCTTGCCCTTCCCATACCATGCCAAATGGACTGGTTGATGTCTCTTTCTACTTGAGTCTGCTGCATCCTCTAGGGTACAAGCCTGACCTCAGTCATCTCTGACTTCTAATGGGACATCTGGAAAGCACTGAGTTTCTGTTCTTGTTTATTAAACAAAAACGTGAACAGCGGTGAACCAGAAAGACAAAATTCAGCAGCAGGAGCTTCAGAGATGAATCCACAGAGAATTACAAGTGACAAAGAATGTTTGAGAGTCAACAGGGGTCGAATAAGCCTCTCCAGAAGCTTGGCCCAGTCGGAAAGCTGTTCAAAGGATGGGCATAGAAGAATCTGAATTGAAGTTTCAGTCCTGTGGGACAGCAGGGTTGTGTATGCACCTGGACCTTGGGCTCCAGGGGCCACTCTGTGCCCAGGGAAACTTGTGTCTGAATGGTTTGCAGTGGATATCTCCTGATTTTATCTGTTCAGTGTTACTGTATCAGGGAAGCAATCCTTCCCCATATCATGTGCTTCTGTTGGGCATGCAGATTATGCACCTTGCCTCTTTCCAGAAGGACTGCAAGAGTGAGCAAAACTGATTTCTCCGTTAGGTATAACAGGCAGTGTGCTTTTAGGGGCCATGACCCTTTTAACAGCAGATGGGAATACTTTAATTTATATTAAAATCAGAATAAATTAATGAATCTAGTCTGTTCTGGATTATAACAATCTCTATGCCAGTGCAATTATAAAAAACAATAATATGGACATGCTGACGGGGTAGTGGTTGGCAGCTACAGCTGCTAACCAGAAGGTCAGCAATTTGACCTTCTTGAAAATTCTGTGGGGCAGTTCTACCCTGCCTGATAGGGTCACTATGAGTCAGAATTGACTGGAATGGAATGGATTTGGTTGTGTGTGTGTATCTCTGTATATGTATAGGGAAACCCTGGTGACATAGTAGTTAAGTGCTACATCTGCTAACCAAATTGTTGGCAGTTTGAATCCTCTGGGCACTCCTTGGAAACTCTATGGAGCGGTTCTACTCTGTCCTATAGGGTCACTACGAATCGGAATTGACTCAATGGCAGTGTGTATATATATATATGTATACACACACACACACACACATATATATACATTTTATGGTGGAAGGGGACCATAAACAATGATGACCAGAGGGTAGACATGTGTCACAGGTGAAGTCCACTGAGCGCTTTCCCAGGGACATAAGTGTGACTCTTGGGAACCAGGTTATAGGTTATACCAACAGCAACACCAATACAGAGATTTTCTGCCATATTGGTTATGAAGATGCACACAAACTGAGAACTCTGGAAATATGCATGAGCTTCACAGTGGTGTTCCCGAATGGAACTGGAGGCTGAGAAGGTTTTATTTCACTTGTTTGGCAAAACAAAGCAAAAAGAACGACAAAAATAATAAAACCACTAGTGGTAATTACAGCAAATGAATGTCAACTGTTGTTAAATCTGGATGGTGGGGGACCTAAATGCTTCTTTGATTATTTATTTATTTATTTATTTATGATTGAGTGAAAATGTACATTCCCATATAAATTTGCATGCCCACTGGGATGCAGCTTCCACTGCTCTCTCTGCCTGGTGACAGCACACTCTTCCTCTCTGCTGCATACATGTCTTATCCTCCTAACAATCTCCTATCCCCTCCTCTCCACCCACTCCCCCGCCTCCCATAAGAGGTCAGCAGGATGACATCCTATGGATGCATAGAACCATAAAGTGCACGCATGATATGGTCACTCTGTGTCACCAAGTCCAATCCATTCCTATCCGAAGAGTTGACCTCCATTATGATTTACAGACAGAGGCAGCATCAGGGCCATGGGCCATGCTTCCAGAGGACCTCCAAGACCCCTAGACCATCAGTTGTGATATTTTAGTGGAGATCTCAGAGTGCACCCTTTTTTATTCTTGTGTTGCCAGTGAGACTCAATTTTGTGAGCTCTGTCACTGCTATCATTGGTGATGGCCGGGCACCATCTGGTTCTTCTGGTCACTAGTCAATGTAGTCACCCACTCATGTGTGTCTCTCTGTCTTCTGGGTTCTCTTTCCCCCACATCTTTGTGGTCCTTGGTGATCATCTGCTCCTGTTGAGTTGGGACCATTTGCTGTACCCTCAAATAGCAGCTTTTAAGACCCCAGATGCCACTAACCAATATGGGGTGCAGAAGACTCTCTTATCAAAATGCTAATTGTGCCAATTGGCCTTGATTTCCCCTGAGAGCATGGTCTCTGGACCCCTGTCCTAGCTACTCTGTCCTTTCAATATTGGGTTAAGATGGGAGGAGTAATCATATTATGTTGAAGTCCAGTTAATATTGATCTTCTTTCTAATGTGTGCTGTCTGTATATTTCACCCAACCATGTTTCTATCAACTATCTAATGTAAACCCTCTCCACTTTCTCTCCCTCCCTGCCCACGCTTGCAGCCGTCAAAGAGTCTTTTCTTCTATGTATGAGTCTGTTTTTGAGTTCTTATTGTAGGGGTCTCATACAATATTTGTCCTTTTGTTGCTGATACTTTCACTCAGCATAATGTCCTGCATTTGAAATCAGGTTATAAGATGTTTCCTAAAATCATCATTATTGTTTATCACTGCATAGTGTTCTGTTGAGTATATATACCATAGTTTACCTATCCACTCCTCTGTTGTTGGGCATCTGGGTTGATTCCATTTTTTTTCTGTTGGTGGACTGTGCTGCAATAAACATTCGTGTGCATGTATCTGTGTGACTGCCCTTGCTTCTGTAGGATATATTCTGGGCAGTGGAATTACTGAGTCAAATGGTATATCTCTATCGAGCTTTTTAAGGAAGTGCCAGATTGCTTTCCAAACAGGTTGCACCATTTTGCAACCCCACCAACAGTGTAGGAGAGTTCCAATTTCTCCACAGCCTCTCCAGCATTTGCTGTTTTGCTTTTTTTGGGATCATGGCCAACCTTGTTGGGGTGAGATGGTATCTCATTGTAGTTTTGATTTGAATTTCTTTAATAGCTAATGATTGTAAGCATGCCTGTGTGTGTTTTTTGGCTGCTTGGATGTCCTCTTTAGAGAAGTGTCTGTTCACCTCCTTTGCTTGGATTATTTATCTTTTTCTTATTGATATTTTGTAGTGCCTTATAGATTATGGAGATCAGGCATCGGTCTGACATAGTTGTCAAATATTTTTTCCCATTCTGTAGGTGGCCTTTTAATTCTATTAATAAAGTCTTTGGATGAGCAAAAGTCGTGGATTCTTAGTAGTTCCCATTTATCTATTCTCTTCTGTTGTTTGTGGTCTGTTTGACAAATTCTGAAGTCTGTCTATGTTGTGTATTAAAGCTTCCATTGTTATTCCCACTTTTTCTTGGATGAGCTTTATAGTTTCAGATTTGATATTTAGGTCTTTTATCCAATTTGAGTTGGTTTTTGCATAATGTGTAAGAAATGGGTCTTGTTTCAGTTTATTGCAGATGGATATCCAGTTTTGCCAGTATCATTTGTTGAAGAGATTGTTTTCACCCCAGTTTAATGTCTTAGGACCTTTGTTGAATATCAACTGTTCATAGAAGGATGGTGTCATCTCTGGGGTCTCAATTCTGTTCCATTGATCTATTTGTCTCTTTTGGTACCAGTACCAGGCGGTTTTGACTACTCTAGCAGTGTAATAGGTTCTAAAGGCAGGTAGTGAGAGGCCTCCCAGTGTGTTCTTCTTCTTCGGTAGTGCTTTATTTATTCGGGGCTTCTTTCTTTTCCAAACAAAGTTGACAATGGTTTCTCCATCTCATTAAAAAATGTCGCTGGAATTTGCATTAGGATTGCATTATGTAAGTAGATTGCTTTGGTTAAAATAGACATTTTGAGAATGTTAAATCTTCCTATCCATGAGCAGGGTAGGTTTCTCCATTTATGTAACTGTCTCTTAGTTTCCTGTAGAAAGGACTTGTAGTTCTCTTTGCAAAGGTCTGTTATTTCTCCGGTAAGATTTATTCCTAGGTATTTTATCTTCTTAGGGGCTATAGTAAATGATATTGATTTGGTGATTTCTTCATGAACAGTTTTGTTGTTGGTATAAAGGAATCCTACTGGTTTACTTATGTTTATTCGTATCCTGAGACTTTGCTGAACTCTTCTATCAGTTTGAGTAGTTTACTTATGGATTCTTTAGGATTCTCTGCATATACAATTACATCATGTGCAAATGGAGACTTTGACTTCTTCTTTGCCGATGCAGATGCCCGTTATTTCTTGGTCTTGTATAATTGCCCTGGCTAGAACTTCTAGCACAATGTTGAATAGGAGAGGTGAGAGCAGGCATCCTAATCTAGGTCCCATTCTCAAGGGAAGCTGTCTCTTTCCATTCCGGATGATGTAGGCAATTGGCTTTGTGTAAAGAGCCCTCATTGCATTTAGGAATTTGCCATCTATTCCTATTCCTATTTTGCTGAGAGTCGTTAGCATCAGTGGATGTTGCACTTTATCAAATCCTTTTTAGCATCAATAGATAAAATCAGGTGATTCTTGTCTTTCATGTTATTTATGTGGTTGACCACATTAATTGTTATAAGCCAAACTTGCATCCCTGGTATGAATCCAACTTGGTCATGATGGGTTATTTTTTGATATGATGTGGTATTCTATTGGAAAGAATTTTGTTAAAGATTTTTACATCAAGACTTGTGAGTGATATCTGTCTGTGGTTCTCTTTTTTAGTTTGGTCTTTCCCTGGCTTTGGTACCAGTGTTATGCTGGCTTCATAGAATGAATTTGGGAGTATTCCACCCCTTACTATACTGTGAAATAGTCTCGTTAGTATTGGAGATAACTCTTCTCTAAAAGCTTCATAGAATTTTGCAGTGAAGCCATCTGGGCATGGGCTTTTTTTTGTTAGTAGTTTCTTTCTTTTTTTTTTTTAATTTTTATTTTTATTTAACATAACTGAGTGAAAATGTACATTCACATATAAATTTACATGCCCCCCTATATGCAGCTTCCACTGCTCTCTCTGTCTGGTGACTGCACACTATTCCTCACTGCTCCATACATGTCTCATCCTCCCAACAGTCTCCTTTCCCCTTCTCTCCATCCACTCCCCTTCCTCCAGCCAAGGTTAGCAAGATGATATCCTATAGATGTATAGAACCATAAAGTGCTTCCAATATATGGTTACTCTGCATTGCCAAGTCGAATCCATTCCTGTCCAAAGAGTGGACCTTTGTTATAATTTATGGGAAAGGGCAGCATCAGGGCAGGGGGCCATGCTCTCAGAGGAACCCCAAACCCGCTGGACCATCAGTTGAGGTCTTTGTTAGTAGTTTCTTGATGACTTTTTCAGTCTCTTCTTTGTGGTGGGTTTATTACGTTGTTCTGCTTCACCTTGTGATAGTTTTGATAGGTGATATGAGTCAAGAAATTTGTCGATTTCCTCTAGGTTTTCAAATTTGTTAGAGGACATTCCCATAATGTACATTTTCATTCAATTATAATAAAAGATCAAATTGGTTAAGAGTGCAGACTTTCATAGTATTCTCTTACAATATTTTTGATTTCTGTTGGATCTGTTATGACAACTCACCTCTCATTTCTTATCTGGGTTATTTGTTTCCTGTTTTTCTTTAGTGAGTTTAGCCAATGGTTTGTGAATCTAAAAACCAGCTTTTGGTCTTTTCAATTGTTCTTCTATTCTCTAATTCGTTTAGTTCCGCTCTGTTCTTTATGATCTGTTATCTCTTGGTGACTGAGGGGTTCCTCTGTTGTTCTCTCTCTACTTGTTCAAGCTGTATGGTTAGTTCCTTAGTTTGATTTCTTTCTTCCTTCCAGATGTGTGCATTTATGGAGATAAACTGATCTCTGAGCACTGCTTTGGCTGTATCCCATAGGTTCTGGTAGGAAGTGTTTTCGTTCTCATTGGAATCCATGAATTTCTTCATTTCATCTTTGATTTCTTCTATAACCCATGGCTTTTTGAGCAAGGTGTTCAGTTTCCATGAGTTCCACTTTTTATATATTTTTTTCTGCTATTGATTTTGACTTTTATGGCTTTATGATCTGACAAGATTCTTTGCATTAATTCAGTGGTATGGATTTTGTTGAGAATTGCTTTATGTCCTGTGTCTTAACCCATGGTCTATTCTGGAGAATGTTCCATGTGCACTGGAGAAGAAAGTGTAGTTGTCCGTTGATGGATAGAAAGTTCTGTGTATGTTGATGAGGTCTAGCTGGTTAACTGTGCCAATAAAGTCTTCTGTGTCTTTATTGAGCTTTTTTTCTAGACGATCTGCTCAATATTGAGGGTGAAGTGTTGAAGTCTCCTACTATTATTGTGGAGTGATCTATCACCTTTTTGAGTGTAGTCAGTGTTTCCTTAATGTATTGAGGTGCTCTAATATTAAATGCATATTTAATGTTGTTAAGTCCTGCCTGTGTTTTGAATCTTTCAGCAATAGTGTCCATCCGTGTCCATGATGGTGGATTTTACATTAAAATCTATTTTATATGAGATTAGAATTGCCACATCTGGTCTTCTTTGTGTATTGTTAGCTTGATATATATTCTTCTACACTTTAATTTTCAGTTTGTTCATATCTTTAAGGTGAGTTTCTTGTAGACAGCATATGGATGCGTTGTGTCATTTGATCCAAGATGTCACTTGACGTCTCTTTACTGGAGCATTAAGTCCATTCACATTCAATATAATTATTGATAGGTATGTGTTAAGTGCTATCATTGTGATATGTTTATTTGTGTGTTGATCTTTTTTTCTGTTGTTCTTATTAATCTGTTCTGGGATATTATTCTTTGTGAGTTGATTTTTCACATTTTTCAGGGTTAATTTTGTGGCTGTTGAGACTCCTGTATTACATTTCTTGATTTGATATGTTGCGTCTTTATTGTGCTTAACGGCTGCCCCTGCGATCCCCCTTAATAAACTATGTATAAACCCAATTTTAATCATTATCAGTCTTATTAACTTCCTCTCCATCTGGAAGGATTATAATGACTGCAGTACATCCCTCTTTTCAGTATAATAACATCATGGTTTTCTCGATATGACCACTGGATAATTTCTTTCACTGTTATAGCTTTGATTGAGTTTGGAGCCTTTCCTAACTGAGTAGGTTTCTGGGTGATGTGTCCTGCATATGATTCTTAAATATAAAGTTAGTGGTTTTGTTCTTCTAAGCCAAGAGATTCTTTCAGCATTTCTTGTAACTTTGATTTGGTTTTCACAGTCTCTGAGTTTCTGTTTATCTGGGAATGTCTTAATTTCATTTTCATATTTGAAAGATAGTTTTTCAGGACATATAATTCTTGGTTGGAAGTTCTTCTCTTTCAAGGCTTTGAATGCCACTGTCTCTGTGCCAGCATGGTTTCTGCTGAGAAATCTGATGAAAGCCTACAGGGTTTCCCTCTGAATGTTAGCTTTGCTTTGAGTCTTGCTGCCTTTAAGAGTTGCTGCTTACATTTCATTTTGTTAAGCTTGATTATAATATGTCTTGGAGTCTTTCTTTTGAGATCTATATTGAGTGACATACGATATGCATTTTGGATACCTATATTTTCTTCATTTATAATTTCTGGGAAATTTCCTGGCAGCAGCTCAGCAACAATACTCTGTGTTCTCAGGTGTCTCACCCTGTTCAGGAACTCCAATTAATCATAGATTTTTCCTTTTAATAGAGTCTCGCATATTTCTTAATGCTTCTTCGTTTTTCTTGTTTCTTTTTTCTGATTTCTCCTCATAGATTCTGGAGTTGGCAGCTCTGTCTTCCAAGTCAGAAAGTCTCTTTTCCAGGGGGCAGAGTCAAGATGGCAGACTAAGCACACGTCTCCTTATATTCCTTTGGAAACCAAGACCTGAATTGATAATCTAATGGAGCCTTCTGGTCACCTAGTGAGCCCAAGGACATGGCACAGGGTTGTTAATTTGGACTTCATACCACTGAATGAAAAACTTCCCCTCTTTCACTGACTCCTGCTCCTGGCTAGCCCTGGCTCTCAAGGACTGAAGGTAACATACCGTTTTGACTCTTTTTTTCCCTCTGTCTTGGCTGGCGGGCGGTGCTGGGTCTTGCCTAGTGGCTAGTCTCAGACTCACTGCTGGTGGGATAGGCAGGTGAAATTGCCATATTTTCAGAGTCAGGCTTAGGACTCTGTACACCTAGCCACTTTGGGCCTGTCTTTTTATCTCTGCCACAGCGTGGTTTGTACAGATCCAGGGGCACCTATGTGTGAGACACCGTGTTCGATATGGACCTAATTCTTAGCCTGGGAGCCAGAACCTGCAAGCAGAACAGCGCTTCTCCAACAGAAAAGCAGTAGTTTACACAGTATTGCCTACGGTGGGGGCCCAACAACAGAGGTGGAGGACTCACTATGTCTCGGCACCTTTAGCCCCTCTATCGACCGACTGTGTGGAGGGTACCATCTGAGATATGGTGGCCGCAGCTGGACCTAATTCTTAGCTTGGGAGCCAGAGCCTGCTCACTGGAGAGTGCTTTTCTATCAGAAAAGCAGTAGTTTACACAGTGTTGCCTAAGGCTGGGTGCTGTCAGCAGAGGCCAACAAGGCAGTAGCATTGCTGTATTTTGATAGTTTGTATCATCTGGGGTTGGATATAGAGGTGCTTACTTTGCCAGTTGGGAAGAGAGACCTCTACACCTGAAAACCTGACTGACTTGGGAAGTGGTCAGATATCTTTTGTTTTACATTTTAAGACAGCCTAGAGAAACATCTGCAGTCCATCCTCACAGTATCTCTCTCACCCTCTACTTACTCACATGAAACCCAAAAAGCAACAGACACTTGTGGCAAACAAGAAATCACCCATGGCTTCAGAAGGCTGCCAAACAAAACAACCAAGGAGTCTTCTGGATGAATAAACTTTTCTGAAATCATCAGAAAGTGAATACAAAAGGATTATATACAGAGCCCTTCTAGACCTTATACAAAATGCAGCAGAACAAAAGGAAAACTTAAGCAAGCTGTTCAATCTGATGGAACACCAGTACTCAGAAATCCAACAGATCAAGAAAAAAATCAAAGACATAGAAACTTCCATTCAAAGCCAAGAAAACAGAATGGAACAAATGCAAAAAAGAATTTCTGACTTGGAAGACAGCGCTAATGATGCCAGCATCTATGAGCAGAAATCAGAAAAAACAAACAAGAAAAATGGAGAAGCGTGTAGGACTCCATTAAGAGGAACAACCTTCGATTAATGGAGTCCCTGAACCAGATGAGACACCTGAGAACACAGAGAGTATCATTGCTGAGCTGCTGACAGAAAACTTCCCAGAAATCATGAGGAGAATATAGATATCCCAGATGCTTATCGTATGCCACCCAAAATAGATCTCAAAAGAAAGACTCCAAAACATATAATAATCAAACTTAACAAAACGAAATGTAAGCAGCAACTCTTAAAGGCAGCAAGACTCAAAGCAAAGCTAACATTCAGAGGGAAACCCTGTAGGCTTTCGTCAGGTTTCTCAGCAGAAACCATGCTGGCACAGAGACAGTGGCATGACACATTCAAAGCTTTGAAGGAGAAGAACTTCCAACCAAGAATTATATATCCTGCAAAACTATCTTTCAAATATGAAAATGAAATTAAGACATTCCCAGATAAATGAAAGCTCAGAGACTTCATAAAAACCAAACCAAAACTACAAGAAATACTGAAAGAAGCTCTTGGCTTTGGCTTGGAAGAACAAAATCACTAACTTTATATTTTAGAATGACACATCATCCAGAATTCTACTCAGTTAGGAAAGGCTCCAAACTCAATCACATTTTTAATAGTGAAAGAAACAATCCAGCGATTATCATGAAAACTACGGTGGCATCATATTAAAAAGAGATGTACTACAGTCATTATAGTCCTTCCGCATGGAGAGGAAGTCAACAAGACTGGTAGTAATTAAAATTGAATTTATATATAGTTTTTAAGGGGGATTATAGGGGCAGCTGTAAAGCACAACAAAGATGTAACATACCATATCAAGAAATGTAACACAGGAGTCTCAACAAGTACAAAACCAGCTCTCAAAAAGGTGAAAAATCAATGCACGAAATAGAATGTCCTAGAACAGACTAACAAGAACAACAGAGAAAACATCAACACAAAAATAAACAGGAAGACATTATGTTAAGTGAAAGTAGTCAGCGACAAAAGGACAAATATTGTACGAGACCCCTACAATAAGAAGTCAAAAACAGACTTATATGTAGAAGAAAAGACTCTTTGATGGCTGCAAGGGAGGGGAGAGAGGAAGGGTGAGGGTGAGGGTTTAGATTAGATAGTTCGTAGAAATTTGGTTGGGTGAAATCGGTGATAGCACACATAGAAACAAGAACAATATTAAGTGGATTTCAACATAACTTGAGTACTCCTCCCATCTTAACCCAATATTGTAAGGACAGCATAGCTGGGGCAGGTGGCAGGGGGCCATGCTCTTAGGCGAAATTGCACAACTAGCGTTTTCCTAAGAGGGCTCTCTGCACCCCACATTGGTGAGTGGCGTCTGGGGTCTTAAAAGCTGCCAAGCTGCCATCTGATGGCACAGCAAATACTCCCAACTCAGCAGGAATGGGTGCTCACCAAGGACCAAAACGACATGGGGGAAGGACAACCCAGAAGACAGAGAGACCCACATGAGTGGGTGCCTACATCGACTTGAGACCAGAAGAACTGGATGTTGCCTGGCCACCACCAGTGATAGCCACAGTGGAGCTCACAAAGTTGACTCTCACTGGCAACACAAAATAAAAAGGGGTGCACCCTGAGATCTCCACTAAAAGACCACAACTGATGGTTCAACAGCTTTGGGGTTCCCTTGGGAGCATGACCCCTGCCTCTGATGCCCTTGCCCATAAATCAGAACGAAGGTCCACTCTTCTGACAGGAATGGATTGGACTTGGTGATGCAGAGTGACCATATATTGGATGCACTTTATAGTTCTATGCATCTATGGGATATCAGCCTACTGACCTCTGGCTGGGCCAAGGGGAGTGGGTGGAGAGGAGGGGAAAGGAGACTGTTGGGAGGATGAGACAAGTATGGAACAGAGAGAAGTAGTGTGCTGTCATCGGGCAGGGAGAGCAGTGGAAACTGTGTACAGGTGGGCATGCAAATTTACATGTGAATATACATTTTGACTTACGTATAAGGGAAAAAAAAATCTCTTTTCCATTTGTCCCATTTCGTTTTCTTGGCTTTGAATTGAAGTTTCTATGTCTTTGATTTCATTCTTGATCTGTTGGATTTCAGAGTACTGGTGTTCTACCAGATTGAACAACTTGCTTAATTTTTCATTTTGCTCTGCTGTGTTTTGTATAAAGTCTAGGATGGCTTTCTATATAATCCTTCTGTATTCACCTTCTGATAGTTTCAGAAGTGTTTCTTCATCTGGGAAGTTCTTTGGTTGTTTCTTTGGGGGGCCTTCTGAAGCCATGGATGATTTTTTAGTTATGCTTTTATCCAGAGTTGATTGCTTTTGGGGCAACATGTGAGTCAATAGGGACTAGGAGAGATGTTGTGAGGATGGACTGCAGTTGTTTCTCTAGGTCATCTTAAAACGAAAGGTAAAAGGTATCTGACAACTTCCAAAGTCAGTCAGGTTTTCAGGTGTACAGTTCCATCTTCCCAGATGGCAAAGTAAGCACCTGTATATCCAAACCCAGATGTTATAAACTAGTTCAAAATACATAAAGTTACTGCCCTGCTGGCCTCTGCTGCAGGCCCCAGCCATAGGCGACACTGTGTAAAATACTGCTTTTCAGCCAGAAAAGCGCTCTCCTCTGTGGAGGCTGTGCCTCCCAGCCTAAGAATTAAGTCCAGCTGTGGACACTGTATGGGTGTGTCTGCCTCCTGGTAGAACAAGATGACATCCTGCACAAGCTCTCCACCTGCCTCAGTACAGGCTACTCAGTGGCAGAGTCAGAAAGAGAGGCCAAAGGTGCTGAGATGCACAGACTTCACAGCCAGACTCTCAAAACATTGTAATTTTGCCCACCAATCACACCAGCTATGCATCTGAGATTAGACGCTAGTCAAGTTCCACCTCTGCCCACAGGCTAAGACAGAGAAAAAAAAAGTTAAAGTTGCGACCTTCAGTCCTTGAAAGCCAGCACTCACTGAGAGTGGGTGCTGGCAAAAGAGAGGAAGTTTTCTGTTCAATGATATGAAGTCCAAATTAACAGCCCTGTGCCATGTCCTAGGGCTCACTAGGTGTCCAGAAGTTTCCATTTAATTATCAATTCAGGTCTTGGTTTCCAGAGGGATTTAAGGAGATGTGTGTTTAGTCCACCATCTTGATTCCATCCCCCTGATTATTTAGAGTAACTACATATATTTAACTTCTAAGAAACAATGACAGTGTATATACCCCTGGACTTGAGATCACAGGACATGCTGAATGCCTTGAGGCTTAGTGGCTTAGTTTTTCCTTTGAGCCTGTGAACTACTTTTATAATTTGACTCTTTCCACTTTTCATTCAGTTTAAGCCGAATACCATTTCTGTTGCTTACAGCAAGGGAACTCTAATGCATTCAGGTATGCTGCTAGTGGTAAAGATGAATATTTTTCTAGAATATCAGGGGCCCACTAACTTGGCTGTCTCCCAAACTCAAGGCTGTTAAAGTGCCAGTTGCCTGTGGCCAGGTGGGCCTGGGTTAACACTGACCCGGGGTTTCTCTGCTGCCCTGGCATCACTTCTAGGCTGTGTCCTGGGAAAAGTGTTTCTGATGGAGAAGAAGCCTACTCTACCAAGTGGGTTGAGGTTGAGAAACAGAAGGTGTAAGGGAGGGCTCATTCACATTTAGCAAACACTAAATAATGTCATGGGTGCTTCTCTAGCATCCCTATAAAACTCATTCATTTGTTTGATTTAGGTGTCAGTCACTTCATTCTGACAGTTAAAGGCAATGAACAGTGACTGTATACCTTATCATCCAAAAAAAGACAGACTTAAGAGTTCAAGGGAGTGCTCTTATAATTACACTGGAAAAACAGGTGTAAATGTATAGTCCCGGGCGAATTGAGACATGCGGCCACTCCATGTATGAAGTTCAGTTTTGCACCGTGCCTAAGGTCACACAACTCATTAGTATTGAAGCTATGATTTGGGTCCAGTTAATTTATCCCAAAGGGGAGCAAAGTTCCTTGGGAATTCTGTGAATTTCATGATATGAGAGTTGAGGGCATAAAGCAATGCTGGTGAGAACTTTGGAGTCCCCAGATCTCTGTCATTTGTCCCATCTGTGTTCCTGCAAAGATCGGCTATAGAGCCCATGTTACCATAAAGTGTCCCATGTGCCTATGTTCTTGAATGGCAAGGAAGGAGCAGGATGTGCCACACACTATAGATGCAGCTATAGCAAACACCAGAAAGACCCAAAAGGTCAGCGTGAGTGGTGGCAGTCTTGAAAAGGAAAAGGAAGGAGCTTGCTTTCGTGGGTGGAATGGGATACTCAGGGAGGAGTTGTCCACCCCCTCCTCACCTTAGACTTAAAGTCAGAAGGTCTGTGCTCCATCCTCCACACCCCAGCAGGGAGATTCAATTACATACAGAGACACAGTGTCTGTCTCCCTTGGATTAATTTCCAGATCCTGCCACAGCTTGTCTTTCTCTCTTTTTTTTCCTTGCTGAGAGTAAGAATCCTATAAAATCATCTCTACCAAGGACCAAGAAATGAGACAGAGCAATGGGAACACTGAGTTCAAGGCCTCATGTCTTTCCCAGCTCAAAAACGACTTGTCTGGTTGTATAGATTTGGAAACGGCCCAAGGATGACAGTTTGCTGGAGAGCTCATCTACCTCCTTTCTCTCTTAAAGGATCCATCCTGTCAGGCTAGTAGGTAAGAGCATGAGGCACCTTGAACATGAGTTATATAACAGAAACAGCTCAAATGATCGTGAATATTTGCTCGAAGTCTAAAGCATGTCAGGCTCAAAGCTCGCTATTGGAAAAGCACAGAGCCCTTTTCACAAGGACATTTGTAATAACAATAGTAGTAACAATGACAGCAAGCTCTAGCATTTATCGAGTGCTTGCAAAAGACTCAGAGCCCTTGTGTGGTGCAAAGGGTTAATGTACTTGGTTGATAACCACAAGGTTGGAGGTTGCAGTCCCCTAGAGGTGGTTCCAAAGAAACGCTTGGTGGTCTATTTCCAAAAACCTCTATGTGGCACAGTACCACTCTGACACACCTGAGGTCATCATGAGTTGGTGTCAACTAGATATCAACAACTGTTTACAACTCACTGAGTTCTAATCCTATCATATACATTCTTATTTAATGTTTGCAACAGTCCCACGGGGTAGATAGCTTTCCTATCCCCTTTCTACATATTGGTATAATTGAGCAACTTGACCTTGGCCATGTAGCTGGTGAAGGGGGACAAATGCTCCTTCTTAGTTCTGTTTGATACCAGTGCCAATTTCTTAACAATTGTCTTAAAAACCTGAGTGTGAGGTACTCTATGAGATGTCAAATAGTCTCCAAAATATGACTTAACCTGTGAGTTCAAAAAGAAAACAGTCATTGAGTACATATTACACACCTGTAGTCTGCAGGAATTTTCTATGTAATCTACGTGGCAGTCCTGTAAGCCAGGTACTTTTATCATCATCCCCATTTTACAGATGGCAAAAACTGAAGCTTCAAGATGACTCAGGAAGGAAGTGGAAGAGCTCAGATTTAAACCAAGGTAGTCTGTGTTCAGAACTTGTGTTCTACTGCCCATCTTACGATGATGAGATGTTTGTAAGTTAAGAGATGATGTGATACAACTAGAGCTCTAAGTTGAAACTGTACCCCATAGGATTGCTGCAGGGTCTGAGAAACCCTCAAAGTCCATGTAAGAAGTATGTCTTTCCTAGCCAGCTGAAAGCTCTCCAAGCAGGCTGTACTGTGCTGGATTCCTCGGTTATTGTGCTGTTTAATGTTCTTTCAAAGTGTGTTAGATCCTAATGCCTGCGATTACTCCCAGGTGCAAAATTGTATGCACAAACAGTTGCAGCAGCAATTTACTGACTGTGAGCTCAATCAGCCGATTGTGAGCACAATTAGCTGCTCCCTGCTCATTTGGAAGGAACCAGGGCGATGATTGCCTCTGTAATTAGCCAGTTGTGGGCAGCTTCATTTGCTTGTGCAATTGTGCACCCTCAGATACTGAATGTGCAAAAGTGGCTCATGTTCAGGAACTTAACAGTTTTGGCTTCCACCTGATGTCTCTACACCTGGCTGGCTGTTGTGTCACAGGAGAAGGGCCTGCCTGCTGGATCGATGTGGATACTGCAGCTTCCAAAAGAAGACACCAGGGCATCTCCTGGAAAGCTTCATTAGTGAGAGAGGCAAACTTTTCTATATTTTGGCAGAGAAGGAGAGAGAGATGGGACACTGTCCCTAGTTGGGCAGCCCCACAGAGGGGTGTTCAGGATTGGGATTACTTAAACATTAATAATTTGGACCAATGCATTTTATTCACAGCCACTATGCATCTGTCAGTGGGGGCTTGCATGTTGCCATGAGGTTTCAGAGAAGCTTCCAGACTAAGAAGGACTAGGAAGGAGAGCCTGGCCATCCACTTCTGAAAATTAGCCAGCGAACACCTTGTGGATCACAGAGGTCCTAGCTGCAAACAACAGGTGGATGGTGCAGGACAAAGCAGCATTTTGTTCTGCTGTGTATTGGGTTGCCATGAATTGAGGGCTGACTCAGTGGCAGCTAACAGTAATAATTTGGAAGTAAGAGAAGGCCGTTGAAGAATATATCAGCGTAACATGGAAATGATTTTGCATTACTAGAATAACTGGGATTGGAGAGTAGGTAGAGATTGGGATGTAGCTAGAACAGGGAATCAAAATGCCATTCAAGTCACTAGTACAATCAACTATTTTTCTCCTTCTTCTTCCTGTGTCCTGCTTTAAGAAGAACAAATGCTCCCAGCAGAGTTGGGCATATTCCTACCCACCTGTCTCTGTTGAGGGAAATCCAGAAATCTAGAAATTGTGATTGCAGCTGCCTACAAAATGAGCTATAGTCTGATTGGATTCCTTTAGCTACAAGATGATTGGAAAGAAAAATTTACTATATCTTACATGAGATTTTGGTGCACTGTTAGGCTTTTCTACCTAAAAGTAACACATCTGTAGATTTGTGGAGGAATTTAGTCAGAAAGGTAATGCACTGGTCACACCTCACTGCTCAGACAGCTACTGTCCTGTTAGCCTTCTGTGTACCGAAGGGACCTGTTCTCTCTAACTACCGTAAACCCATTAGAGTCGGGAAGCATTATTCATAATAGCAAAAAAGGTAGAAACAACCTAAATGTTCATCAATAGACAAATGGATAAGCAAAATGCAGTGTAGTCAGACAATGAAATACTATATAGTCATAAAAAGAAACAAAGTATTGATACATACTACAACATGGATGAAACTTGAAAACATGCTAAATGAAAGTAGAACAAAAAGGTCACATGATTCCATTTATGTGAAATATTCAGAATAGGCAAAGCTGTGTAGAGAGACAATAGGCTAATGGTTTCTAGGAGTTTAGGAAAGAGGGGAATGTGTGGTGACTACTGTGTGTGCGTGTTTTTTTTTTTTAGGTGGTAACACATATGTTCTGGAATTAGACACTGGTGATAATTGCCCAAACTTGTGACTAACCTAAAAAAAAGATCACTGAATTGTACACTTTAAAAAGGTGATTTTCATAGTATATGAATCATATTTCAGCTGTCAGAAAAAAACCATGACAACAGAGCAAATGCCCTAGTGGGGACTGGGAGTCATTTGTCCAGCACATGGACACCTTTCTACTGGCCAGTTTATAGACTACTCAGTGAACTCTGGGAGTCAGTCATGGTAGGGGAATAATAACTGTTACTTCTGATGTAAGTCACAAAAATAATAATAACTGAAGACCCACTGTATACCAGATTGCTTGGTAATTATCAAGGAGAAAGACTTAATATCTTCTTAATCCAAGGGTGGGGCTGGGTTACTATAGGATCTCTATGAGCTGGAATTGACTGGACAGCAGTAGGTTTGGTTTCTGGTTTGGGGGGCTTGGATGTTTGCATATGAAGAGGAGCTATTAAAAAGGTATGCTATTAGCTCGACCAATATTTCCAAATTTCATTCAACATTTTCTGTTTTAATTGTGGTTGAGTGAAAGTAGTATACAGTCTGAGTTAAATTCGCACATCTACCTTTCTGCAGTTCCCTCTGGTCTCCTTGTCTGGTGACAGCACACTTTTCCTTTCCATTCTAAACATGTCCTATCCTGCTAAAAGTCTCCTATCCCCTCCCCTCCATCCTCTCCTCTGCCTTCTGATAAGAGGCCAGTAGGTTAGCATCCTGTAGATACACAGAACCATAAAGTGGACACTCCATATGTTCACCCTTTGTCTCCAAGTCCAGTCCATTCCTGCCTTAAGAGTTGATCTCAGTAATGAATAATGTTCTGGGGTAGCAGCAGGCGTAGGGGGCATGCTCCCAGGGGAAGTCCCATGGCATTGGACCATCAACTGTGGTCTTTTAGGGGAGTTCTTAAGGTTCATTCTTTTTATTTGTGTTGCCACTGGGATCCAACACTGTGTGCCCCACCATGGCTGACATTGGTGGTGGCTGGGTCCCATCTGGTTCTTCTGATTCATTCAATATTTTTGATTTGCATAAGATAACTTATTCTTGGCTCAGAATGGAAGCAAAGGCCATGAGGCAATTTCCCTGAGCCACTACATTTTGGACAGAACTAAACCAACACAGTCAAGAGTACTGTTTAATTCTTAATCTTTCTTCTATGGGGCATACTAAACTTTTTATTCCATAATTATTTGACCTAATGTGGACTGTAAACCATGAAGGTATGCAGATAGACAAGAAGATCAGCCAGGAGGCATGAGTTAAGTATTAAAGGAGACATTTGGTGTCCTGATATTAATATCTATCTTCCTGCCTCTAAGCAGCAGCCAAAGGAACTACATATACAAAGGTGCTACGTATACAAAATCAAGTGGGAAAGAAATGCTGCCTTATCAATGGCTAAGGAAGTCAATCTTCTGGTTCTCCTTCAACTCCATCCCTCTGAGGTATATTTCTTGGGAGTAGTATCTACGTGTGTGTCATACCCAGGTACTGGAGGCCAGGAATACTGACGCTTGATTCAAGCAGGCTCAGCAATGGAGGCACAGTAGGTGCAGTTGTACTAGTTTTATTGGAGTAATGGTGGTGGCTAGGTACAGCATTCAGCAACTCGGCTGCCTCATGGCACCATGGCCTTATATACAGATTCACACAAAGGTGACTAGCAGCCAGATACATGAGCTCTCAAGGCCAGGTAGGTTATATAACAGGGTATGTCATACTACTGAATCACTCTTATCTGGGAGGCCTATACTTGGCTGAAGGCCTGAGCAAGGCAACCTTTTGTGCTGTCTCCACCATGCGTTATTTCAATTTCTTCATTACCTGGCATCCTTGGATCTCAGGTTTACTTGCAACACTCCGCAAGTCTATCTGATCATTTATACTAGAAATACTAAAGTCCTTATTGACACTTCTCATCTCCATTGTGCTCTTCATAATTACCTCATACCCACTGCCACATCTTTTTCCCCTGGAATGGCTAGTGAGCTTGAAGCACCAGCCTTTCAGTTAGATGAATGCTTAACCACTGTGCCATCAGGGCTTCTAAAGTTTTCTCAAATATACTTATATCTACCTTTCACCGTATCTACTTAAATCCACCATGTCTGCTGTATGTTGTCCTAGATGACTTCAGTGACCCTGTTATGTTCTTACTTTCCCCTCATAATAAATAATCCAAGCAAAAACATTTATTATTGGTCTCATTGGTCTCTTGGATAAAACTCTTCAACTGGTGCCTAATGTCCTGAGAATAAACATTGTCGATGTTGCTGAAATATTGAATGGGGCCAAGAGTAAGAAGAAAAATGTCTTCGTTTCATCAAGGATGCAGTGAAACTCAGTCCACCATGAGGTGCTTATGACTCAGTGAGTCTAAGATTCCTGAGTGAGAGAGAGCTGTTGTATGGAGCTAGAGGTGAGCAACAGTTGATGAAGGACGAAGAAGCCTCCATGTCTTCTTTGGCAAACAAATATTTTCCTTTAAAGTAATTGTTCTTACCCTTTTACCCAAGAGATGTACATCAGATAGCCATCTGAGCTGAGCTACCAAGTCCTGGCTGTAGGAACACTTCTCCCCACCCCCCACCTCAGCCTGCTTGGCAAAGCTGAGGACCTTATGCCTTGATTGAATGCTTCAATCTAGAGTTATTTATTGAGTACCAATTAAGTGTAAAATACTGTGCTACATCATCTATAAGTGAATGATATACAGTATATGAAAGGAACAAAGTACATAAATGACTGTAATAAAAAGGAGGATTTGATTAGAAAAAGCTGAAGAGTGCTCTTGGGGATTCAGAGGAGAAGATAACTTTCAGCTGAGGGGCCTAAGGAAGCACAAATGCTGTGGGTGTTAAGTAGGGAGATATTAAGAAGAACTAATATTTATTGCCACTTGCTCTGTGCCTTACATCTATTTCCTTAACACTAAGTTTTCAAGAAACCAGGCACCTTCCCTAGTAAGAACAAGATTCAGGATTTGAATCCACGTTATGACAGCTCCAGAGCTGGTGTTCCTCATGGCTGCAGATGATGTCTGAATAAAACAGACCAGCCTGGTGAAGAATTCTAGATGAAGAATTCTGGATACCTGTATTCTGGGTCTGTCTTTGTCATCTAGCTTTGGGACAGTGGATATTCCTTCTTTTGTTCTTCGCACTGTATATACCATAGGGGCTTTGCTTCAAAGATGAACAGCTACTCAGTAAATCACTTAGACTCAAAAAGCCTTAGTTTTCCAACTTGTAAAATGAGGATTTGAAACATGGGGGATAAATAAATATTTTCTGGACACTTATTAGGTACTGCCCTGTGCTGGGTGCAGGCAAAGGTGTGTGACATTTATCCCTGCCCACTGGGTGCATTCATTCTGTGGATGTTTTCTGAGCTTCTGTTAAATGCCACACAACATATGGAAGAACAGTCATGGCCTCGTCTCTCCTGGAACTTGCACGCAGGTGGCGGATAACAACACTAAACATGAAATAAAGAAATCAGTGAAGGAAAGGAAAACTCCAGTTGGAGAAACTGAAATAACCATAAAAGTGTCCATAGCACACATGTGTGTCAAATGATGGGCAGTAGGAGACTGGGAACTGGTTCTGGGGCCCCAGGTAAAGGCTGACTGTTAACTTGGCTAAGGATGTTTGGGTTCCATTCACAGCCAACTTGAAGAACAGACCAAAACACTAATAGGAACTAAAATTTAAAACCTATTCTACCATGCAGTTGGCTTAGCTTCCTCTAAGTGTCTATTTCCTAATCTATATATTGGGAATAACAACATCTATGTTGTACGGTTGTTGCACAGTGAAAGGGGATATGGCATATCAGGAATTTAGTACAATGCCTGGCATATTGAAAGTGCTCAGCAATGTTGGCTATTATTACGACTTTAGGAGACAAAGAGCAAAGGGAAAAAGGAGATAGGAGAATAGAAGGTACTATGATTTAGAAATCACCTTGCTTTCCCTTTGCTAATTTGAAAATAACTTTCATATTGGTCTTTGGTATCTACTGGAATGTCAGGCTAGAGGACTCTGTCTAAGGCACATGTGCTCCATGAAGTCAGGGTAGAATGTGGGAAACCACTCCTGAGTGTCCAGCATGTTTGACTCATCCCATTCTACCAGCCACAGAGGTGGGCTTGAAAAGCACATCCCGTGAGATGCACAGATGGATCCTTTCATGGGTTCTTGATTGTAACAAAACAAATTAAAGTTTTCCTATCAATTGGTATTGGGTAAGAGACAATTTCTTTGTGCTTCAAGAGGCAAAGAAAAGGTCATTTACAATGGCAGAGAATGGAGAGGACACGTGGAGAAAAGGAGACCCGAGCAGTGGAAAAGGATTGCACACTGACCACATTGTTCAAGTTCCCTGATGAAGCTATGTTCTAGCTCTCTCCTTCTGGTTTTTGTCTGTTGAGTTAGTTTGAGTTGTGTTTCGTTTTCTTTCGCTTTTTTTTTTATTATGACTGCGTGAAAATGTACGTTCCTAACCTATATGCAGCTTCCCCTGCTCTCCCTGCCCAGTGACAGCACGCTATTCCTCTCTGCTCCATACATGTCTTATCCTCCCAAAGGAGACTGTTGAGTTGTGTTTCTGTTACTTCCAGCTACAAGAGCTCTGAAGAGCTTGGATTGATAGAGTTCCCCAAGAGAAAGTTCAGGACCCACAGAGCCTGCATAGACTGTGGTAACACAGTAAATTAGCTCCAGCTCTACCCATTCCTCATCAAACATGAACTGTAGCTCCTATGACTCTGATCATGAAGGGTTCCCACTGGAGGGACAACTGGTCATCTTCTAAAATTGTCTTTGCAAATTAAAGCACACAGTTTATTGCAAATTCATGAATGTCACCTTAGCCAGAGTGACTCTCCTTGGCCTGGTCTGACTGAGGTAGATAATGAAGATGATGAGACCACTGAGGCACTGTCTGCCTTTCAGGGGCACCAGAATCCTAGTTCAGCTTGGACAAGTACAGATACACCAAGCACACAAAACACATTGCATAGGTTGATCACAAGTGGGTTATATCAGCAAATCGAAATACCATGCATAAAAAGAAGTCTGTAAGGAAAGAACCATTTTGTTCTTTTCAAGTCTTTTATAATTTTTAGTATTGCCCAAATTTTCTATGATGAATCAGTGTTATATTGAAAATGTGGAAAAAAACAAAAAACCTTTGTGTATAAAATAAACATTTGTTAATTAAAAGTAAATGTGACTGTCTTCCACTGCCTGGAGGAAAATGTGAGAGCTCCCTGGAGGTGAAGAGAGATGAGAGGAGGTACCTCATTACTTTCTGCTGTAAGAGCTTGACTTGTTGGTTGAACCTTCTGAGAATGTTGCTTTGACCCCTCTGACCTGTAGCATGAAGTCCTGCTTGCTTCCCACCAGTAGAGAAAGTTCAGGGACAAATGACAAGGGTTGCTAGTGGATTAATACCACTATAACTGCCAATATGCTTTTGGACTACCTAGTCATATGTATGTAGGTGTGTGAGGTCGTTGTACCTCTTACCACACCCACTTTCCTACTCTCCCTGCAGAGTATGGTTTCCTGTACATCCTGTAGAACGTGGGTAGTTAAGTGAAATTAGCCTCTGCTCTTCCGTGTTCTTTCCAGTTTTTCTAGTAGGAGAGAAAGAAGAGCGTGTAAGAGGGAGCAGCTGGAGAGACTTCATGCTGGGAATGTTGTCAGGAGTCAGAGCAAAGCAGCTGAAATGACTCAGCCTCTGATAGCACATCTCCTCTCAGCCTATGCACTGCTCTGGCCAGCACTCCTTACTCCAGGAGCTCCATGCAACGGGAGCAGAAGCTCTCAGGGGCCCCAAATCTCAGCCTGCTTTGCTCCTACCCCATCGTCACCACACATGATTTCTCATGGTGGGAAAGCAGGTTGTGTTTATTTAGATAAAGATATATTACCATAATAGAATTACTAATTATGTCCAACAACTTTTTCCTTAAACAAAGCATTCCACGGTTTAGGCTGGAAACCATTAGTGTGAGGAGGAGGAGAGGGAAGGCATGTTTTTCTTTCCCCCTGATTGATGATGGAGTGATAATCTTGGCCTGCTCGCAAGTTGCTCTTTCCCGTGGATAACAGGATCCTGTTTTGCCAACTCTAATATGAAGGAAATTCTGCCCCAACCAATCTCCTCCTCCACACTAATGTTTATTAAAAGTCAGCAGAGTGCATACAGATGCCTCCAATACCAGGCCCCTGCTCCCAGGGCCAATGCCAGGTTACTGTGAGGGAGGTGTGAGCTCCCACTTCTGCTTTACTTTCACAAAGTAACCTAGGGTGGTGGGAAGGGAATCTGCAGCTCACTGTCACAACTGCAGACAAAGTTGATCTGGAGCTCTTAGTATTGCTGATGTCATGTAAGGACAAAGCAATACCAAGAATCCTACAGTTGGAAATTTTTTGGAGAACATGAGAAGATGCTGGTTACTGGTATGCTTAATACGTAAAGCATGAGAGGATAGAAACCACCGTTGGTTTTTTCCTTTATTCTCCACCTACCTCTTAGACTTCCCCACTAGACACGTGTTATCCTACCATCCTTCATTACTTCCTCTAGCCAAATGCCATAGATTGGGCTCCCATACAAGCAAACGCTGAGACAAGGATATAAGTATGGGTACTGTATACCAGAGAGCACTACTGGGGGGTGTGGAAGGGAAAGGGAAGAGAAATTCAATATTAGACCTATTGAATAGATCTATTAGATCTATTGAAGAGTGTGTCCCTTGGCTTAAGTAGATACACGAGGCTAACTGGGAAGATCCTGTCTAGGGGTGAGATGAGAGGGCAGAGGAAGATAGGAGCTGGTTGAATGGACACAGGAAATACAGGATGGAAAGGAAGAATATGCTGTCACAGGGTGGGGAGAACAGCTAGAGTTAAATAGCAGTGTGTGTGCAAGTTTTTGTTCACAAACTGACTTGGATTGTAAACTTGCATTTAAAGCTCAATACAGTATATTAAAAATAGATATTTGGTGTCTTTTGGTAATCAGATTATTACTATGAGAAACCAGAGCTGATCCCTGCTAGATATTTCTGAGATGCTGTACAGTTCATGCCTCAGAGAACCCATGACTGAGAACCCTGAATTAGTCATCCACTAACTGCTGTCTATCACTAGTAGAAGTTGGTTCTGAAGTATTAATTCCTTGGCACTTTTGGTCTAGCTTGCACATGGGCTGAGTACTCTCTTGCAGTGTGGGAGAAGTCCTCCGGATGAGGTTGAAGGAGTCCTTGCTGTGTACAGGAGTGATGAGTACTGAGGAGAGAAAGATGGGCAGAGCACAAACAGCACTTGCTGCTTTGGGGATTGGAGGACCTACAATGCAGTTGGAGTATATACTTCCTTATATTTTTACATACTTTACTGGGTATATTCCTAGGACAGAAAAAATGAATGATTATATAAAGTTTACCATTTTCATGTGTTGATTAACTGGGATGTGTCTATTCATTCATTATTACATCAAATATCTTTGGAAAGCCCACTAAATACTATGAACTTCTTCAAAAGCTGGGTCCTCAACCATCAACAAAATAGACATTTTCTCTGTCCTCAAGTAGATTCCAAGCTAGTCAGGGTCAATAAAGATGTAAATAATGGCAGAAACAAGGTTCTAGGTGGTACGATAATTCTCATAAAACAAATACATAGAATGATACGATGGAGAATAACTGGCTGGCATTTGCTTTAGATGCTTAAGATGGTGTTACATAAAGGGACATCCCTATGAAGACAGGCCCAAGAATCAAAATTAACATTTTCTGATCACTTATTCTATGGCCACAAAGCCCGCTGCCATTGCATCAGGACTGACTCATAGTGACTCTATAGGTAAGCCCTACAAATATCAGTGTGATAAGATAGAGTTCAGAAACTCACAGATCAGTCCTGAGACTGAGATGTAAGAAGATAAGAGTATATTTTCTCCAGAACAAGAAGTGTCAAGGGGGTTGGTAATTAACACTAGGGTTAGTCAGTACAGTGTTCTGAGAGGAGATGCCATTTGAGCTGGGTATGAAAGTATGCTTAAGGATTTCTTTGGCATAGTTGATAAAGAGGTTGCCAAAACAAGAAAGGGAACTGAATAATGGACATACTGGCTCGTATACAGATCATTATTCATTCAGAGTAATTTACTTCTAGAAATACTATGCTGTATGTAAAATTACTCACACACAGACATACACACAATTATACACACACATATGCGTATATGTCTTCTACTTATTTCCGTTGCTACTGAGTCAATTTTGGCTAATAACAACTGTATAGGACAGAGTAGAACTGCTCCAGAGGGTTTCCAAAGTTGCAATCTTTATGGAAGCAGAGTGGCACATCTTTCTCCTGTGGAACAGCTGGTGGGTTCAAATCACTGACTTTTCAGTTAGTAGCCATGTGCTTTACCACTGCATCACCAGGGCTTCTTGTACACATACATACACATAAACATACATGCACATACACACACACATGTAGTTGTTGTTGTTAGGTGCTGTTGAGTTGGTTCTGATTCATAGTGACCCTATGAACAACAGAATGAAACACTGCCTGGTCTTGCACCATGTCTACAATCATTTTTATGCTTAAACCGATTGTTGTGGCCACTGTGTCAGTCCATCTTATCCAGGGTCTTCCTCTTTTTCGCTGATCCTCTACTCTGCCAAGCATGATGTCCTTCTCCAGGGACTGATCTTTCCTGACACCATGTCCAAAATATGTAAGACACAGTCTTGCCAGCTTTGCTTCCAAGGAGCATTCTGGCTGTACTTCTTCCAGAACAGATTTGTTTGTTCTTTTGGCGGTCCATCATACATTCAACATTCTTCTCTAACACCCCAATACAAAGGCATCAATTCTTCTTCTGTCTTCTTTGTTCATGGTCCAGCTTTCACATGCATATGATGTGATAGAAAATACAATGGCTTGGGTCAGGCACATTTTAGTCTTCAAGGTGACATCCTTACTTTAGAATACCTTGAAGAGGTCCTTTACAGCAGATTTTTCCAGTGCAATTTGTCTTTTGATTTCTTGACTGCTGCTTTTAAGGGCATTTATTGTGGACCCAAGTAAAATGAAATCCTTGACAACCTCAATCCTTTCTCCATTTATTACAATGTTGCTTACTGGTCCAGTTGTGAGGATTTTTGTTTTCCTGATGTTGAGGTGCAAACCATACTGAAGGTTATTGTCCTTGATCTTCATCAGTAAGTGTCTCAAATCTTCTTCATTTCCAGCAAGTGAGATGGTGTCATCTGTGTAATGCAGGTTATTAATGAGTCTTAACCCAATCCTGATGCCTCTTTCTTCTTTGTAAAATCCAGCTTCTCAGATTATTCTCAGCATACAAATTAAAAAGGTATAGTGAAAGGATATAACCATGATGCACACCTTTCATGACTTTAAACCACGTGGTGTTCCCTTGTTCTGTTCATACAACTACTTCTTGGTCCATATACAGCTTCCTTCAGAGCACAGTTAGGTGTTCTGAAATTCCCATTCTCCTCAAAATTAGCCATAATTTAGTGTGACCCACATAGCCAAATACTTTTGCATAGTCAATGAAATACAAATAAACTTGTTGGTGGTACTCTTTGTTTTCAGCCAAGATTCATCTGACATCAGTGGTGATATCCATGGTTCCACATCCTCTTCTGAACCCAGCTTGAATATCTGGCAGTTTCTTGTCAATGTATTGTTGTAGTTGCTTTTGAATGATCTTGAACAAAATTTTGCTTGTGTGTGACATCAACGATATTGTTTGGTAATTTCCAAATTTGATTGGATCACCTTTCTTTGGAATGGGCATAAATATGGATCTCCTCCAGTCAGTAGGCCAGGTAGCTGTCCTCCAAACTTCTTGGCATAGATGAGTGAGCACTTCGAGCACTGCGTCTGTTCATTGAACTATCTCAGTTGATATTCCATCAATTCCCTGGAGCCTTGTTTTTTGCCAGTGCCTTCAATGCAGCTTCAACTTCTTCCTTCAGTACTATTGGCTCCTTGTCATATGCTACCTCTTCAAATTCTACCTCCTTGCCTGATGGTGTTACCCTGCTTACTCGATGCTGTTACCCTCACACATATATGGAAAGTTAGGGAATTAGAGAAGTTATTAACATAACTAAAATTGGCTTAAATCTGTGGACTAAAAGACATTAATCAATGATAGGTAGGGGCATTGTGGCTGTTTAAAAGTTTGAGCCTCTCAGCAGATTTAATTACTAGAGCTTTTGAATAATGTATTAGTACAGAAATTTGCAGTCTTTTTGCTGCTCACACCTGCCAAGAAAGTTACACTCCTTTTTTCCTCTGCTCAAAAGTGTCCAGGTATTAGTTAAAAATTCCAAATGTTATCAAGAACCAAACCAAACCAAAGCCCCACCATTGCCATGGAGTCAATTCTGACTCATAGCAACCCTATAGGACAGGGTAGAACTGCATTATATGGTTTAACCTAGTGTATTTGAACCTCCATCTTTTTGGTTAGCAATTATATCACTTAAACACCATGCCACCAGAGTTTCCATGAATCAGGAACCAGGAAGAACCTAACTGGAAGAAAAGAAACAAAAACACACATTAGATCACAACACTGTAAATATCTAGGATTTTCAAAAAAGGCATGGTAAATATGCTTCAACAACCAAATGCAAATGTATTTGTAACATGATAAAAAGGGAAAGCCTTAGCAAAGAGGCGGAGGTCTCCATGAAGACACAGAAGATATAAAGAACTAAATAGAAATTCTATAATGGAAAAATAACACTACCAAAGTAAGAAATCTCAGAAGACAGACTAAACAGCAGGAAAGAATGGGATAGAGGAAATGATCAGTGAATCAGAAAACAGGAAAAACAAATGAATCTATCCAAACAGCAGTGAGAAAATGGACTCAGAGAAGAGACGCAAAAAACTGGGATTGTGATAAAATATCTAACATTCATGCCATCAAAGCTTAGAAGAAGAGAACAAGACAGAGATGAAAAGGCACTGAAATAAAATAAAATAAAATGAATGATGACTCAAAACCTCACAAAGGTAGCAAGAGATATGAACCTATGCCTTCAAAATTTGAGTTAATGTCTTACAGGATAAACTCAAAGAACTCCATATTAAGAACATCATAATTTTTGTCTCTGAAAACTGAAGACAAAGAAAAGGTATTGAAAGCAGTTGGAGGAAAATGATACTTTGGCTACAGGACAGAAACAATTTGAGACTTTGGATTTCTCATAAGAAACCAGGAGGCCAGAAGGAAGTACTAGAATTCTTTTCAAGTGCATAAGTACAAAACGGTCAATTCAGAATCCTATTATGCCCAGGGAAAATGATATATTTGCAGATGAAAGAAAGCTAAGGCTAAAGAAATTTGCCTAAACAAAAAGGAAAGGATAAAAGAAAAAAAAAAAAAGTTGAAAGATCAGGAAGGAAGGAAGAATACGCTAAGGGAGGAAATACGGATTAATACACAATCGACTTACCTTCTCGGCTTTAGTTTTCTAAACTGTGTTTGAAGATTGAAACAAAACTTATAACACTAAGTCTAATGTGGTTCTTAGTAATACCCCAAATGCTACTGAGTCAATTCCGAAGCATAGTGACCCTACAGGACAAAGTAGAACTGCCCTGTGGAGTTCTCAAGGAACACTTTGTGGACTTAAACTGTCAGACACTCACAGCTCTTAACTACTACACTGCCAAGGTTTCTGTGGCTCTCAATAGATGTAAATATTTCAGATAAATGAACAAAGAAACATAGACAAAGTTAAGGTTTTTACACTTAATTCAAACTGGTAAAATATAAATACCAGTAAACTGTGATAGTTTATGTATGTATAATGTAATATCTAGAATAACTGCTTAAAAGGCTATACAAATAGAGGCATTCCAAAATGCTGCATGACAAGCATAATTAACGTCACTGAATTGTATACATGGAAGTGTTGAAATGGCCAATATTTTGTCTTATATATAATTTCTTAATACCACAATTCAAAATATATAAAAACTTATATGTAAATGAAAATGGATTGCTAAACTGTATTCACATAACTGAAAAGAAAGCAGGAAAAAGACACAAAAGTGAAAAAAAAGGAGAGAATAAGCAAACAAAAAATAAAATGATCACCTCAAACCCTAGTGCGCCAACAATTACATTAAATATAAATATACAACAGAATGAAACACTGCCCCTTCCTCTACTATCCTCACAATTGTTATGTTTGGGCTTATTGTTGGCACCATTGTGTCAATCCCTTTTGTCATGGATCTTCCTTTTTTTTTTGCTGACCCTTTAAGAAGCATGATATCCTTTACTAGGGATTGATCCCTCCCAATAAGGTGTCCAAAGTACCTAAGTTGAAGTCTAAGTATCCTTGCTTCCAAGGAGATTTCTGGTTTTACTTCCTTCAAGACAAAACTGTTTGTTTTTTGGGGACACCCTGGTATATTCAATACCCTTCATCAACACTGTAATTCAAAAACATCATTTCTTCTTTGGCTATAGTTGTTCATTGTCTAGCTTTTATATGTGTATAGGGTGATTGAAAATATCGTAGCTTGGTCCTGGTGCACCTTAGGTCTCAAACTGACGTCTTGGCCTTATAGCACTTTTGTAGTAGATTTGGCCAGTGCATTGTGTGGTACGATTTCCTGAGTGTTGTTTCTGTGGGCTTTGATTGTAGATCCAAGTAAAATGAAGTCCTTGGCAACATCAGTCTTTTCTTCTGTTTATCATGGTATTCCATATTGGCCCATGTCACGGATTGAATTGTGTCCACCCAAAAATATGTGTAGCCATGTGACTGGGCCATGACTGTCCTCCATTTTGTGGCTTTCCTATGCTGTATGTTAAAGGATTAGGGTGGGACTAAATCTCTTTATAAGATCACCTCCCTGGTCCTCTGTAAAGGGAGTTTCCCTGGAGTATGGTTTGCCCCACCCTTGATCCTTTCATCCTGCAAGAGATGAAAGAGAAGCAAGCAGAGATTTGGGAACCTCACACCATCAAATAAGTAGCACCTGGAGAAGAGCATGTCCTTCAGGCCTGAGGTTCCTGTGCCAAGATGCCCCCTGGACAAAGACTGATGCAATACCGGACTTTCCTCCAGAGCCGACAAGGGGGAAATCTTCCCCCTGTAGTGGACATCATGAATTTGGACTTGTAGTCTACCAGACTGTGCAAGAATAAATTTTCCATTGTTAAAGCCATCACTCTGTGGCATTTCTGTTAGAGCAGCCCTAGCTGATTAAAGCATTCCATTTGTGAGAATTTTTGTTGAGAAGTAGCCTGTGCTGAAGGCTGTATAGTCTTTGAGCTTCATCAGTAAATGCTTCAAGTCCTTTTCAATTTCAGCAAGGAAAACTGTGTCACCTGCATATCACAGACCATCAGTCCTGATGCTGTGTTCTCCTTCATATAGTCCAGCTTCTCAGCACTCAGGTTAAATAAGTATGGTGAAAGGCCACAACTGTCGAGAAATTGTTGGTCTTCAGAAATTCTGTTACTTGATCCCTGGCATCATTTCTACAACCAAGGCAAGGTTTCCCAACTATTGACCCTTCTATTTTGTTTCCAACTTTCACATTCCAATCACCGGTAATTATCAGTGCATCTTTATTGCATGTTTGATCAATGTCAGAATGCAGAAGTTGGTAAATATTTTCAATTTCCTTATCTTTTGACATCAGTGTTTGTGAGTAAATTTGAAAAACAGTGGTATTAACTGGTCTTCCTTGTAGGTATGTGGATATTACCCTACCAACATCATTGTACTTCACTGACAGCATTGTACTTCAGGACAGATCTTGAAATGTTCTTTTCGACAATGAACATGGTGGCATTCATCTTCCATTTGTCATTCCTTGAACGGTAGATCATATGTTTATCTCATTCAAAATAGCCAGCACCAGACAGTACATTTCACCCCACTAATGCTAGGATATTTATCTTTATGCATTCCATTTCGTTTTTGACCACTTTCAGTTTTCCAAGATTTATATTTCACACAATTCATGTCGTGATTATTAATGCATGTTTCTAGCTGTTTTTCCTCATTTTTGAGGTGTGCCACATCAGCAAATGAAGGTACCGAAAGCTTTTGTACCAATATCAGGCTGTTTTGACTATCGTGGCAGTGTAATAGGTTTTAAAGTTAGGTAGTGAGAGGCCTCCCAGTATGTTCTTCTTTTTCACGAGTGCTTTACTTATTCGGGGTTTCTTCCCTTTCCAAATAAAGCTGATAATTTGTTTCTCCATCTCATTAAAAAGTGTCACTGGAATTTGTATTGGGATTGCATTATATAAGTAGAGTGCTTTGGGCAAAATAGACATTTTCACAATATTGAGTATTCCTATCCATGAGCAGGGCAGATTACTCCACTTATGTAAGTCTCTCCTGGTTTCTTGTAGCAAGGTCTTGTAGTTTTCCCTGTAAAGATCTCTTATTTCTCTAGTTAGGTTTACTCCTAGATATTTTATCTTCTTGGGGGCTATAGTAAATGGAATTGATTTGGTGATTTCTTCATTAATAATTTCATTGTTGGTATAAAGGAATCCTACTGATTTAGTTATGTTAATCTTGTATCCTTATACTTTGCTGAATTCTTCTATTAGCTCTAATAGTTTACTTATGGATTTATTTGGATTCTCTGTATAAACAATCATATCATCTGCAAAGAGGGAAATCTTTACTTCTTCAGTGCCAATACAGATGCCTTTTATTTCTTTATCTTGTCTAATTGCTCTGGCCAGAACTTCTAGAACAATGTTAATAGAAGTGGTGAGAGTGCACGTCCTTGTCTAGTTCCTGTTCTCAAAGGGAATTCTTTCAGTCTTTCACCATTCAGGATGAAGAAAGCAGTTGGCTTTGCGTAGATGCTATTGATTATATTGAGGAATTTCCCTTTTATTCCTATTTTTCTGAGAGCTTTAAGCATGAATGTATGTTGAACTTTGTCAAATGCCTTTTCTGCATCAATTGACAAAATCAGGTGATTTTTATCTTTTGTGTTATTAGTATGGTTGATTACATTAATTGTTTTCCTGATGTTGAACCAGCCTTGAATATCTGGAATGAAACCAACTTGATTGTGATGAATGATTGTTTTTATATGCTGTTGAATTCTATTGGCTAGAATTTATTTATTTATTTATTTAACATAACTGAGTAAAAATG
Source organism: Heterohyrax brucei (assembly GCA_028571685.1). Taxonomy (NCBI): domain Eukaryota; kingdom Metazoa; phylum Chordata; class Mammalia; order Hyracoidea; family Procaviidae; genus Heterohyrax; species Heterohyrax brucei. The sequence goes on from CM053156.1 coordinate 67,437,428, forward strand.
TACATTCACATGTAAATTTACATGCCACCCTATATGCAGCTTCCACTGCTCTCCCTGTCCGGTGACTGCACACTATTCCTCTCTGCTCCATACATGTCTCATCCTCCCAACAGTCTCCTTTCCCCTTCTCTCCGTCCACTCCCCTTCCTCCAGCCAGAGGTCAGCAAGATGATATCCTATAGATGTATAGAACCATAAAGTGCTTCCAACATATGGTTACTGTGCATTGCCAAGTCCATTCCATTCCTGTCCAAAGAGTGGACCTTTGTTATAATTTATGGGAACGGGTAGCATCAGGGCCGGGGGCCATGCTCTCAGAGGAACCCCAAAACCGCTGGACCATCAATTGAGGTCTTTTAGTGGAGATCTCATGATGCACCTCTTTTTATTTTTGTGTTGCCAGTGAGGCTCCTCTCTGTGAGCTCCGTCATGGCTATCACTGGTGGTGGCCGGGCACCATCCGGTTCTTCCGGTCCCAGGTCGATGTAGGCACCCACTCTTGTGGGTCTCTCTGTCTTCTCGGTTGTCTTTACTGCATGCCATTTTGGCCCTCGGTGAGCATCCGTTCCTGCTGAGTTGGGACCATTTGCTGTGTCCTCGGATGGCAGCTTGGCAGCTTTTAAGACCCCAGACGCCACTCACCAATGTGGGGTGCAGAGAGCTCTCTTTCTATTGGCTAGAATTTTGTTGAAGAGTTTTGCATCTAGATTCATGAGTGATATTGGTCTGTAATTTTCTTTTTTTGTGGGATCTTAAACATATATATACACACACATGTATTTATAGCAATAAAAAATAAAGCAAATTGATAACACCACACAAAAAGTCAAAGGCAAGAGCTCCAGTGGAAACTTCTAGTTCTGACTGAATTACATCAAGAAACATAACTGACCAAATATTTGATTTATAGAGAATTTACCTGGCCAGGTTAGAGGAAAATCCTTAATAAGCAAGTGATCAGATCAGCCACGTGACAAGCTGGATACCTATAAACTACAAGCCAAAATTCCTTTAGAAAAATTTGAAAGAATCATGGGCTGTCATTGAAGTGAGCTTGCATCTCATGGGAAAGAAACTCATAATAAGTTGATAGCTGGTTTGCCTGAAAGCCACTTCCATAGCTTAAGAGAAGAATGCATGCCTGAGACCAAAGCATTGAGAAAGAATATAAAGATTTCCAAAAGTGTTTTTATACCCATAAGATTGCAAATGGGACATTTGGCAGAGTCTGGCAATGAACATCAAAGAGTTCTCTGGGAGACCAGGTACCCAAGGAAGGAGGACTGTTGGGCTGTCCAAGGTGGGAAGGCAAGGTTCAGTGTCTAGTGTGGAGCATAAGCTGTCTTCCCAGGGTCAGGGTCCCAGGACAAGAAAGCCCTCCTGCAGATCAACTTCTTCTTGATGAAGATGCTCCTTTACTAGAACAGGAGAGAGTATCTCCTGGAGCCACTGAGGCTGGTGTGGCCTCCATCCGGACCTTCTTTTCATTCAGCCTTCTCACTGGAACAGACTGCAGCTCACTCAGGCACTGGTCCTCCACCTCATCCCCTCGTCTGATGTCAGATGTTCTGGTGAAGTCCGAGGGGGCAGCTCTTGAGAAAGGATTCTCTGTCCTCCTCTGTATTCCAAGAAAAGCAAGGAAGAAATAGCCCAAGAATCTTCTTTATGGAGGGACTTCCCTGACTCAGCATATTGTACCATTTTCCATTGTCCCTGGAAATGTCTCCACACCAAGTGCTGTCCACACAGCCTAAAAGCAGAAGTGAGTCCTCACTAAATTGATCTCTGTTCTAATGAGCCAGCAGAGTTCTGAATGTACTTTTTCCTCTCTACTGAAGTAATTCTGATTTTTTTTTTTTTTTTTAGTTTTATTGCTATTACGTGATTATTCAGTTGGTCGAATAGAAACTTGGTGTGATTATAATTGTAAGATGATGTTCTATGACTGTAGATTATCTAACTGTGACTCTTGGAATTTAGTTGCTCCCATGTTACTGTATTTGTTGTCGTGATTAGGTGTCATTGAGTTAGTTCCTACTCATGGCAGCCTCATGTACAATACAACAAAACATTGCAGGGTCCTGTGCCATGCTTACAGTCATTGCGTTTGTAAATGGTAGTTTTACAGTGTCTTTTTTGTTAATCAGTCCACTAAAATAATCTATAAAAACAGCAAGAATTACGTTTTTCTTCTAAATAAATTTGATTCGTTTCTCTTTTGGTTTTATTGCTGTGATTTAAATGATTATACAACATCAACAATGGAGACTTGATGGAATTATGATTTTCAAGAGAAGATTTTGTCAACATATATTCTATAAATGTAAATTTAGGGGTTGGGAAGAACCTCAGAGTCCAAGCTGTAAACAAGCCCTTGTCCCTCTCTGTCTTGTCAGCTCCATCCTTGGCCACTACTTAGTCATATCCAGGGAGAGTTTGAGCTGATGACCTTGGTAGTTTGGAATTCTGACTTCCTTGAGGGAAGTGCCAAGAATACTTGGCCCAGGTGCATGACCTGCCACAGCTGGACCTGAGGAACCCAGCCTCTCTGGAGGTGAGCCTCCTCTTAAGCCACTGCTGCCTTCAACAAGTTCATGGGCTTCCAGCCGTATTTCAATCTAGAACTCACTGCCGGAAGCAGAAGCAGACATCTGGTGGGCCAAAGGTGGTCAGGCAGTGTCCCTTGTACCTCCTTCCTCTCTGATTTCTCGCTTATCATTGTCGTCACTGCCATCACCATCACTGTCATTTCTCATCCCAACATCTCTCTCTGCACCTGTTTCCTGCTTTTCTCGCCTTCGACACATACACCAAACAAATGGTAGCTGCATTTCTTGGGGATCATTGGGTGTCCTGTTCCTGGGCCAAATCTGAAGGGGTCATCAGGCTTCTTCTCTAGGCCTGGAATTGGGTACAATGAATCTGAGACCAAGTTCCTTTCCAAGCCCAACTACTTCTAGACACCTCTGTCCAGAGCACATGGCATTGTCTCTCCTGAAAGTCTACCATAGCCTCCTACCACACACCCTGCCCCGTATTCTTCTCAAGACAGAGTAATCTTGATGAAAACACAAATGAGATCATGGGCCCCACTGCTCAAAGCCCTGCAGTGCTTCCAAATCATACTGAGACTCAAATATAAACTCCAAAGACAGACCCATGAGGATGGACATACTCTGTCTTTGCATGTTTGCCTGTGACCCTTCTACCCAGTCTCTGATCATCCTACTGTTCCATTAACACATCAGGCTTACTCCTACCTCAGGGCCTTTGCACTGGCTACATTCTTTGTCTGAAATGCTTTGCTGCAAGAAATGTCTGTGGCTGCCTCCTTATCATTTAGATGTCAATTCCTGTGACTTTAAGTGGCCTTTCATTCACAGCAGCTACATTCCCTTCATCCATCTCTGTTCCTTTGCCTTACTTTGGCTTCACAGCACTCCCCATCTCTGAAATCATTTTATATCCATGTTTGTTTGCCTGAGCTTTGTCTACATTGCTCTCTGAAAGGTAAGAGCCCTAAGGAAAGAGAATTTATCCTCTTTACCACTGACCCCTCTGTCTTGTCTAGTACATGATAGTACTTGTTAAGAATCTGGGGGATAGGAGGATAATTTAGCAACTGAATCTTGTAGGAAGACTTCCTAAGATCTCAAATCTACCAAAACATTAGAATATAGCTGTTCAAGGACTCCCAGTGCAGGTTCTAGATACCTGTGGGTGCCTTCTTGGAACCTTACCTTGGACCCTGGTACTCTTCCCTGCTGTATACTCCTTGAGGACTCCAGGCTTTGTCCTAGAGGATGCTCCATTCTTGTGTGTGGGTTTAGATAGTCACTGAGCAGTTCATGATGATTACATTAGTCTTGTCTTCACATTCATGTGAGTCACGCAGATGGCTGGGAAATTCAAAGCTGTTGTAAAGACAGAAGGAAATACTAAGGAAAGAGGTGGTGTTTGGTTGCCTCTGGCCTCTCGGACCACAGTATCAAGCAACAAAAAGTTTAAGTGCTCTTGTGGTAAAGTGAAAGCCACTGGACTCCAGAGGTCAGGTCACTTCTCTGGTTTGGGTAGTCCTTGGCAAAGAGAGAGAAACATGCAAGGTTTCAGCCATCACTTACTTGGGGACAGTAGTCGCTGTCAAGCTGAATCTGACTCAAGGAAGCTCTATGTGTGTCTGAGTAGGTCTGGGCTCTATGGAATTTCTAATAGTTGTTTTTCTTTCTAGCAGCAGATCACCAGGCTTTTCTTCACGCTGCCTCTAGGTGGATTTGAACCTCCAACATTTTGGTTAGCAATGAGCACTTAACCATTTGCACTGCCCAGAGATACCTACTTGCATATAGTAACCAATATTTGTGGGATGCACAACTCAACCAGCACAGAGTATCCCTGAAACTCTTACTATCTTCTAGTTTATTGTGTTTGTCCCTCCTTATTTCTGCCCTCTAAGACAGGGGTTGCATTTAGTGATGAGGAAACTGAGGTTCCAACAATCTCAAATAACGTAATCTGAAGAATTGGTTATCAGCTCAAGCTCTGCAGCTAGACTGCTTGGAAAACAATCTTTTCTCTGTTGCTTCCCAGCTGTGTAACTTTGGACCTGTCACTTAGTCCTTGGGTCCCTTGATTTCTTCATTTGTAAAACATATACGCGGGTGGTTGTGTAGGTTAAATGGAGTACCTCCATGCAAAGCACTGAGCACTTCACAAAGTCCCTAAGTCCTTCATAAAAGTTTCTATTTTTGTCATTGCACTTGAAATTAATGACATATCTGGTATTGAATCTGGGACCCCTGTCCTAAATTCTATTAATTTCCCACTTTGTGGAGAACTGTTTTTGCCTGTTTATAATCTGTGCTTGGTTTCTGATTGCTTCAAAATTAGCTCTTCTTGTTTTGGAGTTGGCTTCTGGAAGAACCCCAAGTAAGGCATGTTCTATTTTCTCTGAGCTTAGACAATGGAAAAGTGCACTTTCCTTATGGACCAGATACAAAGATGAGATAGTTTCAGAACTTGTGACAAGCGCTGGTTAATTGCAGTAACAATGTTTATGCCCCTGTTCCGAGCCGGGCTGGCTACTTCTCAGAGAAGCTGATTCAGTTCCACAAACACTTCTCCTACTCATTAAGACACTTACCACCAAAACATCTGGTCAATTAAATTGAAAACAGTTGAGCCAGTTGCTTGGCATTATATGGTCAAACATCTGGATGGCTGAAATTTTAATTGAATGTTTTGATGTCATGTAGTCTCAGCTTCAAAGCCAATCCTTAAATAGAAGGTACATACCTTAGCTTCATCTTTATGCCAAATTGTGTGGGTAGAGTTTGCTATATATATCTATACACACACATATATACATTCAGTTTTAAAAATTTAACTAAATTCTGAAGTTACAGATGCAGTGATCAAGAATTTTTGATTTTGTACAAAAGTCTTGGTTTCAAAAGAGGTCCTTTTTCATTTTACTTTAGATGAAGGTTTACAGAACAAAATAATTTCTCATTAAACAGTACACATATTGTTTTATGACACTGGTTAACAACTACATGACATGTCAATACTCTCCCTTCTCAACCTTGGGTTTCCTATCACCAGCTTTCTGTTTCCTGCTGCCTTCTAGTCCTTGCCCCTGGGCTGGTGTTTCCCTTTGGTCTTATTTTGTTTTATGGGCCTGTCCAACCTTTGGCTGAAGTTAGGACCTTGGGAATGACTTCATTACTGCACTAGAATGGTGTTTGGGGGGGGCCATACTCATACTCTTCTGGTTCCAGTCTATGTTAGACCAGTAAATCTGGTCTTAAAAAAAATTACACACTCTTTTGTTAGCCAACTGACATGTCCCAATGTTTCACTGGACAATATAGTCGTTATTTGCTTGGAGTCTACACTGAAACTTTTGATCTGGTTCTGTGTACTCTGCAAAGTCCAATTACACATTTAATAACTTTTTCCTCAGGCTTTCAATAAAATGGGAGAGTCACTTTTACATCTTCTGCCTCAAAGGGAGAGCATGTTGTATAAACCTATGACGTTATATGTATATATGAGCATGCATGTTCACATACATGTGTTTGAGTTCACAAATGTGTACAGTATTACAAGGAGTCCTCACGAATCCTTAATGATTTGGATTATGTCATATTCTTGACTTCAGCTGTCTTCATAGTCACCAAAATGGTACCTGACACCCAAATAGACCTTCAATAACTGTTGATGAGCAGAATTGAATTTCCTTGAACATATTCAGCCCAGGTGGTACAATAGTTAATCATTTAGTGGCTAACCAAAAGGTTGGTGGTTCAAACCCACCCAGTGGCTCCTCAGGAGAAAGACGTGGCAATGCACTCCTTTAAGGATGACAGCCTAGAAAACTCTATGGGGTAATTCTGCTCTATCACAGGGGTCACAGTGAGTTAGAATCAACTCAACGGCACCTAACAACAACAGAGCACATTCAGTCTAACACCGGGGGAAGTGGATAAAAAGTTGATTTCACTCCCAAACTGGAGCATGCTAGAAATTTTGACACTAGCATCTCCAAGTCTATCTATAAAGTCAGTCTCTCTGTTTATTCTCTCAACACAGTTTATAGAGTGGTAGGTGCTAAAGAAAATGGTGAGGAAAAAGATACATGTCTCCTGGTAATACAAAGCATCATAATTGTCAATCATATAAAAAGGAACAACTAAAGCTGTGATACACATTTTGGGTAGAGGTATTATGGAATCCAAAGGAGGTAAAACAAGGTTGAAGCCAAAGACTAGGAAGTTGAGAAGTCTTCTTTGAGAAAGGGAAGACTGAGCTGAGATCTGAAGCAACAGGAGGGGTAATTGACTGCATACAGCAAGAAGACACTCTAGACAGAACAAAAGCTCGTTAGCATGAAGAAACATGGTAGGTTTTGGAAATGAAAGAAGCCTGTAAGGCTGGGAGGTGAAGATGACAGGTGATGAGAAGCTAGAATACTCAAGACCTTTTAGACCAGTTTAAATAGTATGCTTTTATCTTAAGAGTAGTGGAGAGCCATTAGAAACTAGACACCACAGTGTTCTGTCTATACCTCTATGGTATCATTAGCATTGTTCTCCAAGTATTTCTGTATCAGTGCCCATTTGGACATATCGAAAAATTGTATTTCCTCACCCCTACTGTTGTGTGGAAACTGGTAAGCCAGGTAGCGCAGTGGATTAAGTACTATGTCTGCTAAACAAAAGGTCGGCAGTTCAAATCCAACAGGTGCTCCTTGGAAATTCTATGGGGCAGTTCTGCTCTGACCTCTAGGTCATTATGAGTCAGACCCGACTAAATGGTAGTGGTTTAGTTTTGAGTGAAAATCCTGATGGCGTAGTGGTTAAGAACTATGGCTGCTAACCCAAAGGTTGGTAGTTCAAATCCACAATGCATATATATGTATACAACATCATAAGTTTACAGGGCATGCCCTCCCTTTGAGGCAGAAGATGTTAAAGGAGCAGTTCTACTTTGTCCTGTAGGATCACAATGAATTAGAATCAAATGGATGGCAGTGGGTTTGGTTTGGTTTGGTTTTCCAATGTTGGGTAGGTAAACATTGATGGGGTAGCGGTTAAGTACTATGGCTGCTACCTAAAAGGTGGGCAGTTCAGACCCACTGGAGCTCCTTGGAAACTCTACGGGGCAGTTCTACTTTATACTATAAGGTTGCTATGAGTTGGAATCAACCCCAAGATAAGTGGTTTGGTTTGGTTTAGCTAAGTGTTGTGTAGAGCCCTTAAGGGGTCCAATTCTGGACCAGAGTATTTAATTGTAAGAATGAGATGTTCTAGAACTCCTTTTCCACCCCTTTGCAATTGCCGCAACATTGTTAAGAGGCAGCCAGCCTTCAGTCTGACTCCCTGAGTAATGACTAAAGACAGAGAATTTTGCTGATCCGTATTGGACGTGTTGCACAAATAAGAAATAACTTGTTGTGTTAGGCTGGTAGGACCTTGGAGTTACTTGTTACTGCAGCATAAACTAGCCCATCCTGGCTAATAACTGTTTGGTTGCTGAGTAGAAAAAGGAGAATGAGAGCTAGACTGTGGGTAAGATTAATTAGAAGTCTTTTGCATAAATTTAGACTAGAAGTCACCAAACTGGCCTACCACTTATATGCAAATAAGTTTTAATGGAAGAGTGTTCATTCTATAGCTGCTTTACTGCTACAATGACAAAGTTTAATTTTTGCAAAAGAGACTGTATGGTTTGCAAAGCCCGAAATATTTAATATCTAGCCTTTACAGAAAGACAAACTCTGCTCTAGATGAACAATAGTGTCTTGGGTTACAGTTTGAGCAGTGGAAATATAGAAAAGTGGACAGATTTCAGAAGGTTCAAGAGACAAAATCAACAGTGTCTATTAAGCTTAAATTGTTATTGTTCGTTGCCACTGAGTCAATTCCAACTGATAGCCACCCCATGTGTTGTGTGCAGAGTAGAACTGCTCTATAGGGTTTTCAAAGCTGTGGCTCGTTTGGAAGCAGATCACCAGACCTTTCTCCTGAGAGCCTCTGGGTGGGTTTGAACAACTAACTTTCAGCCAGTTATAAAGCACTTACCTGTATCACTCTGGGATCTGATAATGCTAAGGGGTGAGTCGCTTCTGCAGGAGCATCCCTGTTACTACTAAAGGCAATGTGGGAAAAAACCTTTAGCTAACTTCTCCAGTTCCAGTAGATCTATTAGCTTCTTTTGACATCTCCTCTCTGTCTTTTGCCCTGAGAACCTACACAGACACTGTTTAAATCTCTTTTAACTTGTCTTGCTTCCCTGATCCATTAAAAAACCTTATTTCATCACAAGACATCTTTGGCACAAGGTCGTGCAATGCTTCAAAAAAAAAAAAAATACAAAACACACAAAAACCAAAACCAAAAACAAGACCCCTCTTTCGACATCTGTTGTGATGCTGCAGCCAAGAGCGGGACCCGCGTGGTGCCAGCGTGGCAGCCGTGCTGCATCCTACCGTCACAGCGAGCGTGGTGCTGGCATTAATGAACCAGACGTCCTGCAGAGGGGCTGCTCTGCCAGCCTCCTAATTAGGACCTGCTCAGAGCTGCCCAGGCTTGGGCGGTCAGGCCTTTTCTGCAACCCTCCTCCCCCTCAGTTGCCTTCCTCCTGTTAAGCAGTTTTGCATTGTGAGCATTTTTTACTGTGGGCCACTTAAAACAAAGGGAAAAGTCACACAGGCTCTGTCAGAGGTGCTTGACAAAGAGAAGAGCCACGGAAGCCTGTGGTACTGCTGAAGAGGATGTCCCAGTCAGCCTCCTTGGAAAGGTGCAGGCCCGAGAGGACTTCTTTCAGCACCCTAGGAATCAGAAGGCAGCTGCTTCCCTGTTGATGGGGCCCAAAGATGCAGCTGGCACTGTGGGAGGCTCAGACGGGAGCCCCTTCTCAGTCACCTTGTGTCAGAGGGTCAACAGCAGAAGTTGAACCCAGCTCCAACACTTGCTTGGCAGCCTGATGGTGCAAACATCCAGTGATGGAATGGGAGGGTGGTGCTCTACTGATGGCCTACATCCACAAATGGAGAAAGTTTGGAGTGTCTTGAGTCTCTGTAAGTGCACTGGCTCTAATCTGGGCATGTAGGGGGCAGAGGTCCACTGCCATCAAGTCAGTTCTAACTCACTGCAGCCCTAAAGACAGAGTAGAAGTGCTCCACAGTGTTTCTAAGCAGTGCATGGCAGATTTGAACTGTTGACCTTTTTTGGTTAGCGGGCATAGCACTTAACCAGTGTACCACCAGGCTATGAGTCAAAACTGAATCAACAGCAGTGAGAGCAGAGTTAGGGGCAGAGACTTTCATAAAAAAAGTTTTGTTGGAAAGTTCCAAAGTTCCTTTGGAAATGGAACTTCTAAAAGATAATAGAAGAAGCAGTTCTGGGACTCAGCCAGATTTTAAATCAGGTAGCTGAGATTAAGAAGGTCAGGTAAGACAGGCATTAGGTTTGCCTTGCCTACTGTGATGGCACAAGTGCTCACAACATAGCCAGGCACACAGGTGGTGTTTAAGAAACGTGTTAATGGAATGAGAAGAATTCATAGCAGCTACCTTCTAGGATGTGTTGAAGATTCAGTGAGATGGTAGGTAAGTACGCAGCACAGCGCCTATGCACTGTCACTGACAGCACAAAAACTGAAGTCCGGACTACAGCAGGGGTTAGTAAATGTATTCTGCAAAGAGGTAAGAGTGTAAATATTTTAGGCTTTGAAACCTCTATCACAATTACTGACCTCTGCCATCCCAGTGCAAAATAGCTAGAAACAATAAACAAATGAATGAGTGTAGCTATGTTCCAATAAAACTTTATAAAAACAAATTGGGACCTGAGTTTTGTCTGTAGAAGGTAGTTTCCTGACCACTTCCCTAGAAGGTGAAAAAAATTAGTAAACCTACTATCTACAGAGAAAATACTGAGAAACATATGTCTAGAGTTAAAGGATATTCACATACACCCATAAAGAGCATGTGAAACCGGGGAAACCAAAGACAACATAGTTAGTGTCTTACCTGGCAGACTGATGACAGGCAAGATGCGTGGGACATCACCTAGACTCCTCCACACAGCTCCCGAGTGCCTGGACATTGCTGCCATAAACAGAATTACATACATCCTGGGTCTCAGGTAATTCACGTGGATTTCTATGGGCGAGAAGTATTCTTAGTCACGTGCGCGGGAAACAGGAGGGAATAATTAGAAGACTCTATTGACCTTTGAGATCTTGTAATTTGTGTAGTTATACTCCTGGTAGTGTTTTTGAGCATAGACTACTCTGATGATACTTAAGTATTGGGAGGCTTTGAAGTAAGATTATACCCATATATATCTACTGAACAAGCCTTTTTTTCTATCTATTAGATGCCAGTCATTGTGCTCAGTGGTGGAAATAAAGATAAAGGTAGGCCTTTGTTCTTAACTTGGAAGAGCTCTTGGTCTAGTTGGAGAGACAGGAACAAACAGGTTATTAATTGCAACACCACACAGCTAATGAGGTGGTGATGTTGTTCATGTCTACAGTGGAGGGAGTGGCCATTTGGGTGTGGGAGGAGAATGGATCAAGATATAGTATCTGAGCTCCTTGGTAGAGGGCGGGTGACTTACCCTCATACACTGCCTTTGGGTTGCAGTTTTACTGTGCAGGAGGGGTCTGCATTTGGGAAATGGTGAGAGAACAGCTTCTCTTGGTGTTTCCATGGGGGGGTCTTTGAAGATGAAGGCAAAGACACCAGGTAAGTTGCTCTTCTCTCAGTCTGCGTGGTGGTTGTGTCTCCTAGCAGGTCTTGGCGTGAAGAGGCAGGGAGAGAGAAACACCAGGAGTAGAAAGCTATCCTTTTCTTGGCCTCACGACTTTTCTGTTGACTTACAAGAATTTGAACCAGCAACCTTTTGATTAGTAACTAAGCACAAATTGTACCACCTAGGGCTTCAGTTCTTTTCATTGTTGGTAGTTGCTGCTGAGTTGATTCCAACTCATGGAGACCCCATGGGCGCAGAGTAGAATGGCCCTCCACAGGGTTTTCAAGGCTGTGGAATTTCAAAATCAAATCTGAAGGCCTGAGAGGTGACTTTTATAAATTTCTTTTTGTTTAAGCCATCCACTGCTGGTATTTCTGTTATAGCAGCACTAGATGACTAAGACATTCTTTTAGGGTTTAGTTCAAATATTTCCTTCACTATGAATCCTATATTCTTGCTGAGTTTCAGTACCTTTTTTTGGTAATCCTCATAGCATTGGTGTCTGTATTAGTTTCTTAGTGTTGCTATAACAGAAATGCCACAAGTGGGTGACTTTAACACCGAAATTTATTTTCACACAGTTTGTTATTGTTTTCATGTACTGTCTAGTCTCTTCCAACTTAAAGCGCTCATATGTGACAAAGTAGAACTGCCCTCTACAGCTTTAAGGCTGTAATCTTTCCTGGAGTAGATCACCAGATTTTTTTCTCCCACAGAGCTGTTGGTGGGTTTGAACCACAGACTTTTTGTTTAGCAGCTGAGCACTTAACCATTGTGCAGCCAGGGCTCATTTCTTAGAATTTAGGAGGCTGAAAGTCTGCATTCAGGCTATCTGGTCTAGGGGAAGGCTTTCTCTCTCTCAGTCTTGGGGGAAGGCTCTTGTCTCTTTTCAGCCTCTCTTCCTTGGTGCCTTGGTGATCTTCATGTGGTGTGTGTTTTCCCCTCTGAGTTCACTTGTCTGTGCCTAGTCTGCTGTTTTGACAGCTCAAAGACAACTGGCTTAAAATATACACTATACTGGATATTGAGGTCAATTGAAATTATCCAGTATTTTTTTAATGAACTTATTCTGCATCCCATGTTGGTAAGTGGTGCCAAAGGGCTTAAAAGCCAGCAAGCTGCCATCCAAGAAACATCAGCTTGTCCCAATGCAACTGGAGTAGATGAAAACCAAGAACATCAAAGACATGAGGAAAGTACAATTCTAGGAGACAGCAGGTCCATATGGTTGGAAAACTATATCAGAATGACACCGTAAGAAATAGATGGTACCCAACCACTGCCAAAGACAGCCCTGTCGGGAAACACAGTGTATAGTTGCTGATGTGGCACAAGAAAAAGGAGTGTGCAAATCAAGAATTCTATTAAAAGGCTAGACTTGATGGTCTAACAGCCTGGAGGAACCCTGAGAACATGGCACATGGACTTGCTGCTAGACCAGGGCTGAGACCAACACTTCAAACAAAGATTGAACTTGACTAAGGGACACAGAATGATGCAGATGGTGTGTGTACTTTATGGTTTAATATATACATGAGTCTGTCCTTCATATTTCTTTTTAGAGGGAAGAGGAGAGGTTGGAGGGGAGGGGACAGGTGTCAGCTGAGTGGATACTGGAAGTCAAGAGTGGAGGGAATGAATGTGCTGTCACAGGGTGAAGAGAGCAGATAGAATTGCATGGAGGTGTGTGCTCAGGATTTTGTATGGCAAATTGACTTGGATTGTAAACTTTCACTTAATTACAATAAAAAAATTTTTAAAATATGCCCTGCACCTATATGGTCTCATTAACATAGCAAAGAAAGTCCTATTCCAAAATGAGATTATATCTTTAGATTTAAGGGTTTAGAATTTACAACACGTATTTTGGGGGAGACATACTTGAGTGTATAAGAGTGCCCTTAAGTCTTTCCTGTTTTTTTTTTTTTTTTTGCCTCTGTTCCTTGTGGTATACTGTGAGCATACTGATGGTTACTTTGATATAAGACCTCTCTATATTCCCAGGCCCAGAAAAGGGATGGGGTAATGAATACATATCAAATGAATACATGACTAGAACAGAATATTTTGGGTTGTGTGTGTTTGGACTTTACCTTTCACACTCCGAAAAAAGCTGCTTTCTAAAGCATCTAGTAATGGAGACTAGATACTGAATGTGGAATGAAGGAATATTCTTATGTTATGTGGCCTGAAGCAGCAGCTGGGTCACATGACTGGTTGGATCTGGCTGTCGTATCCAGCATTGCAAGAGTCTGTAAAGTCCGTCCTAAATGTTTAGATTCAGTAAAGTGGTTGGCTTTATAAGTAACAGAAGTCAATTGTGTTTGCAGCATCTAATGCAGCAACAGCATTAGACGGTTGAGATGGGGCACTTGCCAAGAACTGCTGAGTGGACAGGAGGCCTGATTCCCCCTCCCTCTGCATCCATTTGTGATAATCTGGGTCTGACTTTCAACCAGTCACCCTCCTAACGAGACTTGCACAAGATAGCCTTCGGCCCCAGCACAGTCATAACCTGCATCAGAAGTCCACGTACAGAGACTTCTCAAAACACCCACACATATATGGGGTCACTGACAGTCTTTCTAAATACACTTGTATCTTCATTTCTACCTACACTCTTCAAACAGGGTGAAAAACGTTAAGCTAGAGACTGAAATATTTAGATGGACTGAACTGCCTTAAAAAGGGAGTTTTTTTTCTAAATGCAGTTGAGTAGCAGAAAAAAGCAGATATCCCGCCTTGACTCCGTGACCTGATGTCACTAATTGAGAGAGCTTACCTTCTGGCTCTAGGGTAGGGCATGAGATCTGCAGGCAAAGATTCAAATAACACATTTGTTGCTTTCACAGAAGAGCTGCTGTCCTTTCCCAGCACAAGACTAGGTGATGTTTAGTGTTACACAAATAGTATTTAAAACATTAAAAAAAATAAAAAAGTAAAATGTTTCACTCTGTTGTTCTAAACACTTGACAGCATTGTCTAATACAGTCATCTTAGTATAGACTGTTACCTGATACATCAGTTTTGACTCATGGTGACCTCATGTGTTACAGAGGAGAACAGAGCTTGTAGGGTTTTCTTGGCTGTAATCTTCACAGAAGCAGATCATCAGGACTCTCTTCCACGGCGCAGCCAGGTGGGTTCGAACCACCAATCTTTTGGCTTGCAGCCAACTGCAAAACATTGGTACCACCCGAGGACCTAATGCTAGCGTGTAGATATTTTTATTATCCGCATTTCACAGATAAAGAAGTTCAGCTTTTGTTGTTGCTGGTTGACATTGAGTTGACATTGACTGAGGACAACTTCATGTAAAACAGAATGCAACACTGCCTAGTCCTGCGCCATCTGCAGGATTGTTGGTACGCTCAAGTTCGTTGTTACAGTCACTGCACGTTCTGAGTACCTTCTGATTTTGAGCGCTCATCTTCCAGCATTGTATTGGCCATATTCTATTGTGAACTATAGGATTTTTACTGGCTAATTTTCAGAAGTAGTTTGCCAAGGTCTTTCTTTCTAATCTATCTTAACCTGGAAGCTCTGCTGAAACCTGTGCACAACAGGTGACTCTGACGATATTTGAAATGCTAGGGGCATAGCTTTCAGCAACAAAGCGACATGCAAGCCACCACAGTATATCAAACAGACAGACAGGTGGGGGACCTGGACTCAGAGGGGTTTATGATTTTTCTCAAGATCACAGAATGAGGAAGGAGCCCAGCCAGAGCTTTGTTCTTCAATGCTATGTTTTGCAGAACATGGAGACTGGCTCAAGTCTGTTTGAGTAAGAGTCTGAGGAACCTCCTGGAAATGCACTCGTCCCAAGGAAACAGGAAATCCTGAGCTGGAGGAATGTCTGATGTAGTGTCTTAGATTTGTCTCTTGGCTCGTTCTGGTGTAATCTTGGGTTGGGAAGTGATGGGAGCTATGATGCTGAGTATGAATGGAAAGAACTTCTTCGTTAGAGGAGGCCAAGGGACACAGAGGACTCAGACAGCACTACCATGGGTCTCCCCTGAGAAAAGTTGGAAATAAAAGGAGATGGAGGAGGTATTTGTCCCCACTTTGCGAACTGTCACCCAGAGTATTAGTGCAACCAGAGGTAGATGGAAGCACTCTACGGAAGACATTACCTTGTCTGGCAGAACTGATTCTGCTGCTGTCAGCTTACCACTCACTGGGATAAGCAGTCTCTGAGGACAGTGATGAGATTATGTAGGTTGGAGGAAATGTGGGGAACAGGGCCAGAGAAGAAGAATAAATCTGCAGGTATTAGTAGTTCTTGGTGTCCCTCAGTTAGCACACAGAAAGTAGTTTCTTATTGATAAAAATGCTCTGAAGGAGTCCTTCTTTCTGGGAGATGTGGATTTTCTAATATTAGGTTACACTGGTTAATACAAAATTTTCCTGGTATCTCATTTGTCTCATGTAGTTTGCATAAGTGGTCACAAACACTTCCCTTCCCTGCTTCTAGCCCTTAACATGTGAAGTGACTGTATTTCCATGGAGAAGTGGAGCCAGTATCCAATCTTTTTATTCTGGGTTGGCAGGCAATTTGATCTGGCTGATGAGATGTTGGCAAATGTGACTCAAGAAGAGACTTGAAAGACTGGATTCCCCAGAATGCTAATATCTCTTATCACGTTAGCAGACATTCTGGGGTCATTATGCAAAGTCAGTGTCTTATACTCAGAATCCTCATCTAAAAATTGGAGTGGTAAAGTAATAGAGGCGTGAGAACTGAAATCCACCTCCATCAAGCTGATTCTGACTCACAGCCATGTAAAGTTTCCAAGGATGTAAACGTCTGTGAAAGCAGACGGCCACATCTTTCTCCCGCGGAGCTGTTGATGGGTTCGAATGGCCTATCATGTGGTTAGCAGCTGATTGTTTTAACTACTGCAAAACCAGGGTTCCTTGAGGACTAAAGATAACATAAATAAAGCATTCTGCATAGCAAACGTTGGACTTTGCTCTGTTGTGCTTGGAAACTTAAGACCATGATGTATGAACCTGACCCAACTTGCTGAAGAGTGAAAGGTGTTCCAGGAGAACCAAGATGTTCAAGCCAGCAGCCGGCCCATTAGTAGATACATGTACGAGGCCATCCTAGATCTTCCAAGTTTTTGCTCATCGCAAAGCTGCCTTCAGAATAGAAGTATGTGCCAGCCAAACCACAGGATAATGAGATAGATAAAATAGTTGCTTTTAAGCCAGTGGGTTTTGGAATGATTTCCTGTGTAGCCAGAATTAGCTGATCTTCCCCTTGTAACAACTCTGCAGAACCAGGCAGGGCAAGTAGTATGAGGTCCTTATTCAGATGTGGGAAGTAAGTGTCTCAGACACTTTGTCAAGGTGCCAGAGAGAGTTAATGGCTGAATAAGTACTAGAACCTAGGACAGTTCACCAGTGGTCTTCTGACCCATGCAGTTACATTGAACGAGTTATAGTAGCTCATTTATGGACAGCATTTATACATCCAAATGCTGTAACATTCCTTCCTGTGCAATTTTGGGACTGGTAGAGAAATGAGAAAAATAAAATTCTACAGACAGTCCTTTATCCCCCATCATCACTGTACATTCAAGACTGGTAATGGCATCAAGCACTAAACTGTGAGGATGGAGAAGGGTCAGGCAGGGTTTCATTCTTTTTCATACAGGTTTGCTATGAGTTGGAAGTGACTCAACAGCACCATTCAGAGTAAGAGGAAGAGTGGGGAGAGGAAGAGCTGGAGAAGAGGATGAGGTAGAAGTAGACGAAGAAAATGAGAGAAGGTGACCAGTTATTTTCTAGGGACATATTGTGAATTCCTTGCATATAGAGGGCAGTAACCTATCCTTCAAAACTTGCTCAGAGGAATCAATATTCTTGACCTAGTTTAGAAATGTCTGCAGAGGGAAAAGTATCTTCTCCTTCTAGATAAACCAACATGAACATACACTGCCAATGTTACTATCCTCATCACTACAGTGACCATGTGATTTTCTATAAAAATGGAATCTTTTGAAACTGAAAGAGATACTAATAGATATGCCAGGAATGTCTAAGCAAACTGGGACATATGGTCACCTTATCTCTAATATAGAGAGAGCACTTTGCGGGTTGAAAAATTCTTTTAGATAATCTTACAGTGTAGTGATTCTAAATATCATCATTCTACAGAAGGGAATACTGAGGTTCAGGCAAGGGGAGTGACTTTTCTGGGGTTCTGACACTCAGTAAGCATTCAATAGATGCTTGTTAAATTGGATGGATAGTTCAGCAGATGGATGGCTAACTACACATATAAGAGTAGATAAAAGGGAACAGACAGCCTAAGCATGTAAAATTACATGATGTCTTCATGGAAATACAAATGGAACAGAGTAGCTAGATGGATGATCCTAGGACTGAGTCATTCACAATGTCAATGGGCCAAAATCTTACACTATAAAACTGGGGCAAAAGCTACATATAAGAGAAATGTGAGGTCTAAAACTAATGCAAATAAAGTGATCAGTACAGAGAGTGAGACAGTGAATAAGGGAAAAGAAAACTCCAGCATATACTGGCCACTTACTGTGTTACAGGAGTCACGCCAAGGCAGTGCCTGAATTAATGATATTTAGTCTCCCCAGTGTCACCATGAGTCAGATCTGACTCGACGGCACTTGGCTTGGCTGGCAGTGTCCCTTGAAGGCAGGTACCATTTATTGTCCGTGTTTCACAGATGAAGCAGTCAGGGCTCAGAGAGAAAACTTTCTTACCCAAGATCACAAACTACCAAATGAAAGAGTGATTCCCTAGCCTCCATTGTTTAAGGACAGGGCAGCCCTGTTTCCTGCCTGGTGAACCACAACTCTCATTAATTTTATTATTGTGCTTTTATAACGAAATGTTTCTCTTCGTGTCTGTAGAGTTTTCAACTGAAGAGAGTCTCAACTTCTTTCAGTCATGTGACCCTTAATGAAATCAAAGTATAATCTTGCTTGAAAAGTCTAAGATATAAAACCAAGTTTAAAGGCAGGCAGTCTGATCAACCCTAGAGCTCTCCTTGTCTGTGGCAACTGTGTAAAATCCTTTGCCCTCTGGACCATGGTTTGAAAATACCAGCCGAAAGCACAGTTGGTGGGTTTGCTACCTGACACAGCCTGACTGCCTCGAGGGACCCTGTCCTGTTGGTTCTTTACAGAGCCTGAACTCATGTTTAAGCTTGAATGAAGAGCCCCCAGAGGATCCTGGAGATGTGACAGGATAGAAGGGAGCAATCACATTTCTGAGTCTTTGTACGTAAGGTCCATGCAATATCTTGCCTCTGATGGGGTTCCTGGGAAGTCTGTAAGGAAGATTTCTAAGAACTCTCATTCTGATAAAGCCAGTGCTCCCGAAGAGAGTGCTTGCTGAATGGCAATGAGGAATGACCTCCTCTTTCCCCTCCCTTCCCCCACTCCAATTAAGTCTTTTTCCTTCCTCTCCACCTGTACCTGGGGCTCTCTCCAGGCTGCGGGCAAATGCGTGCATTAATCACGCCTGGATCAGCCAGTGCACCGGGACGGTGGGAAGTGGCTGATTTATGAACCAGCCAAAAGTGTGGGGAGGCTGGGAGTGGGTGAGGCGGCCCCGCTCGGAGAGCATATGGAGGCCCTGCTCTAGGACCAGACCCATATGTTCCGCTGCAGGTCCATATGCTGTGTGGGCTGGTCCCCCCTTTGGCAGTGTCGAGGCTGCCTGTCTGCTGTAATGTGTGGGAGCCAGATACACCACATGCCCTCCTGCCATTCAAGCACACGCCCTCCACGGCACGAGAGTCGGGGTGAGGTCTCCAAGCTCCTCTCACAGATGAGGAGGGGACGGCACTGATGCCCTTGTCAATAGGAGCCGTTGCTGATCATTTATTTAGGGATAATTCGCAAGCGATAGGCGACACCAGATTTCTAGTATTTTTATTTTCTACTTGCAAGAAGAGGGAATTGAGACATACTCCTAGAACCACTACCAATAGTACTACCACTGCTAATAACTAACAACTACTGAGTGCTTGAAAACTGTAGTGATGTGGTGATTAAGTGCCATGGCTGCTAACCAAAAGGTTGCCAATTTGAATTCACCAATTGCTCCTTGGAAACTCTATGGAGCAGTTCTACTCTGTCCTATAGGGTTGCTATGAGTTGGAATCAAGTTGACAGCAGTGAATTTGGGTTTTGGATTGCGTGCTTGAAAGCTCTGTTTTAATTGCTTTTACATGCTTTTAACTAAAGGCGCGGAGAATAGTTGCTCAAGGTCAGAGAGTGAGGTGTTGAACTCGGACTGGAGCTAGAGGCCTGCAGCCATGCTTGCTATGACCCTTTCCTTGTTTCGTCCATGAACCCACACAGCATTTATTGAACCCGCACAGTGTGTAAGCTTATAGGACAGGCTAAGGATACCACTGAGCATACAGCAGGCAAGAGACCTAGAAGATAGACAACAGCAAAGCTAAAAACAAAATCAAAAACAAATCAATGACAGTTTAACAAGAAACTTCATGGTTATAAATTGCTGGCACTTAGGTGATGAACATAAATAATGGGTGTGGACAAGAGTCACAAGTTCCCTACAGCAGCTGGGGTCTTCAGGGGAGGCCAACACCTCCAGAATCAGAGGGCTGTAATGTGGGGGAGTCCCTGGGTGGTGTGAATGGGTAACATGTTCGGCTGCTAACTGAAAGGTTGCAGGCTCAAGTCCACTCAGAGGCACCTTACCAGAAAGGGCTGATGATCTACTTCTGAAAAATTAGCTACTGAGCACTCTACAGAGTACATTTGTAGTCTGATACACCTACAGGGTCACTACAAGTCAAAATTGACTGGAAGGCAACTGGTTTACCTTCAGGATACTGGAGCCCCTTCACCCAGCCTCCAGTGAGGCTGAACTACTTTGGAAGCTGAATCTCCAGTTTAGTCCTTAAACAGTGACTGTAGGGTGCAGGGTTATGAAGCTCCCTCCCCTGGTGGGAGTGAGAACTGCAAGAAGTGACTTGGTCCTCTCCCGGAGATCTCCTGTGCCATCGTGTAGAGCCATCCTCTGCAGGACTTGGCCTGAACTCCACCCTGTTTAGCTTCTCTCCCTTGCTGTCCTGCTTCCCCTGTCCTGTCCCAGATTCTCCTGCGATGTCCTTCATAATTCACTTATATACAATCTCAGGGTCTGCATCTGAGAATTCAATCCAAGACTCACTCAGGAGCCACTAAGGAAGGACAGTAGCCAAAAAAAAAAGCACAGGGTGTTCATGTATTGAAGTTAATTACTTTGTGAAAATAAAAGAGGTGAGTAAGATGGATTTTCCACACATACTTGCAGACAAACCCTGTTGGGGTTCCTCTGCTTCTGCTGTGTGTCTTCTCCCTTGGCCCAAGAACCCAAAGGTGGTGAACAAATGATGCCGTCCACACAGCTGTCATTTTGCGATCTAGAACCACAAACTAGTAAGTGTTCTGTCATCTTTCCCTTTTCTCTCATTGGTATTTACCCAGATTTGTTCTGAGAGTCAGAATCAACTCCAGGGCACCAGGTTTATTTGGTTGGATTTTGGTTCATCACAAAGAAGCCCTGGTTGCACCGTGGTTAAAGCACTGGTCTGTTAACCACCAAAGGGTCAGTTAGTTCCATGGGAGAAAGATGTGCCAGTCTACTTCCTTGGAAATCCTATGGTGTCACTACGAGGTGAAGTCAAGTTGATAGCAGTGGGTTTGGGGTTCATGATGAAAAAGCTGGTGTGGCATCAAACTCAGGGGAGGTGGGAGGGAGTCACATATTGATCAAAAAAGGTACTAACACAATCCCTTTTATCATGGAAGGAGATAGAAAAATGTGGATAAATTTATATCTTTACTTGCTATTGCAATATACAATGTATTTCATTGGATCAATTATATTTGTCTGTTTAAAAAGATCTGGAATGCTGGTCTGGCCTACAAAATTCAAAGAGAGTTTCTGGAATCACATTTTGATGAACACTTCAGTTATCATTTAACCCCCCTAATAACCCTAATCTAAGATTAAGAAAAGCAAAAACAGAAAAACAAACCATTTGCTGTCGAGTTGATTGTGACTCATAGCGAACCTGCAGGACAGAGTAGAACTGCCTCACGGGGTTTCTAAAGAGTGGCTGGTGGATTTGAAATGCCCATCTTTTGGTTAGCAGCCAGGTTCTTAACACTGTACTACCAGGGCTCCAGTCTGAAATAATGGCATAAAAGAAGCGACAGCACCCAGTGTTTCCTGGATCTTGTTTACATCGTTTATGAGAGCCTGTTTGATAATTTTTCAGGAATTATGCAAGCTCATTAATGTCACATTCCATTGCTATAGAGTTGTTTCGGATTCCAACTCTAGTGACCCTGTAGGACAGCATAGAACTTCTCCACAAAGTTTCCAAGGCTGTAAATCTTTGTGGAAACAGACTGCACATCTTTCTTCTGCAAAGTGGTGGTGGGTTCAAGGCACCAAGTTTTTGGTTAGCAGCCAAGCACTTTAATCAATGTGCCACCAGGATTGCTCCATAGGGTTTTCAAGGTTATAAATCTCCTTGAAAGCAGACTACCACATCCTTCTCCCAAGGAGCAGATGGTGAGTTTGAATCACAACAGGGCTTCTTCCGATGTCACATGAGTAGCTTGCAGTTGACCATGTTGGGAGCATTTACACCAGGGCAATTGGCCAGTACTACAAATCAGGATGCTTTCTTCCAATCCCTCCCCAAGAGAGATGGCTGTTAAATACCTACTAGCACACCACCGGCAGTGCCTGACCTGGGCCCTTCCTCTGCCCACATTCTGTCTGGTAGTACCTGTTGGGTTGGCTGGATTAAGCATGTTGTGTATGTATCTGAATCAAAATTGCTGCAAAGTGTTTCTTGTACTGTTGCCACTGATACCCGCACCATATCCCTGGTGGCTTCTCCTGTCGCCAGTAGGCTTGTTCTTGCATTACAAAAAGAATGTGTCTGGCCATCCCTCTGTATTTGGAAATGCATATTTCATGAGATAATGAAACAGTATTTGCAACTGGTGGTCTCTTCCTCTCAGAATGTTTGAATACTCTGAAGGGTCTTACTTACTGTTATGCTGGAATGGAAAAGAAAATCAGCCTGATTCCTGGCTCATCTGTGAATGCTAAGACTCATGACTGTTGCTAGTTGCCCTTCAGTTGATTCTAACTCCAGGTCACCTCCATAATGGGTAATTTTAAAATACCTTCCATGTCAGGGCATGGGCTTCTATGGTGAAGATAATATGGCATGGTTTTGAATTAAGCTGTTGGGAGTTTATGTCTGTGAATGTATGAGTCTATGAACTTAACTGTTCTAAATGCTACATACATAGTTGCTGAATATCACTATGGTCACCTTTAAAGTACTCCCCTTGGGAAGCTATGCACTGATGCCACTGTATCACCCATCCTACAAAGTAGTTTTGGAACTCTTTCTGGAATGGCCATTGCTCATGGTGGCGCAGTGGCAGGCTCACTAACTTGACTGTATAGCTGTCTATGGAGGACAGTTAGCCAGTAAGCAAACAACTGTAGTGGAACACCCTCCCTACTCACTTGATCTAGCCCCCAATGACTTTATTTATTTATTTTTACCTAAAGATAAAGGAAATATTGGAAGGAAGACATTTTGATGACATTCAGGACATCAAGGGTAATACGACAACAGCTCTGATGGCCATTCCAGAAAGAATTTCAAAATTGCTCTGAAGTATGGACTAGCTGCTGGTGTCATTGCATAGCTTACCAAAGGGAGTACTTCGAAGGTAACCATAGTAATATTCATTCAGTAGTGAGGTATATAACACTTTTTCTAGGATGAGTTCATGAACTGAATTGTCACTCCTTGTATGTGAACACTGCTAAGTAATTTTCATATTCATTCATTCAAAGAACATTAGGTTTATAATGTGGGCTTGTAGACCATTGAGGAAGACGAGCAGTTAAATGATAACAATGAAGTAGTTTGATAAACTGTGTATTACGTATTTATTGTATAAACAGGGCATGATATAGTAGGAGCGAGTTGGGGTTCTGAGCCAGACAGATTGGGGTTTGAATCTTAACTCTGTATTGCTTAAAACAAAAGATGGCTAGCTTTGGTGGTACAAATGTTTAAGCACTGAGCTACTATTATGGATTGAATTGTGTTCCGCAAATAGGTGTGTCATCTTGGATAGCCCATGACTTCCAGTGTTGTGTGGTTGTTCCTCATTTTGTGATCGGATGTAATTATCCTATACTTTGTAAATCCTAACCTCTATGGCATTAATGAGGCAGGATTAGAGACAGTTATGTTAATGAGGCAGGATACAACCTACAAGATTAGGTTGTATCTTGAGTCAATATCTTCTGAGACATGAAAGACAGACTCAAGCAGAGAGAAGAGGGACCTCGTTACCATCAAGAAAGAAGAGATGGGAGCCGAGTGTGTCCATTGGGCCTGGGGTCTCTGCACTGCGAAACTCCTAGACCCAGGGAAGATTTATGATTAGGATCTTCCCCCATAGCTGGTAGAGTGGAAGAACCTTCCTCTGAAGCTGGTATCTAGAATTTGGACTTCCAGCCTCCTAGACAGCGATAAAATGTGTCTCTGTTTGTTAAAGCCTTCCACTGTGGTACTTCTATTGTAGCAGCACTAGATAACTCATACAGCTACTAATTGGAAGACTGGTAGTTCAAACCCACCCAAAGGCACCTCACAAGTAAGGTCTGGCTATCTGCTTTGGAAAGGTCACAGCACTGAAAGCTGGAGCAGTACTACTCATAGGGTCAGCATGAGTCAGAAGTGACTCCGTGGCATGTAACAACAACCGTTAAGAAAATATTTGATGTTACTATTATTTTTCAAATAAGTGGATTTTCTGTATTCTCTGAATCTCAAGGCCACGTGCTGACTGTAAAATCCTGGTCTTGCTCTCATCCACTCTGGTTTGAGCCTTTTTTGCAAAGGACAGGCGGACTCCATCATTCTCTCAGAGCTTTCTTCATTCCCAGACCTTTTACGATCTGGATTCAAGTACGAAAATGTGCCAAAAGAACTCTGGCTTCTCCTTTCTCTTGGGCAGATGGTCATGCTGGCCGAGGCAGAAATGGGTGTTTCTCCACATTTCAGTCTTATGGGAAGACCTTGTGCAGAGTGAAGGCACTGATGGGAGACCACAAGTTGTGGCACTGGATGGGACACCAAGAGGGGACTGGAAGTATTAGGAGACCTTTATTCAAATTCAAGGACAGGCTCCAGAATCTCCAGTGGCTGGAGCAGTGGTTCACTGTGTTTATAGACAGGCTCTCTGGAGGGTTTGAATGCGTCTTTCCACATTCTGTTTTTCCCAGATCCCTTCTCTCACTCACTGAGCCCCCTGCTGTGGGCTGTTTTGCAGGGGAAACTCCCACCATCACATTTAGGGGTACCATCCTGAAGAAGCAAAGAGTACATCCTGCTTTAGACATTTGTTACTCTAAAAATAACTCATTCTCCCAAATATAACATGTTTACCTGGGAATGAAAACAGAACCCCCCCAAGCCAAACCAATTGCTGTCAAGTCAATTTTGACACATGGTGACCCAAAAAGACAGAGCAGACCCACTCCATACAGTTCCCAAGGAGCACACCTTAGTTCTCAGCTGCTGGACCATCAAGGCCTCCAAAAACCAGAACCCAAACCCAACCTGTTGACACTGAGTTGATTTCAACTGATAGCAACCCTATAGGACTGGGTAGGACTGCCCTGTAGGGCTTCTGAGGAGCACTTGGTGGGTGCCGACATCTTCGTTAGCAGCTGTAGCTCTTAACCACTATTCCACCAGAGCCTCCCAAAACACAGAAGGGGTTCTCAAAATGAACATTTTCCACACTAACACATCCCTGTTTGTAGCTGAACAGTTTTATGTTTTGTTTTCAGAGTACTTTTTAAAATTTACTACATAACTGTATGATAACGACAACAGCAAATTTCCAAATAAAACTGTTTCCATTTTTTATGTTTACACCAGCCCTTGTCCATATGCAGATATAACTGTTGAAGTTTACTCAGAGTGTAAATACAGTTTTGTATTCTGTTCTGTTCATTTAATGTTACATCACAAATGTTGAGTTTCTTTGTCATATGTTCATTGAGATTTTTATTGGCTACATAATATTCCATCAAGCTGATTTAATTTTATTTATTTAACCATTCTCTGTTGCTAGATATTTATGCTACTACAATTTTTTTTTTAACGGGACATATTAAATCAATACAGATGTAAATATCTTCATGCTAAGCAGTTTTACTACTCTTTAGGGGTTTTTTTTTTTTTTAATGGTGAGACTCTTTGAATCAAATTCTAAGACTTGGTAAAATGGTCCGAAGATGTTTCTCATTTCATATTTACAGTACAACCAGCAATGTTTACTAGCTTAATCAGATATGTGTCCCTCTTGGCTCACTGTCTATGTTAAGAGGCATGTTTGCTAAATAGTCAGCAACTGAACTAGGAACAAGAGCAAAAGTGAGTGAGGCAAGTACTGGACCAGGTTCATGAAAATGCACAGCAAAGTCTCCACAGCACAACAGAGGAGTGGCACTCAGATTTCTGTTGAATGCTGTGTGATAAGTTGGAGCACAGCTCTTGGGAAAACTAAGGGTGGCCAGCAGAGTCTGCTGGTGATGAAGCTGCATGGATGTCTAGATGTGGGCACTGAGAGTAAAGCTATCTGGAGCATCAGAAGGACAGTATACCCACACTGCCCCGCTACACAGAGGAACTGCATCCCAGGCCTGAGAGCGGCTGGCAGACTCATGAAAGCAGACCCAGGTTAGCGGCCAAGCCTGCTGACGGGTTGCCTCACCTAGGCACTAATCTTGGAGGTTTGACTCCATTCAGAAGTGCCTACACAGAGAGGTTTAGCCTTCTACAGTTGAGAAATTCACCGCTGAAATCTCTATGAAGCAGAAGCCTGCTCTGACACACGTGGAGTCATCGTGAGTTAGATGTCACTCAACAGCAACCAGAGAAAGAAGAATAGTAGCTGCAGTAGAACATGGCTTCACTGCATGGATCTCGTGGTCCTATAGGGCTAGACAGGGGCAGGTCAAAGCTGGGGCCATCACTTGACCCTTCAGGATGACTTTCCAGCTGAGCTGGCACTTCTGTACATTGGTCTCCTATGGCCAGGCAAAATAATGTTTCCTTCCAAATCTGAGTGAGAGAGGAGAAGCTACTAAGTCCTGCTGACCTCTAATCTCAGTGATTCCGGCCCTGCAAAAGTCTGGGTGCAGGGTGCTGAGGCTGAGGCTTGTCTGATAACTGTAGCTCATCAGATGAGTGTCTTACTTCTTCCTCACTGTCTACTTACACGTTCAAGTTTCTCTAATCGTAAAACAAAACAAAAACATGATTTTGCTTCTCTCCTTCCTTGCCTTTACTCTCCAAATGTCCACAGTTAGATGATGATTATATTTTTCAAGTGAGTTCCATGAGATGCTCTGCAAAAATGAACAATTCAAGTTCCATTTGACAGAGAGATAGCTAACTAGATAGTAGATAAGCTATATAAATTGTGTGTGTTTCTTACAGTCGATACACTGTGTCAATTCTGTTTATTTCCTATAGAGAAATCTCAAACTATCTTTCCTTCAGTTTATTCTCTTCCAAGTCAGAAGGGTCACATAAGCAATTTCCTCTCTTCATTCTCTGACCCTCCAGCGAGCACCTTTCTGCCAGTAAGAGTACCCAGAATGCTGTCACATGAGTGCCAGATTATCATGGTAGAGAACATGTATTATTTACCAAACACTGTGCAGCTTTTGCAAGCAGTTCACACATCAAATTTACATGCTTTCAGGAGCCAGTAGGGCGTATTTCCATCTGATCTTTTAAATTCAACAAACAGAGTTGAAGAAAACATTTTAAAAATAGAGTAGCTTCTTCATGCCTATGCATAGAGATAGCAACTTCCCAGAAAAACTCAGTGATGGAATGTTACCCCAAATTTTGTCTTGAGATCCCATTTTAGTCAAAAAAAAAAAGATTTGAAGAAGCCTTCAGAAATTGAACAGAATCCCCGTATGATCTTCACTTAGCAGCTCCTGATGTTAACATCTTTCATAATTGCAGAACAATGATTAAAACCAGAATAATAACATTGCTGCAATACCATTGACTACACTACAGACCTTATTTGAATTTCACTCAGATAGCTTTTCCACTTCTCTCCTTTTTCTCTTCTAAGATCCAGTTTAAGATCTCACAGTGTATTGAGTTGTTATGTCTGTGTGGTTTTCTCTGATCTGTGATGAGTCCTTGTCTTTTGTGACCTCTCGCTTTTGAAGACTATTGGCCAGCTGTCTTACAGAATGTTCCTTGATTTGGCTTGGAGTGATTTTTCCTGCCTCCTTTTTAAACTGAAATTAGAGAATTTGGGCATGAACACCTTTGCAGGGATGTTTTGTCTGTCTATGCATTTAAATTTTAGTGTTGGTGATGAATACTGAACATAGCATGGGCTACGAGACGAATGGATAGACCAGTCCTGGAAGAAGTACAGCCAAAATGCTCCTCAGGTGAGGGGAGGGTGAGACTTAGTCTCACTTACTTTGGACACGTCATCAGGATGGAGAACCCCAGGAGAGAGACATTACACTTGGTAAAGATGATCAGTGAAAAAGATGAAGACCCTCAACAAAATGGATTGGCATAGTGGCTACAAAAACGAGCTCAGAAGTGGCAAAGATGTTGAGGGCGGCACAGGAATCGACAGTGTTTTGTTCTGTTCTACACGGGATCTCTTTGACCTGGATTGACTCAATGGCACCTAACAACGATGTGTCAGACAATTCATGGCATCCAGATGTCTTAACACTGGTGATGCTGACCTTCATCACTTGGGTAAGGTGGTGACTACCACGTTCTTCTCTGAATTGTATTTTCTCTTTGTAACCAGTAAACATTTTTGAGGGAGGATAAGGGCCTCATTTTATTTTCTCTTTTATTTCCTCTGTCTTCTGAATTTTATGTATGTCCAGTTGATGGTCTGATAACCAAAGGGAAAGTGGGCCACTCAGTTACTGTTTGGAAGTCTTCTGAACGGGAGCACAGGCCATGAATGGTATATGAAAACTGGAGATGAAATTGTCAGAAGGCAAGCTTGGGTAGTATTATGGAAGAGATCTAGTAATGAAGAAGAAAACTCTGTTCTGTAGCGGTTTTTAACCTCTCTAAGTGTTACCCTCAAGCATAAAATACAGAAATAATGGTTGCCTCCTGGAGATATGGTGAAGATTAACATCAAACTCTCCCTGGACATTTCTTAGGCCAGTGCCCAGCAAGACATAAGTCTCCTTACCTTGTAACACTCCCACTTATTTTAGGAAGTCATGCTGTCTGTATCAGCGCCCACTCCCTACCTCTGCTGTGTAGGGGATTCCTTGTCTCTGTCTGCCTTCTCTCAGCTCCAGAGGAACTAAAATGCAAACTACACAGAGAGGAAGACTTCATCTGCCTCTTGATATCCTGATTCCAACTTGCTTTGAATTCACAGTGGTGAAAAATGTACTTGTATCCTACTGTGAATTTAAATACTTACAATCCAGGGATAAATGGATCACATGGCTCATTTATCTCGCAGCCATTAATTAATGGTGGTTAATTGTAGTTATGAGCTGTTGAATTCTAGGCTCTTGCACCCATACATTTTCTCTAATGTATGTAGAATACAGGGGAAGCAAGCAGCCAAGGACTCAAAGAAGAACTGTGCCAGAGAGCACCTTGGTCTAGCTCCTTTGTCTTTGAAGAGAGGCCTTATTAATGCCCTGACCTCAGAGCCAGGCCCAGCACAGGGGCTATGACCCCTCAGTGCCCTGCTTCCTGGGCCACTCTTCCCTAGGGGAGACCTGCCTTAGCCAAACCCTCTGTGTTTTTCCTATAAATGAGAAATAAATGGATTTGTAACAAAGAGTAAAGGACTTTAACTAAGCTGGCATTTAGCAGCACTAAAAACAGATTCATGTTGTAGACAGAATCAGATCTTTGGCAATAATGAAAATTAGACTTCTGAGTATTTCCATTCCATTGTCTGGTAGGCAGGCTGCTGAATGAGTCAAGAGGAGCCTGGGACAAGATAAATGTGGATGTTTCCGAAGGGAGAAGTCCTCGTGACCTCCTTTCAGACAGATACCTTCAGATGAACCTTCTGGAGATTTCAGCGACTTCTTGGCTCCATGGTTACCACTGGGTTGAGGATTATAGTAGGCTGAATTCCAAGACAGCTCCCAAGTTTCCCACCCTCTTGTATGTTCCATTTTTCTGGTTGCTATCAAATTGGTTCTGACTCATGGAAATCCCAAGTGTGTCACACTAGAATTGCTCCACAGAGTTTTCAAGACTGTGACCTTTCAGAGGTTATTTTTTTGATCCAGTTAGCTTTATTAACCCTTCTGATATCTTTACTATATTGTGAGTAACTTGAGGCGAAAGGCTCTGTCTTAATTATAGCTGCAAACCCATTAGCTACAGCAGCATGGTTCATCATAGGAGTCCAGTAAGCACATATAGAAAGGAACAAATTAAGTGAACTAACCCTTGCAGGAATGAGGAAGACTGAAGGAGAATTGATGCTTTTGAATTACGGTATCTGTGAAGAATATTAACTATACTGTGAATTGCCAAAAAAATGAGCGAATCTGTCTTGGAAGAAGTACAGCCAGAGAGCCTGTTGAAAACAAAGATGGTGAGATTTCGTCTTACATGCATCATCAGTAGAGACCAGTTCCTGGAGAAGGACATCATACTTGATAAAATAGATGGTCAGCAAAAAAGAGGAAGACCCTCAATGAGATGGATTGACACAGTGATGGCAACAGTGGGCTCAGGCCTAACAGTGATTGTGAGCATGGCACAGGACTGGGTAGTGTTTTGTTCTATTGCACACTGGGTTGCTATGCATCAGAACTGACTCAACAGCATTTAACAATAACAACAAACAGTGTAGAAACTCCTGTATATTTCTAGAAAGCATAGACTTTATTCTGCAAACAATTCACAGCAACATTTTTTGACAAGGGAATACATTGATCACTAGGCTTTTATTCTGAGGCATCTGTGGGTAAGCTTGAACAGCCAACCTCCTGGTTAGTAGTCAAGTTCTTAATAGTTTGTACAACTCATGGACTACTCTCTTTGGTGTATGCCCTGTATAATGCCCTCTCCTCGAGTGTGCTTGGGCCTGACCTAATAAGGGTAAGCCCTTTCAAAATAAGATCTAGAGGTCAGGGCCAAAGTCAGAGACATTCAAAGCTGTAGCAAATTCCCTCCTTGTTGTCCTTGAAGCAGCAAATTATCGTACTATGGAGGGGTCTATTTGGCAAGGATAGGACAGCAGCTTTTAGTAGATGACGTGGACCCTTCCTGACAGTCAGCAAGAAGACAAGAACCTCAGTGCTTAGCCACAAGGAAGTGAATTTGGTCAATAATCTGAGGGAACTTGGAAGTGGATCTTCTCTTATTTAAGCCTCCAGATGAGGATGCAGCTGGCTGGCTAACACCTTGATTTCCAGC
This sequence comes from Heterohyrax brucei, assembly GCA_028571685.1. Taxonomy (NCBI): domain Eukaryota; kingdom Metazoa; phylum Chordata; class Mammalia; order Hyracoidea; family Procaviidae; genus Heterohyrax; species Heterohyrax brucei. Next base: position 67,468,244 of record CM053156.1, read on the forward strand.
CTCTTGAAACCTGAAGCAGAGGACCCAGCTATAATGAAGTGTGAAAGTCTGAGGGCCTCCTCGGAAACATATCCTGCAACTGGAGGCCAAAAAAGCCCTGAAAACTAGGCCCAGAAGTTGATTATAAAGATTGTGGATCTCTGGCAACCATTGAATTCCCAATCTGGTCAAATATGTTATGAAATTCAGGGCTCTGACTAGAAAACACTGGGATCCTGAGAGTTGGAATGAGGACATCTGGATTGGTGCTGTCAGAAACCTGAAATCTCAGACCCACCTGAACCCTCTGGGCCCACAGAAAGATTCGGTTGCTTTCTCAAAAAGGCTAGGGCTGTCTTATGCCAAAAAAGGATTCAGAGGCCTCTCTGCCTTGTATGATAACACAGACAACCGTCGCTTCTCTTCCTCACCAACAGACCAATAAATACGAGGTCCAACAATTAAGTATGCAAACTTAATTGTTCTAAGTGCTACACAACTTCTTGCTGAATATCACTACGGTCACCTTCAAAGTCTTCCCCTTGGGAAGCTATGCACTGGTGCCCACATCTGCTCTGCCCTTCAAAGCAATTTTGGAAGTCTTTCTGAAATGGCTATCACATGGTGGTGTGGAGCAAGTTGGTAAACTTAATTTTATAGTTGTCTGTGAAGCAGTTTTTAGCCAGTAAGCAAATAACTGTATAGGAACACCCTCCCTACTCACATGATCTGGCCCATAATAACTTTTTTCTTTACCCAAAGTTAAAGTAACTACTGGAAAGAAGACATTTTAATGACATTCAGGCCATTAAGCATAATACGACAGCTCTGATGGCCATTTCAGAAAACAGTTCTGAAATCATTTTGAAGGCTGGACTAGGCGCTGGTGTCAGTGCGTAGCTTCCCAAGGGGACTACTTCAAAGGTGACTGTAGTGATATTCAGCAGTGAGGTATGTAGCACTTTTCCTAGGGTGAGTTCACGAACCTAGTTGTCAGCCCCTTGTACTTCACCTGGCTAGTGAAGTTCTGAGTCCACTGAGGAGTTGCAGAACTCAGCTAACATCTCAGAGGGGTTGTGTGGGACTGGATCCCGAGCATGGCCCAATGGGAGGGAAATGTACAGTTAGCGATGGCAAACTTCAGTGAGATAGGCACACTCACCCTTGATACGTGCTTTAATAACTTGCCTAGAGACTCTAGAAGATTCTATGACACTGTTACAATGCTCCTTGGAGTTTTGGAGGAAGTGTCAGAGCCCATTCCAAGTGAACAGAAATGCTAGAGCCTTTGTTAGTCATGGAAACCCTAGTGGTGTGTGGTTTAGTGCTACAGCTGGTAACCATGCAATCAACAGTTTGAATCCACCAGACACTCTGGAAATTCTATGGGACAGTTCTACCCTGTATTATAGGGTGGCTATGCTTTATGACTCAAAGTAGACTCAATGGCAGTGAGTTTTTTGGTGAGTAGTATGGCAGATATTGAAAGAAGACATCAAATATCTCAGAGAAGTGGCCATACTGGAGGGAATGTATCACATAACTATATTTAGGTTATCCTCACTAGCCATTTACATTCTATGTGAGGTCTCACGGACATTTCAGTTAGGAAAGCAATAAGGTATGTGTGGGTGATTGCAGTGCCAGCAGTGCTGAGAAGCTCAGTAGTGTCTACCTTCTGGAGGCCAAGGATGATCATAGGAGATGCTGTTATGGAACTGCACCCTTGTTAGCAGTGGGCATGATAAGATCTTAAGTTAATTTAGAACAGGCAGGAGTGTTTCACCACGAAAAAATAAGGTGAGGGCAATTATCATACTGTGGCAAAGTCAGAGTGGCAGTCACAGGAGCCTGGCCTGCAGAGAGCTATAGAAATGGTTAATAGAACATGGTGACCACAGAGGCAAGATAGACAAGCAGGCAGCAAGTATATAATTTCTTTTATACAACCGAAAGTTAGCAACAATGGATGATGAGGAGACTTATGGAAACCACCCACACTAAAAATTATGATCATTTGCCTACTTTATTGAAATTAAATAGGCCCTGAACCTAATGACTAAGGCCAAATTCCCAAGTGGAAGTTCCCTGTAATCCTACAGAAAGTGCCAAGGATGAAGATTCCTCCAATTCTTCCACAAAGACACCTTTGGGTATTTATTTCTGTAATAATATTATGGGGAAAAGGGAATACATCACTTCAAAGACACTGAGACATACTTGATTTTGGTACCAGAGACTCAAAGTACTACCAAGCCCCTCCACTTGTTAGAGGCACATGGAAGCCAGGTAATAGATGGAGGCCAAGTTTAGCTCATAACAGGCCAACAGTGTCTATGGACTCATCAAAAACCATTCCCAAGATCCCTGAATGTAAAACTGGAACAAACATAGTCGACAGCTGGCAGAACCCCAGGTTGATTCTTTGGCTTGTGGGAGAAGGTTAAGAGGCAGCTTCTAGGACTTCTCTCTACCCCTGGCTAAGACAGCAAGCAAAAAAGAAATAATCAAAAAACTGAAGCTGTGTCTTAGCAAGAATGGCTTAGACTAACGTCACCCCCTGTTCTGGGTCCCTTTGAGCCCCAAAGGAAGCAGACATTTCTTTCAGACTGAAGCCAGGTCGGGGTGTGAGCCCATGGGCAGTACAGTACAAGGCTCAGTAGCGCTTCCCAGTTGGCTGGGTTCCTGGACTTTGTGTTGAATGAATCATGTTTTCCAGTCTGTGAAGGAACAGTGTGTGCAATGGAACTGAGATTTCCCCTTGAGTGACTGTCTCCACTGACTTAGAGAATATTTGTCTAGAGGGGATGTGAGAAACTGACCCGGCCACCCTTGTCCTACCTCCTTTTCTCAAGTGAGAAGCCACATCATAAGTAGGGAAGTGACTTTGGGCTGATTCCATCCACAAGGACGTGTAGTCGGTCAGGTAGGATTTGACTTTCTTGGCCATCTCACACATTTTCAGGATTGCAACATGTTTTCTCTTCTCACAAATCACTTACACAGTGCCACAAATGCACAATGACATTACTTTTTTAACAAGTCATTAGCTTCTTACTAGAAGTTTCTTGTTTATCTGTTTTCTAATTGTTGGTGTTGATTTTGTGTTTAATCCCTTTCAAGCAAAAATTAGTTTCTATGATCTCAGGGTTCTTCTCTACCCTGGTTCTCATTATTTCATATATATTTTTTATGAAATAAAAAAAATTATATTTTTTTATAACTGAGAGAAATGAAGGGCCTTTATTTTGTTGTTGCTGAAAGTTGTTGTCCAGTCAGTTCTGATGACGACCCCATTTGTGCAGAGTAGAACTATGCTGTAGAGCTTTCAAGTCTGTGATCTTTTGGAAGCAGATTGCCAGGCTTTACTTCCAAGGCCCCTTAAAGTGAGTTTGAAACGCCAGCCTTTTGGTTAGCAGTCCAGCGCTTCACCTTTTACCCGACTTGGGGACCCGAGTGTTTGATGTACTCCTGGCACTGCATTAAGTGTTTTACGTGTTCGTTTATTTCTTCCCAGAGGAAGAACGTATCAGAAATTCCAACCATTTTACAGACAAGAAAACCAACGCTCAGAGAAACTAAGAGATTTGTTGCAAGTCACACAATGGCAAGGTCAGGAACTCATACCATATTCACCTCATTCCAGGGCTCCCTCACTCTACCACTGCCTTCCTAGCCTGTTGTCTTCTTGATGAGAGAGTCTGAGGACAGGAATTAATGCTGACAGATCTCCGAAGTTCTCCCACCCCTACTCTGCTTCTTATGGAGAACCTCATAAAGTCAGTAGAGGTTTGTTGAGTGAACATCTGCATGAGTGAATTATCCTATAAGTACACGAGCAAAGGAACAAGGAAGGGACTGTAGGGGAGCTTCATGAATGAAATGAGATACAGGCAAAGAAATCAAAGCAGAGCAGCACAAAGCAACTCCAAACCAACCAGGGTGCAGAAGGAATTAAAGCTAAAATACCAAGCAGCAGGTAAAAAACAGTCCTTAACTCCAGTGGAAATCCTGGTGGTATTATGGCCAAATGCTGCAGCTGCTAATCAAAAGGTCGGCAGTTCGAATCTATCAGGTGCTCCTTGGAAAATTTATGGAGCAATTCTACTCTGTCCTGTAGGGTTGCTATGAGTCCGAATGGACAGAGCAGTGGATTTTTGTTTTTTTCTCCAAAAGGGGGTTCTAAAAAAGTGAGCAGGTGGATAAGAAGTTGAGGGGAGCCTTCTTAGAGGAAATGGGAACCTGGTGGTAGGGTGGTTAAGTGTCAACAATCCAAAAGGTTAGCAGTTTAAATCCACCAGGCACTCCTTGGAAACTACTGGGCAGCTCTGTTCTGATCTACAGGGTCACCATCGACTTGATGGCAGTGGGTGTGGGTTCTCTGGTTTATTAGAGGAAACAGCATCCATGATACAGTCTGGAGGAGCGTAAAATAGCCAGGGAGAGAGGTAAGCACAAATTTATGGTTGGGACCCCTAAGACTGGGCCAAACAGAGAGAGAAGGATGAAGGCAAGCCACAGATTGACAGGTGTGCGGCACGGCTGGTGCAGAGAAAGCTTCTGGGAGAGGACACAGAGCAGACTGCAGGGCAGGAAGTTTGGGTTTTATCCCAAGAGTCATGCAAATTACTGATCAATTTCTGATGTTGGAAGGGCCTGAGCAGAGGTATCTGTTAGGTCATCTGACTTCCAAACCCACTGCCGTCAAGTGGGGTCTGACTCATAGTGACCATGTAGGTCAAAGTAGAGCTGCCCCATAGAATTTTCAAGGAGTGCCTGGTGGATTTGAACTGCCCACCTTTTGGTTAACAGACATAGCATTTAGTGCACTGATAAAAGAATTAAAAGAAACAAAACCAACCAGCTGCCAGTGAGTTGATTCCAACTTGTAGCAACTCTATAGGACAGAGTAGGACTGTCCCCATAGATTTTCCAAGGAGCTTCTGGTGGATTCGAACTGCTGATATTTTGGTTGCCAGCCATGGGACTTAACCACTATGACACTGCGTTTTCCAGATAAATGATTAAAACCAAACCCAAACCCACTGCTGTTGAGTCAATTCTGACTCATAGTGACCCTACAGGTGAGAGTAGGACTGACCCATAGAGTTTCCAAGGAGTGCCTCCTGGATTTGAACGGCTGATCTGTTAGTTAGCAGTCGTATGTAGCATTTAACTACTATGCCATCAGGGTAAGAGACTAGAGTAGGGTAAATTAGGGCTCATGACCTTGACCTTAAGAAACACTTTGTCCGTATTTATACCCTGTTCCACACCTGGGAGGAAATGAGGGCACACATACAAACATGTTCAAAGCAAATGTTTTAAGCATGTCTCCAAACTGGGAACAATCAAGATCCTCAATGAGTGGATAAAATGTGGCATATTCAGACAGGGAAATGCTGTACATAGATAAATCTCAGGGATATATGTTGATAAAGGAAAACTGAGAAAACCAAACACATTGTCGCTGAGTTGGTTCTAACTCAGAGTGACGCTATGTGTCATAGAGTAGAACTGCTCCCTAGGGTTTTCCTGGCTGTCGTCTATACAGAAGCAAGCCACCAGGGTTTTCTTCCACAGTGGCCATGGGTGGGTTCAGACTGCAAACATTTAGGTCAGCAGCCAATCACAAACTTCACGTGCCTCCCAGACACTTAGCCACCCACGTAGAAGTAAATACTTCCTAATTCCATTCATATTTGTCAAAAAGAGGCAAAACTAATATGTGCAGATTAGCTCAACTAGCAGTTACCTTTGGAGGGATATTGGCTGGAAAGCAGAGGAGGGAAGCTTCTGGGGTGCTGGCTATGTTCATACCCTGATCTAGGTGGTAGTTGCACAGGTGAAATGTATCCTGCAGGTGTGTGCTTGTTACTGTATATGCTGCACTTTGAAATGTTTATTCCTTTGGAATGTTCTCTGTCTTTATTCCTATGTAGTATGGCATGGTAGAGAGCAGAAAACGATATCAGTAACCAAAAACTGTGTACAATTTCCTTGAGTTCGTTCTTCACTGTTGTGTGATTATGTTCAGATTAAAAGTAATTTTAACATTTAGTGCAACTGAGTCAAAACTCTAAATACATCTGTCAGCATTTGGTATTTCCTCACAAAAGCTCACTGTGATCATTGCGTGTGTGTGTGCGCGCATGCGTGCTCATGCGCACACACGTGAGAGTGCGTGTGTGTGTGCAAGCATGCTTGCGTGTGCATTCACTGTAGCTGTATATCTGGGACACTTCCCGTAAGTTCTTCCCAGAGTTCTGGAGCTGGCAGGCATTTTTTCACCTGGGAATGCCATAGGTAATGGCACATGAGTTTCCAGATGCTACACGGCATGCCAACGTCTTGGCTAAAAGTTATTCCCGAAGGTCCTGCCCACCCTCCACTCTTCCTACCCAACTCCCACAGGGTTGTCCCTGCTCTGGAGGAGGGGTGGTGTCTTGGCGCATGCTGAGTCTAATTGTTTCTAGATTGAGGGTTTCCCTGGGACGGTAGTCCCAGCCAGTGTTTCCTGAATTAACACGCTCGCTGAAGGGTTGAAGACGGTGATTAGGCTCGACAGCATCAGTTTCGGTGGGACAGTCGCAGCGCCTGGGATGGCGAGGAGATTTATCTGTGTGGAATGGAGACATATGGCCAGAATCATCTGCTCCCTTTCCTCTGTAATTAAAACATCTGGGAGCACTGAGGAGCTGAGAAACGAAAAGGAAACAGGAAATATCTCTTCCTGCCCCATCTGAATCACCCTCCCAGAGGGTCGTGACGTCAGAGGGCGCAGGCCATCTGGTGAGAGAGGTTCAATGGTCACCAAGGCTAGTTCACTTGTACACCTGCCTTCTGGGTCTTATTTTTGGTCCTTTGTTTTATTTTATTTTATTTTTTCAAAGCACACACATGGTTTCATTCTACACATATTTCTAGAGTGTTAGTAAAACAAATGTCTAAATGACAGGGAAAGCATAGGACTCAGTGTTGAGGCCTGGTCTACTGTTGTCGTTGCTACGTGATATCCACTCATAGTGACCATATATGACAGAGCAGAATGCCCCACAGGGTTTCCAAAGAGAGGTTGGTGGATTTGAACTACTGCACTTCTGGTTAACAGTCATGCTCTTTTACCACTGTACCACCAGGGCTGTGGGGACCTAGGATAGGCTGTGGATTTTTTTTAATCTTGTGATGAATTTCATTTGGGGCAGTAGGAGTTGCTTTCGCCTTCCAGGAAAGCCTGATGTTTTCCTTAATCCCTTTGGCCAGGGCATCTTTCATCTAATGTTTCTACTTCAAATGGATCCAATCAGTCAACTTTCAGGCTCTTTGGTAAGGATGGCAAGATCAGCATGGCCGGTGCCTGAGCGTGCCTTCTAGACTATTTATGATGGACGGAGATGTGGCAATGTAGGGAATAAGAAAGCTCTTAGCAAGACCCAGTTAATACTAGAGAACAGTGCTTTTTATAAGGAGTTGCTCATTGACTCACCTACCTCCCCTTGCATTTATTCTTCTGTGTATCCCTTCATTCTGTGCCTGCACAACTAACAGCTATTCATCCCTCCATCCCTCCATTCACTCCAGTGACCCTTAATACCAAGAGCTGCTCTGCACTAGGTGCTGGGGAAGCAGGAGCCAGAAGACTCCAAGAGTTTACCAGGTGTGGAACCAGACAGATAGCAATTCAACATGGCACTTGCTAACTCGTGGCATATGGAGGTCATGCAGAAGAGTGTCAGCTCTACCTCCTCTATCCTGCTCCCTAAATCGATGGACACCTGCTACCTGAGTGTTGACTCCGTATATCACACAGGCAACCAGTGCCATCAGTAAGAAAGTAGAGGAGACTAAATTGACTGAGTGCTTACTATCTGACTACATCTGTACATCTTTATTCCTTTTCATCTTTCTAACAATTCTTTGAGATGGGTATTATTCTGTCCATTTTACAGGTTAGGTTAACTGAGATTCTTATAGAGGATCTCAGTTCACATTGCCGTCTGTACCACCAAGCGCCTATACTGCATGCGTGTGTTTTTATGTTTCTCCAAGCTGTCGGCCTCAGGGACTTGTGTGCGGTGGCTGCAGCAAACCCGACCTTCTGTGGACCCCGTGAGGGCTGAGCGCCCTCCTGCGGCCTTTCCTGCCCAGGCGATTGGCTCAGGTACACAGCGCTGCACTGGCTTAGCTTCCTTCCTAAGAACTTTGTTTCTTGTCTAGCCGACTTGTGCTAGCTCCCGTCCCTGTCGGGTGGCATTAGTTCTGGGACAGGCTAGATGCCATGAGACTGTGAGTGAACTGAAGGCATGAGCTGGGTCTTCTTAATCACTTTATTATCTGTGTGGAGCACAGGACCTGACGTGCAGTTTGTACACGTGCAAAATGGAGTTAACACTTCCTGAGGCTGTTGTCAGAATTCAATGAACTAGTATATGGTAAACACTTGGACAAGTACTTGGCCTATACTAAATGTCCAATGAATGCCAGTTAGCACTGTTACCAAAGTGATAGTGCCCAGCAGCTCAGTAAAAAAGGAAATCTGGGCTAAAGACACAGAATCAGTTGTCCAGGGGTACACAGTTAGGAAGTAGTAGAATTGGACCTGAGCTTGACATTCTGGTTCCAGAGTCTGAGGTTTTAATAGATCTATTGCATTTGATGCTAAATGAAAATCTCTCCAGAATGGTGCATGTATTCAGAATCATAACGGCATTCTGTGCACGTGACTGAGGGTCAGTGACTGTGTGGCTTCTTCTCACAGCCAGTAAAATCCTATGGAGCACAGTTCTCGGGTCAGATCAACTCCATGCCCCCTGCTTTTGCCAGACATAAGTTCTTGAATACTTTACCTAGTGTCTCACCTAACTCTTACCTTAAGTGATAGGCACTATTAGTAATCTTCACATTTTACAAAATAATAATAATTAAAATAAATAAATAAAACTAGTTGTCTTTGAGTAGATAATGACTCATGGTGACCTGTGTGTATCAGAGCAGAACTGTGCTCCATAGTGTTTTCAATGGCTGTGACCTTTTGGAAGTAGATTAATAGGACTTTCTTCCATGGCAATTGCTTTGTAGTGGAGATGGTAGCCTCATGCCTGCTAGAATGAAGCCCTATTTGTAGAACACTTTCAGGAAGTGAGGTCTAGACAATAAGACGTTTCCTTTAATTTGTCCTGGAAAGCCTGGTCAGTCTTCTCCAAAAGGATTGCTTCCTAACACAAAACCCCAGCACCCCTTAAGAGAGAACTTATTCATTCATGTGACAGGGACTTGCTTCTCAGAAATTCTGGGGATAATCTGAGGAAGCCCTACTCTCAGGGAGTGAAAAGCAGTGTAGTCAACAGTGAACCTAAATTTGCCCCCACGGTTCAATTAAGACCAATCCATTTCTTGATTAAAGAACCTGACATCCATCCAGGCATAAATATTTATGCCTGATAGGCTTTCTCCTTAACAGCAAAACAGTCTGCAGTGACAACAATGCAAATATGAATTCATTGCTGGTGATAACTCTATTATCAGCACTAATAATAACTTAACAGTCTTAGCATGTATCATGTTAAAAATGTATGCAAATAGGGGCCTCATCTGTCAGGGGCACTTAGTAGTGGACTGGCAGGTCTGTCACACGCCTTGGTTGCAGCTAGTAAGACCTCATTTCATGTGAGACAGTGCCATGTACTCATTTGCCGGAATAATACTCTGTGCTTGTGCATCACCCTTCACTCAAAGATCACAAATCAGCTCGGCAGACGCTGCCAATGCTTCCCTGAAGCCAAAACATCTGGAGGAACAGTGAAAAACTCAGTCTTTCAGCATGTCTGCCAGCCAGCAGTTTTTCACTATGTATTTGCTTACCACCTACCATCTTAGGTGGGTGTTTCATCTATACACTGCCAAACGTGGAGATGAAAGAAGCATCTCTTTTCATCATTCATCTAGAAATTGGGAGATCAGGAAACTGTAATGCTTCTTATAACAGCTGCAGCATCTGTTATTAGTTTAAAGGTTTTGGTTTTCTTGTGGGCACTGTTTCTTGGAATCAGGCTAAGCTTGTGCCAGAAGGTTGGTGATGTCTGGTTTCTGTCCCTGTGTTTCTAACTTCTGGGATTTTTAAAGGCATACTGAGGATAACACATCATTTTTCCCAATTACATTCCCACAAACTATAAAGATTAAATACAGATTGGGATTTATGAATAAATGGCATTGTGAGCTTGAGTAGCACACGCATAGACCTATTACTTACCAACAAAGTGTAATGGCAAATGATATGTTAGTGGTGGAGATGAGGGAAAGTTGCTCTTAACGGGTCGGAATTATCAAAGCTGCTCTGCCAGATGTAGCCTAGAGAGGAATGCACTGAGGGACAAACCTACCCAAGAAGTTGCTCCCCACTTATAAATTAAGAATTTACTTAAGAAGAGTTGGAAAGGAAGCTGGCAGAACAACCCATCAGTCAGCAATGGATACCTGCAAGGGCAGACCAAGAATATTTTGGGAGGCACATCTGGGACCTACCAGTCACTCTGGGTGGTTGTGTCAGGCATTGTAAACTTATTCTTGGCATAAGACTGGACAAAGAACACAGCTCCTGCCGGTGCTAACTCCCTATTAGTAACTGTCAAGACGTCTGGCATTATGAAGTTAATGTTTAGCTACTTCCAGTGAAGGAGGGAAACTGTTCAGCCTAGTGGTGGAATGGTGAAGCTCCTTTAACTTGAGCCTCATTTCTACTCTACTAGACTGCTAGACACTTGAACTTGAAATGTAAAAAAAAACAAAAAAAGTGAATCTAAAGTGTTCTTTATTTGAAAGAACCAGACAAAGATCTATGTCTGTTTGCCAAAAATTGGTGTGAGCTTCAATTCTGAAAAAATCCCTGAATGGGCAAAAAGAGTAATTTTTCCAAGCATATGAAAAGGTTGAGCATGTGAAAAGAAGGGAACAAATTTGAACAATCACAGCAAACGTCTCCAAGTTAAATAGATATTACAACACGTGAAAAAGAAAATTCTTAATATATGTAAACATATATATATATAAAAACCAGAGCAAGAGCCATAGGCTGAGCCAGAGTCAATTCAGACTCATAGTGACCTATAGAACAGAGGTGAACTGCTCCATGGAGTTTCCAAGGTGCACCTGGTGGGTTCAAACTGCTCACCTTTTGGTTAGCAGACATAGAACTTAACCACTATAGCACTGGGGACACACACACACACACACACACGCACATGCACAGGCACACACACACACACACGGAAACACACACACATGAAATGAGAAGAGGATCAAAATTATCACAAAACTAAACACACATAAAAGAGCAGTATTTGAGGAAGTAAAGGAAAAAAGTCCGTGGCACATAGAAAATAGAAAGAAAAATAGCAGAAGTACGTCCTTTATCACTACTTCCTTTAAGTGTGAATAGGTTCAACTCTTCACTCAGAAGGCACAGATTGGTAGAATGGACAAGATGACATAACCAAACTGTATGTTATCTTCAAGAGATCCACTTTAAGTCAAAAGATGTAAATACGACTGGTCCTCAGTGTTCAAGGAGAACTGGTTCCAGCACTCTGTGAATACCAAAATCCTAGGACACTCAAGTCCCTTATGTAAAATGGCACAGTACTTGCATACAACCAATGCATATCCTCTTGTATATTTAAAACCACATTTAGATTACTTATAATACATAATACAATATAAATGATATACAAATGGTTGCTATGCAGTACTGTATTGTTTAAGGAATAATAACAAGGTCCAAGGCAGATGATGCTCAAACAAATGCTGGACCGAGACTGAGGATCTGTGACTGATGGGAGGCTACAGCAGGGTATGTCTACACATCACGGCATTCGCATGGATTCAACACAGGGCTTGGCATGTGGCGAATCAAGTTTTCCTTTTCGGAAATTTCCTTCACTTTCCATCGCTGTTGGTCAAATCCATGAATGTGGAACCTGCAATTATAGAGGATCAACTGTAGATGGAAAATTAAAAAAACAAGAAATCAAATCATTGCTGATGAGTTAATTACAAGTTGTAGTGACACTATAGGACAGAGTAGAACTGCCCCACAGGGTTTCCAAGGAAAGGCTGGTGGATTTGAACTACTGACTTTCTGGTTAGCAGCTAAGCTCTTAACCACTATCCCACCAGGTCTCTGGAAAATGAAAGGATGGGAAAAATAATCCATGCAAATGGAAACAAAAAGAGAACTGGGGTGGCTACATTATTATCAGATATGGGAGACTTTAAGTAAGTAACTGTTAGACAAGGAGGACCTGCACAGCACTGTAAGTCGGAGAGACCTAACACACACACATGGAATATACACCTAACTACAAAACAATATATGTTCTCCAGGGCACATGGATCATTCTCCGGTACAGGCCACGTGTTAGGTCACAAAACAAGCCTCAATAAATTTAAAAAGATTGAAAGCATGGAAGTATCTTCTCCAATCATATAGGAATGAAACTAAGGATCAGTAATAGAAATAAAACTGGAAAAGTCACAAAAATGTGGAAATTAAATAATACACTTATTAGGCAACCAAAACATCAAAGAAGAAATCACAAGAGAGATTAGAAAAGACTTACAGATGATTGAAAATGACAATACAACTTATCAAAACTTATGTGATGCCAATATTTACTTCTGTAAATGCTTAAATTAAAAAAAAAAGACAACTGTGCTGTCACTGGACAGGGAGAGCAGTGGAAGCTGCATATAGGTGGGCATGTAAATTTGTATGGTAATGTACATTTTCACTCAGTCATGTTAAATAAAAAAATAAAAATAAGTAAAAAAAATTAAAAAAAAGTTTCCTGCAACAAAAACAAACAAACAAAAAAAGACAGGGCTCATATTAATAACTTTACACCTTGAGAAACCAGCAAAAGACAATCAAATGAAGTCCAGAGCAACCGGAGAAATAAAATAGTAAAGATTAGAGCCAACAACAAAAAACAAACCCAGTGCTGGCGAGTCAATTCTTACTCAGGACAGAGTAGAATGGACCCATGGAGTTTCCACAGAGCAGCTGGTGGATTCAAACTGCTGACCTTTTGGTTAGCAGATGTAGCTGTTAACCACCACAACACCAGGTTTTCCAAGATTAGAGCAGAGATGAATAAAGTAGAGAATAGGAAAATGATTGAATCAATAAAACACAGTTGATTCTTTAAAAGATCAGCAAAATTAACAAAACTAGATTGGCAAAAAAAGAGAGAAAATGCTAGCAACTAAAATGAGATATGAAAGTGGGAACATTACTTACTACCAATCCTGTTGCTGCTAGCTGCCTTCCACTTGGTTCCTACTCATGGTGACTCTATGTATGCAGAGGAGAACTACTCCATAGGGTTTTCAAAGCTGTGGCCTTTCGGTAGGAGATTGCAGGGTGCGTCTTCCAAGGTGCTTCTGGGTAGGTTGGCACCACCGACCTTTCAGTGAGTAGCTGCACACTTAATCATTTGCACCATCCAGAGACTCCTACAGGGATTAAAAAGATCTTAAAAAATGATGAGAACAGTTGGATGCCAGCAAACTGAAATACCTAGAAGGAATGGATCATTTCCCAAAAACACAAACTACCTAACTTGACTCAAGAAGTAGAAAATCTGAACAGACCTATAAAAAATGAAGAGATGGAATTAGTAATAAAAAATCTTTTAACAAAGAAAATGAGATGACATCACTGGAGAATTCTATCAATCATTTAAAGAAGAGCTAGCAGCAATTCTTCTCTAACTCTCCTGAAGTACAGAGGAGAGAATACTTTCTCACTCACTTTTTGAGGTCCTTGCCCTGATATTAAAACCAGATAAAAACACCACAAGAATTCTATAGACCAGTATTCCTTACAAATACATATGCAAAGATTTTTAACAAAGTACTGGCAAACCAAGTCTAAAAACATATTAAAAGGATTACTGACACAGAAAACTATGACTACAGTAAACAAACATGGAAAGTAATAAGTGTTGGTGGGAACGTGGCAAAATTGGAACATTCAAACTTGCTGGTGGCATGTAAAACAGTGCAGCTACTCAGGAAAACAGTTTGGCAGTTCCTCAAAAAGTTAAACATAGAGTTACCATATGGCCTAGTAATTCTACTCCTAGGTGTGTACTCAAAATAATTTAAAAAAATGACTCAAACAGACATATGCACACCAGTATTTGCTGCAGTATTATTCACAATAATGTAGTAATAGAAACAACCCAGTATCTACTGATAGATGAATAAACAGCGAAATGTGGTATATATGTACAATGGAGTATTATTCAGCTTAAAAGAGAAATGAAGTTATGAAAATGTTATCACGTGTTTCATGATGTCACGTACATAATCTTACTTATATGAAATGGAAACCCTGGTGGCATAGCGGTTAAGTGCTACAGTTGCTAACCAAGAGGCTGGCAGTTCAAATCTGCCAGGCACTCCTTGGAAACCCCAGGTGACAGAGTTCTACTCTGTCCTACAGGGTCACTATGAGTCGGCATCAATTCAATGGTGGGGGTTTGCTTTTTTTTTTTAAATATGAAATATCTAGAATAGGCAAATCCACAGAGACAAGCGAAAAAAAAAAAGGTAAGTGGTTCCCAGGGGCTGGGGTAGGTGAGAAATGGAGACTTAAAGGATAAAAAAAGAGAATGCTCAGTGTAGAAAAATGATGAAGCACAGCAGCAGTGAGCTAGCTGTCACTCTCTAATCCATTTACTACATAACAAAATATTATTACTATAAAAGAAGGTCTAGAAAATTTACGATTTGCATTCTCAACATATTTCAGAGAACATTACGTCTATTAAGTGTGACTAAACTGTAGGGTTGCTATGAGTTGGAATCGACTTGATGGTAGCAGGTAGGTTTTTCTAAGAAGCCATGTAAGACTAACAAAGTCTGGATGCAGATAAAAATGTAAGACTGCTGAATTTAAAGCTGCAGCTGAGTTGCTAATAAGCAAAAACAAGAACAGACAGTGGGCTGGATTAAGCCCATGAGCTATACTCTGCTAATTCTGTAGCCACAGGCCCACGCGACTGCAGAGGAATTAGAAAGGGCAACTGTGCAACTAAAAATTTAGTGTTATTTGGTTTAAATTAGATTTAATCTTAAACAGCCACATGTGCCAAATGGCTACTGTATTGAACAGCATAACTTGAGGAAGGTGGACAACTGAAAAAGAAGACAAGCTCATGGAATTCTCTGAGAACTCAGAAGATACACAGACAGGCAGACAGAGAGAGAGAAAGTCACGGGATGAAAGAGGACAGTTCCAAGAGGTATTCTATGACGATGGAAAGAGAAAGCAGAGAAGTAACAAAATAAAGGAAGAAGATGACGAAGAAAAGGAAGAAAGCGAGTGAGCTAGCGAGTTGCTTAGGTCTGAAGACACGGCTTTATTGGTTAAAAGCCCTCAGTGATAGCGAAGGTAGTGAGAAGGCAGCAAGGCTGACACATATCCTAGCGAAAGTTTTCTGAATCTCAAAGTTAAAACAGGTTTTGCTATAAGAATTCATGCATAGGAACAGATGATTTCAAAACGAACAACCAACAAGGTGACCCATGTGTCTTCGGTGAGCCCTGGTGGCACAGTAGGTTAAGTGTATGGCTGCTAACCAAAAAGCCCAGCGGTTTGAATTCAGCAGCCCCTCCTTAGAAACCCTGCAGGGTTGTTCTACTCTGTCTTACAGGGTTGCTATCTGTTAGAACCGTCTTAATACAAACTGGTGATTGCTTTTAGACGTTGATGACAGAATTGTAGGGAGAAAACAAGGAGATTTAAAATGTCTTTAGCTAAGATGGGTGTACCTGTTCAAGAGCAAAAGGATGTCATTTTCAGACATGTAGGTCCTTGGAAGTCAGTAACCACTTAAAAAGAAAAAGTCAAACATAAGTATTCTAGTGGCGAAGATTCAGTGAATAGAATCTATGAATGGGAAACCACAACAAAACACACAAACAAGACCAAACCCACTGCTGTAGAGTCAATTTCAACTGATAAAAACCCTCTAGGACAGAGTACAACTGCCCCATGGAGCTTCTCAGGAGCAGCTGGTGGATTTGAACTGCTGATTGGAAACTATATTATTAAACAATTTAAAGAACAGGTAAAACTGTAAAATACAGAGTTTAGGATAAGTAACTCGTTCCTATGATTATGATGTAACATACATATAAAAGTAAAGATTTAAATGATGTATAAAAGTATGTTAATAACCTAATTAAACTTGGATATGAATGAGAAAAAAAAAGGAAGAAGTTCAGACTCTCTCAAATGTGCCCGTTTTTGATGTGGACTTACGTTAGGTCATGAGAAGCTACTTCTTTCAGTGGAGTGTTGTATGACAGGCTTCTATTATCAGCTCCATCCCCATTCTAACCTCTCATGTCCTGTAATGGTGTTAGAGGCTCATTATCTGGAGGGAACAGCAGAGGCGGCAGCTTTCTTTCTGAATTTGGGGATGTTTGTTCCAGGAGGTCTTCATCCATCCTCTCCTTACGGTTTTCTGTCAAAGGTGCCATACCAACATACACTGGAGGGTTCTGAGTTTAAGCAATTATGTGGCTTCTATCACTTCTCATGTCTGGATTAGTAGATCAGTTTATTGTAAAATTATATTTGTTTCTGTATGTCTTAGGAGGGAAATTAAAAGCACCATAAGATACTAAATGAGCTTCAGTATCAATAGGTATCCCATTTAATTAATAGAGAAAACTAAAGAGTCACGTAATAGAGAGGGTGCCAGAACTCTGCTTAATCCAAAGAATGAAAGAAGAGAAATTTTAAATCATAGTAGATTTGCTACAGTTCAAATCTGGCATCCTGTACAGCTCTAAAATTTCATTCAGTATCTCATTCTTCAGCTTCTTCAACAGAAGCAGAAAGAAGACATTCAAAGAAAGTGAGAGTAGATGTATTGGTTGTCACGATAAATGAAAATGGTTTAAATCCCTTTATTAAAAGATAAATTAAACTGTGCTGAGGAGTACCCTAACGTTATGCAGCTTATAAGAGTTGTATCTAAGAGTTCACTAAAAGATTAAAAAAAAAAATGTAAAAGCAAATTTCAGGCAAACTAAAACAACAGAAAGCAGAGGTACAGTTTAGTATAGTTTAAAGTGTAGTTTAAAGCACCAAACAGTAAATAGGAAAAGGGATATTTTATGTTGATAAAAGCTATTATCCTAAATGATCCTAGAACAGCTTTGGTTCATTATATTTTGTGCATATTATCATCAAATGATACACAGTAAAATACTGTAAAAATAACTCAGAGACTTTAAGTACAACTACACGGGAGACGAAACAAGACACTTTCAGTTTTTACATACATCATGAGACAAAAATTGGTATCTAGAATTTTATATTAAAATTTGCTAGGCTGAGTGTATGAGTGTTCAACATTGTGCTCCATAGAAAATTTGACACATTCTTGGCTGTAAAGAAGTCATAAATAAATTCTAATAAGTAGAAGTTAAACAGCTCATATTCTTTAAGCAGGGTACAATAAGCTCTAGAAGTTAAAAGCACAGATTTATTTATTATATATTTTTTATTATGCTTGAGTGAAAATGTACATTCCCATATAAATTTGCATGCCCACCTATGTGCAGCTCCTACTGGTCTCCCTGCCCACTGATAGCACACTCTTCCTCTCCAGTTCTATACATGTATCCTCCTAACAATCTCCTATCCCCTCCTCTCCACCTTCTCCCCCGCCTCTAGTAAGAGGTCAGCAGGATGACATCTTATAGATGCATAGAAACATAAAGTGCACACACAATATAGTCACTCTGTGTCACCAAATCTAATCCATTTCTGTCCGAAGAGTTGACCTACATTATGATTTATGGACAGGGGCAGCATCAGGGTCAGGGGCCATTCTCCCCCTGGACCATCAGTTGCGGTCTTTTAGTGGAGATCTCAGGGTGTACCCCTTTTTATTCTTGTGTTGCCAGTGACACTCAACTTTGTGAGCCCCGTCACCACTATCGCTGATGGTGGCTGAGCACCATCCAATTCTTCCAGTCACCCGTCAATGTGGTCATCCACTCATGTGGGTCTCTCTGTCTTCTGGGTTCTCTTTCCCCCATGTCGTTTTGGTCTTCGGTGATCATCCATTCCTGCTGAGTTGGGACCACCTGGTATACCTCAGATGGGAGCTCAGCAGCTTTTAAGACCCCAGATGCCACTCAACAATGTGGGGTGCAGAGAGCTCTCTTAGCAAAATGCTAGTTGTGCCAATTGGTCTCCATATCCCCTGAGAGCATGGTTCCCGGCCCCCTGCCCCAGCTACTCCGTTCTTGCAATGTTGGCTTAAGATGGGAGGAGTAATCATGTTATGTTGAAGTCTAGTTAAAACTGATCTTCTTTCTAATGTGTGAAAGCACAGATTTAAAGAAAATAAAAAAGAAAATGTCTTGGAAATCATGAGAAAAGAAAAACCTCTTTTGTCTATTAATCACTCAAAAATTAAAAACTAACGTTATCACCTATTAAGAAAATAACAGACTAAGTACATGTGAAATCTCGTGGGATATGGGGAAAACTACACTGGCAACAAAATCAAGACGTGAGAATTTAATAATCATGAATGAAAAGAGGTAAAATATTCAACTTAAGAAGTTATTTAAAAAATTAGCCAACTAAGCATAAGAATCACATAGGAAGTAAATTAAAAAAAAAAAAAGAAAGAAAAATGTCCCTCAAAAGCAAATCCAAGAAACTAAGATATATACATTATATGCAACTCTGGTCTAAAAGAGTCAAATACAAATATACAAAATTATGATTGAGATTTACATAACAGAACAACTAGATAGGAATTCTTTTAAAAGAGAGAATGCTATATACATCTTTTTCTGAATAAATTCTAAAAATTTAATTAAGATGACAATTTTATTAGGGGTTGTAAATGACAATATTAATTGAAGAGTAAATAAGTGGAATGGATTCTTCCAGGAACCGAGATAAAAAATGCTTTACAGAATTTCTACCACATAGGGCTTTTGGTCTAGAATGTTGTTGTGGGTGTCTCAGGCTGGGTTCACTATAGAAGCAAAACCAGTGAAGCATATATAGGAATACATAGAGGTTAATTTCAAGGTAATAGCTCATGAAATTGTAGAGGCTGACCAATCCTAAATCTGTGGGTCAGTAGCAGGCTGGATAGAGGTTTCTCCTGACTTACGTGGTAGCAGGGATTGATGACTCCCAGATCTATAGGTCAGGTAGCAGGCTGCTGGCTCATGGGGTTTCAGGAGTTGACAAATTCCAAATCTGCAGGTCAGGTGGCAGGCTACTGGCTCATGTCCTAAGAATCAGAGGTCCAAAGACTGACTAGGTAAATGAAGAATCGAGTGCAGGATGGAGAGAAAGTGAGCTTTGCCAGAACATTCATATATATTGGCTGCAGGTCACGCCCCTAAGGAAACTTCTTTCAATCTATTGGCTGTTCACGTGCTTCAAAATGAAGGATGATGACATAATATCTGCTAAAGCATCAACAACTGTGACCTAGCCAAGACGACACATGGCCCTAACCATCACCAAGGATGAGGTCTTTCAAAGCTCATTGCATAGCGTGTAATTATTTGGTCTCTTGAAATGTGATTGTTTGCACATGTGACATAGATGATACTCAACATAAAGAAGTCTCCACAACCAGAGAAATATGCAGCACACAATAAGCAGAGAAAAGATTGAAGCTATCAAGGATTTCATTTTACCTGGATCTGCAGCCAACGCTCTTAGAAGCAGCAGTAAAAAAAATCAAATGACATATTGTGTTGGACAAATCTGCTGAAAAGACCTCTTCAAAGTGTCAAAAAGCAAAGATGTTACTTTGAAGACTAAGGTGTGCCTGATCCAAGCCATGATGTTTCCAATCGCCTCATATACATGCAAAAGCTGGACACTGAATAAAGAAGATGAAAGGATCGATGGCTTTGAATTACAGTGTTGATGAAAGACTGCTGAGTATACCATGACATGCCAATAGAACAAACAAATCTGTCTTGGAAGACTTACAGCCAGACTATGTCTTACCTACATTGGACATGTTGTCAGGCGGGACCGGTCCTTGGAGAAGGACATCGTGCTTGGTAAAGCAGAGGGCCAAATAAAAGAATAAAACTTTTCAATGAGATATACTGATAGAGTGACTGCACCAATAAGCTAAGCCCAACAATTACGAGGATGGCGTGGGACTGGACAGTGTTTCATTCTGTTGTGCACCTAACACTGGCTAACAACAACAGCAGAAGGGATTAAGAGGGACCAGCTTGATGACAACCAAAGGAGAGAAAGTCAGAACTCAACGGGATGCTCGATATTTTTTTCTCTGTGGCAGAACTAATGGAAGACAGGGAAAAGAAAAGGCAGAAAGGGTGCTGCAGAGAGGGATAAACCGAAGATATGAAAAACAAATGGAGTGTTCCGGCTTGCCTCTTTGTGTGGAATGAGGCAGTTTGTAGGTCTTCTAGGCATTCCTTCTTGACCACAGGTTTGAAACCTTCCAGACTCCTGTGTTTTGTATTATTCTTTTCTTTTCTTTTGGAGACCTAACGCCTACAGAAGGTTCTCCTTCTGACCCTTCGATGGCTCTTCTTCTCTCTTTGCATCCAAATAATTCCTTCCTCAGACTCCACAGTCTTCCAGATCCATCTATCTGGTTTTCTTTGTTCAACATTTTCCTGATACTTGACCCAAAGATGTTTAGCAGGCATCAACTGTGTGCCAAGCAGAAAGAAAGTAAGTATGTTTCCAGCCTCCTGGAACTCATTTTGTTTCTCAAAAAATTTCATACTCTCCTTCCTATGCTCCGTATTGCTCGGTGTCTGTTAAAACACCTGTCACAGCAAATGACTCCAGAAGGGAGGGATCTTAGGAGGAGGGAATAGAAATGAAAGGCAGGAATTTCCATTCTCATATTTATCAGTGTTTTATTACTATACACCACGTAGCAGGTGGAGACCCTTGGAGGTGCAAATCATTACTGTGCTTGGTGCTAAGCAAGTTGGATAGTTGGAGTCCACGCAGGAATGTCTCAGGTGAAAAGCTTGGTGATCTTCTTCCAAAATATTGGTCTTTGAAACCAATATGGAAAAAAATTCTACTCTGACACATGTAGGGTCACTATGAATTGGAATGAAATTGGCAATTAGACAAGCCTGATGTGCTGCTAGGAGCCGGGAACGTATGAGGAAACAATAACAACCCAAACAGTTCTATGTCCTGCCCTCAGAGCACTTACACTTTAGTGGGTAAAAGAGATCAAGAATAAGTAAAGACATGAATAAATAAGGTAATTACCAATTATGAAGCATATGAAAGGTTGAGAGAGAATAAAAAAGATCATTTTTTTGCCCGCTACACTGCATAGCAGCTGTGAGAATTTGGGCAGGTGGAAATACTGATTTTCTGGTCGTCAGCTCAAAAAAAAGAGTTGGGAAACACTAGAATGATGATTTCTAGCATCTTGTGGAAAAAGGTAGACTTTTTATTTTGGAACAATTTTAAATTTGATGCAAAGAAAATTGCAAAGACAGTGTAGACAACTCCTGCATGTCCTTCATCCAGTTTTCCCCAATGTTTTCATGTTATATAACTGGTACTTTGGTCAGCAGTAAGAAATTAACACCGGTACATGGCTATCAGCTAAACTCCTGCTTTCATCTGGATTTCACCAGTGTTTTTTCACTATTGTCCATTTTTCTGCTCCAGGCTCCAATCCAGGATACCACACTGCATTTAGGCTAGCATCTTTTTCACCCATAACACTTATGCCTCAGTGAATTTATTCAGCATGCAGACGTAGAAGTAGGCACAGGAGGCCAAGCACTTCTTGCATAAGTTAATTTTCTAACACGTACTCACAGAGCATCAAATAAATTCTTGGGAAACTGGGTAGCAGTCCCTGCCCCTGCCACAGATGTCAATCAAGCCTTTTATATTTTTCAGTACCCACCCCATGGGGCATCCTGGTACAGGTCCTGCATCTCCATAGAAGCCTCTATCCACAGTAAATTCTTTAAGTAAAACAGGACCTGAAATAAAGCAGTTATAAATTACCTATGAGGTCTTGCAAACATTAGGCTGCTTTTTTTTAAATTTCATTGCCCTTTTAAATATTTAATTCCAAGATAGGGTTGGACGTTGGGGGAGGGGGAACAGAAGAGAGGGGTACAGGCAGCGTCCAGAACTACTTTTCGTCTGTCAAATGGACAGTCCGCACAGAAAGATTAACCCAGATTCCCTCAAAGACATCTGTGTCAAATGGATGATGACTTGGTCTGGCATAGGAGAAGCTTGACATGACAAGATTAACTCACTCACTGCCACAGGGCTCTGAGAGAAAGACTGAAAATTTCACCTATGCAGAGCTCAGGGGAAGGCAGCCCAGCGCTGCCTTCTCTGCATTAGGAGTGTGACACCAGAGGAAGTTAGCGATGTGCAAGGAGGAGGTGTTATTCCCCAGGGGGAATTTCCCACCTGGTTGCACTGGGTTTGTCACTGACGGTTTATCACACTCGAAACTTGCTGTGAATTGCCGTAGCAGAAAGCGCCTACGGTTATAGACGGTGACTGGTGGTGCCAGCCACAACAGAAGGCTCCACAGCCCCAGCTGCCACCAGATAAGGAACCTTGTGTTCCAGACTCTCCACCTAGGACAGATTCTTATTTAATGTGAATGCACCTCTTTCCTCTCTGGACCTTTGAATCTTCATTCCCACCTGTGGGAACATTTCATTGTGCTGTCTGGCCTTCTCTCCTACTTCCTGCAAGAGCTTCTTTGGAAGCAAGATTAATAATACCAATGGCTTCTTGCTTAAAACAGAAGCTTTGCAGTACCTTGATGGGCTATGGACCCAGGTGTTCATAGCTGATTGGCTGTCAGATGGGAGGTCTGGCTCTATTCCGTTTCGCATTTAGGCATGAGTATTGCAGATCCAGGACTTGTACCCCAAAATTCAGCCAAAAAAATTGTCCCTGAAGACTTAGCTCTGCTGGTGCAGTGACACAAGTAGCCTTGGCTGAGGCCACACTGTTCATTTTTTATTTCTTTAAGTCCAACTTATGCTTTATGCAGAACTGGAATGGCTTCCAGTCTGTCAGTGGTCCATGATGAAATCTCTCTCCCAGTTGGTGGATCCAGTTTGGAGATGAATATCAAGCATCAAGAAACATCTAGTATCTTTGGCTGCCATTATTAAGGCTGGTGTCTCAGAAGTTCACTGTTACGCAAGCTATTGGTGTATCACCTATCAATAGAAGCATCTAGGATTTCCGTGAGTTCCAAACTGAGCAATTGTGAACCACATGTGTGCCCCATAAATGTCTTCTTTGACCCTGAAGAGTACACCTGAATGGCTTTGAATGGGACCCCTTCTGTCTAATACATCACAGACACCGTCGCTCCCTATCATCTTACACCCAATCTGTTACACGTACTTGCCTCATGTGCTTATTAACTTCTCTAGTCATAACACATTCGTCTATTTTTGTTTGTTGATATCGTCTTGTTTGTGTATTCTTGTGTGTATGTGCTTGGGGTGTTTATATGTGCCTCTGTATGTGTGATATGTGTGAGCACGTGTTTCTCAAGTGTTGAAGAGTGTTTCAGACTTGTTCAAGTGTCAGCACTCCTTTATCTTGCTCTTACCCTTCTCTGGCTTTATTCTTCGTGGCTTTTTACAAATCTTCACAGTGTCCATAGATTTTGTTGGTCCAGCCCCTCTTATCTCTTCTTCAGTGCTTTGCTGTCTGTCTTGGTCTGGGTTCTCCAAAGGAGCAAAACCAGTGAAATGAGTTTAGGTATACATCTGTTCCTGAAGTATTGACTATGTTGTATGTGACGTTTAGCATTTACAGCAATGGAAAAAAACCCTGCTATCCAACTATTTTGTGCATTACTGGTATACATGTAGCAGCAATGTGCAATACCAAGGTGCAAGGAGAAAGTGATGCGGGCTGTAATAGTTAAAGTTATGTGGTTGTGTGTCGACTTGGCTGGGTCATGATTCTCAGTGGTTTGGAAGTTGTGAAATGATGTAGTCATCCTCTATTTCTGCATAATATTGCTTTTTGCATAATGTCCTGGTCTTTGGAAACTTACCATGTGGATAAATGAAGGGTGAGTTTATATATGAAGAAAAATACTTCAAGGCAGTGGCTGATGCAGTTGTAAGGAAATGACTCATGCCATTGTAGGGACTGTCAAATCTCTAATCTGTGGGTCAGATGACAAGCTGAATACCTCTGATGCATCACGTGGCTGCAGGGACTGAGCAACTCAGAATCTGCAGGTCGGGCAACAGGCTGGTGGACTCTGCTGTCCAATAGGGTTACAAGAGTTGGCAAATTCAAAATCTTCCAGTTAGGTGACTGGCTGAAGGTCTCTGCTGGCTATGTCCCAAGAACTGAGATTGCAGGGTCCAAAAGGAGAGAGAGCCTTGTGAGGATGCGAGTCACTCGCCTAAAGGTTGCCTGCCTTTCTTCTCTCCTTTGATCTTCCTTCTTAGGTCATTTATAATTTTTGTGTGTATTTGCTAGGCATTAAATTATTGTATCAAGACTAGAAGACTTGAGTTCACAGCACAAGTTTTAGAGGTTTTTGCCTTTTGTCCGTGACTGCAGCAGAGATGTCCTTCTGCTGGAAATGGTGACAACAATTTGAGCACATTTCAGGAAGACTTTGAACCCACATGCAAAGACTAGCTGGCCCTGTGCCCAGGGGATTAACACAACTGAAAATAAACTTACCACTACAGGGAAAGGTTAGTAAGTAATTCTCATAACTATAGTAATTTAGGTTCACTCAATATTTCAATAAATCCGGCTGAGAAACCATAACTCTTTACCATGGTGGGCCAGCTGCACTGGAATAATCCAGGGCATTAAACCAAAACAAAGCCAGTTGCCATCAAATCAAACTCTTGGCCATCCTTTATATGTCGGACTAGGACTGTGCTCCATGTGGGTTTCAGTGTTGATTAGATCTCCAAAACTTTCTTTCAAGACACCTCTGGGTGGCTTTGAACCTTCAGCCTTTTGTTTAACAGCTTAGCCTGTTAAATGTTTGTACCTGTGGACTCCTAATCTGTAACACTATTTGTTAAATAAGCAGTTTCCCAGGGACCTCCCTATGTCTATTTAATGAGTCAGAGTCCTGGGATGAAGTTAGGGTGGGAGACACTGAGAAGTGGGTGACTTCTACAGGTTAAACAAGATTCCAGGTGACTTTTATTCATTCATGATTGACAACTAGAGATGAGTAAGATGTTCTCTTTTGGCGTTCATAATGAAATAGCTAAAGATAATATATGCAAAGTGCTGCCTTACTGGACCCTGTAAGATAGTATGAAAAGATAGTGGACCACTGGGACAACCTGTCAATTCATCACTTGTCTTCCTACAGTTGGTTGAATTGACTGAAATGCCACCTGCTTTGGCATGTAGACAAGGCTTTATTGGGGAACATGAAGTGTAATTGATTTCACAATATTTCAACGTCCCGTCACTGGACATTCAAGTACATTTTGTAAGAGACCTTCAAGAGTTGATACATGAAGAAAAAAAATGAGTTCCTGGACATTTCTCTTACAATTAGTACAGTAACTCCGGAAGGCTTTGAACCCACAAGCAAAGACCAGCCATCTTCACTATTTCACTGAGCTGCAGGTTGATGCTAACGTGTACTAGGCAAAATTTGTCCCCTGAAACTTTCAGTGAAACTATATGGAAGGAAGGTATTTAAAACTTTTTATATATTAGTCAAGGCAAAATTCCAGATGAGCAAGAAAGACTGTGACTTTAGGGGCCCACAGAAAGGGGACATTTTTGTCATCTTAAAGATAGAGATGCTGTGGGAAGAAGGACACAGAGATAAAGGAATTTTAGAGACTTGTTTGAATGGTAATCAGGATGAGTAACTGAAAAGATTAAGTGCAAAAGGAAAACAGAATTTTCTAGGCCATCTATTTTATAAATTATACTGCTTGGCACTTTTTTCCCCCAAGACTCACCATAAAACAGGACCTGCTCTCCCAATCTTATGACAACCTGCTGTGTGTAAACACCAGGTTTCTCTTTCATGTAGTAGAAGGTCTCTCTTGGTCCTATACTGTTCTCTTGACTCAAATTTAGACAACTATTATTCATTTAGCAAACATCATTGAGCATCTTGTATGTTCCAGGCGTGGTTTTAGGTGTAGGAGACACAGTGGTCAATAGGGAAGATGAAGTTTCCACTCTTATGAGAACTAGGTAAGGCCAGTCCTTCAGAAGTTATTTTGTTACCAGGAGCTGACTGAGAGACTTCCTAGAGGAAAAAAAAAAGTTTAGGAAAGAGAGAGTCAGGTAAAGGAGACTTGACTCAAAATCAAAGTCTAATCATCAAAAGAGAAGGGAGGATTCTAAATAGAGATGAATGTTATCATTTCCATTTACCTCTGGGGTCATCTCCCAGAGAAATGTGTACTGTAATGAAATTATAAAGAACTAATTCCAGATAATCTGTAGTATGTTCCCGAAACCCCAAACCCACTGCCTTTGACTCAATGCTGACTCCTAGTGACTCTACAGGATAGAGTAGAACTGCCCTATAGAGTTTCCAAGAAGTGCCTGATGGGCTTGAATGGCCAGCCTTTAGGCTCGCCACCAGAGAGAGCACTTAACCACTGTGCCACCAGGGTTTCCTTTTTGTGTTAGGGCACTTAGGGTTACATTGGAACCCACTGTTAAAGCTTGTCACAGAAGGAGGAGGGAGAAGAGTTCCTGCCTTCTGTGTGCTGAGGACACAGAGCTGATTTGGAACTTTTAGGTCTACAGTGTCCCATCGTGGCAGGAGTGGTGTCCAAGAGAAAGAGCAGAAGCCTCCAGGAGAGTGCTTGGTGGCAGTGTCTGACAGGAGACAGGTTAGGTTAGTAGGCTCCATTGCCTAGTGGGAGATGTCTTAGGTAAAGTCAGCACTCACTGTTATCAGTCCATGGGTAATGCAAAGGGTTAACACATTCAGCTGCTAACCAAAAGGTGGAGCATTCAAGCCAATACAGAGATGCCTAAAATGGAAGCCTGGCAATCTACTGCCTAAAAATCAGCCAAATATGGGATCATCAGGTGTCAGAATCAACTGGATGGCAGCTGGTTTGGTTTGGGCTATTTTAGCCATGTACACATATCTCACCAGCCCCTCAACGAGAGCTTTTCCGGCACCCCCATGAAGCTGAGTGACCATGAGGTTTTTATCGGGGCCTTTGCTACTGAGAGCTTGGACAGGTCTAACTGCAGAGATGATTAGAACTACTTTCGTTCCAAACCCAATTACAATGCGTCTTTGATGATATCAAAGCACCGGGAGGACCTCTGCCTTGAAGTCAGGCTGAAGAGAGCTAAGCAACTGCAAGTTCCCACTTCTCCTACCTCTGTTTATCATGAATATGTTGAACTTCTCAGCTGGCAAAGGACAATGTAGTTGATAGCAAATGCATTAGATATCAATTAATTTCTAAAGGAAACCTAATGGGTATTTAAGAAGAGAATTTAATGTCTCATTTACTCTTTATAGCTAGCTTGTTAAATGCCAATTAAGTATCTAAATATTTCCTACGAGCTTAATGAATTATAATAAGTAGTAGGGATTACCACTTTTTCCTAAAACCTTGGCTCTTTTGACTGCTACAGCAGTGATACTCAATTTTTTCTTGTCCTATTTATGATACAAATAAGATACACTCAAGCTTTCCTAATTAGCATGTTACCTTATTTAGTAATAAAAACTAAATTTATAGGCGATTGTGAATATAAAAAAATAATATTCAAATGAGTACAGCTATAGAACACGGAGAGCTGGTGGTTTAGTGGTTAAGAGTTCGGCAGTTGAAATTTACCAGCTGCTCCTTGGAAACCCTGTGGGGCAGTTCTGCTCTGCTTTATCAGATTGCTATGAGTTGGAATCGACTCAACAGTACCTAACAACAATAGGAGAACATGTAAGTAATAGAGATTTTTACTTGAAAATATAGTGAACATAGCATAATGAATGCTCACTACCTTACTGCTTCCCATCTCCCTCCTTGCAAGCCATTTCTAAACACCAAGGCAGAAAGTGTACTAACAGATACAAATCATGACCTGATGGGGTAGGTAGTTATGACTGGGTTTGTGGTGTTACCCCAAACCCAGTGTCAATCAGGGCAGGGCACTGAACCCCAAAAGACAGAACTGGGGAGGTAGGATAGTTCTGGCTTAGGATCTAGTCCTTCAGGAATTTTTTCACCACTCTGTGGGAATAAGGTGCATGTTAGGTTTACTCGAGATGGGTTTTAACACCTGACAGCACTGGTAAACACTGGCTACAACATTCTCATTGTCACCCTTAATGGAAAACAACAACAACAACAAAATCCATGTTTTCCTCTAGAAAATGTAGGGACTCTCGGTAATCACTGCATGTGAATCACTAACCATTTGTCAAGTCATTTCTGACTCATGGGGACCCCATACACATCACAGAAGAACTTGTCTCATAGGGTTTTTTCAGTGGCCGACTTTTCAGAAATAGATCACCAGGCCTTTCCTCTGAGGCATGTCTATGTGAGTTACCGGAAAAATCCCAGTTGCAGACACTTGCTGCCTGTCATTACTAAGCCAAATGTGCAGAGACTGAAGCTTCAAAGGTGCTTTATTTAGATTGCTGGCAACCTGAGGAGATAGTGGGTTAGCATGCTAAAAAACATTTTAACATCTCAGTCCAGGATGGCAAGTTTTCTAGAAGGATTTAGGGAAGGGGGGTGGGGGGTAGATGAAGGTACAGGCATGTAGATGTCAGAGGAGACAAGATTGGAGAAGACACTACTTCTTTGTCTCAAGGGTGAGTTGTCCTTGAAGTCTGAAGGCTGCTTTTCTCAGAGACAGTGAGCTGCATATTGGCATTACTCTGTCTGGTTATTGGTGAGGAACAACCTGGGAAAACAAACTCAAAATGGAGAATTGGTCAGAGGGAGGTTATAATTTTCTTTATGTGTCAGTATCCCAAGGGGGTAAAAGAGGTCTAAGTATTAAGAAAAAAGCTAGCTAAGAAGTTTTCTTTAGCTATTAACCCTATCAAGTGGACCTGAACCTCCAACCTTTTGATTAATAGCCAAGTGCATTAACTACTCAAGCCACCCAGGGATCCCATGGTCTCTTAGATTGGGTTCCTTAGAGAAATGAAACCAGTAAAGCATATAAGTATGTATATATATAGGGAGGTTTATATCAAGGAAATATCTCAGGTCATTATAGAGGTTGAAATGTCCTAAGCCCTGGATCAAGATAGAGGTCTTTATACCAATTCACACAGCCGTAAAAACTGGAGAATCCAAGGTTGGCAGGTCAGAGAGCAGGGTTCCTGGCCACAAGCTGTGAAGGGGAACAAGTCCCAAAACGTCAAGCAAGACTTCAGTGTTTCTCCTGATTCATGGAGCTGCAGGGGCTGGCAAACACCAGACTGGCAGGTTCGGGAGCAGAACTCTCCCTCAAAGGTTGTAAGGATGGATTGATTTCAAGATTGACCAGTAAGCTGCTAGCTCATGTCCTAAGAACCAGAGGTCAGATTACAGGAGAGAAAGCTGCTGAACCCACAAAAAGCCAAAAGCCGTGGCAAGGTGAACTGGCAGGAAGCAGGCAGGGGAAGGCAGAGAGCCTTCATTGGTACCGCCCCCATTGGTACCACTCAACAGATTCCATTATGGGGGTGATCATAACATTAAGAACTGTCAAAACATGGAGAATCATGGCCCAGCCAAGTGAACACACAATCTTAAACATTGCATGTGGTAAGGCTACTTCTTTTCAGACACTCTGTTCAGGAAATACCTTGCTCCCAAAACACATGGCCAGGTCAAGGGAGGCTCTCTCAACTGAACACAAGGTGAAAATACCACCTCCCTTCCCCAGGACAGCTGTGTTCTTCAAGAGACCATTCATCCAGGTGCAGTACTATGACTGTCACTTTCACAAGCAGTTATGGGGCATTCAGATGACAAATGCGAGGCAGCCATTCAAGTCACAGTTTTGAAAAATATGTTTATTATAAGAAAATGTTCATGATAAAGCACTGAAAAGAAGGATAGAAGCAGAAAGCAAATGGAAACTAGCATCAACGATAGCAAACACTGATCTCTGAATTAAAGCAAGCCCTCTTTCATCTTAAGCTGGCCTCAGCAAAATGCCTAAAAGAAGAAAAAAGGAAAAGATTTGACTGTGAATACCCAGACAAGCCTTGTTGGCTTTCACGAAGGTTTCTTCTGAATCCCAAGGAAACTGAGCCAGTGCTCCTGATGGGGGAAAACTTTGCTCAAATTCTGCCTTCTAATAGCTTACTGTCTTCTAATAACTTTCTGTAGTAGCTGGTTGACTTATTCCTCGCTCTCTTCTCTCTCATTTTGCCTCCAAAATATTTCAGTTCATAGTTAAGTTCTTTGTTCACACAACCATCCACTTTCGGGTGAACCCCCCATTCTCTCCCACCTCCATATTTGTTTTCTTCCCTCAGCTATCTCGCTTCTCATCCAGTGACTAAGAGAATGAACCCTGGATCACGTAGTCTGGGTTTGAATCGTGCCTCTGAAATTCCCTAGCTGTGTGTTCTTTCAGGTTTTTTTTTAAACCTTTCTTTGCCTCAGTCCTGCATCTGTAAAATGGGAATGAAAACAGTAGCACACAAACCTCACAAGTATACAATGAACATGTGAGGGCTGCCAGTTAAGTTCGCAAACTCAGAAAAAGCGCTACACAACTCATTGCTGAATATCATTATGGTCACCTTTCAAGTACTCCCCTTGGGAAGCTATGTGCTGATGCCAGCGCCTAATCCACCCTTCAAGCGATGTTGGAACTCATTTTCTGAAACAGCTATCAGAGCTGTCGTTGTATTACTGTTGATGTCCTGAATGTCATCAAAATGTCTTTCAATATTTCCTTTATCTTTGGGTAAAGACAAAAGTCACTGGGGGCCAGATCAGGTGAGTAGGGAAGGTGTTCCAACACAGTTATTTGTTTACTGGCTGCAACTCCCTCACAGACAGCTATACAACTAACTTCACAAACTTTCCATGTTGCCACTATTTGCAATGGCCATTCCAGAAAGAGTTCGAAAATTACTTTGAAGGGTGGACTAGGCACTGGCATCAGTGCATAGCTTCCCATGGGGAGTATTTTGAAGGTGATATTCAGCAATGAGGTGTGTAACACTTAAAACAGTTAAGCTAGTATACTTGATTGTCAGACCTCGTATGTGACTTGAACAGAACCCAGGCCTGGGTTTAAACTCAGTAAATGTTAACCATTATTTTAAAACCTGTTGCTGTAATGTCAATTCTGATTCACGGCCACCCTGTGTGTGTCAGAGTGGACCTGTACTCTACTTAATTTTCAATGACTGTTTTTTTTTGGAAGGAAAATTACTAGCCTTTTCTTCCAAGTATCTGTCGAGGGACTCAAACCAGCAACTTTTCATTTAGTAGCCCAGTGTTGTTGATTATTTATACAATCTAGGAGCTCCCTAACCATTATTATTATTACTGCTATGCATTGTTATCAGGCGGATTACTTGTTTTATAAGCTCAATTTCTTAGTGCTTTGTCTATAGCCATCACAAAAATCAATAAAAGACTTTCTCACTTTCTTGTAAAGAAGGGGAAAGAAGATTTTCAAGTAATCGTGACTTAGTACACAGGGAAAAAAGAGTCTGGTAGGAAACAGGTTTGGTAGGCAGAATAATGACCTCCCAGAGATGCCCATGTCTTAATCCCTGGAATCTCTGTGGAAGTTGCCTCATGTGACACTTTGCAGATGTGACTAAGTTAGGGATCTAGAAATAGGGAGATAACCCTGAGTTATCCAGGTGAGTTCAACATAATCACAAATGAAAGAGGGAAGCAGGAGCACCAAAGAAGGAGATGTGCTAACTGAAGCAGGGGCTGGGATGATGTCATTGCTGGATTTGAAGAAGAAAAGAGGCCACACAAGAAGGAATGCTGGTAGCCTCTAGAAGCTGGAAAAGGCAAGGAATAGACTGTCTCCTAGAGCCCCCAGAAGGAACACAGCCATGTTGTGGTCTTAGTTTTAGCCCCGAGAAACCAGAGTTTTTGGATGCAGGTTGTCAGGCCTTACTTCTGAGGTGCTTTGGTTGGATTAGAACCTCCAGCCTTCTGGTTAATAGTTCAGTGCTTAAGCATTTGTATACCCAAGGACTCCTTCAGAGGTCTGTAGTTGGCAGGGAAGTCTGTAATTTTAACAAAAGCTGCAAAACTGAAGCTGGTCTAAAAATCATAAAAAGTAAGGATCTAAAGTACCTTCTTTCAATCTTCCACTTGTATCAGATAAATGTGTGTTCTAATCTGCTATGAAAATACATTATCTTTCTAAAATACATTATCCTTCTAACTCTTGTCCTCTACTCTCATGCATTATAAGTCATTTGAACATATGCAATGGCTTGAATACATGTAGAGCATATATTCACTGTGCACAGAGTATATATACACAAAGAGCTCTGGTGGTGCAATGGTTAAGTACTTGCCTGCTAACTGAAAGGTCAGTGGTTGGAATGCACCTAGGAGCTCCTAGAAGAAAGACCTGATAATCTGCTCCCATCAAGATTACAATTTAGGAAATCCAATGGAACCGTTCTACTCAGTCATATAAGTTTACTGTGAGCCGGAATCTACTTGAAGTCACATAACAACAACACCACAATCTATGTAGAAGATTTTATATATAAAAGGTGCTTAAGCTACTGTCTAGAAACTGCTAGCCCCGTCACTTACCTCTCATTATGAAATTGGCATGAATTTTCGATTCAAGCATACATAATTAGTAACAATATTTGTATTTTGATTATTGTATCCTCGTTCTAAGTCTTTGAACAGATTCTTAGCCGTTGTTTAAAACTTTGGACCTGATTAGAAGGCAGTTTGAATTGGGAGGGAGCATTGAAACACTATAAGCAGTACATTTTGATTCATGTAGCATTAGAAATAATTCAAGACCGAAACAGAAGGCTGATGATGACCTTGTGCTCTTTCTTAGTAACATTCACCTGCGCATTGGTCAACTTCAGGTTTATCCATAGGATGCAAATATCCCCATGTCTTTAAATATCATTCTATAAATCATGGATCACTTTGCCTATGGTTGAATTTTCTTATGTTGCAAAAATACACAATGATATTAATTTTTAAAGTCTCCCTCTCTACCAGCTGCTTTTCTCATCACATAAACACATTCCAGTGTATGGTCTTTGAAGTCAACAGACTTCAAAGTATCCAGTAGTATCGAACTAGATCCTACAATTACAATCCAGCCTAACTAGCTGAAACATCAGGGACCCTCCAACTGATAATGATGAATGAATCCGTAAGCTCTGTGATAGCTAGAGCTGCGTCTTTCGTCTTTTCCTCTCTATTTTTCCCTCCAGTCTCTATAACTTTGCAGATGCTCAGTATGTTATTCTTGATTGAGTGAGCCAGTAAGTTCTGGGGATGAGGGAGAAAGAAAAATTAGTAATGATTCTCTGAGGTCTGGACTCAGGTAGTAAATGAGTTCTGTTATGACTAACTGGGTGGTGCAAGTGGTAAAGCGTTATAATACTAGCCAAAATGCTGGCAGTGTGTACCTACCCAGGGACACCTCAGAAGACAAGCCTGGTGATGTGCCTGTGAAGCTTACACCCTTGAAGACCCTAGGGAGCATTTCTATACTGAACACATGGGGTTGCCAGGAGTTGGAATAGACTCAACAGCAACTAACAATAACATCATTAACTGAAACGGGGAAGACAGATCCTAAGTGCTGATGGTTGCACTTGCTGAGTGTGGCTTATGACCCCATAAGATGTCAGAGCCTGGCACTGATGTTTTGGTAAGTTCTACAAGTTTTCATCATATTGTATACTAAGGTTTTTCTAACTATTCTTTTTTCTTTTGTTTTACTTTTTGACTGTGTGCAGGGACAGTGTTGGCTCAGTGCCTGGCATAGAGCAGATGCTCTTGAACAAGGTCATAAAGAATGAATGAGTTTGTGCTTTGTGTATTTGTTGTTGGAGTGTTATGCAGAAGGACCAGTGGATCCTGGCTGTAAAAGGACTTAAAGGGAGGGAGAAGTACCAGGTATCTTTCTTTTGTATTTTGTGTCCCTTCCATACACAGAAAAGCCTATAGACTATGTGCAGGACCTGTTCTGTAAAACAGATGGACAAGGTAGAGAATGCGTCCATTACTTTGAGCCCCTTTCCTCAGCAATGATGGCAGAAACTTTTGATAAATCATGCCTTAGGAAACTAACTGTGATAGTTAAAACTGTGTGTCAACTAGGCTGGGCCATGATCCTCAGTGTTTTGGCACTTGTATAATATTGTGATCCCTTCCTGTTGAGATTTGATATGTGATCACCTCCATGATGAGATCTGCTGTGAGTATCTGGTTAGTTGAAAGGGAGTTCCCTTGAGTGTGTGGCCTGTGTTGAATATAAGTGGACATTCTGGCAAGGCTTGTGAAATTTGACTTGCTCTAGATCCTGCAGCTGGCTCCTGTTCCTCTGACCTCCAGTTCTTGGGACTTGAGCTAGCAGCCTACCTTCTCTCTTGCCTATGTATCTTGGGATTCTTTGGTCTTTGCAACCCGTGAGCAAGAGTCCTGTTCTCTGAACTGCTGATCTTGGGTTTGCCAGCCCCTGTGGCTGTTTGGGAATCCCTGGTGGTGTAGTGGTTACGTGCTATAGCTGCTAACCAGAAGGTTGGCTGTTCAACTCTGAGAGGTGCTCCTTGGAAACTCTGTGGGGGCAGTTCTACCTTGTCTGTAGGGTTGCTATGAGTCAGAATCAACTCAGTGGCAGTGGGTTTGTGTTTTTTTTGGTTCGGTGGCTACATGAATCAGGTGAAGCTTGTACCCTACCCCATAGACTTAGGACATACAAGCTTCTACAACTGTGTGAGCCATTTCCTTGGTATAAATTTCTGTTCTCTCTCTGTATATTTACATTTATACATTTAGCTAGTTTTGCTTGAGAATCCAGCTGAAGATACTAAAAAAGGATCTTGGCATGAATACTAATGTCTATCACACAGATGATTGAAACAGGGACTATATATGTAATTTTGGATATTACACAGGTGGTGGTAGATATCAGTCCCCTTTCATCTCTCTGAACCCTTGTTGGTGGAGTCATCTTGAGACTGCTTGACTTTGGTCTTGGTGATGTGACTTACTTTGGCCAAAGGGTGTTTAGCAGATGTTAAGCGAGAAAAAGCTTTGCATATGGCTATGTGGCTGGGCTTCAATCCTTGCACCCTGTACTCCAGCAAATCTTCTAGGGGAAAGCTTTCTTGCAGGGAGTCACTGCTCCTTCAACCTGGGCTCAAGAAGGACCTGGCCAAGCCTTGACCCCAAAGCAGAGGCATCCATGCAAACATATGAATTAGGAATAGTTTTGTAGCCACTGAAATTTTGTGTTTATTCTGCAGTAAAAGGTGACTAATACTTGGGTATAAACTGCTTCATGGTTAAAAAAAATAAGCTGCCTGCTTTGGATGCACTGGTGACTGATGGGACATCTGTCCCACTCTCCCTGTTCACACCCCCCTTTACCTTTCTGTGTTGTTCATCTTTGTCACAGAAATGTTAAATAGAAATTACAGGAATGGATTAATAGAGTCAATGTAAAATCAGGGAAGGTTAAAGCTTACTGTTCTTCACTGAATTAGCTCACAAAGAAGGTAATGCCCTCTCCATCTTCGCCAATGCATGCATACACACACACACACAGAGTTCTTTTTCCATTTCCTGTAGTACAGTTGCAGGGCTTATCCTGCAGCATGACATGTAAACCTGTTATTACTATTTAATAAATAGATGGTGATAAGAATGTGTATATCTGCATGTGTGTATTTCAGAGTGGATTAAAAATACTTTGATAAGTTGAAGCTATTACATGGTATCCAGATCTAGAACAATCCCTTGATGTTAATGTAAAACTGTCACAAATCTTCCCAAATTTAAATAATACTCTGAAGAAGTATGATGCCCTGCTGTTTTCTGGTCAATCGTCAAAGCTTCTGATTTGCTACAGATTGAATTTTCTCCTATCACTCATTCTAGTTATCTCTCACGTGTAACTTAAACCCATCTCTCAATAAAATAATACGTAAAAATAGGTTAGCCTTCGGGACCTTAGAAAAATGGTGTATAATTGAAATGATGGTGTTGTATTAATGAAATCCAAAGACCTTGGAGTGGACTGGCTAAAACAAAGCAAGCAAATGAGAAACATTAGAAAAGAACAGTGAATATGGCTATAACATTTTGTAGATGTGAACTACCTACTCGTCTCCTCTAAGACATTGAGGAAACATTTCAAACAGAGATATTAATTGCTATTTTTCTGTCTGCATTTGCTAAAACTTGACACTACAAAAAATGTTCTACCATGAGTCAATTGGGTATCTGTCCTATCTGTTTTTTTTATTCTCTGGTTTCCTTTCATAAATTCAGGTAAATGTGGAGAATTTAGGCATTGTGGCTCTGCACTCTAATCAAATTTCATAGGGATTACTCATTGCTTGGACATTCTGGTGGTATAGTGGTTAAGTACTCCAGGTGCGAACTAAGAAGTCCGCAGTTTGAGTCCTCCGGACACTCCCTGCAAACTCTGTGGAGTAGTTCTACTCTGTCCGCTAGGGCTGCTATGTGAGTTAGAATGACTTGATGGTAATGGAACTTTTTTGGATGGACTCACTGCTTAATACACAACAGCTATTTAATAAATACTTAATTTCTTATAAAATAGTTCGGCTGGCCAAGGTTTTAAAAACCGTCTTTATAGTAAGGTACGGAGTTGAACAGGAACATTGCTGAGGTGTAGCTATTTCAGAAGCAGAATGCCTGAAACCATCTTTCTATGTATGTCAGGCATGATTTTGTCTTCCTGTTTATATAAACACATAGATACACACACACACACACACACACACACACACACGAGTCACCTGGCTAAATGTTTCCTCAGTGTCTCTCATTCTTCCGATCCTCATAACTTTATGAAACAAGCAACAACAAAACTCCTCTAAAGCTAAACTAATGTGCAATCACCCAGGGCTTGAACTTGTCGCATGCCGTTGCTTTAAATTTTAATGCGAGCTCGGGAATAGATTTGTGAATAGCAAGGTAAAGCAAAGGCCATGAAATATTGATTCTGTACATTTTTTTATGCATTTTCATTCTCCAATTTAGTAAATTTTTCATCTTGCCTGCACTTAGAGGTTGCCTATGAAGTAGTTACTACCAATTGTATTAGCTGATGTAAATAAATAATCATCACCCAAGCTGCTCGCATGAGGGGAGGTGGACAGGAGCCCCATTTCTTCTGAGCTCTACCTTCTCACAGCCCAGCCCATGGAGGATGAAAAGGGATGATCACAATTTTATACACAGCACAAGAGCAGATACTTTCTGCAGGAAAGAAGTGTTCAAATAAAGCCACGATGAAGAACTTAGAACATTTCAGCTAAACCGTCATTCTGACAGTGGCCCATTTTGGTTGACATTTCGGAGAAGGTGAAATTGATTTTTGTTTGCTCTTTTTTTTTTTTTAAACAAAACAGTAGGATAAAATGCCACAGCATTCAAACTTCTCAGGTATATCCTTAGATAATATAGTGGAAATAGTAGCTCTACTTGAGAGAAAATAAAAATACAAGGCTTTCACCACTAGCCCTAATCCTTTTATATCCACAAAATAATCGTATTTTATCAGCCTCCTGAAAGGAAAACTGCTACATATTTCTCACTCCATGATGTGCATTTCATCCCTAGGATATTCACCTGTAACTCCATATTCAATATCTAACAGGAAGTAGAAACCCTTAGTAGCTTAGTGATTACAGTGTCTGCTAACCAAAAGATCAACAGTTCAAATCCGCTCCTTGGAAACTATATGGAATATTTCTACTCTGTCCTGTAGGAAGGCTATGAGTTGGAACTGACTTGATGACAGTAGGTTTGGTTTGGATTAATGGGAAGTGACAGTCTAAAGAAATATGGAAGCCAATTCAGGCAACAAATGGTGTGCTCCTTGGTAAACGACATGTGGGAAGCTCCAGTGCAGTTTTCCCATTTGTGAGAATCAGTATGATTCTTTGTTCATATTTTACATGTTACACATTGATTCATTCTTCTCTGTCACTAGGGTAGATTGGTGATTTCTCTGGGTGTCTAGTCAAACTGACCAAAGATTCATGATTAGCTATTTTACTGGGCCTCAAGCTCACATCATATTCTCAGAATCCTGC
Organism: Heterohyrax brucei; assembly: GCA_028571685.1. Classification (NCBI taxonomy): domain Eukaryota; kingdom Metazoa; phylum Chordata; class Mammalia; order Hyracoidea; family Procaviidae; genus Heterohyrax; species Heterohyrax brucei. The sequence goes on from CM053156.1 coordinate 67,506,580, forward strand.
AGAAAAGGAGGTGAGTTAAGATCAGGCTGAATCTTTAGACTTGAAATAAAGGAAAATATGTCTTCTCTTTATTTCATCAGTAATAGGGTCATCCTGTTATGTGAGTGAGAGGTTCATTCATTTCTATGTTTTCTCCAGGTTTCTATTTATTAGTGTTATATATAAGTTTGAATTGACTCGGTGATAATGAATTTGTTTTTTTGGCTTTTACATGTCTGCTTATTGTAGAAAGGAAATCTTGGTGGGTTAGTGGTTAAGAGCTACAACTGCTAACCAAAAGGTTGGCAGTTTCAATCTACCAGGTACTCCTTAGAAATTCTATGGGACAGTTCTACTCTGTCCTGTAGGGTTTCTGTGAGTTGGAAATCAACTCAGTGGCATTGAATTTGGTCTGGGTTTATTGTAGAAAACTTAAAAAATATTTTATTGTGCTTTTAGTGAAAGCTTATAACTTGTTGATTTGTCACACAAAAACTTGTACACATGTTGCCAGGTAACTCTAGCTGCTCTTCCCACCTTGTATAACAGCACACTCCTTTCTACACTGTATTTCCCATGTCCACTCAACGAGTTCTTGACTGCCTCAGCCCTCTCATTTTGCTTCTGGTCAGAAACTGCTCAGTTAGACTCATGTTTATACTTAAACCAAGAAACAAACTCATTATCACTGAGTCAATTCTAACATATATAACACTAATAAATAGAAACCTGGAGAAAACATAGAAACAAATGAACCTCTCACTCACATAACAGGATGACCCTATTACTGATGAAATAAAGAGAAGACATATTTTCCTTTATTTCAAGTCTAAAGATTCAGCCTGATCTTAACTCACCTCCTTTTCTGCAGGATTTTGAGAATATGGTGTGAGTTTGAGGCCCAGTAAAATAGCTCATCATGAAATATTTTATGTCTTACAATCTGGTCCAATCTTTGTTGAATAGCTGGCTTCAGGAATGGTTTGAGCTCTGGGTCATGTCTTCCAGGGACCCTCCAGTCTGTCAGACCACCAAGTCTGGTCTTTTTAAATAGAGTTCTAGTTCTGTACACCCATTTTTATTCTGCTATGTCGAGGACTCTATGTTGTATTCCCCGTCAGGTCAGTCATTGGTGGTGGCAAGTCACCACCTAGTTTTTCTGGTCTGATGCTGATGTAGTCTCTGGATTGTATGGCCCTTTCTGTCCCTTGGGCTCCTGTTTTCTTTATGTTTTTGATATCTTTTGTTCTTCTCTGCTCTAAGTGGGTTGGGACCAAGTGTGTGTAAACATTTAAACGATAAAATTAATGAAGATGATTTTAACTTTCTGCCCCTGAGATCTGCTCCGCCAGCCAACAAATAATCAAAAGGAGAATAAAGATCTCTATCATTTGTTAACTTAGTTTTTAGTTTTGTATAAGGTCACCATGAGTCGGAATTGACTCGATGGCACTGGATTTGGTTTGGTGGTTTTATAGGTTTTAGTAGTCTTTAGCCCATCTTTAAGGCCACCTCATTAATGTGTTTCTCTGTCTACTTTTAAGTCCTAAAACACCTGTTATGTACACTATCCACATTTATAGAAAAAAAAGAAAGAAAATTTTATTGCATAAATAGAGTCTAAGTGGGATTTTCTTTTTCCTAACTTTGGTAGTTTTTGTGTTTGTTCAATACGTCTGCCATTTGGGGAAGCAATATTATATATGCTCATCCGAACATAAGAAATATTGTTGCCATGGCTACTGGCCCTCTACAGGTGCTCACTTGCAAGGATTGGTACCTTACAGCTTATATGACAAGTACAGAAAATGTATCAAGCAAATTCAACTCCTGGATGCTTGGATTATATGCCAGTGTGAATACAGACATCTGTAACCTCTGAGACTCTTTTAAAACTGTCCACTTGATACCTAGCTAAATTCACATTGCAAAAATAACACAGGGAAAGTATGGGTGAAGGATAAAACTAGAGAACAACCCAATGGCATTGGGGGAAACTTCGAGAAGGTTTTAGTAGACTTAGTACAGAAGGCACTGAGCTGAGTAAGACATCAAGAACCCAACCTCCAACTCTTTTCTAAGGAGCAGCATTATCATCTGGAAGAAAGCACAAGGTCTCTAATAGAATCTTGTGCATTCATAAGGTAAGAGGTGGATGCATGGGTTGACCTTGTGACCAGTGGTGATTCATCATTTGGATTTCACATAACCTTCAAGGATCAACATAATTTGTAACAGCAACAGTTTTGAGGTCCAGGACTACTGTGGTGGCCACAAAAAGAAAAGGGTCAAAATGGTGGGGGCTTGCACATTTTGGAAAGAATACTCTGGGGGAACTCATCGAGTTTTTCCAATTTGAAATGGGAAGGAGAGGGAAGAGCCTGTGGTTCATGCCTGGTCTCTGTTACCTACAGAGCCTAGCATTAGAAACTTCTCAAACCAGCGGCAATGGACTACCTATGATTCAAATAGCTGCTACATCAAAGAGAAACCTTTTGAGGTCACAAGGACATTTCCTCCATGTGTCAAGCAAGAGCATAAGGAAGGAGTCTGGGCACAGCCAAAGTTTACACTGGAGTATCAGAGGCTGTGCCAGATAAAAAGTGAATACAAAACATTGAGCTGAGAACAACAGCTTCACCATGCATGGAAAGAATTGCTGTAGAGATAAATATTGCTGTGAACACCTCTCAGAGCTCAGGCTTCCTCCCAACTCCCCTCAGGCTGCTCAGTAACAATGCGAGTGTTATAAATTTACACTGAAGCAGCCCTCCAGTTTGAGATCTGAGATGCCAAGAACAACCAAAGGGAACCAGAAGGGGAAGCAAAGACAATTTACTCAAAATGTTTCTGGAAAAATACTAGACCTGCTTACATATCTCATCATTGAAAGACAAACGACTAAGGAGCACCAACATTGGCTCTATGAAAAACTCCAAGTTACTGTAAAATACTGAGAAAACGCATGCAGTATGCAAAGCCAGCCACCAGTAAAAAAAAAAGAATCAAGAATGGCTTGTGTTTTTAATATTGTCCAAGAAATTAGGAGTTCTGTGAGAGTTAAGGAAATCTTGGTGGTATAGTAGTTAAATACTGTGGCTTCTAACCAAAAGGGTGGCAGTTGGAATCCACCAGGCATTCCTTAGAAACTCTATGGGCAGTTCTTATACGTCCGATAAGGTTGCTATGAGTCTGAATTGACTCGAGGTCAGTGGTTTGGTTTGTGTTTTTCCGTGAGAGTTAAGAAATGGGATCTTGGATTTAAATACAGAAAAGAGAATGACCAAAAAGTAGGCAGTTTAAAAAGAAGGCTAAACTGCATAAGAGAAGAAATGTAAAGACAATATTCAGTATCTATTTTAGAAATCCTAGAATGAAAAGACAGTGCTGGAGAGCTAAGTAAGTGACATACAGCCCTAATCAGTTACAGGTGCCTAGAACAGAGAGGAAAAGGCCAGAAGCATGAGAGTCGTGAGAAAGATGATGCAAGGAAGCAGAGACAAGAACCCGAGATAGGACAGATCGAATAAATTTCCAAAAAAGATCCCAGAAGGAAGCAGAACCAGTGATATAATAGAAACAGCTTTCCTAAGACAACAAATTGTTTGATTTCTTGGAAAGGATCACCAAACCAAAATCAAATCCATTGCCAATGAGTCAATTCTGACTTACAACAGCCCTAAAGTACAGAACAGAATCACCTCGTAAAGTTTCCAAGAGTGCAGTGTACTGGGTACTGTCTTTGTGCTTTCAGTGAAAGTTTACAATCCAAGTCGATTTGCTGTGTAACCCCGCCGCACAAATATCTCTGTGCCCCTCAGGCTGCTGGTATATGGCCACCAAAAAAAGGGAAGGGAGTTGTTAAATCATTATTGTTGTTGCTGTTTGCTGTCCAGTCAGCTTCAATTCATGGCAATGCCATGCACAACAAAAGTGTTGCCTGGTCCTGCACCATCCTAACAATCATTGATGCGCTCCATTGTTGTGGTCAACCTAGGGATGGGTCCTGGTGGTGAAGCGGGTAAGCATTTGGCTACTAATCAAAAGGTCAGCGGTTTGACTCTACCAGCTGCTCCTTGGAAACCCTGTGGGGCAGTTCTCCTCTTTCCTGTAGGGTTCTATGAGTTGGAATTGACTTGTTGGCAATGCCATTTTTTTTCTCTCTAACCTAGGACGTTCATCTCTCAACACCGTAAATCAGACATTATTTTGTTGCGAATCTGTAGAGATTTTGCTTGCTAATTTTTGAAAGTAGATTTCTAGGACTTCCTTCCTAGTCTATCTTAGTTTGGAAGATCTGCGGAGATCTGTCCAGCACAGGTAACTAGGCTGGTATTTGAATTACTGGTAGTATAGCTTCCAGTATCACAATAAGCTGTCACAGTACAACAAACTGATGGACTGGGAATTGCTGGCTGATGAAGCTAAAGAGAAAGAAGGAGAGATCCATCTAGCTTCAGACATCTTTTTCACCACAAGAAACATTAAAAACATAAAAGCAAAAGGAAAAGGGTGCTTCAGCTGTAAAAAGCTGTGGCATAAGAATTTAAAACTCAGTCTGGATTCTATTCATATATAAAAATAAGAAAGTGAAATACAGAAAGGTCTTTTTTCAGCTGTGTAAGGGCTCAGAAAACAAGAAAGCCCTTAATTTTCTTATAAAATTTCAATAAATTTGCTTTTCACTTAGAATTGGTTTCTGCAGGTGGTGAGAGGTACAGATTCAAAGTTCTCTCTTCCCGTGTGGATAACCACCCTGTTGACGACTTGACCCTATGAATCAAGTTTTATACATTCCCACTAGTAACTTGAGTGATTTGTGATGCCATTTCTGCCACCTCTATATCAAGTTACTTTGTATGTAGGTGTCTGGTGTTGTGTCATTCATTCTTGTTCCCTAAGTTAATTTGTTCATCATTGCACTAAGAGCACATTAAAAATCAATAAAACATTAGGTTACACCAGGCGCTCCCCTATGAGGGCAGTCCTACTTTGTCCTATGAGGTCTTTAAGAGTTGGAATTCACTTGACAGCAAAGAATATCAGTTTATTTCCAAAATTAAACATTAAGTGATATTTATTGTATATTTTTGATAGCTACCTTTCATCAAACTTTGATGTTTATTATGACTGGTCATCTTTTCTTTTTCTTCCAAATTATCACTGCAACTTAAGAACTGGCTGATAAGACTCATTAGCAAAAACACAACTTCCTGGCTTTTGGTTTAAAAAGTGTTGTCAGTGGATCAACTAAGGTGAACAATTGCTACTTCTGAGATATTGAGGCCTCCAGTACATCTCTTCTTTGTTTGTTCAATTAATTTTTTACATCTTCTAGTGTTTGTACTTAATTTTTGCTATAAATATTCTTTTTCCACGTATTTGCCAGGTTCGTGTTAGATTAGAAAGTGGTGATTGTAATTATAAATGCAGGAGTTCCTGGATGACACAGTGAAGCACTTGACAGGTTGGTTATTTGAACCCACAAAGAGGTAGGTGCCTTGGAAGACAGGCCCGGAGGTCTGCTTTCAAAAGGTCGGATCTTAAAAACCCTAGGGAGCAGTTCTGCTCTATGACTCGATGGCAACCAAACAACCACAGTTATAAATGCTACAATTTTCCTAATTTTTTTCTAATTGATTTTGTTAGCAGGTAAGAGAATTGACTTTTTTTGTTTGTAGCCAACAAATTTGATGAACTCTCTTATTAATATTAATAGTTGGTCTATATGTTTGCATGGATTTTCTATGTATATGATCACAGTATCTACAAATAACGATAGTCGATTCTTTCATTCCATTTTTGTACCTCTTGCTTTTGTGCTGCGTGGCACTGAACATGACTTCCAGGGAAATTTTGAGCAGTAAGGATGATAAAGCGCTTCCTTGACTTAGACTTGGATTTAAAGGACTGTGTCCAAAACGGAGCCCCCGGGGGCATAGTGCTTAAGTGGGTTTGGTCCACTGCCAAATGGGCAGCAGTTCAAATCCACCAGATGCTCCTTGGAAACACTATGGGGCAGTTCTACTTTATCCTATAGGGTCTCTATGAGTTGGAATCCGCTTGACAGAAATGACTATGGGTTTGTTTCCAAAATTAGACATTAAATGATATTCACTGTGTATTTTTGGTAAGTATCTTTTATCCAGTTAAAGACATTCTCTTCTAGTGCAAATGCTATACGAGCTTTTTTTTTTTTTTTTTAAACATAGATGGATATTGGAATTTATTTTATGGTATTGTTTCTGCATTGGTTGAGATACACTTATGTTTTTTTCTGAATTCTTTTAGTGTGGTGAGTTATATTAATTTGTATTAACAGACTGTTTTTGGCTTACAGTGTCCTTGCATTGTTGAGGTATTGTTTTCCATAAAACTACTATGTAATTCATCTGCTAAGGAGTTATTTTAGAATTTTTGCATCTGTACATCAGTGGGGAACTCTGGTGACACAGTGGTTAAGTGCTTCTGCTTTTAACCAAAAGGTTGGCAGTTTGAGTCCATGAGGTGCTCCTTAGAAACTCTATGGGGGCAGTTCTGCTCTGTCCTATAGGGTTGCTATGAGCTGGAATCAACTCAGTGGCAATAGGTTTGGGTTTGGTTTGGTATAGCAGTGAATCTGGACTTTATCTTTTTGTATCATATAATTCAGTTTTAACTTTATGTATATTCTTATTTCATGAAATATGCCACAAATGTATTTTTTTTTCTGAAACTTAATATAATAAAGGGATTGTCAGTTACTGGAGTTTCCAGTCAAATCATCAGTAAGATTTTCTGGGCCTCATTCTTTTGAGGGAGAGGGAATATTCTTGTCTACTAAATTAATTTATTCAATGTATTTTGGTGTATTCAGCCTTTTCTGTTTCTTTTTTGAGATGGATTTTATATTTGTCAAGAAAATTTTCCATCTCTTCAACATTTTCAGATTTAGTGGCATAACATATTCCTTTGTATTCTGTTTGAATTGAAATAATTCCACTTAAATTTGAGTTCTTTCTTTTAAGATTTTAAAATGTTTTACTTGTTCCTTGCATTTTGCTTCGTGTTTGTCTATTTAATCTTCTTAAAGAATCATATTTTGATATTCTAATTGCTACTTAGTCTGTATAATATCAATTCTTTGAAGTATTTGAGGCTTCCTTTCTAGCTTAATACATGGTCAGCTGTTAGGTACGGTCCATATGTGCTTGGGAAGAACACCAGTCCTATAATTTGTTGATGCAGGGGAATATAAATAGAACTTAGTTGTATAGTGGTTGAGTTCTATGACTGCTAAGCAGAAGGTCAGTAGTTCAAATTCACCAGGTGCTCCTTGGAAATTCCTTGGAGCAGTTCTACTCTGTCTATAGAGTCACTGTGAATTGAAATTGACTCAATGGCATTGAGTTTGTTTTTTGGTTGTTGATCATATGTTATGGATATAGACATAAGTTATTTACAATATATTATGACTATAGATACAGCAAATATATATTAAATCAACCATATTTTATCATTCAGGTTTCCTGTGTATCTACCTGTTTTGAACCATTTCATTGATTTCTGTGTTCAGGTCACTCACTGCAACTGAGGATTTGTCAATCTCTCCTTATAAAACTGCTAAGCTTTACTTTATACAACTGAATTAATACTATTAGGTATATACAAGTTTATAGTTGTTACATCTTCTTCATAAGGTGTTAATTTTGCCACTACATAGTGTTTCTTTTTTTATCACCCACTAAAATCATTTAAAAAATTTTGCACTGATTTTTTTTCTCTACCTGATATTCATCACACAAACTTTGGTTTGGTTAATATTTTTTCAATACGTATTTTTTACTTGCTCCTTAACTTTTTATTGTGATACATAAAATCATAATATATATCACAAAAAATTAGAGGAATAAAAATACATGCTGTCTTTATAAAATGTTTTTACATTTCATCATTTTTACATGTGTAATTCTGTGACATTAATTACATTTGTCATATTGCATAACTATCATCACTATCCATTTCTAAAATTTTCCATCACCCTTGACAGAATCTTGGTGTCCCCTAAGCAATGTTCTCTCTCCCCCCTCTGCACACCCTGATGAGCACTAAATCAAGTTTCGTCTATTAGTTCATTCACTCTTTCTAGATGTTTCATGTAAGTGGAATTGTATAATATTTATTGTATTGTAATAGACTTACTTCACTTAGGATAATGTTTTAAAACTGAAGAAAAACACAAATATCTGGAAATTAAATAACACACTTAAGAAATCAAGGAGAAAGCAGAAAATAATTTGGAATGAAAATAAAAAGGAAAGCACAACATATCAAAACTTAAGCGATGCAGCAAAGGCAGTGTTCAGAGGGAAATTTATAGTGGTAAATGTCTACATTTAAAAAAGAAGGAAGGTTTAAAATCAGTAACCTGACTTTAATACATTTAGGAACTAGGGGAAAGCTATGAAAAGAAAGTTCTCCCCTGACTTTCGAAAAATCTTTCCTGTGTCATTTCAGTTTTAAGCAGACAAGTCTGAATTTTTCTAAAAAAAAATCTCATCTGTGAATCTTTATCTTTTAAAAGATCTGTTTAATTAATTTAGCCATACTGTGATTATGGATAGATCTGATTTTTTTTTTTTTTTTTTTTTTTGCGTGTTTTCTGTTTAATGTATCCTCCCCATCCCCCGGCTCCCATGGTTTCTGAAATCTTGACTGACAACTGAACAAAATTGTGTTTTTTCTTGTAAGTCCCTGGCATTCCGAGCTCAAGAGCTCTCTTACGAAGAAAGAAGAGAAAGACTTGGTTCAATGCCCTGATTCTTCTCCTGCGTTCCTCCAGTTCATTCTTTTCAAAGTAGCTGATTGATCTTAAAATGTAAATCAGTTCACATCATTTCTCTTCTTGATCTCTAGCCCTGACAGTGTTGTCCCTGCCTATCTCTTTAGTCTCATTTAGGACATCAATTCCTTTGCTGTCTGCATCCTGGTCACCCTGGCTTCCTTCCCATCCACAAATGTGCCAAGCTTTTTGTCACCTCCTCACCTTTGTGGATGTTATTTACTCTGAAACTTGCTGCCCTTGTCTATTTCCCTTCTCTATTGCCCTTACCAACTTCTGCTTAGACTTGACGTTTCAAATCAAATGCTACTTCCCCATAGCTGCCTTTTCTTATCTCCGAATTTAAATGAAGTCAGCCATGACGTCCCATTTTTAGCACCATACTCTTTTAATTCACAGCATGCGTCAACATTTTTAGCATGGTACTTATTTATATGATTCTTTGTTTAGTGTCTACTTGTCCACACTGCACTCTGAACCCCCTAGCTGCAAGGCACATCTTTGTTCTGTTTTCCATTGTAGACCCAGCACCTAGTATGACACTTAAAGATATCAGGTAGTCAATGAACATCTGCAAATCAATGAGTGAATGATACAGCAAATTGCTCAGACTTAAAGATCAAGTTGATGGAACTTGTGAGTAGATTTTCGAGGTGCTGGAAACCCTGGTGGCATAGCGGCTAAGTGCTAGTTCTGCTAACCTGAAGGTTGGCAGTTAGAATCTGCCAGGCATTCCTGGAAACTCTATGGGACAGTTCTACTCCATCCTACAGTGTTCCTGTGAGTCGGCATCAAATTGGTGGCAGTGGGTTTTTGTTTGGAGTTAGAAAGGGACAAGGCCAACTTTCTCCTGTGGCTCAAAAGCAACCTCTTACTGTCTTTACTGCTAAACATCTTGTGGGGTTTTATTTCTTGGAAGTTTGGACTCATGGTTTCGCGGGACATCCCTGGTAATTGAACCAATACCCTGTTTAGTGCTCCTGTCTATCCCTGAGCAGTGAGTGCCTTGGGTTTTAAGAGATCACAAGCAGCTATCCAAAGTACACCTGGTCAGGAATAGAGGCTAATTACCTTCATGAGCAACTGCCACCTGAGTTAAGAGACCAGAAAAACTGGGTGGTGCCCAGCTGGCATTACTAAATGTTTTGATTAAAGATTCTGTGGAATAATCCTGATTGAAAGGAGAAAAGAAAGAACAGAATTTCAAATTCCCTTGGATTCCAAACTTTCTGGCACCATGGAGGCTACAACAAAATCTCAAAACTATTGCCCTGACATAATCTTTAAAACTTAAGCCAAAAATACTCACTGAGATTTTGTTAAAATGAAACATTAGTTTTGCTTATTGTGTGCTGTGCTCTTTTAAGAACTATCTATATGGGATGAAATTAACAACAGCAGCTTAAAGGATTAGAGAGGGAACGAGGCAGCAAGTTTATGTTAACGAAGGAGGAACAATTCAGAAACGGAATGCGGGAATGGTCACACAACTTGAAGAACGAAATCAGTGTCACGGAATTGTATATGTAGAAATTGTTAATACATGTTCTGCTGTGCATATACATATTTTAAACTGCACCTTAGATGAAGGTTTACAGAATAAACTAGCTTCTCATTAAGCCTTTAGTATGCATACTATTTTATAACAACCCCACATCATGTCAACACTCTCTCTTCTCAACCTTGGGTTCCCTAAGACCAGCTTTCCTTTTCCCTCCTGGCTTCTAGTCCTCACCCTTGGGGTGGTGTGCCCCTTGAGTTTCATTTTGTTTAACAGCCTTCCTAATCTTTGGATGAAGGGCGAACCTCAAGAGTGACTTCTTTACTAAGCTAAAAAGCATCTGGGCATCATACTCTCCGAGTTTCTCCAGGCTATGTCAGTCTGGTAAGTCCGGCCTTTTTTTGTGAGTTGGAATTTTGTTGTGTACTTTTCTTCAGCTCTGTCTGGAACCCTCAGTTGTGATGCCTGTCACAGCACTCAGTGGTGTCAGCTAGGCACTATCTAGTGCTGGACCCAGTCTGGGGGAAGCCAGTTGCTGCATGTATTCTTAATAATGACAACAGAAAATTGAACAAATTATATTTAAAAAGAATTACTGTAATAAACAAACAAACAAATAAAATTATTTAATTAAAAAATGGCACAGTGGCTTTTATGAAAAAATGGCATGGTTGGTAAACAAAGGTATATAGTATATGTTATTTGTGTAAAATCAGGTATTAAAGTCACTGTATCAATGGATAAATTTCGATCATACAGATAATTTAGATAATGACCATTTTTGCTAACTTTCTGAGAACTCTAGCAAAATATACAAACTGGTGATTTTATAATGTAGTAATACTGCAACTATTTCACTTTTCTGTGAATATATTTTGCTTACAAGAATTTAACAGGTATGAATTTACTCAATGGCACCTGGCTGAATTGACACTTACATAAATAACTTATTAATATATTAGTTGATTCATTAATAGCAAAAAACAAGAAAAGAGGGAAAAAAGGGCTACCATTTTCCGGTGGCAAGGCGCCATTACACTCAGCACATCTCAAACTCTCAAAGCTTGGCTGTCACAAGTCCTATCAAAGCCTTGAGTCCATGCTGTCCTCAGCAAAGACACAGATTCTTGTGAAGAATCCTGACTAGGAGATCCCAAAGTGAATGGAATTCCTGGGACAGAATGCAGTCCATATTTCTAAGCCCTTCTGTTTAGACCTTTTCCAAGAGGTAGAATCAGGTAACTGTGAGTGGCATTCTGAGTGGACCAGGTTGTTTTTCAGGATTCTGGGGGCTAAAGTTGAGTCAGATTTTTGTTTATTCTTTCAGTGGCTGTCCCAATTATTTGCTGAATGTCAGCATTCTCAAGTTGGAATGTCATTTGTGCTCTGTAGTCCTCCAGGACACACGTGCTGTGTGATGTGAGGTAGGATTTATAGCAACTGGAGTATCTCTTCTCCCTCCATTCATTGTCTCTAATGCTGTGCTTCTTGTTCCCCCTCTGTCTCTCTGCCAGTGAACGTGTGTGTGTTCCTCTCTTTCCTTCTGATAGCATCCCTCTCTGTCTTTGCTCTGCCTCTGTTTTTTGTCTTTGCCTCGGCTGTCTATCTCTCTCCCTGTTCTCTCCTCTTCCTCTTCTTCCCTTCTCCTCTCCCCCACCATGCCTTGCCTTTCTGCGTTTCTCCTGAGGGAGAGAGCCATGAGCTCCACGAACCATGTGTATATATTGGTCTATCTCTTCAGGGCTGCTGTTGTCTCTTTCAATAAACTCCTTCCTGTCTCCAAGTGGCTGGTCCTATCTGCTTTACAATCAGGGGAGACCGGAGCTGGCTGCAATGAATGTGAGGAAGTCTTTATAATTAACAGGATCCCTCTGATGTTTACACAAACACTTTAAACTACGCAGGGAGCCAACAGACCATTTTGCACTTCTGATGAGAATGTAATTAAATGTGGGGGAGTGAGTAGGAAGGGGGGCAGGCTGAGGTTACCTAATAAGGCAGAGTGGTACTGGAAGGCACCGGAGTAACAGGAGGGTGAAAGCTAGTATTCACTTAGACTCTAGACTCAATGATCACTCAGTGACAGTTTCCAGTGCTAGGCTCTGAGCAGACTATAGGGACAGAAAACCATGTGTGACACAGCCTCAGCCCTATGAGAATTTAGTTTAATGAAGGGATGTTTCAACAATGAGACATAATGTCAAAAATGCAATGCAGACACAGGTGGTAGGTTGTGGAAGCTCTGAGAAGGAGACTGGGGAGAAGGAGATGTTAGAGATTAGTAATGCTGGAGCAGAATCTTGAAGAAGGAAAGTTATTTTGGTGGAGAGACAAACCAAAGAGGGCAAGAGTTCTGGACTAGAGCAATGCCTTGAGCTGAAGCTCAGAGGTAAGAAAGTCAAAGATGTTTGAGGAAAGCTTGGAGAATCACGTGATTTTAATACAGTGGGGCTGAGCGATTATAGGGAAAAATGAGTAGATGGGGCTATGATGTCACATGTGGTATCTAGGTAGGACTCCACAGTCCTATCTGCTTTACAATATGCTTTAGAATATGCTCTGAGACTCTGGCAGCTTTGTCCAATAGAAACTTCTATGGCGAAAGAAATGTGTCCAGAATGGTAGTCATGAGTCACATGTGAATTTTGAGCAATTCAACTCTTGACATGTGGCTAGCATGACTAAGGAACTGAATTTTTATCTTCTTATAGCTTTAAATATTTAGAATTTCAGTTAAATTAGCCCTTATGGCTGGTCTTATGATCAGTGGCTACTGTATTGGAACACTGTAGTCTTTAGGAGTCATGATCAGCATCTCTGGGGATACATCATAACCATGTCTTAGGAGGATCAGTCTAGCAATGGTATAACAATGGTCTGATACTTTAGGGAGAACAATTAGGATACCAATGTCATAGTCTAAGGGCGAGAAGATGAGGGCATGAAGCAGAGCAAAGATCAGGTACAAAATTCAGTACCCTGGCTGCTGCGAGAGGTTACATTGAGAGTCTAGTCAGGGGCTTTGAGTCCAGTGAAAATCACTGGAGCTGGGATCAGTGGTAAGTAGTAGCAGTATCCAAATGTCCAGGAGTGACCACATCAACCTGGGATCCAGGCTGGGGATATGATGGTGGGACTGAGAAAGTCTATGATGGTGATTTGGCTTCTGAACCTAGGAAGAGCTGAATCCTGTCTTTGATGAGCTGCGCTTTCCATCAGCTCTCCAGGAGTGTGTCATTCTCTGAGTAAGCACAAGGCACCTAAAACAGCTCCTTGACCTGTTGTCACTTGGCCCAAAAGGTGCCACTGGACCTTCTCTTTTACCTCCTTTACCTAAGAAAAAGAAAAAAAGTCTCTTATGCCATGAGTCGGATCTGATTCAAAGGCACTTGGCTTGGCTATCCTCTGATGAAAAAACTGATTCAATCAAACCTAATCAAATTTAACAAAAATATAAACAGGTTGGTTTTTTTGCTGGAACTTGGCAAGGGTGATCCTAAAAACACAGGGAGAAGCAAAGGGCTTGGGAGACCTAACATAGCTATGAAGAAGGAGGAGCAAAACTTTGATCTTTCCATGTATCATCATTGTTGGGTGCCACTGAGTTGATTCTCACTCCATATGACAAAGTAGAACTGCCCCAGAGAGTTTTCTTGGCTATGATCTTTCTGGAAGCAGATCAATAGGTCTTTTTCCTTCAGAGCCACTGATAGGGTTTGAACTATCATCTGTAAGTCAGCACCGGAGTGTTTAACTGTTGTGCTAGTGGGACTCCTGCTCTTCCATGTAGCAAGACACCTGATTGTTAAAGCAATGTAAATTTGGTATGAGTAGATCAAAGGAACGGATAGACAGTGCAGAAAAGTCCCTTAAATAGATATGAAAAGTTGGTAAAATACTGAGTTGGTGTGACAAATAAAAAGTGGTGGGGGAATGTTCTATTCAGTTAGTTCTTCTGGAAAAAAGTAGCCATCATTATTGAGAAAAGAACATTTCATTCTATTTTATGCCATGTACAAACATCAATTCCAGGAGAAATAAATACCAAAATAATAAAACTTGCAGAAGAAAATTTATGAGAATATCTTTGTGATACTGGGGTAGAGTTTTTTTAAATAAACAAAAAGCATGAAACATAAAGTATAATATTGATAAATTAGACTAAAACATAAAGACTTTCACAAGACAACAGACATCAATGGAAATAACTGACAAAAGATTGTAACCTAGAATATGTAAAGCGCTCCTATAAATCAATAATGTCAAGACAAACAGTCCATAAGAAAAAAAATGGATACAAACCAAGGGAGTATAGAACATGAAAACAATACGAGCAGTATGTGCGTAGGTAGGAAAGAAACGCTCAACCATATTAATAAGTCATAGATATGGAAGTTAAAATGAGACACCACTTCCCACCCATTATATGATGACAATTTTTGCTGAGTACATGGAGAAAGATTTGCTTACAGAGTGCTAGAGTAAATGTAAATTGGTGCGACTCATTTGGAGATGAATTTAACCAGCCAAGCCAAGTGCGTGAATTTAACAGTCATGAATAAAATTGAAGATGTGCCCACATTATGACCTAGCACTTCAATTGTTAAGCAGTCACCGTCAACAACTTCTCACATCTGTGCACAAACATGCTGTGAGCAGTGCTGCTGGTAAGGAAGGGTAGTTGGCTACACCTTTAGTAACCACGGATGTCTAGATGAACAAACACATTACGGTATAATCACACAAGGCAATCCTGCACAGCAAAACAAATGAATGAACCAAAGCTACATGTATTAATATGGATGATCCTAAATGTCTAATAACTTGAAGCAAAAACCAACTAGTTGCCATTGAGTTACCCATCTCACGGAGAACCAACACATATGTGTCAAAGTAGAACTGTGCTCTGTAAGGTTTTTAATGACTGAGTTTTTGGGAAGTTGATTGCCAGCTCTTTCTCATCAGGCATCTCGGTAGACCTGAGCCTCCAATCTTTGGTTAACAGTCAAGTGTGTTAGCTGTTCACACTATCCAAGGATATAGTAACCTGAAACCTGTTGAAAATACATCTGAAGTGTCTGAGACTTTTTCCCCTCTGCATTAGATAATCCTGCTGAGTTCTTACTATTAAATTGGTAGTGATTATACACTTCTTTAAAAGACATATTTTAGATGAAGGTTTACAGAACAAAGTGGTTTTTCATTAAACAGTGTACATTTTCTTTTACGACATTTGTTAATAACCCCATAACATGTCAACACTCTCCCTTTTCAACCTTAGGTTCCCTGTTACCTGCTTTCCTGTCCCCTCCTGCCTCTAGTCCTTGCCCTCAGGCTGATGTGCCCCTTTAGTCTTGTTTTGTTTCATGGGCCTGTTCAATCCTTGACTGAAGGGTGATCAGGTTATGATCTTAATAATTGTTTGTTTTTAACAGCAACAACAATAAGTAACTGTTATTAATGGTTTATCTTCTATTAAGAGTAATTCATGTGTTATCTAACCTAATCCTGTAATAACTCATAAGGCCTTCTGGTGGTGCTGTGGTTAAGATGTCACATGTTAACTAAAAGTTAAGCAGTTCAAATCCACCAGCTACTCCACAGAAGAAAGATGTGGCAACCTGCTTCTGTAAAGATCACAGCCTTGAAAACTGTGGAGGGCAGTTTTACTCTGTGCAGTATACTCGTATCTGCAGCTCCCTATGCTCTCCTTGCCCAGTAACAACATATTCCTCCTTTTCATTCCATATGTGTCATATCCTCCTAACAATCTCCTGTTCCCTCCTCTCCACCTTCTCCACTCCTGTTTAGTAAGAGGCCAGTAGGATGACATCCTATAGAAGCATAGAACCATAAAGTGTACACACGACATGGTCACTCTGTGTCCCTGTGTCCAATCCATTCCTATCCGAAGAGTTGAACTCACTAATGATCTATGATCAGGGGCAGCTTCAGGTCTAGGGGCCATGTTCCCAGGGGAGCTCCTAGGCCTTCGGACCATTAGTTTTGGTCTTTTATTGGAGTTCTTAGGGTACGCCCTTTTTTCCCTTGTGTTGCCACTGGGACTCAGCACTGTGAGCCCCATCATGTGCTACATGATTGCTACACATTGGAATTGATTAGGTGGCAATGGGTTTGGTTTTGGTTTGGTAATGACCCATAGGCAATAGACCATAGTACAGTTCCCAATTTATATATGAAGAAAATAATAGGATTTTAAATAACTTGTCCAATAACACGTAAAAAAGTAAGTGTCAGAGTAACAAATATTTAAGGTGAGCATAAACACAAACAAAAAACCAAACTCATTGCTGTCTAGTTCCAACTCATAGCAATCCATATGCTTCAGAGTAGACCTGCACTCCATGGGATTTTCTTGGCTGTGATACTAGGAAGAAACCCTGGCGGGTAGTGGTTAAGTGCTATTGCTGCTAACCAAAAAGCTGGCAGTTTGAATCTGCCAGGTACTCCTTGGAAACTTTGTGGAGCACTTCTACTCTGTTCTTTAGGGTCACTATAAGTCAGAACCGACTTGATGGCAGTGAGTTTGGTTTTTGGGGGAGGGGATTGGGTTTTGTAATATTAGGAAAGAAGATCACCAGCTTTGCTTCTGTGGTGCTGATGGGTGGATGCAAACCTCAACCCTTTAGATATAATGTCAAAAAAACAAAACGAAGGTCCATTCTTTGGACACAAATGGATTGGTCTTGGTGATGCAGAGTGACCATACATTGGATGCACTTTATGGTTCTATACATCTATAGGATGTCATCCTGCTGACCTCTGGCTGAAGGAAGAAGAGTGGGTGGAGAGGAGGGGAAAGGAGACTGTTGGGAGGATGAGACATGTATGGAGCAGAGAGGAATAATGTGCTGTCACCAGACAGGGTGAGCAGTGGAAGTTGAACATAGGTGGGCATGTAAATTTATATGGGAATGTACATTTTCACTCAGTCATAATTAAAAAAACAAAACAAAACAAAAACAAACAAACAAAAAACCAGTTGGGAGGTGTTACAGAGTGGGTTTGTGATATTAACTGTATCAGACAATGAGTTGATCATGACACATTTTTTTGCAATGATGTTTTTAATTCATTATTATGGAAAATTTCAAAATCACAAGGAAGTACAAAAAAGAAAAATATAAAGAAGCAATAATTCTACCACATATAGATGAACTTTCTACATTTTGGTATCTTCAGTTTTAACTATGTCCATGTGTTGTTGTTGTTATGTGCTGTTGAGTTAATTCTTACTCATAGTGACCCTATGGGACATAGTAGAGCTATCTCATAGGGCTTCCCAGGCTGTAATTTTTACAGGAGCAGATCACCAGGTCTTCTCTCCTTGTGGAATCAGCAGGTTTGAACACCTGACCTTTAATTTGCAGGCAAGCATTTTAAGCATTTTGCCACCAGAGCTGCGTATGTTTATGGATAGATGGAGAAAGTTTCCACATCTAAGGAGGGAGGAGTAGGGACTTAATTATTGACCTCTGTCATGGATTGAACCGTGTCTCCCCCAAAATGTGTATAGCCATGTGGCTGGACCATGATTCCCTGTATTCTATGATTGCCCTCCATTCTGTGATTTTTCTGATGCTGTAAATCCTAATCACTGCCTGTGGTCAGCAGAATGGATTATGTCAGCAAGGATTAGGGTGGAACTGTGAATCGTTTCATAAGATCACTCTCTTGTTCCACCGTTAAGAGAGTTTCCCTGGAGTATGGCTGGCACCACCCTTTATCCATTCATCCTATAAAAGATGATAGGAAAGGGAAACCAGCAGAGAATGTGGAACGTTACACTATCAAGAAAGCAGCACAGAGTACAGCATGTCCTTCAGACCTGAGGTTTCTTCACCAAGATGCTCCCTGAAAAAAGATTGATGTAACACAAGGACTTTCCTCCAGAGCTGACAAGAAGGAAAACCTTCCCCTGAAGCAGATATCTCAAATTTGGACTTGTAGGCTACCTGACTGTGTAAGAATGAACATTTTTTTTTTTTTTGTTAAAACCATCCACTTTGTGGTATTTCTGTTAGACAAGCACTAGCTGATTAAAACAACCTCTTTCCAGGGCTTGGGGGGAAGATGCCTGAACTTCCCATATTGCTGCTCTCAGGGGTATAATAAGATGTAATGGTGAATCGTAGAGACAGACCTTCACGGGTGTTTCAGCCATCTCCCCAGAAGAAGTTACATCGCTGCTGGCTTATTCAGTGACAAAAAGTGTGGCTGCTGAACCCAGTGAGGTCGTAGTGAGTCCCATCTTTGGCCTATCCTATACTTCCTGTACTTTTGCATCCTCCTGTACTTCACCAGCATCCTCGTCTTTAACCAGGGTGGAGAAGTTACTAATGGGGAAGCAGATCGCCATGTGCATAATGCAGGACATGGGGCCACCATATGACAAAAGCACATGCATCTGTTTCTTTTTTCTTTTTTTTTTCTGTTTCTTTTCAGGTATATTGGTAAACTCACTTCTTTGCTTGTCTGTGAAACACTGCTAGATGGTATATCATGGCAAATGAAGCCTTGTAAAAGGACACATCTCCCCTACTGAGTCTGTTTGTGAATGTGCCACAAATTCCAAACCCAGCTCCAACATAGGAGTCCAAAAATAGTCAAAACATTGGCAGCCTCACTGGGAAGGAGCAAGGCTCCCCATCGGGACTGCTTCTGAGAAGACAACTTCATTTGGACAGGTTCTCGCTGGTATGTCTGCTAACAACATGGCCTCGTTGGTTTACAAGCATCTCAACAACTTACCAGGGTTTTGCAGGGATGTTTGCACAAACTGGCTTCCCAAGATATATCTCAAGTCATGTAGCCAGAGCTTGGCATCGAGGAGAAAGGCAGCGCAAAGGCAATTCATTAAACCTGGCCAACAGTATCTAGTAGAAGTGCAAACATTGCACTTCAAGTACAATCGGTACAAGGTAAGCTCCACGAAGACATGGAGTTTTGTCTATTTTGTTCTTTGAGGGAGACGAGCATCTAGAAAATTACTGGCACATAGATTGTGCTTAATAAACATTTGTGGGGTGAAAGAGGTAAAATTGGTTCATTCAGTATTTATTGAACTGCTGGGGGCTAGATGTACAAAGTTATTCACAAGCTGATGGAAGAAAGAGATGCGACAACCATGATGAACTATGTCCAGTACAATAATAGAAATGTGTACCATCTTTGGGAAAAAGATGACCTGGGCATAATTAATTGTGCTGGTGGGGTAAAGAACAGTTTCAGAAAGGATGTCGTATTCCAGAGCTTAGCATGGTGAGCAAGACTATGGAGGCAGAAGAAGAAGGGGGAAGGAAATCCAGGCAAAATGTAGACCGCAGGCTAGGATGTGGAGGTATGAGGATGAGTGGTGTATTTAGGGATTGTCGTGGATTGTATTGTGTCCCCCTAGAAATGTATGTATTGATTTGACCAGGCTATGAGTCCCAATATGGTGCCATTGCTCCCATGTCTTGTGAATCCTTCCTCTGTAATGTTGATGAGGGAAAATGGACAGCAGTTGTGTTGGTGAAGCAAGACTCAAGTTACCAGCTGTGGGATATAAGGGAGAGAAGCGAATAGAGTTATATTGGGAATCTCATACCACCAAGAAGGAAGCACCGAGAGCAGAGAACATCCTTTGGACCTGAGGTTCCTGTGCTGAGATGCTCTTCTTGAAGTTGGACTCAGCCTGCTGAACTGTGATAATTTCTCTTATTGAGTGAACCTATAACCCATAAACGAATGTGTGGTTTACTAGATTGTGACAATAAAGATTCTCTTCATTAAACCATCCACTTGTGGTATTTTCTGTTGGAGTAGTACCAGATGGCTACAGTAGGGATCATCTTGTGGAGAAATGCTGTTTCTCTTGTTCCCCATTGGATTCCCAGTCCACAGACCAGACCCCAGCACACGGTTTAAAAAAAAAAAAGTTGCCATTGAGTTGACTCCAACTTACAGTGATCTGCTTGTGTCAAAGTAAAACTCTGCTCCATAGGGCTTAGAATGATCATTTTTCAGAAGCAGATCACTAGGCCTTTCTTCTAAGTACCTCTGGATGGACTTGGATCTCTTCCCTTTCAGTTAGCAGCTGAGTATGTTAAACATTTGCACCCTCCAGGGACACCTGGCATGTGACATTTCCTCAGCAAAGCAATGCACTGAATAAAGAATGCGAAGCTCCAGAATGTGGTTTCTATCAGTGCGATGTCATGATGCTCGGGGTCTGACTGGAGTGTGCATGTGTGTGGGGCGGGGGGGGGGGGGGAGGAGGAAGCAGTGATGAGGCATTGCACTCTGCAGACAGCTAAGAGCAGAGGTGTTGATAGCATCTGGGCAGCTAGGAGAGTCTGAGCATAGCCTTTGAACAGGTCAAGACAGAACATAGCTGAAAGTACTTCTTTCACCTTATCCGAGCAAGGAACTGGGGGATTTTCCACAGCTTGAACCAAAATGAACATCAAATTGTTGCTTTAGGCAGGTGCTAGCAAGCCTTTCCTTGATCAGTTAGGATTTTCCCACTTGGGGTATAAGAAGGAGTGAATGCTGCCATAAAGCTCTGCATCAGAGCCTTTTCCTGATACATGAGGCAGATACTTCAAAAATAAAATAAAGAAAAAGGAGAGGAAAGAAAAGGAAAGGATGAAAATAAAAGAAAGTCACATGAATTGGGTTTCCAGACCCTCAAAGGAAACTGTTGATGTGTGGAAAGGCTGAGCCTCCAGGGATGGTTGTGGGCAGGTTAGGGAGCAGACAGAGGTCTGAGCCACAAACATTGTGGGTTTGACTGTAGGCTTTTCCTCTCAATTGGACTTAGTCGTATTTGAGGGGCAGAGTGGACGTCATCATTCAAGCTTGTTAGAGGCCTACAAGGCCAGTCAACATCTAGCCTTTTGGAAAAATCAGCTGTCTTGCAAATGACATGAGTCGGAAGGTGACAAGGACTCCAGCTGACTGGGACTTGAGTGTATGGGGGGTGATTTTGTGGACAAATGGATGGAGGAGGCAGCCAGACCTATATAGTGCAGAAGAACAATGATCTTGCCAAACCATCTCTCTCTACCCTGAATACAAAGCCTAGACAGTGTCAGGCAGAGTCCACCAGCTCCTTACACCATGTTTGTGTTTGAAAAGACCTTCGGAACAGCTTTTCATGGGAGGGGCCAATGTTGATGCTGGGCTAGAATAAGCCAATTGAAATCAATAGGAATTGATTTAGAGTGCGAGGACCACTGTGTTAAAATCTCCTGCCTCTTGATGGAGCTTCATGAATATTAACAAGGTCAAGATCAATAATGAGCTGATTTTAAGATGTAAACCTTTCGTCTGCAGATTAAAGAACAGAATGATGATACTGCTTTCTGCACTGCTACCAACTAATGCTTAAAAACAAAAACAAACACAAACAAAAAAAAACCCCAAACCTGCTGCCACCAAGTCCAACTCCCAGTCACCCTGCTGGACAGAGTAGAGATGTCCCATAGGGTTTCCAAGGAACACCTAGTGGTTCTGAACTGATAGCCTTTTGGTTAGCAGCTATAGCTCTCAACCACTATACTACAAGGGTTTCCATCTAACACTGAAAAAAAAAAAAATCCACTGCTGTCAAGCCAATTCTGACTCACAGTGACCCTATAGGACAGTAGAACTTCTGCATAGAGTTTCCAAGGAGCACCTGATGGATTTGAACTGCTGACATTTTGGTTAGCAGATATAGTACTTAACCATTATGTCACCAGGTTTTCCAAACAAACCTATTGCAGTCAAGTCAATTCCAACTCATAGTGACCCTATAGCCTAACGGTTAATGGACCTAAAACAAAAAAAATCTCAAATGAAACTGAAATTTAAGGATCTTATCCTATATTTTCATATATAGCTTTGTTATACGTTTTGTCTCCTTGTGTTTAGATCTGAAAAGATTCAGTGTTTCAGGCATTTTTGTAAATCTACATTTGTATCTATGTTTATTCATTTGTTGATGGGTAGTCTCAGTCTTCATATCTCATCTTAATGGTAGCCACAGCCAAATAAATGATCTTCTTGCCTTTAGTTTTGTTCCACCTAGAGTCACTCTTTACAATACCATCAAAATGATTTATCTAATGAGATAAGATCTCAAAAACAGACTAATATATAGAAGAAAAGACTCTTTGATGGTTGTAAGGGAAGAGAAGGAGGGAGGGCGAGGGGGAGAGGGTTTAGATTAGATAGTTGGTAGAAATTTGGTTGGGTGAAATTGGTGACAGCACACATTAGAAACAAGAACAATATTAAGTGGACTTCAGCATAACTTGAATACGCCTTCCATCTTAACCCAAGGACAGAGTAGCTGGGGCAGGGGGCAGGGGACCATGCTCTTAGGCAAAACTGAGGCCAATTGGCACAATTAGTGTTTTGCTAAAAGGGCTCTCTGCACTCCACATTGGTGAGTGGCATCTGGGGTCTTAAAAGCTGCCAAGCTGCCATCCAAGGGCACAGCAAATGGTCCCAACTCAGCAGGAATGGATGCTTACCGAGGACCAAAATGACATGGGGTAAAGACAACCCAGAAGATAGAGAGACCCACATGAGTGGGTGCCTACATCGACTTGGGACCGGAAGAACCGGATAGTGCCCAGCCACCACCAGTGATAGCCGTGATGGAGCTCACTAAGTTGAGTCTCACTGGCAACACAAGAATAAAAAGGGGTGCACCTGAGACCTCCACTAAAAGACTTCAATTGATGGTCCAGTGGCTTCGGGGTTCCCCTGGGAGCATGGCCGCTGTCCCTGATGCTGCCCTTGCCCATAAAACATAACAAAGTTCCACTCTTTGGACACGAATGGATTGGACTTGGCAATGCAGAGTGACCATATATTGGATGCACTTTATGGTTCTATGCATCTATAGGATATCATCCTGCTGACCTCTGGCTGGAGGAAGGAGAGTGGGTGGAGAGGAGGGGAAAGGAGACTGTTGGGAGGATGAGACATGTATGGAGCAGAGACGAATAGTATGCTGTCACCGGGCAGGGAGAGTAGTGGAAGCTGCATATAGGTGGGCATGTAAATTTATATGGGAATGTACATTTTCACTCAGTCATAATAAAAAACAAAAAAAGGAAAAAAATGATGCATCTAAAGCTCTGGTTCAAACGTATTTCTCCTCTGCTGAAATAAATAAATAAGGTTTCAAATGTTCCCCATTGCTCTTGGGATGATGTCCTAATTTTTTAGCATGATATTCAAGACTTGTCATAGTTTGGCCTACCTTGCATTTGATACCGCCCACAAATGTCACACAACATTTTAGCCTATGTCTGCAGGATGCTAATAACTCTTTTAGAGAGAATGGTGAGGAAGAACATTCCAAGTAAAATTCAAGACCCTGAAGTGGAAAAGATTACAGTGCCGTAGAAGAGGAGGCAGGAAGCCAGTGGGGGCAGACAGCCGTTAATCCATCATGCATCACACTTCCCTTTTTGGGTCTGATGGGCATATCCAGCCAGGATAGATCATGTGAGGAAGGAATATGCTTGTGTGTGTGTGTGTGTGTGTGTGTGTTATAGTGCTTTAGGTGAAAGTTTACAGTACAAATTAAATTTTCATTCAAAATTTGCTCACAAATTGTTTTATGACACTATCTCTGTCCGTGCTCTCCTCGTCCCTTTATTCCACCCTTGGTATTCTGTGTTCATTCATCCAGTTTTCCTGTCCCTTCTGCTTTCTCCTCTTTGCTTTTGAGCAGATGTTGATCTCAGGAAGTTGACTGAACTAAGAAGCATATTCCTTATGTGTGCTATTATTTATTTTATAGGACTGTCTAATTTTTGGCTCAAAGGTGGACTTTGAGGGTGGCTTCAGTTCCAAGTTAGCAGGGTGTCAAGGGGGCATAGCTTTGGGGATTCCTCCAGTTCCTACCAAGCCAGTAAGTGTGGACTTCACGTGTATGCCTTCACGTGTATGTCTCCCACTCTGTCCTGGGGACTGTCTATTGCAATCCCTGTCAGAGCGAAGGGTGATGGTAGCTGAGGACCAGAGGACTTCTGGGCTCTGGCTAGTGGAGACTGTGCTTCAGGTGGTCCATTAGTCCTTTGGAATAATATTTTCTTTGGGTCTTTGGCTGTCTTCATTCTCCTTTGCTCCAGACAGGATGGAATTTAGATGACTACTCTCATGCTTTTAAGTTGCTACTCACCAAAGTAGGATGTAGAACATTTTCTTTATGAACCATGTTTTGCAAATAGACCTAGCTGTCCCCTGAGATCATGGTGTCCAGCTTGCAGCCCCTGTTACTCAGTCACTGAAGGTGTTTAGATGTGTCTGGGAAAATTCCATGACTTTGCCTCGGTCAAGTTGTACTGACTTCTTCTGTATCACGTGTTGTCTTTCCCTTCACCAGAGTTACCACGTGTCTTCTATCTGGTTAATGACTTCCCTTCCCTAACCTTCCCCTCCCTCATAACCACCAAAGATTTTTTTTCTCCTACATGTAAATCTTTTCTTGGGTTTTTATTCTAGTGGTCTCAAACAACATTTGTCCTTTTGTGACTGACTTACTTCACTCAGCATAATGCCCTCCAGATTCATCCACGTTGTGAGATGTTTGATAAACTCATCATTTTTCTTCATAATTTCATAGTATCTCATTGTGTGCATGTACATCATTTGTTTATCCACTCATCTGTTGGTGGACACTAAGTTTGTTTCCTTTTTTTCCTTATTGTGTAAAGTAATAATGCTTCAGTGAACATGGATGTACATATGTCCATCTGTGTGATTGCTTTTACTTCTCTACAATATATTTCTAGTAGGATGGTTGCTAGATTGTATGGTATTTCCATTTGTAGCTTTTTAAGGAGACATCATATTGTTTTCCATAGTGAGGAAGGAAGACTTTTTCACATTTCCTGGGGGTGTTAACCAGTGCAATAGTGGTGATGCATTTCACTCATTTGGATCAGATGTATTTTTTTATTTTACAGTATATTTTATTTTATTTTATAGTATGTTTATCACGTTATAATTGCTGCAGCAATCTCAAAATACCATTCACACTATTTTAAAATCACAGCAGACACTAGTTGCTGCTACAGCTTGTTATTCAAGTTTTTAACAAAAAGCACATTGATTATCGAATCTCAGATTTTAAAAATATTTTGATAACTGTACTTCAAATTAATTGAGCTCCTTTGTGACCTTATACATATGGTCTTGTAAATTGCCATTTTAGGCATTTCTAAACTGCACAATTTAGAGACTTAAACTGCATTTACTGTGCTGCGCAGCCATCACCCCTACCTATTTTCAAAGGATTTTCACTTTCCTAAGCAGAAACTCAAAACTCCTAATGGTGTAGTGGTTAACAGCTATGGATGCTAACCACTGGGCCGCCCATTTCAATCCACCAGGTACTCCCTGGAAACTCTATGGAGTGCTTCTAGTCTGTCTTGTATGGTTTCCAGGAGTTGGAACAGACTCAACTGTAATGGGTTTGTTTTGTGTTGGTTTCTGATAGAAACTCAGTACACTTAAGTACCTCCATTTCCTCCCGCAGCCTCTTGTAGCTGCGTATCAACTGCTGTCTGTATGTATTTCCCTATTCTAAGTAGTTTATGTATATAGCAACAACAACAACAAAAGAAACCCACTGCTGTTGAGTCGACTCCACCCCATAGTCATACAGATACTGTGTTTTAGCAGAGTGAAGCTTCCCTAGTATAAAGGGAACTTGGACAGAAGCTAAGGCCAGGAGCCACAATTCTGACAGAGACTTTTCTTTCCTGGTGTAGACTCCCAGACTTCATTCTCAGACCCACTGTAAGACCTGGGGATGGGTGAGGGCCCATGAAACACCACTAGCCAATCTGGGGACCTAGGATCAGTGGTCCTCCCTGCATTTCAGAAAAGTCACCTTCTGCAGGGCCTTTGAGTGAGGTCAAACACTTCTCGGAATACTACTTATCAGGAATTCCTCCTGCCTGAGCCCTGACTGGGTCACGCTCACTTAGCTGCCTTCCATTACTGACTAACCCTTCTTATCTTCCTCAGAGATTTATGATAACTTCAGAGACACAAGCTGTGCCCCGGGCCCTGATATTTTAAGATACACACAGCGTGTTTATGCCAGTCTGAGTTATCCGCCCTCTGCTGTTTCTCTGGTTCTCTAACACCCTAAGAACTTGGCAGAGTGTGTTGTTACCACCCCTTTTACAGAAATTGAAACTGAGGACTAGGAGTTATACGTGGCATCCTGTCTTGCTGTGAGGGGGAGATGGGCAGTTACACTGACTCTTCTCCTAAGTTACCTCACCTATTTCCTTTCTTTAATACCTGATTCAGGTCTCACAATTAAAGAAGTTTATGCAACAGAGATAACCAGTTTTAATATACATTAATGTCCCCGGACTTAGATACAAACCAAAAACCCACTGCCACTGAATCAGTTCTCACTCATAGTGACCCTATGGGACAGAGTAGAATTGCCCCACAGAGTTTTCAAGGAGCGCCTGATGGATTTGAACTGCCGACTTTTTGGTTAGCAGATGCAGCACTGAACCCACTATGCCACTAGGTTTTATTAAGATCCTATCTGAGTCAGGTTTACAGTCAGGTCAGGAAACCTGACTCAGACAGGACCTTAATAAAACCAAAATACCAAACCGGTACGGACTTGTGGCAACACTGTGGGTGTCAGAGTAAAATCATATTGCATAGCCTTCTCAGTGTCGACGGCACTTGGCTTTTGAGTCTCAGTGGCTGAGTTTTCAGAATTAGAGCAGATCACCTGATTTTTCTTTCAAGATACCTCTGGATGGTCTCAAACTTCTAACCTTTGGGTTAGCAGCCAAGTGTTTAATTGTTTGTGCCATGGGGAGCTCCTAGCACTTTAATATTGTTGTGTGCCATTCAGTTGATTCCAACTCACAGTGACCCACACTTCATGAGAGAGCCAAACTGCCCTACAGGGTTTTCAAGGCTGTATTTTTTTTAATTTCTTTTATTATAAGTAAGTGAAAGTACACAATCCAAGTTAATTTTGCATACCCGCCTTTCTACAACTCTATCTGCTCTTCCCACCCTGTGACAACACACTCCTCCTTTATAATCTTTACTACAAGTATCCTCTCAATGAGCCCCTGTTCCCTCCTTCTCACCTTCTCCTCTCTCCCCTCTAGGAAGAAGTCAGTAAGACAGCCTTCTATAAATGTAGAAAATCAGAAAGTACACGCTACACATTCTCACTCTGTGTCTCTGAGTCCAGTTCATTCTCACTCTACAGTGTTGACCTCAGTAGTGGTTTCAGGTCTAGGGCTGTAGCAAGTCTAGTAGCCACATTCCCAGGGTACCCTCCAGGTTGTCAGACCATCAGTTCTGGTCTTTTAGTAGAGTTCTTGATCTGTACACTTCTTTTTCTCATGTTACATCAGGGGCTTTACATTGTGTCCGCTATCAAAGCTGTCTTTGGTGGTGGCCAGGCACCAGCTGATTCTTCTGGTCTCATGTTGATGTAGTGGCCCAGTCATACCAGTCCTTCTGTCTCTTGGGCACATTTTTCCTTTTGTCTTTGATCTTCTCAGTTGTTGTATGTTCCAGGTGAACTGGGACTAATTGATGTCCCTCAGATAGCAGCTTATTGGTTTTTAAGAACCCAGATGCCACTCACCAATATGGTGATATGGAAGACTCTCTTAGCAAAAGGCTAATTATGCCAGTTGACCTTGATGTCCTCTGAGAACACAGTCCCCAGACTCCTGTCACTGGTACACTTTCCTTTGCAATGCTGGGTTGAATTTAGAAAACCTTTTAGTTTGTGGTACAGTCCATTTATGCTGACCTGCCTTCTATTGAGTGCTATCACACCCTTCACCCAACCAAATTCCTGTTGACTATCTAATCTATGACCAACCCTCTCACTCCCTCTCCACCCTTGTAGCCATCAAAGAATCTTTTCTTCTATGCTAAGTGCTTTTTAAAATCCTTATAATTAGTGGTCTCATACAATATTTGTTCTTTTGCAACTGATTTCACTCAGCATAATGTCTTCTAGTTGATACCAGGTTATGTAGGCAGATGCTCCCTAAAATCATGTTTGTTCTTTATCATTGCTTAGTGTTCCTTTGTGTGTATATGCCATAGTTTGTTTACGCATTTGTCTGTTGATGGGCACCTAGGTTGATTCCATCTTTTTGCTGTTGTGTGCTGTGCTGCAAAAAACATTCACGTGCCTGTATCTGTTCATGTGACAGCCCTTATTTCTGTAGGATATATTCCAAGCAGTGGGATTGTTGGATCATATGATATTTCTATTTCTAACATTTTAAGAAGTACCAAATTACTTTCACAAAGAGGTTGTACCATCTTGTATTCCCACCAGCACTGCAAGAGAGTTCCAGTCTCTCCACAGCTTCTCCAGCATTTGTTGTTTTGTGGTTTTTTGGATTATGGCCAGGCTTACTGTATTGAAATGGTATCCCATTGTAGTTTTGATGTGGATTTCTCTAATAGCTAATGGTCATGAGCATTTCCTCATGTGTCTTTTGACTGCCTGAATATTTTCTTTGGTGAACTGTCTGTCCATGTGCTTTGCCCATTGTTTA
Organism: Heterohyrax brucei; assembly: GCA_028571685.1. Taxonomy (NCBI): domain Eukaryota; kingdom Metazoa; phylum Chordata; class Mammalia; order Hyracoidea; family Procaviidae; genus Heterohyrax; species Heterohyrax brucei. The sequence continues at coordinate 67,535,471 of CM053156.1, forward strand.
AATGGGTTATTTGTCTTTTTCTCCTTGATGTTTTGCAGTACCTTGTATATTATGGATATCAGACATCAATCTGACATGCGGTTGCCAAATATTTTTTCTCATTCTGTAGGTGGTCTTTTAACTCCTTTGTTCAAGTCTTTGGATAAGAATAAGTGTTTGGCTTTTAGTAGCTCCCATTTATCTATGTTTCTCTTCTGTTGCTGATGCATTGTTAGTAAGACTTTGCAATCTGTCTAAGCTGTGTATTAGAACTTCCACTGTTGACCCTATTTTTTCTTCCATTATCTTTACTGTTTTAGGTTTGATGTTTAGGTCTTTGATCCATTTTGAGTTGGTTTTTGTGTAAGGCATACAATATGGGACTTGTTTCAGGTTTTTTTTTGCAGATGGATTCCCAGTTTTGCTAACACTATGTGTTAAAGAGACTGTTTTAACCCAATTTTCAACCCTTGGGCCTTTGTCTAATATCAGCTGTTCATAAGAGGATGATGGCATCTCTGGGGTCTCAACTCTGTTCCCTTGGTCTATATGTCTCTTTTGGTACTCTACCAGGCTGTTTTGACTACTGTGGCAGTGTAGTAGGTTCTAAGGTCAGGTAGTGTGAGGCCGCTCACTGTGCTTCTCTTCTTCAGTAGTGTGTATCAGGGTTTCTTCCCTTTCCAAACAAAGTTGGTGATTTGTTTCTTCATCTCATTGAAAAATGTCACTGGAATTTGTATAAGGATTGCATTATTTATGTAGAGTACTTTGCATAAAATAGACATTTTCACAATGTTAAGTCCTCCTGTCCGTGAGCAAGGTAGGTTTTTACACTTACGTAAGTCTCTTTTTGTTTCTTGCAGTAGGGTCTTGTAATTTTCTCTGTATAGGTCTCTTACATCTCTGGTTAAATTTATTCCTAGGTATTTTATTTTATTGGGGGCTACAGCAAATGGTATTGATTTGACAATTTTTTCTTTGATGATCTCTTTGTTGGGTCAAATGCCTTTTCTGCATCAACTGATAAAATCAAATGATTCTTATCCTTTGTGTTATTTATAAGAATCCCACTGATTAATTAATGTTTATTTTATATTCTGATACTTTGCTGAACTCTTCTGTTAGTTCCAGTAGTTTATTTATGGCTTCTTTGGGTTTTCTGTGTTTACGATCATATCATCTGCAAATAAGGAAACTTTTACTTCTTCTTTACCAGTGAAGATGCCCTTTATTTCTTTGACTTGTCTGGTTGCTCTGGCTACAACCTGTAGCACAATGTTGAATAGAAGTGGTGACAGCAGGCATCTTTGTCTAGTTCCTGTTCTCAAGGGGAACTCTTTCAGTCTCTCTTGATTCAGGATGATGTTGGTGGTTGGTTTTGCATAGACGTCCCTTATTGCACTGAGGAATTTCTGTTTTATTCCTGTTTTGCTGAGAGAGTTTAACATGAATGGGTGTTGAACCTTGTGAAATGCCTTTTCTGCATCAATTGATAAAATCAAGTGATCTTATCCTTTGTGTTATTTATGTCGTTGATCACATTAATTGTTTCCTTATGCTGAACCAACTCCACATCCCTGGTATGAATCCTAGTTAGTCATGGCAAATTTTTTTTTGATGTGTTGTTGAGTTCTATTGGCTAGGATTTTGTTGAAGATTTTTGCATCTAGGTTCATGAATGATATTATCTGTAATTTTCTTTATTTGTGGGGTGTCTACTAAGCTTTGGTATCAGGGATATGCTGGTTTCATAAAATGAATTTGTAATGTTCTGTCCTTTTCTATGTACTGGAGTAGTTTCAGTAGTATTGCAATTAACTCTTCTCTAGAAGTTTGGTAGAATTCTCCTGTGAAGCCATCTGGGCCAGGACTTTTTTTCATTAGTAGTTTTTTTTTTTTTTTTAATTACTTTTTCAATTTCTTCTTTTGTGAGGATTTATTAAGTTGTTCTACTTCTCCATGGGATAACCTTGGTAGGTGATATGAATATAGAAGTTTGTCCATTTCCTCTAGGTTTTCAAACCTGTTAGAGTACAGTCTTTTGTAGTCTTCTATTATGATACTTTTGAGTTCAGTTGGGCCTGTTGTGACATCTCCCATCTCATTTTTTATTTGGGTTATTTGTTTCCTCTCCTGTTTGTCTTTTGTGATTTTAGCCAATGATTTATCAATTTTGTTGATCTTTTTAAAAAAATAGCTTTTGGTTTTATTAATTCTTTCAATTGTTTTTCTTCTTTTTTTTTTTTCCATTATGTAAAACTTGGCTGGTTTGTTTTTATTTATTTAGTATTCATTGTGATTGAGGGAATGTGTACAATCCAATATAAATTTGTATGCCTGCCTATGTGCAGCTCCCACTGCTCTCCCTGCCCAGTGACAGCATACTCCTCCTATCCATTCTATACGTGTCATATCCTTCTTACAAAATCCTGTCCCCTCCTCTTTGCACTCCCCCCCGCCATATGAAGACAGCAGCATGGCATCCCACAGATGCATAGAACCGCCCATGCACAAACAATATGGTCACTCTGTGTCACTGAGTCCAATCCACTCCTTTCTGAAGAGCTGATCTCAATAACGATTTATGGACAGAGGCAAGATCAGGGGCCATGCTCCCAGGGAAACCCCAAGGCCCCTAGACCATTAACTGCAGTCTTTTAGTGGAGTTTTCAGGGTGCACTTCTTTTTATTCTCATGCTGCCAGTGAGACTCAACTTTGTGAGCCCCATCATTGCTATCATTTGTGGTGGCTGGGCACCATCTTGTTCCTCCAGTCATATGTTGATGCAGTCACCCACTCATGTGGGTCTCTCTGTCTTCTGGTTCTCTTTCCCCCATATTGTTTTGGTCCTTGGTGATTGTCAGTTCCTGCTGAATTGGGACCGTTTGCTGTGCCTCAGATGGCAGTTTGCTAGCTTTTAATCAATTGTTTTTCTATTCTCTAATTCATTTAGTTCTGCTGTAATTTTTATTATGTTTTCTTCTGGTGCTGAAGGTGTTTTTTTGTTGTTCTCATTCTATTTGTTCAAGTTGTAGGGTTAATTCTTTGGTTTGGGTCCTTTCTTCATTCCAGATGTGTGCATTAATAGCAATAAATTGATGTCTGAGCACTACTTTTGCTGTATCGTATAGGTTCTTATAGGATGTGTTTTCATTCTCATTTGATTCTATAAACTTCTTCATTGCATGCTTGATTTCTTCTTATAGCCCATGAATTTCTGAGCAAGATGTTGTTCAGTTTCTGTGAGTTTGCATTTCTGCTCATGTTTTCTGCTATTAATTTTAACATTTACAGCTTTGTGGTCTGAGAAGATGCTTTGCAATAATTCAGTGGTTTGGATTTTGTTGAGCCTTGTTTTATGGGCCAATATGTGGTCTATTCTGGAGCTTGTTCCATGTGCATTGGAAAAGAAGGTGTACTTGTCTGTTGTGTAAAAAGTTCTACATATGTCTGTGAGGCTGAGTTGGTTGATTGTTGCAATAAGATCTTCAGTATCTTTATTGAGCTTTTCTCTGGTTGATCTGTACCTTATTGAAAATGGAGTGTTGAAGTCTCTTACTATTACTGTAGAGTGATCTGTCTAATTTTTCAATGTTGTCAGTATTTGTTTGATGTATTCAATGCCCTGATATTGTGTGCATAACTATTTAATATTGTTATATCCTCCTTATGTATTGAACCTTTCAGCAATAAGTAATGACTATCCTTGTCCACGATGGTAGATTTTACTTAAAAATGTATTTTATCTGAAATTATTATTGCCACTCCTGCTCTTATTTGCATGCTGTTAGCTTGGTATATGCTTTTCCATCCTTTGACTTTCACTTTGTTTGTATCTTTGAGCCTAAAGTGTGTTTCTTGTAAGCAGCATGTTGATGGATACTGTTTTATGATCAAGTCTGTTACTCTCTGTCTCTTTACTGGACCATTCAGTCCATTTACATTCAGCATAATTACTGATAGATGTGTACTTAGTGTTGTCATTTTGGTCCCATTATTTTTGTGTTGTTAACATTTTCTTTATTCCACATAATGTTCTGTTCTGGATCATTTTTCTTTGTGAGTTTTCTCTTCATCTTTTTCAGTGTTGTTTTTGTGTGTGTTGAGACTTCTGTATTGTGTTTCTTGTTTTAATATGTAGTATTTGAGTCAGAATCAACTTGATGGCACTAGGTATTGTTATTTGGCTTTGCAGCTAACTCTTTTCTCCCCTCTAGTGTTCTAGATTAAACCAGTCTTTAACTTCTTTATATCTTCTTACCTTCCTCTCCATCTGAAAGAGCTATAAATACTGTAATATATCCCTCTTTATGGTGTAATGTTGTCATAGCTTACATGTGATGCTCTGTTTCCCTAATCTTAATATTTTTGTTTTGCTTGAGTTTTGTGACTTCCCTGACTAATTAGGACTCTGGATGCTGTACCCTATGTTGTATCCTTGGGTAGATATCTGGTGTTTCTGATTTTTCTAATTGAAGAATTTCAGTATTTCTTGTAAGTGTGGTTTGGTTTTTTCAAAGTCTCTAACTTCTGTTTAACTGAGAATGTCCTAATTTCACCATCATATTTGAAAGACAATTTTGCAAGATATGTAATTCTCGGTTAGAAGTTTTTTTTGCTTTGTTTTGTTTTTTTTCCTCCAAGGCTTTGCGTATGTCATCCCATTGCCTTCTTGCCAACATAGTTGTGGCTGAAAAGTTGGAGGACAGTCTGCAAAGCTTCCCTTTGAGTGGTAGTTTTGGTTTAAGCCTAACTGCCTTTAAGAGTCTCTCCTCATGTTTCATTTTGTTAAGCTTTATTATAATATGTTTTGGTGTCTTTCCTTCAGAGTCTACCTTTTGTGGAGTTCAGCGAGCATCTCGAATAGATTCATGATTGCAGCTAAGTTTTCTGTCAACAACTCTTAAACAATTCTCTTTGTATTTTCTGCTATCCCTTCCTGTTCTAGAACTCCAATTATATGTAAGTTGTTCCTCTTGATAGAGTCCCACATGATTCTTAACAATTCTTCATTTTTCTTGATTCTTCTTATCTGATTTCTCCTCATAAGTGCTGGTGTCGGTTACTTTATCTTCAGTCTCGCTAATTCCACATTTCATTTTCCCATTTCTGCTCTTTTGGCTTTCCAATGAATTGTCTAACTCTGTAATTTTATTGTTGATCTGCTGAATTTTAGATCATTGATGTTCTAACAGTTTGTATAGCTTGTTCAGCTTTTTATTTTGTTCTGCTGCACTTTGTTTAGTATCCAGCCTAAGATCTAGAAGGGCTGTATACATAATTCTTTTGTATTCTACCTCTGATGATTTCAGAAAGGCTTCTTCATCTGGGAAGTTTTTTTATTGTTTATTTTGGCAATTTTCCGGAGCCAAGGTGGTCTGCTTTTTTAAATGGTTAGATATTGATTGTTGTCATCACACCATCAGAAAGCTGTTCAGCTTTTCTCATATTGCACCAGTAGAAGCTATGGTGCAGCTCTAAGAAAAGAGTGAATAAGGGCACTGCTAGACTTGGCTGCCAGCCACTGCTGTGTTCTCTAGGTGCAGTTGTCTTACGTACAGCTTTTCTGATGAGGGAGATACTGTCCAGCCCAGTGGTGCTGCTCAGCTAGTGGCCAGCCCCAATTGAGCCCTCAGTGGTGGCACAGCCTGCCTCCTGGCTGACAAAAACAACGACCCACTTGTTTCAACTCTCTATAATCACACTAGCAGACACCACAGCATAGCTTGGAGAAGAGAAAAGGCAATGGCATTGCCATGCTCATCTGCTAGCCACTGCAGCATTCTTTAGGAAGCCAGCCAAGCCAAATGCCATTTAGTTGGATCCGACTCATGGTAACCCTAACGGCCAGAGTAGAACTGACCCGTAGAGTATTTAAGGAGCTGTAGGAATGGCTGTCTTAAGGATTCCCTCTCTGTTGACAGAGACACTGTTCAGCAGAAGCTGGTCCCCGTTGGGCCCTGAGGGTGGCAAGCCACACCTCCTGACTGACTAAGATGGTGACCTACTTGTGAAACCTTCCAAGGGCTGTGTCTGCAGACACTATAGCATGGTTCCATGAAGGGAGGGGGAAATGGCACTGCCACACTTGGCCACCAGCTACCACTCTGTTCTCTTTATGCAGTTGTCTTAAAAACTGCTTTTCTGCTGATAGAGGGACTGTTGAGCAATAGTCAGTACCAGCCAGGCCTTCAGGGATGGCAGGACCCATCTCCTGCTTCACAAAGATGGCAATCTACTTGAGGAGTTTCTCAGGGGCTGCATTAGCAGATGCTATGGCATGGCTCAGAGAAGAGATGGGGAAGGGCACTGCCACACTAGGCCACCAGCCACTGCTGCATTCTTTAGGTACACCTGTCTTAAAAACTGCTTTTCTAGGGGTGGTGCCAAGACGGTGGAGTAGAAACATGTCTCCTCAATTTCCTCTAAAATCTAAGGCCTAGATTGATAATTGAATGGAACATTCTGAGAACCCAGGCAGCCCTAGGATATGCCATAGAGTTGTCAGATTGAACTACATTCTGCTAAATGGGAATCTACGTCCCCCTGATAAGGCAGAGAACACTGAGCCCTGCTCCTGCTAACTTGCCACTTAGTGAGACTGCAGTTACTGATGCTTTTTTACTTTTTGTTTGTTTGTTATCCAGGAGGTGGGTGATAGCTTGAGCTAGTAAATATGGTGAACTGCAGTGCTACAATAAACAGCTTATAGCCCAGCAGAGAGACAGTGCATGGGCTATCCACATTTTGAGAGCCTGGCTCCTGGCCAAGGGCACTACTCCACCCTCCATTTTCTGAGCTCCTCCATAGAGTCTACTGTTTCGCAGTGACAAGTGAGCTCGGCTGGGATCCCATCTTGGTCAGCTAGAAGGTGGAGTCACCCAATCAGAGGCCTCAGCAGGGGATAATTCCCAAGCTGAGAAGCAGTGCCACTCTGGAAAGTGCTTTCCCAGCAGAAAGACTGTGTTTAGCACAGCGTTACTTTGTAAGCAGGGCCTGGCTGAGGATGGCAGCATGGTCATAACAACTGCCTACTTTGAACTACATCACAGCATCTGGGGACAGCCAAAGAAGTGCTTCCATTGCCAGCTGGAAGGTGGAGCCTGCCACACCTGAAAGCCTGATTGAATTTGGCAGCTGTTGGATAGCCTGGGGAAATAGCTACTGAGAAGCCAAGGGGCATCTCTTCTAGCTTTTACTGACCCACATCACAGGGTCAGTTGATGGCTCCACAGTGACTCTGTAAGTATGGTGCTGTCTCTGCCAGATGGGAGGCAGAGACTGCCATCCCAGAGAGTCCACTGGGGCCAGTGACTAGAGTACACAGAGGTGGCTGGTGACCAATTTGCTTCTCAGAACTGTGCCTCAGCTCCTATTGAGGTAGCACCAGAGAAACTAAACAGCCTCTAGATGGCCTGAAGGCAGTATAACATCTCTAACCGTTTAAAGAAACAGCCCACCATGGCTCTGGAAAACTCCCAAAATAAAGAATCAAAATACTTCCCAAATAAAGAAGGCTTTCTGAAACTGTCAGAAGTTGAGTACAAAAGAATTACATATACAGCACTCCTGGTGATTAGACAAAATAAAGCAGAACAAAATGAAAAATTAAGCAAACTATTTGAATTGATGAAACATCAATGATCTGAACTCCAGCAGATCAATAACAAAATTACAGAAATGGACAATTCAATCCAAAGCAAAAAGAGCAGAGTTGAACAACTGGAAATTAGACTTACTGACCTTGAAGATAGAGCTACTAACCCCAGCATTTATCATGAGAAGCCAGAGAAAAGAAATAAGAAAAATGAAGAGGACTTAAGAAACATGTGGGGCTCTATGAAGAGAATAATCTATGATTAATTGGAGTTTGTAAACAGGTAGGGGCAGCTGAAAACACAGCGACTATTGTTGTTGAGATGCTGACAAAATAACTTCCCTGAAGTTGTGAAAGAAGAGCACATAAAAATCCAAGCCAGCCAAGTGCCATCGAGTTGATATGTATTGAACACCACAAAAGCCAGACCCCAAAAGAAAGACAGTAAGACATACTGTAGCCAAACTTAATAAAATGAAACATAAACAGATTCTCTTAAAGGCAGCAAGAGTTAAAGCAAAGCTAACATTCAGAGAGAAACCCTGTAAGATGTCATCTGACTTCTTGGCAGAAACGATGTTGGCAAAGAGGCACCGGGATGACACATTCAAAACCTTGAAGGAGTAAAACTTCCAATCAAGAATTATGTATCCTGAAAACTGTCTCTCAAACATGAAGATGAAATTAAGACATCTGCAGATAAATGGAAGCTTAGAGACTTTGTAGAAACCAAACCTAAACTACAAGAAATGCTAAAAGAAGCTCTTTGCTTAGAATAACAAAACTATTAAATGTGTATTTAAGGAGTCGATGCAGGGCACAACATCCAGAAACCTACTCAGTTAGGGAAGTCCCAAAACTCAAACAAAGCTACAATATTAAAAGAAGAGAACCCCTGATCATATCCAAAAACTATGACACCATCACACTAAAAAGAGGGCTATACTACAGTAGTTACAGTACTTTCAGATGGAGAGGAAATTAAAAAGATACTTGGGAGTTAAAATTGGGTTTAAAATTAGAATGTTAAGGGGGATCACGGGGGTAGCTACAAAGCACAATAACAATGCAACATATCAAAACAAGTAATGCAACACAGGAGTCTCAACAAGCACAAAACCAACACTGAAAAAGATGAAACGTCAACCCATAAAGAAGAATGACCCAGAACAGTATATTAAGAATAACATAGAAAACACCAGCACAAAAGGAGTACATCAAAATGATAGCACTAAACACATACTTATCAGTAATTACACTGAATGTAAATGGACTGAAAACTCCAATAAAGAGACAATGGGTGATAACCTGGATCAAAAGACACAACTCATCTATGTGTTATTTACAAGAAGCACAACTTAGACTCAAAGATATGAAGAAATTGAAAATCAAAGGATGGAAAAATATACACCAAGCTAATAATATACAAAGAAGAGCAGGTGTGGCAATACTAATCTCAGATAAAATAGATTTTAATGTAAAATTCACCATTGTGAATGAGGACAGCGACTATTTATTGCTGAAAAGCTCAATACACATGCAGGACTTAACAATGTTAATTATTTATGCACCTAATACCAGAGCATCTAAATACATTTAACAAACTGGCTACATTGAAAAATCAGATACATCACTCCATAATAACAGCTGTAGACTTCAACATTACGCTTTAAGTAATGGACAGATCATTCAGAATAAAGCTCAATAAGGACACAGAAGATCTTATTGCAACAATTAACCAACTATGTCTCATCGACATATACTGGACTTTTTATCCATCAACAGATAAGTACACCTTCTCCAATGCACATGGAACATTTTCCAGAATAGACCACTTGTTAGAACATAAAGCAACTCTCAACAAAATCCAAACCACTGAATTATTGCAAAGCATCTTCATGGACCATAAAGCCAAAAAAATTGAAATCAATAACAGGAAAAACATAGATAGAAATTGGAACCCATGGAAACTGAACTACACATTGCTGAAAAAGCTATGGGTTGTAAAATAAATCAAGGATGAAAGAAAGAAATTTATGGAATCAAATGAAAATGAAAACGTCCTACTAGCACCTGTGGGATGCAGTAAAAGCAGTGCTCAGAGGTCAGTTTATCTCCATAAATGCACACATCTAAAAGGAAGAAAGGACTCAAATCAAAGAATTAACCTTACAGCTTGAACAAGTAGAAAGGCAGCAACAGGGGAATCTCTCAGGCAGAAGAAGAAAACAGATAATAAAGATTTGAGCAGAACTATATGAATCAGAGAAGAAAAGCAATTGAAAAAGCTATCAACATCAAAAGTTGTTTTTTGGAAAAGATCAACAAAATTGATAAACCACTGGCTAAATTTACAAAAGAAAAATAGGAGAGGAAACAAATAACACAAATAAGAAATGAAGTGGGAGATGTCACAACAGACTCAACTGAAATCTAAAGTGTCATAATAGAATGCTATGAAAGACTAACAGATTTGAAGACCTAAAGGAAATGGACAAATTTCTAAATTCACATCACCTACCAAAATTATCACAAGGAGAAGTAGAACAACTTGATAAAACCATCACAAAAGAAGAGATTGAAAAAGTCATCAAAGAACTACCAACAAAAAAAGTCCTGGTTCAGATTGCTTCACTACAGAATTCTACCAAACTTTTAGAGAAGAGCTAACTCCAATACTACTGAGAGTATTTCACAGCATTGAAAGTGGTAGAGTACTCCCAAATTCATTCTGTGAAGCCAGTATAACACTGATACCAAAGCCAGGGAAAGATCCCACAAAAAAGGAAAATTATAGACCAATTTCACTCTTGAAAATCTAGATGCAAAAATCTTCAACAAAATACTAGCCAACAGAATTCAACAACATATCAAAAAAATTCTTCATGACCAAGCAGGATTCATACCAGAGATGGAAGGCTGGTTCAACATCAGAAGAACAGTTAATGTAATCAATCACATAAATAACACAAAGATAACAATCACCTGATTTTATCAACTGATGCAGAAAAGGCATTTGACAAAGTCCGACATCCATTCATGCTAAAAACTCTCAGTAAAATAGGAACAGAAAGGAAATTCCTCAATGCAGTAAGGGCCATCTACACAAAGCCAATCACCTATATCCTCCAGAATGGTGAGAGACTGAAGGAATTCCTCTTGAGAACGGGGACTAGACAAGGATGACTACCCTCTCACTTTCTTTTCAACATTGTTCTAGAAGTTCTGGCCAGAGCAATTAGACAACACAAGGAAATAAAGGACATCCGCATCAGCAAAGAAGAAGTAAAAAGCTCCCTATTTGCAGATTATAATGCAGAGAAACCTAAAGAATCCATAAGTAAACTACTGGAACTAACAGACAAGTTCAGCAAAGTATCAAAATATAAGATAAACATAAGTGAATCAGTAAGATTCCTTTACACTAACAACGAGATAATCAAAGAAGAAATGACCAAATCAATGCCATTAACTATAGCCCCCAGACAGATAAAATACTTAGGAATAAATCTAACTAGAGAAATAAGAGACCTATTTGGAGAGAACTACAAGACCTTACTGCAAGAAACCAAGAAGGACTTACATAAATGGAGAAACCTACCCTGCTCATGGACAGGAAGATTTAACACTGTGAAAATGTCTATTTTACCCAAAGAACTCTACATATACAATGCAATCCCAATACAAATTCCAGCGACATTTTTTAATGAGATGGAGAATCAAATCACCAACTTTGTTTGGAAAGGGAAGAAACACTGAATATGCAAAGCACTACTGAAGAAGAGGGACACAGTGAGAGGCTTCACACTACCTGACCTTAGAACCTACTACACTGCCACAGTAGTCAAAACAGCCTGGTACTGGTACCAAAAGAGACATATAGACCAAGGGAACAGAGTTGAGGCCCCAGAGATGCCATCATCCTCTTACGAACAGTTGATATTTGACAAAGGCCTTAAGATTGCAAACTGAAGTAAAAATAGTTTCTTTAACAAATTGTGTTTGCAAAATTGAAACAAGACCCATACCTCATAACTTACATAAAAACTGACTCAAATTGGGTAAAAGACCTGAATATCAAACCTGAAATTGTAAAGATCATACAAGAAAAAATGCAGTCAACAATGGAAGTTTCAATACTCAGCTTAGACAGACTTCAAAATCTGACAAAGCATGATCAACAGAAGAGAAAATAAACAAACAGGAACTGCTAAGAATCAAACGCTTTTGCTCATCCAAAAACATTATCAAAAGAATTAAAAGACTACCTACAGAATGGGAAAAAGTATTCAGCAACTACATGTCGGACCGACATCTGACCTCCAAAATCTACAAGGTACTGCGAAATGATGGCAAGAAAAAGGTAAATAATCCAATAAAGCCATGAGCAAAGGAGATGGACAGACACTTCACCAAAGAGGATATCCAGGCAGCCAAGAGACAAAAGAGGAAATGCTCACGATCATTAGTTATTAGAGAAATCCGAATCAAAACTACAATGAGATACCATCTTACCCCAAGAAAGTTGGCCATATCCCAAAAACACAAAACAACTAATGCTGGAAATGCTGTGGAGAGACTGGAACTCTTCTACACTGCTGATAGGATTGCAAAATGGCACAACCTCTTTGGAAAGCAATTTGGAGCTTCATTAAAAATTGGGAAATAGACATAACATTTGATCCAGTGATCCCACTGCTTAGAATACATCCTACAGAATCAAGGACAGTTACATGAACAGATACATTCACATCAATATTTATTGCAGCACAAGCCACAATAGCAAAAAGATGGAATCAACCTAGATGCCCAACAACAGATGGATGGCTAAACAAACTACGATACATGTACTCAGTGGAACACTATGCAATGATAAAGAACAGTGATGATTTTAGGAATCATCTCATAACCTGGTTTCAACTGGAAGACATTATGTTCAGTGAAATCACTGAGTAGCAAAAGGACAAATATTGTATGAAACACCTACTATAATGACTTAGCACTAAACTTATGTACAGTAGAAAAGACTCTCTGATGGCTGCAAGGGATTGGGTGGAAGGAGAGGGCTGGTTATAGATTGGATAGCTGGTAGAACGGTGACAGCACACAGTAGAAAGATCAACTTAACTGAATTCCAACATAAACTGAAAACTCTTCTAATCTTAATATTGTAAGGATACAGCAGCAGGGTCCAGGGCCTGGGGACCATGTTCTCAGGTGAGATCATGGCCAACTGGCATAACTAGCCTGTTGCTAAGAGAGTCTTTAGCATCCCATACTGGTGAGTGGCATCTGGGCTCTTAAAAGTTAGTAAGCTGTTGTCTGATGTACACCAGATTGTCCCAACTCTTCTGGAACAGATGGTCAAGAAGAGCAAAAAAGACATGACATAAAAAGAGTCCAGGAGACAGAAGGACCCATGTGAATAGGTGACTGAATCAATATGTGACCAGAAGAACCAGATGGTGCCAGACCACTGCTAAAGACAACCATGACAGGGCACACAATGTCGAGTCCCAGTGGCAACATGAGAAAAAGAGGGGTGCATCTCAAGAACTTCACTAAAATCCACAACTGATAGTCCAAAGGCATGGGGGTTCCCCAAGAACATGGCCCCTAGATCTGCTGCTGCCCTTAACCAGAAAGCATGGCTGAGGTCAACTCTCTGGAGAGGAATGGAGTGGACGAGGGGACATAATGTGACTATATGGCATGTATGCTTGTTGGTTCTATGCATCTATAGGATGCTGTCCTACTGGCCTCTTACTAGAAGGGAGAGGAGAGGATGGAGAGAAGGGGACAGGAGATTGTTAAGAGGATATGACATATATAGAACAAAAAGGAGGAGTGTGCTGCCACCTGGCAAGGAGATCAAAAGGAGCTGCAGATAGGTGGGCATGTAAATTTAATTTGGACTGTATACTTTGACTTAATCACAATAAAACAGCAGTAACAACAACAAAACCCTACTTTTCTTCTTAGAAAGGTACTGTCCAGACAGGCACTGTTGCTCAGCGTGGAAGCCAGCCCCAGCTGGGCCTCTCATCTGACTAAGATAGTGTCCTACCTGTGCTCTCTCCTGTGCTGTGCCAGCAGAATCTATGACAAAATTCAGAGAAGAGTAGGGGAAGGGCACTGGTACTCTCAGCTGCCAGCCACTGTTGCCTTCTCTAGATGTGACTGTCTTAGGTAAAGCATCCCTACTATGAAACATGCTGTCTACTTAGGCACTGCAGCTAGCCCCAGCCAGCCTATCAGGCTCAGCAGCCTCAGTGCTAGTCTCCTGGTTGAGAAAGATGGCATATGTACCTTTGAGCCTCTTGGCCGCCTCACCAATAGCAGTGAGAGCCTTTGCTCTGCCATCTTGCCTATGACAAAAGTAGTTTTCCCCTTTCTGTCAGCTGGATCTCAGAACCCTCCACCTGATCTTGGGGCTCCCAGAATGTCCACTCTGCTCCATTCAGTTGTTTTTCTAGGCCTTAGTTCTCAGAGGGAATCAAAGAGATGTGTGATCAGTTCACCGTCTTCGTCCCACCCCTAAAGCTGTATGTTTTACAGAAGATCACTAGTGCCACAGTGATTAAGAGCTATAGCAGCTAACCAAAATTGGCAGTTTGAATCCACCAGTTGCTCCTTAGAAACCCTATGGGGTGGTTGGCCCCACTCTGTCATATAGGGTTGCTATGAATCAGAACTGACTTGACAGCAGTGGCTTTGGTTTGGTTTTCGGTCACTTTACTAGAGGCAGAGTGCCACATCTTTTGCCCAGAGAGCAGTGGCTGGTAGGTTGGAACTGCCAACCTTTTGGTTAGCATCCACGTGCGTAACCACTGTACCATCAAGGCTCTTTGGGATTTCAATAAAAGATTAAAACCAAGTCCATTGCCATCAAATCGATTTAAACTCATAGCAACTCTACAATTGCACAAGGACCCCTGGTCATGCAGTGGTTAAGCACTAGGCCAATAACCAAATGGTCAACATTTGTAACCTACCAGCTGCTTTTGAGAGAAGCATGCAGTAGTCTTTTCTGTGAATGTTACAATCTTGTAAACTCTATGGGCAATTCTACTCTGTTCTGCAGGGTCCTTGTGAGTTAGAACTGGTGCAACAACACTGGATAAAGTTGTACAAAGGGTCCACCCAAACTTTTGTTCTACCTAATGGTTATTTACAAACGTTTCTACACTCCCTAAACTTTGTATCCTTATTCCTCACCCCATATTGTCAGTAGACTACCTCAACTGCTGATTTGCAATAGAATGAATAACCAGCATGAGGCAAGCTCTTCTCACCGTCCAGTTACAGACACAGGGACAGGCCGGCACATTCTCCCTGTTCCCTGCCTTTCACAGCAGAAAGCCTCCCTCTACCTGTTTAAGAGCTATTCCCTTTGAGGTGTTTTGGGGTCCAGCCCCTCCTCCTGTCTGGGACCTTTCACCTACTCACTCTTTCTATCTCTTACACATGAGATTTCCAGCATTAATTAGGACCTTCCTTATACAGCCCTTTTTTCTGAAGAAAAAGGAGAGTTGTGAGTTTTCTGTACATATTAAAATATTTAGTTGATTTTTAAGATTTTCTATTGAGTCTTAAAAGTGCCTGAGACTCTCCTATTAAAAACACCAAACAACAGTAAAATCGCCACCTCATTAAACTTCCTTTCTCTCTGGTTCTCTCCCATTTTCCTCACAATTAAATTTTTCTGAAGAGTCATTTGGAGGTCTACACACTTGCTGACTCCAGTTTCTCACCCCCTTTCTACTTCTCAGTCTATGTCAATGTGGTTTTTGGTCTCATCAGCCTGAAAAGAATCATGATCTTCCATGTTGGTAAACTCACTAGAGAAGCCCCTGTATGGTGCAAACAGTTAAGAATTTAACTATTAGTCAAAAGCTTATTGGTTTGAACCTACACAGACACACCCTGGGAGACAAGCCTGGTTGTCTCCTTTGGAAAGGTCAGACCTTGAAAACCCAATGGAGCAGTTCTGTTCTGCACATACGAAACCTTCATATGTGTTAGAATCAACTTGAGGGCAACAAACAGTAACAATAAACCCGATAGATTTTTATCCATTGTTGTCTTTGGTTCTGTCTTAGTTACCTAGTGCTGCTATAACAGGAATACTACAAGAAGATGGCTTTAACAAAGAGACATTTATTCTCTCACAGTTAGGAGGCTAGAAGTCCAAACTCAGGATACCAGCTCCAGGGAATTCTTTCTGTCTCTGTTGGTTCTTTGAGAAGGTCCTTCTCACCAATCTTTCCCCAGGTCTAGGAGTTTCTTAGCATAAGGACTCCAAAGAACACACTCTACTTTCCAATCTTCTTTCTTGGTGGTAGGTGATTCCTCTCCTCTCTGCCTGAGTCTCTATTTTATATCTCAAAAGAGATTGACTCAAGATACAATCTAATCCTGTAGATTGTGTCCTGGCCTTATAAATATGATAGAGGTTGGAATTCATAACACGTAAGATAGTTATATCAAATTATAAAATGGAGAAATCATGCCTTAGCCAAGCTGACATACATTTTGAGGCGACACAATTCAATCCATTATGCCCTTTTAGTGGTATTCAGCTCCACTGAACATTTTCTGTCTTTCTCAAAACACTCTTTCCTTGGCTCTGATACTATGTATCTTTGACTTTCCTCTTATTTCTCTGGAAACTTCTACTCTACTTCTTTCCTGCAATCCTGAGTATGGTGATAAAATGACATGGCTGCTCAAGACTCAGTTCAAAGATTCTCTCTTCTAATTAATCCCTCATGGCTTTGCTTTCCAGCTATTAGAAAATCATTCTCTTTTCCAAAGGACAAAAGAAGAGATGTGAATGTTCCCTACATATCAAACTGTCAGGTTAATATTCTCCTTTAAGTGTCTCAGGGTTCACTAACCTGAACTTGTAGGGTAACAGCTTCCCTAGATTCTGCCCTCACCCCACGGCCTGATCATTCCAGAGCTCCCTTAGCCAATGATATCATTTCTCATTCAGGGGTGCGTGCCAGGACCTGAGAAGCCAGTTTTAATGCTTTCATTTCTTCTCCTTCATTCAATTCAATTCATCAAGTTTTATGATTTGAATTCCTCAGTATTTTCTTGATAGTATCCCTGACTACTATTTTGGATCTAAAAGGCATACTGAACCAAAAGATGGCAGATTCAGTACAACCAATAACAAGTGACAAGCCTTTGAGATATGCTGACAGCATGGTGCAAAGACCACTGTTAATCATGAATAGATGCGTTTATAGACAAAGAGGGACAAGCAGGAGATTGCAGAGCCTCAACAACTCCTTAGAGCCTGGGTGCACCTTGCTGATGCCATTTAGGGACTTTGAAGCCCAGCTGTTGAGTCCAGACTTCAGCAAGTAAAATTCAGAGTTTGGTAACAGCTGATCCTGATAGAGAAAATCCTGGTGGCATAGTGGTTAAGTGCTACAGCTACTAACCAAGAGGTCAGTGGTTCAAATGCATCAGGCACTCCCTGGAAAGTGGGTAGTTCTCTTCTGTCCTATGTTATAAGCTGAAATTGACTCAGTGTCAGTGGGTTTGGTTTTGGTTAACTCGTTAAATACATCTGCATTACTGGAAACTCTAGTGGTGTAGCGATTAAAAGCTACCGCTGCTAACCAGAGGTCAGCAGTTTGGATCTGCCAGGCACTCCCTGGAAATTTTGTGGATAGTTTTGCTCTGTTTACAAGGCTGCTGTAAGCTGGAATCAGCTCAACAGCTGTGGGTTTGGTTTCAGATTTTTTTTTCAGCAGCCAAGTTATCTATCCTCGACAATGCTTCTCTCAAACATTATATATATAATTGTCATCTTTCTTACAAATACAGTCAAGTCACATGGTAAATTTTGATGCTGCCCCTGATCATAAGGTCAGCTGTTCAGGTAGGAATGGATTGGACTCGGACACAGAATGACCATGTCATGTGTGCACTTCATGGTTTTACGCACCTATAGTATGTTGTTCTGCTGGCCTCTTTCTAGAGGAGAGTGGAGAGGGTGGAGAGGATGAGACAAGACACTGTTAAGTGGTTATGACATGTATGGAATGGAAAGGAGGAATGTGCTGTCACCAGGCAAGGAGAGCAGAGGGAACTGTAGATAGGCGGGCATGCAAATTTGAATTGTATTGTAAACATTCACTGAATCATAATATAAGAGAATGTTCAAATTATACAAAGTAGTTCTCCCCTTAACTTTCCCTCTGTTAGTAGACTCGCTTCCCTACCCAAAAGTGATATATTTATCAATTTTTTTAGCACTTATGTATACATAGAAATATATATAGATATGTGGTTCAGTTATATATTGTATGTATTGTTCTGCTACTTTCTTTTTATTTAACAATGTATTTCTGGAGTTAACTAGCAGCAGCTCTAGACAGTGTATTTCATATGCATCTTTTCCTAGATCAATATTCAGTGGCATCATGTTGGTAGCCATGCTGGTAGTGTTTACACCTTGGAAATCAGCAAACTGCAAATCAGGGCATCCCTCCCTCTTTAGACGGCCTGTTATTAAACACATACCAGCTCACCACTGACTGTAGATATCTTTTTGTGTCTGTTTGTATACGTTTACTTTATTTCTTTTAATTGTTGTAACTTTTCAACACCATGTATAAATACATCTTGCTTATCCATTTTCTGCATGCACTGTGTTTAGATTGTATCGGTATTTCCATTTGCACACATAATGCTTCACTAAACCTCATGGGGTGTTTTCATTTTTGGACACATCTGTGAGTACTTCTTTGGGAGAGTTACTGAGCAGTAGTATTCTTGGATTCCAGGAAATACAGATTTCACATCATAATGAATAAGACTAAATTATCTTTCCTAATAGCTACTAACTTACATTCTTATCAATAGTATGTGTCAGTACCTATTTCTTCTTCCTCTTGTGACACCATCAGTCTTTTTAATGCTTGGACCTAGCTGAGCTTCAAACTGGCAGCTTTCCTAGGCAGATGAAAGAAAAACAACTATTGTGTAAAGTTTTCCTATTAGTACAAATATAATGATAATAGTAATGACAACAATGATAATGATAAAATAGTTTTAAAAGTGTTATTGTTGTTGATAGATGCCATCAAGTTGGTTCTGACTCATAGTGACCCTCTACACAACAGAACAAAACACTGCCCTGGCCTGCCACGTGTTCATGATCATTTTTATGCTTAAGCCCGTTGTTGCAATCGCTGCGTCAATCCGCCTTGTGGAGGGTCTTCCTTTTTTGGCTGGCCCTCCATTCTACCAAGCATGATATCCTTCTCCAGGGATGGATCCTTCCTGACAGTGTGCCCACAGAGTGTGAGATGTAGTCTCACTGTCCTTCCTTCTAAGGAGCACTCTCGTTGTACTTCTTCCATGGTGCATTCAGTGTTCTTCTCCAACACCGTGATTCAAAGGCATCAGTCCTCCTGTCTTCTTTATTCCCTGTCCAGGTTTCACATGCATACGATGCTATTGAAAACACCATGGCTTGGGTCAGGCTCACGGTAGTCCTCAAGGCAACATCCCTACTTTTCAACACTCTAAAGAGGTCTTTTGCAGCAGTTTTTCCCAATGCAATGCATCTTTTTTGATTTCTTCACTGCTGCTTCCATGGGCACTGATTGTGGAACCAAGTAAAATGAAATCTTCGATGATCTCAATACTTTCTCTGTTTATCACGATGTTGCTTACTGGTCCAGTTGTGAGGATTTTGTTTTCTGCATGTTGAGGTGTAATCCATACTCAAGGTTGTGGTCTTTGATCTTCATCAGTAAGTGTTTCAAGTCCTCTTCACTTTCAGCAAGCAAAGTTGTGTAATCTGTACAACACAGGTTGTTAATCAGGCTTTCTCCAATCTTGATGTCTCATTTTCTTTCATATAGTCCAGATTATTTGTTCACTGTACAGACTGAACAGATATAGTGAAACGATACAACCCTGACACATACATTTCCTGACTTTAAACCATGCAGTGTCCCCTCGTTGAGTTCAAACATCTGTCTCTTTCTTGATCTGTGTATAGTTTCCTCATGAGCACAATAAAGCATTTTAGAACTTCCATTCTCTCGAATGTTACCCATAATTTGTTATGATCCACACATCTTTCTGGTATTCTTTGCTTTCAGCCAAAATCTGTCTAACACTAGCAGTGGTGTCCCTGGTTCCATGTCCTCCTCTGAATCCAGCTTGAATTTCTGGCAACTCCCTGTAGGTATACTGCTTCTTCTGGTCTTGACTGGCAAGATTTTACTTGTATGTGATATTAATAACATTGTTCTATAATTTCCACATTCAGTTGGATCACTTTTCTTGGGAATAGGCATAAGTATGGATCATTTCCAGTTAGTTGACCAGGCAACTGTCTTCCAAATTTCTTGACATAGGTAAGTGAGCACTTTCAGCGCTGCACCCATTTGTTGCAACATCTCTGTTGTTATTCCATCAGTTCTCCCACTTGTCTGTCAGTTTGTGGTACTGTGGTGGCTTGCAAGTTGTGATGCTGGAAGCTATGCCACTGGTATTCAGATACCAACAGCGTGACTCAGGTCTCAGCTGAGCTTCCTAAGGCAGACTAGGAAGAGGGAAGCAGCAATCTACTTCTGAAAAGAATTAGCTAGTAGAAACCTTCTGAATAGCAGCAGAACATTGCTTGAAAGGTAGTCATGAGTAATTAAAGGAGTCTTGGTTGCACAGTGTTTAGGTGCTTGGATGCTAGCTGAAAGGGCAGCAGCTGGAACCTACCAGCTGTTCTACAGAAGGAAGATGTGGCAATCTGCTTCTTCAGAGATTACTGCCTTGGGAACTCTGTGGGGCAGTTCTCTTCTGTCCTGTAGGGTCACTATGAGTCAGAATCAACTCGCTGGCAACAGGTTTGCCTTTTGGTTTGGGTGGGTAATTATGTTTCCAAATATGGCTGCCAGTTGTTCAAAATACCAACATTCTAAGAGTTAACACTTTCTTGTAGAAAGTGTAGTTCCTAAAAGTCACAGACATAATTTGGGTTTGAACTTGCCCCCATATTCTGGCTGATTAAAACTATTCTCTTATGTTATCTAATTTTTTGAACCCCCTCCCTACAAAAAAAGGTCAAGTATAAATTTTTGTACAGGGCATTTAATTTAATCACAGTGACTTAAAATCATAGCCTTCCCCTGTAATGGTTTTCAACTACCATTCCAAGCCACTCAAGATGAAGTGCTCAGGAGTAATTCAGGTGCCTCATCTAATGCCCTCACTTACAGACCTCCGGCAGAAAATGGGGATTCTGCAGTTTGTTTTTACTGGTGGTATTGATCTGATCTGCAGAATTTCTTCCCTCCACAGCTAAATCAGTAAATTCCACACTTAGCTGGCGTTTTGCTCCAGCACTTTTAGGGAGAGTTGAACTTGGAGTCATGAACAATATATTGTCACCGTTACCAGTCCTGACACATTGCTATTAAGAAGAGTCTATAAAATTCTCTCCTGTGTATTGAAAACCACTATGGCTAAATATTGGGAATGAGATAATCCTTTTGAAAATAAGATATACCTCCTTATATTGTACTGTACATCTCTTTAGGAGCCTTTGGGGTGAGTTGTGTTATCCGTGCACACGGTTGGATTTTTCAGATCATAAAGAGTGCAGAATCCTTTTTCAGAGCACCAAGTTACGCAGCACCCTTTCTTTTCAGAATCAGGAGTTACTCATTTCAAATGTTTTTTTTTATATCAGAAGAGCTAAATTTGACCGAGTGACTGCTGTGTGCTCTGATTTGTGCTAGACGCTTTGCAGTCTTCTCTAATCTACTCCTCATGATTACCTGGTGTAGTAGACACTATTATTACTTCCATTTTGAGGATGATGTTGTTAGCTGTTACCGGTTGGCCTCCCAACCCACGGGACCCCACCCACAATGAAACGCAATGCTGTTCAGTCTTGCACCACTGTCCAGTTGGTTGTGGATCAGATCGTTGAAATCCACATGGTTTTTATTGGCTGAGTTCTGGAAGCAGATCACTAGGTCTTTCTTTGTAGTCCATCTTAGTCTGGAAGCTTCACTGAAATGTGTTCGGTATCATAGCAACATGCGAGTCTCCAACTGACAGACAAGTGGTGGCCGTGCATGATGTGCATTGGCTGAGGATTCAGCCTGGGTCTCCCACATGGGACAGTGAAGAACGTGGCTGTTAATTAGAAGTTAGTGGTTCAAGTCCACCCATAGGTGCCTCAGAAGAAAGGCTGGGTGATCTACTTTAAAAGATCACAGCTGCTGAAAACCTTATGGAATGCAGTTGTATTCCGAAACACATGTGCTCGCATGAGTCACTGTTGATGTGACAGCAACTGCCTGGAGGGTGAGAATTCTACCACTGAATCACCACTGCCTCATTTACTAAGATTAGGCAGATAGTGAATGACAGCGCTCAGGTTCAAATTCAAGGATCTCTATGTTAGAGGCCAAACCCTTGATTAAGGTGGACTCTTTCTAACTTAATTGTTCTTTGGACCCTGATTCGCCAACATAGCTTTTGAAATACCTCTGATTGGTGATCAAAAGTGACAGCAAGATAGTCCACAAACAGGAAGAAGGCAAACCCTGGATGCTTCTTCTTTTCTTTGGTGTTTCAGGTAAGAGACTCATCAAGACAGGCACTTCTGTCATCCTTTTTGAAGCTCAAGCAATAACTAGCTCATAGGTCAGCTCTGTTTTTTCACCTAATGTAGGCAAAGAAGAAAAAAAGAGAATTCACGGAAAAAGTAAAAAAATAAAAGGGGGAAAACCAAATACATTTTTATAAGCGTTAAAAAATAGTACCTCAGGGGACAAAGAAGACGCTGGATTCCACCGGCATTCCTGCTTAGAAGGGGTCTTGTTAAATTAGCACTTGTGCAAAACAAAAGGGCTGCAGCTTCCCTGGATTTGATGTTTATCTCCAGCGGAGCAATACCATTCAAACTAATCAAAGTTGTACTGGGTTCAGAAATGCCAAACCAGCACATTTTGTATTCCTATTCCCCTCGAAGCACTGTCTGTAAGTGAAAAACATCTGCATCTAAAACAAGACAATTAACAAGAAGACATGCGAGATGCTAATGCTGTGGTGTATTTTTGGTGAGCTGCAAGTGAGGAAGAAAAGCAGGGAAGGAGAACAGGCCTCTCTTAACCCTTCTGGAACCTCCTTCCTGCTCAGCTTGACTCCCGGGGTAAGACATGAGGGTGAGTTACTTGTGAGGCCATTGCCACGGGACGCTCACATTTAGGGGTCTTCTGGGAATGTGCTCATTAAGAATCAGCTGTCGTCTGTCTGGTGGAGATGACACCTCTAGGAAAACACGAGTGCTTGTGCCGTGGGTACAGAGACACTATAGTAATTGAATTCATAGAAAGGGTACATTTCTGGAAGTCAGGTACGATGTTAAAGAAGAAGAAAAGAACTATGCATATTGCTGAAGTGATTGGTCAGCTCAGGAGCAGATCTGATTTTTCTTGTAGGAAAGTTAGGGATGATGATTTGGGGACAAGGGCATGTTTATTTTAGTTACGCTTCTTAGACATAGCCTGGATTGGTAGAGTTACTTATCCTTCCTCAGGCCATCTGGAAACCGTGGTGGCCTAGTGGTTAAGTTCTGCACCTGCTAACCAAAAGGTTGGTAGTTTGAATCTGCCAGATACTCCTTGGTAACCCTGTGGAGTAGTTCTACTCTCGCCTATAGGTTTGCTATGAGTCAGTACATACTTAACAGCAATGGGTTGGTTTTGGTTTAGGTTTAGGTTTTGGTATAGGCCATCGGGGAGAAAAAGAGTTGATGGGATTGAGAAAGAAAAGGGACTTGAAACACATACCGGTAAGTCAGGGTCCCAGGAGAGAAAATCCATCATTGGGAAATTCCCATGTCAAGAATAGCTAAAGAATGCTCGGTCAGTGAAAACTGCCATTCAACTTGTTCTGCTGTGCTATCGTATCAAATTCTTGCTTTTTGTTTAAACCTTTGGTGAAAGCCTGCCACTCCAAAGAGTGTGAGTTTTGTCACGCTGCTGGGGTATGATGGAAGGGTCAGCCTTTGGCTGAGGGTGGATTCCCCTGGAGGGAAGTGCTGACACAGAGATTCGAATGAAGTAGTTTTCAGGAAGCGCCGCTTTGGAAGTGCAGGAGCAAGATAGGAAAGGGAAAGATGCGATTCAGTCTGAGCCAATGAGCAGGTTCCCTCTATGGGCAACCGGAAGTCGGTCCCTCCGGTGCTCCTGGGGTGGTTCTGCAGTACTGTCTGAAGTTTGGGCAGAAACATTGGGCCTTCTTGAAACCACACGGATGAGCCATTGTCTCTGGACTGTCACCACAGGTGCTCAGTGCAGTTTTCCTCAGTCAAGGAAATTCCTGATGAAGGCAGGTAGCTAAGAGTTATCATCCAGTCCCCTGAAGAGGTATCTGGGGAGCTCATCACAGTCGTCAGCTAAGGGCTGTTTTCCAGTTTTGCTCATTTAGGTATCCCAGCCCTGAGCATCTTTAGACAAAATGTCTTTTCCACTCTACTTTCCTAAGAAACTCAGACGCAATTCACAGGTTGGAATTTCTAGCCTTGAAACCAGATAGTTTTGTCTGTAAAAGTATTTTTCTGATGATAGTCAAGTTGCTTATAAGGGATTGAACTGTGATCCCCCAAATGTGTGTCAACTTGGCTAGGCCACGATTCCCAGGGTTGCATGTTTGTCCACCATTTCGCCATCTGACGTAATTTGCCTGTTTTGTAAACCCTAAACTCTGTGAGATGAATGAGGAAGGACTGGAGACAGACATTAATGAGATGGGACTCTGTCTGCAGGATTAGGTTGTGTCTTGAGTCAATCTGTTTTGAAATACAAAAGAGAGAATCAAGCAGAGAGGACAGGGACATCTTGTCACCAAGAACAAAGAATTAGGAAGAGAGTGTGCCCTCTGGGTCTGAGATCTCTGCCCTGAGAAGCTGCCAGATCAGGGGAAGATTGATGACAAGGACCGTCCCTCAGATCTGAAAGAGAAAGGATTACACTGCAGCGGATGCCCTGAATTTGGACTTCTAGCCTCCTAGACTGTGAGTGACTACATTTCTGTTTGACAGTGCCACCCACTTTGGTATTTCTTCTAAAGCATCGTTAGATAAGGAAGACATTGCTCAGGATCTTTTTTCTAATTTCTAATATGCTGACTCCAACTCAATCTAATCCAAAGCGTAGTGGGAACAAGTTATACCATACATGTGAATCATTTTTTAATAATTTACAACAGTTTTCCCCAAAGTTACATTGCAGAGTGGCTATAAAATGCAGATTCTCAGGTTCATTCCTCAGACATTCTGATTGAGTCTGAGGTGGGACCCAGGTGTACTTCCAGTGGAAAAAAGAAGTAGAGAGAAATAGCCATATCCAACTAGTTGCTGTTGAGTTGGTTGTAACTCATGGCAACCCTATGAATGATAGACTAGAATTGCTCCATAGGATTTTCAGTGGTTGTGGCATTTGGAAGTAGATTGCCAGGTCTTTCTTCTGAGGTGCCTTTGGTTGGACACAAGCTTTCAACTTTTCTGTTAATAGCTGAGCACTTCTTGATAAATCCAGCATATTTTTGTCATTGTTTTGTTGCTCTCTTGGATGGAAAACAATTTGCATTCTGTGTTCTGTGCTTTTTTCCCCCCAAAACCTTGTTCCCTTCAAAGAATACTTATTCAAGTTTTAATATACTCTTTTATTATCTTGTCACTTGAAACACTTCTAGAAGCAATTATGGTCCAAACTGCTAATGTATTTTCATGTGATTCCATGATAATTAGACCACATGTCTGACTACTTGCTAGAAATTGATTGAGTTCCCCAAATGTGATGACTCTTGTGTTAGGCACTGGATTTCTGTGTATTACATCAGTTAGCTCTTAAGTCAATTCCTCAAGTAGGTTTTACATTGCTGTTTTCACACAAAAAGAAGTAGACTGTCCTGGAAGTCAAAAAAAGCTTGTTAGCTTTGGCAGTAGCTTTAAAAAGTTATATCCAGAGCCAAACTCCTAGACATTCTTCTTACACTCATAGGTATCTGTAACTGGAGAAATTTCAGTTGTAAGTCACAGAAAACTCAGTCCAAAGTAGCTGAAGCAAAAAGAGAATTTATTGGCTCATACAACTGAAAACTACGTGATTAATCTGGCTTCAGATGTCACTGGATTCAAAGAATAAACTGATGTCATTTAAATATATAGAAACCCAAACTCACAGCCATCAAGTTGGGTCCAACTCAGAGTGACCTTAGAGGTCAGAGTAGAACTGCATCATCGAGTTTCCAAGGAGCACCTGGTGGATTTGAACTGCCAGCCTTTTGGTTTGCAGATGTAGCACTTAACCCACTACGCCACCAGAGTTACCTATATATATATATATATATATATATATATATATATATGTGGATTTGAACTGCCAACCTTTTGTTTAGCAGATGTAGCATTTAAACACACAAACACACACATATTTGCCTCTTAATTCACATAAAGGTGTTTTCTGTGGCATTTCCATTCCAGGTAGACTCTTTTCCACTCGTAAGATGGCTGCTAACATTTCTTCCAGATTCACTTCTAGTGGGACAGAATCTTAAATGGTCATAATTATATCTAACCAGTTCCTGTCTAGTTGGTTGCAACTCATGGTGACCCCATGTATGTTAGAGCAGAACCGTGCTCCATACGGTTTTCAATGACTGTGGCCTTTTGGAAGTAGATTGCCAGGTCTTTTTTCCAAGGTGCTTTTAGACAGACATGACCCCTCACTATTTTTAAATAGTTGAGTGCTCAACTGTTTCTGCCATGCAGAGACTCTGAGAGATGAAGAGTCAGTCTTTCATTCCGATATGTTATAGATCCTAGTTATTGATCTCAAAGTTCTGGCTTGGACTCTTTTACAAACTCGTGGATTTTGACAGAATCTAGATATGTTTTTGCACATGTACCAGGGCCTTTCAAACTTAGGCTCTTGCCTTAGGGCCCCCATTCTGGTTATGAGAATGAGACTATGTAGGCCAAACCAAACCCACTGCTACTGAGTTGATGCCAACTCATAGAGAGCCTATAGGACAGAGTAGAACTGTCCCATAGAGTTTCCAAAGAGTGCTGGCAGATTTGAACTGCTGACCTTTCAGTTAGCAGCAGTAGAGTACATCTTAAATATCAATTCTTGCATTGCAAGAATGACAGTGATGTCCCAAGCTGGCTCTGGAAGTGGTACAATCAAACAAATCTCACTGGGAGGCAGGAGATCAGTGTGACAGCTCTCTTATTACCATATTTTGCAAAATTTCTTGTCTTTTCTAAGTCTCAAACTTCTCCTTTGCAAGGTGAAGGGATTGACGTGGATCTGAGTGAAGAGATGTTCACCCACCCTGTGAAGACTGGAGAACAAAAGAGAGCTAGAGAGCACGTACAAGATTTTTAGAGAAGTCAGATTCTGATCAGAGCACTAGAAATTACCAAGGAATAATGTTGAGCATGTTCACAGAAACACATCAGGACAAGAGCCAACTCTAGATGCTAGGAGCTCAGAATGGTCTCCAGTGTCTGTGTCCAAAGACTCATTGCAAAAGTGAAGGTGCTGATGAGACCAGTAGAATATATCAACAGGTGAGTCTTCATGAGGCTGCATGTCAAAGTTATTTCTCCCACATCCTGCCATGTCCTGCTTCCTTCAAGGGACTCCTCTTCACTTTCCTCTTTCTTGAAATAGTTCTCCCATGAGACAGAGATTTTGCCTGCTTTACAGTTTTACCCCAGGCAGCTGCTGTATGCAGATGACACAACCCTGTCTGCTGGAAGTGAAGAGTATTTGAAACACCCACTGATGAAGATCAAAGGCCACAATCTTCAGTATGGATTGCACCTCAACAACAGGAAGACAAAAATCCTCCCAACTGGGCCAGTAAGAAACATCTTGATAAATGGAGACAGGATTGAGGTGGTCAAGGATTTTGTTTTACTTGCCTCCGCAGTCAACACCCATGGCGGCAGCATTAAAGAAATCAAAAGGTGCATTGCATTGGGAAAACCTGCTGCAAAGGGTCTCCTTACAGTGCCACAAAGTAAAGATGTCATCTTGAAGACTAAGGTGCACCTGACTCAAGCCATAGTATTTTCAATCACATTGTATGCATGTGAAAACTGGACAATGAATAAGGAAGGGAGAAGAACCGATGCCTTTGAATTATGCTGTTGGAGAAAAATATTGAATGTACTATGGAATGACAAAAGAACAAACAGATCTGTCTTGGAAGAAGTACAACTAGAGTGCTCCTTGGTAGCAAAGGTGGCAATACTGTATCATACACACTTTGGACACTTTGTCAAGAGGGATCAGTCCCCGGAGAAGGACATCATGCTTGGCAGAGTGGAGGGTCAGTGAGAAAGAGGAAGACCCTCAATAGGATAGATTGACACAGTGGCTGCACCAGTGGGCTTAAGCATAATAGTTGTGGGTGTGGCAGAAGACTGGGCAGTGTTTTGTTCTGTTGTGCATAGGGTTGCTATAAGTTGGAACTGACCCGACAGTACCTAACAACAATTGATCGAACTGCATGGTGGGAAATTCTTGTCCATATACAAAAGAATGAGGGCTTCTCTCAAACATGGCCAGTGTTAAACATGGTTGCTGTTCTCAGTCCTACCCTCTGTGTCTGTGAAAAAACATTCATAGTGAATTATCGTCTTTCCCACTGGGTTTGGGCAGCATCAGAGTCCTTCTGAAACCCATCCTAGCAGCCAGTACTGATCCACTAAAGATGAAACTTAAGAGGAAATTGATTTCCCCAACTGGCTCACAGGATGCCTCACCTCTAGACTCATTTGGCCTGTAAACTTGGTAGCCCCCTATAGTGGATTGCAAAGTAGTTTGAGGCTTCTCCTCAGACTAAGTGTGAAATAATACGTGCTGCTAAGACAAACAGCAGACAGAAAAATTTCAGGCACATGCCTATAAGAGAGTTTGGTAATTTATTTAATAAAAAAAAACAAACCCAAAACCTAAACCTATTGCTATCAGATTGACTTTAGTTTATAGCAGCCCTATAGGACAGAATAGAACTGCCCCATACGCTTTCTAAGGAACACTGGGTGGATCTGAATTGCTGGCCTTTTAGTTAACAGTCAAACTCTTAACCACTGTGCCACCAGTTGGGTAATAGCATCTGCTTAAGGCTGATACTTTAGGTCTCAGTTTAGGAGCAGAAGG
Source organism: Heterohyrax brucei (assembly GCA_028571685.1). Lineage (NCBI taxonomy): Eukaryota > Metazoa > Chordata > Mammalia > Hyracoidea > Procaviidae > Heterohyrax > Heterohyrax brucei. The sequence goes on from CM053156.1 coordinate 67,564,272, forward strand.
AGCCCATTAGACATAACCAGGGAAGACTCCCACTCGGGCCTGTCTGAGTTTGGTATAAACGGACTACCACATGTCTCCTAGAATATCTGATCTATCATTTCACCTTCTTGGCTTTTGTTCAGATTGGATCTAAGGTACAGACAAGGCCCTGTCTACCCATCCCTTTTCATCAGCCAGCTATCGTTATAATCTGTTTGTTTATTAAGAATTAATAAGTAATGGGCTGAGTCTGTTTCCAGCATTCTTCAGCGACGTTATACTGGTGGAGGTTTCCAGGGAAGGAATGACATTTATAGTTAGCCAGGTGCTAGGAGACACTTGGGCAGGATCTCAGAGTTGTTGGGGGAAATCTGCAAGAAATCAAGGGGTCTTGCCTTTTAAACAGATATGCTTCATCCTCTGTTGGGACGACAACAGTAATAATATGTTCAAAAAAGATGGTAGAACAAATAAGACATTTTCCCAGTGTTTTAACAGAGACCTCTCCTTCAGTGACAGCAGCACAATCTTGGACTCTGGTGCCCCATTTAATCATTTAGTTTCATGCACATTTGAGCTGACATGGAAAAGATGAACCTCAACAGAGAAGCTGGGTGGTCACTATGGTTGCACATCAAAGCCAAAACCCAAACCGGTTGCTGTAGAGTCATTTCTGACTGATGGTGACCCGGTGTGTGCAGAGAACTACTCCATAGGGTTTTCAAGCCTGTGATCTTTTGGGTGCAGATTGCCATGCTTTTCTTTTGAGGTGCCTTTTGGTGGATTTGAACCACTGACCTTTTCTTTAGTTGTTGAGAGCTTGGCTATTTGCACCATCCTATTAATTACCTTTATTAGGGAGATATTGCGGTACAGCCGAAGGAGATTTGAAGTCCAGCATTCCTGGGCTTGACGGCACAAGGGTGGTGCAGTGATTAAGCACTCAGCTGCGAATTGAAAGGTTGCTGATACAAACCTACTGCCCTGAATGAGAAACATGGGGCAGTTGACTTCTGTAAAGATTGTTGACCTTGTGAATCCTGTGGGGCAATTCTGTTCTGTCCTACAGGGTCACTGGGAGTCAGAACCAGCTCCACAGCAATAGGAAGGCCAGTGCTCTGCTAGCATTTCTCAGAGTTAGTCCCTAAACAGCAACATTAGAACCCTGTGGGAACTTGTTAGAAATGCAACCAGTTCCAAAGCCCTGCTCCAGATGAACTGGGCTTCCTCCCTCTACTGTACATGCTAACTGCTTTCTTTTCCTCTTCACCTTGGCTGTTAGGAGGCTCAGGATATAATTCAGTGCCTATGACCTTTTGATTCCTCAGCCTTGCTTTTCTTAGAAATAATTTTCCCCTTTTGTTGATTATTTCTTTTTTTTTCATTTCAGGCTACAGGTCTGGGTTGTTTGGATTCATGAATTTACTTTAAGCTGCCCTTTATCCACTCATTCATGATTCCAGTAATCAAAACAGAGACTCTAGAGTCAGACACAGGTAGATCTGGACTTCTCTTCTGCCGTGTTGCCATTGTGTGAGCTTTAATGTTATTCTACCTCTCTGTCTTTATCTACCAAATGGGCAAGTAACAGGAGCTGACAGAGTCTTGCAGTGCAGCAGTAGCTGCTGCTACCAGAAACATGGCTCTGTGGCTCTGTCGTCTTCATCAAGATTACAGCCAAGAGAACCTCCCGGGGAAGTTCTGTTCTGTCACACAGGGTCTCTTTGAGTCAGAACTGACTCAACAGCACCTGAAAACAGTGGACGCTAACTCGCAGAGCCACTGTGAGGATTAGATGAGAACATGTAGAAGGGTGCTTAAAACAGCGCCTGTCTCCTAGCAAGCCCTCATATCCTTTTATTACTTGTCCACCCACATGCTGGGGTGCTGGCAGAGGATAAACGCGTGAATAGGTACCTACAGCCTGCAAATGGTGGCTCTTGCTGGCCTCCTGGTTAATTTCATGAGAGGGCTGAGATGAACATCTTTTTCCGCTTGAGCTACTTGGGTTCTCAATCACATGTCCTGAGCAATCTGAGTCCCTAGAGAGTCTTCTATGGGTCCTGGGCATCTCCAAGTTATCTGTCTTAGGCTTCACAAAATAGCCTTGTGGACTGGCAAATGCTAGACAGCTTTCCCACTCGGGAGTCTCGCTGATTCCCTCTCTGTGAGTTGTAATAGTGCATGTGCAGCCAGTTCAACCTTTTTCTGTTTAGCCGGCACTCCAGTCTCCCTGGCAATTCTCATGAGGCCAGCAATGAATGTGGTTTAAATGGAAAATGTAGTTTGTGCAGGCGGTGTCAATGAAGACGTTATTAATACAGCTCCGGGAAGACAGCTGCTGCCAACCTGCTGCAGAAGCCACAGCCACACACACAGGCTGATTGGCTGCTGGATCCACAGTCTCAGCACTGAGAGGCACTTAGAATCCAACCCGTATCTGATGCTGCAGCCTGTCTGCTCCCTGGCTATCTGACTCAGGCTCAGATAGCTTCGTAGGAAGGAGATATGTCATCAAGCAGAACCCCTGGCACGACTTTCTCTGTCTCTGGACACAACTGTTCATTACAATGTTTTTTGTTTGTTTGTTTGTTTCCCAGCATTAGTTTTAATTCTTTGACTATGTGCTCAATGACTCTAATTTAGATCTTTGGGACTACAGGGCACAAATGAAATTACTCTTCCTTGTGACAATTCTGTAGCTTCAAGGGATAATCAGGGCTCCAGGGAGATTTCTGTACTGCAGGTTAAACATACCCTGCTGTCCCACGTATTACTCAGCATGCCTAGGAGCCATGGTGGCGCAGTGGTTAAGCACTCGGCTGCTACCTGAAAGGTGGTTATTCAAATCCACCCAGTAGCCCTGTGGAGAAAGACCCACCAGTCTGCTCCTATGAAGATTAAAACCATCGGCAATGAGTCAATTCTGACTCCTAGCAACCTTATAAGATAGATTAGAACTGCTCCCTGAGGTTTCCAAGGAGCAGCTGGTAGACTGGAACTGCCAACCTTTCGGTTCATAGCCACGCTGATACCACTGTGCCACCAGGGCCACCTGCAAAGATTACAGCCTAGAAAACCCTATGGAGGCAGTTTGACTCTGTCACATGGGTTTACCATGAGTTGAAAATTGACTTAATGGCACCTGACAACCACCACAAAACCTGCCCTTTTATATCTCAGCTCCAGACTGAAATAACTGTGTGACATTAGGAAAACTACTCAGCCTCTCCCAAGCCTCAGTTTTCTCATGGCTAAAATGAGAAACATACATATATTTGTTTAAGATAGTAATGCATGGGAGGGATGTAGCAAGCACTTAGTGAATACCAATGGTCATCATTGTGGCTGTTTCATCACTTGCCTTTGAGCATTATGCTCTAAACGTGCTGTGATCACCTGGAGATGATCAGAACCATCAGCCCCTTGTAAATAATTGAATGATCTGGGCCCTGCCTGCCTCCATCCCTTCCGTCTCACAGATCCTTTTCTTTGTTGACCGCTCTCTATCCCCACTGGCTTTCCATTTCTCTACATAGGCCAAACTCTTTCCTATTTGTGACTTTTTACAAATGCTGCCCTTTCTTTGGAGTGTGTTCTACCTTCCCACCTGGGACACACAGACTTTTCATGACTGCCTTCTCAGCTACATGTCTCATTTCCCAGGAGAGGTTTTCCTGGACCACCCATCTAAGCAAATTCCCTGTGATGGGTAGCCTTTTGCGCTCAAGAGGCTCCTCTCAGGCACCACAGCGTTTCATACAAGAACTTGAAAGGACCCTCTCAGGCACCACAGTGTTTCATGAGATGACTCGAGAGGCACATCTCAGGTGACTGAGTGGTGACAACTGTTGTTTTTAACCGGGACTATCTTAACAAATACAAAGGAATTACCAAGCACGATAAAAAAACCATAATTCCTAAAAAAGTCCAAGGTAGCATATAGCAAAGGTAACATTCTGCTTCTAGTGTGGAAAGCTAAAAGGACTGTCACTTGTTTGACCACTTGGGATAATGTAGAAATGACCACTGTAAAGAGGAGTTTACGAGGTGATGTGGGAGTCAACGTCAAGAAACCTAGTATTATAATAAACTACAAAAAATACATGGTGGCGTTGATCGAGCAGATCAGTATGCCTCGACATACCGTTTTCTGCGAAAATCTTTAAGTGCCTTTGTACAGGAGGCTTTCTGGCAAGAGTGGAGTTCTAGAGCTTTGGAATACTTGCTCCGGCAGGCCAGATGTGGGCCTGGGTGGCCATAGGAAGCAGAAGCTGAAGAGACAAATAGCCTGAGAAGCTGAGCTGCCTCAGTCTCAAAGTGTGTGGCCATGATCTCAGGGTTTTGAAAGGGTGAAGCCAGGGCTTTCTGTGTTTGTAAGGGTGGAACTGCCACCCAAATGGGCTTAGGGTGCACCTAAAGCTGAGGGGGCAGAGTTGCTGTCCAAGTGAGACTTTCTCAGCAGAGTTGTCACACAGGGCCAGGGGTCTCCACTCAGAATCCAGAGAGTGTGGCCAATACCTAGAGTCTGGAGGGCAAGGCCATTATATAGAATGTCTCAGAAAATGTCAGAGTATTTACAAAGCTGTGAGGGCTAATGTCATGTGTTTTTTATTGTGATACGTGCCCTGACAGACTGGGGATGCACCTCAGGGATTGTTACATGAAATACCATACAAAAAACAGTTACAGAGCATAATATTTCAAAAATTTTGTTTTGTAAGATGTAGAAATATAGAAACTGTTATATTATTTGTATACATTTGTTTGAGTATAAAATCATTTTAAAATAGCTGTAAGAAACTTGCCTAATATATGCAAAATCATCTCGAGTTGCTAGTTCGCCCAAGGGAAAAAAATCCTTGAGTGTAAAGTGTTGTGCATGAACTTGGCTGGGCCTTGAATCTCAGTGGTTTGGCAGTTATGATGTAGTTTGGCAGCTACAGAATAATGTTGTCACTTCCATAATGAGCTTTAGTCTGATGTAATCATCTCCTTGGTGAGATCTGTTATGAGCAGCCAATCAGCTGAAAGGGAGTTTCCTTGTGAGTGTGGCCTGCATCCAACGTTGGTGGACTTTCTGGTCAGGCTCTCTGGCTTTTGCTGTCTCTGGATCCTGCAACTGGCTCCTCTTCATCTGACCTCTGGTTCTTGAGACTTGAGCAGCAACTTACCTGCTGATCTGGCAATTCGTTGGCTTCCACAGCCTGTGAGCCACGAGCCTGTTGTCTGACCTGTGGATCTTGGGTTCACCCACCCCTGAAGCTACACGAGTCAGAAGAAACCTCCAGGCTGGTCAGCATCTACAACTGTGTCAACTATTTCCTTGATATAAATCTCTGAAGGTATCTGCTTCTCTAGAGAATCCAGTCTAAGATACTTGCCCCAAGACATTTCTCACACAGCACCCTGTCTTTTCTCTTTATACGATTCACCAAGACATGGAATTACATTTCTTTGACTATTATTGTCTGTGAGTTTACCTTATTTAATATTTGTTTCTGCCACTAGACTACCGACAGTGTGAATGCAGGGAAAAAGCCTTTTTGTTTATTTTGAGTTTTTTTCATCAACATGTCTTTAGAAATTTTTAAACCTACAGAAAAGTGGAGAGAATTGTAGAGTAAACCTTATATACACATCACCTAGGTTCTACAACTAATGTTATCCATCCCACTGTCCATCCATTCATTCATCCACCCATCCATCTGTCCATTCATCTATTCATCCATCCATTCATTTTATTTATTGATATATTTCAAAGTAAGTTTAAGACATCATTACCCTTCATCCCTAAGCATTTCCACATACATATCAATATTAACTAGAGTTCACTATTAATTTAAGATTTTTCTTGTTTCTTGAAGGAAAATGCACAAAAACTAAATGCACAATTTCATGAGTTTGAAAAATTCATATACCTTGTCTACTCCCAAACTCCTGTCAATGTACAGGACATTAATGTCATCCCCCAAACTTCCCCTATTTCCCTTCTCAGGCAAACTTCAATCTTATTATTGTGATTTTTCTTAACATTATTTCTTTTTTCCTTTTCTAGAATGTCATATCAATGGGATCATCTAGTATGTATTTTCTTTGTGTAAGACTTCTTTTACGCAGTGTAATGTTTTTGAGATTCTTCCAAGGTCTGACATAGATCAATAACTCATCCCTTTTACTACTGAGTATTGTTCTATTGTATGATGTACCGTAGTTGATTTCTCTGTTCATCTGCTGATGAAGATCTGGGTTGTTTTTGGCTATTATGAATAAAGTGATTATGAATATTCTATTATGTTCATTTATCTTTTATTTCTTATGAATATAAGGGCTATAAACACTATTGCAATCTATTAGATGTATTTATTTTAGATAAACACTTGGGATTGGAATTGCTGGGTCATAGTGTAGGTATACATTTTGTTTTAAAAACAAACAAACAACAAAACTGTTGAACCTTCTTGCAAAGTTATTGTAGGAAGAATCTATTTCATTTAGTGATGCCTAACAAATATTAGTTAGATTAATAAATAAATAAAATAAATATGGTGAACATTCGAATCTTTTTCTACTACATATTAGTGAAGTGTAACACTCAGTGAATCACTTCAGTTGCTTGAATTTTCAAGTTCACGTTATTTGGATATAATAAAACGTGACTGCTGTAGGTATTGAAAAGATTAGAGTTTAGGGACCAGGAACACAAGGTCCAACAACTAAGTTTGTGAACTCATCCTAGAAGAAGTGCTACATATCTCATGGCTGAATATTGCTATGGTCACCTTTGAAGTACTTGCCTTGGGGAGCTTCATCAACGCCAGTACCTAGTCTACCCTTCAAAGCACTTTTCCTAGGATGAGCTCACAAATTTAATTGTAAGACCTCATATGATGACAGATCTGATGGACATTCCAGAAAAATAGTTCCAAAATTGCTTTGAAGGGTAGACTAGGCACTGGCATCAGTGCATAGCTCCCCAGGGCGTGTACTTCGAAGGTGACCACAGGGATATTCTGCAGTGAGGTATGTAACTCTTTTTCTAGGCTGACTTCATGAACCTAATTGTCACACCTCATATAGTACGGGTTTTAAGTAGTGAGCAGTACCTTTCATATAGGATGAAAAATGCCTTTTCTTTTATCCCCTCTCCCTTCCATCTAGCAGACAGACATGTGCCCAGGGCAGCAAAGGGACATGCCAAAACCTAAGAAAGGTCCTTGGGTAGCACAAGCTGTTTGTGATTGGCTGCTAACTTAAAGGTTAATGGTTGGGACCCACCCTGAGTATTTGCAGAAGAAAAGTCCCAGGTTCCATAAAGATTACATCCAGGAAAACCACATGGAATAATTCTACTCTTTCCCATATGAGGTCACTGTGAGTTGGAATCAACTGGACAGCAATGGGTTGGGTTCTGTGTTGCCCTGCTTAGGAGGAGTAAAGGAAGGTGAAAGAGTGGGAAGCACTCCGATTGCCCATTTGTCCCTCTTGAGACAGATTAATGCTCTGTCTAAAGTTGACATTTATATACTTGACTTCTCTTACATTTTCTCCCCTTCACATTTAATGTCTAGGTTTGTCCGATTTTTAAACTGGGTTATTTGAATGTCAAACTTCCGATAACACTTTAATAGAGGTGTCCATTAACCCACGCTAAATTAGAGCCCAGTGTCTCTGGAAGTACATGTGACATCCACATGAATACCAAATGCCTTCATTAGGCTCCGCACTTACATGATGAATACCAAATGCAGAGCCCGAGTGAGAGACACAGACTTCACTCCCAGGAGTTGCCAACACATCTTGATGTCTCCTCAGCGGTACCCAGTCAGCACTGTTTGCTGTTTACTTCAGGGTGATGAGACCTGGCAAATGTGGCTTTGGCTGAAATGAATAAATGGCATCCTAATCACCAAGTTCAGAGACGGAGCAGCGTGGAGGCTGGTACAGATCAGCCACAAGTCAGCAAGTGGACATCCACTTAATATGCACGACAAATTCCAAACACTTCATAAAAGGCGATAACTTTCTTTGATCAATGAATATATTATTTATAAGTGATTCCAATGCCTCTTTCTCTCCCTCCTTTGCCGCTAGGCCCCCTGCCCCCCATTTTCACAGTATGTTGTAGCACTCGTTCAATGATGAAGCCCCTTATGATAAATAATTTATAAAGCAATTTACAAGTACATTATTTTTAGCAATAAGATAAGGCCTGGAAGAAAGTGTTTTACTGATATGTGCACACACGCATGCACACGCGCACATCACGACTTACAAGTAGCAAGATAGCAGAACACCCATCATTAAGGGGGGTGGGCCTGAGATGAAGAATGTTACAAACCAGAGAACCTGGGCCCGTACACAGGAGCCAGGCGAAGTGTCTGAAGTGCATTTGCATAAGGAGCAAGACAAACTCACTGAAAAGAATCTTTTAATCTTTGGTACGTAGCTGGAAAGATCTTTTATGCGGTTTAATTCTAAGAGAAGACCTTCTCCCTCAGGGCTGACTTCACCCTACAGTATTCATTGACTCAGACCCAGTGTTGATAGTTTTCCATGAATTATCTCATTTTACCCTCACACAGTCTCTATGAGGTAGGCATTATTATTATGCCCATTGTACAGTTGAGGACGATAAGGAAGTCTCCTGGGCTTCGATCTTCTCTTTGAACTCCTAGTCCTGCTAAAGCGGCTCATTGGAGTGTTCATTCAGCTGCTGAGATTTGGCAGGTATTGCATAAGCACCTGTCCTGTGTCAGGATTTGTGTTGGAGTCTGGGATGCGTGGATGGATAGCACATTGGTAGCTGGGCTGTGTAACAGAAACAGAATGCAAACTACAGATAACAGTCACAGAAATAATTTCAAGTTTTCTAGTAGTCACATTATCAGAAAGGGAAAGAAAAAGGTGAAACTAATTTTAAGAACATATTTCATTCAAAGAAGACAAAAACAAATGGATAAAATATTATTTTCATGTGTCAGAAGATTCAACAGTTTTAAGGTGTCAAGTCTTCTTACTACAATCCCAATTAAAATCCCAGCAGGCACTGCTGTAGAAATGGACAGGTTCAAAAATTCACACAGAAGTTTAAGGACCTAGAAGAGTTTGAACAGCTTTAAAAAACAAGAACACAGTTGAAAGGAAGCTCAACACTACCTGATTATAAGACTCATTATAACTCAAACCGAATCCACTGCCGTCGAGTCGAGTCCGACTCATAGGGACCTTAGAGACCGTGGTAGAACTGCCCATAGAGCTTCCAAGGAGCAGCTGGCAGATTTGAACTGCCAATCTTTTGGTTAGCAAACGTAGCACTTAACCCTCTACACCACCAGACTTTCTGAGACTTATTATAAAGATGCAACAGTTAAGACAAAACAGAAAGTGTAGAAACAGTGTAGAAAGTCCAGAAATAGACAACTGTATCTATGATTTTTCATATAAACGGGCAATTGGTTCTCAATAAAGATGCAAAGGAAATTAATTACAGAAATAATATCTGTTTCAACAAATAGTGTTGAAATAATTGGATATCCACATGATCTCTATATCATATACTACATGCAAAATTTAACCAAAATGGATCATAGACTTAAATGTAAAATTTAAAATTACTAAATTTCTAGTAGAAAAGCTACATGATCTTGAGTTAAAGATTTCATAGATATGACAAAAAGTATGTAATCTGTAAAAGAAAATTGGAAAAATTGGTTTTCATTAAAAAAATTTTTTGCTTTTCTGTTAGAAGAGTTAAACAGAAAAAGCCAATAACTGGAAGAAAATATCTGTGAATCATATAACCGATAAATAACTTATATTCAGAATGTGTAAAAAACTCTTAAAACTCAGTAAAAAGAAAAAGAACAGTTTTTAAAAATGGGTGAAATATTTGAATAAGTACTTCACTAAAGAAGCTTTGGAGACGGCCAAAAAGTTCATGAAAAGATGCCCGCATCATTGCTGTTGTTACGTACCACAGATTCAGGACCCACTCATAATGACCTTCTCTGTACAACAGAGTGAAACGCTGTCCAGTCTTGTGCCATGCTTTCACTCATTGTTGTTTGTTCTCATTGTTGCAACCACTTTGTCATTCCATCTCATTGACCTTATCCTTTACCAAGAACGATGTCCTTGTCCAGGAGCTAGTCCCCCCTGATAACATCTCCGAAGTAAGTGAGACAAAGCGTCATCATAATACCTTTCCCCACTCTAATGGCAATGCCACTTTACATATAATTAAAAAATATATACTTCATTGTGCTTTAAGTGCAAGTTTCCAATCCCACTCAGTGTGTCATTCAACAACTTACACACACATTGCTGTGTAACTGTAGCTACTTTTCTCCCCACCCCGTGACAGCACACTTTTCCTTTCCACCTTGTATTCCCTGTGTTCATCTAACCGGCTCCTGTGCCCCTCCTCCCTCTCATCTCGTTTATGGACAGGAGCCTCCCAGTTAACCTCTACTTAAGTCAAGAATTCTGCTCGGGCAATATCATCATGTCCTATACCTACTGCTGTCGAGTTATCTCCTATAGTCTAACATAATCTCTGTCTGAAGAGTTGACTTCAGGAATGGTTTCATTTCTGGGCTAACAGGGAATTCAGGGATCATGTCTTCCAGGGAACCTCCAGTCTGTTGGAATAGCAGATCTAGTCTTTTTTAATAGAGTTCTACTTCTGCACATCCTGTTTGTTTCCCACTATGTGAGGAACTGTATGTATATTCGCTGTCAGGGTAGTCATTGATGGTGCCTGGGCACCGTCTAGTTCTTCTGATCTCATGTGGATGCAGTCTCTGGATTATATGGCCCTTTCTGTTTCTTGGACTCATATTTTCCTTATGTCTTCGATGTCTTTAATTCTTCTCTGCTCCAGGTGGGTTGGGACCAATGGATGCTAATTAGGTGGCCACTTGTTAGCTTTTAAGACCCCAGATACCACTCATCAAAGTGGGATGCAGAACATTCTCTAAAGAAAATTTTGTTACGCCAATTGACCTAGATGTTCCCCGAAACCATCATCATACTAGCTTTTAAGGAGCATTCTGGCTGTACTTCTTTTGCCAAGACAGAGTAATTAATTCTTTTGGCAGCCCACGGTATGTTCAATATTTTTTTGCCAACATCATAATTCAAATGCATCGATTATTTCATCTTCCTTATTCATTGTCCTGCTTTCACATGCATGTGAGATGATTGAGATATCATGACTTGGATCAGGCCCAATGTAATCTTCAAAGTGACATCTTTTAAACACTTGAAAGAAATCTTTTGCAGCAGATTTGCCCAATACAATCTGTTTTTGATTTCTTGACTGTTTCTTCCATGGGTATTGATTATGGATCCAAATGAAATGAAATCCTTGACAACTTCAATCTTGTCTCTATTTATCAGGATGTTGCATTTTGATCCAGCTGGATTTTTGTTTTCATTGTGTTGAGGTGTAACACATACTGAAGACTGTATGTTTCATCTTCATCAGTAAATGCTTCAAGTCTTCATTTTCAGCAAGCAAGGTTGTGTCAACTGTGTATCACATGTTGTCAATGAGCTTTCCTCCAATTGTAATGCTCCATTCTTTTTCATAATAGTCCAGCTTCTCACATTATTTGCTCAGCATAAAGATAGAAAAAACATGGCATATGACACACACATTTCTTCATTTTAAAAAATGAAGCCAAGCCAGAATGAAGTATGTCCTTATTCTGTTCGAACTGCTGCCTCTTGATCTATGTACAGGTTTGTCATGAGCACAGTTAAGGGTTCTGGAATTCCTTTTCTTAATGTTTCCCATATTTTGTTAAGATCCACACAGTTGAAAGCCTTTACATAGTCTTCAGGCAACATCCGTCTGACATCAGCAATGATATTTCTTGTTCTACATTGTGGCTGAATCCTGGTTGGACTTGGCCGTTCCCTGTAGATGTACTGCTGCAATAGCTTTTATGTTATCTTCAACAAAATTTTATCTGTGTGTGATATTAATGATATTGTTCAACAATTGCCCTATTCAGTTGGATCACCTTTCTTTGGAAAGAGCATGTATATGGATGGATGTCTTTCAGTTGATTGGCCAGGTTGCTTTTTTGACATAGACAAGTGAGTACTTCCAGCTCTGTATCTCTGTGTTGAAGCATCTCACTTGGTATTTTGTCAAGTCCTGGAGCTTTGTTTTTTGCAATATCTTTAGTGTGTGTTTGACTTCGTTCTTCAATATCATTGGCTCATGATCATATGCTACCTCCTGAAATGGTTGAACAGCCACAAGTTATTTTTGTACAGTGACTTTGTGTATTACGTCAGTCTTTTGATGCTTCCTGCTTGTTCAATTTGTTTTGCCCATGAAATTCTTTAATTGTGCAATTCAGAGCACATTCTTCCCTTTTGATTTTCTAACCCAAAGTCTTTATGTTTCATTAAAGTGCTTTACTTTATCTTCTCAAGTTGCCCTTTGAAATCTTTTGTTCAACTTTTTTACTTCATGATTTCTTCCATTCACTTTAGCTACTATGAGTTCTAGAGATAGTTTTAGAGTATCTTCTAATTTCTATTTTGGTCTTTCTGTCTTTCTGCCTCTTCAGTGATTTTTTTTTTCTTTCTTCATGTATGATATCTTTGATGTCAGTCTCCAAGTCATCTTGTGTTCAGCCATTAGTTTCCAATACATCACATCTGTTCTTGAGATGGTCTCTAAGTCCAGGTGGTATATGCTCGATGTCGTCCTTTGGGTCTAGTGGGCTTGTTTTAATTTTCTTCAGCTTCAACTTGAATTTGCATATGAGCAATGTATGGTCTGTTCTATAATCAATCTCTGGCCTTTTTATGCTTGATGGTATTGAGCTACTCTATTGTCTCTTTCCACAGATAAGAGTTGATTTGATTCCTCTGTACTGCATCTAGTGAGGTATAAGTGCATAGTTACTACTAATGTTGTTGTAAAAAAGGTGTTGCCAATGAATAGATTATTAGTTCTGCAAAATTCTATCATGTGATCTCTGATGTCATTTCCATCACCAGTGCTGTGTTTTCCAACTACTGATCTTTCTTCTTTGTTTCTACCTTTTGCATTGTATTCAATGTATCTTGATGGCATGTTTGATTGATTTCATCCCGTAGATTTTGGTAAAAATATTTAGTTTCCTCATCTTTGGCATTAGTGGTTTGTGCATAAATTTGAAAAATAGTCAAGTTAAATGATCTTCCTTGTAGGAGTACACATGCTATCCTATCATCAACAGCATTGTACTTCAGGGTAGATCTTGCAATGTTCTTTTTAACAATGTTTGTGATCCTGTTCCCCTTCAACTTGTCATTTCAAGCATAAGACCATACACTGTTTGATTCAAGATTGTCAACACCAATCCATTTCAGCTCATTAATGCTGATCTTCAAGCATTCCATTTCATTTCTGACAACTTTCAGTTTTCTTAGGTTCATAATTCTTAAATTCCATCTTTCAATTATTAATGGATGTTTTCAGCTGTTTCTTCTCATCTTAATTTGTGCTACATAAGTAATGAAGTTTCTGAAAGCTTTACTCTATCCATGTCAGGATTGACTCTGCTTGAGGAGGTAGGTCCTTCCTGGTTCTGTTTTATTTGCCTTCCAACCTTAGGGGTTCATCTTCTGGCACCATCTCAGACAATGTTGTACTGCCTGTTCATCACAAGATTTTCACTGATCAACTCTTTCAAGAAGTAGATTGTTAGGCCCTTCTTCCTAGTCTTTCTTATTCTGGAAGTTCCTCTTAATCCTGTACACCTTGGGTGACCCTGCTTGTCTTTAAAACAGTAGTGGCATAATTTCCAGCATCACAGCAGCATGCAAGCCACCACAGTATGAAAAACTGGCAAACAAGTTGTGGTCAATATCATTAATCATTAAAACAAATAAAAATGGTTAAATGCCTAAAACAAAAAGCATTGACCATACCAACTGTTGGTGAGAATTCAGAGGTACTAGAACTCACAGACACTACTGGTACGAATATAAATTGGGACAAGCCTTTGGAAAGTAATTATGCAATTTTTTGAAAAGTTAAACTTAGACTACTATAATGTCTAATCTTTCCACTCCTAAGTATGTATCTAACAAAAATGAAATCATAAGTCTATACAAAGATTTGTACCCAAATGTTGACATAAACTCTGCTTGTAATATCAAAATATGAGAAACAACCCATATGTTCATCAATAGGTGAATTAATAGACAAATTGGTACATGTAGAAAATGGCATACTACTTAGCAATAACGAGGAATAAACTATTGGTGTATTTGGAAACATACATGTTGATTTAAAATCACCTGTCGGAAGCATCCTGTAGCTGGGGAAACATTCTACCAGATGATGAGTAAGACTAGAGGCAGGGGATGCTTGGACTCCTTCAGTATCTAGCTAAAATATGCAGTTCCAGGGAAAGACTAGGGAGACGGTGCTGTCACAGTTGCTGGGGGCTGGGCTGAGATGTTTTAACTCTATTTTGGAACAAGTTTGACTATCTTATTGGCTCAAATACTACTCTAGGTTTGAATCCCTATCCTTGTTATGTTGGAGCTATCAGAACTCAGACAAGTTAAAAAACCCTTCGAAACATTGTTTCCCTCTTCGACGAAACGGCATTATAAGCCAGTGCCTGTAGTGATGAATAAGAATATGAAATTCATAATGTAAATCACTCCTCCTTCCTTTATTTTCTCTATCGCACTTAATAGTACATGAAATTACTGTATTTTAATTTTAGTTTTATTATGTCAATTTTCCCCACTGGTTACCTTGCCATTGCCAAGAGTAGGGGTCTTGCCTGCCTCATTCATGATCGTGTCCTTGGCAGTTGGTAAAACATTTGACACAACAATGTGCTCTCAGTAAATGTTTGTTAAGTGAAAGAATGAACTTGGAAAGCATAGCACTACATCTGGAATTCTGTAGATGATCAGCATTTAAAGAAAGTGTTTAGTTTCTTAGAAAAAGGTCATGGCATCAAAGATACAAATTTGTTCTTCCACCAGTAGCTTTCCAACTTGTCAAACAACAAGCAAAACAGAGGTAACCGATAGTTAAACTCTGAATTTTCCATAAGTTCACTGTTTCAACCAAGGTCAAACGAACTTTTCTGCCTTAGGCCAAGTTAAGTCGTGTTAGATTTAAGGAAAGAAGTAAGTAAATAAAATGTTCTGTCTGATTTGCCTGGACAAACTGCAGTCCAAGCGTCAGGAGCTGCCACCCTGGAAGGGTCTAACAGTCCATGGCAAAGAAGAGATGGTTAAGAATAAATTAGAAACATGGCTTCTGTGGCCATTGGCAGACCCGCTATCCCCTTCCCCCAACCCACATATTCACTAACTGGACTGCTGTACCCCAAGGGCTTAATAGGAATCAAAGTGAAACAAATCCAATAAAATGTTTCCCTGAGCTAGGAGTGAGTTCAATGATTCATTCTTATTCAGTCTCTCTTCTTCGTGCCAAACAGCTGATCATAGCTGATGGAAGAACAAAGGATGAGACATTTAAGAGATGTCCTCACAGCTCTCCCTGCTTCTTTGCCCTCTCATAAGAATCAAGATCCTCCTGCCCTAAAGCTTCCCAAAGCTTAGTGATAAATGATGTTTGCGTCATGGGTGTCATTAGTGTCCAACCAATGATAAGACATTAAGGTGACATCTCTTTGTTGACGTCGTGGAGGTCCTAAAAATTTAGTGTGCAGATCTCCTGCTTAAGATTTCACAACAGTTTGATGCTTCTGAAGCTGGTGCTTGAACTCTGTGTATAAATTGTCAGGGTAATGAGTGCGCTCTGATGGCAATAAGGTCCTAAAATATCAATGCTTTAACACTAAAAATGAATTTCATGTCCATATGAAGTCCTATGTGAGTCAGCTAATCCTTGTGGTCTCTATGGTAACCTTGGCCAAAAAAAAGAAAGATGGATGATGCCTCACCATGTTGGCCACTCACACATCATCAGCCATAACCAGTCATGTGCTTCCCAACTCCGCCAGGGAGACTGGGAAGTGTAGGGGAGCTCGAGGGTGTTTGATACAACCCAATCCTCTATGCCACTCCCTTTTTTGGAAAATTAAGAGGTTTTCAACCTGTCAGAGCTGGGCTTCTTATTAGGGCAATGAGGAAAGTGGAGCAGAAGGACTCAGGATACAGAAAATAAATGATCTTGTCAAAGAAATCTTGAATGAAGAGAGAAACACATCCAAAATTTCTGGATTTTATACAAAACCAAAATCAACCAAACAAAAACCACTGCCAGTGAGTGGATTCTGACTCACAGTGACCCTATGGGACAGAGTGGAACTGCTCCGGTTTCTTTTTCTGTTTTTATTTTTTTTTTACCGTGATTAAGTGAAAGTATACAATCCAAATCAACTTTGCATGCCTGTCTATCTGAAGCTCCTTCTGCTGCCTTTCCCTGTGACAGCACACTCCTCCTTTTCAAGTTATACTTATACCCTCTTAACAAGCTCCTGTCCCCACCATGAGCAGGATAGGTCTCTTCACTTATGTAAGTCCTTTTCGGTTTCTTGCTGTAAGGTCTTGTAGTTCTCTCTGAATAGGTCTCTTATTTCTCCAGTTAGATTTATTCCTAGATATTTTATCTTCTTGGGAACTATAGTTAATGGTATTGATTTGGTCATTTCTTCTTTGATGATCTAGTTGTTGGTGTAAAGGAATCTTACTGATTCATTTATGTTTATCTTATATTTTGATACTTTGCTGAACTTGTCTGTTAGTTCCAGTAGTTTACTTATGGATTCTTTAGGACTCTCTGCATTCTCATCTGCAAATAGGGAGCTTTTTACTTCTTCTTTGCCGATGTGGCTGCCCTGTGTTTCTTCATCTTGTCTAATTGCTCTGGCTAGTACCTCCAATACAACGTTGAATAGAAGTGGTGAGAGTGGGCATACTAGTCTAGTTCTCATTCTCAGGAGGAATTCCTTCAGTCTCTCTCTATTCAGGATGATGTAGGCAGTTGACTTTGTGTAGATGCCCTTTATTGCATTGAGAAATGTAGCCGCTATTCCTATTTGCTGAGTTTTTAGCATGAATGGATATTGGACTTTATCAAATGCTCCAGTTTCTTGAAGAGCACCTGGTGGATTTAGACTACTGACATTTCAATTAGCAGATGTAGCACTTAGCCACTAAGCCACCGTGGTTTCCATATTTTACATAAAGTCAGGTGAAATGTGGAATTTGAGTGGGATACTTAAACAAAATACATCTAAAGATGAAACTTTCTCTATGAAAGGAATAATGGGGCTGACTAATATTTTAGAGTTCCTACAAACTGTAACTTACCCTAAATGGAACAACTTCCTGATCATTAATTCAGCTGTGACTGTGCCAAATCTAGTAGTGGGATTTTGTTTCTTTTTCCAAGAAAAAACAGAACTAAAAAAAAATCATATTTTAGCTCAGAGTACTTCATCACTTAATAAAATCATAGAACTCAATTCTGTGAATGTATTATAGATAATTATATTTGAACTTTCTGTCTTAGGAGGATATTAATACTTTTGTACTAATGCACACATTCAAATTATTTTTAAAAACTGACTTGTGATAGTAGCAGCTAGAGTCTTAAACATTAATTTTCTGTGACATCATATTTCAAGGATTTTGTAATGTGTTCCAGTGTTAGGGATCTTAAATTTCAATTAAATTAAGCTGAATTGATCCTGTGAAAAAGCCGTAGAACAAAGTAGAGTATTTTTCCAGAGTTAACCATTTCACACAACTGATTTTTTAAAATCTGATTTCAACATTACTCATGACTTTCCTTAAACTCCTTTGTGCACGTTCTCAAATCTATAGGCCATAAGAATCCCGTGTGATAACCAAATAAATAATGCAAAGAAATGCAACTTCTTTATCATGTTTGTCTGAGTACATCTGGTTTTTGTTTCTTGAGGTACTCAGAAAATTGACATTCTTGGGAAAAGTGGTTAGGTCGCTCCCCTTGTGTTTTTGTACAAGGCTAAACCAAACCAATTGCCATTGAGTTGATTTGGATTCATGGAGACCCCACGTGTGTCAGAGTAGAACTGTACTCCATAGGGTTTTCCACAGCAGATTTTTCACCAGTAGACTTTCAGGCCTTTCTTCTGGGGCACCTCTGGGTGGACTCAAACCTTCAATTTTTTGTTTAGTGACTGAGTGTGTTAACCGTTTGTACCACCCAGGGGCTCCATGTAGTCAGGTCTTAGTTACTAATTGCTGTTTTTCTCTCAGATGATACTCTTTCCTCTTCCCAGAGCTGTTGCTCTGAAGAACAAAGAACACATTGATAAGCCGGTGTTTTGCGCATAAAGCTTTACTAAGAACCCATAAAGAAAACTTAAAAGAACTTGCAAAAAAATTCCTATGCCTGTGACTTCTCAAAACTTTTTACTCTTTCAAGCTTATGCCCAATGATCGAAAATCAGCAGACCTGTTCTGCTTTTTTCCCTCTAGGAAGTCCCCTTTTGATCAGAATAGTGCTAGAAGGTTGCTCCTATGATCAGTTTAGCACCAAGATAAGGTCAGGCCTTAATTAATGAATTACCAAAGAATTCCTATGGAAATACACGTAACATCTACAGCATAACCATAGTTAGCTAATTAACCAATCAGTTATAATGATGAATGTGATTCTAATGAATATTTGACAAATAATTATTAATTCCCAGGTTTACACAATGAATGCATCAATCACAGTTGAAGCTATGGCATAGTGTAGGTGCCTAATTGTCTTTCTGAACTGTGGGCATGGTGTGATGACTTTTATCTGCTTAGAACTTTGGCAAAGTTTATCAAGCACTGTGTCACACATTGTTATAGAAAACTCACGAAACACATAAAGGGAAAATTTGTTATGATGATTGTTGCTGTTGTTATTGTTGTTGTTGCTTGTTGCTGTCTCACAGGGAGTAAAACTAAGTTTCAGAGATGCTGAATGTCTTTCCCATAATCACACATCTTTGTACTTTCTCTTTTAAGTGTGTCTTCTAACAATCTTGTTGACATTTGAAATCCTGGGTGTCCACATTTAGACTAGACCTTCCCTTTACTTTCCCAGACTCTTCATTAAATAATGCTGTCTGGTGTTGACTTAGAAAATTAATCAGCTTGCCACCTTATCACAGATGTAAATGGGAAGAGAATTTCACTTGCCACTGAGAGAGAGAAGTCCTGACTTATCCAAGAAAGAAAAGACTCTGGGAGCTGACATCCTTGTGTGTCCACTATGTAGATATATGAACAGTCAAGAGCAACTGCATCATTTTTTTCTCCATTAGAAATCTGGCAACATCTAGCACTGTTCAGGAAAGTTGAATCAACTGAACAAGTGTGTTTGCTAAAGTAAATACACTAACTGAAAGAAGAGTAAAACCAAAGCCCAAACCATCAGTAAAACAAAACAAAATGCTGAAGGGTGCTTTGGAATCAGACAGCAAACCCTAGAATGAAAAGGAAAGCTTAGAGCTCTGTATTCAATTCTCCTGTGATTTCTCTGGGGACATTACATGGCTTTGGAGTAAGTGGGCACAGTAAATGTGGAATAAGTCAATCAAGGAGTATTAATGGTAATGAAATTGAGCCTAGACTTAAGCAAAAGACTTGGATGGGAAAAGGAAGAGGGAGGTCATTTATGAGAAGAGCAATAGCATCTGCCCAGGAGCAGAAGTGGGAAAGAAAACAGTGAGTAGAAAAGATACGGGCCATGCTGAAGTCAGGGTAGCACCTAAAAGTAGAAGGAGACCACGGAGGACAGGAATGCCAGTTGTTGGGGAGTTCATTGTGGGGGGGCCTGGAGACCAAAGAATGAGTGGAGGCAGACACGGCGGGGGAAAATCTGGAGCAGCTGCAGCCAGTGAACACTGGGAATGTCCCTGCGTAGGAAATGTTATCCCATGAAAAGGTTTTTGAGTAGTGGATGGGTTTTTTGAGAGCCTGGGTACCTGTTGTCAAAAATATCACCAATATTTTAAAACTGATTCAGAATCTGGTGAAATTTCTAATAAAGACAAAAGCCCATTGCTGTTGAGTTGATTCTGACTCACATGACCCTGTAACACACGGTAGAACTGTACTGTAAAGTTTCCAAAGAGTACCTGGTGGGATTGAACTGCTGACCTTTTGGCTAGCAGCCATAGCTCTTAACTACTATACCATCAAGGTTTCCAGATTTTTAATAAGAATCTCATAAGTGGCATTAACAGTTTTACTCCAGACAGGGAGGAGCTACCCAGAAGAGGATCAGCAAAGCAGTGTGGCTATGTACACCTGTACCACACCTAGCTAGGAAGTATAGCTTTTGCCAGCTAAGGAAGGATTAGAAGTTAAAGTTAGACCCATACATGTTATTTGTAAGTATACTTAAATGAGTCTACACGTAAACTCTGCGTAGGCCTTTAACAAATTATATTCTAGGGCTCATTCAATTTTCAATTAGTTATTATGTTGTAGGCATTTGAAACCTGGGTGGCATAGTGGTTAAGTGCTATGGCTGCTGATCAGAAGGCCGGCAATTCGAATCCACCAGGTGTTCCTTGGAAACTCTGTGGTGGAAGTTCTGTTCTGGCATATAGGGCCACCATGAGCTGGAATCAACTCAATGCCAATGCGTTTGCTTTTTTGGTTTAGGTATTCACTTCAAAGTTCAGGTTCCCTTTCTAAAATGTCACATTCATATACAAGACGCAGTGCTGTTCAGTCGACTCCTACCCAGGGCAACTCTATAGGATGTAGTAGAACTGCTCCATAGAGTTTCCAAGTAGCGCCTGGCAGACTTGAACTGCTTAACCACTATGACACCAGGGTTTCTGATATATTCATATATTCTAAAAATATTCTATATTTCTAAACTGTTATGTTCATGTATTCTAAAATGTGATATTTATCAGTTCATCGATCATTTCTTTAGTGTTTATTATACTATGATAGCCTTTGGGATCGAGTTGATTTTGTCTCATAGTGACCCTACAGGAGAGAGTAGAATGGCCATATAGATTTCAAAGAAGCAGCTAAGGGATTTGAATTGCAGACCTTTCGGTTAGCAGCCAAGCACTTGACCGCTGCACCACAGAGTTCCATCGTACTGTGATAGGAATACAAATAGAATATTTTTTATTTTGACAATTTTTTTTTTCCTCTCCAGAAACACTAAGCTTAGTAGGGCAGGCAGACATGAAGGTAAAAAAAATGTCTTTTGGAACTGGATCCACTTGACAAAGTCCTATTTAAGGCAGAGGCTGATTCAAGACTGGGTACCTCAGATTCTTTAAGCATGCTGTGTGAGTTTTACCAACTACTCTCATCGTGCTTAATGGTATCCAAAAAGTTGTGTCACCATTTGGGTAATGGCGTTGTATGTGCAGTGGTTGGGAACATAAACATTAGAGTCAATAGGATGTGTGCTTTGATCCTATCCCTGCTACTTGTTGCTTGGCTCACCTTGAATCAGTTAACTTTACAAGCATCATTTTTCTTTCCTTTAAAAAAAGGATAACTATTTGACATGGTTGTTTGCAGATAAGGAAACATTGCCCAGCAATTAGCAAATGTCTTAGTACAGATGCTGTAGAAACAGAGGTTGCAACAAAGTTTCAGTGCTTTTTATTAGAAGGTCTAATCCCAAGGCAGCGACAGTGAGGTCAAGGAGAGTGAGCCTACAATGGATGAAAAGAGCAACTATGTAATGTGGCCAGATCAGTCATACAGCCACCAAGGATGTCCGTGCTTCAGAGAAGTCCAATAGGGAAAGGCTTGGGGAGGAATTTCATTGTCCAGATCCCTCTCTTGTCTTACCATTCATCAACCAGTTTGCCCAGCCTGACCTCAGAAATGCCCATTTTTTAGGCAGTGGTGGTGAGACAGCAGTAGTTTTCAGCAAGCCTCCAGTCTAGGCAGTCCCTGGGAACATCTGTTATGGAATCAGTGTGCCACTTCCTCCAGCCTGGGGTATCTTGTTTTCACCTGATGCCTGGTTTTGATTAAAGGACTATGTCATGTTCAAAGGCCCCTACTCAGCTCAGCCTTTGCATGCCCTTATGTAATTAGTTTGTTTAAACTGTGTCTCTGATTAAGTCAGGTCTTGACTGTGGCCTGAAGTACAAGAGTGTAATAGGATATACTTATTAAACAGATGTTGGACCTTAATGGATATTTGAACAATCAATCAGAATTAAACTTTCAGTAACTACTGTAGAACAAGTAATCGTATATCCTTACATAAACAAAACAATGTGGCCTCCTAGGGATTCTGTAGAGCAGCGGAATCTCCCTATAGGCTGCGTATCAGAGTCAATAAGAAGATATCTCACAATTCCGATTTCCAGGCCCCCCTAACCAGCTGTTTTGATTCATAGATCAGGGGTAAAATTTAGGAATCTGAATTTTTAGACTCCCAGAAAAAAATTATGATGTACAGTTGTGTTTGGAGACCATAAGACTAGAGATAATTAGAGATGGTCATTTAAAAGTTGTCAACTGTTTAATATTAAACATCAATATTTTCATTTATTAAACAAAATTTTTCTCCCTCCCTCTATCCCTTCTTCCCTCCCTCCTTCCTTTCTTCCCTCCCTCCCTCCCTCCCTCCCTCCCTCCCTCCCTCCCTCCTTCCCTCACTCCCTCCTTCCCTCCTTCTCTCTCTCCCTCCTTTCATTCATTCACCCTGTAAATTATATACCCCTGAGCACCTGGTAAGCACAAGTTGCTGAACTAGACTCTGTGGGGATATAAAGTATGCCTAAGACTCTTCTGCTCCAAAAACTGTTGGCGATTTAGCTAACAGTGGGGAGATCAAATGTTTACTCAGCCCCTGGTATGTGTCATGAATGTGCTATTTACATGCTTTTGTATCCTACACCTCATAGAAGCCCTAAAGGGGAGGCAGTGTCATCTTCATTTTTGTTTACAGGTGAAGAAGCTGCAACTTTTCAAAAAGAGGCTTGCTCCTAAACATACAACTAGGTGGTGACATTTGCTGTTACAAGGATGATAATCAATGTAAATCAAAATCCTCACTTTTTCACTTCTCTGTACAATACTGACACCAGCTGCCCATACAGCACTTCTTTCTTTGACCATAGCCACCTAGATCTAGGTCAGGCACTCCCGGGAAACAAGCTAAGGGACAGAGTCCTCTAGACTGCCAAGGATGCTCAAGACCTCCAATGCCAGCTGCAAGTTCAGAACTCTACATTGGCATCCTCACTTCTGAGGTGCTGGTTACAAATTCAGGCTTTCCCCATTGCCATTTCAGGATGCCAGCCACAAGCTTGGGAACCTCCTTGAGGTCTCTCACTTCTAACCTGCTGGCTAAAACTTTGAGGAGTCTCGCTACTCCCTCAGGACACCAGCTGTAAGTTCAGGAGTTGCCAGCCTTCTTCACTTTTAAACTACTGCCCTCCACAACTGCTATGGGTTTGACAATTTGCTGCAACAGCCCACAGAACTCATGGAAAATGCTCTACTTAGGATTAACATTTTATTATAGAAAAAAAAAAGATACAAATGTAGACACATACAGGACAAGGTCTGGGAAGGTTTCTAGTACAAATTTTCTGTGTCCCAAGGGGCACACTACCATCCCAAGTTCATTGATGTCTTTCACCAACCAGGAAGCCCATGAAGTTTCCGTGTCCAGAATCTTTATT
Organism: Heterohyrax brucei; assembly: GCA_028571685.1. Lineage (NCBI taxonomy): Eukaryota > Metazoa > Chordata > Mammalia > Hyracoidea > Procaviidae > Heterohyrax > Heterohyrax brucei. The sequence goes on from CM053156.1 coordinate 67,587,914, forward strand.
GGCCACATTACATAGTCGTAATTTGTTAAATCAGATTTCTTCCCTCTGGGGTCAGTTGATATCACCACACAGAATAGTCTCAGTAGTCTGGTCACTCTTCACACATGAGTAATCTCATTAGCATAAACTCTTAGGTGTAGTATGGTCTCAAGGCCCAGATAACAGGCACCTCAGTTACTCAGGAAATTGCGAGGTTTTAGTGTTATCTTGAGCCTTGTTCACTCAGTGGTTGATAATCAAAAGGTTGGCTTGGCTGCTAACCAAGAAGATCAGCAATTCAAACCCACCAGCTGCTCTGTGAGAGAAAGAAGTGGGAGTCTGCTTCAGAAAAGATTATAGCCTTAGAAGCACCATGGGGCAGTTATACTCTGTCCTCTAGGGTTGCTATGAGTCAGAACAATTTGATTTGGGATTTTCATTTGCTTTTTTTAGAGTTATCTCTTAGGACACAAGGGCAAAGGCCAAATTACTTTGGGTAAAGTTAAATTCTTTACCTCACAACTATACAGAAAGCTGCTTTAATATGATACTCGTTTTATTTATAGTGACAGGTTGAAAAGACAGGGGTGGGGTACCCAACATTTTCTGTTACAGTTTCTAACAAAAGCCTTCAACTTGCATGCCTTTTGTCAGAGACTTTTTTAAACTGGCTCTAAAGACTTCCTCTGGAAACCCTGGTGGTGTCGTGGTTCAGAGCTATGGCTGGTAACCAAAAAGCCATCAGTTCAAGTCCATCAGACACTCCTGGGAAACCCTCTGGGGGCAGTTCTGCTCTGCCCTACAGCTTTGCTGTGAGTTGGAATCGACTCGACTGAAGGTTTTTGTTTTTTAAGCCTTCCTCTGAGGCATGTAAGCCTGTTTTTCTCATGTAGATTAACATGTGCATTATGAATTCACTGTCAATGTCAGCAGGCTAGCTTTTCCAATTTTACTAACGTCTTTTCTTCTCAGGAGCTGGAAATGTTCTCAAAACTGTCCTGAAAGCAAGTAACGCTTTCGGTCGTTGTCACCTTTCGTGAGGAACAAGCAGCAACTTTGCTTTCTGACTTCATTCTCCTGGTGACATTTTTCACACAGGCTCTGACAGAGACAGCAATTATAAAGACATCCAGGTTGGCATTCAAGGATTCTTGAAGTTAACAAATTGTCCAGGGATAAATGACAATGAAGTTGGCAGACTACAAGTTCCTTCACGAAAATGCACTCAGCAGAGAATTGGACCAAACCTAGCACAGAGGCTCCTGTCACCTGCGTTCACAGAGGAGCTTTGTTGGGTATGTGTTGAGAGTGCAGGTCAGCTTCAGGGTGAGTCTCTTGGGAGTGCAATTTGGCTTAGACCAGCTGGACTGTGGACTTGTCAGCAGCTTGGAATGGTAGGAAGATTTATGAGAAAACCAGTAAAAATATATATTTAAGCAAATACTGTCTTGATTTGCTTATAGTACGCAAGGAAAGGGATAATGTCCATTTAGATCTAATTCCTTCCGCATAAATTCACCACTTATTGGGCACCTTGGTGCTCAAAATCTCTCAAATCAGACCCACACACCAAAATTTCAACCTCCTTCCACTGTTTCCTCTCTGAGCAGACTCTCTTCCAGGTAGCTGGAATCTTTGGCATGGTGATGCCTTGTACTTGATTCCCTTGGCCTGGAAATGCCTCTCCCAACTTCCCACTGGCACTCCAGCTCAAAGTTGCCCTTGCTGTGACCCCCAAGAGAACCACCTTCCTTCTTGGACAGTCCTGGAGGGCAGGAATTCACTCATAGTGCCTTGGGGCTCATGGGCTGGTCTCAGTGAGCTTTACCTGAAGACAAAGGTTATACGAAATTTAGGGCCAGACCAATTCCTAAGGACAATTCTCTATGGGGTTTCAGGTAAATTTTTATTGAAGTATAACATACATAAAAAAATAAAATAAAATTGCATGTATAGCAACTAAGGTTTCTTAAAGCTTTACAAAGTGAACACACCTGGATACCCAGCACCCAGATAAAGAAATAGACTATCACAAGCACCCTGTAAGCCTCTCATGCCACCTAATAGTTACAACTCCTACCCTGAAAATAATGTTCTCCTGACTTCTGATACCATGTTGGAGGTGTTGTTAAGTGCTGCTGAGTTGACTTTTGACTCACGGTGATCCCACGTGGTGGAATAGATATGCCGCATAGGGCTATCTAGGCTGTATTCTTTACAAGAGCAAATTGCCAGGTCTTTTTCTCATGAAGCCACCGGGTGAGTATGAGCTGCCAACTTTTTGGCCGGCACTTGAGCACTCAGCTACTACACCACCAGGCTCCTTCACTATACCATGCACAGCTGTGGTGAGTCATTTTTAGTGGTTGTGTGATAGTTTATGGATATACTGTAGTTTATGCAACCGTTCTTCATTCCTCTAGTGTTGGACCGTGAAGATGCTTATTTTCTTCCAACTGTGAGGCTGTTTGGGATTGTTAAGTCCATCAGGAAGCCCAAATATGTGTCATCAAGACCCACTGAAGCGCAAAATAAGTAATCTAGTGCGACCATCCACCAGTTGCAGTTGAGTTTATTCTGACTCAGACTGGATCTCCTGTGTGCAGGACAAAAGTGTGCTCCGCAGGGTTTTCAAGATTGTAATCTTTTGGCTTTTTTGGTGCAGATCATCGGCCTTTCTTCTGAGGCACCCCGGGTAGGTTCAAACTGTCAACTTTTTGGTTGGTGGTTCGGTGCTTCACCACTTAACCATGGGCACAACCCGAGGATGCCTTAGCTGGACAGGGGTGGTACTATCACCACTACGTTTCCCTCAAAGCTAGTCCTGTGTCTTCCGCTTCGGTATTCTAAAACCTTGTTTGTTTCTATAACACAGTTTGCATGTCCTTGTCTCAAAATTGTTAAATGGGAAAATAAACTTAAGAGCTACCTTCCTCATTCCCAGGGGATGAACTTGTACCCTGAAATGTGGCTTTCTCTACCCAAAAACAAACACACCAAGCCCATTATTGTCAAGTTGACTCCAACTTATAGTGGCCATAAGGGACAGAATAGAAGTGTTCCACAGAGTTTCCAAGGAGCACCTGGTAGATTCGAGCTCCAAACCTTTAGGTTAGCAGACGTAGCTCTTAACAACTACACCAAATTTAAGTGAAAGCCAGAATCACTTGGAGGGTTTCTTCATACCCTCTGGTTGGTTCTGTCCCCAGAGTTTCTGATTCACTGGTTCTGGGGTGGGCCAAGAATTTGCCTTCTTACCAAGTCCCAGGAGCACTGGTGGCACAATGATTAAGTGCTCACCTGCTAACTGAAAGGTCAGTGGTGCAAACAAAGCACTGGCTCTGTGGAAGAAACACCTGATGATCTGCTCCTGTAGAGATTACAGCCTAGGAAACCCTATGATACAGTTGTATGCTGTCACAGTGGATTTCCATGAGTCAAAGTTGACGTGACGACACCTGTCTTAGCTATCCAGTGCTGCCATAACAGAAACACCACAAGTGGATAGCTTTAAAAAACAGAAATTTATTCTCTCACCGTTCAGAAGGCTAGAAGTCCAAATTCAGCAGCCCATCTATAGAAGAAGGCTTTCTTTCTCAGTCAACTTTGGAGGAAGGTCCACGTATCCTTTCAGCATCTGTGGGATAGGTGTTTCTTGAAGATCTCTATGTGTGTTGCAGTTGATCTTCCTGTGGGTCTAGGAGGATCTCAACACAGGGTCCCAGGTCCAAAGGACACTCTCCATTCCTGATTCTCCTTTCATGGTGCTAATGAGGTCTCTCTCTACTTTCTTTTTTCTCTTGTAAGATAAAAGGTTTGCCTCAAGCAAGGGTGTAACTTGAGTAAGTGTGTGACTTTAGTGATGGTGTGAGCTGAGTCATACCCTCTTCTAAGACTGTGACTCAAGACACACTCCGCACTGATCTTGCTTCATTTACATGTGTTTCTGTTGTTAGGTGTTATTGAGTTCTGACTCACAGTGAGTCCATGTACAAAGGAACAAAATACTGCCCAGTTCTGAACCATCCTCACAACTTTTGTTGTGTTTTATCCCGTTGTTGCAGCCACTGTGTCAATCCATGTCATTGAGAGGGCTTTTTTTTTTTTTTCATTTTTGCTGATCCTCTACCTTAGCAAGCATGATGTCCTTCTCTTGCCTAGGGATTGATCACCCTTGATAACATGTTCAAAGTATATAAGATGAAGTCTCACCATCCTTGCTTTTAAGGAACATTCTAGTTGCACTTTGCCAAGACAGATTGATTGGTCCTCTTGGAGCCCATTATATATACAGTATTCTTCAACAACATCATAAAAAAGATATCAATTCTTCTTCAGTCTTTCTTATTTATTGTCGAGGTTTCACATGCACAAGAGGGAACTGAAAATACTATGGCTTTGGTCAGGGGCACATTAGTGCTCAAAGTAACATCTTGGGTTTTTAACACTTTAAAGAGATCTTTTGCAGCAGCTTTGCCAAATGCAATGTATCATTTGATTTCTCAACTGTTGCTTCCATGGGCTCTGATTATGGATCTAAGAAGAATGAAATTCTTGACAACTTAAATATTTTCTGAATTTACATGTAGAGGTTAGGATTTAATACATCACAAAATGGAAATTAATTGTGTCTGATTTCAAAACAGAAGACAATCATATAATATCAGAAATCACAACCTAGGCAAGCGACATGTATTTTTTGGTATGAAATTCAATCTATGACATTTCACCTTTTGACCTCCCCCAAATTCGTGTCCTTAACGCATGCAAAACAACTCTATAATGTCATCCCGAATGTCATAAACTAACTCTTAGTCTAAGATCTCATCTTCTGAGTTACCTAAATCAAATTTGGGTGAGACTTTAGGCAAAATTCCTCTTCATCTGTGAATCTGTGAAATCTAGAATGCAAGTTTTCTGGTTCCAAATTACAGTGGTGCAATGAACACAAAGTAGACATTTCCATTTCAAATGGGAGAAATTGGAGGGAAAAAAGAGATAACAAGCATGATGCAGTTCCCAAACCCAGCAGAATAATTTATATTAGCTCTGAGGTTTTGAAAATAATCATCTCTGAGATCATCTGGGCAAAGGCCTTGCTCTCCATACTCTGGGTGCTGGCCGTGCTGTCTGGATTCTGGGTGGAGTCCTCTGGGCCTGGGGTCTCAGCTTCACCTTCCGGATCTACTGGGACATCAACTCTGCCCCCTTAGCTTTGGGTGATACCACTCTCCTGAATCATTTGAGTGGTAGCCCCACATGCCTGACCCTGACAGTCCTTGTTCCTCTACTCTTTGGACATGGCAGCCCCAACCCTTCAGCTCTGGGCAGCAGCTGTGTCACCCCACTACATCTTAATGGCAGCCCCACACTCTGGAACCAAATTGGCAAAGACCAGACTCTTTGAAACCCAAGAGGCTGTAGCCTCACCCTTTGAGATCCAGAAGGCCATAGACCCATCCTTTGAAATCAAGAAGACCCTATTTCCCATGCTCCTTTTAACACTTCTGCTGACCTCTGAGTTGCTTCAAGGTTAATACTTTTCTTTCCTTGCAGGGTCACAGAAGCAGCCCCTTTAGCATGTTTCCTGCCTGTAGAACCCCAAGACATGGACAATGTTATTTCTCCTCGGTTTTTCTCTGTCCCCTTTCATCTAAACTGATGGAATTTATGCTGTGGTAGTTAGTTAGACCAATCAGTCACAGGCTTAATCACTTTAGAAAAACATTGCATAGCCTCATCTTTGATGAACATTCTAGGACATGAGTTCCTAGTTTGCACAACAGAATTTTCCAAATATTTAAAGTCTGTTTTCGTTTGTACAGTTAACTTTTAAGTCCATCTCTTTCATCTTGCATTATACTATAAGCAGCAAGGAGAAACTAAGCTCGTTTGAGATACGGTTTAGAAATCTCTTCAGCCAGATATCTAAGTCCATCACTTGCAAGCTTGCAAGTTCTACCTTCACCAAATATTTGAACATAATTCAGCCATTGTCCAATCATATGCTCATATTTTTCTTTTAAAGCCTTACAGGAAGCACATTTAACATCCTCATTTCTAGCAACATTCTGTTGTTTACTTCATATATGTTCTCTATGATGATAGAAATTTTCCCTATAGCTCTCTTCACTTCCTTTTGAGCCTTCACCGGGATTGCCTTTGACATTCATAATTTCACTAATATTCTCTTCATGGTAATCCAGGCTTTTACTATTAGGCACCTTAAAACTCTTTCTGCCTCTTCCCGTTACCCAATTCCAAAACTACTTCTACATTTTAGGTATCTGTTAGAGCAGTACCCCATCCCTGGTACTAAATTCTGTGCTCATTATGTAGTGTTGCTGTAACAGAACCATCACCAGGAAATGGCTTTAATATACAGAAATTTATTCTTTGACAGTTTAGGAGGTTAGAAGTCCAAATTCAGGGCACCAGCTCTAGGTGAAGGCTTTTGGTCTGTATTGGCTCTAGAAGAAGGTACTGGTCTTTCAACATGTGTGGGCCCAGCACTCCTTGGAGCTCTCCATGGGTTTTGACATCAACTTCCCCTGGATCTAGGAGGTTCTCAGCTCAGGGACTCTGGACCCATAGGAAACACTCTGCTTCTGGCTCTTCTTTCTTGTTGGTAGTGAGTTACTTTTCCTCTCTGCTTACTTCTCTCTTCTTTTATCTTTATCAAAGGTGTGATTCAGGCAAGGAGGGGATGTTAGTAAGGGTGTGACTTGAGTAAGGCTGTGACTTGTAAGGCTGTGACTCAAGGTACACCCCACACTCATCCTGCCTCCTTAATGTCTGAAAACCACAAATTAAATCTGTTGCTGCTGAGTTGACTCCAACTCACAGCAATCCTAGAAAACAGAGTAGAGATGCACCTGTAGAGGTTCCAAAGAGCACCTGGCAAATCTGAACTGCCAACCTTTTGGTTAGTAGCCACAGCACTTAACCGCTACACCACCAGGGTTTCCCCTTAACATATAAAAGTTAGAATTTACAACACATCACAAAACGGAGAATAATTACATCATATCTGAAAAATGAAGGGCAACCATATGATACTGAGGATCACAGCCGAGCCAAAGTCACATGTATTTTGGGGGGACACAACCCACTCCATGAAAGCACCCAACAATAAGAAGTCCCAGGTGATGTGGATGCTGCTGGTCCAGGGACACCACTTTGAGAATCACAACCCTACACCCACTGTTGCCTCTTTTACGTCTATTTCAAATAGATAGAGACCTCCTCTCCTTTTGGTGGCTAGTTTCTTCAGTTGAAAACACTGTTTCTCTCCAAAGTACTTCTAGAAAATTCACTGTGAGCCGGTACCAATCTTAGTCATATTGACTGAGCCATAAATAAGGCCCACTTGGACCCTGCCCCATGGAGTTTACATTCCACGTGGGAAGAAAGGTATCATTTGGGTGTGTGTAAATGTCATTAACTCCAAATGTGGGTGAAATGTTGATTTTACTAAACTGACAATAGAAAAAACAAGACAGAAATGGTCTAAATAATGAAGAAACCTACAGATAAATGCTTAAATGGTCAGATAACTGGTTCCCCAAAAATTGGAAAAGAAGAGAACTTGTTGTCTTCAAGCCAGGCATTTTAGCAAGCGTTGTTTCTTTCTCCTTGCACACCCATCTTCAATGTTTTACAGATGTCAGCTTATTACTGGCTTAATAAGGTGGCCTGTTCTTCAGTGTCCCATTGTTTGCAGACTGTTTCTGTGAGACTAAACCAAAAAATAGGAGTGAAAAACAAAACAACAGTGACAATTACAACAAACACAGAGGTAGGCTGGTTGTGAAATGCAGCAATCAACTACGGCAACTCTTGAATAACTTGATGTCCTTGAGGCTTTTGCTCAAACACACAACTCAAAGCTCTGCAGCCTTGTCCCAGTGGAGGTAGGGGGAGGCGGTGGGCAGCACAAAACCAACACGAGGGGGCCTCCCTGCAGCAGCCCAGAAAACACTTGTGAATGTGGCAGGAAATGAGATCTTAAGTCAGTGCATAAAACAATCAAATCCATCACAGCCTTGGAATGGCCCCTCATAACTCAGAGACTGTCACAGCCCTTTGTGCGAGTAGAGGTAGTTGTAGTAGAAGAAGTGACAAACTGAGCTCCGAGTCTGCTAAATCCGTTCTGGCAGCCAGAGGAATATATTTCCAAAGCCAAGTCACATCATTTTCCTTGAGTTCATTTGACTGCAGGCTAAGAAGCTATTGCAGAAAACAAAGGGATGGTGGTAGGAGGGCTGGGATAATGAATACTAATGAATTTCATTCTCTGCTTTGAGGTTGGGCTGGTTCTGGTAGGATAAGAAGACAGGTGAAGAAGAACAAATTCAAACTGATGTTTGAACATGGATGGTCTTGGCCATCTATATATAATGACACAAGTTTACCATGTGCCTACTCTGTGTCTGAGACTGGGCTTGACAGAGATGAAGGCTGCCTGCTCCCTGTCCTCAGGGACCCCCTAGTTTGTGGGCAATACAGGTTTACAAGCAGTCATGGTCATTGGATGTTTGACTGCTGGCTGAAATGTTAGTAGTTCAAATCCACCCAGAGCTGCCTTTGAAGACAGGCTTGGCAATCTGCTTCTGAAGGTCACAGTTTTGAAAACCCGATGGAACATCAGCTCTGCACTCACGGGGTTGTCCTAAGTTGGAGCTGACTTGATGGCAACTGGAAAAAAGATGATAGAAGGATAAACGTACAGTAAAGAAGAAGTCAGGAATGTTTCTTGGAAGACATAGCTGCTTAACCAGACTTTTCTAGGGCAGTTGTATCGATAACAAAATAAAAAAGAAAGAAGGAACACCATCGCAGTTGAGTCGATTCTGACTCACAGTGATCCCACAGAACAGAGAAGAATTGCTTCCTAGTGTTTCTAAGGAGCAGTTGGTAGGCTTGAACTTCCATCCTTTTGTTTAGCAGGCTGAGTTCTTAACCACTGGTACACCAGGGCTCCAATACATCACTAGACACTTCTTAGTGCTTACTGGGTGATTACCACGAGGTTTAATTAAAGCTGGTACAAGAAAGCTACGGTGGCCAGAGCTCCTGATTTCCTCAGACAGTCTTAGTTTTACTCATTTTCTCTCTTGGCCTCAAGCCTGAATTTTGATGCAGGACAAAGGGCATATACAATAAATATTAGCATTTACTAGGATCTAGAATAAGACTGGAAGGATAACTTCTAGTGCCCTCCTTGCCACTACCTTTCCTGGTCCCACCAAATCCTCCTTGCATTCAGTTTTGGATTACCTCCACTTGGTGGCAACCTCTCATTGGCCACACATCTCTACTGTGGCTGTGGAGAGGCACCAAAGAGGCCAGACTTACCTTAACCAGAGCCAGCCCTCAGCAAGCATCTGTTGGCATGGGATGGGCTCTAAGGGAAGTCTGAACTTACCAGTCTTCAAGACACGCATTACTGACTTCCCAGATTTGGTAGAGGACAGAGCCCAAACTAATTATTGAGGGATCTTCAAAACTACTAAACTAAAATTAAAAGAGGACAAAGGTTTTTCATATTTATGGACACCCAATTTGATACATCACTCTGGGCTGGGCAGAGGGCTGCTATTTTGCTGATCATATGAGCATATTCTTTGTGGATGGGATATTGTTCTCAATGCCTATAAAAATCTTTGGATCATTCTAAGCAGTAAATCAGCTTCAGGGAATCTCTCTTGAAAATAACCGAGAAATGCAGATAAAGCTGTTTTCATAGTGATGCTCTAATGTTAGAAAACAGGCACAGACACACAGACACACACAGAGACAGACATACAGCCCGGAAAGCAATTCAGACATTCACTAAAGGGGAATGACTTACTAAACTATTGTAATACATTTAATACATTTATAAAAAAAGACTATTATACAGTGTCTTAAAAGAATGACATTGAAGATTATGCAGAACCATCGAGATGCTTACAATATGATGCTAAGTAAAAGAAGCAAGTATGGACTCTGATAACCATAGGTCAAGCATCCACCGAAACCTAGCCGGAATTAGTCATGCCAGAATGGTAACTGTGTTTTGCACTTGTGAAAACCCTTTAGTCATCTCTGGTTTAGTGTTTTTCTGTGATGAGTTATTTTTTCTTTTTTTTAATTTTAAAATAAACAGGAATAGATCTTTGAAATCATTTATTTGTGTTTAAGACTCAAAAATTGCAAATTATTTTGATGCATTCATTAATTAAACACCAAAAGCTCCGATGTGTAAAAGAAGCTTGTTCATTCTTATTACATATCTGGAGTAGTGATTAAGTGCTAGGGACGCACCGAGCACTCCTTGGAAACTCTACAGGGTTGTTTTGCTCTGTCCTACAGGATCACTGGGAGTCAGAAATCAACTCGACAGCAATGAGTCTGGTTTTATTCTACAAGGGAATGACCTTTCTTTAATACAGATAGGGACTGAAAAATTGTGATCCCTGGGGACCAAGTCCATTACTGCTCATGTTTGTAAATAAAGATTTTTTGGAACATAGCCATGCCTGTTAGTCAACAGTTGCTTTGGAGTTACCACAGTGGGGCTGAATGGACCACAGGGCCTGCTCTGCCAAAAATGCTTACTCTCTGATTCTTTGCACAAAGTTTGCCGAGCCCTGGTTTGTTCTACTTCAGCTTGGGTAACTGCTACAGGTCTCCTGTCTCATTTCTGTTAGGAAAGTCAGTTTGGAAGTTGGACATCTAACATTAGCTGAATCCATAAGCCCACTGGGAGTGTTTTCACACTGGCATTCATGATATAACTTAGTTTGGATTTGGCCTGATGGATACTACGTATTACTAGGAAAAAAAAATCAGAAATTTGTTTCTTAAAGAACAGTTACACCCTGATAGTCAAGCCTTAGGAACACTCCCCCACCTACATCAAGCAGGTTCTGGGTAACTAACTCCCACCTCCACAGCTAAAACCACTCCACTGCCTTAAAGGGAAGGTTCAGGGTATTAGTACTATAGCTGTTAGCCACTCTAACCACAGAAATGGGGTTTTATTAGCAATATAGCAGGAAGGTCACTCCTCCAATGACTGCAGAGTCTTACCCAAAAGCAATTCAAGGTCATCAGAATCACAATGATCTGATTCTCAATTAAGTGGGGATGACAATTTAATTAACAGCACCCACTTAATTGTTGATGGCTGGAAGCTGGGACTAGCAAGCTATGTGATGGCCCTGAAATACAGTAGAAGGCTTTCTGTACCACCTGACTCTAGGGACCCTGTGCACTCTCTGGGCAAATAAAGAACCCAAAGAAAGTAAACTTAGAAATCCAGTTTTGATATGAAATGATACTGTGAAGGAATCGGTACATGCTGCCCAGATCGAGGCTCCTAGGTAAGCTCCCTCAATGCTTACCATTCAATACGTGCGTGTGTTCATTTGTTCCTTCACTTACTCGCTCATCAATTGTCTGTCTCCTTTCCTATTTCCTTCCTACCTACCTTCCAACATCAATTAAAAACTTATTCCTGCTCTATTAAGTACCAAATGCTTTGTAGGATACCCATCTTTTTATTGGAAGAGGTCAGGGCATTCTGAATTTCAAGAGAAAGAATGATAATGATGGTACTGATAACCATAGTTTATTGAGCCCTTATCATGCACCAGGCACTCTGCCTAAGTGCTTTAATCTCATTATCTTATATTATGATCATAAAGCCCTGGGAGTTAGTATTATCATCTACATTTTACCAGTGAGGGGAAGCCGCAGCTTAGGGAGATCAAGTAACATCTCTAGGGTCATGCAGCTAATAAAGGGCAGAACCCAGATGCGGCAGTGATATGTCTAATGCTCTTGCCCTTAAAAAAACTGGTAAATGCTATCTCCTCCCAGGTTCCAATCCTGTGTCACAGCACACAGCACATCCCACATCTTCCCTAACAACCATTGGTACTTCCTGCTTTGTAAGAGAACTGTGCTCCATAGAATTCTCAAGAATACAGGTTTTGGGACGCAGATCACCAGGTCTTTCTTCTAAGGCACCTCTGGGTAGACTGGAATCACCAGCCTCTCACTTAGCGGTGAGCATATTAACCATCTGCAACCCTCTCCAAGGACTTTTTTTATGTTTCTCCTTTTAGTAGACTTATTTCTGTGTGCCTCCAGAAGTCGTAATTCTCAGCGCAGAGGATTTAGAATGCCCTCTCTAGCTGTTCCACGCTACTGTTGTGGGAATCACGTACCCCTCATGGTATGGCTGATAGGAGCATTGAAGAGTTGGGGTCAAAGAAACGGAGTTCTATTCCCGAAGGCCATCATCCCATGACTTCAGTATCAGGTCTCTTCTCCCCATTCTTTTCGCCTTTCACCTTAGACAGAGACTGGAATACAAGGACTGGATTACAGCGCACCTATCAACCCCTCCCAGTTGTTTCAAATTTGGCAAAAAATACACATAGATTTTTCTATACTTTTTAGTTGATTCTCAATGGGGCCTGTGAAAGGTAAGGAAAAATGGATCCAATCTCCGTAACAGTTTTCTCAGGTCTGTGGCCCACAGACCATGTGTGGTGCTCTTGTCAAAAATGCATGTAGCTGGACTTGGCTCAGAACTGGACTAAACTTGGGTGTTTGGCCTGTGCAGCCCAGGAATCTGCATTTTTAAACAAATACTCCTTATGATTTTGATACACACACAAAAATACCTGCTCATCAAGGTTCCAATAGCATGCTGCGGTGACGTCTGAAGTGGAATCTTCCTGGCGTCCTGCGGGGAACCGGGGCTTAGAGAGAAGCCAGGGTCCTGCTGGGGGCTGGCAGGGATGGGCCTGAACAGTGAGGCTGCTCCTATGCAGATGCCGACTCAGACGGATTTTTCATGTGGCCTTGCCCCTTGGCAAGTAATACGACAGGCAAGCCAGCCCAGTCTCTGCTGTTCTCAATGACTGTGACTGCTCTGCGTGTGCACACAGGAACTCAGGGAGCTTGTTTCCAATGTTGTGACCAACTTTTATCCTGAGCAGCCCCCGGGGCTCTGTTTGTAACCCTGACCAGGGGCCTCGGAGGCCTGGGTCATAGCTTTGTCTGTTCTGGAGCAGAAGGAGCACGGGCTGACCTATCCCGGGCTTTCTGCAGCCTTGTTATTGCCGGATTTTGTGTGTTTCCTTGTTTTTTACAATCCCCTGGAGCCCCTCAGACTGGCTACAGTGCAGGGAGCTCTTGTCTGGTAAGTGGCTCTGAGAGCCCTAGGCAGGAAGTCCCCACTCTGCCTTCACTTACAGTCCCAGTTTAATGTGGGCTAGGAGGCCTGTCACAGCACAAACCATGGTTATACAGCTTCAGGAGGTGACCTTCTTGTGTCAGGCCACAGACACATTATTGACACACTAGACCCTGCCCCTGGCGTCTAGCTAAGTGGCTCACTTCCGGGCTTTCTCAGGCTCCAGTGGAAACAGGTCACCTCATCTGGCAGGAACTCCCCTAACTTGCTGTTTTCTAGCCCGTGGAATACTAGAAATTTCTTTTCCTCTTGAACCAACTGCTTCCTCCCTCTTTCCTTCCCTGTCTTCCCTAATCCCACCAGGCCAGAAATGGTAAAAAAGATAAAAAAACAAAAGCAGAAACAGTTACTGCAGAGTCTATTCCAATTCGTGGCAACTCCAGTGCATCAGAATAGAAATGAGCTTCATAGGGTTTGCAAGGTTGGGACTTGTTCAAAGCAGATGGCCAGGCCTTTCTTCCAGGGTGCCTCTGGGTAATTTCCAACCATGAACCTTTTGGCTAGTAGTCAAGCACTTAACCATGTGTGCCACACAGGGACTTCAGGTCCTAGATTTCCAAGAGCTAATTTCTTAGAACTTCTGTCCCTAGTTTCTCAAGTTTATAAACACATAAAAGCCAATTGTTGATAACTCAATGAATACTCATTCCAGGTGGGGTAAATTATAATCCCAGGAGGTATGTGACACCTCTTTCTCTCCCTGACCCCTGATTCATTACCAAGTCCTGACCTCTGTACTTTCTACCTCCTGCTACACCCCACCTACTTCTCTCTGCACCCGCAATCCCATCCTTGTACAGGCTTCCATCTCCCGAGCCCCAGTGACTGAAAGAACTTCTTGTTTTCATTTTCTCTTTTGCCTCTCTTGCCTTCAGATTCGTTTGTACAACTGATCAGAGCAATCTTTAATCTTTTCTAAAATGAAAGTTTCATTAAGCAAAACACAGCTAAAAAGCAAAAACAAGACCAAACCCCTTGTAGTTGAGCCAATTCTGACTCATGGTGACCCTGTGTGTTAGAATACATAGGGCTTTCACGGCTGTGATCTTCATGGAAGCAGATTGTCAGGCTTTTTTTTTTTTTTTTCCCAACAGCATCATTGGGTGGATTTGAACACCCAACCTTTGGGTTAGCAGTCAGGCAAAAACTGTTTATATCACCCAGGGACCATTCCTAGTTTAAGAGTTCAGACAACCTACAACATTTGATGTGGTTCCCACAACCTCTCCAAGCATTTTTTTTCTTCACCTCTTATGTGTTTTCTCTAGGTTAACCAGATGTCTTTACATTTCTAGAAAACACCATGCTTATTCTCTTGCTTTTTTTTGGTTGACACTTTGTGCATCCTGTTGACAAGTGAGGTGAACTATAACAGTCAGGGTTGCTGCTTCCAAGACTGTTGAGTGAGGACAAGGGGAAAGGTTACTTTTAAAGGGTTTACAAGTAGGGAGTTCATAAAAGTAACTTCAGGAACATTCTTAATCATACCATGCAGGTGTAATGGGGTTTACATATAACTTCATGCATTGCCAGCATTCTATGTCTGGTTATGGGTTGTGCCAAACAAAGGAACCAGGATTCTAATGCAAAGCTACAGGAGAGCCAAACAAGCTGCTTGAGCCAATGGAATTTTATCCAGCCCAGGGATTTCTGTCTTAATCCTTTAGCTTTCTCCAGGTAATTCTCCCAGAGGGGAATTTTCCCTGCCTTCTGGCAGTTCGAGAATTCCTGGTGAGCACTCACTGTACTTCATAACACTTGTTCTTGGTGGCAGTTGCTGTCCAGTTAGCCTGACTAATGGCGACCTCGTGTGTTACAGACTAGAACTGTTCCACAGGGCTTTGGTCTTGGGCTGGGTTCTCTAGACAAGTAAGACAAGTAAATGTATCTCTATCTCTGTAAACCAAACCTAGAGCCATCAAGTCAATTCTGACTCATAGCGACCCTATAGGGCAGAGTAGAACAGCACCATAGTTTTCAAGGAGCACCTGGTGGATTCGAACTGCCTACCTTTTGATTAGCAGCCCTAGCCCTTAACCACTATGCCGCCACATTTTCCTCCTTTGCCTGTACCATGCAAGTAGCAGTCAAGAGATCAAAAGACTCATCGCACTGGGCAAATCTGCTGCAAAAGACCTCTTGAAAGTGTTGAAAAGTAAGGATATCACCTTGAAGATTAAGATGTGCCTGACCCAAGCCATGGTATTTTCAATCACACCACATGCATGTGAAAGCTGAACAATAAATAAAGATGACGGAAGAAGAATTGACGCCTTTGAATTGTGGTACTGGAGAAGAATACTGGATGCACCATGGACTGCCAAAAGGCCAAACAGATCTGTCCTGGAAGAAGTAGAACTAGAGTGCTCCTTGGAAGCAAGGATGGCAAGACTATGTCTTACGTACTTTGGACATGTGGTCAGGAGGGATCAATCCCTGGAGAAGCACATCATATTTGCTAAAGCAGAGAGTTGGTGTAAAAGAAGACAGTCAAGGAGACGGACTGACACAGTGGCTGCAAGAATTTGCTTAATCATAAAAATGATTGTGGGTGTGGCACAGGACTGGGCAGTGTTTCCTTCTGTTGTACATATAGGGTTGCTATGAGTCCAAACTGACTAGATTGCATCTGACACCAACAACACAGATCATGATTGTAACTTCTAGGCTCTGCGACTATGAGCAAATAGATTTCTGTTCTTTAAAGCCACCTGCTTCTGGCATGTCTGTTATAGCAACATTGAGAAATGAAAACAATGATTACACGTTTTTCATGTGATTCTTTAATTAATACTTGCATCAGCTAGTCCAAGGAGCTCTGGTGGTATAATGGTTTAAATGCTCAGTTGCTAACCAAAAGGTTGGCAGTTTGAGCCCACCCACTGCTCCAAGGGAGAAAAGACCTGGCAGTCTACTCCTATAAGGAAGAAACTGTATGAGGCAGCTCTACTCTGTCCTATGAGGGTCACTATGAGTTGGAATCAACTTGACGGCACCCAGTACCAATATCCTCCGGGCTAACTATGAGATCTGTGAGGACAGCTGCCTGTTCAGTTTTTACCCTCCTTGTTTGCCCCATACCCATTGCTGTGCCAGGGCTCACCCAACCAAACCTAAACCCACTGCTGTCAAGTTGATGTCTACTCATAGCCACCCTATAGAACAGAGTAGACTGCCCCATAGAGTTTCCAAGGAGCACCTGGAGAATTTGACCTGCCAATCTTTTGGTTAGTAGCTGTAGCACCTAGCCACAACACCACTAGGGTGCCAGCTCTTAAGAAATTTCTCTTCTATGATGTCTGACAAGTCTGGAACTTAATTGTTCTAAGTGCTATACAATTCATTGCTGAATATCACTATGACCACTTTTGAAGAAAGCCCTTTGGGAAGCTATCTCCAATGTCAGTGCCTAGTCAACCCTTCAAAGCAATTTTGGAACTCTTTTTCTGCGATGGCCAGTGTGCACGGTGGCATGGTGGGAAGTTTGCAAACTTAATTGCATAGCTGTCTGTGAAGGAGATTTCAGCCGGTGAACACATAACTGTACAGGGACAGTCTCCCTACTCACCTGATATGGCCCCCAGTGACTTTTTTCCTTACTTGAAGATAAAGAAAATATTGAAATGAAGACATTTTGGTGCCATTCAGGACATCAAGTGTGATCCAATGACCACTCTGATGGTCATTCCAGAAAAAGGGTTCCAAAATTGCTTTGAAGGGTGAACTAGGCCCAAGCATTGGTGCATAGCTTCCCAAAGGGGGTGCTTTGAAGGTGACTGTAGTGATATTCAGCAATGAGGTGTGTAGTACTTTTTCTAGGATGAGTTCGCGAACTTAATTGTCAGTCCTTGTGTATGTATTAAACAAACAGAATGAACGAATGGCAGAGTAACTTCTTACAGTAAAGGCGTTTACTGTCTGGAACGGAAACACGGAAATCCTCCTCCCTTGACCAAGCAAGTCCTCAGATTTGTGTTGCAAAAGCTGTACATGGCTCAAACCAGCCTTGGGGACTGTCTGGGGCCACAGGGTCACTAAGTGCATGTGTCTTGTTCTTTGAAGCAATTAGCCTGACTGGGCTTGCATTGGATTTTGTTAAAATGTGTGCCGATTGCAACAAAAACTGTTTGCATGTAATCAATCTTCAGCTGCAGTGGGACGTTCAGTACAGGAAGGCATGTCACATGTCACATGGTTGTTAAAGGGGCTGGACACAGTGGAACACTCTTCCCCCCACATCCCATAGTCCATATTTCCTGCACGCCTTTTCCCAAAGCACGTATCCTTTCTTTGGCCAGGCCCATTGTGCCGGGCTTATGCCTCTTGCTCCCTCAAAATTCAGAGGGCCTATGACATGGCCAGGGTAGGGGAAAGCTGTGGGGCTGAGCAGAGAGGGAGCCCAGCTAAGAAGAGTTATGCAGATAGAGGTGAAAGCGTCTCAGACACGAGGGAATGGCCACTTGAACTGGGGCCATAACTGCTGATAGATTTCCCTGTGGGATCACAAAGCATTCCTATTGTGGCCAAGATCAGACTGAAGTAAAGTTCTGTATTATATGAGGTGAAGTGGCTGGACGATTTTATACTCTGCACATTTTTGTGCTTTTTATGGGATGGCACTGGTTTTTCCCTCACTGGGTGGCTTGAAGGATTGGTAGGAATAGTCCAAACAGAGCAGTAGAACATTCTACTCTCTCAGTAAAGAGCGCCCTCATTGTAATTCCCACAAGGGCTCCTACTACTGGTTTTGCCATTCCGAATTAGTGTTTATCAGCCCTGGCTGATATCAAAATCACTGGGGAGCTGTTTAAAATATACATTTTCTTGGCCTCACTGAATTGAAATTACCCAGGAGGTTGCAGGCTGGACTTAGGTATCAAAGACAATGTCCTCAGTTGATCTTGATCCATGGCCAAGCACCCCTACAACATGTCACTGTGAGGCTCGGGCAAGGGTCCACCGTCTTTGGACCTCAGTTTGTTCCTCATTACCCAATGTTGCCTCCTGCGCAATCAGATTATTTTATATCAAGTCCCAGGTAGACTCTCTCTGGAACCCCAGGGCTTAGCTCAGAGCTCATTTGCATTTCTCAAAATCAAGGCATCCACCAAACAAAGAGAAGACAAGATAACTTTTTTATCTTCTTGTTAACTTCATGTTTTTGCCATATGCAAACACAGATCTGCAATACAATGCACGAGTTGACGCATGTCCACTTATTTAATTTGCTGTTTCATTTTTCCATGTTCCCATTTTAACTAAAAGCTTTGTTTTTACATAATGTTCCAGTGAATATGTATACACATACATACAAACATGTGTGTATACATGTCTGTGTGTGTGTATATATACACATAATAGTTTGTGTGTATGTATATATATATCACACACACACTTGTATATGTATGTGTATATATAAAATCATTGCCATCAAGTCAATTTTGACTCATAGTGACACTATAGGACAAAGTAGAAGTATCCCATAGGGTTTCCAAGGATGAGCTGGTAGATTTGAAATACTGACCTTTTGATTAGCAGCCATAGCTCTAATCGGCGTTTGTGTGTGTGTGTGTGTGTGTGTGTGTGTGTGTGTGTGTGTACCTAGATTAAATTAACCATACCTTTATTTCTATATATCTAGGTTGTTTACAAGCATTTTTTATTACAAATACTTTTTGATCATATAAAATGTTGGAATATGTATCTTCAGACATACAGTTTTCCCATATTTAGGACTTTTCCTTTGAGGGCATTCCCAGAATTGTTACTACTGGGTTAAAACATCTGAATGCTTTGATTGTTCCAGGAAGCTTTTGCCAAGGCATTTTCTGAAGAAGTGGTGCCAAAATACACTCCGCCAACTAGTACTTCTTGAGCATGATACTTTCACAGCCTCCTTGCAAGCACTGAGTATTAATATTTTATTTTATATTTTGACTAATTTAGTAGTAGTTCACTGTGGCACTTCCCAGTTGCTTTATTTACGTTTTGAAGTATACTTTATACACACATATCCCTTACATGCTACTTAAACTTCCTGTGGCCGTACTGCTGACAATTTAATATACTTTAAATTCCATACTTTGGAATAACTGTACAAGGTCTGTGTCAGGATTTGCCTCCGGTAAGGGAAACACTATCCACTCATCTGCTTAGTCAGATGTTTTAAGTAAAAGGTGGCCAGCATCAGGGCTAGGGCTGGGAAGACACTGACACAAACAGGGAGCTGGCCAAACAGACCTCTCTGCTCTCCTGCTCAGGGCTTGGCTTTGTTGTAATAACTAATTGCCTTCCAGGTGGTTCTGACTCACGGCAACACCATGTGTGCAAAGTAGAGCTTCTCCATAGGTTTTTCAAGACTGTGACCTTCCAGAAGCAGATCTTCAGGCACCTCTGGGTGAGTTCCAACTGTCAACCTCTCTGTCCGTAGTCAAGCACTTAGTCATTCACATCACCTAGGGTCTTAAAAAACAAGCCAAACCCACTGTCATTGAGTCAATTCTGACTCAAAGTGACCCTATGGGTCAGAGTAGAGCTGCCCCATAGAGTTTCCAAGGAGCACCTGGTAGATTTGTACTGCTGACCTTTTGGTTAGCAGACTTAACCACTAGGCCATCAGGGTCTCTACTCAGGGTCTTGGGCCTGGCTTATTGAGATGTTCCTCTCCTAACTCTCTTCTCTCAGGCCATGTCTCATTCTCTTTCATATACAGCATCCACACCAAACCTCACCTTGCTACCATAGCTTCACACCATCACTTACTGCCCTCATTAATTATTAATCAATTAAATCAACAGATACTTAGTGAACACCTGCCATATACCAAGCAATGTGCTGGGTGCAGGTGCACGTGCTCTAACAGGGAGGGCAGAAAAATGAAATAGGAGAAGAGAACTTCCCTTCTTTGATCTCCCAGTCTGCCAGAAGCAGAAGGTGTTGACTGTCACACGCTGCTCTGCCTCACCCTGTGCCCTGACCCATGGTGATCTCTTCCCACTTGGGGCTCCTTCCTATCCCAGGATATTTGCTTTGGCTTTTCCATCTGTATGGAGCTCTCCTCTCTCCGCGTTTCACATCACTTGGCTTCCTCACAGGACTCCCTGGGTGGCACAAGTCGTAAAGTCCCAGACTGCTACTCCAAGTTTGGAGGTTCAAACTCACCTAGAGACACCTTGGAAGAAAGGGCTGGCTGGTCACACAGCCTTCAAAACACAGAGTCACCATGAGTTGGAATCAATTCAGCATCAACAGTTCAGTTTTTTGTTTGGCTTCCCCAGCTCTGATCAGACATCATCTTTTCAGGGACACAGAATTTGTGTGGGCACATGTCAGCTGCTGTGAGCTGGGGGACCAGAGAACAAGAGACAAACTAAACCTGAAACTGCTGTTGAGCTAATTCTGACTCATAGTGACACTATAGGTCAAAGTAGAACTGCCCCATAGAATTTACAAGGAGCACCTGGTGGATTTGAACTGCCAACTTTTTGGTTAGGAACAAGAGAAGGATTGAAATCCACTGTCTTATTGATGGCATCTTCTCAGAACCTGACGCTTAGTAGGTTGTTGTCCCTCTACTCCTCTCTGACCAATACCAGCAGCAGTGGCAGCAGGAATCTTCTCCAGGACTCTGGACACACTCTTATTCCTCATATAAGGGCAAACAAAGAGTATCAGAACCAAAAACCTCAGGTCTTCCTGATGGCAGCTCAGCCTTGTCCCCTATGTGGACTAGTGACCAGTGGGGACTGTCACTGATTTCTGGAGATGCTGAAAGATGCCTTTGGGGAGGTAGTGGCGGAGCCAGCCAGAAAGGCTGTGATTTCCTGTCTGCACAATTAACATTGTTATGGAGGTGTAATCTCCCTAATTAGTTTATTTCATCAAGATGTGATTGAAGGCTTTTCTCATCTGCCTCGGTGGCCTCCCTCTACCTAAGGCTCATGAATAATAGGAAGCAAGATACATGTCTGACTGACTCCCTCCTGAAGAGACCAGCCCATAAATAAAACATCTGGGCCGTGCTGGGGAAGCAATGGCAAAAGGAGCTCTGAGTGGGAGGCTTCTGATTGATGGAGACAGGAGAGTGTTTTCTTAAGTGAGGCAGGGAGAGATTTCTTCCCCGGTCCTGGACCATCCAGAGTTTGGCTTCCCTGCTCAAGCCGCCAGCTGGATGTGGGCACAGTTAGGAGGGGAGGGAGGGCAGCAAAGGGGTAGCAGGGAGGCCAGCCCACAGGCTTCCTTTCCTCCTCTGTTTGTTTTCGTTCCTAACCAGACTTCTCTGAGAAGAAAGGCAGGGTATCTGATGCCTTCATGAGCCTTTTCCTGATAGGTTCTAACAGGTCCATGTGTTGTCGTGTAAAGCAGCCAACCAATTTCAATGATTTTTCAGGACCAGAACCTACAGAGCCAGTGAGTCCGTTCTCTGCCCTTGACTTGACCAGGTTTCAGTTCCTCATCTGTATGATGAGGGTTAGATATAGGATTACTATCAATATACAGTATCAAGGAGCCTTGGTGGGGCAGTGCTGAAGCACACATCTGCTAACCAAAAAGTCAGCAGTTGGAACCCACCAGATGTCCTATGGGAGAAAGGACCTGGCAGTCTGCTCTTACAAACACTGTAGCCTAGGAAACCCTATGGGGCAGTTCTACTTTGTCCCACATGGTCACTGAGAGTCAGGGTTGACTCAGTGGCACACAGCATACAGCACACAGCACACAGCAACTGCTCTCCCTTTCTACCAGTGACAGACATCACTAGTCAAACACAGCATTCTTTCCTGCTGATTCCAAAGGGAGCCTTGTCACTGGAGTGCCCAGGACAGCATTTTCATGGCTTCGGGTGGAGGTTGGTGTCGAAGAAGCCTACTCCCCATCCTTGGAAATGAATGGCTGTTTTTAGCCTTAAACACTTTTCTGATGACGAATGGAAAGAAAAAAAAAATTCTTCAGAAAGAAGAGCATTATTGGGAAACAATAGTCTGATTCCAAAAGAGCCCCTATAGCCCAGAATTTTGAGGGGATGTATTTATCAGAATGGGATTCCCTTGATGATAGGCAGAAGTGGTTGGGATTTTAGGAAGTCCTCATCGTTGGGGCAGGGCTGCACTTTGAGGTACTATGCAGCAAGCAAGCATCAACCCCATCACAAGTACTTGGGACTACAAACACTCATCACCAATAAAATAGATACATTTTCATAAAACAGATACATTTTGCTCTTTATACAGTTGTGCTCCATTCAACAAATGGAATGCTGTGTAGCAATAAGAATGAAAGACCTGCAGCCATAGGCACTGATGAGGGTGTGTGTGACTCACAGAGGTAAGTGAAGAAGTCAGACACAACAGAGAACATACTGTGTGACTCCATTAAGGAAAGACTAGCAACAGGCAAAATAATCCATGGCTTTAGACTTTAGGATGATGGCCACCTCTGGGCAGGATAATGACCAGGAGGGGAGGGAAGGAAGGCTTCTGGGAGGCAGTGATGTTTTCTTTTTTAATCAGGTGCTGGTTTATGGGAGCACTCAGAGTCCCTGGATAATGCAAACAATTGAAGCACTCAGCTGCTAATCAAAAGATTGCTAGTTCAAATCCACCCAGGAGTGCTTTGGAAGAAAGGCCTGGTAATCTACTTCTGAAAAAACAGCCACTGAAAACTGTCTACTCTGACACATGTGAGGTCACCATGAGTTGAAATTAATTAAATGACTATTGTTTTGTTAAACATTGTTATTTTTTTAATTATTACTATTCTGTGATTGTTTTTTGTTTGTAAGCTGGACATCTGGGGCAAGAGCCCTTCACCAAAAGGTTTAGAGGTTCTTTGGGGTTGCAGGGGCTCGTCTGCCAGTCTGAATTCATGCCATTCCGGGTCCTTGCTTCTGCTAGGCTTGGAGTTCATCCACCCCATCCCTCTGTGGCCCTCTTAACTAGCTTCACGCCCATGGGACCTACAGTGGGACTTCAAACACCAAGCAGCAGCACGGCCATGCAGATGAAGAACTGGACGAGGACTGCAGACCCTGGGGGTGGTGTCAGCTTTTGCCACATGTGGGATGTGTGGCCTCTAGTGGGATTGATACCTGCCTTTTGTGAGCTTCGGTGTCCTCGTTTGGGTCTAGGGAGTGGGATTGGTCTGTCTCTCCTTGAGGCATGCTTGGGCTCCCTCTGACTCCCCTCTGTCCTCCGGGTCACCTTAAGGCACCAGAGAGTAGGTAAGTGAGGACACTGAGCATGGAGCATCAGAGTGCATTGTAGGGAGCAGAGCTCTGAGTAGATTCTAGATTCCTCTGGTCTGTAAGAGACATTGACTGCAAAGTCACAGCAGCCTTAAGTCCCTGATCCAAGTCCCTGAACGCATGAGACAATTAGTCTGGGGACACCTCCCAAGCCAGACCTTTCCCTACTGAAAGGAAGTGTGGTCAACTTAGGAAAGGGAGAAGTAGCTCCTTAGAAATATGGATTCCCTAGGAGCAGTGTGTGCTATTTAAAACATCATGGGTGCCTCCAAAGTCACAAATCTGTTTCAAGTATGCATGAAATAAAAGTAATTATAAGTAAATAAAAAAAATATGTTGAGAGTAGGGAAAAAGAAAACTTCATCTCAGAAACCCACCAACGGGTTAATCATCCCCTGTGGCTTAGGAAACGCCAACAAGTCTTTGGCAGTGTTCCTCCTTCTTTATGTAACACTTCTAAGAGAGGGAGCTTGGATGGTCCAGTAATGCTTTTAATTTGTGTGCAGTTGGGAAGAGGCCAGGATTTAATCGAAATCATTAGAATGGCTTTGCTTGAAGTAGTTGAGTGCTTGCAGTGGGGCCGGGTGACGAAGTAGCAATGGAATAATTAAATGAAATACCTAAGGTCGTCATCATTGCTGGAGTCATTTCAGATCCCAGCCTTCGGAGTAAAAAGGGGAGGGGGGATTAAATAGCATTGTCTTATCTGAAATAGCATTTGTGCAGTTACTTTTCTATTACACCTTAATTTTCTCTCTTCCCAATCACCTAATAAAGGGAGCTGGGGTTCTGTGCTTGTGTAACAGGGTCAGGGCTGAACTCAGGGGAGTGGTTGCCTCTTAGCAAGCCCAAGTGCTCAGGGCTCTGACTCTTAGTCTCCTCTGTGCCATGGGTGCTCTGAACCAGCACACCCTCCTGAATTACACACCAGAGTACACAACTGTGCAAGGAGCAGCTCACGTGTCTCCCTTTCCCAGGGTAATAGGAGAGGAAGAGCACCAAGTTTTATCCTGCTAAGTCCCATCCTTGAGCAAAATACAGTGTAAACAGGTACAGGCATGGCGATGTCCCTACCTGTCCTTTCCTCATTCTCTGTCCAAGGGAATCAGGTGTCCCACGAAGCCAAACAACATATGGTTAAGATTAAGAACCATGTCCCCAAAAGACTGAATAATTCAGGTAAGAAAAAGAGCACATCTGTGAAGCAGAGACATCCACCTGACTTATTTATACTCTATAAACACTTACATATGTCATAGGGGACCAGGCATCTGCCATGTCATTTCCTCAATCAACAAGAGTTTATTTACATCCTCAAATCTTACATTCATTTTTGCACAACATTGTGAGGCTCTGGGCTCAGTTCTACAGTACAGATGAGAAGGAAGGGAGACTCCCCTCTCTGAAGTCATCTAGCCAAACCCTGGTTTATGAACCAGGCTTCACATGTGGATGTTCACAGCATGTGTTTGAACCACCCAGGTTTGCGACTGGACATCTCTCTGTCCCTTCAGCTTCGTGTCTCATCACCTATAGTTTCCAGTGCTAAAGCCTTAGTCAGACACTCAAGGCACTCCACAGTCTAGCCCTGCTCTGTTTTTCAGTCTTAGTTCTGAAGAAAGGCAAGGTCACTGCTGACATTGGGCAATCAGGAGAAAGACACCTGTCTTAGAACAGGTGTGGCCACATAGGTCAGGCCATGCTTTTTCCTCTCAATAAATCCCCTTGGTTGTGTTTCCTGGGTGGTAAAAATGGTTTAAGCACTTAGGTACTAATGAAAAGGTTGATAGTTTGAGTCTACCCAGAGGTGACTTGGAAGAAGGATCTAGCAATCTGCTTCTGAAAACTTAGCCGTTGAAAACACTATGGAGCACAATTCTATTGTGACAGACGTAGGGCTTTTAGGTGCTATTGTGAACTCCATTTTACGTGCAGGAGATTGAGGGTTAGGGAAATCGAACAATGTACTCGAGATCACTAGATAGTATGTGGCAGAACTAAGACTCAAACTCAGGACTGCCTGAGATCAGAGTGTACGCTCCAGATAGGCACGCTGAGGACAAGACCATGAAAGATCCGATAGGACAATAGCTTAAAAGAAGTCAGGAAGAGGAAACCCTGGTAGGGTAGTGGTTAACTGCCACGTCTTCTAACCATGAGGCTGGCAGTTTGAATCTACCACATGTTTCTTGGAAACTCTATGGAGCAGTTCTACTCTGACCTATAGAGTCGCTATAAGTCAGAATTGGCTCAGTGGCAGTGGGTGGAATCAAACATAGGAAACCCCGGTGGTATAGTAGTTATGTACTATGGCTGCTAACCAAAAGGTCAGCAGTCTGAATTCTCCAGGCCCTCCTTGGAAACTCTATGGAGCAGTTCTACTCTGTCCTATTAGGTAACTGTAAGTTGGAATTGACTCAATGGCAGTTGGGACTTGATTTGGTTGTTAACTAAACGTTGGATAGAAAAAGGACCACAAGGAGATGGAGAGTCACAAAACGAGATACAGGATAGATTTCCCAGAGGAAGGAGTAGAGGATGGAATCAAGAGCACCAGTAGTCTTTGGCCAGGAGGGACATCTCTCTCTTGGAGTGGGTTGGAGGATTGGATATATTTTAATGTACAGAGGAGCAGGGTGTGACTAGGGGGCCACACGGGAAGTGAAGGGAAGGTATAGTAGAGCTTTTGCTACTGTAGCTTTGAGCTGTAAAATTGGGAAAATATCAGGGAAAATATGTATTGCTGCATAATAAATCACCCCATAACATAGTGAGTTAAAACAACACTACATGGTTTCTCTTTTTGAGGCTGCAGTCAGATGATGGGTCAGCTGGCAATGGACTTAGCTGTGATGACTTGGAAGGCTGGCCTGCTCTCTGTCTGTTGTATGTCATCCTGATCTTCTTTATGGCACAATAATCTCAGGGTTCCTAGAAGATGAGACTGGATGCTGCAAGATCTCTTATGGCCTGAACCCTGAAACTCACACAATGTCTCTTCTGCCAAATACTACAATCAGAACACATTGCAAAGCTTTTTCGGATTCAGGAGGGTAAGTAAATAGACTTCGCCTCTCAGTGGGAAGAGCTACAAGGTGCCACTGCATGATATTGGTGCATGCATGGTCCCTAAACTTCATGTCTGGTATGGATTGATCAGGACCACTGTTACAACAACTGACCATAAGAAGGAAGCAAAGAGGAATGAATCTTTGAAGTTAGAGGAGATTCATTGGAAAAGATAACAAGATCAGAGTGTCTGGGAAATTTAAGGTTAGAGATGATTCATTGGAAAAGATCAGAAGCTGATTCTAAGAGGTTGATTCAGTGGGAGGACCCAGGAAGGACATACCCATTTTGTCAAACAGTAGATGCAGTTGCATTAATCTGTAGTGACATCCCACCTAGGAAGGTACAATTCTGGGTTGTTGGATGGGACTGTAGTTGTGGAAGCACATACACTGTGGTTAGATGTGAATTGAGCTGCTGTTGAGTACGTGCTCGGGAAATGATGATATCTGAAAACCAGCATTCCACTTTCTGCCACATCTTTTAACCCCACAGTGTTATATAAGAAACCCAAACCTGTTGTTACCAAGTCAATTCTGACTCGTAGAGATCCTGTAAAGTGGCATAGCATGTAAGAGCTCAGTTGCTAGCCAAAAATTAGGGAGGGGAGTTCAAATTCACCAGCTGTTGCTTAGAAACACTATGGGTCAGTTCTACTCTGTACTGCAGAGTCACTATGAGTCAGAATCAACTCAACTGAAATCGGTAAGATGTTAAAGAGGAAGTGAAATTTTCAGAACTCTATGGAACAAGCAGTGAGCTTGAGTCTTTCTTGCCTGAGGACCTTCTGCTCACCTAGATCTTCACACAGAGAACGTTTCCAGCAATGGTGGTATCCAGTGTCAAGAATCAGAGTTCGCAGGGCTGTGGCTGAATGTCTGATCTCAGAAATAAGTCAAGCTTGTTTTTCAGGAGCATACACCTACTTGGGAAACTGAGAGTCAATAAGGTTCCTAAACTCCATGTCTTGGATATTAATTCTTAACTAACAACCAAGGTAAGAGTTACTGAGAAAATACTGTGTGTGTGTGCATGTATGTGTGTGTCTATCCATCTACCCATTCAATCACCATCCCTCCATCCCTCCATCCCTCTCTATCCATTTGTGCACGGACCTAACAAAAACCCAAATTCAACAAGGAAGTTCCTTGAGACCTCGACAATATAGTATTTGAAGAAATCAGGCCATGCTAGCTTCCACTTGAAAACCTTCAGTTACCTCCTTTTTTCTATAAATGGAAACTTAGGCATTTTATCAGGAAATGCAACACCCTTTACAAGCAGCCTCCAGCCTACCTCTCAGACTATTTTCCTTCCCTTCACTCTCCTGCAACATCTCCCTTTGCCATAGACATGGTGTGTTATAACCTTCCCCCCGAAATGTTGTGTCATTTCCCCTGCAGCTTACCTCTGTTCACTTTGTCCCCTTGCTTGAAGATCTTATCTCCCATCTTCTCTGGGAAATGCCTACTCATCCTTAAAGATCAACCAGAATTTGTGAGTTTTGCTTCTGAGCACCCAGAACACTCAATGTGTCCCATTTTGATGGTCCTCATTACATTATGATATAAACTTTTGATTATTTATTTGTCTCACCCACGAAAACAAGATCCTTCTCAGGGATAGTTATCATATTTTATTATTTGCTTGGAAAAATTGTTTCTACAAGACCTGTTTGAAGGGGTAAGCTTTGCTCATAAGCATGTTCATGGTCTAGAAATACACGGATAGAGATTAGTTTGTGTCATGAATTACACATGGGAGGAAAAAATAGGAGAGAGATGAATTTCAAGTGGGAGAGTGAAAAGGGTTTTGAATTTGCCTAAGGGTGTCAAATATGGTTGCCATGGAAGGTTGAGAGTTGAGTAGAGACAGCAAAGTTGCCTTGAGAAGACTAGAATGTGAGGATAAGAAATGACAGCTACCATTTAAGGATGGAAAAACAAGGGATAGCTATCCAATCAAGTAACTTTCCAGTTATTGATTGGTTAATACTCACAATAACACAATGAGATCAAAACTACTACTCCTATTTTATGATTTAGAAGGTGAAGACTCACGAACTTCCTGTTTAAGACCACGTGACTATGAGAGTGTTAGCACATAGATTCCAACTCAGATCTGGCAAGACATGTGATTTTATTGAGTTCTATGTACTAAGTCTTCCTATATAAACCAAGGTAGCTTCAAAAACCTCCTCTTGAATGGACTAGTGTATAAGACATCTATTTCTGTATAACAAATTACCCTCTAAATATAATGTATTTAAGCAAGAAAATGTATTATCTTAACAGTTTTGCTTGGCAGGTATCTGGGTGCACCATAGTTGAGTGCCTCTGGCTCAACAGTTCTTATAGGATTACTGCTGTGTTCGTCTCAAGTGTTATCTCCAGACTTGACTGGGGCAGGATCAGCTTCCAAGCTCCCTCACATGGCTGGTGGTTTGTCTCAGTTCTTCACTGGCTGTTAGCTGTGCATGATATGATAGCTAGTGTCTCTGAGAGTCATCAAGGAAGGTAGGGAGAGAGACAGGGCACGGAAGGATGAGCAGGATGGAGGTCATGATATATTTGTAACTTAATCTTGGCAATGATATCCTGTCACTCATGTGAGTTAGAAGAAAGTCTTAAAACTCATCCATACTCAAAGGGTGGTGCACTTTAAAAGGTCAGGAATATGGTGAGGTGGGAATCATGGGAAGCCAGCTTTGAGGCTGTCTCCCAGAAGCTGCACTGCTTGCTGTGCTCTGGAACGGTTGGAGTAATTCGGGGTGGATAGCTGGGCATGAGGCTGATAACCACTGAGGTCATGGGTCTTCCATGGTCTGGAAGGAAGGTGTCCCTCATTTTCACAGCCGCATCCATAAAGGCCTCCATTTCTCAAGGACTCTCCAAGGCAGGCCAGGCAGGATGCTCAACCCTATTTTCAGATGTGCACATGTAGGCTGAAAGAAACCATGTTACAGGATTTTGCCACTGAGAGCAGGAGGTACTCACAGATGAAATGCTGATTGGGAGTGTGGTGACAATCAAAAGTAGAGAATGAAGGATAGCACATTCTTATACCACACCCAGGAGAAGGCCAGGAGGATCACTGCTTGTGTGCCACGTCCCTGTTTCTGAGCCATGTTGGCATTCATCTAAACAGTGTTTTGAGTCACCTTTCCCAATGTGTGTGTGGTGAGGGATCAGGGTCTTTTTTTAAAAAAGAAAAGTGTTAATTCTAGACACCAGGAGCAAAGCCAGAGCCACCCTAACAGGTAGACTGAAATTGGTCTAGACAGCTGCTTGTCCATATCTTTTTGTGAATGGAAGTAGGCAGTTAAGGGCATGCACACCTACTTTCTGTAAATGATAGAGGACTGATCTAGTAGCTTACTGAAAACATTTTTATACCATCTCCATCCTACTCCACCACTGGGGTCCCTCACAAATGGCCATTTTGTATATCCTCATCCAAGATAACCACTTCTGTCTCTTTTGGGTCTAGATTGTTCTCAAGTCTATTTGCTTTTTAACCAGTTAGTCTGAAGCATTCTGTTTGAAATAAGAAAGGGTATGCATCATTGGTATAAATCAGATATGGGTTAACTTATCAAAGTTCAATAAACATAAAAGTGATGAATTTTAAAGTCACATAATTAACTCAGGATTACATGAGCAATAACTGAGTAATTACACCTTTAATAATGCATTGAACTTGTCAGGAATACTTACTCATTCTGCTCAAATTTTTTAACAAGATAGCCTATAGCAAGTGACTGTAATTAGATATTGCCTCTGAAAACATCGACAGCCCCTAATTGATACCTTTTATTATAAAGCTAAATGCCAAACATTGCTGTTGAGTGGATTAAGGAAAAATATTAGATGTGTTAGGATCTTAATATCTACTTGCATGAATCTCATACAAGTGAGGAAAAAAATCCCACTCGACCCATCAATCACTTGAGTAATTTGGTTCAAGTTTGCATTGGTTTGCTTTAAATTACAGCCTGACGGCAATTGCTCCTGCCACTGCTGAGGGCTGGAGAGGGTGGGTATGGAGTCAGAATCCCTATCCCTTTTCTCTTCTTTCACACAGAAGGTCAGAAATGATGGGCTTTTGAAAACAAACTCTATGGAACTGGCTGCATGGACACGGGAAGAAGTCTTTGCGTGAGAAGGGAAATTAGAAAATATGTGTATTTTTACCTTTTGATGAGAGTTGTGTTTTCCACATTAAGAATGATCTTCAGGATTTTGTATTTGTTGTTTTATGTTTTCTCTGTGTCTATTTGAGATAAAGCTCTAAACTCTACAAAAACAGAGAGGCTTTGTATGTTTCACTCTCGACCCAGAATCCCAGAATTCCTATCAGGAAGGAAGGCTTGAGAACCTTCTTAAGGAGGCAGAATTTTTTTTAAACAAGTTTTGGTAAACATATTCATAACCAAAGATATATACCATTTCTACAATTTTTACATGTATAATTCAGTGGCATTGGTAACAGCCTTCAAGTTGTGCTACCACTCTCCTTGACTTTTCCACTTTATTTCATCACCATTGTCTTAAACTTACTGCTCCCTACACCTTCCATCCAACCTTTCAAGTTAGGTCACCAATTTGATCTCACATGCCAGCCAAGCGCTGTCGAGTCAGATCCGACTCATGGCAACCCTAGGGGCCAGAGTAGAACTGACCCCCAGAGTGATCTCACATATATAGATAATTCTTTAAAAGAGCACAATGCTAGAAGTAGACACAATTTACTAATTAAAATAAGTTTTTTCTTTATTTTGTTTTGGTTCAAAGAAGACTTCAAGGGATAAGTTTGGTTTAAAGTTTAAACTTTAAAGATTACCTCAGGGCAATAGTTCTAAAGGCTCTCCAGATTCAATGTTTTCAGAAAGTAAGGATTCCATTGAGAATTTTAAGTTCTGTTTCACATTTCTCCCCTTTTGATCAGTATTCTTTTATAGAATCTTTGATCCAAACATGTGGTAATGGTATAGGAGGCAGACGTTTTAATTGGAATCAGGATATGAACTGCCTCAAAACAGGGATGCATGGCAGTTTATCAGTGATTAAGACTGTGGCCTCCACCCTGTTTGGATCTCACTCTGCCAGGGTTACCAGCTGTGGGAGCTTTAGAAGAGTAATGTAAACACTCAGTGCCTCAGTGTTGTTGCCTCTAAGTGATACTTATAATCAAGTCCTCTGATTTTTGCAGAGTTCCATCATTAATGCAAATGGAGACCTGCATACTAATGCTTAAAAGCTGTACAACAAGTGGAATCCCTGGTGGCGCAGTGCTGAAGTGCTACATCTGCTAACCGAAAGGTTGGCAGTTTGAATCCACCAGGTGCTCCTTGGAAATTCTAGGGGGCAATACTACTCTGTCCTATAGGGTCACTGTGAGTCAGAATTGACTCTGGCACATACACATCAAGCTAGTGACATTAAGTCAGATGTTTTCTTCCCTTCTACTTTGGCAAATACACTTTCAGGATGGAGAAAATGTGTAAAGCTATGGTAGTTAAATGACCGAAAGACAGAAAAATACAAATGATTTCACTATTACTGCATGAGAACAGGTCTTTGGTTGGTGGAAGAAAGATACTGGCTGATTAATCAAACAAAGATGTATGTGATTCATAACTTACATTTACTCAATAAAATTTATTCTTTTGACTCTTAGCAAAATCACTTATAATCAAAGTATTCACATGTTTACACTCTTGACAATAATGATATAAAGGATGATAAAATACAGTGCAATGATACTTGTTCAACATATACATACTTTCATCAAAGTCTTGAATTAAAGATGATGTTGAGGATGCATAAATAAACATGAAAAGTAAAAAAAAGTAAAAAGTAAATTATTTTAAATGTTTTCAGGAAAATGAGTAGTCCACAATGTTAAAAAAGATTTGCTAAAACCATAAAGAAAAAGAAAACATTTATTAAAAAAGCAAAAGACAAACACAAATTAAGATGAGTAAACATCAACAATTTGAATACACTTATTTAAATATAGGTGAAATTTCTTTAATTATTGTAGAAGAAAGTCATAGCTTTAGAATCCAATATTCATCTAGCTGTCAGTATAAAAAGGTGGTATCGTATGTCTGGACTTACGTATACTCAGATTTACAAGTCATATGAATTGCTTAACAGTGCAAAATATTCCTTAGCTGTTATGTGCGACTGTTGTGAATACTGTGCTGATTTGTGAATAACTTGAGAACTATAAATTGGAACATGGAAAGAGGCAGGGAAATGGATACTTGTCATCACCAGGAAATGATTTTTGTTATGGAAGAATCTATTGCATCCCACACTGACAGAAAAGCTGTGGCAAGCTAATTAATTTATCTTTTCTCTCCTCTCAAGTCTTCCACGCAGTCCACAGCAGTGTCCATTTCCGAAGGCAGCAGAACAAGTCACAGAACATCACGACATCCAAATACAACCTCCCTGGGAGTCAGCGTCATCCCCTGTGCAACAATGTTTCCCTGGGATCTTAACAGATCTTGTCATAGAAATGGATCTGTGTGATACTGGATTCCATGGGATAAAGGCACCATGAATTATTATGTTTCTGAATGTTTGTATAAACTTAAAAAAATTTTTTAGATTTACAGAAAAATTGTGAAGATAGTATAGAGAATTCCCAGACAATCTACATCCACCCCCGCCCAAACTAAACCCACCACTGTCAAGCAGATTCTGACTCATAGTTTCCAAGGAATGCCTGGAGGATTCAAACTGCTGACCTTTTGGTTAGCAGACCCAGCACTTAACCACTACACCACCAGGGTTTCCAACATCCAATTTCCTCTATTATTAAGATCTTATCTTATTATTGTTGCTTTGTGCCAGTGACTTGATTCTGACTTGTAGCAGCACTACAGGACGGAGAAGAACTGCCCCATTAGTTTTCCTAGGCTAAAATCTTTAGTGGAACAGATCACCAGATCTTTTCTCCTGCAGAGTGGCTGATGAGTTTGAACCACTGACCTTTTGATTAGAAGCCCAGTGCTTAAGTGTTGTGCTACCAGTTTCCTTAGATCTTACATTAGTATGGTATATTTGTTATAATTAATGAGTCAGTATTTGTACACTATTATTAACTAAAGTACATAGTTTATTTGGATTTCTTTAATTTTTCCCCTACAGTCTATTCCTGTTCCAGGATCCCATACAGAATACCACATTACATTAGTTACTGTGTCTCATTGGCTCTCCTTAGATGTGGCAATTTCTCAGACTTTGCCTTGATTTTAGTGGCTGTGATCTTTTTGAAGAGCATACTAGGTCAGGTACTAGGTAGACTGTCCCTCAACTGAGACTTGTCCAGTGTTTTTCTCATGATTAGACTGGGGTTATAGTTTTTGGAGAGCAAGATCTCAGAGGTAAAGTGCCATGTGCACACCTTCCTAACAAGGCTACATACTGTCGGCATGACTTATCCCTGTTGAGGTTGACCACGGTCCCGTGGCTGAGGTATGTTTGTCAGTTTTCTCCACTGTAAGGTTACTTACATGCTGTCCTGATTTGAAGGAAGTCAGTGTGTGGAATCCACAGCTAAGAACTGGGGAGCTATACCCTGTCTCCCTGAGGGTGGAGTATTGACATAAATTATCTGGAATTCTTTTGCTTGAAAAGTTTGTCTCTTTTCCTGAATTTATTTATTTATTCAATCATGTATTTCTATCAGTATGCACTCACAGATATTTATTTCATAGTCTGGGCTATAATTCACCACTATTTTTCTGCTCAAATTGTTCTAGTTTCGGCTGTTGGAAGCTCTTGCAGTTGGCTCCTGTGTCCCTTAGACATATCTTCATCACTGTGTGTGTGTGAGAGTGTGTGTGTGTGTGTGTGTGTGTGTGTGTATTTAGCACTTCCTTAATCCAGGCACATACTATATATTTCCTAGACCAGCTCTAGAACTAGCTGTTTCTCCAAGGAGTCCTATCATAAGTTTTTAATAAATATATCTTTGTGCATATGTTTGTGAAATGCAGTACCTAAAGCGTAAGTCCCAGAGGATGGGTCTCTCTTGTCCACGTCTAACAACAGTACTTACAATCCCTACATCACAGGGTTGAGCAGGGCAGTTAAACGAGTTAATGTATACAAAGTACAGTTCCTACGACATAGTAAAAATTCAATAAATGTTAACTATTATTATAGCTGCATGTAGTAGAAACATCCCCGAGACTCGCTAGTGAGCCCTGCTAGCAGTGACGGCGATGGCAGTTGGAATCAATATTTGAGTTACACTCTATGGAATAGAAGTATCCAGAGGTTGCTGTAGTTTCTTTTGTTCACTTTCTGGGGCAGATCTTCTATAATTTGACCCATGTGGGAAGCCCTACAATGAAAGACACATTGTCTGTCCCCCATCCCAACTAGGATGGCCTGGTCCCAGTGCCTTTAGGCTTGTTGCTGTCAGCTTCTGTAGAGTGCGGCCCCTGCTCATGGTGTCCAGCCTTGTGTCATGATCATGGTTGACTGCAGATTGAACTGTTGTGATCCATAGAGTTTCCAGTGGCTGATTTTTAGAAGCAGATCTCCAGGCCTCCCTTTCTAGTCTTTCTGAGTCTTGAAGCTCCACTGAAAGCTATTCAGCCGCATAACAACACACAAGCTTCTGCTGACAGATGGGTGGTGGCCAAGCATGATGGTCGTTGGCTACAAACCAAACCCAGATCTCTTGCGTGGAAGGTGGAAATTCTACCAATGTCCACAATCCTTACAGTATCCCTCCTCCTTATATCTGAGTCTCTTACTGTGCTGTCATCCCCTTCTTGCACTCATCTGTCTTGTTGCCTGCCCCCTGTGTACTCTGTACCTTGGGTGGCTTCCTCTGCTCTCTCCTAGCCTTTGTGATGGAGCGTCAACCCTGCTTGCTGGCTCTATAACTCTTGTCTGTCATTGGCTGTCTAGGAACACTAATTTATTAGCCGGAAACACTGTTTTCCCTTAAGAAGCCCTATTGTCGGGGAAGGAATTGCCACCAGGAGAAAACTCCCTACCAGGAGCCAAGGTACAATGACAGTCAAATGATTGTCCAAGGCTTGCTGAGTCTATCTCAGGTCTTGGGTCAATAATTAACACCTTAACTGGTAAGATTACCAGTTAAATCAGGCATGATTTACAAATAATTACTATGCTGTGGCCAGAATATAAATATCTTGGAGGAGGTCACAGTCAGTTTGGTAAATAAGACAAATATAAGAAACTATAATACAAGGCATTATATAAAACCAAACCAATTGCTGTTGAGTCAATTCTTACTCATGGTGACCTCGTGAATATCAAGAGCAGAACTGTGCTCTAAAGGGCTTTCAAAGGCTGTGATCTTCCAGATGTGGACCAAGGTGACTTTGAGTGAATTTTAACCATCAGCCTTTCAGTGGATAGCTGAGTGAACTGACCATTTGCACACTCAGGGATTAAGTCACTATATAAAAACCGAAACTCATTGCTGTCAAGTTGATGCTATAAGAAGCCCTGGTGGTGTATTAGTTAAGGGTTCAGCTGCTAATCAAAAGCTTGATGGCTTGAATCCACCAGCCTCTCTGCAGGAAAATGTCATGACAGTCTGCTTCTGTAAAGATTACAGCCTTGGAAAACTTCTGGGGCAATTCTACTTTGTCCTGTAGCGTCACTATATTTCTGAAGTGACTAGATGGTAACATACTTTTGTTTTGGTGAAATTAGTGCTGTGGATGAGAAAATCTCTGGCAGGTGGGTGGGCAGAAGGGAGAGGAGAAAGACAAGGACTTACAGAGCAGAGCTGCAGAACTGTTTTAAGTGTGGACACCGGGGTCAAGACGTCTAGGCTCAAATCTTAGTTCTTCCACTTGTAAGTAATGTGACCGTAGGCAAGTAGTTTCACCTGTCTACACCTGTCTCATTTCTCTCATCTGTAAGTTGGGAATAATAATGTATCTAGCTCAGAGGCTTGTTCTGGTAATAAAATGAGTTAATAGATGCAAGGGACTTACAACAGGGACACATCTAGTAAGGTCTATGAAAAGTTGTTGCTAGTTTTCTTAGACGCCATTGATTAAGGCAGGGACATTCATGGGTTCTCTCATTTGCCTTCCAAGCTACTCTGTCAGAGAAACTTTTTAAAGACAAGTACATTCAGAGATGGAGAGGCTGAGGATGAAGGAAGCTGACTTCTTAGGAGGAATAAACTTGGCATAAATGAAGACAAAGCATCCTTTCTGGCCAGCTAATGGATAATAGTAGGCAGCCGGGAACTGTGACAAGTTGAGATTTTTGATGGGTTGAGGAGTAAAGGTGGAACCCAAATAATGGCATACGGTGACCAAAGATTGCCCAGGGCTACAGTCGCCCTGCTTTTACCTACTGTGTGATGCCTATTAGACTTAAAAACATTGCACCTCAGTTTCCTCATTTGTAAAATGGAGATAACTCTGTCTACCTCTTAGGGATGTTATGCGTTTAAATGAACTTAAATATAAGAAAGGAGTCCCTGGGTGCTGCAAGCAGTAAGTGTGTTGGGCTGCTAACCAATAGGCTGGATACTGGAGTCCATCCAAAGGTACCTTGGAAGAAAGGCCTGGCAATCTACTTCTGAAAAACTAGCCCTTGAAAACCTTGTTGGAGCACAGTTCCATTGTGACACTCAAGGGCTTGCCACCAGCTAGAGGTGACTTGAGAGCAACTGGTGACTCTAAAATGCACCAACATGAACACCTGGTTTACACTGTGTTTCTTGGATTTGAAGGTGCTCTTGTCATTAGCACAAGCCATCGATTTAGTAGGAGATCTTTTGAGGCCAAAGACATACTGAAACTGTAACATACCTGTTAACTAGAAAAGGAATCCTCATTTCAGAGGATCCAATATAAAATGAAAGTCCTTCTTAGCACAAAGAAAAGGAGAGCACTAATAGAATCTCATTAAGCATCGTCACCTCTCTCCTGCCTCTCTTCTGCTCAGCACTTCTTGGGACTTAGCCCACAGCCCCGGGCTTGCCCAAACCCTGCCTGTGGTGGCCCTAAAGGCAAGGCCTCCAGCTGCAAGTGGGCTTTTGGATTCCTGCTTCAATGAACTGGCAACTCAAGGGAGGCAGAAACTGCCTTAGGGGGTATACAAATTCCTCAACTTGCAGGAACTTCAAAGTTAAACATCATTAAATCATTACACAGGACATCTACGGGGAGTTAATACACAGAGACGCAAAGCTAATTTGGGTTCTCACATGACTAACTTGGAATTGCCCACTTAAACCCTGACCCTTTAATTCATATAAATAATGATTCCATAAAAGATTTTTCTTTTTTAAACTCCTTTCCCTCCTCATCAAAGGCTGGCCCTCTCTGATGGTTGAGATAGACTCAGTAGAATGGATCTCACCACCCAGAAACTCTGGTAGGCCATGCAGAGCAAGAAGGTTCTTTCAAGTGAGAACAGCAATATCAGCTACTCTGTGGAGCACCCGGCCAGACTCTGATTTTAAAGGGCCCCAAATGCAGTCACCTGACAGGACATCCTAAGATTAGAGCAGTATTCCCATCATCGGGTGATTGTGCCTCTGGAGGGAACATTTGGCAAATTCTGGAGGCACTTTTGGAAACCCTGGTTGGAGTAGTGGTTAAGAGCTGCAGCTACTCACAAAAAAGATGTCAGTTTGAATCAACCAGGTGCTCCCTGGAAACTCTATGGAGCAGTTCTACCCTGTTCTTTAGGGTCACTATGAGTCAGAATCAACTTGATGGCAATGGGTTTGGTTTTTTTGGGGGGGAGATATTTTTAGTTGTCCCAAGTTCTAGCCTCTATACTATGGGAATGTACAGGACAATTCCTGCAGTAAAGAATTACCCAGCCCAAATATCAATAATGTGAAGGTTGAACAATCAAGTTAGACCCACAGAAGGTGATTTCTCATCAGACGCCTGTTCCTGAATACAGAGGGGCACTAACGTCCTCTACCCACTTTGTCTCTGACTTCTCACCTTGACGTAGTGTAAAGAAATAGCACCTGGATTCTGGAGTCAGAATACCTTGCTTTGACATACTGTCACAGTAGTTAATAACTTTGGGAAAGTCACTTAACATCTCTAAGCTTTTGTTTTCTCGTCTGTAAAATGGGGATAACAATAGTCACCACTGAGTTGTTTTATGGAATTTAATCCCACTGCAGTAAGCACTCAATAACATGTTAGCTGTTATTCTAGTCCTGATACCAAAGCACCCCTGTTTAGGAAAAGTTTGGGTTTACATATGGCAGTTGACCGGAATTTATTTCCCGAATGACACAGACTTTTTCCGAGGTCATGGACTTCCACATCCTGGGCTTGTTTCTCTCTCCCTCATCCTGTTGCCCTTTCTCAGGCCTCATTTTCTTTTCCCACAGAGGACGGAATGGACTGGAATCCCAGCCTCCCTGTTTTAATCAGCATCTCTGCCAGGGTGAACAATTGGAAGAGACAATCTGAACAGATCACTGTCAAGTAAGGCCTTGCTACAGGATTCCAGCATCTTATAGAATTAACTTCATGTTTCTTATTATACCTTAAGGCTCCTGTACCCTAAACTCTTTTCATTTGTAATTGTGGCAAATACAGAGGTAATCAAGAACTGGACATTTCAACATAAACTCTTGCTATTTCCTTGGCTCCCCTCTGACGTAAGACTCCAGGTGTGGTTCAGTAGTAGAATTCTCACCTTCCACATGGGAGATGTGATACTGGACAGGTTTCAGCAGGGCTTCCAGACTAAGAAGACTAGGAAGAAAGGCCTGGTGATCTACTTCTGAAAATCAACCTATGAAAGCAGTAATTACAGTGATGAAACTCGTGTGTGTATGTGGTAACCATGAGTCAGGGGCCAACTTGACAACAGCTGATAACCTCCAGCTACATTTCCCTTCATACTACCTACTCATTACTTTAGCTCGTTTATTTTCGTGAAGCTTTTATTTAATGACAGTCCCTCTGGACTGGAGTGCCCTGCCTCTTTTAAAGTTATCTTCTCAAGTGCTTCCTTCCCAAGATACAGGGCTGGTCACTCAGTTTAGGATCCATCTCTTAAGACCAAGAGATGCCAGGCTCCTATTGTTTGTCAGCCACGGCATGGTTGCTGTTCTATCGTTCCACCAAATTCCTCATAGTGCTAGACTTTCAAAGACAAAATCTGTTCTATCCATGGATCTTTTCAGAAAAAATGTTCTTCTGTAAAGAAACTATTGAAACCAATTTTCTCTCTTTCTGATTTTATCCGAGGCCTGCTATAAAAAAACGAAAAACCAGCCCGGTTGCCACCAAGTCAATTCCAACTTGTAGTGACTCTAGGAGACACAGTAGAACTGCCTTCTAGGGTTTCCAAGGAATTCTTGGTGGATTTGAACTGCTGGGCATTTTGTTAGCCACCTTAACTCTCAACTATCACACTACCAGGGTTTCTGCTATAGACGTGGGGCTTCCTAAATCTCTAGCTTTATTGTCCTGAGGTTAAGAACTCAAACTCAGTTCTATTCCTTCCTATTAATTCTGTGACCCTGAGCTGGTTACCAACATCTCTGAGCCTTGATTTCTTTATCTGTAAAACTGGAGCAATAGATTTTTACGTGTGCAGATTAAAAGGTAATTTACATAAAGGACTCGGCAGAGCATGCTCAGTGATGACTACTGTTCATGTCACTCATCTTTTCAGCTTTGAAGGGAGGAATCCAAAGATCTTGAAGCTACAAGCATCAGACCAGACAAATCTGTGGTCCAACATTAACCTGGAAGGAGTTGGGAACCAGGAGACCTGGATGTGAGATCTTAAAACTAACTCTGCTAAGGATGAATCATGCTGAGTGGGACTACATAGCCCAGTCATGGAGTGTGTGTGTGTGTGTGTGTGTGTGCGTGTGTGTGTGTGTGTATGATGAGTGGATCAGTACGAGTTAGAGTAGTTTAGACTGAGAAGCAAGCTTAAGCCATAGATTTTCTTATCTTGGCAATTGGAAAAAGCTCTGATTTCATCCAAGCTAGGACAGGGGCTGTCAAAGTAATGAGGCAAAAAAGAGGTGTGAGCACATTAACACAGAGAGGCATAGAAGCCTGTATGAGACATGTTTGGGAACCAAACGAAAAATAAGCCAACAATACGAAAACAAAAACAAAACAAACTGATGCTGTCAAATCAATTTCAACTCATAGAGACCCTATAAGATGCAGTAGAACTTCCCCATAGAGTTTCCCAAGAAAGTCTGCTGGATTTGAACTGCTGACTTTTTGATTAGTAGCAGTAGCACTTAACCACTATACCACAAAGGGTGGTGTAACTTAATCACACTGAGGCATACACATTTACCTCAGAGGAGGGAAGGGACCAAAGGAAGTTTTTCTATTGTCACGCTTTCTCCCAAAGACCACCTGATACAAAAGCAACAGGTTAGACACTCAGCTTGTGTCGTGATCTCAGCTCTTTAGTTGTGTGTCCTTGAGGAAACTACATGCCCCTCTCTGGTTTCAATGTCATCTCTACAAGAAAGCTGTGGCTGTGGAGCTGTGGCTCTGAGGGCCTGTGGCTCTGATTTTGGATATTTCTGTGTTTGCTGTACAGTGTCTGAGTCGGGATCCAAATCACGTTAACCTTGTTTGCAAGGCAGGATGCCTCTTCTCCAGGCTTGCGACTCTGAACCCGGTTTCCTATCCTTCTTGTCCTTTAAGGGAGCCACATAAGGCCCAGTGTTACCCAGCTTCTCTCTGCCTCACTTAGCTTGTCCCCTGTGAACACACACTTGGTTTGTTTCAGGAAGACATAGATTTGACGTAATGGTTCAAAGCGCAGTTAGTGGAATCAGCTGGCTAGAGCTCCTAATAGCATGTCCTTGGGCAAAAGAAGCTTCACTGTCTTGAACTATCACCTGAGATAACAGCAGCCCTTTCCCTGTTACACTGATGTGATAATTAAAGATAAGAATGCAGGTGAAGCATTTGACACAATACGTGGCCCCTCTTAGGAACAAGTTTTAAATAAAGGCCTACCACCGCTACCCTGGTAGTGTAGTGGTTAAGTGCTACAGCTGCTAACCAAATAGTTGCCAGTTCAAAGCTGTCAGATGCTCCTTGAAAACTCTATGGGGCAGTTCTACTCTGCCTTATGGGGTCAATATGAGAGTCAGAATCAACTTGAAGGCTTTTTTTTTGTTTTTGATTTCTTTGTTTGAAACGCCTTTTTCAGAACTGCTATCATTATATACGCTAAATACTAGATCCATTTATTTCTTTTCTACATTAGCCTGTAAGGCTCTTGCAGGACATGAGAAGAAAGGCCTGACCATCTACTTCTGAAATCGCAGTC
The DNA here is from genome assembly GCA_028571685.1 of Heterohyrax brucei. Taxonomy (NCBI): domain Eukaryota; kingdom Metazoa; phylum Chordata; class Mammalia; order Hyracoidea; family Procaviidae; genus Heterohyrax; species Heterohyrax brucei. Next base: position 67,629,786 of record CM053156.1, read on the forward strand.
CTGGAAAGCCCTGCAAGACACCGTTTTCTACTGTGGCACATGTAGGGTCACCACCAGTCAGAATCAGCTTGAGGAGAACTCGTGGTGCTGACGCTATGATGGTGGAATAACCCCCAAGCTGGACTCTAGGCTAAGGTCTGCCACAGACAAGATATACACTCTCAAGAGAAGAAAAAAAAACCTCTTTCCTTGAGATACATTTTTTATACTGTGAGCCTAGATGCATAACTAAGATCTCCCTAGACTCTACCACTTTAGGAGTTTATGGACTGCCTTTCCCAAGAGCAGCAGAGAGCAACAGTGAGTCCCAGCGAGGAAGAGCAATGAACATTCTCACTCATTAGCACAGATTCATTGAGTATCTGGAGCCCTGGTGGTGTAGTGGTTAGAGCTCAGCAGCACCAAATGTTGGGCAATTCAAATGTGCTAGCTGCTCCTTGGGAAACCTGTGGGGCAGTTCTACTGTATGTCATAGGGTCACTAGGAGTCAAAATTGACTCGACGGCAATGGATTTGGTTTTGGTGACAGAGCGTCTGTCATGTGTTAGAGATTGTGTTGGTATTTCTGCAAGGCTGGCGAACAGATATGGTTCTTGTCTTACTAGAGCAATGTTCAAGTGGGGAAGGCATGAGGAAGAAGCAGCAAGGAAATAAACCATTATTGGCGTTTGTAGGGACTTGAACCAGGTTCAGGGTCAGAGAGCTGTTAAGAGCGGGAACCCAAATGAGAGCCAGCACTGTTTCTGTGTCTGATGTGAAAGGTACTTTATCTGTTCCACGTGTATTTATTGCTCATTTACTGTGTACAAGCAGGGCATTATCTGTTAGCGCAACAGAGGTGTCGGTCAAGTGCATGGACAGAGGCCTTTCTTTCCGGACATTTTCCCAGACCTGCTCATCTCTGTCTTAAAACAGTTCTTGTCACAAAGTGGTTGGTGCTTCTTTTGTTAATTCAGGAGTTCCATAGCCCAGGTTGTTTACCTTCTTCTGAGAAAAGCAACATAAAGCGGTGGAGTGACAAGTATCTGGTGGAGAGTCAGGAGACATTGGCTTGTTGGCCGTCTCCACCATGTACCAGCTCCCCTGTCACCTTGGCAAATGGCATCATCCCTCTAGTTCTCAGTTAACCTGTCTGTAAAATGGGAATGGCATGATTGCTGAGTTCTCTTCCAGCACCTCAGTCACTCGCTGGATAAAAATATTGGCTTTTCTGTGGAATTCAAATAATCTTTTCATTTTATTAATTCATGAATTTACAGCTTAATAAAAGTGGATTTTTTTTTTTAAAGTGAAAAGAACTACCACAGAAGTTGGACTGATCTCCAACTCAGCCTTCCCTGTGAAATCATTTTTAAATGAAATGTGTCAATTTCATTCCCAGCTCTACCACTTTCTAGCCCTGTGGCTTTGGCCACTTGGCTTTCTTTTTCCGGTGAGCCTCAGTTCCTAGGTAGGAACGTCGTTACCGGGCTGATCCTTCTTTCTACGCTTTATCTCACAGGATGTGGTTCGTTTTGGAAATCCCAAGACATCCAGCAAGCCCAGCTGTTTCTGGGTTTGGGTAGAAGAGGGTTGCCTCCTTAGGCATCTGTCTCTTGCTTTGGTACTTTAAGATCCCAAGGTTTCAGAAAAATAAGGTGACTTTTGTTAAACAGTTGTCACTCGGTGGTTGTGCTGGAGGTCATGGTGCTTTCTAGAGGCACTGGTAATGCATTTATTTATCACTGCCTGTGGCCCATGCTTCTTGTCTTCCTTTCTGTTTGTTCTGCCCAAGGCCGTCGCGGTCCGACAGAGATCAAGGTGTTTCTACAGAGATGAAGCAGCTTCCAAATCTGAATTAGATGTTAAATCTTTCTGAAGTGGGCAGGAGAGGAGGGGAGGGGGATTGTATTGTGCTAAGAATTTATCCTGTGTTGCTTCCTGTGAGATAATGTCCCCTGAAGGATTTGTTACTGGGCAAGTTGCAAACTGCTGTTTCAGGCCGAGAGGTGTTACCAATTTGTTGTGATGAATTCTGTCAGTCAGAAAAGTACTTTTTCCCTCTCTCCATTCACTGGGGTTGTTTGGAGATGGACAATGGTTTTAAGAGCTGGAACAATGTACACCGTTAATGCCTGGGATATATGGGATTGTAGATACGTTGAGATGTAGTTGGTCCAATAAAGGGAAGTCAGACCAAGAGGAGCAAACTAAAAATCATTGTGTCCTAGCCTCACTCACCTGTCAGTGTTCTCAGGGGGTCCTTCCCCTTGCTGCCTGCTACTCCCCATAACCCTCCACACACATACCAAGATCCCACCCCTTCCCCTGCCCAGCTTCCAAATGACCCAAATATTTCCATCCTTGTTGGGCTAGGAGGAACCGTAAGAAACCAGCCTCTGAAGCCAGGCAGACTCTGGTGCAAATTCTGCCTGTACCCCTAACCTGCTGATTGGGACAAATTACATGGCTTCTGTTTCCACTAGTTTTCTCATCTGTAAACTGGAGGTAAAAACAACGCAGGTACACCATGTCTACGGAGACTGGGGATCCCCAAATCTAATGCTTGGAAATAATATTTAAACCTCGAACTGAAACTATCCCATGACACCATCATGAAACCAAACAGCAGCTTAGCCCAGTTAATAAAGAGTTTTGGCCTTGAGTGGCACTCTGAGGAAATATCTATGTGAGTGTAAACTGACGACAGTCACTCTGCAGTATATATGAGAACCTTAAGAGGCAGAGAGTCTGAATGAATGACAATGAATGGGTGACCCAAGGTTAAGTATATAGTCTGTATTCTTGAACTATTTTTGTAGAAAGTGTGAATAGATACATACTGTGTTGTGTGTGTAGCCTACAAAAATAAATAAGATACTTTAAAAAAACAAACAGTATAGGGATACCCTGCTTTGAATACTATTACCTAAATGCAAGAACAGATTAAAAGACAGTAAACAACAACAGCAGCAAATAAAACGGAGAGTTCCTCAGAAAGGGCTGGGAGCCCTTGTACTGCAACAGCTGGCTCTGATTCGGATTCAGTGTGTCTGGGAAAGGTCCAGGATTATGCATTTTAATAACCTGCCCAGGTGACTCTTAAAGCACAAAAAACAAACAAACAAACGAAAAACTCAGAGGTGTAGGTGACTTCTGCAGCTGATGTACTAGAAGTCCTGGTAGTATGATGGATAAGAATTCAAGAGCCAGCTGCCATGCTGGCAGTTCAAATCCACCAGGTTCTCCTTGGAAACTCCATGGGGCATTCCGTTCTGTCCAATAGGGCCACTATGAATCGGGATTGACTCGATGGCAACAGATTTGATATGATTTCAGTGATTAATGAGGAGTCCCTGCAAAGCATAGGCTAAATAGTATCATGGTTAAGTTTATGAACTCTGGAGTAGATGGCCTGGATTTGAATCCCAGCTCTGCCTCTTGCTAATAACGCTGAGACCTTGGGCAAGTCATTTTATGCCCTCTTTTCCTCCCCACCCCCATGCCTTGATTCCACATCTGTAAAATGAAGAAGGTAGCAATAGAACCTGGCTCCTAGGATTGCCCAAGGATTAATTAGAAGGTACAAGGTCCAGCAATTAAGTCCATGAACTTAATTGTTCCAAGTGCTACATACCTCATTGCTGAATATCACTATGGTCACCTTTGAAGTATTCCCGTTGGGAAGCTAATCACCAATGCCAGTGCCTAGCCAAACCTTCAAAGCAGTTTTGGAACTCTTTCTGAAATTGCCATTATGCGCGGTGGCAAGTTTGTCAACTTAATTGTATAGTTACCTGTGAGGGAGTTTTTAACCAGTAAACAAATAACTGTATTGGAACACCCTCTGTACTCACTTTGTCTGGCCACCAATGACTTTTTTCTTTACCTGAAGATAAAGCAAATATTGAAAGGAAGATATTTTGATGACATTCAGGACATCAAGGGTAATCCAGCAACAATTCTGATGGCGAGAGTTCCAAAACTGCTTTGAAGGGTGGACTAGGTGCTGGCCTCGGTGCATAGCTTCCCAAGTGGAACACTTTGAAGGTGACTGTAGTGATACACAGTGATGAGGTATGTAGCACTTTTTCGAGAATATGTTTGTGAACTTAGTATCAGGACTTGTATGAAAATAGTCTGACATATAACAAGTATTTCTAAAAGAAACTACTGGCAGATCCAGTACAGCAACAAGATCTTGCTAGTAGACCTGTTTGGGTGCTTGGCAGAGGGGATCTCCAGTGCTCCATGATGAGGTCTACCTAGACTAGGAAATGAACGGGAGCCAGGGTTAGCCTTAGAGGACCTGCAGTACCCGGGAGGATGAAGAAGAGAGAGCCATGCCAGCAAGAAGAACCACTCCATGACCCCCTCTGACTAGCCCTTTTGCTAGGCTGTAGCAACTTCTCCTCTCCCGAGCTCTGCAGAAACTTCTAGTTTCCCTGTATACAACAGAGGAATGAAGGTAGTCTCGAGGAATGCTGGAGCTCTGCCTTTGCTCACCTACACTTTTCTGTCCCTTTAATTGTGAACTGACCACAGTGAAGTTGGTGTTGGGGCTGCAGTGAGGGGCTTTCCTTCAAATGTCCCAAATGGGAAGCTGGATCAGCCCTTCCTCAGCTATCCACTATCCCTTCCAGGACAGGCCTCACTACCTACCACTTGTCTTTTCCCCTCAGTCCTCCAGGATCAAGTGAGGGCTCCTTGCTTCTTCATATCCAACTCCTCAGGGGAGAAGGAGCTTGTTTCTCTTCCTCTTTATTCTGGAGGGAGAACCTCTTCCGTTTTTCTGAGTAGGGATCTTCTTTCCTCCTTTCTTGGGAGCTATAATGGCAGAAATAGTGGACACAAGGAAAGAGAGTGGAAGAGAGGGTGTGACAAAGGCATATACAGATAGATACATAGACACATAGATAGGTAGGTAGGTAGGTAGATAGAAACAGTTAGAGAGAAACCAGATGATATTCCATATGCTATATTGAGTAAAGCTTGTGAAAGCTGGGACCTGTATAAAACAGAAACCTGTCAGAGAAGGATAACTCAAATCTTTTCCACTAGAGTCATAGAAAAGTGGTGTCTGTGCCCTGTCAAAGGAGGAAAACTTGCAAGCCCTGGAAAAGCAAAGCAGTCTCACGGAGTTCTGGCTCTCACAGATTTCACTGTGTAAGGTAGATAGCCCTGATGTCACAACTGGTTAAGCACTCAGCTGCTAGTTAAAAGAGTTTGAACCCACCAGGAGTTCCATGGGAGAAAAAGACCTGGCAATCTGTTCTCTTAAATATCATGGCCTGGGAAACCCCATGGACCAGTTCTCTTCTGTCCTATACCAAAACAAAAAACCAAGCCTATTGCAGTCAATTAGACTCTAACTCATAGGGACCCTATAGGACACAGCAGAACTACCCCATAGGGGTTGGCTGATGGATTCGAATTGCTGAACTTCTGGTGGGCAGCTGAGCTCTTAACCACTGTACCACCAGGACTCCTACGGGGTCACTGTAAGTTGGAATCAATCCAACAGCACACAACAATAGTGTATAATATATAAGGTAACATACACAAAAGTGTTTCAGGTATACTACACTTGTACACACACAATAGATGGTCAGTAAGTATTTGCTGAATTGCATGGTGTGTCCGGAAGAGCATGGACTTGGAATTCAGGCTGGTCTGTTTCAAATCCAGGCTTTGTCACTTACTAACCACAGGAAGTCAACACTAGCTCCATGGCCATGGACAGAAGTGAAAATTGTTTCTTCCCAAATCCTGGAGTGATTAGAGTAGCTAGAGCCTCCTCCCTGCGCTTCATACAGGCATGAGCTTACGATTTGCTTTACAAGCTGATGATTGTATTGGCTGTCAACGGAGCTTAAATCTTGGCATCTAGGAACTCACTTAAACACTTGCTCAAAGGATATCTAGGTCAGAGATATTCCCCTTTTTCTTCCTGAAATGTTAAAATTCAGTAGGAAAGTGACCCGTTCAAAGATGAACTCTATTTTATAAAGATGTTTTCACTGGGCCCTGGGTAAAAAAATATTTCATATGCCTGGGTAAGCCACTAAATCAAGCAGCGGAGAAATAAATAGACTTGCTAAAGCAGCCCCCTTTTGGTGCAGGCAGGTGATATATTCCACATTTTTTACTATATTTGGCTGCAGACTCTGGGCAGTTGTTGCCTTGATCTATGACAGTGATTCCATGTCAGGGTGCTGTTAGAAGGGACTCCCCTCAGAGCTTCTTCCTACAACAAGGAGACAGTAAATGATGAGGAGTGAGGGGACATTCTGTAAAGGAGAAAAGGGGCTAATCTCGACAGGAAAGTTCTGGCCGAGTCACAGAGCTACTGAATCTGCTGATTAGGCCACAGGGAAGGCTGCAGGTGGAACTTGGGCTGTCCCTGCTGAAAGACAAGTCTGTGACTCAAGTGGAAGGGGTGTCTCAGGTGCCACTTGGGTTCCCTGGGGAGCAAGAAGACTCAGAGACAAAGCTTAGCCAACAGAATGTTTACTGGAGTCTGCCCTTGGGACTAGCATGTGTGAAAGAGAAGGAAAGGAAGCAAAGTGGGCCGATGTGGGAGATGGTGAAATTCAACTGCAGTGTAGCTCCAGTGACAGACTTTGTTGACCCTAGATGGAAATCTAGAGCTAGAATGACCTTCAGAGTGGACTAAGGTGGCTGAGCCTCTACATTGTGGCATCAATCAGACATATGATGCAGGATGTTCCATGAAGGAGTGTGATCTTGGGTGACAGTGATATCTGCAGCTGAAGGGCTGACATTTAAGAGCACTCCTGGTAGTTGGAGCAGTAAGACCTTCATAGAAATGCAATTTCAGTGATGCATCATATATTGTCCACTGCGATCTTGCTGGAGGAGTGAGAATGCCAGGTCTCTGCATGCTTGCTTGGGGCTTGATGGGGCTTTATATTCTGGTGACTTTCAGTGAAATCCAGTGACGAATCCAACTCAGTAACTCCTTACTATACCAGAGATTTGAGTGAGCACAAGCTATAGTCTGTCTCAGCCATCCAGACTATTACAGAATCTTTTCCCTTTTGGAAAGCACAAGGACTCTGTACAGAGCCTGGTGTCACACTGCTGGAGTGTAGACTCTGGAACAGAGCTCACTGCTCTTCGTACCTGGTTAAGCCCTGTCCCAGCTGCCCAATCTTTGAAAAATTGCTTGACCTCTGTGAATGTCAACTTTCTCAGCTGTAAAGTGGGAATGAAGATTGTATGCACTTTGTATGTTATTGTAGGCTGTTTCCTAGCTTGTGCCTGGCGCAGTTAATGGTTAATAAAAGTTAACTGTTATTGTTGTTATTTGCCTTATTTGTAGACTGTCTGAGAGGGAGGGATCATCTCTTTTCTTTTCCCACTGTAGACCACACTTAACCTCACAGTAATCCAAGACATTTGAATACAAAATCCGTGCAATTCTTTTTACCTAATAATCTAGCAAAATCTAGTGGTTAAGAGATAGGTCTGCTAACCTAAAGGTAAGCAGTTCAAATCCACCAGCTGCTCCTTGGAAACGCTATGGGGGCAGTTTTACTCCTACAGAATTGCTATGATTTGGAATTGACTCAATGGCAACAGGTTTGGATTTTTGGTTTTATGAAACCTCTTGCCATGGAGGAAGTTCTGATACATAGTAACCCTATACGACAGAATATAACTGTTCTGTGGGGTTTTCTGGGTTGTTTTCCTTATAGAAGCATCTTTCTCCAGCAGAGTGCCTGGAGGGTTCGAACTGTGTACATTTTGGTTAGCAGTCAAGTGCTTAACCATTGTACCACCAGGGCTCCTTAAAGTATAGGAAAAAATAATAAAATTCTAGGAAGACTGCGATGAGATAACTCTCATTTCCAGTTAACGGAGTTAGAAATCTGTATAAAACTGGGAAAAGCAGCCTGGAGAAATGTATCAAAAACTTTAAAAATCTTCAAGCCCTTTGGTCCAAGATTTATACTTTTTGGAATTGACTCTAAGCCATAATAAAAAACTTAGGAAAAAATAAAAACAACAACAAAAAGATTTCAAAACGAAGTTATTCATCATAATGTTACTTATTACAAAATAGTACAAATTATATAAATATCTCAGTGTGGAAATAAATGAATCATACTCCATTAACATAATGAAATTTTATGCAGCCATGAAAATGATGTTATGAAGACTTTTACAAGTAATACGGGTAAAAGTTTATGCTGTAATTTTAACAAGAACATATAAAAATCATACAAGTACTGTGATTTCAACAATACAAAATGCATGAGGAAGGAATTATATGGCCAAAGGAAACACATTAAATTGTTCACATCGATCATGAGAGCAATAGAGTTATGCATGATTGCTAGCTTTTAGTTTTTAGATTTTCCTAAGTTTTTACACTGAGCTCTTATTTCTTCAGTTAAAAAAATTCTAAAAATGCCCATGGTGTGCATAAAAATAAACACTGGGCCCTCCTTCACCTGCTAGAACTTATTATCATATTATTATGAGATGTTCAATGTAATCAGCTATTTTCTAAGGTGGGGGAAATCAACTAGAACTTCAAGATCTTCTGTGTTTTAAACAGAAGTGCTGCATTAACAATCACAAGACCTGGGTTTTGTGGTGAGCATATAGCATTTTTTTTTATTGTGATTGAGTGAAAGTATACAATCCAAGTTAAATTTCCATACCGGCCTATCTGTAGCTCCTACTGCGCTCCTTGCCTGATGACAACAGACTCTTACTTTCCATTCTATACATGTCATATCTTCTTAACAATCTCCTGTCCCCTCCTCTCTACTCTCTCCTCTCCTTTCTAGTAAGAGGCCAGTAGGACAGTGTGCTATAGATGTACAGAATCATAAAGTGCACACACCATATGGTCAAATTGTGTCCCTGAGTCCAATTCATTCCTGTCTGAAGAGTTGACCTCAGTAATGATTTATGATCTGGGGCAGCAGCAGGTCTAGGGGCCATGCTGCCTGGGGAATCTGCAGGACTTCAGACCATCATTTGTGGTCTCTTAGTGGAGTTCTTGAGGTGCGTCCCTCTTTTTCTTGTGTTGCCACTGGGACTCGACATTGTGTGCCCGCCCCATCATGTCTACGATTGGTGGTGGCCAGGCACCACCTGGTTCTTCTGGTCACATGTTGATAAAGTCACTCATTCATTAACGTGATTCCTTCTGTCTTCTGGACTCTTTTCCCCTCATGTCTTTGTTGTCCTTGGTGATAATCTGTTCCAGCTGAGTTGCTACTGCTTGGTGTACCTCAGATGGCAGCTTGCTGTTTTTTAAGACCCAAGATGCCACTCACAAATATGGAGTTTAGAAGACTCCCTTAACTGGCAATAGGCTAGTTATGCCAACTGGCCTTGATGTCCCCTCAGAGCATGGTCCCTAGACCTCCACTCCTGCTACTCTATCCTTTCAATATTGGAGTAAGATTGGAAGAGTTTTCAGTTTATGTTGAAGTCCAGTTATGCTAATCTTCTATCTAACATATGCTGTCACTGCTTTCAGCCAGCCAAATGTCTATCAACTATAATCTATTACCAGCCCTCTGATCCTCTCCCTCCTGTCCCTTGCAGCCATCAAAGAGTCTTTTCTTCTGTACAAGAGTCTATTTTTAAGTCCTTATAGTCTGGGTCTCATACAATATTTGACCTTGTGCTGTTGACTGATTTTATTCACCATAACGTCTTCAGCTGAAACCAGATTATGAGATGCTTCCTAAAATCATCATTGTTCTTTATCATTGCATAGTATTCCACTGAATATGTATACCATAGTTTGTTTACTCATTCATCTGTTGTTGGGCAACCAGGTTGATTCCATCTTTTTGGAGTAGATAGCATTTTTTCAAAACAGTGTTTCAGTTTTGTCTGGTGGGTTTGGGTAAACCACTCCTGCTTTGTGGACTTCACTTTATCCGTAAGGGAGATGAGAGAACAATGAATGTATTTTGTTGACTCTGGAGAAGATCCTATGAGTCCTGAGCTGAGTCAATACTTCTCTGCATGCCTTATGACCTGCATGTAGTCTGACCGCAGCTGCATCTAAGCTGATCCCTTCTACTTCTTCTTTTACCAGCACCTTCTTCCTGGAACAGTGAAACAATTCCAATTTCCTCCTGATGCTCTCTTCTCTGCTTCCAGGATTCTGACTATCCACAAATTTGCCCATTTGTTTCAGTTCCTTGACATTTAAGATATTGTCTATTTCCCCATAGAAACTTTGTAAATTGTTTCTTATGGAATTGTGTAATTAGAGAACTTAGTTTTTGAGTGATTTACAAAAGGGTAATTTATTTATGTAAGACTCACTATAAACTTCTTTTTAATAATGGTAGTATTTGGGGACACACATCCGCATCCGTAACCACACTCACAAACAATGGAGCCAGAATTTTGCACCTTTTGTTAACAGTTTTTTCCATAATACCTCACAGAAGCTATGAGATTATTAGGTGTCTTAAGAGAAGACTACGTGAGTTCCCCAACACACCTTCATTTGTGTTGGTGGAAAAATAACCATTTGAGATCACAATCGCCTTCTAAGAAGGGTGGCTCCTGTTTAATGGAAGGTGGCTTTATAAGCTGATCATTGTGACTTGTTTAAGAATCCAGGTGCAGAACTAGGAATTAGAGATTGCAGAATGCTCCTCATGGAATGCCAAAACGAACGAGCAACAACAATAACAAAAACCCACTGCCAAGGAGGCCCTTCTGACTCACAGTGACCCTGTAGCACAGAATAGAACTACCCCACAGGGCTTCTAAGGAGTGGCTGGTGGATGCAAAATGCCAACTTTTGGCTAGCAACTGATCTCTTAACCACTGGGCCACCAAGAAATGGAATGACTGATTTGAAAAAGAGGCAGGGCTGGGGAAGAGAGAGTCAGCAAGGAAGGGGGCTGGGGAGAAGAAGAGGATGCAGTGAGGTGAGAGTCTGGACATTGTGAGGGAGATCAGAAAGAACCCCAGAAATGCAGTGTTTTTTTTTTTTCCTGGACAGGAAAAGTCTACTGTTTTTCTAAGTTCCGCTCATGTGATCTCCATGTAAATGACGTTCAGGCCAAAAGTAAACCTCTGCCTCATCACCTGTGGTGAGACAGCATTAGAGGAGCAGCCCTTGCTCCAGAATTCTGACATCTTCTTGCATTGAACAATTTTTTGTTGTGGTTGTGCTGAATGTTGGGTTTCTGCTCTGTGCTTACTGCCCATGCCTTGGTTTTCTCTAGATCATAAACATCAAGGGGTCATGTTGCAGCATACCTTTAGATTTTGGTAGCATTTTACATTTTATGGTGAAACAAAAGTACATAATTAAAAATAAATGAGTTTGCTATATTTACTCTTCAGACAAGAAGGGACTGGCCTTGGAGACATGGTGTGAACATGTGCTGTATGTACTTTATGGTTTTATTCATTTATAGGAGGCTGTCCTACTGGTTTCTTTCTAGATGGGAGAGGAGAGGGTGAAGTGGAGGGGACAGGTGTTCATTAAGGGGATGCTAGAAGTAAAGAGTGAGAAGGAGGAGTATGCTGTCACAGGATAAGGAGAGCAGTTGGAGTTGCAGATAGGTGGTCATGCAAAACTGATTTGGATTGTTTATTTTCACTTAATCATAATTTAAAAAGGTGAAAAAAATGAGTTTATATGTTTAAAAATGCCACATATGAACTATTTCTGTTCTAGGTTTTGTTTGTTAATATGTATGTCGTTTAATTGATGGAAAGCCTGAAACTCACTATCCAAGGAACCTTAGAAGTAGAGCAGGAGAGACTATGAGAACCACAAACCCACTGCCGGTGAAGTTGATTCTCACTCATAGTGACCATGTAGGACAGAGTAGAACTGCCTCATAGAGTTTTCAAGGAGCACCTGGCAGACTTGAGCTGCTGACCTTTTGATTAGCAGTCATAGTTCTTAACCACTATGTCACCAGGGTTCTGAGCACCCAGGAACTTGGAATCCAAGAATCGTGTGCCTGAATCACAAGGGTTCCTGAGGCCCCAGCTGACCCTACATTACACAAGAGCGTACCCAGCTTCTCTCTTTGGTAGAAGTGGGACCCTGAAATGTTTCTCCTCGCATTCTTCCTTCCTCTTGAGCTGCAGCTGTAATCCCAGCTTTCCCTGGGACGTCTTCCAGGGGGGAGGAAGCAAAGCTTTCAACCTACACTTCTTGGAGGACCTTTTTCCCTTTTAGTTGAGAGTTAGGGATGCAGAATACAAACAAACAATGGGCCTCATTTATAGCCTCCTCCAGAGAGGGGCTGCTCCTTGATTGATGCAGGAAGGAAATGAAGGCCTGGCTTTTCCAGAGACCAGCACCAGAGCATGGAGAACAGCTTGAAATCTCTTGCAGGAGAGGAAAGTCAAGCATATTTTCCAAACACCAATCTAAGACTTTCTTCTCAAGACCTGTGGTATTTAGCTTTTTAGGGATTCACATGGCATTCTTGAGATGACCCATAGAGATGTGAACTATCTAAACCTTCCAGTGACTGGGTTTGCCATTGCACGAACAGAGAGGGAATAAACAATGATTGGGCTTGTCCTTTATGGTAGGCACCTCTCAAACATCTTTTCACTTAATACCTATAATGTTAGTATGAAGCATGTATTATTGGCTCAGAATAAACATGGCCTGAAAGCGCTGCCTATCTGTTGTTGTCGTTCGATGCCGTTCAATAGGTTCTGACTCACAGCGACCTCGTGTAAAACAGAATGAAAGACTGCCTGGTACTGTGTCATGCCAGCAATCATTGTTATGCTTCATCCCATTGTTGCAGTCACTGTCTGTGTCAGTCCATGGTGATCTTCCTTATTTTTGCTGATCCTCTGCTTTAGGAAGCATAATGTCCTTCTCCGGGGACTGATCCCTCCTGACAATATGTCCAAAGCATGCAAGATGTAGCCTTTTCATCCTTGTTTCTAAGGTGTATTCTGGTTGTACTTATTCCAAGATAGATTTGTTTGTTCTTTTGGTAGTCCGTGGTATATTTAATATTCTTCACCAACACCACAATTCAAAGGCATCAATTTTTTGGTCTTTATTCATCGTCTGATTATCACATGCATACAATGTGATTAAAAATACTATGGCTTGGGTAAGGTACATCACAATCTTCAAGGTGACATCTTTTAAACACTTTAAAAGGCTTACTTAATAATGAGACATCATGACCACATTTAGGAAAAGTCTATCAAAGTATACATGCTATAGAGGTTACTTAAAAGTCACCTCAAGTGTTTCAGAAGTAGACTGCCAAGTCCTTTTTCCTAGTCTGTCTTAGTCCAAGAAGCTCAGCTAAAATCTGTTCACCGTGAGTGACCCTGCTGATATCTGGATACCAGTGGCATAGCTTCCTACATCACAACATACAAGTTCCCACAGTACAAAAACCCAACAGATACATGGGGACCTAGTCATCTACTTCTCAAAAAATCAGCTTTTAAAAACTCTTATGGAACACAGTTCCACTCTGACATACATGTGGCTGCCATAATTTAGTGCTCCTTCCACTATGTCAGTAGGACACATGGTAGACTATATTACATACCAGGCAGCACCATTCACGTATTATAATCAGTACTTTAAATTCTCAAATCAACATTTCAAGACAACATTTATATCCATGTGTATAACCAAGAAAAATGAGTCTTATTTTCCCACAGTCATGCAGCTGGTAAATGATAGAACTGAGATTAAAAACTGTACTCTTTTCAGTATATCACTGAGGTGGCTAAGATATGTGCCCACTTGGCTGAACCACGATTCTCAGTGTTTTAGTAGTCATATAATGTTGTGATCACTTCCCTGTTGAGATCTGATATGTGATCACTTCCATAGTATCCACTGTGAGTAGCCTATCAGTTGAAAGGGAATTAGCTTGGGTGTATGGACTGCATCAAATATAAGAAGACATTCTGACAAGGCTTGGGAGCTTTCTGCTACCTTTGGATCCTGCAGCTGGCTTCTGTTTGTCTGACCTCCAATTCTGGGGACTTCAGCTAGTACCTTAACTTGTGGTCTTGCCTGCAAATCTCAGGTTTCATCAGTCCTTGAATCCTGTAAGCAAGATCCCTGCTCCCTGACTGGCCCATCTTGGGTTTACCAGCCTCTGTAGCTATGTGAATCAGGAGAAGCCTCTATCCTGACCCAAGGACTTGGGACATTCCATATTCTACAACTGCGTGAGCCATTTCCTTGATACAAGTCTCTTTTTCTCTCTGTGTATTTACATAGTTTACTGATTTTGCTTCTCTAGAAAACCCAGCCTGAAATAACAACACAGTCTCAGGTTTTTACAGTTCCAGAGACAGTAGTCTTGGGTCTAGAATTGGGAACATGAAAGCCTGTCAGATCCTAAACCAGGAAAATGGATTTAGGAAGCTTAGTCAGAATTGCATCTGAAAAGGAGTAATTGACTAACTATGGAATCCTGGTAGTACAGTGGTTAAGAACTTGACTAACCAAAAGGTTGGCAGTTCAAATCTATCAGCTTCTCCTTAAAAACCCTAAGGGGCACCTCTACTCTGTGCAATAGTTTCACTATGAGTTAAAATCGACATGAGGGCAATAGATTTGCTTTGGTTTTGGTTTAAGAACAGGTAGGAGAAAGAGAAACATGTTAAATAATACCATGGGGATTCAAACAACAAAATGCAGACAAATGATCCTGTTTCTTCAGTCAGTATATTGCACACTAAGGGGGAAGAAGCAAAGAGGTAGAGGCATATTGAAACAGAGAGATAGAGAGAAAAGCTGTAGATTCAGAGACTCAACAGGTATATCAACTATTGCAATGTATGTATATATCTTATTTGAATCTTGACTTTCACCAAAAAACCTGTATTGTTGTTGTTAGGTGTTGTCGAGTTGGTTCTGACTCGGAGTCATCCTGTAGATCCAAGTAGAACAGCCCCATAGAGTTTCCAAGGAGTGCCTGGTGGATTTGGACAGCCGACCTCTTGTTTAGCAGCCATAGCACTTCGACAAAAACTTAGAAGAACAAATTATAAGAACACAAGGGAAAATCTGAATACTGACTGGGGACTTGATCGAATTGGTAAATTATTGCTAATATTTTAAGGTGCATTATGGGATTATGCTCAAAAGAAAGTTTTTATTTTATAGACATAATTGATAAAATATTTATTGATAAAATTATGGATAGCTTTGATTTGCTTTAAGATAATCTAAGTGAGGGGCTTATGGATTTGAGTACAAATAAAAGTTGGTTGGCCAAGAGCTGTTAACTGTTCAAGCTGGGTAATGGTTGTTTGGAGGCTCATTTTACTACTCAGTCTAAAATAAAAATTTTTCATTACATAACAGTAAAAAATCAGTCATTAGCCAGATAAACCCATTCCCTGAGCAGAATGTTTTGTAGATGTTTTGTTGTCAATAAATGAACATACCAATGTGGAAATTGTGCCTTCTAACCACATTCTTGTTTTGGTAGCCAGTTTTTGTTTTGCCACTTGAGAGCAATTCCCAAGGACTACTCCTTTGGAAATAAATTGCCAAGTGTGGGAGGCGGGAGGAGAAAGCATAGTTAGTTCTCTTTGTGATATTTGTTAAATGTTATGGCAGCCTGTGTTGTAAAAATGGGTTTAGATTTACCCCTTGATTAACTGAAATGTAAATTTTTGGCTGTTTTGTATACATTGTTGTTGTTAGGTATAGTGAAGTCCATACTGACTCAAAGACACCCAGTGTTCAGTGGAATGAAACCCTACCCAGTCCCGAATCTTCCTCAAATTGATTGCTATGCTTGAGCCTATGTTACAGTCACTGTCCAATCCAGCTTACCGAGGATCTTCTTTTTCACTTAACTTCTATTTTATCTAGCATGATGACCTTCTACAGGAACTGTTCTCACCTGATAATGTGTATAAACTGTGAGAAACAAAGTCTTGCCATCCTCTGTTGTAAGGAAAACTAGTTGTACTTTTTCAAAGACAGATTCATTCTTTTTCCTGGCAGTCCATAGTATATTCAATATTCTTCACCAGCATCGTAATTAAAAGACATCAATTCTTTTTCAGCCTTCCTTATTCATTGCCCAGATTTTATGTACACGTGAGAAAACTGAAAACACCATCACCTGGATCAGGCTCACCTTAGTCTTCGAAGTGATGTCTTTGCTTTGCAGCACTGGACAGAAGTCTTTTGCGGCAGATTTGTCCAATGCAATATGTCATTGATTTTTTTGACCGCTGTCTTGATGAGTGTTGATTGTGGATCCAAGTAAAGTGAAATCCTCAATAACTTAAAAGTTTTCTGTTTTTCAAGACGTTACTCATTGATCATGTATTTTTTTATGTTAAAATGTGATTCATGCTGAAGGCTATAGTCTTCGATCTTTATCGGTAAGTGGTTTAAGTCCTCTTCACCTTCAGCAAGCAAGGCTGTGTCATCTGTGTATCACAGGTTGTTAATGAGTCTTCTTTCAATCTTGAAGCCATGTTCTTCCTCATATAATCTAACTTCTCAGATTATTTCATCAGCATACAGATTGATTAAGTATAGCCAGCCATGTGCCGTCTAGTTGGATCTGAGATTAAGTATGGTGAAATGATATAACACCTCCCTCAGCTTTAGACCACTCAATATCCCCTTGTTCTGCTAGAATGACTGCCTCTTAGGCTATATACAGGTTCTTCATGAGTACAATTAAGTGTTCTGAATTCTCATTCTTCTCAGTGGTAACCATAATTTGTTAGATTTACGTAGTTGAGTGCCTTTGTATAGTCACTAAAACACAGGCAATCATTTTTCTGGTGTTCGGTGCTTTTAGCCAAGATCCATCTGACATCAACAATGATATTCTTCACTTTGCATCCTCTGTTATATCCAGCTCGAACTTTCCGTAGGTTCCTATCAATGTAATACTATAACAGTTTTTGAGTTATTTTCTACAAAATTTTACTTTTGTGTGATACTAATGATATTGTTTGATAATTTCCTAACTCTGTTGGATTACCTTTCTTTGAAATGGCCATGTAGATAGATCACTTCTAGTATATTAGGTAGCTGATGAGCAAATAAGCACTTCAGCTTTGCAACCACTTGTTGAAACTTCTCAACTGGTATTCTGTCAATTCCTGGAGCCTTATTTTTCACCAATGCCTTCAGTGCAGTTTGGACTTCTTCCTTCAGTACCCCTGTTCTTGATCATATGCTACATCCTGAAATAACTGAACATTAACAAAGTTTTATTGGCATAGTAACTTTGTGTATTCCTTCCATCTTCTTTTGATGCCTCTTGTGAGTTTCAATATTTTGCCCAAAGAATCCTTCAATATTGTAATTTGAGCTTTGAATTTTCATTCAGTTCTTTCAGCTTGATAAATACCAAGTGTGTTCTTCTCTTTTGGTTTTCTAAGTCAAGATCTTTGAACACTTCATTGTATATATGTATACACACATATATATTTATACACACACACACATACATGTATAACTTTTTTCCAGTCATATTTTGAGTGACTTCCCACTGACGGGCTCATCTTTGTCTTTTTAAGCTGTCCTTTGAAATCTTCTAGTTACCTCTTTTGCATCATCTTTTCTTTCATTTGCTTTATCTACTCAACATTCAGGAGCAAGTTGTCAGCAGAGTGTCTTCTGACATCCATTTTGGTCTTTTATTTTTTCTACCTTTTAAATAAACTTTTTATTTCTTAGCATCATAAGTTATGTCATCCACAGCTTAACCGGTCTTTGGTTATTAGTGTTCAATGCAAGTGAACATATACTCAAAGTTGTTCTTTGACTCTGATGGAAGTGTTTTAATTTTCTTCAGCTTCAACTTGAGGTTGCATATGAACAACTGGTGGTCTGTTTTGCAGTTGGCCCCTGGCATTGTTCTGACTGATGATGGTAAGCTTCTTCATCATCTCCTTCCACAGATGCAGTTGATTTGATTCCTGTGCATTCCATCTGGTACGGTTCATGTGTATAGTTGCTGACCATATTGTTGAAAAGGGTATTTCCAGTGAATGGGTTGTTGGTCTCTTCCAAACTCTATTATGCAATCTCCAGTGTCATTTTGATCGCCAATGCCCCATTTTCAAACTATTGATCTTTCTGTTTCCAACCTCTGCATTCCAAATGTCAATAATTATCAATTCATCTTGATTGCATGCTTGATCAATTTCAGACTGTAGAAGATGGCAAAAACCTTTCATTTTTTTCACCTTTAGTGGTTGGTGCATAAATTTGAATAATAGTCATAGTGGAAACCCAGGTGGTACAGTGGTTAAGTGTTACAACTGTTAACAAGAAGATCGGCATTTCAAATCCACCAGGCTTTCCTTGAAAACTCTATGGGGCCATTCTACTCTGTAGGGTAGCTGTATACAGGGTAGCTATGAGTCAGAATTGACTTGACAGCAGTGGATTTGGATTTTGTTTTGAATGCCTAGGCCATCCATTATCAAGTGTTTCATTTCCTTTATGACAATTGTTTTCCTAGAGTTATACTTCATCCATTCTGAGTTCCAATTATTAATGGGTTTTTGCAGCTGTTTCTTCTCAATTTGAATCATACCATGTTATCAAAAGAAGGTCCCCAAAGCTTTACTCCATTCACATTATTAAAGTTGACTCTAGGAAACAACTTTTCTCCAGTCATAGTTTGAGTGACTTACAACTGATGGCCTCACCTTTTGGCACTATATAAGACAGAGTTTCTCTGTTTTCCATAAGGTCTTCACTGGCTAATTTCTTTAGAACTAGATGGTCAAATCCTTTCTCCTAATCTGTCTTAGTCTGGAAGCTCCACTGAAACCTGTCTACCATGGACGACTGTGCTGTTATTTGAAATATCAGTGGCACAGCTTCTGGCATCACAGTAACACACGAGCCAGCATAGTATGACAAGCTGATGGACAAGTGGTGTTTTTTATATTATGAGATCAGTGTAAAAGATTCCAGGAGAGAACCCATGTTTGCTAAATTGCTGATGGTATGGTAAAACTAAGAATTTTCACAGTAACTCCTCCCACTCCCATGCTAGCTGGCCCTAATTGAGGGTATGTTGGTGTTTTCCAACAGGAAGTAGGGAGATGAGATGGAAGCAACTTGGGTTGGCCACGGGTTGGCCACTTTAAGGGACTATCTAGGCCTGGGAGAGAGTAGTCATTTAAATTATGAATCCAAAGGAGTAGGGCAAAGTCAGTTCTGTTTAGGTCAAGGCTGATATGTAAGGAAACCTACTGCGGGGAGCGGGCTCAGAGTCTCAGCGGTTTGAGTATTAGCAGAGTTGTTTTTTTTTTTTTTTTTTTTTTTCCATTCTGGTGATATCAGGCTTGCTCAATAAGAAGACTGTTTAGGATATAATGGGGTTGTTCAAGCAGTTACAAAGCCAAATGGAGGCAGACCTTAGATTGGGTACCATGATTTTTTTTTTCTGGGATCCACTATGAACAGCTTCAAGAATCATTACAGGAAACAAGGTGGGTACTTAGACCATAGGTAATAGATAGGGATTTTGGATGAAAGAGCCCATACAGACAGCTGGGTATGTGTTGTCTTTCACTCCCAGGGACATGGACTACTGTATACGGCAGGGTGATTATTTTTGAAGTTCACTTTCTTGGTACGCAGGGAGCTGACATCTTGTTCATCTGGAGTCTCCACTTTTCTGTGATTGGATGGGTGGAGGATGCTGGCAAGCATTTCTCTAAGGATAAATAGGGCTGAAGATGCTGGTGTCCAGTAGTTAGTGTCCACAGCTGTACTAGAAAGGGCTAGGCAAGTATAGTGAGGTATTCTTTCCAGCTGCTTCTTCCCTAGTCCAGGAGCAAATGTAAAGAAACGTAGTCTTGAAGATAAGATATCAGCCTAGTTTCAAGCTGTGCCTGAAGCTAATGCTCTGGGCCAACAGCCAGTGACCTTCTATGGCCAAGGCTTCCCTGAGCCAGAAAACCTCAACTTCTGCAATCTACACTCTGTGCTCTGTGTTGTTTACTTCTCTGATGGAGCTGTTCGCTTGGAAAGCTGTGTTATTCCTGTAATGCAAAGTGACAGAGAAAATAAAAACACCCAGCTGAGAAAAAAACCACAATGTTAATGTGAAACACAAACTTTCTGTTCATCTGAATCTTGGTTTGTTTTAAAACAGAACCAGAATGTCTCTGATCCTGGAGACTAGGAGGAGCTCTTGCCACAGCTGCCCAGCTCTCGGCTCCTTTCCTGCCTTGTCTTTTGGTCAGCATTGTTTGCACTGTTCTCAGGAGTGGAGGTGGTGTGACATGGGTTTGTCTTCCCTGAATGCAACTCAGAGACACAAGAGAGAACAAATTCTTGAATCTATGGTAGAAGAGACCGAAGCTGATGTTGTTCTGGTTTCCCCCTACCCCTAAAGTCCCTCCTACTGAATCATAGCTTGGCCTAAATTTCTCATGAGCTATGTTCTGGATGAACCTGAACATGCATCTCATCTGAAACAAGTTTGGCATCTGAGTTCACACTTTCTAGCTGGCATTGACCATCATTTGGTTGGCATTGTGTCTACCCCGTTTCCTAGTATTTGAGATCGCTGCATTTTTTGGAATTGGTTCTGTTTTTCTTTTTTTTTTCCCCTATGGTCGCCATGAGTCGGATCCGACTCGACAGCACTTGGCTTGGCTTGGCTCTGAAATTAAGTATTATCCATCTAAGACTTTTAGCCTTATAAAGCCCTGGGGAGATTTCTGCTATGTAGGCTGCTTCCTGTCCTGCCCCATCCCAAACCAAGAAAAACAGGAGCTCATGATAGAAAATGAGGAGAAACAGCCCAACTATCAGAAGAAAAGCAGGACATTACCCAAGAAAGGAGTTTCATGAAGCACAGGAGGTAGAGAGTGTCAAATTACACTTCTCTAAGGAGATATTTCAGAAAGTGCCCACAAGGTTGAGACTTGGTGACCTTAACTAGAGCAGAGTAATGATGGTTAATAACAAAATTCAATCAACAGAAAAGTGTATGGGAGTGAAAAAAAAGAAAATACTTTTTTTTCATGGGACTTGTTACTGAGTACTAGTACTCAACTTGGGGTCTCATTAGAATCCTTTGGAAAACATTTAAAAAAATACTCATGCCTGATTTCTGATGCAGACATTCTGGTTTAATGGTCTTTTGAGGTGGTGTGTTTCATTTTGCTTTTAAAGTTGGAGATCACTTCAACTGCCAGTAATCTTTATGTAAGTACCCAGTAGAAAGAGGTTTAAAGAGCAAAGTGGGTGCTGAGTAGTGATGTAAGAAGTTTAGATTGCTCATCAGCTGGGATGTAGACCCCTGGTGGGTACATTTAGACCTGGACAGGAAAACCAAGAGCACAAAGTGGCTTCCTTTACTAGCAAGCATTCTCACCTGATACCTTCTCGGGCACAACATCAGAGACTAAGTTATTTTCTGAGAATCTCATTTGACTGAAAGTGAATTGTCTAACAGAGATTTTGGTTTGGTTTATCAATAGCGTCTTATCCTAAAAAGTGCAATGGATGATATGGGGAAACTCCTTCCATGAACTTAATTATGATCACAAATGTGTCACTGATAGAGCTAAAAATGATGGAAACTGGAGGGTTGGCAAAGAAGAAGACGACTCCCAATGACATGGATTGACTTAGTGGCTACAACTGTGGGCTTGAGGGCAACAGCAATTGTAATGCTGGGACAGGACTGAGCAATATTTCATTCTGTTGTATGTGGCTTGGCATGAGTTGGAATCACCTCGGCAGCACCTAATGACAACAGGGAAAGGGGAGGGGCCTTGGGAGGGGAAGAGTGGACCTCAGGAGACACATAGCTGAGCCTTTGGTGAAGACTTCTCAAACCTCCATGCCCTCTAGGCTCTCCTGGCTTTCTCTGGAAATAGTCTGAGAAAGGCCAACATCAAACTAGTAGTCAGTCATCCTGAATCATCCTTAATGTGTGTTTTAAAAATAGGATTTCTGGGTTGGTAGCTCAAGAATAAAAGATCAGAAACAGGTGGGAGGAGATAAGCACAGACTAGAAAACAAACTGGTGAACTAGAGAAACTGAGACACAGCCAAGCTGTGATGACCCATGTGTAAAGGTATGGGGACATTGTGCATAGCTGGGAAAACAAAGTCTAGGAGACAGAACAAGGCTGATATTGAGAAGGCAAGGCCAAGCAAGGAGGTGGGTCCTGGACAACTTCTGTGGGCTTTAGGATCTGTTACTCACAGCCAGCCAACGTCAGACCCGGGTCTTGTAGAGGTAAGAATATGTATCACCAGGTTTTATAATTATTGTTATGCATCTATCACACTCAGTAGATTAAGTATATATATATATTTTAAAAGCAGCATGCTTTGGTATGAATATCAGATGTCTAAAAAAAATATGAAATGATACAAAAGCAAAAACATAACCCACTGCCACTGAGTCCATTCCAACTCATGATGACACTATAGGTCAGAGTAGAATTGCCCCATAAAATTTGCAAGGAGCTGCCAACTTTTTGGTTAGCAGCCATTGCACTTAACCACTATGCCACCAGAGTTTCCTGAAGTGATATAAAAGACTATATAAAATGAAAAGAAAAAACATCTCTCCACCTGTCCTGCATTTTTCATCCTAGAGGTACTCACCAGTGATCAATGAGTATTTTTATTATACATATGTATGTATATGTATGTATACACACATATATATATTTAAGGTAAAAATTAGATAAATGCATATTACTGTGATAAGTATGAAAGGAGGTGCTGTGAATATCCCAGCTAGCTGTACAGGGAGCTCTCTGACAAGCTCAGTTTTTGGAAGGATGTGTACAAGTGGTGGGGGAAAACTAGGCTCTATGTCTAAGAGAAATTCTTGAGGAAATGAGAATAACAAAGAAGGACTGTAGGCAAAAAATAGTCACATTTTGTAGAGGTGAATAGAGAGAGATGATCAAATTTCACAGCAGTGGTTTTACTTGCTCAGAGGCCCCCTTTGAGAATGGATTGCTAAAGAGATAATTGGTAAGCGTTTAGATAGGAATGTTGCTCACACCAGGAGCCAGCATGACACTTGCTAAAATAAATTAGGAATTAAGTTAGGCCACCATTCCTTCTTTTAAAAATAGGGTTTTTCGATTGGTAGCTAAAAGAGAAGGAATAGAAATCGTCTGCCTGCAGTTAATCAGGGACTTGCAATGTGATATTATGCTATTCTTGTTCATAAGACGGAAGCATATGCTCTGGACAGCACGGAAGTTGGAAAGGTTATATCTAATAGTCACCAAAGGAGGCTGACATAAATTAATCAACCTCTGGGGAAGATGGAAGGGCTTATTCTGAGTCCTGTCTTATTTTATATTTTATTTCCACTGTCTGCAGTGAAAACATATATACACTGTCTGGTACATGATAAGTGTTCAAAAAATATTTGCTGAATAATGAAATGCAAAGATGAATGAATGAACAAGTGAATAAATGATGGCATGGATTTTGGAGGGACAAGCAGCTAATAATTTGGTGACACGATTAGGAAACAAAAACCTGTCAAACAGTGGACCTGATAGATCACTGATCAGCCCTAAGTGGGCTGAATGCATGGATCTGTGTTCTTGCATGGAAATCTCAGCTTCTGAAACACAGAGAAGATGATAGGTGGCTGTTAAGTAACCTTTGTGCACCTGCGTGCCTCCTTGTTGCCTGGTTTTCTGCTGTTGTTACCTTACACCACATTCGGTGGGAAACTTGCCAAGAGCCCTTGGTCAGCTCTTAAGACAACCAGTCTCTCACCTAAGAGTCTGTCCGCTAAGGAACCCTCAAACTTCACTTTGTTTCTGCCTCTTGGGTGTGGGTGCATTCTTGGGAAGTCATCAGATCCTTTCTTTCCCCTCTCCTCAATTTGTTACCAAGACATGTAGATGAGGTTCCCTTAACTATTTTTTGGGGGGGGAGGTTTAACAGTGAACCCTATATTCCAACCATTTGTCCAGCTTGTGTGTAAAAGAAACACTAGTATTGAGAGGGCACTTGTCTGGCTGGACTCACCACCAAGACGTTCCAGTGGCCAAGAAACAATTGCCCTTTTCCTGATGTCCCACGTACATCCTTCCACATATTTCTCCATTTTAGTTAAGAATGGACACTTGGTTCACGCTAAGAAAGTCCAAAGGAGCACTAAGGAGGTTCTTGTTAGAGAGGGAAAGTACAAACGGGCCTAGACTATCACCCCGATGCCGAGAGCATTCTTCATCTTTTATGGACTTGTCGCTTAAGGTGTGGCCCTCGCTCCTGGAGCTCATTAGAAATGCAGCCTCTCAGGTGCAGCGTTAGACTTGTTGAATCAGGCTTTGCACTTCAGCAAAATCTCTAGGAGGTTTAGGTGCGCATGAACCTTGGAGAAGCACTATAGTCTGTATCACCCAACTCAGTACCACGAAGGAGGACATGTTTAGCTAACATTGGTTGTGTGAATTAGCTAGGAAGACTGAGAAGGGGAAGGGAAAATAACTGAGGGGAGGGAAGCCAAGTTTATATTATGAAGTCCAACAAGTCTGTGATTTAATTGTTCTAATTGTTACAT
The DNA here is from genome assembly GCA_028571685.1 of Heterohyrax brucei. Taxonomy (NCBI): domain Eukaryota; kingdom Metazoa; phylum Chordata; class Mammalia; order Hyracoidea; family Procaviidae; genus Heterohyrax; species Heterohyrax brucei. Next base: position 67,654,316 of record CM053156.1, read on the forward strand.
ACCTCACTGCTGAATAAATATCATTATGGTCACCTTTGATGTACCTACCTTGGGAAGCTATACATCAATGCCAGCATCTAGTCAACACTTCAAAGCAGTTTTGGAACTCTTTCTGGAATGGCCATTGAAAACATGGTGGCACAGTAGCAAGTTCACAAATTTAATTGTACAGTTGTCTGTGAGGGAGTTTTTAGCCAGAAACAAATAACTGTCTTGGAACACTCTCTCTACTCATCTGATCCAGCCCCCAATGGCTTTTTTCTTTACCCAAAGAGAAAAGAAATACCGATGACATTTTGATGACATTCAGGACATCAAAGGTAATATGTTGAGGGCTCTGATGGCCAGACCAGAAAAAGAGCTCCAAAATTGCTTTGAAGGCTGGACTAAGTGCTGGCATCAGTGCATACCTTCCCAAAGGGAGTATTTCAGAGATGACTCTAGTGATATCCAGCAATGAGGTATGGAGCACTTTTTCTGGGATGAGTTTACAAACTTAATTGGCAGTCCTTGTATATGAAATCATTGGAGAACAGTCTAAATTTGGCAAGTCAAACCTAAAATTGTACCTAAGTGCATATGACAACACCAACCAATAGAAGTTTTCACCATTTTGATGAAAAAAGTAAATGTACTTCTTAGGAGGAAAGACTTGCATATTCATATTCTATTTGTTACCTTGAAAAGGTATTTGAAATAGGTTCAATATGTCTCAAGCTTCCTTGAATTAATATTTAAGCTAACTCTTCATAGATAGGGGCAAAAAAGAATTTCTTCCCAGTTCAGGATGATTTAACAACAAGTCCGTGATGGGGAAACAGTGGATCCATTTGTGAGTGAGTAGGTTTTAAATAATGGCGTAGAGCTTGTGGTCAAATGGGGAGAGACAAACCTACAAACACTCACAGGATCACAACAAATCAGGCATGTTCCCTCTGTGCTATTACAGACAAGTACTCAGACCACTGCAGAAGCTCATGGAAAGAAAACTTGACTGATTAAGGAGGGGAAAAGAGTCAGAGAGGATATTATAGAGGGTGCAATAGCTGAGCTGTACCTTGAAAGCTGGGTTGGCGCTTGCCATATATGCTAGAACAAGACAGCAATGTGTACTAAGGGGAGAAAAAGGAAGGTGTGTGTCATGGATTCAGTTCTATGTAGCCGTTTGGCTAGGCCATGATTCCCAGTATTATGTAGCACTCATGTATGTTGCAAATCCTGTCTTTGTGATACCAGTGAAGGGAGATAGGTGGCAATTGTGTTGGTAGGGCAGGACTCAGTGTGTAAGGTTGTACTGTGCCATGAGGCAATCTCCTGAGATCTAAAAAACAAACAAGCAGAGAAATTTAGGGACCTCATGCTGCCAAGAAACAGCAACAGGAGTAGAACATATCCTTTGGAAAGAACTTGGGGTCTCTGCACACCAAAAGTTCATAGTCTAAGAGAAGACTGATGACAAGGACCTTCCTCCAGAACCAACAGATAAAGCCTTGTTCTGGAGTGGACACCCTGAATTTGGACTTCTAGGCTCCTGTGCTGTGAGACAATACAATTTCTCTTTTTAAAGCCATTTGCTTGTGGCATTTGTGTTATAGCAACAACTAGATGCCTAAGACAGCATGAGCTGGGGACTGGAGGTAGTTTGGCATGGCTGAAACTCAGTATCTGAAAAAATGTGAGGAAGGAAGGGAAAAGAAGCTAGAAAGGTGGGCAGCGGTCAGATCGGAAGTGACTGGAATGTCAGTCTAAGCAAACCGAGCTCTGTGATGCAAGGGCTGGAATCTGTATTTCTGTTTTATTTTATTTTCATTTTTTATTTTATTATGATTGAATGAAAGTGTACATTCCCATACAGATTTGCATGCCTACCTATATGCAGCTCCCACTGCTCTCCCTGCATGGTGACAGCACCCTCTTCCTCTCTGCTCCATACATGTCTCATTCTCCCAACAATCTCCTATCTCCTCCTCTCTACCCACTCATCTTCCTCCAGCAAGAGATCAGCAGGATGACATCTATAGATGCATAGAACCGTAAAGTGCACACATGATACGGTCACTCTGTGTTGCTGAGTCCAATCCATTCCTGTCTGAGAGTTGACTTCCATTATGGTTTATGGACAGGGGCAGCATCAGGGCCATGAGCCATGCTCCCAGGGAAACTCCAATGCCCATGGACCATCAGTTGCAGTGTTTAAATGGAGATCGCAGAGTGTACCCCCTTTTATTTTTGAGTTGCCAGTGAGACTCAACTTTGTGGGCTCTGTTAGGCTATCACTGATGGTGGCCGGGCACCATCCAGTTCTTCTGGTCACAAGCTGATGTAGTCACCCGTCACGTGGGTCTGTCTGTCTTCTGGGTTCTCTTTCCCCCGTTGTTTCAGTCTTTGGTGATCATCCATTCCTGCTGAGTTGGGACCATTTGCTGTACCCTCATATGGCAGCTTGGTGGCTTTTAAGATCCCAGATGCCACTCACCAATATGGGGTGCAGAAAGTTGTGCCAATTTGGCCTCGATTTCCCCTGAGAGCATGGTCCCCGGCCCCCCTCCCCAGCTACTCTGTCCTTTCAATATTTGGTTAAGATGGGAGGAGTGATCATGTTATGTTGAAGTCCAGTTAGTGTTGATCTTTCTAGTGTGTGCTGTACCAGATTTTACTCAACCAAGTTTCTATCAAATAATCTAAACCCTCTCCCCTTGCCCTTCCTACCTCCCCATCCTTGCAGCTATCAAAGATTCTTTTCTTCTATCCATGAGTCTATTTATAACTTCTTATCGTAGAGGTCTCATGCAATATTTATTGTTTTGTCACTGTCTACTTTCACTCAACATAATATCCTCCAGTTCAAACCAGGTTATGAGATGTTTCCTAAAATTACTGTTGTTCTGTATCATTGCACAGTGTTCCATTGAGTATGTATACCATAGTTTACCTATCCATTCCTCTGCTGTTGGGCATCTGGGTTGATTCCATCTTTTTGCTATTGTGGTAAACATTGATGTGCATGTATCAGTTGGTGGTGAATGGCTTTGATTATGTAGGATATGTATGTAGGATATATTCCGAGCAATGGAATTACTCAGTGAAATGGTATATCTATATCCATTTTTTAAGGAAGCACCAGATTGCTTTCTGAAGAGGCTGCACCATTTTGCAATCCCAACAGTGCAGCAGAATTCCAATTTCTGCACATGCTCTCCAGTATTTGTTGTTTTGCATTTTTTGGATCATGGCCAACCTTGTTGGGGTGAGATGATATCTCACTGCAGTTTTGGTTTGAATTTCTTTAATATCTAATGATCGTGAACATGTCCACATGTGATTTCTGGCTGTCTGGATCTCCTCTTTAGAGAAGTATCTGTCCATCTCCTTTGGATTATTTATCTTTTTCTTACTGATATTTTGTAGTACCTTATAGATTATGGAGATCAGGCATCGGTCTGGCATATAGCTGCCAAATATTTTTTATCATCCTGTAGGTGGCCTTTTAATTCTAGTAATAAAGTCTTTGGATGAGCAAAAGTGTTTGATTCTTAGTAGTTCTATTTATCTATTTTCTGTTGTTAGTGGTTTGTTTGACAGATTTTGAAGTCTGTCTACATTGTGTATTAAAAACTTTCATTGTTTTTCCTACTTTTTCTTGGATGAACTTTATCATTTTAGATTTGATGTTTAGGTCTTTTATCCAGTTTCAGTTGGTTTTTGTATAAGGTGTAAGATACGGTTCTTGTTTCAGTTTTTTGCAGATGAATATCCAGTTTTGCCAGCACCATTTGTTGACGAGATTGTTTTTTCCCCAGTCTAATGTCTTAGGGCCTTTGTTGAATATCAGCTGTTCATAGGAAGACAGTGTCATCTCTGGGGTCTCAAGTCTGTTCCATTGAGCTATCTGTCTCTTTTTGTACCAGTATCAGGCTGTTTTGACTACTCTAGCAGTGTAATAGGTTCTAAAGTCAGGTAGTGAGAGGCCTCCCTGTGTGTTCTTCTCCTTCAGTAATGCTTTACTTATTCGGAGCTTCTTCCCTTTCCAAACAAAGTCGATAATTTGTTTCTCCATCTCATTAAAAAATGTCACTGGAATTTGTACTGGGATTGCATTCTTTGAGTAGATTGCTTTAGGCAAAATAGACATTTTCACATTGTTAAGTCTTCCTAGCCATGAGCAGGGTAGGTTTCTCCATTTATGTAAGTCTTAGTTTCTTGTAGTAAGGACTGGCAGTTCTCTTTGTAAAGGTCTGTTATTTCTCTAGTTAGATTTATTCTTAGATACACTATTTTCTCAGGGGCTATAGTAAATGGTATTGATGTGATGATTTCTTCATTAACAATCTCATTGTTGGTGTAAAGGAATCCTACTGATTTACTTATGTTTATCTTATATCCTGAGACTTTGCTGAACTCTTCTATCAGTTTGAGTAGTTTACATATAGATTCTTTGGGATTCTCTGCATATACAATCATATCACCAGCAAATAGGGAGATTTTTACTTCTTATTTACCGATGCAGATGCCCTTTATTTCTTGGTCTTGTCCAATTGCTCTAGTACAATGTTGAACAGGAGAGGTGAGAGTCGGCATCCTTGTCTAATTCCTGTTCTTAAGAGAAACTGTTTCAGTGTCTCTCCATTCAGGATGATGTAGGTAGTTAGCTTTGTATAAATGGCCCTTATTTCTTTGAGGAATTTGCCATCTATTCCTATTTTGCTGAGAGTTTTTAGCATGAATGGGTGTTGGACTTTATCAAATGCCTTTTCTGCATCAATGGACAAAATCAGATGATTCTTGTCTTTTGTGCTATTTATGTGGTTAATCACATTAATTGTTTTTCTGATGTTGAGCCAGCCTTGCATCCTTGGTATGAATCCTACTTGGTCATGATGGATTATTTTTTTGATATGTTGTTGTGTTCTATTGGCAAGAATTTTGTTGAAGATTGGTGCCTCTAGGTTCATGACTGATATCAGTCTGTAGTTCTCCTTTTTGGTTCGGTATTTGCCTGGCTTTGGTGTCATAGTTATGCTGGCCTCATAGAATCAATTTGGGAGTATTCCGTTCCTTTCTATACTTTGAAATAGTCTCAGTAGTATTGGAGACAACTATTCTCCAAAAGCTTGGTAGAATCCTACAGTGAAGTCATCTGGGCCTGGGCTTTTTTTGGTTGATAGTTTTTGGATGACTTTTTCAATCTCTTCCTTTGTGATGGATTTATTAAGTTGTTCTGCTTCACCTTGTGATAATTTGGGTAGGTGATATGAATCAAGGAATTTGTCCATTTCCTCCAGATTTTCAAATTTGTTCGAGTACAGTCTTTCATGGTATTCTGTTATGATATTTTTGATTTCTGCTGTATCTGTTATGACAAGTCTCATTTCTAATTTGGGTTATTTTTTTCCTTTCCTGATTTTCTTTAGTAAGTTTAGCCAGTGGTTTGTCAGTTTTGTTGATCTTTTCAAAAAACCAGCTGGCTGCCCAGTTGTTCTTCTGTTCTCTAATTCATTTAGTTCTACTCTAATCTTTATGATCTGTTTTCTTCTGGTGATTGAGGGGTTCCTCTGTTGTTTTCTCTCTACTTGTTCAAGCTGTAGGGCTAGTTCTTTGATTTTGTTTCTTGCTTCCTTCCAGATGTGTGCCTTTATGGAGATAAACTGACCTCTGAGCACTGCTTTGGTTGTATACCATAGGTTCTGGTACAAAATGTTTTCATTCTCACTGGAATCCATGAATTTCTTTATTTCATCCTTGATTTCTTCTATAACTGATGGTTTTTTGAGCAAAATGTTGTTCAGTTTCCAGGAGTTGCATTTTCTATCTATGTTTTTTTCTACTACTGATATAGGCTTTTATGGCTTTATGATTTGAGAAGATGGTTTGCATTAATTCAGTCATATGGATTTTGTTGAGAATTGCTTTGCATCCTAACACATATTCAGTTCAGGAGAATGTTCCATGTGCACTGGAGAAGAAGGTGTAATTGTCTGCTGATGGATAGAAAGTTCTGTATATGTCAATGAGGTGGTTAGTTGTGACAATAAGGTCTTCTGTGTCTTTATGGAGCTTTTTTCTAGATGATCTGTCCAATATTGAGAGGGCAGTGTTTAAGTCTCCCACTGTTATTGTTGAGTAATATATCTCCTTTTTGAGTGTAGTCAATGTTTCTTCGATGTATTTAGATGCTCTAATATGCTGGCCAAGCCAAGTGCCGTCGAGTCGGATCCGACTTATGGCCACCCTAGACTGAGAGCAATGCCATGAGTCGCTCTAATATGAGGTACGTAATTATTTAATGTAAGTCTTGTTTGTGTGTTGAAACTTTCAGCAATAAATAGTGTCCATCCTTGTCCATGATGGTGGATTTTACATTAAAATCAATTTTATCTGAGATTAGAATTGCCACACCTGCTCTTCTCTGTGTATTGATAGCTTGACATATATTCTTCCATCCTTTAATATTCAGTTTATTCGTGTCTTTAAGTCTAAGTAAGTTTCTTGTGGGCAACATACAGATAGGTCGTGTCTTTTGATCCAGGATGTCTCTCTATGTCTCTTTACATTCAATGTGATTATTGATAGGTATGTGTTTAGTGCTGACATTATGATACGTTTATTTTTGTGTTGATGTTTTCTCTGTTGTTCTTATTAATCTGTTTTGGGGCATTTTTCTTTGTGAGTTGATTTTTCACCTTTTTCAGGGTTGGTTTTTGTGGTTGTTGAGACTCCTGTATTATGTTTCTTAGTTTGATATGTTGCATCTTTATTGTGCTTTATGGCTGCCCCTAAGATCCCCCTTAATATACTATGTATAAACCCAATTTCAGTTACTACCATTCTCATCAACTTCCTTTCCATCTGGAAGGACTATAATGACTGTAGTACATCTCTCTTTTTAATATGATGACATCATAGTTTTCATGATGTGATCACTGGATTATTTCTTTCACAATTATAGCTTTGATTGTGTTTGGAGCCTTCTCTAACTGAGTACGATTCTGGGTGACGTGTTCTGTAATTGATTCTGAAGTATAAAGTTAGTGGTCTTGTTCTTCTAAGCCAAGAGATTCTTTCAATGTTTCTTGTAGCTTTAATTTGGTTTTTACAAAGTCTCTGAGTTTCTGTGTTTTGGGGACTGTCTTAATTTCATTTTCATATTTGAAAGATGGTTTTGCAGGATATATAATTCTTGGTTGGAAGTTCTTCTCCTTCAAGGCTTTGAATGTGTTATGCCACTGTCTCCATGCCAGCATTGTTTCTGCTGAGAAATCTGATGAAAGCCTACAGGGTTTCCCTCTGAATGTTAGCTTTGCTTTGAGTCTTGCTGCCTTTAAGAGTTTCTGCTCATTTTTTATTTTGTTAAACTTGATTGTAGTCTGTCTTAGAGTGTTTCTTTTGAGATCTATGTTGAGTGGTGTTCAATATGTATCTTGGATACCTATATTTATTCTCCTCTTTCATAATTTCTGGGAAGTTTTCTGTCAGCAGCTCATCAACAACACTTTCTATGTTCTCAGTTGTCTTGTCCTGTTCAGGAACTCCAATTAATCATAGATTGTTCCTCTTAATAAAATCCCTCATGCTTCTTAATGCTTCTTCATTTTCCTTGTTTCTTTTTTCTGATTTCTCCTCATAGATGTTGGAGTCAGTAGCTCTGTCTTCCAAGTCAGAAAGTCTATTTTCCATTTGTTCCATTCTGGTTTTTTGGCTTTGAATTGAAGTTTTGATTTTTTTTTCATCTGTTGGATTTCAGAGTACTGGTGTTCCATTAGATCAAACAGCTTGCTTAATTCTTCATTTTGCTTTGCTGCATTTTGTATCAGATCTAGGAGGACTCTATATGTAATCCTGTTGTATTCACCTTCCAATAGTTTCGGAAAATCTTCTTCATCTGTGAAGTTCTGAGATGGTTTCTTTTGGGGCCTTTCTGATGTTGTAAGTGACTTCTTGGTTATGTTTTTCTCCAGAGTTTGTTGCTTTTGCATGTGAGTCAATAGAGGCTGGTGAGATGCTGTGAGGATGGGCCACAGTTGTTTCTCTAGGCCTTCTTAAAATGAGAGGTAAAAAGCGTCTGAGAACTTCCAAAGTCAGTCAGGTTTTCAGGTATATAGGTCCTTCTTCCCAGCTGGCAAAGTAAGTACCTCTATATTGTACTGCAGATGTTATAAACTAGCTCAAAATACAGAAAGGCTACTGGCTTTCTGGCCTCTGCTATTGGGCCTCAGCCATAGGTGACTCTGTGTAGAATTCTGCTTTTCTGCCAGAAAAGCGTTCTCTTCTGGGAAGGTGCTGCCTTCCAGCCCAGGAATTAGGTCAAGATGAAGCTTTCATATGGACATTTCTGCTTCCCAGTGGAACAAGATGGTGTCCTGCACAAGCTCATCACCTGGCTGGGACAAGGCTACTGGCAGAAAGGGAGGCCAAAGGTAACAAGATGCTCAGAGTTCACAGCATCTATTGCCAGGCCCCAGCTGTAGGTAACACTGTGCAAAACACCGCCTCTCTGCTGGAAAAGCCCTCTCCCTCTGGCAGGTGCCAACCCACAACCTAGGAACTAAGTCCAACTGGGGCCTCCATATGGATGTCTCTGTCTCCCAGTGGATCAAGATGGTGCCCAACCCAAGCTTGCCACCACCTCTGTATGGCTACTATATGGCAGAGGTAGAAGGACAGGCCAAAGGTGCCTAGATGCACAGAGTTCAAAGCTGGGCTCTCAGAATATGGCAATTGTGCTTGCCGATCCCACTAGCAGTGCATCTGAGATTAGTGGCTAGTCATGTCCCAGCTCTGCCCACCAGCTAAGACAGAGAAAAATAAATTAAAATGGTGAGTTACTTTCGGTCCATCCAAGCCCACACTCACCAAGAGTGGGGTCAGTGAAAGAGAGGACATTTTGCATTCAGCGGCATGAAGTCCAAATTAATAGCCCTATGCTGCTTCCTAGGGCTCACTAGGTGTCCAGAAGGCTCTGTTTAATTATCAATGTGGGTCTGGTTTCCAGAGGGACTTAGGGAGACTTGTGTTTAGTCTGCCATCTTGACTCTACCTGCTGTATTTCCATTTAAACAAGTAATTTGTGAGGCAATGTGGGTGGTGACAAAGCCCTGGTGCCACAATGGTGAGAGCTTGTCTGCTAGCCAAAACATTCGACAGTTCAAATCTACCAGGTGCTCCTTGGAAATACTTTGGGACAGCTCTACTCTGTGCTATAGGGTCCCTATGAGTCAGAATTAATGCAACAGCAGCAGGTTTGGTTTTGGTTTTGGTACGTGATAGATAGATGGAGGTGGGCATGGGAGGAAGAAGACAGAAGGCAATGGAGAAGATGGTGGCAATTCTGGAGTGAAAGATACCAGTGAAGAGGCCTGTTGTATTATTAAGGAAAGACTGCATATGAAAGATGGACTTCAGGTCACCACCGCGGAAATAAAAAGAAATAGGAATGTTCCAGAGAAATTTGGGCTTTACTACCTCCTAACCCAAACCCATTGCTGTTGAGTCACTTTCAACTCACAGCAACCCTATAGTACAGGGTAGCACTGCCCCGTCAGGTTTTCAAGAAGCACTTGGTGAATCTGAACTGCTGAGCTTTCGGTTACCAGCTGTAGATCTTAACCAAATGTTCATCAGCAATCACAATCCTTGCTGGTATTTTGAGTGGTGCCTGTAGGAGGAACATGAACTCTTATAAGCCCAGAAGCTGTTTTCTCTTGTTATGATGTTTTGTTTTTCCTTTTGAGTAGCTTTTGCCATTTTGTGAAGCCCTGCAGAAAACCCCCAGGGTCTTTCACCACCTGGACAGACATTTTTCCACTGTCCAACATAGTAACTCACAGTTGTTAGGACATCCAAGAAGTGAATTCCCAGTCAGCATCTTCATTGTGAATTCTTGTGGCTCCTTTAAAGGCATACCCAGGGTGGCGCAACAAATGAAGAAAGAAAAAAAGGAAAATGTGAAATATTTCAAAGGGTTGTCAGGATCCTAGAAGTCTGTTCTGCAAAACCTGATCCTTTACACTCAGAAGCAAATGGTGCTTGGCTTCCTGGGAGGCATGTGCCTTGGAGGGGTGGACTGGCTGCTGTTATAAATGCTTCTATTTGATTTTCTCCTAGATTTTCACCCTGCAAATTTCTTGCATCCAGGATTTCAGCCTAGTCCCTCTTCTACCTTCCGCACCCTGAGGTTTCTTAACTGGGGCTCCATGATCCACTACAGAGTCTTGGAATATTCTGAAATTGAATGCAGACCTTTTGTGTACATGTATACAGGTTTTTCCCCCCACTATTTTCTTGACAGAGAGCCCATAGCATTACATTAAACTCTCAAACAGACATTACATTAAATTCTCAAATCCATGACCCAGAAAAGGTAAAGAATTATTGCTCGACACATCATCCTCCTTCCTCACCCCTGCCCTGAGCAAGCACATAAACTCCATCTCCAACAAGATAAATCTACAAACATTCTCTCCAGCAATGACTGCCTTTTTGAGCCTCATGCCATTATCTCCATTACCTGTTTGCCTGCTGCAGAGACATGTAGCCATAAGTACACACCAAATCTGAGCTTATTATCTTCTTTCTCCAACTTGTACTCCCTTTTTTGTGCTTGATGAAATGCTTCTTACCCCTTTTCTTACCATCCACAGCCCACGTGGCACTAACTCCTGACAACACTGCCTTGTTATTGAAATATGGGTCCCTGGGTGATGCAAACAGTTAGAGCTCAGCTACTAACTGAAACGTTGGTGGTTCACACTCACCCAGAAGCACATCAGAGAAAAGTCCAGGCAGTTTGCTTCTGAAAAGTCACAGCCGAAACCCAGTGAGGTACATTTGCACTCTGTAGCACATGATGTTGTCATGAGTTGGAATCAGTTTCATGGCAATTGTTTTGTTTTGTTTTGGTTCTGTTATAAAACTTAGGCCCCATCTTGATTTTCTGTTACTTTAGAACATAAAATACAAACAAATAAACAAAATAAGTAGGCCCTTCAGTAATAGCTCCCAGCCGCATCTACCACCACTAACCACTTCATCTCCTGCTCTACCTCCTCTGTGTGTGCTGGCACACCTCTCTGCCTTGGTGTAGGCTTGCTCCTTACTTAGGATGCCCTTTTCAGCACTGAATACCAGACAACCTCACCTGTAAGACTCAGCTGAGTCTTCTCTTTGATGTCTCCCTGACTACCTAAGCTGCTTCCTTCCTCCACGGGACTGTGGTTTGCCTGTTGTTGAGCTTGCAGTGTCTAGAGCTGACCTCTGGGGTCTCTATGAGTCAGGACCCGACTCAGCGGCAGTGGGTTTTTTCGAGCAAGAGAGTTTCAGCACTCTGAAGGATTAAATAAGCATGTGATTTAAATTGTACAAATTTTGACATTACTTAGCACAAAGCCCCACCCCCCCCAAAAAAGGTGTTCAATTGATACTGACTCACAGTAGAACTGTCTCATAAAGTTTCCAAGGACAGCCTTGTGGGTTTGAACAGTTGACCTTTTTGCTGGGAGATGTAGCACTTAACTACTATGCAACCAGGGTTTCCTGCTCAGTATGAGCATCCTGTATATCCTTCTGACCACAATAGATAAGGCTGCTGAGCTAAAGACCTGGTAGTGTCTTAGTTTGGAAGGTGACCCTAGCCTGGGAAGACTATTTTGCAGCAGGAACTCTTATGGGTCCACATCGATATCCAAGGGCCATTTAGGATTTATTTGCAGATTATTTCTCCTCAGAAGCCTACGTGTCCTTTGACACATCAGCTAAATATTTATTAAGCTCCAGCTGGATAAAAGCCTCTTTACTGTGTGCTATAGGTACAGTGATAAGCAGAATGGTTATGGGCTCTGCCCTCATGAGGTTACTTTCTACTTTTACCATGTTTGAACTGTTTACCTCTAGATTTTAATCATGTGACCATTTCTGTTTGAGCAAAAATATTTAGCCTGTATTTGTTTTGGAGGGGACATCTACTTTCAGGTGGTCTTGCTGTTGAATTGATTCCCACTTACAGTGACCTCCTGTGTGTAGAACTGAACTGGGCTCCACTGGGTTTTTAAGGCAGTGACCTTTTGGAAGCAGATCACCAAGCCTGTCTCCTGAGGTGCCTCTGGGTGGATTTGAACCACAATCCTTTGGCTAGTAATCAAGTACCTAATCATTTAGCATCAGGTGGTCTTATCACAACTAAAATCAGAGTAGACTTAAATCACAATTATGGTAAAATTCTAATTATTGTTAGGAGTTAGTACATGTAACTTGGCAACTTTGCACACTTTTAGTATACCAATCACTGTGCTGGGCATCTTACATGCATTTCTCTTTAGTCTTCTTAATAGGTTTGTGAAATTTTTACTATTATTGTTATTATTACAAATACTTCACAGATGAGGAAACTAAGGAACAAAGACGTGAAATTACTAGATAAAAACTAAGGTCACTGCAACTCCTGAACAAGTACCCTTAAACTTTTCTTTCTCAATCGGAAATCTATCAGTGGAGAAATTCTGTAAAATAACCAAATCATACCAGCCATAACTAGTGTTCCTTTAACATATAGGAAGCATTTGGTCACACAGAATCCATTCTGGCTATTCCTCCCAGAGAAATTTCACAGGATAAGAATCATGTCTTCTGTATTCTCCAGTAGTATCTAGACAATTTTCAGTAAGTGATCATGGAAATTAATCTGTTTACATGAGTTTTCCCACTTACAGCTGTGGGAAGGGAAGGAATAGGTGGGTGATTCTGTGGACAGCTTTACATTCTTTATCTCTGGAAGAGTGGAATTGAAGTCATGGTGGTTAAGACGCAATGCCCCAGGAGTAGATCTACCTCAAGGCCTATGGTGATGCTACATTCATCACCTCTGGTTCTTGGTACAGTTGAATGCACCCTGACTTGCAGAATCAAAAACAAAAATTATAGTCATCATTATATCAACAACTAAGTATTTATTAAACCTTTACAGTCTCAGGGGTGCTAAGTACTTTACATGGTTTTTCATTAAATCCTCCTAATAATTTCATTGTCTTTGAATTGTGGTGTTGGAGAAGAATGTTGAATGTACCAGGGACTGCCAAAAGAAGCAACAGTTCTGTTCTGGAAGAAGTCCTACCAGAGTGCTCTTTGAAAGCAAAGATGACAAGATTGCTTCTTACATACTTTGGACATTTCAGGAAAGATCAGTCCCTGGAGAAGGACATCATGCTTGATAGAGTGGAGGGTCAGCAAAAAAGAGGAAGACCCTTGACGAGATGTGTTGAAACAGTGGCTGCAACAACGGGATTAAGCATAAAAACAATCGTGGATGTGGCATGAGACCAGGCAGTGTCTTGTTCTGTTGTTCATGGTGTTGCTGTGAGCTGGAACCAACTTGATGGTACCTAGCAACAACAGTAATCATTTCATAAAATAAATACTACAATCAACTCATGTCATACATAAGAAAAGTAACACTCAAGGTCAGGTATTCAGTCACGGTAACACAGAGATACGATTCAACGCAGGAAGTCTGTGTCAGCATTCTTAACCATGGTACTGAACCATCTTTCTAATTCATGGACAGAGTACAATATAACATGGGTTGTGTCCACTGAAGAAGAAGGGAATTTGTGGGAGTCAGGAGAGCAGAATGTTAAGAAAGCAGGTTCGGGAATCAGGGTGCTGTTAAGTGCGAAGTATCTTACCACATCTAAGGCTCAATCTTTATCATGAGGTGTAAGGATTACAAGAGATAATGTATGTAGACCCAGCAGTGACACTTAGCAAACAACACGTTAATTATTATTATTATTAGGTATTTAAACACACTCCTTTTTACTGTCAACCGGGTCACATTCAGGAATAATAACAAAATGACCAAAATAAACAAATAAATAAATTCAGGTTGCTCAGGGTCATGGGTAACAATGCCTGGTCCACAAACCAGCTATTAAAGTGGCTGCAACTCCCAGAGTACCCCTTCCGGCTTCTATTCCTCTACTATGTTAGTGAGTTGCAATAATCTTTTAAAAGAAAACCTTTTAACATATTTTCTGTTTATCTCAAATATTTCCTTCCTTTGTCCTTAAGGTTGGGCAGTAATTGGGGAAAAAAAATTTCTATTTTGCTTTCTTTCCACAATCCTACTCAAGTTGAGCAGGCCCTGGCTCCCTGCCCACCCACCTTTATTCCAGATGTTACCCTGGCGAACCTCTCGGTTGTAACCAGGCAACCATCGGGAAGAGGGCCCTCCTGGCTCTGGGCCTAGAAACAAAAGAAAAACAAATAGGAGGATGTCTTGAGTCTTCTACTTACTTTGATTTTCCAATCTTGTTTCCCCCAAGGTTTTATTATTTTTTGTAATGGAAACTGGGGGTTGGTATCTGGGCTGTCTGCTCACATACCAAATGTCCGGTCTGCTTTGGACTGTGGCTAGATCTGGTCTCTGGCTGGATTTGACCCTACTGATTTTTATTTGAGACTATAGTGCCAAAGAAAACATTCCTACACCCCCTCTTTCCATGCTGGAAAGCAAAGTGTTGGCCATGTGGCCGTGTAGTGATGAGGTTAGGGGTCCAGCTAATACAGATTTCTGAAGCAACTGAATAGCTCTGTGAAGTAATCCTAGGCATCCTCAGGAGAATGTCTGTGGACAGGTCTACATCCAAAACATCTCTTCAACGAGCTGCCTACTTTGTCTCATTCTCTCTTGCCTAGACTCTTGCTTACTCTCCTCTGTGGTCTCCATGTACCTGCTTGGTTTGAGAATTCCAGTCTTTCTTCCTTCCTGCTTCTGGAGAGGTCATTTTAGATGCAAAAGTAATACTATCAGGATCTTGTTCAAATTTCTCCACAGTTGCTTTCCAAACTGACAGTATCATTTCCTGAAGTCTCTGTTTTTGAGAAGGATCAATCCCTCATTCAGCAAATACTTCCAGGCATGGCCTCTCTTTTACACTCTCTGGATACACCTTGTAAATAAAACAAAGAAAAATCCTGTTGCTTGTAGAGTTTTCTTTCTGGTGGAGAAGTTGTTGTTGGGTGACGCCAAATCCAGTCTGACTTGCAGTAACTTCATGTGACAGAGTAGAACTATTCCATAGGGTTTTCTTGGCTATAAATGCTTGGTAAAGTGGAAGGACAAAAAAAGGAGGAAGATCCTCAGTGAGATGAATTGACACAGTAGCTACGACAATGAGCTCAAGCATAACAACAATTCTGAGGATAGTTGAGGACCAGGCAGTATTTTTTCTATTATATATAGTGTTGCTCTGAGTCAGAACTGACTTGATGGTACCTGACAGCAACAACAGTCTTTATAGGATCATCAGGTCTGTCTTCCACAGACCTGCCAACCTTTGGGTTAGAAGCCAAGTGCTTATCCACTGGGTTACCAGGGCTCCTCTGGTGCTGGAGGGAGACAATAAGTTAGCAAGTAAATGAACATGGTATTACCAGGTGGCAATGAGTCCATGAAAACAATGAAGTAGGGACACAGGTTAGGGAGTACAAAAGTGAGGCAGTCTATGAAAGATTCACTGAGAAGGCGACACTTGAGAAGACACCAGAAACTGGTACCAGATCTGGCCAAGAAGTCAATATCTCAGTAGAGAATATCCTAGGCAAAGGGAAGAGCACGTGCAAAGGCCCTGAGGTGAGAGCATTGCTGAAGAGTTTCAGTAACAAGGTGTCCCATTTGGCTGGAGTAGAAGGAGGCAGGGAGAGTAACAAGAACTAGGTTAAGAGAGTTGGCAGGGGACATATATATGAATTTATTTAGTAGAATATTGTACAAACTTCAGTCTTCACATGGCATGAGCTGAGAAATCATAGGAGGGTTTTGAAAGCAGAGTGGTAGTATGAGCTAACTTACCCTTTAGAAGAATTACTCAGGCTTCTGCGGAAAACTACTTGTGGGGAGACAAGAGATAAAGCTGGAAGTCATGTTAGGAGGCTCTTGCAACAGTTTGGTTAGAAATAGTAGGAGGCTGGACCTGTAGTGGTTTTTGCTAGTGCCTCCTGTTTGATGATTACTCCCCAAAAGATAACAACTTTCCGGTTGACTTACTCAAGAACCGGGGAATTCCTTCCTCCCAAGGCCATCTAGACTAACTGGGATGCTCAGACATTGGATTCTTCCTTTTAACGTGTGGCAGTCTGTCTCCTATAAATTTCTTGACGGGCTTTATTTTTTGGCTTCATCTCTGAAGTTCATTAAAATCAAACCTCACGCCTCTCCTTTGTGGTGGCATTGCAAAAGGCATGATGAGAAGCACCTCTCCAGCATTAACCCCCCCAGGTCCTAATTCCTGCCTTGTATAGCACTGTCATTGCCTTTTCCACCCTGAACATGCTTCTGTTAAGATACTGTGGCTGGGACAGCTGTGTCCTACCACCTCGTCAGTCAGGAGCTACACAGTGGCAGAGACTCTGTGACCTGAGTCTACCTCACTGACCTCTCTGGGGATCAACTTGCCTTGACAGTGGAGACCAACACTTTCCCATCACCCTCTTTTAGGGAGCATGGTGAGGGTTAATTCCTGAACAAACTACAGCTTTCTGCAGACAACATCTAAAGCCCAGTATAATATTGTCCTTATAAAACATGCTTTTCTATAATGTGGCCGAAAGCATAGAAAATATTTTTACTGTAGCATTTCCTGCCATTAACATTTTCCTTTTGCAATTTTCAGACAGTGTTATGAGTGGATTCTGTGTTATGAAAAGCTACATAAACACTCTCACCTTGCAATCTATGGTAATGGCATTAGTTGGACAGCTGTGAGCCTTTCTGCCTTCTCTTCCTTCCATCTCAAGTGTAACAACACTAAAGTGTTACATCTTTCAGAGCTGGATGAGATAATGTCTCTAAGGAGTGAGCTGTGAGAGGCAGAGCATTACACTGAGGTGGTACTGACATGCTGAGAGCAAAATGGGTCTACGGAAGCTTGGTAAATCTCTCATTCCAATCAGTAGCCACCAAGCCATACCCATGTTTCTGTTGGAATCATTTTTCTATGAAAGAAAAAGATAAGGAAAATAAAAGCTGATCCCAAATAATGGAAGAATGAGTGGATGTGGGAATGGCAAAGAGGAAACCATTTCTTTTCTGTTGATTGGCACTGAGGGGTGGGGACATGTACTGGACCATACGGGACAAATATGTTTTAATCTATAATAATTTATTAATTAACAAATATCTGCTACGCGCTAGGCTCTGTATTGTGTTGTAAGGAAACAAGCATGACTCAGACAGCCTCTTGTTTGGGGTAGGTTTTTACTGGAGAAGTCTGTAAACCCTGATGGCATGATAATTAAGTGCTGTGGCTGCTAATCAGGATGCCAAGAAGTTTGAATCCACCAGGTGTTGCTTGGAAACTATGAGACAGTTCTACTCTGACCTATAGGGTCACTATGAGTAGGAATCAACTTGATGGCAGTGGCTTTTACTGGAGAAGACAGAAATGTGCTTAGATATTTCCAGTGCTAGAAGGAAGGGTGAAGCTAAGCTGTAGTACTGAAGAAGCACTGTTCCAGTAATATAAGGAAAAATTACACCAGAGATCATTAGTGATACAGAAGTATCACGGGTTTAATGTTAACAGACCTAATTCTGGAATCTTCCCCTCAGCAGAGATTTTTATGTCTCCCTCAATATTCATTTTTCTCTTCTTCCTTCGGGGAAAACAACAACTCCAGCAATTTTATTTAGGATGGCAGTGTCCAGTGATAAGTTGATATTTCTCAGTTTCTCAATATTGATTCTCAGTGTGGTCATAAGACTATGGCCTAAAGAGATATAAACCTTGGTGTGGAGGCTTCTGGGAAATCTACTTCAGGAGAGCTACACAGCTGGGAGGAGCCTCGCTGTTTCTTTCCCACTGTACGTAGAAGCCCTTGCAGCCATTTTTTGGAACTAGAGGTTACATGCTAAGCCTCATTCAGCAGAAAGACAGAAAGGTTCTGGGGTCAGTGATGGATTTGTGGAGTAGTTATGCCAGTCCTGGATTGTTTACTTACAGACTTCTTTTACCAGAGAAACATAAACTTCAGTCTTGCGTATGTTACTTATCTCTAGTCTTTGCCATTAGCAGCAAACAAAATGTCCAATAGAGTTTACTTACTCTGAAATGTCTAGTGTAAAGACAAGCCTCAAGAAGGTATTAATAAGCATTGCTCTCTTTTTCACCATCTACCCCCTACCAGCACTTGTAGGAAAACTCTTGAGACCACAGAAAACTTAGGGAAAATAGTTCAAGAGACAAATACATTTTCCAGTAGGACAAAGGGTATTTGAAAAGGAGCTTTCTGGGGAACAGTTACCTTTGGGTGGCATTTGTTTCAAGTGAGAACTGAAGAATGGAAAAATTGTGAGAAGATTTGGAAAAACCTGTATGGATTCTTCGCTGTCAAGTCACAGGTGGTGTTCTTGAAGTCACATGGAAAGTTTACATAATGACTCAAGTCAGCATTTGCCAGCTTGGCCAATGGTTGATGGAAGCATCCTGATTTGGAGGCTGGGCATGATAAACTAGAGAGAATGTCAATGGATAACAGATGATGTGACACATGTATGTCATTCATGGAATTTAGGCTGCTTGGAGAGGTCACTTAAACCAGGTGCATCTGATGTTCTGGAAAAGTAATACGGCACTGCAGTGCCAGAAGTCAGGCAAGGGCAGTGACACGCTCCATAGAGTGGCTAGAGAAAGGACTCTGAGTGCAAGTGTGAGAAAGTGACAGTTAGGGGAAATGTCCATTTCCAAAGGGTAGACTTGCGTTCAGGTCGATGAAATTGTATGAAGGAAGAATCTCAACTTGAGATGGCTGAAGACAGCTCAGCATGGTATTGAATCAGTCCCAACTGAGTTATGTAATATTACAAAGTATTTTGACACACCAGCTGGAGCTGAGTCCTTATTCAACCAGCTGTTGTCAGAAGAAGAAAATAGGCTGTAGGTGAGTTGTTTCTAGCTATTCCACGAACTGAGTTAAATGATTTTAACAGGGACATATCTACATCCATTGCTAAAGCCACAATATGGAGGGTCAATGCTGAGAACCAGAAAGTAGCCTATGCTGTTGGTTGACCTCATGAGGGTGCTGAAGCAGACAGCCCAGTCTGAAGGTGACGTCGAGCCAGCTTCAAAAGTTAAGCATCTTTAGCTACAAAAAAGACTTGTACAAGAATGTTCCTAATGGCTTTACTTACGATAAACCCAGGCTGAAACGAGCCCAAGTGTCCATCAGTAGAAGACTTGATAAACTGTTATATCCACGCGGTGGAATACTATCCAGCAATAAAATGGATGGAATTCATGATACATGCACAAACAAGGATACATCTCAAAAGCCATGCTCAGTGAAAGTTGGTCCCTACCTCCAAAGTAGTCCTTAGGTGGTACAAATTGCTAAACTTGTGGGGACTAACTGAGAAGATGGCAGCTGGAACCTGCATAGAGAAGACTTGGAAGAAAGGCCTGGTAATCTGCTTGCAAAAGATCACAGTCATGAGCAGTCTATGGAGAGCAGCTCTACTACGAAATGCACGGTATGGAATCAACTCCAAAGTAACTTTTTTTTTTGCCCCACCTCCACCCATACTATTAGCCAAAACTAAAAAGCAAACCCATTACCATTGACTCAATTCCATCTCGTAGCAGCTGTATAGGACAGAGTAGAACTGCCCAGAGTTTTCAAGGAGCAGCTGGCTGATTCAAACTGCCGACAGTTTGGTTAGCAGCCACAGCGCTTAACCACTATGCCACTGGAGTTTCCCATACCACCAGAGGGAACCACTGTTCTGATTATTTTTCCAGTACACACTAGTTTTGCCCGTGCTGGCACTTCAGATATATGGAAAATACAGAATGTATTTCTTGGAGTAAGGCTTCCCCAGTATAAGTTTTCGGGATTCATCCACACTGATACTACGTTTATCGGTTGATTATTTTTATTTCTGAGTCTCTCACTGGCTGACTTATTCACAGATTGTTTATCCACTGTTTGATTGATGGACATTTGGGCTCTTTCCAGTTTTTCATTATTACGAATAAAATGAGAGAACCTTGATGAAATGGACTGACACAGTAGCTACCACAATGAGCTTAAATACGGTGATGGCTGTGAGGATGTGCAGGATGGGCAGTGTGTCACTCTGCACTGCATACGGTTGCTATGAGTTGGGACCAACTCAACAGCACCTAACAACATGAATAAAATGAAAATGAAGTTTCTTTTTTTTTTAAATGCAGAGGTTGTGTAAGTCTTTTTGTGGACATACGTCTTTATTTCTCTTGGGTAAACATTTAGAAAGGAGTCTGTGGGACATGGAATAGAAAGTGTTTAGCTTTATAAGAAACCGTTAGGTCTTTTGCAAAGGATTGTATAATATTCTCATTATTGATGTAAGACAATTTTCACTGCTTCACATACTTGTTAGTTTTTAGCATCAGGTCTTTTTAATTTTAAACCGTGTACAGTGGTATATCAATATGAAGAATACTGTTCTAAAAATGTGTGAAATAAAATATACACTAACAAAGTAAGCCACTTAAATTGAGAAACATCAAAAAATATCTGAAATATAGTATTGTATATGCTTCTTTATTAACAATAAATAACTATATCCACCAGAAGTTCTAATAACAATGTAATTTTGAGGTTATAATGGACACATAAAAATTTTAAGATTTGTGATAATTGCATTGAAACTGGCTTCAATTTCTACCGGTGATAAGGTTAAGAGCTCCGGTAATAGAACTGTTGTTTTTTGCTTGTATTCCTAATAGAAGGAAATTTTAAATTTCAGAAGGAAGTTAGAAATGAAGATGCAGGCTTTTCCATTCAAGTTTATGGATCCCAGGTTCAGAAGCTCTTATGCAGAAGATCTCTAAGCATCAGTAAAAAGGATGTTGATCATAGGGAATATCTTGACTGCTATTTAATTTTAGGAGATTATGATTCAGTGAACTCTAAGGTCAAGACACCAAGAGCACTCGGTGGAAATGAGGGCTCAGGAGCAATGAGCATGGAAGAAAGTTGGTGCCTAGAAGAGCAGGTGGCACGGTGGCAGGAATGAGAGGGTAGCTAAGGAGACTGAAGCAAGAGCGGAAACTGCAGTAAGGAAGACGGTTGTCATGCTTTTACTTGGAGTTGTCTGTAGCCTGTGGTTTGGAATCACCCGTACCTGTCTAGGAAAACAAAAATAAAATGTCTTGGTTCTACCCCTGGGGATTTTGATTCAACAGTTTTGGGGTGGAAAATCAGTGTTTTTAAATAATATCCACTGGATAGTTAAATGAACAGTGACGGTTGACAAGCCTTGTTCTACATAAGATGTGCGTGCTGTGTGCAACTGGCCTGTCTCACAGCATGAAAAGCAGGTAAGGTATGAAAATAATGGACCAATGTGATCAGGCTGGGAAGCAGCCAGGCAAGCAGACAGATGACAGAAGTGGAGCAGGACAGAGGCTAGGGGACAGGCTAGATGGATGGCGGATGATCGTCTGACTGTCATGTTGTTAGACATGGTTCCTGATGGCACTGTGCAAGCATTCAGTCCGGCTGGGCATTCAAGGTAGGGGCTAGTGTTATATACTGTTTATTTGAAACATGCTGTGTACGTGACATGAGCTTCAGCATTCTAGGAAGTTAGGTGAGAATATGAACTCTGAGGGCCCATTGGTCCTCACAGGCATTATGGAAGAGACAACAGAATCAGTCGATCTCTCAGTCCAATTGATAACTATATCATAAATCCCTTTGCGGATGATGAGACTAAATAATGTCCTGTATAATCCTTCATTGTTCTTAGAACTGTTCATATTACACTTACTCCTCACTTATTGACTACCTCGCTACCTAACATTTTGCATTTATGTGTATAGTAAAAAATTGATGATGTGTACCCAGTAGTAATGAATGCTGAGGTGTGAGGTCAGAGTAACTCCAGCTGGAATGGTTCAGGTTATGTGTCAACGTGATTGGACCATGATTCTCAGTTGTTTGGCAGTTATGTAATGATGTAATTTGATAGTTTATGTAATGATGTAGTCATGCTCCATTTTCACATAATGTTGATTTTTGTGTAAGGACCTAGTCTTTGGAATCTAATCACGTGAATAAGTGAAGAATGAGTACATTGGTTTGGAGTAAAAGGTTGGAGGGGGAGGAGGTTTCAGAATTAGTCAGAAAAAGCTATGTAATTCTGTGACCATAGAGCTCTTTCTCTGTTTTCTTACTTAGCATTTTATATAGGTCTGTGGGTTCATTTCTCAATAATATTGTAAGAATGCAACAAAATAAAGTATAACAGTAACTGCAATAAATAAACAATTAGTTTAGACCGTATTTTCTAATATGCATTTGTTAGTTCAAGCTAATTGTCAATGGGTACCATGATCATAGTTACATAAATTTTCTAACAGAGTGATTTTATTGACAATAAAGATACTGAATAAAGGAATATATAAGCCAGTATTGTAAGACTTAGGAACATTTTGAATGTGATTGCTGTTAGTTCAGCAGAAGCTAAGAGACGACTTCTGCACCGTGAATAGCATCATTTTGGTAAATAGGACACTTATATTTTGTGATTCTGGAATTATCTAATGATGTCCTGACCCTGGCAGCCATCAGGGACTCATTACCTAATAAGCTGATAAGCAAGGCACACAGGGACTTACTTACTAATCTGTAGTGTACAGTTTCACCTGTTTTTGTTTTTCCTTGTATATGAAGAAAACTGTGTGAAGTTGTACATTGCAGATTTAGTAAGTAAGTACAATTACACCCATGCATACCTTGCTTGGAAACCCTGGTTGCATAGTGGTTAAGTGCTACATCTGTTAACTAAAAGGTGAGCAGTTCAAATGCACCAGGTGCTCCTTACAAACACTATGGAGCAGTATTGCTCTGTCCCCAAGGGTTGCTATGAGTTGGAATCGACTCAACGGCAGAGGGTTAGTGGGTTTTACACCTTGCTTGTTGGTCAATCTGCCCCTGGTGGCTATGCCCACAGGTCTTAAGAGCAAAGCTGGCGTTGGTTAGGGCAACCCCATTCAGTTTCTGAGTGCACTAAAGTGGTCACAGTGTAAAGGTATGTGGTACTTGTTCACGAAATCAGACTGGCCCTCGTTGGCAGTGACACTGGGAGTAGGTTCCAGGGGCAAGTGTTATGTGTCTAGGCCATAAGGAAAATTAAGACATCCAGGGGTGAATCTGGATATACCATGAGGCTGGCACATAGCTGTCCTCCGCATGCAACGAGGTGCTGGGCATCAATACCTAACGACTCTTAATAACATGGGAAAGCCAGTGGACATGTGTTATAATTTCCTGTGTTAAACCAAGGCTTAGCTAGAGACCACATCAAACAAAGACCATATCAGCCATTTCTAAAAATCAGTGTATGATTTAGAAATTGCCATAGTGAATTGATGAATGTTTCCATTATGACTTCAATGAATGATTATGGTTCCATAGCTAGTTGAGTTTTTTAAATTCTTTCTGTTTTTGTTACTCTTATTGTTACTATAGTAGTTTTATTATAGCTTTTCTTATTTGTGATAGTTATTTTTAAAAATAGTTTTAAGCCTTACAAGATACTGCAAAAACAGTGGAGTTCCTGGGTACCACTGAGCCAGCTCTCCCAATAACAATATCTTTTATAACCATAGCATGGTACCCAAACGAGGAAATTAATGTGATATGTAATGGCCTTACTCAGACTTGAGCAGATTTGACACACACTCTTTGTGGTGTGTTAGTGTGTGCGGATTACCCCAACTTTTAAGGCCACCTTTCCTTATAATCCCTGTGCCATGGAGCTTTAGCCGTTGCTAGGCAGAGGTACAACTATGCATGAGTTAAACCTGCTGTATGCACATTCTTTTCACTTAGGAATATTCATTCCATATGGAGAAAAACCAAACCAAACCAAACTCATTGCCATTGAGTTGATTCCAACTCATATCTATTTCACCATATCTCCATATGAGTCGGATATGAAGAAATAACCTGTGTTTACTAATCATTTCAGGAGGTATGTAATTTCGTTAGATGGAGCCCTGTCTCCGGTCACTGACTCATGGGCGGGAGCGGCTCCCCAGTGACCCGGAGCCCCGACAACATGCTCAGCGCAGACCACACTCTGGGGCCAGCTGCTCGACTGCACTGCTGGAATCCCAAGCAAAAATGTGTAATGGCACGCCAAGGGCCGTGGAGCTGTCACAGACCAAGCAGGGTTATTTGTGGCTTCCAAAAAGGGGTTGTAACCTTTTATGTTATCCACAAATCTCAGCCATCAAGGAGTCAGGGAGAAAATGCAGCCACGCTGTCTGATCTAGCTAACGCTCTCCCCACATCGTCCTCCTGCACTTCCCTCACCCCATCTTTTGCTCTATACAGCCTGCAGAGACCCAGGACTAAGGACTTGACATTAGGCTCTCACTTGAGCATTGCCCCTGGGCCAACTGGAGGTGCCAAGCAGACCCCCTCTGATTAGATGAGGTAGGAGTCCAAGAGAGTTGTTAACAAAGTGGAAACTTTCTAATTTGAGGTGCTCAGCATGTTATACTCTTTATAAGCCAGAGTGAAAAGCCTTGCTACTTGGTGGTGGCATTTTGGATGATGCTGTAGGCTGGAGATGGTCAAGTCTATGTCTGCAATTGCTTTCTGTGCATCAGGCCTATCAGAAGGCCAGAGCCCTGGAGTATATCTCTAGTATTTCGCAGGAAACAGAGAGGGGCATTCTGTGGTCATTCTTGACATAAAAGCAGGGCTTAAACGACCTCATACAGAGCAAATTCTTTGATTTATTTGTATGTTTATTCATTTAGTTATCCTTCACTGAGGGAGTCATATTAGTGAAATGGTTACACATGGGAATCTGGAACTAAACAGAGTTGGATTTCAGTCCTAACTCAAATACTTACTGACAGTTTGACTTTGTAATGGGACTTGTTACTTCACTTTCTGAGATTTCGTTTTCTCATTCCTAAAACAGGAATCCTGGTAACTCAAGCAATGGTTCTCAAAGTGTGGTCCCTAGACCAGCAGCATCAGCATCACCTGGGGACTTGCTAGAGATGCAAATATGCAGGGCCCATCCCAGACTTTCTGAGTCAGCCCTCCAAGTATAATGATTTATCTTCAAGTGTGAGAAATTATACTCTTGTAGAGAGGATTACATGTGACAATTTATGTAAAGTTCTTAGGATACTGACTAGTATCGTAAATGCCTGTCAACTATAATAAGATATTCTCAAACATTTATAGGGCACTTAAAGTGCTTCAGTGATCAGAGGTACAATGATACAGAAAACATCATTGTTCTACAAGCTGGTGGAATTCACAACTGTGGGCAAGGCATATGAAGTCAGACAATTAAGTCTGCGAACTTAATTGTTCTAAGTGCTATGTAAGTCATTCCTGAATATGGTTATGCTCACTCCCCTTGGGAAGCTATGCACCTATGTGAGCACCTACCCCACCCTTCAAGGCAATTTTTGCACTCTTTCTGGAATGGCCGTTGCACGTAGCGGCATGGTGACAAGTTCGCTAACTTAAATGTCTAGTTGTCTGTGAGGGAGTTTTTAGACAGTAAACAAATAACTGTATTGGAACACCCTTCCTACTAACCTGATCTGGCCCCCAATGACTTTTTTCTTTACCCAAAGCTAAAGGAAATATTGAAAGGAAGACACTGGGATGACATTCAGGACATCAAGGGTAATCCAATGACAGCTGTAACGGCACTTTAGGGAAAGAGTTCCAGAGTTGCTTTGAAGGGTGACCTAGGCACTGGTGTTGGTGCACAGCTTCCCAAGGGAAGTACTTTGAAGGTGACCAGAGTGACAGTCAGCAATGAGGTACGTGAAACTTTTCTAGGATAAGTTCGTGAACTTAATTGGCAGTCATTCAGTCTTAGCTGGTATTACTACTACTACTATGTATGTTGTTTTCATGTTCAAATATAGAATTGAGATGGTTGTTGCCTTGGAGTTGATTCTGCTTTATAGCGATCCTGTGTGAGCCTGAATGTGCAGAGTAGACAGCTCCATAGCATTGTCAAGGCTGTGACCTTTAGGAAGCAGATAGGCAGTTTTGCCTCCTGAAGCACTAGAACTGAGTCATAGAGACCCTGTGGGAAAGAACTGCTCCCATGGGATTTCTTCAGGGAAACAGACTACCTTATCTTCCTCACCCAGCATAGCTAGCTGGATACAAAACACTACCATTTTGGTAAGCAGAGGAACACTTAACAACTGTGCCACCAGGGCCCTGAGAACCGAGGATGTGGTAGTTAAGTGCCATCTGATTCTGACTCATAGTGACCCTATACACAACATAACGGAACACTGCCTGGTCCTGTGCCATCCTCACAGTCTGTGTGTTTTAGTCCATTGTTGTGGCCATTGTGGAGGTCTACCTCATTGATGGTCTCCTTCTGTTTTCCTGATCTTCACTTTACCAACCATGATGTCCTCTAGGTACTGAACTCTGCTGATAATACATCAAAACATGTGAGATAAGTGTCTCCATCCTTGCCTCTAAGGGACATTTTGGGTGTATCTCGTCCAAGGTATATTTGTTCATTCTTTTGGTATTCCATGGTATATTCAACATTCTTCATCAACATCATAATTCAAAGGTATCAGCTCTTCTTGGGTCTTCCTTATTCCTTGTGTAGCTTCCAAATGCATGTGAGGTTAACTGAAAACACTACTGCTTGGGTCAGGTGCCACTTAGTCCTCAACGCGACATCTTTACTTTTTAACACTTTGAAGACATCTTTTGCAAACAGATTTGCCCAATACAACGTGTTGTTTGATTTCCTGACTGAGGCTTCTTGGGCGTTGATTATGGACCCAAGTGAAAAGAAATTTTTGACAACTTCAATCTTTATTTATTATGATGTTGTTTATTGGTCCAGTTTTGAGAATTTTTTTTTTTAATATTGAGGTGTAATCTATACTGAAGGCTGTGGCCTTTGGTCTTCATCAGTAAGTGCTTCAAGTTCTCTTTACTTTCAGCAAGCAAGGGTGTGTCATCTGCATAACACGGGTTGTTAATGAGTCTTTCTCTGATCCTGATGCCCCATTCTTCATATAGTCCACTTTCTTGAATTATTTGTTTAGCCTACAGATTAAATAAACTACCTGACAATTGGAAGAGAACCATATTTATGCCTACTCATAAGAAAGGTTATTGAACCAAGTGTGGAAATTGTCTAACAATATGATCAATATCCCTTGCAAGTAAAATTTTGCTGAAGATCATTCAAAAGTGGCTGTAGCAGTGCATCGAAGTGGAAATGCCAGAAGTTCAAGACAGATTCACAAGAGGGTGTGGAATGAGGGGTATCACTGCTGATGCCAGATGACACTGGCTGAAAGCAGAGGATGCCGGAAGGATGTTTACTTGTGTTTTATTGACTATGCAAAGGTATTCGACTGCATGGATTGTAACAAAGTATGGGAAGAATGACAGTCCTGGAACACTTGTGCTCATGAGGAAATTGTACATATATCAAGATCAGTGGTTAAACTAGAATAAGGGAGTAGTGTTTGCTTTAGAGTCAGGAAAAATGTGTGTCGGGATTGCATCCTTTCACCCTGCTTATTTAACCTAGATACTGAGCAAATAATCCAAGTATTGAGGTTAGAAAGGTAAAATAATTTCTAACAGCTACGCAGCTGGTCAGCCAAAGAACCTTATTTGAAGCCCTCATCAGATTGCCCCAGTCCTTGGTTACTTTCCCTGTGTTGCCCTGCTACAGTATCTGCTCCTGTAGCTTGTGGCCCTGACATACACACAATGTATGGTAGTGTATTCCACCTCAGTGCTTAGTACCTGGGTGTTCTGATACTCAGTTTCTTAGGGTAGAGAAATAAAGCACCAGGATTATGCTTTTGAGGGTGACCAGTCAGGGCATTGGCTGTTTAGAGTGAATGGGCTTACATCAGGGCCACAAAGTACTTAGGAACATGTGGCCCCATTTCACTGTGTCCCTTTCCATTTGCAGCTGATCATCAAGCCAGACTTTCTGTGTCAGGGTAGGCTTCCATTTTTGTTCCTAGGGTCTGTGCAGGAGGGATAGAGAAGTGGTCAAGGGGGTTCTGGAGTGTGTGAACTCTGAAACAAGCCACTGTGTGCCTAGAAGGGACTGTTTATGAACTGTGAGAAGTCCATCCATGATGAACCTCTAGGGTGAATTCGTTTGTCCTCACATGCCAGGCCTTCCCAACCATGACCACAGGCTTCCATTGCCACTCTATCTTCCATCAGTCCCTCCTAATCATTGCAGACTACGCTTTTCCTGTATCCTATTCCCTGGAAGCTGTGACTCCAGGTATCAGGTGGAGGCTGGAGGAGGTGTGCTAACTAGAGGCTACTTTAGCTGTTGCTGCAGTCATGCCTGTGACAGCCTTGTATTCTGCGTTAAACCACTTACTGAATAAACTTATGAGATAGTATATACTTGATGGCCTTTCATATTATTATTATTATTGTCTTTGTCTTTCTCTCCACTCTCCTAGTTTATTGTTTCCAAGTTTCTACTCCTATTCCTTGACTGCCCTTGAATGCTCCTTTCCATCCCCCTGTAATTGACATTGTTCTTGACCTGCATGGTAGACATTCTGGGAAGATAATGGCCATTTTCCAGAGTTCACAAACAAACACACCAACTATAGTTTAAAATAAACTTTAAATTCAACACATGACACTCTGCATTATGAAAGTATGCTATTTATCTTACCCTGAGACAGAAATTGAGATATCACTTCTATTAAGTAAGAGGAGACCGAGGAAAAACAGAGTGGAAGAGACTTAAAATTGTATGGAACAATTAAAAGAATCACTGGAAGCATTAATAAGTAGAATTGGCGGGCTGGAAAATGGTCTCAGTTAAGCAGAAGCTCAACATAAGAAATAAATCAAGAACACAGGCATTAATAGTATAAATAGAGAAAAGAAAGGAATGCTAGAAAATTTAAGATCGAATCTGCAGTGTCAATATATATGTAATGGAAGCTCTTGAATAACAGATGGGAAGGTGGAGGATCAATAAATCAGCAATAGACAGACATGATCAGATCTTCAAATATAATAACCAGGTTCCTAATACTAACATATATCAAGTCACTAACAGCTAAGTTACTAAAGAGTTGTTTGAAGGATTTCTGTGGCAGAAGAGGGGAGCAAGGAAGACTGGAAACTCACTTTGATGTCAATAAATAAGACCATTAATTATGAATTATATTGGTTAATAATATTAGCAAAATAATGTCATGTATTGGCATAATACCATTAATTATAATTAATAATTATAGAGATTTTTGTAGAGCACACAGCTATGCCCTTACAAAGACACGCCTACTCCTGTTTCGAGTACCGTCTGCTTAACCAATTTTACAGCTATCTTGGTAAGCCAGAAAGTTTCAAAATTTTGTGTCTTGAATTGTCCTTATAATCAAACCCATTATGAAACCATTCCCACCCACACATATGTTAGCTACTCTCTCTGCTGTTCAAAGTTTTGTATCTGAGAAGTCCCTCTGCTGAGGATAAGGGGCAGGTTTATGGAAAGCCATTCCCTGTCAAACATAGTAACATTTACTGGCTCACAACTCATACACTGCCACCCTCCACTCCAATTGTCTAATACTTCTACAGTACAACAAATGACTTACATTAACGTCTACTTTTTTTTTAAGTAGAGGTATGATTTATACAGAGTAAAAGTCATCCTTTCTAGACAACACTTCACTTCCATGAATTTTTACAAATGCCAACATTCACATAATCCACCACAAACAAGCCAGCCAAGTCGGATCCACAAACAAGAGATGGAAAAATTTCCTTATATCCTTTTGTAATCCTCTACCCGTACCTCCCTCCAAGCTTCCCAGCAGCCATTTAGTTTTGGATTTCCCAGATGATTTTGGAGTCTTTCCATCCTGGCTTCTTTTATCTAAGATAGTGTGTAGGAGATTTATCCATGTTGTTGAGTGTATCACTAGTTCATTCCTGTTGTTGCTGTGTAGCATTTTGGTTTATAAGGAGCCCTGGTGGTTCAGGGCTGAAATTGTTGGCAGTCTGAACCCAAAGAGAGGTGACTGCTTCTGAAAGATCAGAGCCTTGAAAACGCTATGGAGCAATTCTATGCTGCGTACCTCGGTTGTCATGAGTCAGAATTTACTCAGTGGTAACTAACAACAACAACAACAACAACTATTTAATATGTGGTTTAACTCTTTAACATGCTGAACTGTCTTTTGAAGTAGCTGTACCATTTTACATTTGTCTCAATTCAGCAAAATTTGTTGTGTTTTTGTTATTAGGTGCTTCCAGCTCATAGTTGCACCATGCACAACAGAATGAAACACCGCCCGGTCCTGCGCCATGCCCACCAGCGTGTTTATGCCTGAGCCCATCCTTGCGGCCACTGTGTCACTTCATCTTGTTAGTGGTCTTCCTCTTTTTCACTGACCCTCCACTCTACTGAGCATGATGCCCTTCTCTGGGGATTTATCCCCTCAGACATGTCCAAAATACATGAGATGTAGTCTTGCCATCTTTGCTTCCAAGGAGCACTCTGGTTGTAGTTCTTCCAGAACAGATCTGTTTGTTCTTGTAGCAGTCCATGGTAAATACAATATCCTTCTCCAACACCACAATTCAAAGGTATCAATTCTTCTTCTGTCTTACTTATTCATTGTCCAGCTTTCAGATGCATATGATGCTACTGAAAATACCATGGCTTAGGTCAGGGTCACCTTAGTCTTCAAGGTGACTTCTTTGCTTTTCAATACTTAAAGAGGTCATTTGCAGCAGAGTTTTCCAGTGCAATGTGTCTTTGATTGCTGCTCCCATGGGCTTTGTGGAACTACGTAAAATGAAATCCTTAACAACCTCAGTCCTTTCTCCATTTGTCAGGACACTGCTTACTGGTCCAGTTGTGAGAATTTTGTTTTCTTGATATGGAGGTGCTATCCATGCTGAAGGCTGTGGTTTTTGATCTTCATCAGTAAGTGTTGAAAATTGTATTCATTTCCAGCAGTCAGAGTTGTATTATCTGCATAAGTCATATTAATGAATCTTCCTCCAATCCTGATGCCACATTCTTCTTCATATAGTCCTGGTTCTCAGTTTATTTGCTCAGTGTATAGATTGAAAAGGTATGGTGAAAAGATACAACCTGAAGGACATCTTCCCAGACTTTGAACCATGCAGTTTCCTCTTGTTCTATTCATATGACTGCCTTTTGATCCACATACACTTTCTTCATGAGCACAATGAAGTGTTCTAGAATTCCAATTCTCTGCAATGTTATTTATAATTTTTTATAATCCATACAGTTGAATGCCTTTGCATAGTTAATGAAACACAGGTAAACATCTTTCTGGTACTCCCTGCTTTCATCCAAGGTGCAGCTGACATCGGCAATGATATTCCTGGTTCCACATCCTCTTCTGAATTTGGCTTGTATTTCTGGCAGTCACCTGTCAATACACTGTTGCATTTGCTTTTGGCTGTTCTTGAGCAAAATTTTACTTGCATGTGATATTAACGATTTTAGCAAAATTTGAGATCCTATACTTTTACATTCTTGTGCAGCTCTAGCTATTGTCCTTTTGTTTGTTTGTTTTTGTTTTTGCTATTCCAATGGGCATGTAGTAGCATCTCATTTTGGTTTTAATTTGTGTTTTTTTAAAATGATATAATGACTATCACTGTATGTGCTTAGTTACCATCTGTCTGTCTTCTTTGGCAAACTCTGTGTTCAAATAGTTTGCTCATTTTTAATTAGGCTGCTAACTTATTATTGAGTTTTGAGGGTTTCGCATATTCCAGATACAAGTAATTTATCATTAAGTGTTTTGCAAATATTGTCTCCTAGTTTGTTGCTGTTTTTTAAACCTTTCACAAGGTGTTTAGAAACACAGAGTTCTTAATTTTGATTAAGCTTAATTTGTCAATTTTTTTCTTTTATGAGTTACAGTTTTGGTGTTCTATCTAAAATATCTTTGTCCAAACTAAAGTCACAAACATTTTCTCTTATTTTTTTCTAGAAGTTCTATCATTTTATATTTATGTCTATGATACATTTCATGTTGACTACTGTATGTGGCATGATATATGGAATGAAATACTTTTTTAAAAATATGATGTCCAATTTTTCCCTGGATATATTATCCCCCTTTTCTGTCAAACTGCCTTTGTAACTTTGCAGAAATCAATTGACCTTACATGTATGAGTCTGTTTCTGGTCTTATTTGTGTTCGATTGATCTGCAGGTATATCCTTTCATCAATATAATACTGACTGGATTATTGTAGCTTTATATTAAACCTTGAAATCAAGTAATGTAAGTTTTCCAAGGTACTCCCATCCCCCCAAAAATGGTTATTTAGTAAAACCTACAGAAGCTGGAATCTATGTAAGGCAGAAACCTGTCCAAGAAAGAAATGCAAATATTTTCTATTAACAGAAAGCAATAGAAAAGTGTTAAACCTGCAACTTGTCAAAGGCAGAAAACTTGCAAGAGTTGGAAAACCAAGGCAGTCCCATTAAATTCCAGCTTTCACAGATGTCACTGTATGTTCCCTGTCCATTTCCACATAAATTTTAGAGTCACCTTTTACAAAGCATCTTGCTGTGATTTGGATTGGAATTGTATTGAATACAAGTATATAGATTATTTTGGGGGCAAGAAGGAGAGTTAACAGCTTCATAATATTGAGCAACTGAGTTTACTATAGATATGTGTGTACCCATGGGTCGGTATAAAGACATATATTTTGCTCCATTACTCAAAAGACCCTAAAAAGAAAAAGCAAAACTCCAGTAGCAATAAGCACACCTAGTGCCCAGATCTTGGTTTCTAAATTGATTCTCTGTTAAGAGGAACCAGAAATTCTTGAGGAAATAGCTGATTCTAGGACTGGGGCAGGAGATATACAGTATGAGCCTGGAGCTTCCCACAGTGCCTATAGACAAGGAGGTACTCAATAAGACAAACAAATAAAACACCTCCATGGGATCTGTCACAGGACTATGGGGTCTACCCGAAAGGGCTTGCGATAGTCAGAGCTGAAACAATTTGAACAACAGTATAAATAAAGCAGTATTGAATTAGAGTGCAAAGTGTAATGTAAACATCCATGAGTCCATACTGATATAAATAAATGATTGCATAAATTAATAAGTATGGGAGAAGGGACAAATCTTCCAAGTGGAAGAATTGCAAAAAACATATGAAGATACTCCATGCTTGAGGAGGGCAAACATAACTCCTTACACTTCAGATGTTGACTGTCCACAGTGACTCGGGTGGGTATGGTATTGAATGGGGAGAAAGAGAATAACTTTACAGAGGGTTACCTGAAAATACTACCTTGGTCAGATGATCAGCCGTAATTCAAGGGATGTTGGGGTCCTACAGAGACATGACTGATAGATGTAGTGTTAATGAGATCCTAGAAAGAAAAAGGATGTTAGATAAGAAATAAATCAATCTAAATACAGGATGGACTTTAGTTAGCAATATTTTGTCAATATTGGTTCATCAGTTTTAATAAGTGTGTTAATAGAGGAAACTGGGTGCAGGGTATAGGTAATGGAGAAAACCATACTTGTCAATTTTTCTGTGAATCTAAAACTGTCCTGAAAAACAAAGCCTTTTAAAGCCAACACATAAATAAATAAAACAGGTGGCAGATGGGATTTGGCCTGTAGGATGTTTTTTTGTGGCCCATTTACAATGAATATAATTAGTTTTAAGTTTTGATTTATCAATGTCTTGGAGTCTCCATGATTTTGCCTCTCCTGTTGCCACTGAGTTGATTCCAACTCACAGTGACTCTATGGGACAGAATAGGATCACCCCATACGATTTCCAAGGAACATCTGCTGGACTTGAAATGCTAACCTTTTGGTGAGGAGCCGTCGGTCTTAACCACTGTGTCTCCAGGGTTTGGCAAATTGCTGTCCTTGTTCCTCAGTGCTTACCAGGCTTGTGCTGTCAGGTAGAGGGCCTTCTCTCTTCTGGACCAGCCCTGGTCTTACCCAATCCCATGGGCTGAGTCTTCTCGTGGATTCTGCCCTATCCCAAGTAGTAGGCGATCTCTACCTATTTGGGCTCAGGATGGTTTTCTGCCCTTCTTGTGGTGCTGGGATTTTTTGTTTCCTTCTTCCATCTATTATGGGAGTAACCAGGTTTGCTGCCCCCCCCCCCTTCAGTGGCTTAATACCCTAGTTTTTCTTCCACAATTTTTTTATTTTATTTTTTAAAGTTGTACCTCAGATGAAGGTTTACAGAACAAATTAGTTTCTCATTAAACAATCAATACACATGTTATTTGATGACGTTGGTTGCCAACCCCACAATGTACCAACCCTCTCCCTTCTCAACCTTGGGTTCCCTATTATTAGCTTTCCTGTCCCCTCCTGCCTTCTTGTCCTTGCCCCTGACTGGTGTACCCTTTTGGTCTTGTTTTGTTTTTTGAGCTAGCGTTGTCTTTGGCTGAAGGGTGAAGCTTAGGAGTGACTTTAGGACTAAGTTTTGACTGATAGAGGAGAAACACTTCTGTGGGGTTTTCTCTTCTGACAGCAATGGCTCCCTCCTTCCTCCAGGCCTGTCCCATTAGGTCAGTCATTTACGTCCAGATCAATGGCATCTTCCCTAGTTTCCTGCTTACTCCTGTGCTTTCTCAGGAATATCCAGTGAAGCTTGTGGAAAAGACCCTGCATGTACGTGCCAACTGCTTTCATGTATACAGTGCTCAGGGTTCTGTACACTCCTGACAATCTTCTCTCAATCATCAACAACTGATTAAAGTTTTAACCTTTTTTTCTCCCTCCCAAGCTCTGCCCTAAAGGAACAAGCATTTGTCTTTTGTCTTGCCTTACAAGCATCTATTTTTCAGACTGGATGGTTGCTTTGCGATGAATTAAAAAACAATTATAATTTTGTATATGATCCAGCTTTCTCTGGTTTCTAAAGTGAGAATAATGCTTTTCTTAGATTTTTACATCCTAAATGGAAACCAGAAGTGTCTTTTTTTGGATTTCAAAATCTTATATACTTTGTTCTTCCAAGAATGCTTTTCCCCTGATCTGTTTCTTAGGAAAAGTCCAGTTTGTCTTTAAAGCTCATGCTCCTCATTACCTATTCCATAAAATCTTCCCTTACTCCCTTGAATAGTTCGTTGATATTGTGTTTGCCTCTGTTGTTATACCTCGTGTAATTTTCTGCAAGTCAAATTTGCAAAGCAGTTTCCTCATCTGTATAATAATAGTCACCTCAGGCTTGTTATAAAGATTAGAAGAGAAAACCCTTGTAAAGACCCAGCATATGGCAGATGCTCAATTAACAGTTCACAATACTAACATTCTAGATTTACTGCCCTGTGTAAGTTTAAGATGAGTTTAAGAATTCATTTGATGGCAATAGGTTTCTTTTTAAGGTTTTGGTCATCTCCCCAACAAACCTGGTACCAGGCCACAAATTCTACTGACATAATCATTTACTTTCAGATCAAGACAACTTCTCCAGGAATATGCAGTCTGACAAGTCAGTGAACTTAAATGTTCTAAGTGTTCTGTACCTCATTGCTGAATATCACCACGGTCACCTTCGATGTATTCCCCTTGGAAAGCTATGCACCAATGCCGGTACCTAGTCTACCCTTCAAAGCCATTTTGGAACTCTTTCTGGTATGACCATTGTGCATGGTGTCACAGTGGCAAGTTTGTGAACTTAATTTTCTAGTTGTCTGTGAGGGAGTTTTTAGCTAGTAAAGAAATAACTGTATGGGAACACCCTCCCTATTTGCCTGATCTGGCCCCCAATGACTGTTTTCTTTACCTGAAGATAAAGGAAATATCGAAAGGAAGACCTTTTGATGACGTTCAGGACATCGAGGGTAATCTGAAGACAGCAGCTCTGATGGCCATTCCTGAAACAGTTCTAAAATTGCTTTAAAGGGTGGACCAGGTGCTGGCATTGGTGCATAGCTTCCCGAGGAGAGTACTTCAAAGATGACCATAGTGATCAGCAATGAGGTATGTCACACTCTTTCTAGGATGAGTTTGTGAACATAACTGGTAGTCTTTATATATGCCGCAATCTTCAAAAGTTACAAACGTGAAACTCACTCAAGTAGAGCTTTTGGGAAGGCAAATTCATGGATCATCATTCAAGAGGGAACAGTGAGTGTTACGCTGGTATGTACCGAGAGCTGAAATCCACTGTCACTAGTGTAGGGTGATGGCTTAGAGCACGGAGTCTTACTGGTGCTGTGGTTAAGAGCTATGGTTGCTAACCAAAAGGTCAGCTGTTTGAATCCACCAGTCATTCCTTGGAAACTGTCTACTGTGTGTTCTCCTTGGGAAGCTATGCACCAACGCCAGCACCCAGTCCACCCTTTAAAGCAATTTTGGAACTGTTTCAGGAATGGCCATCAGAGCTGTCATGAGATTACCTTTGATGTCCTGAATGTCATCCTTTCAGTATTTCCTTTATCTTCAGGTAAAGAAAAAAGTCATTGGGGGCCAGATCAGGCGAGTAGGGAGGGTGTTCCAATACTAGTTAAGAATTCCCTCACAGACAACATTGTAAGTTGGAGTCAACTCAACCGCAGTAGGCTTAGTTTGGTTTGACTCAGAGCAGAAGCTATGAGACTGAAAAAACTTGGTTAGTTTTCTGCGTCATCTCTGTCACTTTGTGCAGCCTTAGGAGTGGGCTGCACCTGTGCAGACTAACATAACCCTTCTATGCCTAGCATCTTCCTTTGTAAAATCATGCCAAGGGTAACAGTATCTAAGTCCCACCCTCATGGTGAGCTATTGCTTGCCCAGTGTATCCTGGAAGACTGGCATTTCGCTGCCCAGCTGGCATGCCCTCCAGCATATGGATTAGCCAGACCTCTTGCTTTGCCTTTTCACCATTTCCCATGTCTAATGGAGTTGGTTTTCCCTTCTGGCCCACAGTCCAGGAAGAACTTGGGAGAATAACAAAGATGAAAAGCAGACCAGTCAATGCTTCCACTTGAAAATTAGCTCTGTCGAAAGGCCGAAAAGGAGAGGAGTTTGCAACTATTGGTTGGAGAGGCAGCTTTCTTGCTGTCTGTGGACATTTACTCATCTTACCTTCCATCACAGCTCTCTAGCCAACACACCAGGGACTTGGAGCACTCCTGCTCCAAGGTCTGTCTCCTGTGGCAGCCCTGCACCCACTAGCCACCACATGTCCTCAATCCTGGGGAAGAACTGTGAGGCTGGCACTGGAGAGAACACGCAGGTAGACTGGTACACTGAGGGATGCTCTGCAGTTGCAGCTGCCAGGGTCTGGAGCCTGACAGGACAGATGAAGCCCTTTGTTCTTGCAAATGGGCTTTTCCTGGCAGTGATGGAGCTAGTCCAGAGTCTAGCCTGTTCCTCCTCCTCAGCTGCAGCCATTAGCCTAAAGTGGTTTTATTGATCTGCTGACTCCCCGTCACTCCCGTCTCCTGCCTGCTCTCTGCACCTCCTTACGCCCCTTTTGCGCCCCCTGGTCCAGCTCCTAAATGCTCTGCAGCCAGCCTCAGAGGCTGGGATTTTTCTTCAGGGGTGAGTGATGATTTTGAAGTCAGATTAGACAAGTGCACTTGTCTCCTGTGAAAGCAGATATTCCTGCAGCGAAAGTGTTTTCAGACTAGCAGAAGGTATGTCTCCATTTACCAACCAGACGTTTCCCTGACTTTTTGTTTCAAGTGTTGTATGCTCTAGAAAAAATAGACAGCATGAAAGTTTGATTTCCAAGTGTGCATTTTGACAAACTGTAGTACATTTTGCCCAGACATGATGATAATCCATTTAAGCAATTAATATACATAGTATATAATAAAATACAAACAAATGAACAAATATCCAATTACTGACAAGTCTATTATGATGCCTGGTGACACCATGTGTGACAAGGCAGAACTGTGCTCCACAGGGTTTTTTCAGTGGCTAAATTGTCAGAAGTAGGTCACTGGATGTTTCTTCCAAGACACAACTGTACAGACTCAAACTGACAACTTTTTAATTAGCAGTTGAGCCCAGTGACCGTTTACACCACCCAGGGGGTCCTGTATTAAATTAATATAGTTTATGTGTAATCAAAATAACTAAATGGTATTTAGAAATTTTGCATAAATCTTAGCTATTAAATTCTTTAAATTCATGCATTCTTATCTTATTCTTACCTGTCTTGTGAGGTAATGTTTACAGGTGAGAAAAATAAATAACTTGAAAATCATAAATCTAGCAAATAGCATAGATTAGACTCAAAGCTAGATATATCTGGCACAAAAGCCACACTTCTGATGATGCTTAGCTTTTAGGTATACCCGTGACTAAGCTTTGCTGTCTTACAGATGGACTGAGTTGATGTTATTTATGAAATTTATCAGGTATCAGCTTTAAGGACTGAGTGATCTGGATGTTAATCACCTGGATGCTGGTCTACTATCCTCATGTAAATCCTCACACGTGTTTAAAATCTTCTCAGAGAATTTGTAACTGCTAAATCCTTGGGTAGTTCTCTTCTCTATAATACATGGAGTCCCCATGAGTTGCAATTGACTCAATGGCAGTGGGTTTGGTTTGGATGGTGATTTAAGCATTTTCTCAAAGACCACAGATAAAATTGGCTAAGCCTCTTTCTGCCTGCTGAGCCATGGACCAGAACACAGCCATGGCTGCCTCAGCATGGACCAGACGTGCAGTGTCAGGGCAGATCACTAGAACCATATGAAATTAACAGGCATTGGAAGCGAGGATGCTGCTGTGACCTTTAATTAAACTTATGATCACTGCATGAGCTTATTCGAAAGACACATTTAGGAGAGATGAATGTACCTTCTGTGGAACTAGGATGAATTACTGCCTTGTTAGAATAAGAGTGAAGGGAGGTTTCTGGAAGAACCAGATTCTAGTTATTAGTGAAGGCAGGAGAATGGAGCATCAGTGAGATAATCCCTGTACATAATTATTATTTATTACTATTGAACAATACTATCTGCTGTGCACCAATCTGGCCTGCTACCGTATATAATATTGACGTGTGCTTGGCCCTCCCAAATCAATACTTTCTACTGCAGACTATAGAGATGACTTTTGTCCTCTGTCTGCCCCTTTGCCCCATTTTTTTAGGGGGAGATGGTAAGAGTGGGATATAATTTTCAGTTTCTCCATTTTAACATTAGAGCCTACAGACATTCTTTGTTTTACAGGAAATTTGGCTGTAATTTTTTTTCCTGTTGACTTACATGATAAAATCAGCAATGTGTTTTCATTAGAAGAAAAGAAGAGGTCATATAATAGAAAATGTTTATTAAGGACGGATGAGTGGGAGGAAAGGCAAGAGCATAGGGCTGGGAGTCTGGGTGTCTGGGATCCAGTTCTAAACCTGCTCCTGTCAAACTAGTAGACTAGGCTTTTATCATGATGTTACTGCTGCAAGAGTTTTGGTGGGCCACTAAGAACTCTTTGAGCCTCAGTTTCTTCATATGTACAAGGAATGGTTTGGACTAAATCAGAGATATCCAATATATAGTATGCATATTATCACTTATGATTTCTCTGTCTACAGCAGACATAGTTCAATAGTAGTTCTCTTTGTGATCAAACCAAAACATAGTCTCAGCATACCCATAACTGATGGCTCAGAGTTGAAACTGGCTGATCAGAGTTAAAATCTGAAATGAAATCCATTTGGTGCATTTGAAAGATACACTTGCTCAGCTTTCTTCCAGTCTAGACATCCCAGCCTCCTGCAGCTTTATGCCAGGAGCCTTCTACATGTTAAACCAGTCCCTTGTGTAATTCCCTCAACTCACCTCAAGGAGAAGGACACGAGGAAAATGCAGTAATAGAAGATACTGTTCATGTACTGCAACACTCTCCTTGTGAAGACTGTACAGTTTACCCTATACAAACTTCAGCCCGTTCTACATTCTTTCTAATTCCATGCTAACTTGTTTTTATTCCTGCCTAAAATTGTTCTTACATTCCCTTTTCCCTGTAGTTTTATGAATTGGTTCTCAACAAAAATTTATAATTGTGGTACCAGCCGTGTTCTCATCCTGTTTGGGGCTGATTCTCTGCAGGCACTGTATGAGGAGTTGCTGTCATGTATTACATCATAAGAGAAAGCCACGTGCATGATAGACATACAAATGCGAACTGAAGGAAGGCACTCAGTGGGTGACAGTGAGCATTCATTCTCCTGCCATATTCTGAACAGCTGGCTGACTGTCTCCAATGAATATTTTAATATGGATATACTTCTTTGTTATTGTGAAAAGTATTTGCTAATTGTTAAAACTACATGAATCAGTAACTTTTTTTTAAATTACCATATTCCAAGAACACACGTGTAAATAAGAGTGCCCAGCTGTTTCCGTGATCGCATGTGCTCTGGGCTGAGAGGTTCATTTATTTGCACTAGATTTGAAGGATTACCTGTACTTTAAATGGTATCTCTTTTCAGTTCCTTAACAAGAAGACTAGTGGTATCCTCACTGAGGTCTGAGTTTGGAGAGAAGATTTGGTAGAAAATTTAACTGAAAGTATGAAATTTCTCTTTTATAAAACACATGCAATACCTCTCACAAAACAGGGTTTGATCTTTTAGCTCAGGTTACTTTAAATTGGGTTGTCCTGGCCTAAACATGTAACATAAAAGACTTATTGTGATACAGAGGGAAAAATTTGTTACGAATGGAAAGATGACTGAATGAATTGTGAATAACAGGCAGCATGATATATATCCCAATTTTGTGCTAATGCCGACCTGAGTGACAATTCCAACTTTGTCACTTACAAGCCAAGTGACCTTGAATAACTTGTGAGACTCCATACATGCAAAGACATTCTAGAAGACCATGTGGATGGATAGGACCTGTCTTAGTTATCTAACGCTTCTATAACAAATACCACAAGTGGATGGCTTTATAGAAGAAAGTTATTCTTTCACATTCTAGGAGGTTAGAAGTCTGAATTTAGGACATCAGCTCCTAGGAAAGGCTTTCTGTCTCTGTCAGTTCTGGGAGGAGGTCCTTGTCACCATTTCCTTTGTCTATGAGCTTCTCAGCACAAGGACCCCAGATGCAAAGACATTCTTTACTCCCAGTGATTCTTTTTTGTTGGCACAAGGTCTTTCTCCTCTCTATTGTGGTCTCTCTTTTATATCTAAAAAGAGATGGACTCGAGACACAGTCAGATTCTGTGACTGAGTCCTGCCTAAGGTAGCACAACTCTTTCTAACTTTGCTTCATTAACATTATACACATTAGTATTTACAACACATAGGATAGTCATACCAGATGATAAAATGATGGACAACTACATGATGTTGGGAATCACGGCCTAGCCAAGTTGACACACATTTTGGGGGAGGACAACAATTCCTAAGAAGTTCTACATAGGGTCGGTCTTCCTAAGAAGGACACAAAAGGCACAAGGCATTAAAAAAAAAGGCAAAACTGATAGATTTGGTAGTACAGCAAAACCTGTGAGAGCTGGAAGTTGACAGGACTGTCCTGTTTTTCCAGGCTGTGCAAGTTTTCCCCCTTTGACAGGATTTTCTATTGCTGTCTATTAGGAAGAAATATTTGTGTTTCCTTCTCTGACAGGTTCCCACCTTACACAGGTTCCACATTTTGCAGATCTTACTGCACATTCCAAAATGAAACTTATTTTCATGCTAAAACAATCACTAGTAAAATATGTAAAAACATGTGTCATATGACAGCTTTTTCATATGCAGAATATTTATATGTCAGTAGGACAAAGACCAAGCTTCTAGTAGGAAAAACCAGGACTATTTCCTTCAACAACTATTCTTAGAAGGTTTGGGAAGGGTGAAGATTCAGCCTCCTCTCCTGATATCACTGTCTCTAAGGACAGAAGAGAGGGAGCATTTCTTTTCCTCTGACCGGAAACCCTGGTGGCGTAGTGGTTAAATGCTACAAATCCATGAGGTGCTCCTTGGAAACTCTATGGGGCAGTTCTACTCTGTCCTACAGGGTTGGAATTGACTAGGTGGCAGTGGGTCTCTGTTGTCAATCTCCGCCTTACAAGCTTTGCCGTAAAGATTGAAGAGTCAACAATTTAATTCTGAGGACCATGTTTTACCAGGGGAGAAGGCACCTGTTGGTTATAGATAAGAACCTCGAGGAGAAAATTTTTGGTTATTCACACTGTGCCTCCATGTATTATCAGAGTTGGGCAGGTATACTGACTGCGCATCTCTTTGTTACTTCTAGAACTTTTCTTCTAGAAAAGCTGGAGTTGCATCTTAAGAGTTGATTAACTAAAGGTGAACTTCACATTGGAAGAGAAGATGAAGAAAGCTTTAAGTGAACCTTCGGTGTAAGCTGTGTTCTACAATGCAAATTTTTTGAGGGAATCTGGCATTTTGTGTGCCTGTGAGCAAAGGGTGGTGATTGTATGTTTGCCTAGGGGCTCATAAGGCAGAACCTTGTCTGAACGGCTCACTTTTCTCAGGGTCCAGTTCCAATGAGCTGGTGTTACTGCTCAGGTATTACTTAATGTCCACCTTCTGCAGGCTGAAGTGAAGCCATGAGGCTCACAGATGGGGTCAACAATCTCTCAGGCATTTTCTCTAACTTTCTAAGCCTATCTCTATGTCTGATGCAACTCGCTAATGAGCTTGGCTGCTAACTGAAAGGTGAAAGATCAAGTGTACCCAGGGGTCTCTCAGAAGAAAGTCCTGGTGATCTACATCTGAAAAATCAGCCACTGAAAACTCTATGCAGAGAACAGATCTATTCTGGCACATAGGAGGTCACCATGAGTGAGAATCAACTCAACCTGATGGCAATTCTGGTTTTACTGGTAAGAATTTCTTGGGCTTATTCCCTGAAATACACTGCCAGGTTTTGAGTAAAGGATTATTCTAAAGGCACCAAATCTCTCCTTCCATTCTGCTAAAACATACTGTATTTGTCAAATGGTATTTGAAGTTTGCAGTGTAAGATTTTGGATTTATCATTGGGTCAGTCAACCAGCCAGTCGTGGCCGTCGATTCCAACTCATAGTGACCCTATAGGACAGAGTAGAGCTGCCCCACAGTTTCCAAGGAGCATCTGATAGATTTGAACTGCTGACTGTTTGCTTAGCAGACATAGCACTTAATCACATTGCCACCAGGTTTTCTATACCTTTGGGTAGATTTTGTAATTGTGCACTTATGCCATGATATATCCATAATGTCTTTTCAAAATTATTTACAATAAGTCCATTGAGAGCAAACACATGTGATCTCAAAAACGTATCTCCTATTGTGCTTTATTGCTTTAAACACATTTCAAAAGTCAAATGGGAAAGTGAATAACTTACCATGCAATCCTTCATTAGATTTGATTGTCTTTAGCAACATTGTCCAAAGCTATTAAGGGGCATTGAATGGCACTGAGAACAAGTAACATGCCCTGAAGTGGGAGAGTGACCAGAAGAGAAGTCTTTATTGAAAGGCAGTGTGTTAGGCCATCTAGTGCTGCTCTAACAAAAATACCACAGATAGACGGCTTTAAAAAGAGAAATTTTATTCTGTCATAGTCCAGCAACCTATAAGCCCGAATTCCAGATATCAGCTCCAGGGAAAGGTTTTCTCTGTTGGCTGTGAAGGAAGGTCTCTGTTGTCAATCTTTCCCTAGACTGGAAGCTCCCAAGGCATAGGGACCCTGGGTCCTTCTCAAAGGACCTGCTGCATTCCTGGTACTGTTTCTTGGCCGTATGAGGTCCCCAATTCTTTGCTTTCTTCCCTTTTGTTTGTATTCTAAGAGACTGACTCAGGCACAATACCGCCTTACGCACTAAGTCGTGCCTCACCAACACAACCACTGCTCATCCTCCCTCAGCAACACTGCAGAGGCAGGATTTACAGCACACAGGATCACTACACAGTGTGAAGGCTGCCAAAGTCACACTACATCTGAGAAATGCTTGATCTGTAGAGGCTATACCTCAATTACACCCCATTGCGGTGGGGGAGTTTGCAAGAGCCTGGGAGGGCCATCACCAGTCTGCACCTCTGATGGGACCTCTGCTACCCCACCAGACCTTCCAGCCTCAGCCAGTGTGAAAATCGCTGAGAAGGAATAAAAACACAAGCCAATACAAGGATTTCTGTCACTGTTCCTGATATACTCATTGAAACAAAAATGTATAGTTTTTCATGTTGAATCCCTGGGAGCCCAGGTGGCACAGTAGTTAAGAGTTTGGCTGATAACCATAAGTTCAGCCGTTCAAATCCACCAGTCACTCCTTGGAAACCTTATGGGGAAGTCTACTCTGTCCTGTAGGTTTGCTA
Organism: Heterohyrax brucei; assembly: GCA_028571685.1. Lineage (NCBI taxonomy): Eukaryota > Metazoa > Chordata > Mammalia > Hyracoidea > Procaviidae > Heterohyrax > Heterohyrax brucei. Next base: position 67,698,657 of record CM053156.1, read on the forward strand.
TCAGATGGAATTGGCTTGATGGCGATGGGTTGCTGAACTACAGGTTAGTCACAGGGCATGGTATTTCTCCACCAGAATTTATAGGCCGGGGTTGTTTAGTTTTGGTTTCCTTGGGACCTTGCTCTTTCCTGGTCAAAACTAGAGACATCCTAGGACACCTTTGGGCTGAGGACTCTATGAAGCTCCATTCATCAGTCTCTCTGATGGCGTTGTTGTGGCTAGGTCCAGTGGAGTAATGACCCCATGTATAACAAAGTGAAACACTGCCGGGTCCTGTGCCATCCCCACAGTCATTGTCATGTTTGAGCCCATTGCTGCAGTCAATCAAGGTCTTCCGCCTTTTCACTGACCTTCTTCCTTACCAAGCATGAAGTCCTTCTCCATGAACGCTGTTCCCTCCAAGTATGTCCAAAGTATGTGAGATGAAGTCCCGTCATCTTCACTTGTAAGGAGCATTCTGGCTGTCCTTCTTCCAAGACAGATTTGTTTGTTCTTCTGGCAGTCTGTGGCATATTCCCCATTCTTTACCAACACCATAATTCAAAGACATTGATCCTTTTTTGGTCTTCCTTATTCGTTGTCCAGCTTTTACATGTGTATGAGGCAGTTGAAAATGCGATGGCTTGGGTCAGGCACACTTTCATCCCCAGACTGACACTTTGGCTCTCTAGCACTTTAAAGAGGCCATTTGCAGAAGGTTTGCCCAATGCAGTATGTCATTTGATTTATTGTCTTTAATAATAGGGATTTGAAATGTCCCCACAGCAGGAAATCCTTACTGTTGTATTTGTGCTTTCCTGTTGGACAGAGTAGATTTTGTTTTTATATTATTATTTCATTTACAGACAGGAAAATCATTGAATCTGGACTTGTCTTGATAACACTCCTGATGTGATTGCCAGGACTTCCCTCTGAGCAGTCCAGGCCCTGGATACTGAATGCCACCTCTCTGAGGCTCTGCTGTGAAGTCCAGGTGTTGGCTTCAGAGATGATCACATGGCATCCCACAATCACATTTATGAAAGGACTAATTAACAATACAGATGTCTATGTCTTCAGCTCACAATGCCCAGACATCTGAAATACTTATTAGGCTTTTTTTCTTTTTTTTTAATGTTAAAACTCCATAGCCTCACTTCTGTCCAACAGAAAAACTATTAATAGATAACAAAGCACAGACACGAAGGGCCTTCTGCCTTTTTTCTCCCAATAAATGGCATACTTTGTTTCTAGAGAAAGCACCTAGTACTCCCACCAAATGATATTTCACAACAATACCATTTTAAATGACCTTGTTTTCCCTTTTGGAGTGGCTCAGATGCAGTATTGTTTATCTAGGGCAAAAGAGCTTTAAAAGATTTGTAGCCCAACTCTTCTCCTGCAGAGCTGATGGCCATACAAACCTCATCGGAGTCTAAGTACAGAGAAGCATTAAGGGTACTCAGTCTTAAGAACAAGGCTCCCTGTAATAAAGTGTCAGCTTGTCTCTAACTCCTGAGATGCAGAGTAAATGAAAGAATGATCTTATTCAAATATGTCTCAGAGATATGTGAGCCTCAGAAGTTGGCTATGAGAAATGAAAAGCTATTATAGACTACGTTGGGTTTGCATATGCAGGCCAGAGTAACTTCAAATACTCTGGCTTTGAATGTGTTTGAAAGTAAATAATACCAAAAATACCAAACTCATGTTCTGCTAAGATAATGTCCAACTAAGTTGCAAAGAGGAGGCCTGGTGGTGTAATAAGCACTCAATTGCTAACTGGAAAGTTGGTATTTGGAACCCATTAGCCATTCCCTGGAAGAAAAGACCTGGTGCTCTGTTCCCATAAAGATTTCAGAAACTGTCTAGGGAAGTTCTACTTTCTCCTGCGTAGTATATGACTATGAATTGAAATTGACTCCAAGGCAGACAACAACAACTTACAAAGACTTTTTGAAAATGCTGCGCTGGTGGCACAGCGGTTAAAGTGCGTGGCTCCTAACCCAAAGATTGGCAGTTCCGACCCATCAGCCACACTGTGGGAGCAAGATGTGGCAGTCTGTTTCTGTCAAGATTTACAGCTTTGGAAATCCATGGGGCAGTCTACTCTATGTGACAGATTCACTATGAGTTGAAATTGCCTGAATGGCAATGTATTTGGTGTTTTCTTTTAATGCTCAGGAAAACTGCACATGCTTTTACTGTCTGCTCCCCTCACTTCCGTTTCATTCATTCTACAAATACTTTCAGAGTATTCACGGAGGGCCAGGCGGTTTCCCAAGCCTTAGTGATTCAGCAGTGGGAAAGACAGGTTTGGCACTTGCCCTCCTGCAGTTTATGATCCTTGGGAAATCAAAAGGCCCTACTCTGGAGCTCTGAGGCCATTCACAACTACTCACTTTTGGGAAGAGAGAGAGTGGCTTCTAATTCTGATGCTACTTCTAGGTCTTTATTTTCTCTAAAAGCTTCTACTCTTGCATTTTTCAAAGATTAAATTATCCCCAACCCTTCAAGTAGAAGTTACTGTGGTGAAATGACTCCAAACTAACTCCCTTTTTAAACTTTGTTTTTGGTCACTGAACTGCTTTACGTTTTATGAATTTATGCATTAGCAATATCAGTTAAATCAGATGTTCTCAGGATATTCAATTATTGTAACTAGAAAATAATTTCTGGCTCTGTACCTATTTCTGAATCTCAACATTTTCCCTATGTCTCAAATTTTTTTGCTTCACACTGTGGAAATTACTAGACATGTACTGGAAACCCTGGTGATGTAGTGATTAAGAGTTGTGGCTGTTAACCAAAAAGTTGGCAGTTCAAATCCACAAGGTGCTCTTTGGAAACTCTATGGGGCAGTTCTCCTCTGCCCTACAGGGTCACTATGAGTCGGAGTCAACTCAGCAGCAGTGGGTTTGTGTTTTATAGGGTCTCTATGAGTCAGAATTGACTTGATGGCAATGGGTTTGGTTTTTTAAGTGTAAAATACACATCCAATTTAGAGGTCTTACTGTAAAATAAAGGAATGTGAAATGTTATACTAATATTTTTGTGTTGATTCCATGTTGAAATGAAAATATTTTTGATACACTGTTACATAAAATATATTATTAAAACTTAATTTCACTTGTTTCTTTTGTTTTTTAAATACAGCTATGAGGAAATTTTAGATTACACAGTAGCTCATGTCTCTGTAGGGCAGCACTGCCACTTCTATGATCATTAACTCATGCAAGGTCACTGTTAACTCTTTGGACTGGGAAATCCACCCATTCCCAACATTCAGGACAGACTGCTGAAGCTTCATCAGGGTTCTCTATACTGTGGGGGAACCGCTGGGTAATGCTGCTAAGAAAAAAGTTGAAAGTTCAGGTCCACACAAAAGTGCCTTGGGAGAAGGGCCTGGGGATTTACTTCCCTTCCTCCCCTGTCCCCCGCCCCCCAATCAGAAACCTTATGGAACACAGTTCTACTCTGACACACATGGAGCCATCATGAGTCAAAATCCACTCCCTGGCAACTGGGACTGGTAACTGGCATGTATGATGACGGGTGCTGAGAATACAAAAGTGAGGGAAACAAAGACATCTTCTCCACTCAAGTAGGGTTCCGGGGAATCCAAGTGAATTAAGATGATCACCCCTACTCACGTATGCAGCTTCTGCAGTCACTGAACCGAAGCATAGGAGACAGAGCACACCTGTTGCCACACTGAGAAACGTGCTAACCGTCACACATCTTGTGATCTTAGTAGATGCAGCATTTCCGGCACAATACCTCAGAAAGTTTTACAGGAAATCTGTTTCTTTGGAAACTAGTAGGTGTTTTAAAAGCAAAAAAATCTTGTCTGTGGTCAAACATATTAGGGAAATGTTGGATTAAGAAATCAGAATGTTGAAGTCAAAGCTTTTGTTCTTTAATGGATCCTGCAAATGGATAGAAGGAAGATTTCCTAAATACATTTGATCAAGAATTCTGGTTTTGATACATTTTTTCCTGGGAATGAAATTGTGCACAGTAAACTTCTAGAGATGTGTTGAGCTCATTTCTTCAGCACCCTTCTTTTTGGCTCATGCCCCTCTGCTACCAACCCACACCAAACCGAACCCATAGTCCTTGATTCTGAGTCTCAGTGATCCTATAGACTAGATCTGCTCCTTATGATTTCCAAGGCTGTAAATGTACCTGTTGCCATGGAGTTGATTCTGACTCATAGTGGCCCAAATGTTCAGATCTACAGTTTGTGTTCTGCTTTTTGTTGCTGGGGTTAGATTTCTAAAAGCTACATTTAACACCTAGCTCCATGCCGCCTTCTTCCTGTTCGGTGCTGTTGAGTTGGTTTAGACTCATACTGACTGTATATACAACAGAAGGAAACACTACCAAGTCCTGTACCTTCTTCAAGATCTTCACTATGTTTGAGCTAACTGTTGCAGCCACTGGATCGATTCATTTTATTGAAGGTCTTCCTCTTTCTCACTGACACCCTGCCTTATCAAGCATGATCTCGTTTTCCAGGGACTGGTCTCTCCTGATAAAGTGTCTGAAGTGCATGAGATGAAATCTTGCCTTCCTCCCTTCTAAGGACGTTGTGGCTGTACTTCTGTCAAAACAGATTCCTTTATTCTTCTGGCAGTCCGCGGTATACTCAGTCTTCTTTGCCAACACCGTACATACTGCAAAAGCATCAGTTCTTTTTCAGTCTTTCTAATTGTTGTCTGGCTTTCACATGCATATGAAACAACCGAAAACACCACAGCTTAGATCAAGCTCATGCTAGTCCTTAAAGTGGTGTCTTTACTTTTTACTACTTTAATGAGGTCTTTTGCAACAGATTTGCCTGATGCAATACATCATTTGATATCTTGACTACTTCTTTCATGGGAGGGAAAGGGGGTTAATTGTAGATCCGAGTAAAATGAAATACTTGATAACTTCAATTTTTTTCTCTGTTTGTCATGGTGTTGCTCATTAGCCCACTTGTGAGGATTTTTGGTTTCTTTATGTTGAGGTATAATCCATGCTGAAGTCTATGTAGTCTTTGATCTTCATCAGTAAATGCATGAAGTCCTTTTTTGCTTTTAGTAAGTGAAGTTGTGTCATCTGCTTATCGCAGGTTGTTAATGAGTCTTCTTCCAACTCCTGATGCTACACTCTTCTTCATAGAGTCCAGCTTTTCAACTGACTTGTGCAGCATGCAGACCAAATAAGTATGGTAAAAGGATCCAACCCTGATGCACACCTTTCATGAATTTCAATCATGAAGTATCTCCTTGTTCTGTTCAAATGACTGCCTCTTAGTCTACATACAGGTTCTGCAAGAGCACAGTTAAGTGTTCTGAATTCTCATTCTTTATAATGTTATCCATAATTTGTTATGACCTATATACTTAACTGCCGTTGCATAGTCAATGAAACACATATAAACATCTTTCTGGTATTCCCTGCTTTCAGCCAAGATTCATCCGATATCAGCAATAATGTATCTCATTCTATATCCTCTTCTAAATCAGCACTCAATTTCTGGCTGTTCCCTGTTGATGTGCTACTGCAAGTACTTTTGAATTATTTTCAGCAAAATTTTACTTGCAGGTGATGTTAATGATATTGTTCGATAATTTCCTCATTCTGCTGGATCACCTTTCTTTGGAATGGGCACAAATATACGTCTCTTTCAATTGATTGACCAGATAGCTTTCTTGCACATTTCCTGGTATAGACAAATGAGAGTGTCTAGTGTTTCATCGGTTTGGTGAAACATATCAATTGGTATTTCATCACTTTTTGGATCCCTGTTTGTCACCAGTGTCTCATTGCAGCTTGTACATCTTCCTCTAATACTGTTGGTTCTCAGTCATATGTTACCACCTACGTTGTTTGAACACTGACTCATTTTTGGTGCAGTGATCCTGTACCTCCCTTTTATCTTTTATCTTCTTTTTATGCTTCTTACATTAGTCAGCATTTTGTGCATAGAATCTTCATACTGTAACTCAAGGCTTGAATTATTATTTTTTGGTTCTTCAGCTTGAGAAATGCCAAGTACACTCTTCTAGCTTGGTTTTCTAATTCCAGGTCTTTGCACGTGTTACGCTCCACGTTAGATCCTGCCAATAGGAAGAGACTTCCAATACGGAGAGACTTCACCCCTGTATCTGTCAGTTTGTCAGACTACGATGACTTGTATGCTATCAGTTGGACCTGGGTTTGGGTGGGTTCTGTATGTTTCTATTGTCTCAGGAAAAGACAACTTTCAGTGCAGTCACTGGGACAGAGATATGATATGCTGACCATGTTATCTAATTTTAATCTGGATTTCTAGAGTGGTTTTTGAGGAAAACTTGTCTTTCCTTGGTAATCAAAAGCAAATTGTGAAAGCATATGCCCCAAGGGGTCTTAACCAAGTGACCGTCTGCACCCCTGATAACACATGTACTCAGGAAGAGTGCTGTCTGGGTATTGTTGCCAACAAGACATTTTTGCAAGGTAGACAGAGAAAACAGATGTAAGCGTCTTGTGACGATGATCTAAGCACCCTACGAAACAATCTGCAATCACTAATGATACTGTTAATAATCAGTAACCAATCAGAGTGTGATTATTATAATACCCATTAGTTTTCCTACAGTTACTCTCGCTATGGTTTGCTTCCTCTTCTTACCACATTAGAATAATTACTTATATAACAAAATAGACCCCAGACTACCTGGTTCCATTTTCAATTGGCTGTGTAGCTCCCCCAATGCAATTGTTTTAAACCCTTAACAGACCTCTCTGTTTTGACTTGAAACAGTATACAAGTTTTTCTCTATGGGACATTGATGCTGGAAACTATGCCACTGGCATTTCAAATACAGCAGGGTCACTCATGGTGGTAAATTCCCACAGATCCTCGGTACTAAGACTGGAAGAAAGGTTACTGCTGACAATTAGCCAATGTAAAGCTCATGAATTTCCATAGCTTATTGTCTGATATAGCCCTGAAAGATGAAATAATGGTGCTGCCACTCAAAATACACAGTGGTGGCAACAGTGGGCTCAAGCCAACCTGCCAACCTGTTGTACATGTTGGACAACGAGTCACCATGATTTGGAATGGACTCAGTAGTAACTCAGTGGTAATGAGAGTTAGGCTTAAAAAGGGACATCATGGATTGAACTGTGTTCCCCAAGAAGTCTATCAGCTTGGTAGGTCATGATTCCTAGTATTGTATGACCACCTTATTTTTGTCTGATGTGATTTCCCTGTGGATCACATCACTATGGTGTTGATAGGATGGATTGGTGGCATTTATGTCGATGAGATCTATGACATTGGATAGTGTCTTGGGCCAGTCTCTTTCGACGAGTGGGTGAGGGTGAGCAGTGAGACAAAGAGACTTCATATCACTAGGAAAGCATAGCCAGGAGTAGAACATGTTGTTTGGACCTGGGATTCCCGTCCTGAGAGGCTCCTCATCCAGGGGAAGATTGACAATAAGGATCTAATTCCAGAGCCATCAGAGAAAGTCTTCTGTTAGAGCTGATGCCCTTGAGTTTGGACTTGTAGCCTAACAGACTATGAGAGGATAAACTTCTGCTTGTTGAAGTCATTCACTTATATCATTTCTGTTGTAGCAGCACTGGATAGCTAAGACAAGGGGACATGCCCCTGCTATTTCTGCTTTCTGTTTCTCTCAGCTACATCCGAAGCAGTACTTCGCCTTGACAGCAGTAGCTTCTTCCCATCGCAACAGCTAAAGCCAGCTGGTAATCTTCATTTAACGACACTCACAGAACCAGCATCATTACTGCCCATTGCCTTGTCCTCCCAGATCAGCAAATGCTATCGTGGACACATTCCTAGTTGCCACTCGTTTCAGCTCCAGAGTAGCTCTTCTCTAGATGACTAAGTTTCAATAATGCCAGTTTCTTTCTCTTGTTCTCAAAGCCCTGGGATTGGTAGCTGTTTCTGGCAGTAGCTGCTTTTTATTTTGGCTACTGCAGGCTTTCTCTGTCTTCTCAGTTCTTCAACACATAGTTGAACAATTCTTTATACAAGGACTGCCAATTAAGTTCATGAACTCATTTAGGAAAAGTGCTGTGTACCTCATTGCTGAATGTCACTACGGTCACCTGCGAAGCACTCCCCTTGGGAGCTATGCACTAACACCAGCGCCTAGTCTACCCTTTAAGGCAGTTTTGGAACTCTATTTCTGGAATGGCCATCAGAGCTGTCATCATGTTACCCTTGGTGTCCTAAATGTCATCAGAATGTCTTCCTTTCAGTATTTCCTTTATTTCCAGGTTAAAAAAAAAAGTCACTGGAGGCCAGGTCACGTGAATAGGGAGGGTGTCAATACAGTTATTTGCTTACTGGTTAAAAACTCACTTACAGACAACTATACATTTAAGTTCATGAACTTGCCACCATGCCATCTTCCACAATGGCCATTTCATAAAGAGTTCTAAAATTGCTGTGAAGGGTGGACTAGGCACTGGCATCTGTGCATAGCTTCCCAAGCGGATTACTTTGAAGGTAACTATAGTGATATTTAGCAATAAGGTATGTAGCATCCAGAATAACAAGTTCTTGGGGTTAATTGTTAGAACTAGTATTAACTTTGTTTAAAAGCAACCAACCAACCTGCATTTTTCAGACTCCTTACTGGACCTGACTAGCATCCTTTTTTCCTTTTCTCTCTTTCCTAGGTGAAGACTTTGAAGAGTGAACCATAATTAAATGAAATGGCATCAAATTGCTTCCCCATCAGCCCAGTCAGTGTCCTTGGGTTGAGCTGATCCATTCCGGTGCCAGCCCTCAGGGTGAGCTCTTCCCCTGACTCCCTAGGGAGTTTAAGGCCTAAAAGGAAGAAGTCTGTGGAAACAAACCTATCTCTGGTCTATGTGGCTGGCTGTCCCTGGTACATTTAGGCATGAACAATTAAGTCTAAGTTTGTACATTTGGACCTTTCTTTTAGGAATACCACCCATTGTCATCAAGTTAATTCTGACTCACAGTGACCCTATTAGCTGTGAAAAACTCAGACAGAGAGCCACTGACGACATCCCTATTCTTAGACGGTCCTGGAAATAGAGTTGTGACTATCACTGGCTGGTTGCTAGGAGAGTAAAGCCTATCTGAATAGTCTGTACTGAATAGCTTAAGTCTATGAAATTCGGGACTATTTGGTTCTCAGATCTCACTGTGGCTGTTAATTATTGTTTGCACTGATGTCATTGCATATGTGTGTATGTTCGTATGTTGCGGGTCCTTATGCATGTTTGCATGTGCGTAAATGTGTATCACAGAGGTGTGTAATAAGCATGTATACAAATATGCTGGAATTATATAGAACCAGGTCTATTGTTTTTAACACTTCTTGGATTGATTGAGAAAACAGTTAAGTGCTTGACTACTGTCTAAAAAGTTGGTAGTTCAAATCTACCCAGAGTTTCCTTGGAAGAAAGGCCTGGAGATCTCCTTCTGAAAAGTCATAGCCTTGGAAACCCTATGGATCACATTTTTACTCTGATACGTATGAGGTCATCATGAGTCAGAATCAACTCGACTGAAGGAATAGGTATGTGAAAGAACGTGTCTTAATTCTAGCACAAAAAGATATAAACTCTATCATTTCTTGTTTAAAGCAGATCTATCTCTGTCAGCTCTGTCCAATAGAAATACAATGTAAGTCTCATATACAATTTCAAGTTTTCAAGTAATTGCTTGGAAACACTGGTGGTGTTGTAGCTAAATGCTACAGAGACCAACCGTGGCCATTCAAATCTACCACATTGAATAAAGTAACAAGAATATGTGAAATTAATTTTAAAATTATATTTTATTTAGCCAATATATCTAATCTGCTATTATTTCAATGTAAATAGTATGAAACAATCATTGGTATAATTAATGAAATGTATTGTTTACATTATTTTTCTCACCTGTAACATTCATGTTGATTCTGACTTACTGCAACTGTACATGGTACAGAATAGAACTGCTCCATAGGATTTTCTCAGTTGTAGTCTTTATAGGAGCAGATTGCTAGGTCTTTCTTTCATGGCACTGTTGAATGTGTTTCAACCTCCAATCTTTAGATAGCAGGTAAGTACAAAGTTTGTCTGTTAGCTGAGGATGTTGCATTGTTTTTCTAAGTCTTTGTGATTCATTTCTAGTACATCTCAATTTAGACTAGCCATACTTCACACCTTTGCGAACTTTATTCAGTGGCTCATGGCTACTGTATTAGCCAGTGCCCAGTGAGTAGTGGAGAGCATTAAACAGCACTCTCAATTTCTTATGGAAATGTTTGACATCAGTAAAGAATATCAGAAAGTTGGGACTCCCACTTTGATTTGGAAAATGTTGGAAAGAAATATGAATTTCTGATATTTTCCAAATTGCTGGAAAAAGAAAAAACAACCATACACAGCACATATCCAGTGTAACAGAGTTGATGACCAACTAGGATTTGATTCTTGAACTCTGTTACTTTTGTCCTAAAACCTGATCCCCTTTATCAGAAACCTACCTTCCACCCTAGAACCTGATCCTCTATTCTTGAAGCCTATGTCTTGCCCTGGAACCTGTTCCAACAAATCTCTTTCCTGATATATTCTGCAAAGTCAGGCATGAAGAAATAAACAATATATGCAAACAAACACATAATGGGTGTCTTGGTTATCTAGTGCTGCAGTAGCAGAAAGATCACAAGAGGATGGCTCCAACAAACAGAAGTTTATTCTCTCACAGTCTAGTAGTCTAGAAACCCAAATCCAGGGAGTCACCTCCAGGGGAAGTCTTTATCTGTCTGTTGCATCTAGAGGAAGGTCCTTGTCTTCAATCTTCCCCTGGCTTAGGAGCTTCTCAGTTTAAGAACAACCGGTGCAAAGGGCTTGCTATTATTCTGGCTCTCATTTCCTGGTAGTGTGAGGTCCCTAGGTCTCTCTGCTCAATTCCATTTTTAGTATTTCAAAAGACTGGCTTAAGGCACAGTCTAATCTTGTAGACATGAGTCCCATTTTGTTAGCAGACAAAACCGAAAGCCAAACCCAGTGCCATCAAGTCAATTTTAACTCATAGTGACAGGGTTTCTCATTAACATAGCCAAGCCAAGTGCCATCAATGCCTCTAATTCTGTCTCATTAACATCACATAGGCAGGATTTACAATACACAGGAAAACTGTATCTGATGACGAAGTGGTGGACCATCATAGAACACTGAGAACCAAGGCCCAGTCAAGTTGATACACATTTTGGGGGGACAAAATTCAACCTTAACATAAATTGAGAAGGCGTGTCTGACCTTTCTTTCTCTGATATTTAGCATCCTCAATCTCTCCTTGTCCGGTATCAACCACTTTATACAAGAGTTGGAATTTTCTCCTTTATCTTTTTCTTGACCCAGAGATTCTCTAAGTTCACAGTCTTCTCACCCATGCTTATTAAAACCTCATTTTGTGGCTGTGAAATTTGTAGAAACATACCCGGCACTGGTAGAAAATCCCACAATCTTTGTTTCTCCTACTTCATCTTCTTTGTTATTATAAATGGCAGATTTTAGTGAGAGCTCCGCTGGCTTCAGACCATCTGCCTATTATATTTCACTAAGTGTCTTTTTAAATTCTCTAAACTAGAGCCATATTTAACAAGCAGGGAGAAAAAAAAAGCCAACAAAAAAACTATACATATTTTTCATTAACATGTACTGTTAACTAGTGAATTATGGATAATTTAATTTAATTTAAACTTAATGACAACATTTTTCTTCACTAATGAAATGGTTATTTGTTATTAGGAAAATATTTATTGAATTAGATTTGTGTGATCTCTCACATCACTATTAAACCTTGTTAAACCATTTTTAATTTCAATTTGGGTTTAATTAAGATTCATCAAGCATTTTATTAAATCTAAATTAAATTCTAATGGAAACAGGGTTTGCCAAAGAAATGTAGTCATGCCTTTCCTTCACTTTCAGTTTTTTCAAAGTCACAGTTGCAAAAGGACTTTGACATGAAATGGGACTCCATTACTTTTGGTACAAGGGGAAAAAAAAAAATACAGGCTTTGTCACTGACTTATTTTGGGTCAAGTTGCTGACTAACCATGAGATTTTGAACAAATCACATAATTTTTTATGATAATCAGCTTATTCCTCTTGAGGACTGGACCAATAGAGTGGCTGTAGAGGGAAGGGCAAAGCTTACACATTATATCTTTTCTTGTCTCAAGTACTTGTAACTCCTAAAAAATGCAGTTAAAAAAATACATTCCTTCAAGAAAAATGGTAACTTATTGTGACTTTTTTTTTTTTAAAGGCAACAGACTTGGAGTTGTCAGAGTGAAACATGAATTCAGAAGAGGGTGTCTGGAGCCATGGCAGGGGAATAAACAGGCACTTAAACAGCCAGTCTTTGGAAAAGGCTGAACCAAGAATGTAGCAACTGGGGGTGAATCCAGGTCAAATGTTATGAATCTTTGCCATCTGAAAACCCCGTGTGAGATATGGCCTTCTCTTGGACAGTGTAATTCATGGTACAGAGCAGATAGGGCAGTTGGTTCAAGAGAAGCTTGTTGTGGCACTGATGGATTTTTCCAGTCAAAATCAGTGAAACTCAAGGATGAACACTAGACCCATGTAAAGTCCTTAACACGGATTAGTACCAGTGTTCTTTCTTCCTACAAGCCATCATTGCGTGCCTAAGGCCATGGCAGTACACAACCTGAGGCACCTACTTGTAAGATTTTCATGACCTGATAAAAGACACGCTAACAACGCACCATGGAGTAATCGGTGCTATAATGAGGATGTGGATAGTGTGCTGTTAAGGGTTGTTGTGTAAAATGCCAACTAATATCAACTGGGCAACCCCTTCAGTCTCCTCTCTGAGTTCCACTTTAGTTCCCCATTGGGCTCTTGAGTCCACCTACTGTTTGATTTCATTCTTACCTGTAGCTATTAAAAAAGGTAGCTAATTCCCCATCAGTCAAACAAAATTCTGTTCCTGCCTGCTCAGAAGAGGCAATCGGAGGGTATCTATTCAAATAGAAGCATTCAGTTTTTACATTATTTTTATTTCTCCGGGAGCTAGCTCTGTAAAGGCAGAAATGAGTCTTTAATTTTGACACATTCCAGCAATAGATAGACACCTTTTGCCATTTTAAAGTTTGAAGATGATTTTCTACACATATGATCCCACAGGAACCTTTCACTCTATAGAGTTCCACTTGTGTTGTCAAACCCTCAATAATTAGTACCAGAAGAAAGCAAGGTGTTCCCTGTACCATATAGGCTGAACAGTAAAAACAGATGGTTCCTGAGTGAATCCTTCCTTTAAGAAAACTCAAATTTCCTTCATTAGCCTAACATTTATTCATGCACATGTTGTTGTTAGCTCAGCTGTGTGTAGATTTTCTACTCATCATAATCCCATGTGATAGAGTAGAACAGTCACGTGGGGTTTTCTTGGCTGTGATCGTTATGGAAGCAGGTCACCAGGCCTTTCTGCCTAGGAGCTATTGGGTGGCTTTGAACTGCCAACCCTTCAGTTAGTAGTAGAGCATTAACCATTCTGCCCAACCTGCTTTCTCATGTGTGTATATGTACGGGCATGGAGACATATGTGCATAGTCTAATAATCAAGGTCAGGAACTTAATTTTTCTAAGTGCTACAAACCTTGTTGCTGAATATCACTACAGTTACCTTCAAAGTACTCCCTCTGGGAAGGTACGCACCAACACCAGTTCCTAGGCCAAAGCAATTTTGGAACTCTTTCTGGAATGGCCATTGTGCACAATGGCATCATGGGAAGTTTGTGAACTTAATTGTATAGTTGTCTGTGAGGGCATTTGTAGCCAGTAAACAAATAACTGTACTGGAATGCCCTCCCTTCTCACCTGATCTGGCCCCTAATGACCTTTATCTTTACCCAAAGATAAAAGAAATATTGAAAGGAAGACATTTGGGTGACATTCATGACATCAGGGCTAATATGACGACAGCTCTTATGGCCATTCCAGAAAAAGAGTTCCCAAATTGCTCTGAAGGGTGAACTAGACTCCGGCATCAGTGCACAGCTTCTCAAGGGGAGTCCTTCAAAGGACAGTAGTGCTATTCAGCAATGAAGTATGTAGCACTTTTTCTAGTGTAAGTTTGTGAACTTAGTTGGCAGTCCAAGTATACACATGTACACTCTTCTGGATAACTTCCATTTGCCCTTCCAGGTCTCTTCTTCACCCTTTCCCACCCTGTTTTCTAACTCCAAAGACTGACAGATATTAATTATCTCAGTAGAGTTTCTTGACTTCTGGCTTTTGGTTGGGTGCCTTCAATGAGGAGTATCAGCAGGAAAGTTCAGAGAGAAATGAGAAAGTGTGTTCTCTCTTGTCCCTTCCTGTGGGGCAAAACAGTGGCTGTATTCCTTGGCTGAGGCCACAGCTCCAATCTCGTGGCTCTGTCTCTCCATGGGACTTCTCACAGGCCTAAATCCTTCAGAACTAGGATTGAGCCCTGCTGTTGTTAGCCTCAGGGCACTGCACTGCCCCTGCTGTCTGCTCTACATACAGCCTGCCTCCAAAACACCAACCCCATGGACAATAAGCTGATTCTGACTCAAGGCTTGACTTTAGGACAGATTAGAACTGACCCATGGGGCCTACACTCCCGTAAATTGTTCCATCATGAAACTGTTTTCAAATTACACCAAGTGAGTGTACCATCTGCTTTCCATGACCCTGACTGACAGGCACACAGAGAAACATTCAGGTTAAAGACCCTACTGAATTCATAACTAGACTACCTTGAACTAACCCAGGAAAACGGACTGTCGTATTAGCCAGTCAAGGTGCCTCTGGCTGTGTTACTAATCAGTCTGAGCTATAATAAAAGTGCCGGACAGATTCACAAGTGTGATTTACTCTTTGGGAAAGCCTTTCTGTTCCCAGAAGCAGGCCAGGTCCTGTAAGTTTCTATCCAATACCTTCCTTTGTCTTCATTCTGGAAACAGAGAGGACCAAGTAGTCCAGATGGAAAGCAGAAATGCAGACAGAATTGCAGAAGAGGAAACTTAAAATAACCAAACGACTTAAAGAAAACAAGCAAGGATTTATTAGAAACAATTGCCCCCCAAAAGTAAATAAAAAAACACTTCTGGCATAAGAAGAAAGAAGATGAGAAGACAAAAGCAAGCACAGCCAGATGAGAATCACTGCAAAGCAAAGCAACGACAGAAAAACAGCAACAGAGGAGGAATAAAGGGCACAATCTTATAAAAAAGTGAGGCAAGAAAACCAAAGTCCGGAGTTTCCTGGCCTCTGCTGTCGTTTTCTGCCATTAATAGGTTCATGTGAACAGCATGTATGTGAGTGCATGTATTGATACCAGAGACAGCTGTAGCAGGTGGGGTGGGGAGTAAGAAGAAGATGGCACGCCTCTCCTTCCCGCTATGGATCAAGAGGAAAGTCAAGCCCAAACCTCCGTGGGTGTGATGCTGACTTACTGAGGACAACCTCTAAGACCAACCTGACTCCCCACACTGCACTCCCTTCCTGGACCATCGTGGAAAAATGTATCAGGATGCTTGGCCAGCAGCTCTAGCCCTGACACTCACTAAGCTAAAAAGCAAGTTCTACAATCTCTCTGTCCCAGTTTCTTTATATCAAAACAACAGGCAACTCACGAGCTGGTTGTGAGCATAAACAAGATAATATAGAAAGTATTGTTTTGTTAACTGGTATAAAATTAAGACTTAAAGAAAAAGTGCCAATGTTCATCCCTCCATCTCTTGCTGCCTTCCTTCTTCCCTGCCTTTCTTTTCTTGGGTTTGTTGTTCAAGCTTCATTCAGATTTTTTAAAATTATTGCCATTGTTACTACTGTTGGTGGTGGCAATACTACTCTTGTTGTTGTTCAGTTTTCTCCTTCTTGCTTTTTCAGAAGTCTGCTTTGCTGAACTCCAGTAACTACTGTGCCTGTCCCTTCACTCCAGGACCTCATTTGAGGAGGGAATCCTCCTGTATCTCACAACGGTATCCCATAAACCAGTACTAGTTGCCCTTGAGTTGACTCCAACTCATGGCCAGAGGCGGATTATCCAATAGGGAAGGTAAGCAGGATGCTTACCTTGCTTACCAGGTTGTCTGTAGTGAACAATTTCACAATTTTTCACCCCACCAAAGATTCTGCTGCTGTCGTGTACAGGATGCTCACTCATCTTATCCTGTTCACCTGTGGCTTTTGCTCTGTGACACAAGCAAAGCTTGTGCAGCTAATCGAAAGGTTTCTTCCAAAGATTTTCTCTCATAGATTGGTTATGCTGAATTTTATATTTAAGCCGAACAAAATGGGTCTCTTGGTTAGGAAAAGCAAGAAGATATGGGATATGTGGCTAATTGCCTCCATGAACAGCTGCCTCCTTCGTCATGTGACCAGAAGAGCTGAATGGTGCCCTGCTACCACTACTCAACATTTCAATCAAGGATTCTATAGAGGAATCCTGATCAAAAAGGGAGAAATTATAGAACAGAATTGTCGTAGACTTGAGATTTTCTGGAGCCATGAAACCTGGATGAACCCCTGATACTACTGTTCTCAGATAACCTTTAAATTTTGTGTGGAATCTAAGTGACAACAGCAATTCCAAATATTAGATAGGGACCTTAGGTGCCAGTGAATTTATGTTAATGTGGTAGGAAAAACCTGCAAAAGGAAGGGGAGAATGGTCTCCCACTGGGTGAATGTAATCAATGTCACTGAATTGTATGTGAAGAAACTGTTGAATTGGTGTTTGTTTTGCTGTGAATGTTCTTAGCAACCAACTACAAAGTTAAAAAGAGAGAGAGAGAGAGAGAGAGAGAGAGAGAGAGAGAGAGAGAGAGAGAGAGAGAGAGATTCTGCTTCTAGGTATGACTGCCATCTTTCTTTCTCTCAATCCCACAGCATCTTTCTACAGAATGAGTTTCTGATTCCTAACATGAATAGGTGATCCAGTGGGCAAAGTAAGTTTAGGTATACTTGTGCTTAGTTGTTTTTGATGTGATTTAAAGTGTGAAATTGCTCACTATAGGTTAGTAAACAAGAATTGGTTAACCATGCTTACCTTGCCTATTGGATAATCTAGTTTATAGCATACCCATGCATGTCAGAGTAGGATTGAGCTACACAGGGTTTTCAATGGCTGTTTTCTCTTGAAATAGATCATCAAATATTTCTTCTGAAACAATTTTGGGTGGATTCAAACTAACAAACTTTCAGTTAGCTGCCAAGGGCTTTAACAATTTACATCACCCAAGGACTATGTACCTGGTATGTGGGGTAATCACGAGAGACTTTCGCCAAGACATCCCACTAATCACTAGTCCTTGCCAGAGGCACCCTTCATTGACTGGGACCAACCTCTCCCCAGCCCTTCTGCTTCTCCTGGACCAGGCTTCTGGTTTTAAGACTCTGTTTGTCTTATTTTTAAACCAAATCCATCAGTGTTAGACCAAGAAGAAAAAACAAATCAAAGATAATATTGTCAAAAGATTAATTTGGCTTTGAGTTTGTTAGTGGTAGGTATTCTCACTAATCAGACTGCCCCAACTCTAGTGCTCAGATTAAACTTCATGGCCAGTCTGGGTATTGATAAGAACATATTTTCAGAGCAATTCAGTCTGAGATGCCCACCTCCACCCCCTTCTCTAACTGACTGGCTCAGGAAGTGAGTGGACTTAGAGGCTCTGGAAAGTCGTCTTTCTGCCACCGTGGATACACTCCCTCCACCCCCAGCCCAGCTGAACTTCCTCATCTCTCTGATGATAAGCACTGTTAAGGCTCTGGGCTTTCATCAGCCTGGGTGGTATCGGGATTTTTCATGTTTGTGGCCTTCTGTTTGGATCCTCATTTTGGGTGGCATGAGGCTCTGTGTCAGCTGAAATAAACACATTTTACAAAGCAGCCAATGCTGGTGATAAAGATGATCATATAAAAACAAGTTGTATGGAGCGTCTACCTACCCTGCCCTGCCTGGTGGTCAGCATCCTCATCATAACCACGGTAGTTAGAGAGTCTCACCTGATCTTTTAGCCAAGAAAACAGACTCAGAGGTCTGACTGTCTTACCCAAAGACATGCACATTGCAACTAGTGAGGAGAGCAAATTTCTTTACGTCCCGTATGCCTTCTTGTTCAGGCTCTCTTGCTCTCAGTTAAAATATTTGCATCACCTTCACATCAATTCTGGAATTTCTCTAAGCAGGGGGAGTGAGCTGTTGGCATTCCCCAATAACTTGTTTATATCCAACTTCCTTAAGCTCTTGGGGTTTGAATAAAATGTCTGGTAAAAAGCAGCCCAGGAAATCAAGGGAGACTGGACTTAGCTATTCCACTAGGGGCCGTGTAGTGTGTCAGAGGGAGAAAATGGACCTTCTCTGTGGCTTCAGCTCTCTATGGCTCCTCATATCCAGCTGTGGTCCTGGGCCTAGTCTCTTCACTTCTCAGAGTCTGTTTCCTCACCTCATGGGATGAAATTTCAGTAAGCATGTAACACATTCAAAACTGTGCTTTGAATTAGACAGGCTCATAAAATGAGACTGAAAGATCACACCAGTCCAGGGGCAAGGACCAGACGGCAGGAGGGACAGGAAAGCTGGCAACAGGGAAGCTAAGGTCTAGAAGGGAGAGTAGCGACAGGTTGTGGGGTTAGTAACAAGTGTCGCAAAGCAATACGTACACTAACTGCATAATGAGAAGCCAGTTTTTTTTCTGTAAACTTGCATCTAAAGCACAATTGGAAAAAAACAAGGTCTTGAATCAGAGTGACTGCTTAGTCAGTAAGGGCTGTGAATCTGGGGTCTGTGTCTGAGTTTTCAAGAAGCTGCTGTGCCTTCTCTCAGTGAAGGTAGAGATCATTGTCTAAGGGCTGGAAGGGGCAAGGGAGGGGGAGACAGAGTCACAAGACCTTCGTTGACTTTTCTGAGAAAAATGAGCTCAGGAAAACCAAAGTGTTGGCCGCTTTTCCTCCTGACACCTCATCTTCCTCTGGGATTTAAGTTAAGTGAGTAACCAGGGTCTGACCTGGAGCAGGTCCCGCCCCTGCTGTAGCCAGCACCAAGAAAATGAGACAACCATCCAGCATGAGACAGCAAAAGTGACTCTCTGGGTTCCGCCAGAGAGCGGATGCAACTCAGGCCCTCAGCCTCCCCATCTTGCCTGCTGTTTGTTACCTGGAGGATAAAATCAAAAGATGTGACTCCAGGTCTACTCTAGGCCTCTGTGGCAAGTTCTTTGGATAGCCAAAGGATCTATCTATCTGCTGTTTCTTAAATAAACTTTTATGTTTCTGTTTTTTTTTTTTAACTTGTGGAACAATTTGAGATTTACAGAAAGATCTTACAGGCAGTACAGAGAATTTCTGTATACCTCTCACTCAATTTCCCCTAATATTAACGTGTTGTGTAGCCCTGACACATCTGTCAGGAATGAGAAACTACACTGCTTCATTACTGGCAACTAAACTCCAGACTCTGTTAGATTTTACCAGTTTTTCTATTAGCATTCTTTTTGTTACAGGGTCCAAATTTAGTCTATTTGATTTTAAATGTGCTGCTATATCTGCTATCAGAACTCTTGTGGTACAGTGGTCAAAAATTTGGTTGCTCACCAAAGGCTGGCACTTTGAATGCACTAGTCGTTCCTTGGAAATCCTACAGGGCAGTTCTGCTTGCTCCTATAGGGTCTCTATGAGTTGGAACTGACTCAACAGCAATGTTTTGTTGTTGTTGTTTTTGTTTCTTTGCCTGTTGACCTGGAGTGTTTTATGTTTGCTACAAGAACCATGAGTTTGACTTCTGACTTTGGTGTCCTCCCTTCTATGACAGTTGAATGCCTTTGCATAGTCAATAAAACACATGTAAACATCTTTCTGGTATTTTCTGCTTTCAGTGAGGAACCATCTGGCGTTAACAATGATATCCCTGATTTCCATCTCCTATTTTGAACCAAACTTGAATTTCTGGCAGTTCTTTGTCTATATATTGCTACAGCTACTTTTGAATGATCTTCAGAAAAATTTTACTTGGCTATGGTATTAATGATACTGTTCTGTAATTTGCATTTGATTGGTCCACCTTTATTTGTACTAGGCTTAAATACAGACTTCTCTCTCAGTTGGTTGGCCAGATAGCTATTGTCCAGACTTCTTGGCATAGATGAGTGAGCACCTCCAGTGTTGCTTCTCTTTGCTAAAACATCTTGTCTTTATCATCTCTGTCAGAAATACTACAAGCAGATTGTTTTAACCAAGAGAAGTTTGTTTTTCCACAGCTTGGCGGGCTATAAGTCTACATTCACCGCATCAGCACCAGGTAAAGCCTTTCTCTCTCTGCTGGCTGTGGAGGAAAATCCTCATCATCAGCCTTCCCTTGGTCTGGGAGCTTCTCAGTGCAGGAACCTCAGGTCCAAAGGACATGCTCTGCTCCCGGCACTGCTTTCTCCAAGTCTGTCTGCATACTTCTCCCTTTTATATCAAAGAGATTGGCTTAAGACACTATCAAATCTTACATATCTCATCAACAGAACTATTACTAATCTATCTAATTTCTTTGTAGTGATAGGATTTATAACACATAAGAAAAGTCTCATCAAATGACAGAAGGGTGGACAGTCTTACAATACTGGAATCATGGCTAACCAAGTTGACACATTTTTGGGGAGGGACAAAATTCAATCCATGATGCATCTCAGCTGGTATTCTGCCAATTTCTGGAGACTTATTTTATGTCAATATCTTCAGTCTGGCTTGGACTTCTTCCTTCGGTACAAATGATTCCTAATTGTATATTACTTCCTGAAATAGTTGAACATCAATCATTTTTTTTTTGTATAGTGACTCTGTATTCCTTCCATCTCCTCTTAATGCTTCCTAAGTTGTTTAATACTTTCTCCATAGATTTCTTCAATACTGTAGCTTGAGACTTGAACTTTTTCTTCAGTTTCTTCAGCTTCAGAAATGCCAAGTTTGTTCTTCCCTTTTGGTTTTCTATCTCCATGTCTTTTCACGTCATTTGTCTTCTTGAGGCTCCCTTTGAAATATTCCATTAAACTCAATTACTTCCTTCCTTTCACTGGCTTTAGCTAGTGTCAGAGTCTCTTCTGATGTTCATTTTGGTCTTTCTTGTCTTTTTAATGACCTCTTGCTTTCATCATGTATGATGTTCTTGATGTCATTCCACAACTTGTCTGGCATTCAGCCATTAGTGTTTAATACATCAAATCTGTTCTTGGTAATGTCTCTAAATTCAGGTGAGATACACTCAAGGTTGTCTTTTGGATCTTGTGGACCTGTTCTAATTGTCTTCAGTTTCAACTTTCGCTCGCATGTGAACAATTGATGGTCTATACTGTAGTCAGCACCTGGCCTTGTTATGACTGATCACATTGAGATTTGCTCTTGTCTCTTTCCACAGAAGAGTGGATTTGATTCCTGTGTATTTTCTCCAGTGAGACTGTATGCATGGCTGCCATTTATGTTAATGAAACAAAGGTATTTGCAGTGAAGAAGTCATTGGTCTTGCAAAATTTTGTCATGTGATCTCTGGCATCATTTCTATCACCAAAGCCGTATTTTCCTAGTACTGATCCTTCTTCTTTGTTTCCAGCTTTCAATTCCAGTCACCAGTAATTATCAATGCATCCTGGCTGCATGTTTGATCAATTTCAGACTATGGAATTTGGAAAAAACTTTCAATTTCTTTATCTTTGGTCTTAGTGGTTGGTAAGTAAATTTGAATAGTAATTGCATTAACTGATTTTCTTTGTAGGCTTCTGTATATTACCCTATCACTGACAGAGTGGTACTTTGGGATAGATCTTGAAATGTTCTTTTTGATGATGAATGCAACATCATTCTTCCGCAATTTGTCATTCCCAGCATAGGATACCATATGACTGTCTAATTCAGACTGGCCAGTACTAGTCTGTTTCAGCTCACTAATATCTAGGATATCAATGTTTATGTGATACATTTTGTTTTTGATGACTTACAATTTTCCTAGATTCATGCTTTGTACATTCTACATTCTGATTATTAATGTATATTTGCAGCTGTTTCTTCTCATTTTGAGTCATGCTACATCAGCACATGAAGGTTCAAAAAGCTTGACACCATCTGTGTCATTAATTCACCTCTGTTTTGAAGAAGCAGTGCCCTGGTGGCTCAGTAGTTAAGAGTTCAATTGCAAAAAAAAAAAAAAAAAGGTACAACAGTTCAAATCTATAAGCTGCTCCTTAAAAATCACAGAGGGAAGTTCTACTCTGTCCTATAGGGTCATCATGAGCTGGAATGTTTTCAGTGGCAAAGGGATTTTTTTTTTTGACATGCAGCTGTTCCCCAGTTGTTTTTTTAGTACCTTCCAACCCAAGGTGCTCAGCTTCTGGTATTATGTCAGTGTTCTGCTGCTATTCATAAGGTTTTTACTGGCTAATTCCTTTCAGAAGTAGACTGCCAGGTCCATCTTCTAGTCTGTCTTAGTCTTAAATGAAAGCTGTCTGCCATGGGTGATCCTGCTGGTATTTTAATACTGGTAACGTAACTTCCAACATCACACAGAAACACACAAGCTTCTACAGTATGACAAACTGACATAGGCATTTGACTGTGTGGATCATAACAAATTACAGATAACATTGGAAAGAATGGGGATTCTAGAGCACTTAACTACACTCATGAAGAATGTTTACCTAGATAAAGAACTGTTGTTTGAACAGAATGGGGGATACTGTGTGGTTTAAAATCAGGAAATCTGTTCATCAGGATTGTATCCTTTAACCATACCTATTCAATCTGCATGCTAAGCAAATAATCTCAGAAGTTGGACTATATGAGGAAGAATGGGGTATCAGGATTAGTATACAACTCATTAACAACCTGCATTAAGCAGATGACACACTTTTGTTAAAAGTAAAAAGGACTTGAATAATTTACTGATGAAGATCAAAGACTACAGCCTTCACTATAGGTTACACTTTAACATAAAGAAGATGAAAATTCTCACAGCTAGACTAAAAAACAACATCACGATAAATGGAGAAAAGACTGAGGCTGCCAAGGATTTTGTTTTACTTGGATTCACAATCAACACTCATAGCAATCAAAAGATGCCTTGCATTGGCAAATCTGCTGCAAAAGACCTTTTTAAAATATTGAAAAACAAAGATGTCACCTTGAAGACTAAGGTGTGCCTGAACCAAGCCATGGTGTTTTCAACTGCCTCATGTGCAAGCAAAAGCTTGACAGTGAATAAAGAAGGCTGGAGAAGAATTAATTCCTTTGAGTTGTGACGCTGGAGAAGAATACTTAAAGTGTGATGGATTGCCAGATACACAAAATATCAGGAGGTTCCTTAGCAGGAGGGATGGTGAGACTACATCTCACATAATTTGGACATGTTATCAAGAGGGATCAGTCCCTGGAGAAGAGCTTCATGCTTGGTAAAGTAGAGGGGCAGTGCCAAAGAGGAAGATTCTTGATGAGGTGGACTGGCACAGTAGCTACAACAATGGGCTCAAGTGTGACAATGTCTGTGAGGATGGCACAGGGCCAGTGATACATTCCATTTTACACAAGGTTGCTGTGAAGCAGAACCAACCGGATGCCACCTAACAACAGCCTCTAGAACAGTCCATTTCTAGTATCTCCATCTTGGTCATAGCTTGAAGATGCTCTCAGAAGGTTCAAATTCTGTTTGATATCCCCATGAGAAATTGTTTTGACTTTTAAGTCTTGAATTAGCCGTTAACTAATGAATTCGTTGGCCCGAGGAAGGCACTAATTATGTGCTGGGCAGCAAGCCAAGTGTTTACACAGATGATCTGATTTAACTTGCCTAACATTCCTGCAAAGTTGGTATTGTTATAATTTCTCTTTTCCAGGTGAAAAGACTGGGTTCATGGAGGTGTCTAACTTGTCTGAGATAAGATGTTTAATAAGTGAGCACAGTCTGTTGGACTTTAGTGCCAGATTGGCTGGCTGTGATGTCTCTGTTTTTGCTATGTTGAGAGTTCTGCTGTAGTACTCCTGTGGTTTCTCTCTTAGTTTGCAAAGAGATAGTTTTCACCACTGTGCACTATGTATTTTAAATAGCTTCCGATCTAGGGAACTCATCCTCTAGCAGAGTGCTGGACAGTATTCTGTTGTAATCCATAAGGTTTTCGTTATCTAATTTTTGGAAACAGATTGCTAGGCCTTTCTTCCTACTCTGCCTTAAGCTGGCAGCTCCACTAGAGCCTGTCCAGAATGAGTGATCCTGCTGGTATTAGAAATAGCAGCAAGATAGCTTTCAGCATCACAGCAACACACAAATCACCATAGTACAATCAACTGGCAGATAGATGGTGGGTGTGTTTATATTCACACGCAGAACCAGAAAACCATGGATTTTGAGACACTCACAGGAACAGACTCATTCATTCACTCACTCACTCATTCATTCAACGAACGTTTATTGATGACTTGATGTGCCAACAGAGATTTCTGGTCTTGGTCTGGTTTACAAAGCTTCACCTAAATCCTCCATGGAGGTTGCAGGGCTGGATTAACCAATGAGCAAGGTGTTTCCAGGCTGCATTATGGCTTCCTATCAATGTGCATTGCAGTTTCCTGTGTCCTTCACCATAGCAAAGATGGAGGGAAATCCACATGAAAGTGCTCACCACAGATTAGCAAGTGAAAACAATGAAGGCTGAGGGTACTTGCCCTGTGTGAGCCGGGACATACAATGCTTGCTGGGTAACGAGCCTCTGGGTATATGGGGGCTTCAGGAAAATCAAAGTCTTTATCTGGAAAAATACACCAAAAGTTCTGTCCCCAGAAAAGGAATGTTAATTTCTAAAAGACACAGAAGATCAGAAAAGACGGTTCAGAACACTTTCAAAGGAGGTCCTGCTTTTCACAACAGGAAGAGAGCAGGGCCTTGTAATTTGGTTACACAGAAAGCCTCAGGGTGGTTCAAACATGGGCTGGCTTGGGGGCCATCTAAGACTTCCTTTATTGTCTCCTCTATGTCTCTTTTTACCTTGTATACTGGTAATTAAGTTGAAAATGAGACATTGCACAACTAAGTGTTGAAGTGAAGTAAGCCATGTGGAGAACTGCTTTAGGACCCTGCTTGGTGGGCTCATGGCACGTATCATCAAGAAGGAGTAGACAGGTGTGCTCTGCCATGTGTGGGCACCACGGAGCTGGAGAGTGCTGGTATAGAAAGAAGGCTGAGCGATGGATCATCAACAGCGGGCACATACTCGCTTAGGATACAACCACTGAGGCAGGCAAGAAGGAACTCGAGTCACCCAAGAAAGCAGAGAGGTGAGTGGCATGCAGCACCCACGGTGTTTCTTTATATCTTCCAGAACCAAAAATGATTGTTTCTTGGAAGCTGGCTTGAATACTTCATTTCCTTCTGTAAATGTGTTGCTTTCTCTCCATGAATTAATTAGTTCTTAAGTATTCTTGTAAGCTGCCGGTGTGTGAGTGTGGTTTAGATGAAGCTTTACAGAGCAAATTAGTTTCTCATTAAACAACTAACACACATACTGTTCCGCGGCACTGGTTATGAACTCCGTGATGTGTCAATACTCTCTGCTTCACCTTACGTTCCCCATTATCAGCTTTCTGTCCCTTTCCTGTCCCTGGTGTACTCATTCAGTCTTGTTTTGTTTGATGGGCCTGTCTAATCTTTTGCTGAAGGGTGAACCTTGGGAGTGACTTGAGTACTGAGTTAAAAGGGTGTTCAGGGGCCATAAAAAGACATTAGTCCCTCAGGGAGTTTGGTTGTATCTATGAACTTTCCATGTCCTGGCACTGGTCAAGTTCTAGTACATGACAATCAGTAATGTGTACTGATCAAGCATCAGTGAACATAGTAGACACAGACATTCCAGTCCAGTGGTGGGGGAAGAAAAAAGTCCAAGAAATAGATAAATCAATTTAGAAAGCCTCAAATGTGCTTAGAAAAATGGAGGGGAAATTAATATAGGTAGTTGGTTACAGGAAGCACCTTGGAGAAGCTTCCTAATGGGCTTCAAGGTCTGGAATAGGTAACAACTGATAGTACGTAAGCAATTAACAGGCAAAGCTTCTACTGTGTATAAAGTAACACAAGTCTAATTATAATGTCATCAAGACTGCTGAGTGCTTTTTATACGTCAAGCTCTGTGATAGGCACTTTACTTGGATGAGTTCAATCTGCCCCTGTGAGAATCTTGTGTAATACTGAATGAGGTTCACTCAGATTAAGTAATATGTCAAGGTCATTCAGTTATTCACTACTGAGGCTGCTAGTTGAACCCCAAAACGAATCTGTCAATGAGGAGTGTTGGAGTCCTGCCCCAAATCATTGTGCCTTGTGGTGTTCAAGATATGGCCCTTTTTCTGTTTGCTGCCAAAATTGCTGGCAACAATAGCATACTCACAGCACCCCAGCTTTTAGTTTTCCTTTGATCTTAAATTACGAGCTCTTTCATTCTAGGAAGGACCAAAGGAAAGTCCCATCCTTTGTGTTCTGCACTGAGAATTTCTGTCTCCCTGGCTGGCTTAACCCTATCTTTCTTTAATCCATCCAGAATTGCATGTTTCTAAACTCTTTTCCTTCATAAAATATTTTTCCCAGATGTTTTAGTCAGCTAGTGCTGCTCTAACAGAAATATCACAGAGTGGATGGCTTTAACAAAGGAAAGTTTATTCTTACACACTCTGGTAGGCTACAAGTCCAAATTCAGGATGTCTGCTCCGGGGGGAGGCTTTCCCCCTTGTCAGTTCTGGAGGAAAGTCATTGTGTTGCATCAGCCTTTGTTCAGGGAGCATCTTGGTGCAGGAACCACAGGTCTGAAGGACAAGCTCTATTCCTGGTGCTGCTTTCTTGCTGGTGTGAAGTTCCCAATTCTCTGCTTGCTTCTCTTTCCTTGTAACTCTTGTAAGATGAAAGGATAAAGGGTGGTGCTAGCCATACTCCAGGGAAACTCCCTTTACAGTAGAGCAGGGACGTGATCTTATGAAGGGATTTCTAGTCCCACGCTAATCCTCTAACATACAGCACAGGAACATCATGCAATGGAGGACAATCATAGAATACAGGGAATCCTGGCCCAGCCAAATTACTACATGTATTTCTGGGCACACATAATTCAATCCATGGCACCAGACAACTACCATCTTCTCCTCCTTGAAACCTCTAGACAGTCTTGAGTCATCAGGTGAGTTCGATTTATGTTCAAGCAGAGACTCTGAATACTAGTTCCATAAAAATTCAGTAGATTGGGTTCCCAAGCATTACCTGAGGGTTTGGAACACCAACGTTGTCAGTTCTGATGGAGACAATGAGTTTAAGGTCAAACTGTAGTACAGACTGTCCACCAATGGGTCAACTATGTGGCAGGAACTCAGTAGAATCCTGGGTGAGATAGGAGAGCTTGAATGAATAATTGGAGGATAAAAACATCAAGTTCTGCATAAAATGTGCCAAAAAGAGTATTCTTAGAGATCATTTCAAGCGTCTCTTTTCATTCAAATTACTTGATGGGAAAGCTGGACTCAGAGACCAATGTGTAATTTAATTCATTCACCATTTGAGGATTACTAACTAAGCACTTACAACACATCAGGTTATGCTAGGTGCTGAGATCATAATCAGCAACATCACATGCTAGCTGTCTGCACTCATGGAATTGGTGCCTGGGCCCCAAACGAAACCCACTGGTATCAAGTCAACTTTGGCTCATAGTGACCCTATAGGACAGAGTAGAACCACTGTGTATGATTTCCAAGGCTGTAAATATTTATGGAAGCAGACTACTACATCGTTCTCTTGCAGAATGGTTGACCAGTTTGAGTAACCGAGCTTTTGGTTGGCAGGTGGGCACTTAAGCACTGTGCCACCGGGCTCCTTTAGTGTCTGGGATGGGGAGATCAAAATAACTACCAAACCAATCAAACCTACTGCAGTGGAGTTGGGTCTGACTCATAATGACCCTAGAGGTCAGAGTAGAACTGCCCGGTAGAGTTTCCAAGGAGTGTCTGGCAGATTTGAACTTCCAACTTTTCAGTTAGCAAACATAGCACTTAACCCACTACACCATCAGGGTTTCCAAAGATAACTAAGAAAGAAAGCAATTAAAGGTTCTGATAAATCATTTGAAGAGAACAAAAGAGATAGCATGATAGAGAATTAAGAGCTAATTTGGCATGAGAGGTCTCAGAAAGCCTCTTAAAGCAGATGTCTTTTCTTTGAAATCTAAAAATTGACAAGGAGCCAGTCATGCAAAGAGCTTGAGAAAAAGAGTCCCTGGAAGAAGGACCAGCATGTGCAAACTCTGAGTCAGAAAGGAGCTTTGAGGAAGCAAAGAACGTCTTGGCCTTTTTAAGTAAGGAAGGTAGAGGGCCAAGGTATGGGAAGAGGCTGAGAAAGAGGCAGGTACCAGGTCATGTAAGGTCTAATAACCTAAAACCAAAGCCACTGTCGTCCAGTGAATTCTGACTCACAGTAACCACAAGAGTCAACTACAGTTTCTGACTCTTCATTCAAGTCCTGTAGAAGAGCTCCGAAATAGCACAGTCACCTGGGAACACGTGACCGCAGATCACATCCCTGCCCCTCCTTGGTCCCTGCCAACACCATGGCCTCCACCGTGGCATTACAGCCTGTGAAGCTCTATGGGACAGTTCTACTCTGTCCTATAGTGTCACCATTGGTCAGAATTGACTCAACAGCAATGAGTTTGCTAAGAGTTGAGGTGCAAGTTTTTTAAAGGTGACACTTTCAAGGAAGTGAGGAAAAGACAGACTATCCTGATCCTCCCAGAAGAATCAGAAAACAAACCAATGACAAATACATTAATTTGACAGTTTCTTGACAGCTCTGTGAATTCATTCCCACTCTCAGCTGTGAAATGGACTGGCTGATAATACTCACCTCATGTTGTAAGAGTTAGAGATCTTAAGATGAAATTGATGAAAGAGATTTTGACTCTCTTATCAGTATCGTCGTCTTGTCATTATTCTTTTCTCCTTGGAAGAGGCTGGATTCCTTTTATTTTATTTTTTACAAATACTTTATTGGGCTTTAAGTGCAAGTTTACAATCTAACTCAAATTGCCATATAAACCACCTGTCCCTGCATACCACTATGCAATTCTAGTTGCTTTCCCAAACACGTGACAGCACACTCCTCCTTTCCACTCTCTGCATACCATATTCATTCATTCAACTTCCATCCTTCTTGAAAGTGGATGGTTTCTAGAGGTACAGTTTAGTGAGGCCCTGGAGTTCATCATGTCTGAGCCAAAAAAGTTTTGCAAGAGATTTATGTGGGCCAGTGCACCCTTCCTGTACTCTGGATCCAGATTCCAAGTCAGGTGCATCTGACAGTAGTCTTCCTGGAGGCAGAGGAATTCTTCCTTCATTTTTTACTTGTTCATGGGAGAGAGCCCTCCACCCTGCTCATACCCAGGCCTCAGCCTCACTGTTCATATTTAGCTGACACTACCCTCCTGTCTGGGGGTATACCTTTCCTTGAGGGCCTGGCAGGATTATCTGCAGTGCCCACTAGGGCCCAGGTTCAGACATTCCTATCCTGGCTTTCTCTGGTTGTCATTTCCTTTTCTTGTCTGCTAAGCTTTTGAAATACATATTGGGGCCACTTGTTGCCCTGTTTTGAAGCTGCCTTGAACTGTTGCCAGGGGCTGTTGCCAGAGAAGCTAATGACTAAGTCACTCGTCTTTCAGCCTCCAGCAGGACTGGGAATTCACTTGGGCCTGGGGGTGGGTATTGAAGATGCAGCCATCCTGAACCAATCAGTAAACCACAACAAAAGTGCCGAATGGGGAGTCAGTCACTCACCCTCAAAGCCCAGCACTACATTCAGCCTGGAGGTGACTAGCAGGCTGGGGTGCTCTGGAACCACATCAGAGGCAGAAACTCAGACAGGGAAGCAGCCCCATCAGAGAAGCCTTAGGGAGGATCCTGGGGTCAGCTGGAACAGAGACTTGCTTCATTCCTGAGCCAAGAAGTACCGGAGAGTCAGGGCTTACAGCTGATTGGAACCAGTTCAGACATGGCTTGACAAAGGAAAACTGGGACAGACCACAATGTTTAAAATTTGGGTGATCTGGAACAACAACTGAAATAGGAAAACTATGGGTTAAAGTGCTAGAGTCAAAATAGGCATAGTGATCTCTTTCTGGAGTCTAACTCAAGGGACTGGGTTATTGATAGGGCTTTGGAGAGCAACACACATTCAAGCAGCCTAGTCAGTCATCATCTCTGAGAGGGGCAGCACCATTTCCAACTCTGCTCAAAATCCAGAGAAGAGATTTGGTTGCTATACAACATGTATGCTGCCCTTGTTTTCTAAGAGAGAGATTAAGTTCCCAGCAGGTTGTTGGCCTGTAATTTTTCCCATTCTGGTTCACTCAAACTTTGAAAATTCAGGTGTATGCCAGTTTTGCCTCCTCAGCCATGACTGAAACAGGAAGAACTGGTATGAAGCCTGCACAGAACAGCAGAGAAACACCAGGAGGTGAGCCAATGTCAGCAATACCAGGTAAACTACAAATGAAGCTAACAGTACTAATACTAATAATTGCTAACATCTACCGAGAACTTGGAGTTCTTGGGTGGTGCAAACTGTTAATGTTCTCAGGTGCTAACCGAAAGGTTGGCCTTTTGAGTTCTCTCAGAGATGCCTCAGAAGAAAGGGCTGGAGATTTACTTCCAAAAAAATCAACTGTTAAAACCTCTGTGGAACACAGCTCTGCTGTGACACACATAATGATGTTATCAGGTTACCGCCAGTGAGAATCAACTCAATAGCTCTTGGCAACTGAGAATTTCCTATGTGCCTGGTCTTATCCTAAATACTTTAAAAGTACTATTTCATTCCTTCCACCCAATAACGCTGTGAGGGAGACCCTGTTCTCTCCCCCACTTTCAGAAGAGGAATCTGAGGCACAGAGTGATTTAGATGCTGATAGTGTAATATCATCCCAGTGATTCTTTCACACTTGGGCAATTGCAAGATCCCTCCCATTGGTCATCCTGTTTTCTAAATGCTAGTCTGAGCTGGTTCATTTGTTCTCACGTGTCCAATCACTTTCTGTGGGTGTTCAAAACAGAACAAATAATGAAGCAGCCGAGGTCCTTATCAACTGGTTCCATTGAGCACATCTCTGGCCATTAACTTTGATCTGTTCTTTCTTTCTCCTTTGTCTTAAGTATTCATAACTTATGGTACAAATCCTGTGGTACACTAGTTAAGAGACATCATATCCATTGATGCTGAGACAGTTCTGACTTAGGGCTACCACAGGAAACATCACTTGCTACAAGATCATCATAAGGTCAGCAGTTCAAATCCACCAGACACTTCTTGGAAACTCTAAAGGATAGTTCTAGTTTGTTCTATAGGGTCATTATGAGTCAGAACTGACTCAACAGAAACAGGCTTTGTTTTTTATAGTGAGGTTTAAATTGTTGCATTTGAATTGTGGTATTGGTGAAGAATACTGAGTATACAATAAAAAAAGAAAAAAAAATTGGACTCATTGCCATTAAGTTGACTCCAACTCATAGCAACTTTACAGGACAGAGCAGAACTGTTCCATAGACTTTCCAAGGAGAGCCTAGTGGATTCAAACTGCTGAGCATGTTTGATTACCAGCCATGTCACTTAGTCACTGTGCCACCAGGATTTCTGAATATACTATAACCAAAACACCAAACTTGCTGCTGTCCAGTTGATTCTGACTTATAGTGAGCTTATAGGACAGGATAGAACTGCCCCATAGAGTTTCCAAGCAATGTCTGGTGGATGTGAACTGGTGGTCTTTTGCTTAGTAGCCATAGCACTTAACCACTATACAACCGGAGTTTCTGAATACACTATAGACTGCAAAAACAAAAACAAATAAACCAAGAAAACCCACACAAACAAATCAGTCTTGGAAGAAATACAATCAAGATGCTCCAAATAAGTGAGAATGGGGAGATTTTGACTTGCTTACTTTGAATGCGTCATTAAAAAACAACAACAAAATCCATTGATGCTGAGACAGTTCTGACTTAGGGCTACAAAAGGACATCATGTTTGGTAGAGTGTCTGTGCAAGTGAGGCAAACCTTCAGTGAAATGGATTGACACCATGGATGCCACAATGGACTTAAGCACTTCACTGATCATGATGACAGCCCAGGAGTGGGCCATGTCTTGCTCTGTTCTGCATCAAGTTGCTGTGAGTCATAGGTGACGCTACAGCAACCAACAATGTTAACAGCGTAGTGTAGAAGACTAGTTCCTGTCTTCTGATCATCCTGTACAGGATCTTCTCACTTGCATTTGCTATCACTGAGAATGTGCCCTGTACCCCTTCTGCTGATTTTACTCTTCTGAGTCTCGTGTATTCTCCAAGTTTCTGCTCTGGTGTCACATGATTTTTTCTCCATTAAACTTTCCATGGGGAAACCAACCACAGGTCTCTGAAATCAGAAAATGAACACTTTGAAACAAATTTAGAGCTTTTGCCTTATTCTTCCTTGCACTGCCTATTTCCTTTGTATCTGAAGAGGAGTGACCATAGCTTCTATATCTTTCAACCCCTACTACATACTATTACAGAGATTTTAAAAGTAGTTTATGGGTGAAGAAAACAATTTGGGAAAGAGAGTACGGCAGACAGTTTCTAAAATAGCCTTTGATGATCCAAACTGTTTGGTATTCACAGCCTTGTGTGATGATTACCTTTGAATGTAGGTATTGTGACATGCTTCAAGCCAACAGAATACGGCAAAGGTATTGAGGTGGCACTTCCATAATTAGGTTACTCAAGACTGTGAATTTGGTCTTGTGAGCAGACTCTTTCTCACTGGCTTTGATGAAGCAATCTGATGTGTGGAGAGGCTTACTCAATAAGAGACTGAGTGTAACACACAACCACAGAGGAGCTGAAATTCTCAGCCCAACAGCTGTCAAGAAATTGAATTTTGCCGTCAACCACATGACACTGAGCAGATCAATCCCCAGTCAAGCATGAGACCCCAACCGTAGCTGAATATTTTTATTTTAATGGATATTTTTATTTCAAATTTTATATTGTATATACACACACACGCACATACACACGAATGAGGACGTGCAGCAAGAGATATGATCACAGATGTCAGATGGATTTTGGTTGAAAGCAAAGAATACCAGAAAGATGTTTACTTGTGTTTTATCAACTATACAAAAAAGCATTTGACTGTGTGGATCATATTAAATTATGGCTAATGTTGTAGAGAATGAGAATGCCAGAACATCTAATTGTGCTCGTAAGGAGCCTGTATGTGGATCAAGAGGCAGTTGTGCAAACAGAACAAGGGAATATTGCATGGTTTAAAGTCAGGAAACATGTGCGTCAGTGTTGTATCCTTTCACCATATGTTTTTAATCTATATGCCAATCAAATAGTCCAAGAAGCTGGATTATATGAAGAAGAATGAGGCATCAGGATTGGAGGACAACTCATTAGCAACTTGTGTCACACAGATGATACCGTCTCACTTATTGGAAATGAAGAAGATCTGAGACACTTACTGATGAAGATCAAGGACTATGTCCTTCAGTACAGATTGCACCTCAACACCAGAAAAACAAAGATACTCACAACTGGGAGAGTAAGCAATATTGTCATAAATGAAGAAAAGATTGAAGTTGTCAAGGATTTCATTTTACTTGGGTCCACAATCAATGTCCATAGAGGCAGCAGTCAAGAAATCAAAAGATGCCTTGCATTGAGAAAATCTGCTGCAAAGGATCCCTTTCAGGCATTCAGAATTAAAGATGTCACCTTGAAGATTAAAATGTTCCTGACCCAAGCCATGGTATTTTCAACTGTATCATATACATGTGAAAGCTGCACAATGAACAAGGAAAACAGAAGAAGAATTGATGCCTTTGAATCATGGTGTTAGAGAAGAACGTTGAATGTATCATAGACCACCAAAAGAACAAACAGATCTGTCCTTGAAGAAATACAACCAGAATACTCCTTGGAAGTAAAGATAGCAAGACTGTACCGTACACATTTTGTACATGTTGTTAGGAAACATCAGTCCCAGGAGAAGGACATCATGCTTGGTAGAGTGGAGGGTCAGTGAAAAAGAGGAAGCCCATTGACGAGATAGATTGACACAGTGGCCGCAACAATGGGTTTAAGCATACAAATGACAGTCGACATGGTGCAAGACCAGGCAGTGTCTCGTTCTTTTGTTCATAGAGTCATTATGAGTTGGAACCCATTGACAGCACCTAACAACACTACAACAATATCCTTTGCCTAATTTACTTTCACCGTAAATAGAAACTTAATGCTTTGAAAATGGCAGGACCCTTTTCCATCTCCCCGACATCACGGTAACCACAGCTAAATTTTAGTCTGTATATATTTACCTGTTCTTGTTATTTCATAAAAGCAAAATTACACACTGTTTTGATTGCACTTTAATATACACTGAAGCGGAGGAAACATTTGAGCTATGCCCAGTGTCTACTCACAGAAATTGTGGGATAATAACTGTATGTTGTTTTAAAACAACGCATCGTGTTGTACAAGTCTCCTGCAAAATAACTCTTTTAAGTGTTAAAAAGTAAAGATGCCACTTTGAAGACTAGAGTACGACTGATCCTAGCCACGTTTTCAATCATCTCACATGCATGTGAAAGCTTAACAGTGAATAAGGAGTACTGAAGAATTAATGCTTTTTAGTTATGGTGTCAGCAAAGAATATCACATACACCATTATTTTAGTCAGCTAGTTTAACAGAAATATCCCTTAAACAGAAATACCACAAGTGGATGACTTTAGAAAGAGAAACTTGATTTTTCACACTCCAGTGAGCTAAAAGTCCAAATTTAGACAGTCAGCTCCAGGGGAACGCTTTCTCTGTTGGCTCTGGATGGAGGTCTTTGTCATCAATCTTTCCTGTACTGGAAGCTTCTGAGGTACAGGGATCCTGGTCCTTTCCAAAGGATGAGCTCAGCTTCCAGTACTGCTTGTTGGTGGTACGAGGTCCCCAAATTTCTCTGCAAGTTTCTTTCCTTTATATCTCAAGAGACTGTCTAAAGGCACAAAACAATCTTACACCTTGAATCCTCACCCACCAACAATCCTGCCTATCCAGGCTCACTAGCATCACAGAAGCAGGATTTATGACATGGAAGGACATCATACAATACCAGGCATCATGACCTAGCTAAATAACTACACAGGTTTTTTGGGGGACAACAATATCCATGACAACCATGGACTTCCAAAAGAATGAACGAATCTGTCTTGCAAGGAGTACAGCCAGGATGCTGCTTATACATGAGGGTGGTGAGACGAGGTCTCACACACTTTGGACATATTGTCAGGAGGAACTGTCCCTGAAGAAGAATATCATGCTTGGTAAAATAGAGGGTCAATGGTATAGAGAAAGACCTTCAGTGAGGTGGACTGATATAGGTGCTGCAGCAATGGGCTCAATCGTAACAGTGATTGTGCAGGACAAAGCAGTGTCATTTTGTTGTGCACAGTGTGGCTACAAGTTGAAATGGACTCTTGGAGAGCTAGACCAGGGATTAATTAGGGGAAGTTTCAAAGGAGTTACATGGAAACCCTGGTGGTATAGTAGTTAAGTGCTATTGCCGCTAACTATAAGGTCAGCGGTTCAAATCCACCAGGCGCTCCTTAGCAACTCTATGGGGGCAGTTATATTCTGTCTATACTGTTGCTTTGAGTTGGAATTGACTCAATGGCAGTGGGTGTCCGAGTAGTTTGTTCTTTTTCCAAAGCAAAACAAAAGGAAAAAATGGTAGAGTTTACAGAGGAATCAGAAGAAAGTGAGAATGTAGCTCTATTAACATCTAGAAGGTGACAAGAAGATATTACATTCATACCAGATGATCGAGCTCTTCTTTGGAAAGCAAGGGCTGACGCCATTGGCTGGAAGTGACTAGTGGTAATATTAATGACTGTAAGACATGAGTTAATTCACTCAGGCCTCACCAACTTCTTAAGAGAAGTACTGTTTTTGTCTGTTTTATAAACAGTTTCAAATGTTCAGAGAGATAAAGTTACCTAGTGATTGTCAGCCATTTAGGAAGTGGCACAATTGAGAAACAAACCTCAGTCTGAGCATCACAAGGTCCTGCTGATGTTCTGGAAGCTTTTCTAGCAGCAGATGTCACTGGGGATACATGCTGTCTGCCACTGCTGCTTTGATGTTCTGTATCAACAGTGCTTTAAGGGACTGTTGTAGTTGTAGAGAGGATGGTGGGTTTAGCCTCAGGCAAAGAGGCTAGGAAGTGGGAGACGGAGCAGGCTGGAGGTGAAAAGCTCTTTTGTAGAAAAGACAGTAAATGAACTAGTCAATGGAAATATTTCAGGAGATAGTAGCCATCTGTGCAAAGACTGTAGCTATTGGGCCATCTGCACACAGGAAACCAGGGTTTGCCTAAAAAACAAAAACCAGCCAGTTGCCTTTGAGTCAATTCTGACCCGTAGTGACCCTAAAGACAGAGTAGAACTGCCGCATAGTTTCCCAGGTACACCTGGAGGATCTGAGGTTAGCAGCTGTAGCACTTAGCCACTATGCCACCAGAGTTTCCAAGGAGCTTCCCAGGTACACCAAAACAGACAGCCCACTAGAGATGTGACAGGAGAAAAGGGTAGAGACTAGGGGGAGGGAGAGCAGGCTGTGAAGGACCATCTCCAGTTATGAGGCAGATCACGGAGGAAGATGGTCAGTGGAGATACATAGGCAAGGGATACATAAATTCCGCTCAATTCACACCAAAGAACATCAGTGTAAAAATATTCATAGAGTAGATTGAATCTTTTCCTGTGACTCTGGAAAAGGCATCGCTAGCCCTGAAATAAAACCCTCTATTTGTGCTTCTATCGTTATAAGCCAAGTGGTTGATATGGGGTTTTCAAGAAGAATGTAGGCGTGGCTTTAGAGTTACCCCTGCTGGTTCAGTGCAAACAGCAACACCAAGGCAAAATGCTATGATGGTAAGTTGGAGACCTGGCAGGAGAGTCTGCCAGAAAGGATGCAGGGCATTTCTAAGTCTCAACAAAAGAGTAGGTGGTGTGCGCCTTGCCTCACCAGACCTTAGTAGATAGGGCATGATCCTGGGGTACCGAGAACCAGTCCTTGTGTAGTGCAGACAGAATCCCTCAGGGGACAGTAATGATACTTCTTTCCTTATTCTTTTTTAGTGCTCAGCTCTGTGTTTGGCACTTGTTATTTTTGTTATTAGTTGCTGTTGAGTTGGTCCCTGTCTCATAGCGACCACATGCATAAGAGGACAAAACTCTGCCCAGTCCTGTGCCATCCTCACGATCAGCTGCAGATCAGGCTGTTGTGATACACTGAGTTTTCACTGACTGAGTTCTGGAATTGGATTGCCAAACTTTTCTTCCTAGTCTTAGTCGGGGAGCTCCACTGAAACTTGTTCATCATCATAGCAACACACAAACGTCCACTGACAGACAGGTGGTGGCTGAGATGAGGTGCACTGGCTGATGAGAATTCTGCCACTGAATGACTGATGTCCCTTTGTGTTAGATACCTAGTAGGTGCTTTATGGAAATTTGTTGAATGAGTGCAACAGTGTGGGCAAAACTTTTGGTTCAGTCTCCTGGTAGGCTATTCTGGATAAGTCAAAATTCTACTTACTTCCCAGAATTAGATTGCACATGCGCATTTCAGAGCCAGCGCGTCTGAGAAATAGAGACAGCACACATTCTCCCTCCACCCTCTCAGCATCACTCATGGAGGAAAACAGCCTCCTCTCCTTTCCTCCCCCTCCCAGAAAAGAAGGGCCAGCTCTATCGGCCTTGGCCCCAGTTTGCTTGTATAATTAATGTGGGATTTTTCCTCCTCTAGTAAAAAATGACCTTGTCAAACCAGAGACGACAAAATCTTGGTTACTGAGTGATTGTGGGCTCCCTGCTGGGATGGCATCCCAGGCCCTGCAAAGAGAAATCTAATAAAATCGGTGTCAGGGGCTCCCTGGGTGCCAGGTCCCATGCTGCCTGACCCCATGATCCCAATTTATTAGCCAAACTCAGGAAAGCAGACAGACCTCACTGGCTCCAGACAGGAGACTTCTAAGCGGGCACTAATGTGGGGGCTGGGGCTAGGTTTCAATCCAACTGACAAGGGAAATGACAGGAGGTGCCAGGCTGGCCGGGGAGCTCAGGAAAGCCCTATTCAGAGCATCTCACTGTCTTGACAGTGCTGATTTCCACTTGGTGCAGGAATGTGTTAGAATGGCCCATGGGGAACGGAAGTCATTTTTTTCTCTCAGCACTGTTATTAGCAGGGCCGTGGACCACAGACCTTGTATTATATTTCTGGGAGTCAGCAGGTATCAGTAGAGGAATAGCCAAAGAATAGTTTCTGGGGAGTTTTCATTTCATACACTGAGCTCTTCTTTATGCGCAAAGGTGTTTTTAAAAAGCAACGGTCACTACTTACCTTTCCTGGAACCCACAATCCATGTGATGGGAACTGCTGCTTAGCTTTATAATCCAGCTTAGTAGCTGAAAAATCTTGGGTGAGTTATTTAACCTCTTCACCTGCAAAATGGGATAACAGGACCACTCTCAGGAGGCACTGTGAGGATTACCATGTAAGAAAAGCAGAATCAGCTCAAAACTATAACATTTTTTAGGCCAATATAAAGTATTTATAACAATATTCCAGTTGGTAGGAGCTATGACTGTGAATAAGAAGGTCAACAGTTTGAATCCACCAGCTGCTCCTTGGGCAGCTCTGCTCCATCATGTAAGGACAGTGTGAGTCAGAATCGACTTGATGGCAACAGGTATATACCAATATACAAACCATCAAAAACCCATAGACAAAAAGAAGAGTCTAATTTAAATAGCAGCAAGAATTCTGAAGTATCGAAGAGTCAACAGAAAATCTACTACATCTGTAGAAAAAAATGCTAGAACTCTACTGAAGTATCTATAAGGCGATCTGATGATCTGATCTGATGATCATGTGATTGTAGATTCCACTCCATTACCCATCACCCTCAAGTTGAATTCTGACTCGTAGTGATCTTATAAGACAGAGAAGAATTCCTCCATAGGGTTTCCAGGGCTGTAAATCTTTATGGAAACAGATTGCCACATCTTTCGCCAGCAGACTGACTGGTAAGTACAATTGCTGACATTTTCGTTAGCAGGTGAGTGCTTAACCACTGTGTTACAGGATAGATGTCTAATATTACAAATAAACCAATTACCCTCAAATTCAAATGTGACTCCAATGCAGTCACAATCAAAATGCCAGCTGGACATTTTTTAAATGTCTAGATATTTTAAATATCTAAAAACTAGAACATGCTCTATAGGATATCAGCCTGCTGACCTCTGGTTGGAGGAAGGAGAGTGGGTGGAGAGGAGGGGAAAGGAAGCTGTTGGGAGGATGAGACATGTATGGAGCAAAGAGGAATAGTGTGCTGTCACCGGGCAGGGAGAGCAGTGGAAGCTGCATGGAGGTGGGCATGCAAATTTATACGGGAATGTACATTTTCACTCAGTCATATAAAAAAAATAATAAATAAATAAATAAATGTATATGGCAATATAAAAGCCAAACCAAACAGCCATAGAGTCAATTCTAACTCACGGTGACCCTATAGGACAGAGCACAACTGTCCCATAGGGTTTCCAAGCAGTGACTGGTGGGCTTGAACTGCCAATCTTTTGGTTAGTACTGTAGCCCTTAGCCACTGTGTCACTAGAGTTTCATGGAAATATGAAGGTTCATATTCAGAAAAGAGTAACAGAAGACATGCTACCCCAAATATTAAGATATTTACAAAGCCATAGAGATAAAAACAATATGGTAATAGCCCCTAAGTTGATAAACTCATCAGAGGAACAGAACAGAAATCTCTAGAAGAGGGATTTATCCACCTGAGTAGTGGATACATAAAATAAGATGATGACAGAAATTATTGGATAAAGGAAGATTGTTAAGTGATGAAGCTGGAAAACTCCCCCACGTTTTGTATAAAAATGAAACAGAAATCCTACCCTTCACTATGTACAAAAGTGTCTCCAGAAGGATTAAAGACCAAAAAACCTTAAAACAAAAATGTCCTCTAAAGTCATCTTATAACTGAACAAGAGTTTAGTTTGACTAGTAAAAACAGCTTTTACCTGGTATCTAAGAGGTCAGCATTTCAAATCCATCAGGTGCTCCTTGGAAACCCTATGAGATAGTTCCTTTCTGTTCTATAGAATCACTGTAGTTAGAATCAACTCACTGGCAACAAGAGTTATTTTCCTTTTTTTTTGAGCATTTTACTCTTTTAAGAATTATCTACCCACTGCTGTTGAGTTGATTCCAACTCATAGAGACTCTATAAGCAGAGTAGAACTGCTCCACACTGTTTCCAAGGACTACTTGAAGATTTGAGCTACTGACCTCTTTGTTAGCAGATGTAGCAGTTAGCTACTATGACACCAGGGTTTCCAATAGCTATCTATATGGGATTAAATAGAAAATAGCAACTTGAAGGATTCAATAAGAACCTTAGGGGACTGTGAGTTTATGTTAATGGAGGAGGAATAACACAGTAAAGAAGGTAAGAATGGTTGCACAACTTAAAGAATGTCATCAATGTTAAATGAATCACATATATAGAAACTGATGAATTTTATATGTTTTGTTATGTATAGTCTCAGCAACAATGAAACATTTAGAAAAAAGCATATATAACAACAACACTATGTATTTTGTAAAGATATATGCAGGATGAAAGTGTCATCAAAAACATTGTGAATGCCGAAGTGGGGAATGAGAATGAATAATTAAACCACACCAGGAGATAATCTTTACACAAGTCTAATGATAAGAGTGTGCTATGAGATGGGGAGCTGATTCTATCATACCTCTATATCCGAGATCCAGAAAAATAAACATGGCAAGTGCTTAATACAATGATCTTCACATTATTAGTTTGAATAACTATTTGTTGTTATAATCACTGTCACTATCATGATCATTATTATAATTTTATTGTTAATTTTTGAAAGTGAGGTCCTAAGTATGGAACAAAGATCAATAATAGAAGCATGCTTAGAACAATACTGTTTCCTTAGTGATCCCAGAATGAATAGACAGCAACTCTCTTAAGAGAAAGATGAGGTCATAAGAAATCCAATTTATGGCTAAAATCTTGC
Organism: Heterohyrax brucei; assembly: GCA_028571685.1. NCBI lineage: Eukaryota > Metazoa > Chordata > Mammalia > Hyracoidea > Procaviidae > Heterohyrax > Heterohyrax brucei. The sequence goes on from CM053156.1 coordinate 67,739,882, forward strand.
AGGCAGAGGGGGATAACAGCTTATTTAATGTAGTAGTTCTTACGTCTGGTCAACAAACATTCCTGGCTTTTTGCCTTCCAGATTGCATATCTTGGATTTCTTGGTTGCTTGGGGCCACATAACTAGTTTTGGCTGATGAGTTGTTAGTTTAAGTGATGTCTGCCATGTTGAGCTCAGAGCATTTAAAGGCTCTGTCATGAGTTGAATTGTGTCCCTCCCGAAATATTTGTGACCATATGGCTGGATCATGATTCGCAATATTTTGTGATTGTCCTGTGCTGTATGTTAAAGGATTAGGGTGGGACTGTAAATCTCTTCATAGGATTACCTCCCTGCTCCACCGTAAAGGAAGTTGCCCTGGAGTATGGCTTGCCCCACCTTAAATGCATTCATCATACAAGAGATAAAAGGAAAGAGAAGCAAGCAGAGAATTGGGAACCTCACATCATCAAGCAAGCAGAACCGGGAGAAGAGCGTGTCCTTCAGACCTGAGGTTTCTGTACCAAGACGCTCCCTGGACAAAGACTGATGCAATATTGAACTTTCCTCCATAGTCAACAAGGGGGAAAGCCTTCCCCTGAAGAGGACATCCTGAATTTGGAATTGTAGCCTACTGGACCGTGTAAGAATAAATCTTCCTTTGTTAAAGCCATCCACTCTGGTATTTCTGTTACAGCAGCACTGGTTGACTAAAACAGGCTCTTTCTAGATCCTCCAGAGTTCTCTTGCCTTCTGCCACAGTGGCTAGCTGTATGTGAGATACGGCTCCATTAGTCTCTAGGGACCACAGTGATCAAGAGCCCCTTGAAGTCCCACAATAGAGTACTGGTGTTCCATCAGATCAAACAGCTTGCTTAGTTTTTCATTTTACTCAGCTGCATTTTGTGTAAGGTCTAGGAGGCCTCTCTGTATAATTATTTTGTGCTGGCCCTCCAATAGTTACAGAAAAGCTTCTTTATTTGGGAAGTTCTTTGGATCTTAGTTTGGGGGCCTTCTGAAGCCATAGGTGAATTCTTCCTAATGTTCTGGTCCAAAGTTTGTTACTTTTTGGGCATCTGGAGGTTGTTCTGTTTCTCTGGTGTTACTTTAACGGGATCTAATGCTCAGCCTGAAAAGGAAGTTGATCAGAAAACACCTCTGTGTACTGCAGTGACTGGGCTCAGTGGAATCTCTGGGGTAGCAGACTCCACCTCCTGATTGGCAAAGACACAGACCCACTTATAGAGTCACTGGGGAGCCTTCAGCTGACCCTATAATGTGAGACAATAAAGGCTGGAAGAGATGCCGTCCGGATGCACCACAGTTATCTCTCTATTGAAAGGTAAAAGGTGTCTGACAGCTTCTATAATTAGTCAGGCTTTCAGCTGTGCAAGTCCCTCTTCCCAGCTGGCAAAGTAAGCACCTCTTTATCAAAGACTGCTTTACTGCCAGAAAAGCTATCTCCAGGCAGGCACTGCCTCCCAGCCTGGGAATTAGGTCCAGCTGAAGCCTCTGTATAGGAAACTCCGCCTCCCAGTGAATCAAGATGGTGTCCCGCACAAGCTCCCCTGCCTGCCTCAGAAAAGGATGTTCAGTGGCGGAGATTCGGAGATTCTGATCGGGAGAGGTCAGAGATGCCAAGTTGCCAGGCTCTCAAAATGTGGTGACTCCGCTTGCCAATCTCATAAGGAGTGCATCTGAGCCTTGCTGCCAGTCAAACCTTGGCCCCTCCTGCTGGCTAAGACAGAGAAAAAAAAGTTAAAATGGCGATTTATTTTCAGTCCACTAGAGCCAGCACTCAACAAGGGCAGGGGTCAGCGAAAGAGAAGAAGTTTCCTGCTCAGTGGTATGTAGACCAAATAGACAGCCCTGTGCTGTGTCCTAGGGCTCACTAGGTGTCCAGAAGTCTCTGTTTAATTATCAGTTCAGGCCTTGGTTTCCAGAGGGACTTAGGGAGCTGTGTATTTAGTCCACCATCTTGACTCTGCCCCTGAAATTCCACAGTAGACAGGTTTGATTGCAGGCTTTGAGATTTGGGGTTATTCACTACTTCCAGCATAACCTAGCCTTTCTTGACTGGCATGCCTTCCAAATTTTTAACTTTTGTGCTCAGGCACTCACAAAGACACAGACTCTAAGTCCTTTAAAGGCTCTTACAGGTCAAATCAAAATCCCTAATGTAAGAATACCCACTGCTGTCAAGTTGCTTCCAACTCATAGTGACTGTATAGAGAAGAGAAATTGAATATCTAGATTAAGGTGAGCCATTCCGAGTGACAGAATTCACATTTCCCAAAGCAGCTCCCAGTCTAGATCTACCTCTTGTCATTGCTGAGATTCTACTGTTTGGAGCCAGGTTCCACCTGCTTGATGCTTTTCACCCAGTTGTGGTAGTTCTGGCTTCGTCCCTCTATGATACAGGGACTCTTCACATAGGGGAAGTTACTTAATGTATTTTTCTGCAGTTTTGTTTCCAAACTAATTGCTTTTTTTGTTATACCTGTCGTCTTTTTAGTATGGGTCACTGATACCTTAAAAGTTTGGTTTGTCATTTTGGTCAATGATTCTATAGAATACTGATCAAAATGGGGAAAATGCAGAATAAAACAAAACCCCAAACCAAACCCTCTGCCATCAAATTGGTTTCAACTTATAGACACCCTATAGAACAGAATAGAACTGCTCCACAGAGTTTCCAAGGAGCACTTGGCAGATTCAAACCACCAACCTTTTGGTTAGCAGCCATAGCAGTTAGCCACTATCCTACCAGGGTTTCTAAATGTAGAATGGAATCTCAAATTCTACTGAAATCCAGACTTTCTGGAGTCATAGAGGCTGGATGACATCTCTGACCCCAAACTGTAGCCCTGACATAATGTTCAAATCTTAAATCTTAAACCAATCTGTTCTTTGGCATCTTCTTTAAACCAAATAATCACTTAGCTTAACAAGGGAAGAATGTCTGCCTTGATCATTGTACACAGGAAAGAACTCTCTATATGGGATCAAATTGCCAACAGCTGGTTAGAGAAGAAACTTGGAACTGTGAGTTTATGTTCATGGTGGAGGAAGAACCAGGAAAAGGAGGATGAGAATGATTGTAAACTTGAAGAAGGTAATCAAGGTCACCGAGTTGTACATGTTGAAGTTGTTGAATTGGTATGTGTTTTGATGTATACATTTTCAACAACAGTAAAAATAATTAAAATCGTTTAAAAACCACAAAACTTAGTTTAGTCATCTCTGGTCACTAAGCAGTTTGTAAACAGTGTGATTCTTAGCATTTAAATTTCATTTTTTTTTCTCTGGTCATGACCCAACAAAGGATATGTATAGCTATGAGCTGTAACAATTAAGTTCACGAACTCATCCTAACTGTGTACCTCCTTGCTGAATATCAGCACAGTCACCTTTGAAGTACCCCCTTTAGAAAGCTGTGCACTGATGCCAGCATCTAGGAACTCTTTCTCTGGAATGGCCATCAGAGCTGCTGTTATATTACCCTTGATGTCCTGAATGGCATCAAAATGTCTTCCTTTCAATAATTCCTTTTATTGTTGGGTGAAAAGGAAGTCATTGGGGGCAAGATCAGATGAATAGGGAAGGTGTTCCAATGCATTTGTTTACTGGCTAAAAACTTCCTCACAGACAACTATACAATCAGTTCATGAACTTGCTATGATGCCACCATGATCTATGGACATTCCAGAAAGCATTCCAAAATTGCTTTGAAGGATGGACTAGGTGCTAGCATTGGTGCATAGCTTCCCAAGGGGAGTACTTCAAAGGCGACCATAGTGATGTTCAACAGTGTGGTATGTAGCACTTAGAAGAGTTAAGTTCGTGGACTTAATTGTCAGACCTTGTAAACTACCATTAACCAATGCTGTTGAATCAATTCCAACTCATAGTGACCCTTTAGAACAGAGTAGAACTGCCCCATAGGGTTTCCAAGGAGCGCCAGGTGAATTCAAATTGCCAACCTTTTCATTAACAGATATAACGCTTAACCACTAGGCAAATAGGGTTTCCTAGCCCTGCCTAATACTAGTCACGTACAGACCAAAGCAGTGTGGTCTGAGCAGCTTGTAAAACTTGCTGCCCACTCAGACTCAAAAACCTTTTCACAATTCAGATTGCTGAGATTTAGACAGATTGCCCCAATCCTAGAGTTGATCAATTGATTTTTTCCTTTAACATAGATTTTACCAATTACTTCAGATTGCAAAGTATGATCTAGTTACTTCTAGAATTACATAATTCTGTCTCAAGAAAGCAAATTGAATATTTTGTCCTTTGCTATAAACAAGAAAGCAAGAATTTGATAAATTTAACAAATTTGACTTTTGTAGAAAAATGAATCTTTAGCAAAGGACATCATGTTTGGTAAGTAGAACCCAAACCAAAGCAAACTCACTGCCATCAAGTTGATTCTGACTAATCGTGACCCTATAGACAAAGTAGAACTGCTCTGTAGAGTTTCCAAGGAGCACCTGGTAGATTTGTACTGCTGACCTTTTGATCAGCAGCTGAACTCTTAACTACTATGCCACCAGTGTTTCTTGGTAAAGGAAAGGGTCAACAGAAACCAGGGAAGCCCTCCATGAGATATATTGGTGCAATAACCACAAAAACACACCCAAATGAAGGTGGCAAGATGGCACAGAACTGGACAATATTTCCTTCTGTTATGTAGAAGGTTGCCGTGACAACAACAACAATCAGATTTGAAGAACGGAAGGACTCTTTCAGAATTGACAGCCAAATAACATTAATAACTAATTTTTATTGATTTATTGGTATACTATAAGCCCTGCATTAAGAACTTGGCAGTTATTGCCCAATTTAACTCTCAAGACAGTTGTATGAAGAAAGGACTATTATTATTGCCCTCCTACAGATGAGGAAATGACATTGAGGAATTATTAAGCAACTTTGTCAGTTTTTATACATAGTGATCGAAGAAGCTGTGTCTTAAACCAGGCAGTCTGATTCTGCATACTGCACCTTCAAACCAAGCTATGGTATTATGCTTTAAAGGATCTGCGTGGTCCTCACTGAAAGAAAGACTTGTTAATCTCTTTCTGAAAACCAGTCGGTAAAAACCATGTGGATCTCAATGGTCTGATATCCAGCTGATCACAAGGATGGCGCAGTGCATTTCCTTCTGTTTTGCGTAGTGTTGTTGCTTTAAGTCGGGGGCCGCATCCATGACAGCTGCCAACAGCAACAATGTGACCCTCACTTGTCTGGTTCCAGGTTCAGAGGCAGCTGGAGTGTGTGAACGCTGTCCTCAGAAACGAAAAGGATGCATCAGCTCATTTGTGATGGATCACATTTCTTGGAAATAAGCAAAATAAAATATAAAAATTCCATTTGCTGAATGATTTTATCTTGCCTCTCTGTGCTGTATGTAAGGAGAGAGGAAGCAGGTTTCATGGTTAAAGCCTGAGAAATACCTTCCAGGAAGTCACGGGTGAGGGACAGTAACGGGTGACTTTGGTTCTGCCATGCTCACCTGGCACTGGCAGTCTTGGCTGGTTTAGCCCAGACTTGTAACAGAAAATTCTTCATTTATCATCCTGAGTTGACAGTCTGGTAGAAAATCGGTCCAAGGAAATTTTTCCAGCAAAAGGCCAGCTGCATCCGACAGGAAAGAAGGAAAAGATAGAGGGAGGTATCAGTCTGCGGGCTCTCTGCCTCTGGCTTTGGAATCTTCTCCCTCTATCCTGGGAGTGTGGCAACCAGTGACTTCCCAGCGTCATATTACTGGGCAGACATGTGGGTCCCCTAGAGAGGCCCCTTAGGTGGAAACAATCTACAACTAATCCTAAAAAATTGCTTTGGCCATCAGCACATGAAAAGATGTTTAACATCATTGGTCATCATGGAAATGCAAATCAAAACTACAATGACGTAACACTTTATACCAACTAAGATTGCTAAACAAGACAGACGGTAACAAGTGCTGATGAGGATGTGGAGAAAGTAAAGTCCTCATACACTGTTGTTGGGTTTGCAAAATGGTATAGCCATTGTCATGGATTGAATTGTGCTCCCCCGAAAATATGTGTAGCCACGTGACTGGGCCATGATGCCCAATATTTTGTGACTGTCCTACATTTTGTGATGTTCCTGTGCTGTATGTTAAAGGATTAGGGTGGGACTATAAATCCCTTCATAGGATTATCTCCCTGCTCTACTGTAAAGGGAGTTTCCCTGGAGTATGGCTTGTCCCACCCTTAATCCTTTCATCCTACAAGAGATAAAAGAGAAGCTAGTAGAGAAAGGACTAGGGTGGGGCTGTAAATCCCTTTATAAGATGGCCTCCCTGCTCCACTGTACAGGGAGTTTCCCTGGAGTATGGCTTGTACAACCCTTAATCCTTTCATCCTGTAAGAGATAAGAGGAAAGGGAAGCAGGCTGAGAATTGGGAACCTCACACCATCAAGCAAGCAGCACCGGGAGAAGAGTTCATCCTTCAGACCTGAGGTTCCTGTGCCAAGACGCTCCCTGGACAAAGACTGATGCAATATTGGACTTTCCTCCAGAGCTGACAAGGGGGAAAGCCTCCCTCTGGAGCAGACATCCTGAATTTGGACTGGTAGCCTACTGGACCATGTAAGAATAAACCTACCTTTGCTGAAGCCACCCACTCTGTGGTATTTCTGTTAAAGCAGCACTAGCTAACTAAAACAGTTACTTTGAAAAATGGTTTGGAAATTCCTCAAAATGTTAAACACAGAGTTGCTGTTTGGCCCAGACATTTTACCTCTAGGTGTATGCCCAAGAGAATTGAAAATATGTGTCCATGTAAGACTTGTATGCGAATGTTCACAAGAACTTTAGTCATAGTGGCCCCAAAGTAGAAACAATTTAAATGTCCACCAACTGATGAATGGATAAACCAAATGTGTGATATTCATACAATAGAGCATAACCCAGCCATAAAAAAGAATGAAGTACTGATACACACTGTAACACAGATGAACTTTGAAAGCTGTCATGGATTGAATTGTGTCCCCCCCAAAATACGTGTATTAATTTTGCTTGGCCTTGATTTCTGGTATTGTGTGATGTTCCTCCTTGTTGTAAATCCTGCCTCTATGATGTTAAGGAGGGAAGACAGTTGGCAGTTGTGTTGGTAGGGCAGGGTTCAATGTATAAGACTGTATTATACTTTGAGGCCATCTCTTGGCATACATAGGAAAAGGAAGCCAGCAAAGACTGGGGAGCTCACACCACCATGAAGCAGTGCCAGAAACAGAATGTGTCATTCGGAAAGGGCATCTGGTCCCCGTGTCTCAGAAGCTCCCAATCTGGGGAAGATTGATGACCAAGATCTTCCTCCAGAGTCAACAGAGAAAGACTTCCCCTGGAACTGATGCCCTAAACTTGGACTGGTAGCCTACCAAATTATAACAGAATAAAATTTCTCTTTTTAAAGCCTTTGGTATTTCTGTTATAGTGTTAACAGCTGACTAAGGCAAAAGCATTATGCTCAGTGAAAGAAGCCAGCCTCAAAAGGCCACACATTATATGATTTCATTTATATGAATGTCTAGACTGTGATTGGTAGCTATCAGAGATGTGACAAGGGCTTCAAGGGGTAGGCAGAAGGCATGAACCATGAACAGCAGGTCACATCTGTTACCTCCTGTAACTGTCTCAGCAGTTCTGCAAGCTACAGATTGTTAACCGCTTATCACAGATGAGGAAAAGAAGACACAGAAAAGAAAGCGACATGCTTCACCAAAATCACAAAACTGGTGCGTTTCAGACATAGCCAAATATTACGGTTAAACACAATTTACGGTGCCCAAGAAAGCAACAGACTAAGAGTCAAATAGAGATAAGTTAATTAAGAGACAATGAGGGATTTGTAGACTACTTGTGTATCACTTATCTGTCAGCGTGTTGTACTATGGTGGCTTGCAGGGCTATGATACTGGAAGCTATGCTACCAGTATTTCAAATACCAGCACGATCATCCGTGGTGGACAGGTTTCAGCAGAACTTCCAGAGTCAGACTAAGAAGAAAGACCTGGTGATCTACTTCTAAAAGTTAACCAGTGAAATCTTTACGGGTTATAACAGAATGTTGTGTGATGTAGTGTAGGAAGATGAGCCCCTCAGTTTGGAAGGCGTTGCATGGTAGGTGCAACAATTGTCTTAAACATGCTGGTGACCTTAACAATGGATAGGTCACTGCATAAGGTTATCACGAGTCAGAGTCAACTCGACAGCAACTAACAGCAACAATAGAATACTGACAGGTGGAAAAGAGCACTTAAATTCAAGTGATTTAAATAAGAAACTTGCGCTCACTGTACCAAAGCAAAGGCAAAGAGGTTTCCTAGACATATCCAAACACTCTGAGGGACAGAGACTGGGGCTGGGGTCGAGGTTCATAGTTCGGGGGGATACCTAGCTCAACTGGCATAACAAAGTTTATAAAAAAAAGGCTCTACATCTCACTTTAGTGAGTAACGTCTGGGGTCTTGGAAGCCTGGGAGTAACTCTGATTTTAGAACGTGTTATAACACCATGGTAGTCAAAGCAGCCTGGTACTGGTACAACAACAGACATACAAACAAATGGAACAGAAGTGAGAACCCAGACGTAATTTCATCCACCAATGAGTAGCTGATATTTGATAAAAGCCCAAAATCTATTAAATGGGGGACATCTGTTTAGCAAGTCGTGCTGGCACAACTGTATATCCATCTGTAAAAACTGAAATAGAAATTTATGTCTCACACCATACATAAACACTAACTCAAAATGGACCACAGACATAAAGATAAAATCTAAAGCAATAAAGATCATGGAAGAAAAAGCAGGGACAATGTGACAGGCCCTCATACATGGCGTAAATAGTATACAAGCCATAACTAACAGCGCACAAACACCAGAAACGAAATTAGATAACTGGGAGCACCTAAAAATCAAACACTTGTGCTCCTCAAAAAGCATCACGAAAACAGTAAAAACAAAGCCTACAAACTGGAAAAAAGTTTTTGCTTACCACGTATCTGATGAGAATCTAATCTCTAAAACCTACAGAATATGCAACCTCAACAACAAAACCACAAATAATCTAATTAAAAGATAGACAAAGGATATGAACAGGTACTTCACCAAAGAAGGCATTCGGGCAACCAACAGACACATAAGGAAATGCTCTCAATCATTAGCTGTTGTGTTGCTGTTAGGTGCTATCAGTTTGGTGTCAATTCTTGTTCTGTCTTTCTTATTCATCATTCTGTTTTGTTTGCATATGATGCAGTTGAAAATATCATGGCTTGGATCAGATGCCTCTTCATTTTTAAGGTGACATCTTTACTTTTCAACACTTTAAAGAAGTCTGTTGCAGCTGATTTTCCCAGTGCAATGCATCTTTTTATTTCTTGACTGCTGCCTCCATGAGCATTGATCATGGAAGCAAGTATAGTGAAATCCTTGAAAACTTCAACCTTTTCTCCACTTATCACGATGTTGCTTAGAGGTCCAGTTGTGAAGACTTTTGTTTTCTTGGTGCTGAAGTGCAATCCATGCTGAAGGCTGTGGTCTTTGATCTTCATTAGTGTTTCAGATCCTGTTTGCTTTCAACAAACAAGGTTGTATCTTTAGCCATTAGAGAAATACAAACAAAAACTATAATAAGACACCACCTCACCCCACAAGACTGGTACTAACTCCCCAAACACAAAATAACAAATGTTATAGAGGTTGTAGAGAGACTGGAATTCTTACGTACTTGCTGGTAGAATGTAAACTGTTACTACCACTTTGGTACCCAATATGGGGCTTCCTTAAAAAGTGAGAAGTAGAAATACCATACAATCCAGTAATCCTACTCCCAGGAACACGCTAGAGAGAAGTAAGAGCCATCACACAAATAGACGTATGTACACCCATGTTCACTGCAGCACATTTAAACAGCAAAAAGAAAGAAAGAAATCTAAATGCCCATCAGCAGATGACTAGGTAAACAAATTATGGTGTATGCATACAATGAAATTCTGCTCAGTAATAAGTAACAATGATAAATCTGTGAAACATCTCACAATATGGATGAATCCGGAGGGCATGATGTTGAATGAGTCACAAAAGGACAAATATTGCATGAGACAACTATAATAAGAACTCAAGAAGGTTTAAACACAGAAAAAAAGCTTTCTTTGATGGCTAAGAAGGTGGAGGGCGGGGGACGGGGAGGAGCATTCACTGACCAGCTAGCAGACAAGAATCATCTTAGGAGAAGAGAAGGACAGTACACAATACAGAGGAAGGCAGCGCCACTGGACCAAAGCAAAATCAAAGAAGCTTCCTAGATACAACCAAACACTTTGAGGGACAGAGTAGCAGAGTCTGGGCTCTGGGGACTGTAGTTTTGGGGGACATTCAGGTCAATTGGCATAACATATTATAAAGAAAATGTTCTATATCCCTCTTTGCTGAGTGAAGTCTGGGGTCTTAAAAGCTTGTGAGCAGCCATTTAAGAAACATCAATTAGTCACATCACACTCAGAGCAAAGAGGAATGAATAAAACCAAATATACAAGGAAACTACTTATTCAAGGGACTAACGGAACAAATGAACCAACAACTCTACCAGCCTGAGACCAGAAGAATTAGATGATGCCATGTTACCACAAATGAACACCCCGGTAGGGCACACAAAAGACAGTCTTGGACAGAGAAACAGAAAAATGTAGAATACAACTCAAATTCATGTAAGAAGACCAGATTTAATAATTGACCAGAGACAGAAGGAACCCCCAAAACCATGACACCAGGACACAGTGTTAATGCAGAACTGAAACCATTCTGGAAGCACACTCTTCAAAGATTACAAAAGACTTAAAAAATAATACACATGAGGACTGTGCCTTTTTAGTTAAAAAAAAATATGTGAGTCCCTGTGAGCAGCTCATTTCCAGAGGCAGGATGAGAAGGCAGGAAGGGACAGGAACTGGGTGAAGTGACATGAGGAACGCCAAATGGAAAAGGGTAGTGTGCTGTCACATTGTGAGGATTACAACTAATGTCCCAAAACTTGTGTGTATAAATCTCTGAACGACAAGTTAACCTGAACTATAAGCTTTCACCTAAAGCACAGTAAGAAAAAGACAAGGAAACTCACAAACCATATATCATTATTTTAAAACAAATTCAACAGAAATATTTCCAAGCTGGAGGGTTAAATTGGCCCCTAAATTTAGTGAAAACACGGGTGCTGTCGGGGTGGCCATGGTGAGAGGAGAAGATAATGGTATCCAATGGCCAACTTAGCTTTATTCTTTTCAACTCTCAGAATCTGAGCTTTATCTTTTAAAAACTGTTAGCTGCGTAAGTTTTTAATTTGAATTTTTCTCAAAGCACGTCCGAGTTCAACAAAAACCAGTTGCCACTGGGAGGATCCTGACTCATGGCAGTGCTACATGTGTTAGAGTGAGATTGTATTTTACAGGGTGTCAGTGGCTGAAATTTCAGAAGTTGATCACAGCCTTTTCTTTCATGATCCCTCTAGGTAGACTAGAATCTCCAATTTTTTGGTTAGCAGCTGAATGTGTTAATCATTTGCACCACCCAGGGAATCCTGTCAGGAGCCAAGTCTGGGTAAAACATGAGACACCAAAGATTCCCAGAATCCACGATGGCTGCTGAAGCTTGTGAGGATACCAGTACGATACCAAGAACAGGGAGGGCAGGGAAGAGGCTTCGGTGACTAGTTATCTTCAGCTGTGACTTTGCTGCTCACTATTGTGAGTTTGAGGCCTTTTGGGGTCTTAACAGTAATTTTAAAAATTCTACCAAAGTCAGTGCTAAAGAAGCAGTTAAATAGAGCGAAACTACCAGACATGCAGTGTTCAGGATAATTTGCACAATCTGTTGATTGATTCCATGCTTCTCTCCTGAAATTCACTTGCACAGTTAAAGCTGCAGCCTGTTGGTGGTGACATATTTTGTAGTTGAAATTCTCTTTAAAACAAAACTTGCAGTCCCTTGAGTGGTGACAATGTGCTGAAATCACCCACAGCCATCCTCCTGGGGTGTGGCTCATCATTCTTTCTGGTTTGCACTTGAGCAGAAACTCTGTGATCAAATGCACTGTCTGGTGGGGGTCTGCCTGTGCTTTGACATCCTGGTTGTCGCTGGCTGCCATCAAGTTGCTCCTGACTCATAGCAACCCTGTATACAACAGAACGAATGCTGCCTCATCCCACACCATGCCCACAATTGTTGCGCTTGAGCCCTTTGTTGCAGCCACTGGGTCAGTCCATCCTGTTGAAGGTCTTCCTTTTTTCATTGACCCTCCACTTTACCAAGCAACACCCTGGTTAGGTAGGCAGCTTTAGTAGATCATTAACTCTAGTGACCACCCATTTTGAGGTGAGCTCAAGCAGAGATTTTCTCCTTCCCCATTAAACACATGTCTTACTGAGATCAAGTGACTGTTGATCTGAGGGTAGGGAGGTTCCCAGAGACCAGCTGTACACAGGACCTTGAGCGTTGTGAAAATGCTGAAGTCAGGGGGCTGGCCATCACTGAGGTGCCAAAGCATATTCTGGTTCTAATGCTGGTTAGCTATGTGACCTTGTTCATGTTACTCAGTCTTTCTGTGTCTGGGTTTATTCATCTGTAAAATGGACTTACAATAACTGTCTCATAAGATCAAGGCAATTCAGTAGATACAGGTGGAGTTCTTTCTGAATGATGGATAAATGATAGATATGTTTTCTATTACTTTTAAAGATCATCAGCTCATAATTTAAAAGCTGAATTAGCTATTATCTACCTTAGAGTATGACGTAAGCAGGGGACAGATGGTTAGAAGTTTTCTGTACCAGATATCCTATCACTTGAGCTCTTTTTGAACATAATGGACTTGTTCTCATAGTACTACTATGATTCTTATTACTGCTAGTATTCATGGTGCAAACAGTTAATGCACTCAGCTGTTAACTGGAAGATTGGAGGTTGCAGTCCACCCAGAGGTGCCTTGGAAGAAAGACCTGGTGACTGACTTCCAAAAAAATCGCCATTGAAAGTACCATGGTGTGCAGCTCTATTCTGACACACACAGGGCCACTGTGACTTGGAGTGAAATCTACTGTAGGTGGTTTCTTTCTACCCGTGGTGATAGGTAATAGCAATAATTGTAAAAATCACACTAAAAGAAATAAGTAGCTCATTGCACTACTTAAAACTGATTCAAGGTAAGAACAAGCATCATGAGCTGCTCACCCAATTTTACCTATCTATAGTGTTATTCTAAACAGTTTGATATGTCTAATTTTTCTGACTTTAGAGAGAAAATTATGTCATCTATATCTGTATTGCTGTATCTCAATAAAATCTGACTTGACGGCACTTGACTGACTGGCAACTGCAGCTTGAAATACACATTTTGTGAAGGATAGTGTGATTCATAGTGACCTATAAGTTGCTCATGTGGTAATATTATTGATATCTTAACCCCTGAGTGAAGATGGAGCTCTTGTATTCTTCTTAATGGTTGTGCAAGAGTCTTATCTTTATTTTCTGTGGTTTAGCTACATTTATTCAGCCTCCAAAAAGTCCCTTTCTTGAGTTAATTGCATTTACCAGCTTCACCCAAGATGAGGCAGTTAAGATACTTCGTATTGCTTAATCTCTTAGTGCCTAGGCACCTGCTTCCTTCCTGGTGGGTTAGTGCTCTCATCTGATGGGACAATGTGGACAACTACAGTGGACTTTGGAATGGTCTCTGTGAATCCAGCTCCTTAAGTGCCAGCTTAAAAGTGTAGGCTGAGTTCAAGGTTTTGTGTATGAGAACTCCTTGTAGAAGGGCTGAAGGTTCTGTGTGATAAACACTAAAGGCACTATAGTAATTGATTGAATGTTCTAGAGTTTCTAGGACTGGCTCAAGTTAAAAAATTTGGTTTACTTATCAGTTTTATTTGAACTTGACAAACCGTGTCTTCTCATTTGGGGATGGAAAATATGATCCTAGTGCTCATCAAAACTAACCTCTACTAAGGATTCTAGACAAGAAAAAAGCATGTACATACGTGATTCCATGATTTATTTTGTCTTCGGTCATTAGTGTTCAACATATCAAATCTATTCCTGAGATGGTCTTTAAACTAGGAAGGGATGTAGTCAAGGTTGTACATTGGCTATTATGGTCTTGTTCTGATTTTCTTCAGTTTGTTTGAACTTGCATGTGAGCAACTGATGGTCTGTGTCACAACTGGAAGGACATCAAAGACATGATCTGTGAAGAAAGCAAGATGTCATTAAAAAGACAGGAAAGAAAGAAAATAGCAAATTAGATGATAGAAGAAACCCTGAAAATGCTCTTGAAAGTCAAGTGGCTAAAGCAAATGGAAGAAATGATGAAGTAAAAGAATCTAAGATTTCAAAAGGCAGTTAAAGAAGACAAAGCGAACTATTATAAGGATATATGCAATGAGCTGGAGATAGAAAACCAAAAGGGAAGAACTATACTCCGAATTTCTCAAACTGAGAGAAGTGAAGAAAAAATTCAAGCTTTGAGTCACAACAGATATTAAACTACTCAGACAAGATTGAAAGAATATAAAAGGAATACACACAGTCATTATACCAAAAATCTGGTCCATTTTCAACCACTTCAAGAGGTAGCATATCATCAGGAACTGATGGTACTTAAGGAAGAAGTCAAAGGCAGTGGTGAAAAAATAAGGCTCCAGGAACTGACGAACTATTAACTGAGATGTTTCAACAAACAGATACAGTACTGAAGGGCTCATTCATCTACGCCAACAAATTTGGAGGGCAGCTATCCAGCAAAATGACAAAAAAAGTCTTTATTTATATCTATTCTGAGAAACGTGATCCAAGTGAACATGAATACTACTGAGGGATATCACTAATATCACACACAAGTAAAACTTTGCTAAAGATCATTCAAAAGTGGCTGCAGCAGTGTATTGACAGGGAACTGCCAGAAATTCAAGCTGGATTCAGAAGTGTACATGGAATCAGGGATATTATTGCTGATATTAGGTGGATCTTGGCTGAAAGTGGAGAATTACAGAAGGATGTGTATCTGTATTTTATTGAAATATGAGAATGTGTGCATCAGGGTTGTCTCCTTTCACCAAACCTATTCAATCTGTATGTGGACCAAATAATCCAAGAGACTGGACTATATTAAGAAGAACAGGGTACCAGGATTTGAGGAAGACTCATTAACATGCATTATGCATATGACACAACCTTACCTGCTGAAATTGAAGAGGATTTGAAACACATATGGATTACACTTGAGCATCAACAAAATAAAAATCCTTAAAACTGGACGAATAAGCAACATCATGATAAATGGAGAAAAGATCAAGGTTGTCAAGGATTTCATTTTACTTAGTTCCACTCAGCACCCATGGAAGCAGCAGTCAAAAAAATAAAAAGATGCAATGCATTGGGAAAATCTGGCACAAAAGGCCTCTTTAAAGGGTTAAAAAGTAAAGACGTCATCTTGAAGACAAAGGTGTGCCTGACCCAAGCCATAATATTTTCAATCACATCACAACCATGGGACAACTGGACAATGGATAAAGAAGACAAAAAAAGAGAAAGAAAGAAAGAAATTGATGCCTCTGAATTGTGGTGTTGGAGAAGAATTTTGAATGTTCCATGGACTGCTTAAAGAACAAATAGATTTGTCCTGGAAGAAGTACAACCAGAGTGCTCCTTAGAATCAAGGATGGTGAGGTTATGTCTTACCTTCTTTAGACAGGTTGTCAGGAGAGATCAACCCCTGGAGAAAGACATCATGCTTGGTAGAGGGTCAGCAAAGAAAAAAAAAGAAGACCCTCAACAAGATGAATTGACACAGTGGCTGCAACAATGGGCTTAAGCATAAAAACAATTGTGGCCATGGCGCAGGAACAAGCAGTGTTTTGTGCTATTGTGCATAGGGCTGCTATGAGTCAGAACCAATTGAGCAGCACCCAGCAAAAACCATATATGTGACTGTAGATTTTATATGCCAACTCAGATAGACTATAGTACACAGGCTTTTTGTCACACACTAGCCTGGATATTACTGTGAATGCATTTCGTTGATGTGATTAACATTTACAGTTAACTCTAAATAAAGGAGACTTTCCTGGTTAGTGTGAGTAGATCTTGTGCAATCAGTTGAAGGCCTGAAGAGCAAGGCTTTGAACTAATTTGTTTCAGTTTGATCCCCTGCTGAGAATTTGTGTTTTCACCCCGGTTATACTGAGTCAGAACCTACATTTTAGCAAGATCCCCAGGTATACATAACAATTACCTGACGTTCTTGTTAAAAATGTAGATGTATACATAAGAATCACCCAAGAGCCTTGCTAAGCGCTGGATGCATACATAAGAATCACCCAAAGATATTGTAAAAAATGTAGATTCTGATTCAGTATATCTGGTGTGGAAATGCAAATTCTCAGTAAGGAGTCAAATCATATTGAATGCATTCAAAGCTCTGTGAAATGATAAGGGTGTGGAGGAATAGAAATAAAAAGACAGAAGAAACATTTTAGAGCTAAGCTGTCCAATAGGGTATCCACTTGTCACATGTGACTTGTAAGCACTTGAAATACTGGTAGTGGGAATTGAGATGCGCTGCAAGTGTGAAATGCCCATCAGGCTTCAGACTTCTTGTTGTTATGTGCTGTCAAGTCAGTTTCGACTCATAGTGACCCAATGAACAACAGAACAAAACATTGCACGGTCTTGTGTCATGTCCACAATTGTTGTTATGCTTAAGGCCATTGTTGTGGCCACTGTGTCTATTCATCTCATTGAGGGTCTTCCTCTTTTTTGCTGACCCTCCACTCTACCAAGCATGATGCCTTTCTCCAGGGACTGATCTTTCCTGACAACATGTCCAAAATAGATAAGAAACAGTCTTGCCGTCTTTGCTTTCAACAAACACTCTGGCTGTACTTCTTCCAGAACAGATCTGTTTGTTCTTTTGGCAGTCCATCGTACACTCAACATTCTTCTCCAACACCACGACTCAAAGGCATCAATTCTTCTTTGTTCATAGTCCAGCTTTCGCATGCATATGATGCGATTGAAAATACCATGGTTTGGGTCAGGTGCATTTTAGTCTTCAAGGTGATGTCCTTACTTTTGAATACTTTGAAGAGTTCCTTTGCAGCAGATTTTCCCAGTGATGTTCATCTTTTGATTTCTTGACTGCTGCTTCCAAGAGCATTGATTGCGGACCCAGATAAAACGAAATCTTTGACAACCTCAATGCTGTCTCCATTTATAGCAAGGTTGCTTCCTGGTCTAGTTGTGAGGAATTTTGTTTCCCTAATGTTGAGGCGCAGTCCATATTGAAGGCTGTGGTCCTTGATCTTCATCAGTAAATACCTCAAATCTTCTTCAATTCCAGAAAGTAAGGTGATGTCATCTGCATAATGCAGGTTGTTAATGAGTCATCCTCCAATCTTGATGCCTCATTCTTCTCATATTATTTGCTCGGCATATAGGTTAAAAAGGCATGGTGAAAGGATATAACCCTGATGCATGCCTTTCCTGACTTTAAACAATGCAGTGTTCTCTCGTTCTGTTTGCACAGCTACCTCTTGATTCATATGCAGATTCTTTAAGAGCACAATTAGGTATTTTGAAATTCCCATGTTCCACAATGTTAGCCACAGTTTAGTATGATCCACACAACCAAATGCTTTTGCATAGTTGATAAAACACAAGTAAACATCTTGCTGGTAGTCTTTGCTTTCAGCCAAGATCCGTGATGGAATGGCTGTGAGAGGCAGAGCTGTATTTCCCTTGATGTTCTGAGTGTCACCAAAATGTCTTCCTTTCAGTATTTCTTTTATCTTTGGGTAAAGAAAAAATGTCATTAGGAGCCAGATGGGGTGAGTAGGGATACAACTGCTCCAATACAGTTATTTGCTTACTGGCTGCAAACTCCCTCACAGACAGTCAGACAATTAAGTTAGTGAACGTGCCACCATGTGTGATGGCCATTCCAGAAAGAGTTCTAAAACTGCTTTTGAAGGGTGAACTAGGTGCTGGCATCAGTGCATAGTTTCCCAAGGGGAGTACTTGAATGGTGACGGTGGTGATGTTCAGCAACAAGATATGTAGCAGTTATAACGATTAAGTTCACAAACTTCATTGTTGAACCTCTTACATAGCTAGCATTATATTTCTATTGGACAGTGCTGTTACAGAACTTTCTTTAACGAATAGATAAAGTGCTTTCCTGTTGATCGAATGTAGCATCTGTAGCCAAATGAGAACTGTTTACAGATTGTTTATTTAAACATGCCTGATAAAATATTACTTTCCCAAAATACTCTCCTCACAGAGCTCAGGGACAAACCCCAGCCCTGCCTCTGTTGCACATTCACAAATTATGAATTCACAAATTCTGAATTAAAGTATGTTCATCATACTGAGTCCATGAGATGAAAAAACAAAAGCAAAAACAAAAAACAACAAAACTTATGTGACCCATCTGTAAACTTGAGTTTAATTTAGGAGACCAGTGAGACATGTGACAGCTCCTCCTCCCTAAAGTGACAAAATGCAAAATCAGAAACAAAAGTACCAATGGGGATGTAGCATGTCATTCAGAGGAATCTCAGATTTTGATTGAGCCATGTGGTGTTTTTATGATTCTGGCATCTATGAGTGCATGCAGCTGTTGACCAGTTAATTAGTTGCTGTCAAACTGATTTTGACACATGGAAGTCCATGTGTGTCATAGTAGAACTGTGCTCCATAGAGGTCTGAATGGCTGAGTTTCACAAGGCCTGCCTTTTGAGGTGCCTCTGGGTGGGCTCAAACCACCAAGCTTTCATTTAGTGGCCCAGTGCATTAACTATTTGCACTACTCAGGAACTCTAGGCAGGTGGTAGGCTTTTCCTATCATACATGCTTCCTTCATCCTCCTGAGAGGTTTCAGTGATGCAGAACCTGCGAGCTCTCTCCATTCACAGCTACGGTGCCATCGAGACTGATGCATGGAACTTGTTGTGGTGACAGGATTCCTTAGGTCATTTCTGATGAAGTTGCCTGCCTCTGTTCTCCCTGTCTCCCCAATCCTCTGAGACCATCCATTAGAGAACACAATATTTCCCCCATCCTGTGGCATCCTGAGCATACTCAGCGGATTCTGTTCATATCTACACCTCCTAAGCCTCTGTGCCAATGGCAGTGACCAAGAAGCCTGGCTGTGCAGTGTTTGGGAAGGAAAGCATTTGGCTTGCTGACATCTGCAGCCTGTTGCCAAGAGCTAAATTGCAGTGCTGCAGGCCAAGGCTGAGGCTACCTGTTACAGGAATACCTCTTAATAGGAGAAGACATGCCAAAGACCCAGCGCTTTGCCAGACACCATTAGCAGAGGTAAAGCAATACTGGTGGTGGAGGGGATGATCCCAGGGTCTTAGACAGGGGGTGTTATTGTGCGGCCTCATCGGTCAACGCCTAGAGGAGTAACGGGACGTATCTCAGAAAGTAGGAATATGAAGTTTGACAATTAAGTCTGTGAACTTATCCTAGAAAAACTGCTACATACCTCATTGCTGAATATCACTAGAGCCACCTGCAAAGTACTCCCCTTGGGAAGCTGTGCACTGATGCCAGTGCCTACTTCACCCTTCAAAGCAATTTTGGAACTCTTTTTCTGAAATGTGCATCAGGACTGTCATGGCACAGAAGTCTGACAATTAAGTTCATGAACTCATCCTAGAAAAAGTGCTTTGAAAGGTGGGTGGACTAGGTGCTGGCATTGGTGCATATCTTCCTAAGGGGGGTACTTACAAAGGTGACCATGGTGATATTCAGCAATGAGGTATGTAGCACTTTTTCTAGGATGAGTTCGCGAATGTAATTGTTAGACCTTGTTTATGGTCTTAGTCTTGAAAACCCTACAGAGCAGTACTCCACACAGATGGGATTGTCACAGTCAGAATCAGCTCAGTTTCAAGAGCAACAGTAGGAGTCAGAAGCAGAGCTTGGGAAAGAGTAAGGCATCCTGGATCCCAAGAAATGAGTCCTGAGTGGGGCAGGACAGTGCTTAAGCATAGAAGGGAAGTAGCAGGCAATCATTTTAGCAATAATGTTGACAGCAACTACTGGCTACTGTTTGTTGAATATTTATTTTGGACAGTAGGAAGAATGAACAAATCCGTCTTGGAATAAGTATAGCCTGAGGGCTCCTTAGTAGCAAAAATAGCAAGACTTTGTATCACATACTTGGGACTTGTTATCAGGAGGGACCAGTACCTGGAGAAGGGCATCACGCTTGCTAAAGTAGGTCAGTAAAGAAAAGAAGATCCTTGAGGGATAGACTGGCACAGTGGCTACAACAATGGGTTCAAAGTAAAACAATGATTATGAGAATGACTCTGGACTGGGCACTGTTTCATTCTGTCCATAGCAACTCACAGGGTAGCTATGAGTGGAAACCAGTCTGTGAGAACGGTGGTATTAAGCTTGTAACAGTTTTCAAAAATCTTTCGTTTTGTGTAGATTTATGCAAAAAAACCCCAAAACAGAAAACCCAATATCAGCAACCACACATATTTTAAAAAAATCCAAAGAGCTACATTCTGTAAGACATCTCATGATCTTCCACAGCATTAGGGGTTCAGTGGTTAGAAACAAATCAGATGTAGTTCCTGATTTCAGGAGCTAAATGTCAGACAAAGGAGACAAAAGCAAAAAATAATCACAACAAGAACTAAAAGTGTGACTGCCACAACTGCAATGACAGAGAGAGGTAGAGGGCCCTGAATAAGAAGAATGAAAATAAGACCTTGTCTGGAAGGTCACCCAAAGCTTCTGTAAGGAAGTGGCATTTGAGCTGAGAACACCCAAGAGTAGGCAGCAGTCATTTCATGTAGAGGTCTTGGTTCAGGAGGGAGTTTGGGGGGCAGTGCAGTTTGCACTTGAGTGTTAACCTAAAAGTTGGTGTTTGAACCCATCCAGAAGCACCTTAGAAGAAGGGCCTGGTGATGTGTCTCTTTGCAGCCAAGAAAACCCTCAGAAAGACAGTTCTACTGAGTAACACGTGGGGTCGCCATGAGTCAGAATTGCTAGAAGGCAACAGCTTGGTTTTTTGGCTTGGTGGCTGGACTCAGAGCCTGGGCAAGAGTGATGTGTAACGATGCTCACAGGTCAAGAAGGAACTTGACATTGTGACTCCATACAGGCTGCCTTGAGGAGTTTGTTTTCTTTTGTGATCAATGGAGAATAATGAAAAATGTTCAAATCAAGATAGCAAAGTGAGTAGGTACACATTTTGCTAAGCTTATTCCAGCCACTGTGTGGTGAATGGATTGTTGCAGAGCGACAGTGGAGACAAAGAGGATAGCTGGGAGATAACTGTGTCAACTAGCTTAGAGATGATTAAGAATATGGTGGTGGTGATAGAAATGGAGAAGAACAGGTGAATTCAAGAGAAGCCTAAGAGGGAAAAGTCACAGGGCTTTGGAAACTCTGGTGGCTTAGTGGTTAAGCACTACACCTGCTAACCAAAGAGGCCAGCAGTTCAAATCCCCCAGACGCTCTTTGTAAACTCTGTGGAGCAGTTCTACTCTGTCCTACAGGGTGGCTGTGAGTTGGAATCAACGCAATGGCAGTGGGTTTGGTCATATATAATGGATTTGCTCTGGTGGAAATAGGTGAGGGAGACAGAGTTACTGAGGACTTGCTCCTAGGTTGGGGGGTTTACTGGGTACATTGGGTATAGGAAAACTATATAGAGCTGGTGAGAGAGTAGAAATTGTGTGAGTTACTAGCACTATTCCTTTTGATTGTTGGTTCAGTGGTACAATTCTATGGAGAAAAAAACTTGAGTTTGATTCCTAGCCAATACAACTCAGTCAATTCAACAATCCTGCCCAATAGTCGTTGTGAGGACGGTGCAGGACTAGACAGCATTTTGTTCCATTGTGCACAGAGATGCTGGAAGTAGGAGCCAACTCTAAGGCTACACTAACAACATTGCATCTCCCCGTGATGGTTTCCTTATTGACAGCTTCCAGATATGGCCTTTAATCCAGAGAGAAACAACCATCAGATCTGAAACAAGAGGGAAAGTCCAGGAAAAAATGAGTACTTAACTCAAGAAAATCCAACACTGCCAAATCTCAGTCACAATACAAAACTTAACTACCCCATTTCTTTCTGTGCCAGTAATGACATTTGAAACAGGAAGGAGAAATCTACTGAAAAGCAAGATTCCCCTCAGTGAGCACACTGGTCAATGCTGGCTGCGCTGTCTGTTTCAGCAGCTAATTTGCACAGGAACAACTTCTGGACTGATGCCGTGATGGATCTGGTGCCAAGAGCAGCGATTTAAAGTCTACTTGAGTTTCTGCTTTCTGGATGCGATGTATCACATGGCCAACAGACAGTGGCTAAGAGGCAGACACTGTAGCCTGTCGAGGAAGGAGATGGGGGTCTTTCCAAAAGCCAGGCAGGGGAGCAAGGATAAGCAGAGGTGAAGTGAGGAGTGAAAGCCCTACTGGATGGAGACAAGGTTTCAGTTAAGCTGAGGCAAAGACTAACACTCTCCAGGAGCAGTACTGTGGGTCTCTGAAAGATCTTGAAAGCAGTAACATAGGGACATGTATCCCAGTATTCACTGCAACACTATTCACAATCGGAAAAAGGTAGAAGCCAACAAAAGGATAAACAAAATGTATACTATGCATAGAAGGACTGCCAATTAAATTCGTGAACTCATCCAAGAAAATGAACTACATACCTCATTTCTGAATATTACTGCAGTTACCGTCTAGGGACTCACTTTGGGAAGTTATACACCAATACCAGCACCTTGTCCACCCTTCAGAGCAATTTGGAAACTCTTTTTCATTAGAGCTGTCATTGTGTTACCCTTGATATTCTGAACGTCATCAAATCGTCTTCCTTTTGATATTTCCTTTATCTTCAGGTAAAGAAAAAGTTACTGGGGGCCAGATCAGGTGAGTAGGGAAGGTGTTCCAGTACAGTTATTTGTTTACTGGCTAAAACTTCCCTCACATACAACTATACAGTTAAGTTCATGAACTTGTCACCACATCAACATGCATAATGGCCATTCCAGAAAGAGTCCCAAAATTGCTTCAAAGAGTGGACTAGGTGCTGGCACCAATGCATAGCTTCCCAAGGGGGGTATTTCAAAAGTGACTGTAGTGATATTCAGCAGTGAGGTATGGAGCACATTTTCTAGGATGAATTCTTGAACTTAATTGTGAGATCTTGTATGCAGGTGTGCGCACGCACACACACACGCACACACGTAGTTTTTGCAAGAATAAAAACATCTTTGAAGTCTGATATGGGTCAAATCCAAAATCTCCAAGTTATGAATCTTAAGACAAGTTACTTCACCACTCAGTACCTCAATTTCTTTTGGAAAACGGGAACCATGATTTCTACCTTGAATGACTACAAAGATGAAGTGATTTTTCCACAAGTGCTGGGAAGCCTTTGGCTTGGCTCCAGGCTTGACAAGGACAGTTTTCAGGAGTAAAAGTGTACAGAGTGGAGCTCACCTTTAGGCTCCTTCCATCTATTCTTCAATCTCCTGGACCACAATTCTAGGAGCCGCTAAACGTCCATGGGCTTGGGGTCAGTGCATTGGTTGATTTAGAAAGTCTCTCCATTTGCTAAGGCAAAGAGGCTGAGGCAAACATTTAGACAACCCTCTCTGTGTTACACGTGCTCGTCTCCCTGAATCAGCTGGGTGAGGTAATGGAGTGTTAGTCACATGCATACTGAGTTGTTAGGGGATTTCAAACTCCATCACTCTGATTGTTATTATTTCATCTGTTAAAATTAGTTTTTTTTTTCCCCCACATCAAATTGCTTGGTGACAATACTCCTGGACTTTCTTCCAAAAGCCATAAAACATAAAGAAGGGCTCTCAAATTTAGAAAATGCTGAAATTGTTGGAAAGTTTTATTAAGCTGTTTAGAATTTAAACAGCAGCTTAAAGACATAAACAGCTTTTCAGGGTGTTTTCCAGTTTCTTCATGAGGTAATAACTCAAAATCTTGTCACATTTGGAAAAAGAGGTAGATCAAGTGTCTAAACATCTTAAGTGTCTTTAATGAAAACATGTCTTCCTTTGAAACAGTGAGTCCATTTTTTTTTTTTTTTAAATAAACATTGCTTGATGAGTGTTATCTTAGCATCTTGGACCTGAGAGATGCTTTATGAGTCATCACAAGTCACCCTTTGGTCTTTTCCCCAAGCCACTGAAAATCTCTGTAATGATAAAGAAGGAACATTTCAAAGTTTCCCTTATAAAATAGTGAAGAGCTAATTGTAACCACTGAAAACACACTCTTGCTTGCATTAGTTTTCATCCAACGCTTCTGCCTATATCTGTCCTACCCAGGTGACCTGTAGCTCAAAGAGACAACACCTTCCTGTTCTGAGAAGCTCTTCCCTCCTCTCCTATGTCGGCAAGTTCTCTCATCTGACAATGATGTTTTTTCCTCTAACCTCCTGTATGAGAATCGTTCTCTTCTTTTAGGAAGCTTCACTGCTACCTTGCTGAGTTATAGGGTGTTTAAAGGAAGATCTTAGGGGAGATTCAGTGATGCTTCTTTTCTCCAAGATCAAAATGATTTTTCACAAATTTTCTTAAAGTTCTCCAGTTTTCCCTTACCTTGATTCTGTTTTGATTTCAGACTTTGCCAGGACATCCAGAAGCCAATTAATGTAAATTAATATACAACTCAGTCGAGTCAGGGATTCTGGAAAAAGTTAAGAAGTCTTACTTTCATCAAAAATAAGAAGACACATTCTAAATTCTCCATGGCTCAGTGGATTTGAACTGTCAATCTTTCAGTTAGCAACCAAGTTGTTAGCCACATGCCTCTTGGACTCCTTTTTCTGACATAACCACCATTTAATTAAAAAAAAAAATCAAAGAAATTAACATGGATTCAGTACTGCAATCTAATTTATAGTCCTTGTTTCTAACCAGCTATAAGCCCTTATGGAAGCTCCTCCCTCACCTCTGTGTACACAATGGTCCTGTTTCGGCAGCACTTTGGTTCAGCAACAGAAGACTTAGTGCCATCAAGTAGACAAGTGGATTCCTTCTCACACTGACCCTATATGACAGAATAGAGCTGTCCCCTGAGGTTTCCAAGGAATGGCTCGTGGATTCCAACCGCCAACCTTTTGGTTAGCTGCCAAGCTTTTAACCACTGAGCCATCAAACCTGCCTAAATACCTAGTAGGTACTTACTTCTGCCTTCTTGAAGAATAGTGGGCATATTCCTAGGGTTTTCAGGATAAGATACATGAGGCTGAGAACGCATTGACAGAAATACATTCCTAGGTTGACTGTCTCAGCCTATTTGTTACTGGATCTTTCTTTAAAAAAAGGGCAAGATGTCACCATAAATTAGGTATAAATGGTTGTTTGTTCTGATAGTCTAGTAGAGCCACGATGGAGACATGGTCTTGTTACTGGATGAATGGGCAGATGGATGGTTGATTAGAGTTATCTGTGAGCTAAAGCCTTTGCTACCCCAGCAAGGAATAACTGACTTGACTTTTCTGAATAATGCCCTTAAGTATTTCACTTAAGTTCTAGGATGACAATGAATTTGAAAACCAAGTGCTGTCGAGTCATTTGCTGAACTTAAATTTCATGTCTTTTCTAGAAAACATCTATTCTCTTTAACTTCTCTAAACTGGATCCCAGCCCCTGTGCCCTTCTAACACTAGTGAGCTGACCTACCTTTATTTCTTGCATTGGTTCACCCATCTATCTCCACCAGACTTGGGAAATACTCAACAGCAGAAACCGGGTATTATTATTACTAACTTTTGTTGAGTCACATTTTCAATTTTTTTTTGTTTTGAAGAGAATTCAGACTTACAGAAAAGTTGTAAAAATTGTACAAAGAATTTCTATATGATCTTCCCCTAAATAACAACAACAAAAAAACAAAAATGGTGCCTTTGAGTCTATTGTGACTCATAGCAACCCTATAGAACAGAGTAGAACTGTCCCATACACTTTCTAAGGAGTGCCTGGCAAATTTGAAGTGATGACTTTTTTGGTTAGCAGATCTAACACTTAACTGTTACATCACCAGGGTTTCTGATCTTCCCCAAGAGTCTTCCAAAATGTTAGAAATTTACGTTTAGTTTATCATTTCATCTTTCTTTCCATCATCCGTCACTTATTTACATGTATTCATGTTTCCATGAGATGTTTCAGCAAAGGTTATATACATGATACCCCTTTAACTCTAAATACCTTGGTGTGAATTTGCTAAAATTAAGGACACTTTCATACATAAAAAAACACCTGTTGCCATCTAATCACTTCTGACACGCAGTGACTCTGCAGGACAGAGGATTGTCCCACAGAGGTTTTTCAAGGCTATAATCTTTATGAAAGCAGACTGCCACATCTGGTGGATTTGAACTGTAAGTCTTTCAGTTAGCAACCAAGTGGTTAGCCGCATACCTCTTGGGCTCCTTTTTCTGAGATAACCGCCATTTAATTAAAAAAAAAATCAAAGAAATTAATATGGATCCAGTATTACAATCTAGTTTATAGCCCTTATTCAAAGTTTACTAACTGTGACCCACTAATGAAGGTAGCAACTTGTGCAGGATCTAATACGCAATCACACACTGCATTTCATTGTCACGTCCTTTTGTTCTTCTTTAATCTGGAACATGTCCTCAGCCTTTTTCTGTCTTTCATAATCCTGACACTTTTGAAGAATACAGACAGTTATTTGTGTACAGTGTCTTTCAATTTGGGTTTGTCTGAGGTTTTCTCTTAATTAGATTCAGGTTGTGCAATTTTGGCAGAAAAGCTGAAGAAGTAATGTGTCTTACTCAGTACATCATACCATGAGACACATGATGTTGATTTGTCCCTTTTATTTGTAGTGTTAACTTTAATTGCTTGGTTAAAGTGATATCTGACAGGCTTTTTCACTGTAAAGTTACCATTTTTCTTTTTGTTATTAATTAATGTCTTGTGGGCAAAGACGTTGGAACTATTTAGCTATCCTGTTTCTCATAGCACTCACACCCACTAATTTTAGCATCCATAGATGATCCTTGCTTGAAACAATTATTACTGTGGTAGTTGCCAAGAGGTGGTTTTCTAATCCCATTCCTCCTTGCACATTTATTAGCTCTATTTCTGACATGGCTTTTCCATCTGTGTCCTCATTGCTGTGTCTAGCTAGAAAGAAGGCATTATCACGTGGCAGTTGTTTTGGTCATTTACTCACTGTTACCATTAAAAATTTTGGAGCAAGAACACTGTTTCAAAGAAGAAAACATGCCAATATGATAGGATAAAATAGTCAATGAACTTTAAATGGATTCCAGTTTAAATGGGTCTTATTTTTTTTTAATTACCATAGTCAAAGACACTTCAAAAAGTTGTGAGAGTAAACAAAATGTGGTCCAAGACCCCTTTTCTATGTGAGGTGGCCACTTTAGGATACAGCCTCGCATCCTCTCTTCCCTATGGTGGGAAGGCACCATTCTCTCACAGACAGAAGCCTGAGTCACATCTGGTAGCATTCCTACAGAGTTGCTGTGCATCAAAATCGACTCGATGGCAGCTGCTTTATTATTATTATTATTATTATTCCTTAACTCTCAGGCGATGGCTATGTTTTCACATTTACACATACATGGTAGCAGGGTCACAAGAGGGATTAAGTGAAACTATTACATAGATGATATAACTAACCTCTTGGGGTCCCATAGATGTCTTTTTCCATGTCCTCCTTCATTCTTAAGTTCTTGGGCAGTATTTCTTTGCTTTAACCTTCACCCTAGCTGCTGACCAGTTTCCTCTATGACTCATGCAAAACAGTGTTCAAGACTCTACCTTCACCCCTCTGGGATCTGGCATCTGGGCAAGTGGCCTCCTTTATTGGCCAGTCTCTGATCTTTGTTCCTGGAACCCTCCACTGCCACATCTGTTGGTTTGAGGTCTCTGACCCCGTCTGACCTCCCTCCTGGGCCACTGGCCCTCTCCCAAGGATAGCCAGAACTCCCACATTAACGATGGAGGGTCTTATTGCCTCCCTGTTTATCCTGCCCTAATAGGGGAAAAATCCACTTCCCTTGTGGTTCTCTAAAAGAAGTTAAAACATCCCCCCAAGGAATTTCCAGTAAGAAATGAGAATAAACCATAAACCAAGAGGTTAAATAACCAAATAGTTTAAAGAGACCTGAATTTCATGCTGAGTTTAATTTTGAACACTAATTAAATTAACTGCCCTGAGTGATACCATCAATTTATTTTGTTCTGTTAGGGAAAGCCTTCGGTGAAGAATGTATCTTTCTGAGTTACTGAGTATGTCCTGGCCCACCTTATGGAAAAGAGACCAACATGTAACTGTGTAATGTCACAGGACCCCCAACTCACTGAAGGGCAAGGTTGTGCCTGTGCTGTTCACAGGCAAAACTCCTTTGGCTCATACCATGCCTAAAATAGAATAGGTGACCCAGTGAATACATGCCTGGATTTTTCAGAGTATCCACCCTCAAAACTTATGTAAATCCAGGAATTTCCAATATTTAGGCATTAGAAATACATCTTCCAAAATGAGAAATGGTATACAGAGTCTTTGGCCACACACATATTCTAATGGAGGATTGGGAAATAATATGCTGATGAACAACTCCCAACAAATATTAAAATACATGCTTGTCACAGTTACTTAGGTCTATACAAGTCAGGATGATCTGTTGTCTACAAAAATGTGTTCTTCGTGCATATTTGGAAGGTCTCAGGGAGGCTTAGTGCTTACCATGTATAAAACCCTAAGACCTGAGTTCACTAAAGGGTTGAAAGAAGACAACTGGATATGTGAAAGCAGGGGTAACGTGGTAAAGGGTTGTCTCAGCTAACTTTGTCAATGATTACATTATTTTCCATGAAAGAAATTAAGCTTGTAATCACTGTTTGATTTCTACTTTCAGTGTGTATTTTCTTTTATTTTCAAACAAAAATCTGTAGTCATAGACTACCCCTAAGACTTAGGGAAAGTTACTTAATAGTTGAATGGAAACATGACTTATCATTCAATTTCATTACGAGGATTAAATATATGAGAAAAGATGTTGCACAGAACCAGCCTGGCCCTTGGAAGAATGTTTTATTATTGTACATATGTGTCTCCTTCTGTCCTTCCATCCTATGGTAGGGAGAATTCTCCCAATAATCCCCAAGCTTTCTAACCAAACATCTGGTATCTAAGACTATGATGAGATGTCACATATGATGATTATGTTATGCTACATGGCAAAATTAAGATAGTGAGGTAATCCAGGTGGGGCTAACTGAAACACATGACCTACTTTAAGAACAGACATCTTTCTCTGGCTGGTAGCAGCAAAAATCATCAGAGAGTTGAAGTACAGCAATTTGACAGTGGACAGGGCCATATGATGAGAAATGAGGGTGAACTCTAAAAGTGTGGTGGCCCCTGTCTGGCAGTTAACAATGAAACAGAGACCTCAGTCCCACAGAAAATCTCAACAAAGGAACTCACTCTCCCAACAACTTGAAAGAGCCTGGAAGCAGAGTCATCCTCAGCCCTTCAGATAAGAGCTCAGCCTGGCTGACAACTTGACTTTGGTCTAGTGAAACCCTACGCAGATAAATCAGATGACAACAGCTGGACTTGTGCCTTTTGGAGATGTGAGATAAAATGGGTCTTGTCCTAAGCCGTTAGGATAGTGATAATGTGTTGTGGAGCAGCAGAAAACTAATATACATCCCCTCCTTTCTTCTTGCATTATTAAACATTAATTCTGTATCTGTATGTGCTGAGTACTGACTATCTGAACATTATAAAATTCAGGGCATTTAATTTCTAAGACATCACTAAGTAACTTTTAATGTGTCTATTTTCATAGGCACGACAGTTAAGTGCTCAGCTGTGAACTGAAAGGTGAGCAGTTGGAACTCACCAGTAGCTTTGAGAGGGAAAAGATCTGTCATCTCCTCCAGTAGGATGACAACTTAGAAAACTGCATGGGACAGTTTTACTCTGTCCTATAGGGTCATCATGAATCTGTATCAACAACAAACAATGACATTTTCACAAGGATAAGCATAAGGTTATAGAACGTTGGAAATTGTCTAGATTCCACCTCCAATCCTGCTGCAACACCATGATATAGCCATTTTCCCCTTGTCCTACTAGATGTTGGTTTGTCTCTGGCCTGGCCACATGGTAGAAGACTAAGTGGGGGGTCAAAGAAAGGGGGCAAGAAGGAATGGGCAACTTTATTCTTGAGATTGCCATGGAGATAGTGCAAAGTGGAAGCCAATATCATGGATTGTGAGTTCCTATTGTCTTTTGCAGTGATACTTGAAAACTTCTGGAAAACTTTGATATTGTCCACCTTGATATCTTCTTTTTCTTTCTCAATTCCTTGGCATTGTACTTGTTAAGTCCTGGTTCTGCTTTGGAGTACAAGAGAAAAAATTCTGATAACAACTAACATTTTAAGAATATTTATCTTATTACAGGCACTACTGCACTAAATCTTCAATACTACCTTTTGCTTGAAGAATTAGATGGTTCCTTGTCTACCACCACTGACCATTCTAATGATGGCCACAATAGATGGACCCTAAGGGAGTAGGGAAAAAAATCCCTCCCAAACAAAAACAAAAAACAGACCTACTGGACTGGTTGAGACTGAGGGATTTCCACTTACTATGACCCTGAGATCCTCTTCAAACTTTGAACTGAAACTAATCTCTGAGGTCACCTTTCCGTTAAATAACAAATTGCCTCAAAAAATAATTAATATCACTCATAAGTACTGTGTTCTTTTGCAAAGAATCACCTATATGAAAAAAAAAAAAGTCACCTGTATATGTGACCAAACAGTCAATAGTTACTTTAAAAGGAAGGTGAGATTGTAAGGAAGGGGGCAGGGAAATCAGACAAACGGAAACAAAACAACCAGAATGAACATAATGGCAGTTCATGCATTGTGAAGAATGCAACCAATGTCAAAGAACAAATTGTGTGGAAATTGTTGAATTGGCACATAAATGGGCCGATTAAACCTTCTCCAAAAAACACACAAAAATCATTAAAAATGAAACAAGACAAAACACCTATGCTTTCCCTTGCCCAGGGCACTGCAGTGCTGGCCTAGCCGTATTAGAGCTGAGACCAAGGGACAAATGTATCAAAACATTTTCAAAATCTACTTACCCACATGCTTACCTCCTTTCGAGATGAGAGATTTGTCATGTTGACTGTTTCTCTGAAAAAGTGATAATCTAAAATATTTTTTAATTAATATGCAGTGATATAAAGTGATAATTCTATTTTGGTATAGATAAAAGACTTGAAATGATGTTGGGAGCTTTTAATACATTTATGTTTTGATTTTTCAGTATTTTTTCCCAACTCTAATGTTCTAGAAAAGAATTAACTATGTACATAGAACATACATTTTTCCCTTTTTCTCTCATACTGATCATGGCTCAGGATTTCAGTGGTCTTTATTTATAGTTTTGATATTTTGTCCATCATAGATTTTTTTGCACTAATTTTCATTTCTAAAATATTGCATGAACTTATAATTTCTGTTGATTACTGAATTTTTGGTACCCCCTTAAATTCTGAATCTCATCTGCCTCACCCCTGTCCTGGCCCTGGTTTGGGTAAAACATTCAGCTGCCCCTGTGATGCCTGGCATCTCTAGACTCTTCTGTACATTGAGGCAGACCCTGGTGTGAGTTGCCTTATTCTTTTGGTACTTACTGGTAACTTTGCTGTTGTCATGAGGTGGCATCAAGGAAATTTTGACTCATACCAATCTCATGTGGTGGAGCAGAACTGTCCTCCCAATGAGTTTTCTAGGCTGTAATGTTTATAGAAGCAGATCATTTGGTCTTGCTCCTGTGGAGTCACTGAGTAGATTTGAACTTTAAACTGCTTGATTAAAAGCCAAACCCTTAGCCTTTGCACCATGATTCTCTTTCATGGGCAGATTTAGACAGTTCAAAATACTGGATGAATTTTCTCTATAATTTCATCCATCCTGGGTTATGTTAGAAAAACATACGACTTCGCAAAGCTCTGCTTTAAAAAAAAATCAAAAACAAAAAGAAACCTTGTGATGGCTATAGCTGTACAAGGATAGTGGGCATCACAGCTTTGTTATGAGATGCACTCACCCTGATATTTAGAAGTATCTAGAGGACTACTGGGGGCCAAGTTACCTACAGAGCCAAGGAACTTCCTAGAGAAGAGAGAAAGCAGGTTTACCATTTTCCATAGTGACACAGCGTTTACTATCTGACCAATGGTGTCTTGCTTGTTTTGATGATAATATAGAAAAGCAGTAGCACAAATACACTCTGGGTCATGGAGATGACTAGTTTGCAACTAGATACTGCCATGCTAATTTCTCTGTTTGGATTTGTGTTTTTTGTTTTTTTTTTAAACAACAACAACAAAAAACAAGATGAGATGGAGGTCTAAGTATGTTAGCAAGGTGTTCACTCAAAGCCAAGGTCAATTAATATCCCAAATCCAACTGTATGAACAAAAGTTTCATAGCAGGCTT
Organism: Heterohyrax brucei; assembly: GCA_028571685.1. NCBI lineage: Eukaryota > Metazoa > Chordata > Mammalia > Hyracoidea > Procaviidae > Heterohyrax > Heterohyrax brucei. The sequence goes on from CM053156.1 coordinate 67,772,486, forward strand.
AACTATGAAAACTGTGTGGATGGGTGGGTGGGGAGGTGGGGGTGGGGATGGCACTGAATCCTCACACAGCACAGTGTACTATCAGTGTGCCACCTAGAAACAGCAGTCAATGTCATGGTCAGGTTTCAGACGGCAATTAAGTATCAGGAGCACAATACAAGATGCCACACTCACTTAAATATTGTGAGTTCAAATGTAAGTTTTGTTCTCTTCCAGCTGTGTGTTTTGTTGTTACAGTACGTCAGCCACGAGGGTAGGCAGTTAATACAGAGCTTTGTGTTTGTATACACTGAAGTTATTTTATGATAACCCAGGGCTGTTAAGCTAATAGAAGTCATTTATGTCAACAGTAGACTAGTGCGTGATTTTTTTTTCTTTTCCTTTTTGAAGGGCCCTTATGCTGGTGGTGCGGTAGTTGAGTGCTGTGTCTGCTAACCAAAAGGTCAGCAGTTCTAATCTTCCAGGTGCTCCTTGTAAACTCGATGGTGCAGTCCTACTGTGTCCTTAAGGTGGCTATGAGTTGGATCGACTTGACAGCAGTGAGTTTGGCTTTGGGGTTTTATGCTATCCAAAGTTCCCTGGGTGGAACTAACAATCTGCCCTTTATTACAGGTTGGTGGTTTGAACTCGCCCAACAGCACCATGAAATAAAGCCCTGTTAATCTGCTTCTCTAACAGTTACAGCAGCTCTACGCAATAACGTGGAGTTAGCATGAGCCAGAATCAACTTGACAACAGTTTTTGTTTTCATTTTGGTTATGTTATCTAACTTAAGAACTTGAGATCTTAAGAAATGCCCCACCTATACAGAGAGTGTTTGAGGTGGGAGAAGGTGATGTTTATCCCTGAAAGACTAATAGTTTGTGTCACAGTGTCTCCTCTTTACTGTGGTGGAGCTATTGTGGGAGCTCTGAGCCTCCGAGACACCCTTCAACTCCTAACTTCAGCCTTTGCTTAATGACGAAACCTATCTGAGCAGCTCCAGGCTTGTCTCACCGAGCATTACAGCAAAGTTAGAACTGCTTCCTTCTAACACCCAACAGCCTAATGAGATTGTTAGTGAAGTTGTGAGAACCTGTTACCATTGTTACGTCCTAGTGAGAAGGTGTGTACGTGTGGGTGGGCTTGCCTACGTGGCGACAAGCTGTGGAATTGTCGCCACTGTTACTCTTTCAAATTCAGGGAGCTGTGAATTTGGTTGGGCCGGGTCTGGGCTTCCAGCCAGCTGCTAAGCTGTCCAGGTAAATGACAAACTAATTAGGGAAATTACAAACCAATTAGCACTTGGACTGGGCTGGCTGAGACATCCTAGAGACTTCTTCATCGAGTGTTCTGCCACAAGAGCAAGCCTGATGCCCTCCTGCATCTAGGCAGGTCATCCAATCTTTCCGGGAAAGAGGTGGGCTGTTCGAGCCCACCAGCTGCTCTGCAAGAGAAAGATACGGCAGTCTGCTTCAGTCCAGGTTACAGCCTTAGAAACCCTATGAGGCAGTCCCACTCTGTCACATGGGGTGGCGATAAGTCAGAATCAACTCCAGGATACCCAACAGCAACAACAACAACAACAAAAACTTCTCAAAGAGCCCCGGTTAAACAGTGATTCAGTGCTCAGCTGTTAACTGCAGGGTTGATGGTTTGAACTTACCCAGTGGCTCCAAGGAGAAAGACCTGGCAACCTGCTTATGTAAAGATTACAGCCAAGAAAACCCTACAGACGGTTCTACTCCATCACGCGGGGTCACTATGGGTCAGAATCAGCTCTACAGCATTCAACAACAACAACCACAAGGAGCTTCTTAAAGCAACCTCAAGATAACTTCTAAAACCAAGCCCCCACTAAATTATCAATTACATGAGCTCAAAGTTCTACACAGCAAAATCTCATTGGTTTAGTCTCAATGAATGCAGACTTTAGGACAAGAATCAGACACAGCTGTCCCTCCTCTGTTCACTTGTCCCACTCTCAGTTGGCCACACTGCTCTGAAAATTTTGTGTTAAGGCCTTTCTCCAACATGACTTCAAAGGCAAGGACTTTAGAAATGGAAACTGGGGCCCTGGAAGCCTAAGACTTAGAGGTTTGTTGGTCTTGGTCTTGTGGATGTGGCTTCCCTGCCTGCTAAGGAACCAACAGACCTGCCCACAAATGCTCAAGTTCATCCTAGCTGGTCTCCTTTATCCACATGCCAGTGTGTGCCTGGCCTGGGTTTGGGAATACTGACTCCTTCTTATTGGTGTTATCCAATCTGGCTTTGGGGGCAGGTAGTTATCACGGCTGATTCTCTCTCTAATGTAAGAAGTTTCCACAGACAGTGCCATCATGACTTTGACTCATGACTCAGATCCCAAACACTCGTTGGGTGATATGGCCCAACCAAAATAAGGACACAGTTGAATCTCATTTGGCCTCACCATTGTTAGAGGCTGATAACAGATTGCCCCCCCACACCAACAAATTACATTGAAGTCTTAAGCCCCAGTACGTGGAGTGTGACCGGATTTGGGAATACAGTTTTTGAAGATGTTGTCAGATAACATGAAGTCATACAGAAGTAAGGTGAGCCCTATGCCAATCTGAGTAGTGCCCTGTAAGAGAGAAGAGACATAGAGAGGCAGACATAGGAAGACTGCCAAGTGACAATGAAGACATGATGCAGTTGCCAGACAAGGAACATCTGGAGCTATCAAAAGCTGAGAGAGAAAATAAATGATCTACCCTACAGCCTTCAGAGAGGACATGACCCTTTTGACACCCTGAATTTGGACTCCCAGCCCCCAGAATTGTGAGTCAATACATTTCTCTTCTTGTAAGCTACCTTGTTGTTGCTGTGTCCGTTGATTTGACTTTGATTCTTAGGGGCCCTATATGACACAGTAGAACTGCTCCATGGAGTTTTCTAAGCTATAATCTTTATGGGGGCAGATCACCAAGTTTTTCTTCCCAGGGAGAGGCTGGTGGTTTCCAACTGCTAGCCTTTTGGTTGAATAATTTGTTTCATCAATGCATAAGAAAGTGCTTAGTCTTTACAGGGAAGAAGGTAAACTTTTATAAACTTTGTAAGAAATATTTTCAAGTAAAAAAAAAACAAACAAAGGAACAAACAAATGAAATCAACAATAATGTGATTTGGAAGAGTATGTAAGAGAAAACTCAAAAAACACACAAACACATACATGTCAGCGCTGTACTTTTTTGGAAAGATGAAACAAATAATTTCATCAGTTGCATTGGGCATTTTTGGCTTGGTAAGATCTATTTTTATAATATTCTTTTGTGCCACATGAAGTTTTGGTTCTACTTACTCTATTATTTTTTATTTTCTTTTACCATTGATATGTGTTAGCTTTTAAATGAAAAGAAATTGAATGCTGAAGGCAATATTGACAAGAAAAAGTTGGTTCAGGACCTCACATTGAGTATGAAAACACATTTTTCACAATGGGACCCCAGGAAGGTCAAAGACTGTTTATATTTTGGAAAGTAAATAGCATCTCAGTCCAGAGAGCATTCTTTTAAGGAACTACCCAAATCTATTGCTGTGGAGTTGAGATGGGCCTAATTTGAAGACGTGAGTGCTGGGGAATATTACTACCTGCATGTGATCTTTGGGTTGACAGCATTCAATTTTTTATCAACTCACACTATCACATAGTATAGATCTGTACTCTACAACACAATTTGTAAACCAAATTCAGCTGGGGCAAGACTCTCTGCATCAGCTGGTAAAAGATGGTTTCAAACTGATTCAGTGTGGTGCTGCCTGCTAGCCAGTAGTTCTGTTCTATCAAGTTTCCTTCTTTGCTTGTTTGCTCTGCTTTTTGCTTGAGATTATTGGAGTTCTGTGGCGCAAAGGTGAAACCCTCGTGCTGTAGATGGTTAAGTGGTACTCTGCTAACCAAAAGGTGTGCAGTCTGCCAGGCACTCATTGGAAACTCTATCAGGCAGTTCTACTCTGACCTCTTCGGTTGCTGTGAGTTGGACCCAACTTAATGGCAGTGGGTTTTTTTTGTTTTTTACGGTGCAAAGATTTCCTAAGAGAAAACAAAGATGTAGTTGAGGGGCATCAAGGAGCTAAAATCTTCACATCCTCATTGCCTCTGCCTGTAACATTACCTTCTTCTATGACCCTGACCTATACACGCCACTTCAGTTGGAACTCAATTTTTTATTTATTTATTTTAGGGTAAATTTTTATTTGAAAGTTAGAATTCTGCAACCAGAAAACACTTGGAAGTCCACTTTTGATTGCAGTTAGCTTATAGTATTATGTCAAATCGAGTTGGACACAGAAAAACTAAACTGCTAATACTAGTGCTGAAAAGTGTTTCCTAAAAGTATTAAAATCAAGATCAAGATAGCAATCATTAGACTTGCAAAGAGGTAACTGTTAAAGCAGAAGTACGGGAGAAATTTTAGCACATGTGTTTTAAAGTCAGACTGTCCGGGTATGGACCTCAGTGCTGCTAATTATTAGCTCTGTAGCCTTGGGCAATTACTTGGGCTTTCTCCACCTATATCTCTCCCCATCTACAACATGGGAATGATCGCGACGTGGTCTAACTTTGTTATGAAATCGTTGCTGTGGGCTGTCCAGTTGATTTCAGTGTACAGAGACCCTATAGGACAGGGTAGAACTGCTCCACAGGGATTCCAAGGCTGCAATTTTATGGGAGCAGATTGCCAGGCCTGCTGGTGGGTTTGGACTGTCACACTTTCTTTCAGTTAGCAGCTGAGCACTTAACCACTGTGCCACTAGGGCTCCTTGTTAGGTAATCATGTTATGAAATTAAGTATGTCAAATACCTGAAGTGCTAAGACCATACTCACTGCACAGTAAGCATCGTATAAATATTAGCTGCTGTCATTGGTCTTTATCAGACAATCTCTCATTGCCCTGAAGCTAACTGACACTGTTCAAAAGTGACTAAGTGTGAAATATTGAAAATATAGGAAACTTATTTGGAATTTTGTAATGCACTTTAACTTTGGGGGAACTGAATCACTGTTACAGTATTGAAAGCAATTATTCAATGTTCACATATTTGGATTCTATACACATGTTCAGGAAAACCCTTGTGGCGTAGCGGTTAAGTGCCGTGTCTGCTAACTAAAAAGTTGACAGTTCAAATCTGCCAGGCGCTCTTTGGAAACTTTATGGGGCAGTTCTACTCTGACTTACAGGGTCGCTATGGGTCAGAATTGACTCAGTAGTTGTGGGTTTATACATTGTCGGGAACCTGCTACATAAGAAATTAGAAGCCTTTCTCCCTAAGTAGTTTAGTATTTTTTAGATACCATTTCCATCAGTGAAGTCCACAAACTCTCAACGGACAGTATGATGTACTTCTCCATATGTAGGCACCTGTGTAGCTACCACTCATATCAAGACAGAGAATGTTTCCAGTAGGCCAGAGGCTCTTTCTCAGTTAATATTTCTATGTAAGGATTTCCCTGACCTCTATACCTATGAATTAGTTTTCTCCATCCCTAAACTTCATGTACATGAACTCATTCAGTGTTGAGTTTTGTACTTGGTTCCTTTGCTCAGCATGTCTGTAGGTCCATCCATACTGTGTGAGTACCATCATTATCCATGGTATGGATAGCCACAACTGTTTGATTCTCTATGGACCTTTGAATTGCTTCTAGTGAATTGCTTCTATTAATTCTTAATAGAATTAAACTATGAGCACTCTTGTGTGTGTCTTTTGGTGGGTGGACATAAACACTCATCTTTCTTGGGTATATTCCTAGGAGTGAAATTTCTGGGTCATAGAACAGGCTTTTTCTAATTTTAGCGTGGGCATTTAATCACTTTTTCTTAGAATTTCCTGAAGCAAGTTCTACTTTTTTTCTGGCTGAGAATCGAGGCCAACCTTCTTCAGCATCATGGCAGGCTGACCTGTACTGTGGGTGAATTCACTGAACAAAGAACTCTTATGCACCCAGGAGAGTGTTGCACCAGCAAAGACAGGAGGACTGGGCACAGAAGTCTGGGCTGGACACACTCAGATCCCAGGCTCCCAGTGTGCAGTGTCTGCGGAGGAAGACTTCCTGTGGCAGGCTGGGCACCTGCCTTCAGGGATGCCTCGGGCTGTGAGGATAACTCTCCTTGCCGACAAGGTCAGGTCCCACATTTCTGAGCCAAGAAGGCAGAATCATTTGTGAATTAATGACAGAGGAAATATTCTTTAAGTACAGTCTGCCCTGATTATTGGAGCAAACTTAGCTGCTAAAAACGACTTCTCCCCATTACAACTTGGTAACAGAAGTGTGAATGTCTCATTCTGCTTAACCTGCAGTGGCCCTGCTACTCGCCACTGAAGGACCCCCACAAACACTCAGTTAGACAGTGTTGATGACTCCGTCTTTTAATACGGCTCCCTGGATATTGCCTGTCACCCAGAGTATGGCACTTTGGTGTCGTCTCTCCTTTCTCCCCTCCCAATCCTCATGGCTTTCTTCTTCTATCCACTTGTCCCGCCTTATTTGACCCTGGACTCAAGGCTGTGGAATAACAGGAGTCAAAATCTCTGGGTGGTACAAACTGTTAATTGTTGGGCTGCAAAGAAAAAGGTTGGTGGTTTGAGTCCACCTAGAGGTACCTTGGAAGAAAGGTTTTGGTGGTCTACTTCCAAAAAATGAGCCACTGAACCCTCTTATACTTTGACACACAGGAGGCTGCTGTGAATTGGAATCAACTAGCTGGAAACTGGTATTTATTTAAAGTACAAAGTCAAGGTTCAAATACCTAGGTTCAACATCCTGTTCTGCCTCCATCATCTTTTAACTTCTCTATACCTCAGCCTCCCCTTTCAAACCCTGGTGATGTAGTGGTTAAGTGCTACCTTTGCTAACCAAAAGGTTGGCAGCTCAAGTCCACCAGGTGACCCTTGGAAACTCTGTGGAGCAGTTCTACTGTGTCCTATTATAGGGTTGCTATGAGTTGGAATTCACTTGATGGCAGTGGTTTTTTTTTTTTTGGTATACCTCAGCCTCCTTGGACAAACAAGTAAGATAATACATGTAGAAGTGGTTAGAACCAGCCTGTTGAAGTGTGAACAACTATTCCATAAAAACCTAAAGAGAGAAAAGAAAAGGGAAGTCACCATTCTTGCACTGACCTTCCTCTATTGGAGGCCTCTAACCGGGGACTATCCTTTAATTGCTCCCAAGATAGTCTTTAATATTTAGGGCCAATGGATACTATTGATTTCTTATATTTGATTATGTCATTAAAGCTTCATATTCAGGATACATTTAGAGTCTTACAAAAACCCTTTTGAAATAGAGAGAAAGGACCTCTATTTCCATTGTTCAGGGATTAAAAAAAAAGGAAGGAAGGTAGGCTCTGGGGTTTTCTTCCTTCATCTGTTTAATTGCCCATTTCATCCATTCATTCTATCAATGTTTCAGCAAATTTTTAAATATCCCCGTAAGCCCCACCCCATCTTCCTGCACAGCCTATCAGAGCATGGGTCTTCTGATTACAATCCCCATCCCCAGAATCCACCACTCCACAGCCTTTGATTCCACTTCTTTCTTCTCCATCTCTTTCTACACTTCTTTAGCAAAACTTCCTTTTTGGACTATTATAACTATTGCAAGCCTGCCAGAGCATGGGGAGTTTTAAAATATCAATATTAATGTAACCATATTTGAAAAAAAAGGAAGGACAGACAGAAAATATAGTTACACACATACATGAAATGAAAAACACTAGTTTCACTACTGAGAGAGAACTTATACAAATACCTGGGTATTTTTTAATTTATTTTTATTTTTACTGTGATAAATGCATGTATGTATAAATTGCTATTTCAACATGTTTTCATGATTTTATCGTCTATTATTTCTCAGCTTTGTTGTCCCTTTCTTTATATATGTTTTCTAATTTATAAGACCTCTCTCTGTTGAAGGGAAGCCCTAGTGGCATAAGATTTAAGTGATATATCTATCTGCTAACCAAAAGATCAGGAGTTCGAATCTGTCAGGTGCTCCTTGGAAACTCTATGGAGCAGTTCTGCTTTGTCCCATAAGATTGCTATGAGTCGTAATTGACTCGATGGCAGTGGGTTTGGTTGGTTTTATATGTTGGAGGGAAACTCTGGTTGCATGATGGTTAAGAGCTCAGGCTGGCAACCAAAAGGTTGACAGTTAAAATCCACCAGATGCTCCTTGGAAACTCTATGCAGCAGTTCTACCCTGTCTTATAGGGTCGCTGTGAGTTGGAATTGACTTTACGGCAATGGGTTTTTTGTTTGTGGGTTGAAGATCTAAAACATTAGCTTTTCATCGGTGACTAATATTGTGTCATTTTACTTTTAAAATTTCTATTTCACTGTTAGTTTTTAAGAGTTCAAATACTTATGTCTTGATTTTAGTCATTAAGCTTTTACTAAATGCTCAATAATATCTTTTTTATGTCAGGAGTATTTTTAAGTTTTCCTTTTCTTTAAATTTACCTTATAAGCCATATGTGATTTATATTCTTTTATGGTAAATTATAGGAAATCAAATTACTATGTTTTTAAGTTGTTAATTCAGTTTTTCCTTGCTCTGTGGTTTAAAACACACCAACATAAAATGCTTCCTGCTCTTTGAACAGTAGTATGTCTGGCCCATCATAACTTGGCCCACCTGTTCCTTTCTATTTCCTGGCATGCTCACTGCTCATCCTGAACTCTGCCTTCACGTAGCTTTCCACCACTCCTGGGGCCTCCCATGCTTGTCCGGGCCTCTATGTAGCTGCGTAGGTGATTCCCTCTGCCTGCAACAACTTCTCTGTGCTCCTGCCCTCCCCCAACTCTTTCTGCCAGGAAAACCAGATACCTGTCAACATTCTGTGCATGCACCACTTCGACCGTGTATCTTTTACTTCTGTAGATATTTTCCTCTTCTTTGGGATTCTCATAGTAGTCCAGATCTCAGTTAGAGCTTTGTCTTGGTGTGTTCTAATTAAGAACATACTGCAAGTTCTCTATCAGGAATTTCACTGGTGTAGTCATCTCTGTATCCTCAACTTCTTTGGCATATAGCAGGTGCTAGAATAAAGTCTCTTCAATAAACAGATTAATGAGTGACTGATACCTAAATAAACCAACAGGACTCTAGGTAGGCTACAGAGGGGATTTTTTTTTCCTTCCAACAATGGCCAAATTTTAACAGGGGGATTTATTCACTATATTCCACCACTGTGTGTCTGAACAGAATTGACTTCACTCTTAAGCCAGAGCCTCTCCTTACTTAGGTCGTTGCACCCCCCTGGCTACAGTGATGACTTCTAAAAGGATCTGTGACTCAACCAGCTCTCTGGGCCTGAGGAGTCATTTTCTGAGGGAGCAAACAAAGAACGACCTGTTTGTTCAGAAGATGAAACTATAACTGTCTACTTTATGGAGTCTCCCACTAGAGATAAATAAGGACAGATATAAACCTCAGAAGCTGCTGCTAGTCTTCAAGGGACACGTAGATGAGGTTTTCAGGAAATGTTGTCCCCAGTACACAAGCAGAGCCAAGAAATGACTGGAAGAGAGAAACTCATCCCTTGTTGCAGCATTGAGATCCTGGACCACACTGTTTCTGAAGTAGAACTCAGCTGCTGAGTTACATGAACCGTTGAATTCCCTTTATCATTTAAACCAGGGTGAGATGAGGTTTCTTTTGATTAGAATCCTAATGTATACAAAGCTGTCTGATGATTCAGTTAGGATGAAACATGAAGGAATGTTAGGCATATCACAAGCAAAGATAAGGACAGGAAGACAAGAAATGGTAAATGAATGTTGCCAAGGCTAAAGGTAACTGTCATTAAGCACTGGAAAGTGACATTTCTAAACTGTTTTCCAGATATTACATCACTGTTAGCAAAGCCCTTTCCATGTATTTTGTTAGTTGTTTTGAAGTGTGTGAAGTTTCTTGTCTAGTAAGTGGCACAAAATAGCCCCAAATAAACTAGCATTTCCAATAACTTCACTTGCACTCAATCTCTTAGTCCTAATAGTTAACAATTCACCTTACAATAATAAAATAACCACTTAAAAGTATGAGTAATTGTCCTCAGCTGCAGAGAACTCATGCAGTTTAAGGTGTCAGGTGAAAACATAGAGCAAAATGTAATCGTTTTCTAACCCAAAGAAAACCCATTGCTGTTGAGTAGATTCCAATTCATAGCAACCCTATAGGACAGAGTATAACTGCCCCATAGAGTTTCCAAGAAGTGCGTGGCAGCTTTAAAACTGGCAACATTTTGGTTAGCTGATGTGGCATGTAACCACTATCCTACCAGGATTTCCAGTCATCCCCTAGCTGAATACAAAAGCCACTGATTATTTCTGGAGGAAGAGGAAGCAGCCCAGCATTCAGAGTCAGAGCACAGTGCAGAAGGAAGTTATTAAGTATCTCACCAATGTTGAGGCTGATTAGAACAGACGATGGGGCTATAGTGGTGGAAAGTCAGACAATTTCAGGCACAGAGTACTCGACCTTGTGGATCTTGTATTCCAGTGGAGAATCAGGTCATAAAACCAAATACATTTATTTAACTTGTCATAAGAACCACTAGGAGCAACAAACTGTGTGCCACTTCAGTACAGTGGTCACAGAAGCCTCTCCAAATCAATGGCTTGTCAGTTGACATCTGAAGTGCCATCCAGGCAGAGGTCTGGAGGAAGTACAGCTCAGGCATCTGGGCCACAATGTATACAGCCCAGAACTTTGAAATGAAAGGAAGACAAGCCCAGAATGTCACAGACACTCAAAAGAGGGCAGGCACAGCAGTTCTTAACTCACACAAGTCCGGGATGTGGTTATGGTCAGAGGCCTGTAAAGGATCAAAGGTATGGGACCCAAAGGAGGAAGGTGTGGCTGGTCTGACTAATGCCTTTAAACCTGGGCCAGCAGTGACCGCAGAGAAGGCTGAGGCCACTGACACAGGCGTGACCCAGGTCTGGCAGACACCGACATTCCTTTACTGGGAGATTCCCAGGGAGCTGGAGCCTTTCATCAGGAGCGAGCTTTATTAGCAGCCAGGCTGAGGCAGGGGAGGGAGCGAGCCCAGCAAATGGGCAGAAAGAAGAGAGTGGGACAAAGAAGAGGAGCTACACTGTAGTGCCAGGGACCCAGGGCCAAAGGATACATTCTAATGTGTTTCAGGTGAACATTTACAGCACAAATTAGCTTCTTATTCAAAAAAATATACACACGTTGTTTTGTGATATTGGTTGCAATTCCCATGGCCCTGATATTTTTCTAAATGAAAAAGTGTCTGGGACATTGGGGCAGACAGTTTAGGGAAATACTGTGGGTTGTGGGGGCCTTGCCTGTTCTTTAGATTGAGTTTACTGGGTAACGCCTTAGGCTAGATGGGACATCTGGCTCCCCAGATATCTAAAGAGTTCTCCTTCCAATGAACATTTCTCAAGAAGCCACTGTGTCCCAGACACTGCAGCAAACAAGGTCTGTACACTGGGTGATCATTTGTGGTGTCACTTAAACAGGAACTTTTAAGAGTAAGAGAAGATAGGACAAACTCCATGCCAAATGAAATACCAAGACAAATGTCATTAGCTGGACTGTCCTGGTGAAGCCAGGAGGAATGGTGGCCTCACCTGTATCTGCTATCTTTAGTGAAGCAGTCCTTGAGCAAGTCATTGATCTGTGATGTGTGTTAAGAATCATGTACTCTCTTTTCCTTTAAGAGATGAGCAACTGGTGGAACTAAGGATATTCCAGAGGCTCAGTCCTGGAGTAATGTAGCGTTCTGTTTAGAGTTTAGTCCCAGAGTGAAATACCCTTCAATTCACATTCTGCCATCACTGTTTAATTGCAGCTGGCCATTTCAGCTCTCTGCACTTTAGTTCGTTCATGTCTAAAATGGAAATGGTAGTAAGCATACATATCTCTCCTGGTGCTATAAGTTTGAAATGAAATAATGTGTGTAAAGCAGTTAATATGATGCTTGGTGTATAATCATCAGCAGTAAATGACAGTCAACAGTATTAATTCTCAGAGGGGAGAAAATCCAATAGAAAGTTGCATCATGAATTGCTAAGGATATCTCTAAAGGACCTTGTCATTCCCTTGATTCCTCTTCCATAGCCTGGTGTATCCTTCTCCTTTGGAACACATACGCATGCATGCATACACACATGCCTCCCTTCTCCCTAGAGATGTCTCATTCCGCATTTTCACTTTTTGGAGGCTAGAAGGAGAAGACAAGAGGAGAACAGAGATCAATGGTCCAACAACATGTATCTTCAATTCAGTCTTTTCTGGGGATCATGTAGATTTATTACCACAAAGTGACAGATGAGAACAACACACCAACTTGAAGGTCCAGGGAACTAGCATGCCTTCTAAGATGTTTAGAATGCTGGTTTGGAGTTACTGGGCATTGTTCATTTTGGAGTGTGTTATCCTGAGCTAAGCTGTGCAAAGGATGTCAACCTGCCCGTATAACTGAGGTCATAGGTTCTACAAAAGTCTTGAGATTAACCTGGAGGCTAGTCTAAGCCCAGAGGTTCACATCCCAGCCCTAGCCAGGTTTCTAACCATTCCTCTTGGCTCTTTAGCTATGTAACAAACTCTTGCTCTTTTTCCTCTGTCTTCTATGCCCAGCTTTGTTTCTGTTTCAAGATATGTCAGAGTAAATGTGATCAGAAAGTGACTCCAGAGTTGCTGTGGAATTGCAGTGAAGGACATGGTCTTTGCTTTCCAGGTGCTGGTAGATTAGCAAGAACTGAAGAGAAAAAGGATGATATATACACAGGGCCTTGCTGAGCAGATGGTTTAAAGGAGAGATGAAAAGAAGGACATTGAAAACATAGGGACAGTATGAACACAGACTGGAAGACAGGGGTGTGTCTGGCACATAAGGCAATGTCTATATGCGGGTCACACCTGGGATTAGGATTGAGAAAGAAGCTGCTTCTAGTTTATGTTTTTTGAGACGTTAGATTAATATCTTTCTTGGTTACAGATTATGGTACCCAGGCTCATAGATGACTCCTAATGGTCCTTACCTCTTGGTTGTCTTTCTCTTTTGTTGTCCCCTCTTATGCTGAATGAGATAACCTAAGTCACCAAGATGATATTGTTGAAATAAAGGGTGACTTCCTAGGCTAAGTCATAAAACAGTTTCCACTTTGCCTTCTCTTGCGTCTCTAGCTATCATGGGGAAATCCAGCCCCCATACTATGAGGACACTAAGTAGTTCTTTTGGAAAAGCCCATAAGTGATGAACTGAGGCCTCCTGTCAGTATCCCCAAACTAAATCAACTGCTGTTCAGTTGATTCTGACTTATAGTGACCCTATAGACAGCTAGAACTGCCCCATAGAGTTTCCAAGGAGCACCTGGAGGATTTGAACTGCCAACCTTCTGGTTAGTATTCATGGCACTTAACTACTATGCCACCAAGGTTTACTTCAGATGGCTGAAGACCTAGCCAATAGCCCTAGCGCAACTTCGTGAGCAAGAACCACCCAGCTAAGCTGCTTCTGGATTCCTGACTCATAAGAACTGTGTGAAAAAATATGTGTTTATTTTTTTAAGCATACTATGTATGGGGATAATTTGTTATGCAGCACAGGCAACTAAAACACAGACCTCCAGAGTTTCTCTCCTTTGAGCTCTAAACCAGAATAGTCCTACACTATGTATTTTTGCTTGGAGCTTCCACACAAAGAAATCTTTATCTTGGACTGTGTTGCTGCAGTAGATGGTTAGACCTCCCAGTATGGCATGTTGAAGGCAAATTTGCTGTTAGGTGAGCTGTAGTTAGTTGGTTCTCAATATGGCTGCATAGCTCTGCTTTTCTTTGCACATGCAATGCATTCTTCTCCATGAATCTTCACCTCCTTTGCAAGGGTGTAAACCATGTAAACATGGTTTGTGGTGCTAACACTGGCTCTAACTTTATATTACTTTATTGAGTTGCAAATTGCCATTGACTCAAGTCTGACCCATGGCCACCCCATGTTTTTCACAGAACTGTGTTCCATAGGGTTTTCAGTGGCTGATTTTTCAGAAGTAGATTGCCAGGCCTTTTTCCTGAGTCTTCTCTGGGTGAACTTAAGGGTATACAAATGGTTAGCTTACTAGGTTGTTCTCAAAAAAGTCATAGGTTTGAGTCCATGCAGAGGCTTCTCAGAAGAAAGGCTTGGTGGTCTGTTTCCAAAAAACCTGTGACCGAAAACCATATGGAGCATTATTCTACTCTGGCATATGTGAGGTCACCATGAGTTAGTTGACTCAAAGATAACTTGAACAACCACCAAATTGATCCATATTCCATCCCAATATCATGGCACATTTTATGCCCAGAGACATTTCATTCCCCATTTTCCCTTCTTGGAGGCTAGGAGGAGAAGACAAGAGGAGGTCAGAGATCAGTGGCCCAACAAACGTATCTTCAATTCAGTCTTTTCAGGGGATCATGTAGATTTATCACCACAAACCGGCAGATGAGAATAGCATATCAACTTGAAGATCCAGGGAACTAGCATGCCTTCTAAGATGTTTAGAATGCTGATTTGGAGGTTGAGTTCCTATTGTCAAGAGTGCAAATTGGCTCAACTTGAGTCAGATAACTACTGTGGCTCATCAGGTATGATCAAGAAGCAGAGTCATCGAACACAAACGTGGCTACATTGGCTTACTTCATTAAAAGTGACCAGGGAAAGTGCTTCTGAATGGGGGGTTAAGAAGTACCTAGTATAGATCTACTGCATGTGCATATCCCCAACTAAGACCTTCTGAGAAAATCTGCCGCAAGATCAAGTTCGTGTACTCTTTCCATTTTTGTTAACTCACAGAGATGTGAAACTTTCTATACTGCTAATGAAACATCCCTCTAGCATGACAAAAGTCTGTTGGTGTCAAGATATCAGGATTCATGACTCAGGCTCCATATGTCTACCAAAGCAATTCCTAACTCTGAAAAGCAATGAAGCATCATGTTATACCATCAGACTCATAGTGCTCCTACGGGACAGAGTAGAACTGCTCAATGGGGTTTCCAAGGAGTGCCTGGTAGATCTGAACTGCTGACCTTTTAGTTAGCAGCTGTAGCACTTAATCATTAAGCCACCAGGGTTTCTGACAATCTATAAATTGTATTGGGAATACTTTGATAAACCCCCAGTTTTTCATACTTCCCTCTGCCTTGTGATAGAAGATTTTTAGAGGCATATGGTGTGGACATCCTGGTGGCAGCAAGTTGTAAGGAAAGCTGGAAACAAGAACAACAGCAACAACAAAAACAAACAAACAAGCAGAAAACAGGATAAATGGTAGGAAAATAACGAACTGGGGAGAGAAAAAGCCAGGAGAAGAAGTGAATCTAGGAAATCACCCTTTGTCCTTTAAGACACGTCTATAAGAAAAAGATCTAGCTGGGATGTCTTCATGATTTTGCTCTTCACACTGCTTCTCTAGCCCTTGGCAAAAAGTAGACTATTGTCAGTGGGTCATTGTCTCCTTAAGAAACATTCACCAGGCATCCATGGGCTGAGGGGAATAGATGGGGCCCAAATCTTGTGAAACATGTAGATCAGTGCAGGAGACAGCCAAACAAACAACTGACGATCCTTGGCATTACTAGAAGTTAAATGGCATCCAGGGAGATGACATATGGGGACAACCAACTCTGTTGGATTGAGTCATGGGGGAGAGGCATTTTATAGTTTCTAAAAATTAAAAGAAGTCAAAATTGCATTGAAAGCATTGGCAGAAAACAAATTTTCAGCAATTGATGGAATGTCAATTGGGATGTTTCAATAAACGGATGCAGCACTGGAAGTGCTCACTCATATTTAACAAGGAATTTGGAGGACAGCCACCTGACCACTGACTGGAAGGGATCCATATTTACATCTAATCACAGTGGTCAAAGAGAATGTTGAAATTATTGAACAATATCATTAATATCACATGCAAATAAAATTTTCCTTAAGATCATGGAAAAGTGAGTGCAACAGTATATGGACAGGGAACTTTCAGAAATTCAAGTCAGATTCAGAAGAGGATGTAGAACCAGAGATATTGTTGCTGGTGTCAGATGGAGCTTGGCTGAAAACAGGGAGTACCAAAAAGATGTTTAGCCACATTTCACTGCCTATGCACAGGCATTCAGCTGTGTGGACCATCACAAATTATGGTTGACTTTGCAGAGAATGGAAATTCCAGAACACTTAATTGTGCTCATGAGGAATCTGTATATAGAACAAGAGGGAAATAGAACAAGGGGACGCTACACGGTTTAAAGTCAGGAAAGGTGTGCGTCAGGGTTGTATCCTTTTACTACACCTTTTCAATTTGTATGCTGAACAAATAATCTGAGAAGCTGGACTGTAGGAAGCAGAACAAGCACCAAGACTGGGGGAAGACTCATTAACAACCTACATTATGCCCATGCCACAACTCTGTTTACTGGAAGTAAAGAGGATTTGAAACACTTCCTGATAAGATCAAAGAGCACAGCCTTCAGTATGGCTTATACCTCCACATTAAGAAAATAAAAAACCTCACAACTGGACCAGTAAGGCAACATCATCATAAATAGAGAAAGGACTGAGATTATGAAGGATGTCACATTACTTTGTTCCACAATCAAGAATTAATTGGAAGCAGCAGTTAAGAAATTGAAAGATGAACTGCATTGAGGAAATTTGCTGCAAACAACCTCTTTAAAATATTGGAAAGCAAAGATACCACCCTGCAGAGTAAGGTGTACCCGACCCAAGCGATGATATTTTCAAATGCATCATATTCGTGTGAAAGCTGGACAATGAATAAGGAAGACAGAAGACTTGAAGCTTTTCAATTGTAATGTTGAAGAAGAATATTGAATGTACCATGGACCGCCAAAAGGACAAACAGATCTGCTCTAGAAGTACAACTAGAGTGCTCCTTGGAAGCAACGATGACGAGACTGAGTCTTACACACTTTGGACACGTTGTCAGGAAGGATCAGTCCCTAGAGGAGGACATCATGCTTGGCAGTGAAAGAGAGGAAGACTCTCAACAAGATGGACTGACACAGTGTCTGCAATAATGGGCTTAAGCATAAAAACAATTGTGGGCATGGTGCAGGACTGGGAAGTGTTTTGTTCTGTTGTGTGTGGGGTCGCTATGAATCAGAACCAACTCGATGGCTCCTACCAACAATGACAACAAAAATTAAGACCACCACGTGTCAATTTGCCCTACTCTGGGGGCTTGCATAGTTCTATGATGCTGGAAACTGTCAAATACCAGCAAAGCAACCCATGATGGAAAAACTTCAGTGATACTTCCAGATTAAGACAGACTAAAAGGCCCCGGTGATCTATTTCCAGTAATTAGCCAAGGAAAACCATATGGATCTCAACAGAACCTTGTCTGACTCACTTGCTTTGGGCAGATCATCAGGAAGGACTAATTGCAGGAGAAGGAAATCATGTTTGGTCAAGTAGAGGGCTGGTGAGGGTACAGCAGAACCTCTGTGAGATGGACTGACACAGTAGCTGTAACGATGGATTCAAACGTGCTGGCGATTGTGAGGATGGCCCAGCCTGGGCTATGTTTTATGTTGTGGTGCAGAAGGTTGCTGTGAGTTGGAGTCAATGTGACAGTAGCGACCACAGCAAGAAAGATGCAAAGAGGTGGTCCTCCAGGCTGAAGGGCTAGAATAGGAAATCCCATGCGTGACGCAAATGGGCTGTTGGAAACGTGTGTGATGCCTCCTGTTGTTGGAATCTTGTAGGAGAGCGAGCTGTGAATTTAAAGAGTGTGACTGTAGAGAAAGACCAGGGAGATGAAAAAGCGATGCTTTGTGTGGTCTCCACTTTTCATTATAAAAGTGGATGAAGAGAGAAGTTACCCTGCATTGGAAAGGCATGAGGACTACCGTGTGATAAGTCTACAGTATGCTCGATGGTAACAGATGTTCAGAAGCTGTTTATAGAATGAATAGACTAGCGTCCCCTGGCACAACCAGCATCAGCTTTCTGCATGAGTGTTCCAATTGCTTTCTAGTATCCACATGAACTCCTAAAGGCCAAAACCAAAGCCAAAATCTGTTGCTGTCGAATCAATTTTGACTCTTAGCGACTCTATAGGACAGAGTGGAACTGCTTCCATAGCGTTTCCAAGATTGAGAACCTCCATGCAGGCAGACTGTCACATCCTTATCCCTCAGAGTGGCTAGCAAATTCAAATTGTTGACATACTGGTTAGTAGGCAAGCACTTTAAGCACTGTGCTGCAGGTCTCTCCTTTGTCTGAAAGGCAACCCCCCTCAAAAAAATCCCCAAACTCGTTACCATCGAGTCAGTGCTAACTCTTAGCAAACCTGTGGTACAGAGTGGAACTACCCCATGTGGCTTTCAAGGAGTGGCCAGAGGATTAAAATTTCCAGCATTTTAGTTAATAGCTGAGTTCTTAACCATTGTGCCACCAAGGTCCTGCCCTAAAGGCAGGACACTATAATTATCCAGGGTATAAACTATCAGTGTTCCTTGTGCTTCCTTCTTTTCAATACCCCTTTGCCTTCCAACCTGACCTGTTTTTCACTGGGATTTAGGCACCCAGGTTGCCAAATTTTACCATAAACTGAGTTATATATTTTGGAACCTAAAGAAGTATTTGATGGGCTGGGACGGCAGAAATGATAACCAGATGTGAAGGAAATAGTGACCAGCACTTGGGCCTGTGACCTTGACTTGCCTTGAACTCTGAGCTGCTATTTCTTAAACGTACTTAATTTCTCTACCAATCCCTTTGTGGTGGGAGCCAGAGGAGGGCAGCCTTGTAGCAAAATGCCTGGAGGCTTCCTCATTAACTTCTTTCGCTTAGGCTGCAGCTAATTTGCACACTCTCTCATATTAGTTTTGGAGAAAAAATATAGCTAACAATAAGGAAGAGAATGCCGTCTATTTCTTTAGCTTAAACATGCCTGATTCTGTGGTGAGCAGTTGATCTCGAAGCTTGCTGTTATCAGGCTATAAAAACTGTTTATTTCACTCTATAAAAGAACATTTGAACTTACATAGCTATTTAAGTTTAAATGTTTAGGGGGAAAGAAAAACGCAATGGAAATTAACAAAGCGAGTCTACAATCCAATCTTTCTGAGTTGCCGAGTTTGCATAGAAACTTCCTTCACTGGGAATCCCCCCAGTGCTCCCCCTGCTCCCCCCACACCCACAGCAGCCCCATGCAGAGGAAATGTCCCCAGCTCTGTAGGACTCTGACATTAGCAGTCACTCAGCAAAGCTTTCAGAGTCAATCATTTCTCATGCAGTGGTGTGAACCACGTTCACTGGGGACCCCTTGGCTTTTAAAAAGCTGCAGCTGCCTAAAGAAAGTGGCAGACGTGAACAAATCTGTGTTGTCTTTCTCCTAAAAGCTGTGAGATTGTCTGAATGCTTGGGTGGAAATGCATTTCCCTTGCGCTCCATGTACTACTGCTCGCCTGGCTCTGAGAACCAGAGGCTAGCTTCTGACGGATGAGCCAGTGTCCCAGGCTGAGAGTACAGATCCCACCAGTTGGCCACCAGGACCCAGGATGCATGGTTCAAAGCCCTTCTAAGGCAGTATGACTGACCATATGTCACAGTTTTCCCTACACAGTCCTGGTTTATGCCTGTTGCCCTCCTGGACTGATTTTAATGGCATCCTCTTTACTTTCCAGAAAGTCCTTTGCTTAGATTCTCCATCATATAAGAAATACATTCCTAGAGGTCTGTTCTTGTTCTTTAGGCCACATTTTGGACTCAATTTGAGGAGATGTGGAAGCTTAGGAATAGAAGATAGGTAGATAGATAATTGCCATTGAGTGGACTAACTCACGGTGACCATATGCACAACAGAACACATGTGGACTGATCTTGTATCTTCTTCATGATGGCTAGCAAGTTCAAGTCCGTCACTGCAGCTATTGTGCCGGTACATCTCACCAAGGGTCTCTCTTGTCCTCATTGGCCCTCTGCTTTACCAAAGAGGATGCTCTCCTCCAGTGACTGATCTCCCCAGTGATATGTCTAAAGCGACTGAGTGGGACAAAGTTTTGCTGTGATTCGTAAGGTATTGGTCGGCTAATTATCGAAAGTAGATTTCCAGGTCTTTCTTCCTGCTCTCTCTTACTCTGGGAGCTCTGCGGAAACCTGTTCACTATGGTTAACCCTGCTGGTATTTGAAACACTGGTGGGGCATAGTTTCCAGTATCACAGCCACATGCAATCCATCACAGTATGACACATTCACAGACAAGTTGTGGTGTAGAAGTTTAGGGACATAGACCAGTTCAGGAGAAAAGGCCCCTTGGTTGGGTTCCTGTAGAAGCAGAGGTGTGTCAAAAAATTACGTGCAAGTGCTTTGTTTTGGAGGTAAAGAAAACACTTTTATGTGAGTAAGGAAGTGAGATAAAGGAAGGTCATCCAAAAAGGTGTGCTGGCAAGCTACCGCAGTGGAACCCTGGAAAGGTAATTTTAAGGAGGGAACTCGGCAGACTGTGAATGGTACTGAATCACCCCACATGTGTGGCGGGGCCCACTGGCAGGGGGCGTCCTTTCTAACACTTCAGTCTGCCTGCAGGAGAGCATCCCAGAAACTTCAAGCAAAGAGCTACAGAAACCACTCATACTGACCCTATGCACAATAGAACAAAACGCTGCCTGGTCCTGCACCATGCCCACAATCATTTTATGCATATTGTAAAAAGAAAGAAAAATCAAAATTAAACCATTGGAGAGATTGCAGGGAGACTGAAACTATTTCACACTGCTGGTGGGAACGTAAAATGGTACAACCACAATGAAAAATTATGTGGTGCTTCCTTAAACAGCTAGAAATAGAAGCACTGTACAATCCAGTGATCCCATGCCTAGGAAGATATCCTAGGGAAATACGAGACATCCTAGAGAGAGACACATGCACACCCATGTTCATTGCCACGTTACTCGCAATAGTAAAAGATGGAAACAATCTAAATGCCCATCAACAGATGAAAGGATAAACAAATTTTAGTACATATACACAATGAAATATTACACAATAATAAAGAACCGTGATGAATCTATGAAATATCTCACAACATGGATGCATCTGGAAGGCGCTGTACTGAGTGAGGTGAATCAGTCACAAAAAGACAAATATAGTATGAGACCACTACTATAAAAACTCAAGCATGGGTTTACACACAGAAAAGAAAAAAAAACAATCCTGAATGGTTACCAAGAAAAGTAGGGGTAGAGGGGAAATCTCTAACTGGATAGTAGATAATTGTTAACTTTGGTGAAGGAAAGACAGCACACAATGTAGAGGAATTTAGCACAACTTAATCAAGGCAAAGTCATGGGCGCTTCCTAAATATAGCCAAATACCTTGAGAGACTGAAGTACTGGGACATAGGGCTAGGGACCATGGTCTTGGAGGACTCCTAGGTCAACTGGAATAATATGGTTCATAGAGGAAAATGTTCTACTTTCTACTTTGGTGAGTAGTGCCTGGGGTCTTAAAAGTTTGAGAGAGATGCATCTATTGGTCTAATCATGTTCAGAGCAAAAGAGAAAAAAGAGAATCAAAGACACAAGGAAAATATCAGCCCCAAAGACTAATGGACCACTTGAACCAGAGCCTCCACCAGCCTGAGCCCAAAAGAACTAGACGGTGTCCAGCTATCACCACTGACCACTTTAGAAAGATGAAGTAATTTGTTAAGTCACTGCTTTCCTCATGCCAGCTAATTTTGTCTCTGGTCCTCAGAATCATGGCATAAATCGCCCGTGGAAGCAGTCACCCTAATCAATCTTTGACCTCTAACTTGCATTGTTTCTGCTTTCCAGAGATGATTGTGGTGTGCTCGCTTCACCATAACCTGCTATCGCATCCACGCCTTGTACCTTAGTCTTTAGTCTTCCTTCCGCTTGTTCCTGGCTGGCTCAAATCGTTAAGCACTGGGCTACTGACTAAAAGGCTGGCAGTTCCAACACATCAGAGGTACCTCGGAAGAAATGCCTGGCGATTTACTTCTGCAAAACCAGTCCTTAAAAATCCTGTGGAGCGCAGTTCTACCCTGATGCACATGAGGGCTCCTTGAGTCAGAACAGGTGGCAACTCGTTTGACTTCTTTCTTTTTCTTCTTGTTTTAAAGTCTTTTGCTCCATAGAAGTCATGACCCACATTTACCAATATCTCTCCTAGTTGGTAGGTGGGCTGAATTTCATGTTAGGCCTTGAACCCTGTGCCGGTTAAGCTCAATTCCCAGGTTTTCTAACAACATAAAATATCTGAGACACCTAAATTCTTCAGATGAAGATACAAAGCAGGTGATTCCTCTGAGTGGCTAATTATCAGACTCTCCCACCTCCAAAGAAAGTTTTAAGGAACAGACTTCTGGGTCCAGTCCTAGATTTATTTGCTAGGTGGGAACTGGGAACTTCTATTTTGAAGAGTCCCTTGCATTCTACAAGTCAGACTAGCGTGGTGAGAACTCTCACCACTGTTCAGTAAAAACAATGAGAGATAAGTCACTGGACATTATGGATGTTTATAAAAAAAAATGAGTTTTAGGTGAATGCCGGGAACGAGCTTGTTTCTCACATGCAGTGTGATTCTCCGGAGAACAGGGTGGGGACGGCCTGTACCCAGAATTGTTGACCCATCGTGTCCTGGGGATACTTCCTGTGCCTGGTCTCCATCCTTGCCTGCTCAGCAGTCTACACAGCAGAGACCCTGACGGTAACCAGGCAACCCTAGAGTCACTCCTGGGCTCCCTGTGAGGATGGCCAGATAAAATACAGGATGCCAGTTTGGTGTGATTTTAGATCAACAACAACAATTTTAATTTTCTTTGTTTTAGTGTGTGTCCTATGCAGTACTGGGGATGTATTTATATAAAAGAAAATGTTTATACGAAATGCAAATGAAGCACGGTATTCTATATTTTTGTTTGCTAAATGCAGGGATTGAATTGTGTTTCCCAGAAATTATATGTAGCTGGTTGGGTAGGTCATGATTCCCTGTATTGTGTGATGTTCCTGTGTTGTGTGATATTCCTGCATGCTGTAAACTCTCTCTCTGTGATGCTAATGAGGGAGGATGGGCAGCAGTTGGATTGGTGGGGCAGGACCCAATGTAAAAGGCTGTATTGTCTTTCTTGACTGCCTTGAAGCAACCTCTTGGGATACAGAGGGAAGGGGAGAAAGCAGAGAGTTGGGGACCTTAAACCACCAAGAAAGCCATGCTGGGAACAGAGCATGTCGTTTGGAGAGGACCCTGGGGGTCCCTATGCCTGAGAAGCTCCCAGTCCAGGGAAAGATTAATGATAAGAACCTTCCTCCACACCAAAAGAGAAAGCCTTCCCCTGGAGC
This sequence comes from Heterohyrax brucei, assembly GCA_028571685.1. Classification (NCBI taxonomy): domain Eukaryota; kingdom Metazoa; phylum Chordata; class Mammalia; order Hyracoidea; family Procaviidae; genus Heterohyrax; species Heterohyrax brucei. The sequence continues at coordinate 67,795,835 of CM053156.1, forward strand.
TGAATTTGGACTCACAGCCCGCTTTTCTGTGAGAAAATACATCTCTCTTGTTACAGCCATCCACTTATGGCGTTTCTGTTACAGGAACACTAGATGACAAAGACATTGAATTTGGCAGCCTCCTGTCTGATACTTTCTCACACTGAAAAGCTTGAAATATTAACCAAGGGTTTTGTCCCTTTCCAGGAGGACATACTAAACTTCTGTTTCTGGGTGTCACTTATGGAGCCAGCAATGATGAGGAAGTTCCTTTTGAATAAATCTAGACTTCTACCAGGCTTCACAGTCACAGAAGCCATTCGGCACATTTATTTAGCACCTGTGACTGGCTTCTGCCTGGACCCCAAGTGTACCCCCAAAATAGAAGATGCTCAGCCTTTGGGGGTGTCTTGGGGGAAGAAGCTCCATGTTTCTCAAAAGACCAGGGTCAACTCAGCTAAACCAACTCAAGTTGTCTTTCCGTTTTGGGTTACTGGAAAGATGTATAACTCTTTTGTCTAAGGTGCATCCTACCTCACTTTGCATTGTGCGTATGAAACACAGAATCTCTGTGTAACTGATGGGTTGTTTTCTACTCTCAAGGAAGCCTTCATGTTTGTCATTTATTTATTCATTCAGGAAATCTTTTTTGAGAATGTGTTATGTGCTAATATATGGTATTCTAGGTGCTGGGGATGTCAAAGTCAAATTAAAAAAAAAAAATCCACAGCGTTTTGGAGTTAGTGCTATGGAGAAAATAAAGGCAGAGAGGTACAGCCTGCTGTTAGGGAGGGGATAGGACTGTAGTTTTAAGTATTGTTCAGGGAAAATGGTACTCAAAATTACCATGTATACAGCAATGTGAAGGAGAACTTTTAGGATTTTAAGATCTCTTTAGCCATTTTGGAAACCCTGGTGGCCTAGTGGTTAAGTTTTACGGTTGCTAACCAAAAGGTCAACAATTCAAATCCACCATGAGCTCCTTGGAAACTATGGGGCAGTTCCATTCTGTCCGATAGAGTCACTGTGCGTCAGAATTGACTTGACGGTAACAGTTTTTTTTTTTTAAATCATTTTGTTTAATTATTGTTCATTTTAAAACATAAACATTTACCTAAAAGGAAACACTTCATATAAAATCTTTCATTTGTCAAGATATCAAATTTGTAAAATGTTCTTGGAATATGCCACCCTTAACGTGAATATTCAGATAGTTCCACTTAGGAATACATAGCGCATTACAGTTGTTTCTAAATAATATTTGGCCATGCAGTGTCATGTTTCAAGTACAGGATCTGGAATGTAAACGCCTGGTTTCAAATCCCCTTTCTACCATTTCAAAATGATGTTACCTATGGCAGGTTGCTCTAACTTTCTATACCTCAGTTTCCTAATATTAAATGGGACTACTAGTTGCCACAGATTGTCCTTGCAAAGAATAAATAAGACAATGCACACTCTCTGTTACATAGAATATTCTTAATGATGTGCTGATAAGCTGCCTACCCAGAAAATAGTTAAGACCCTGATAGGTACCATTTTGCCAGTTCCCACGGTATAAATATCCCCACTGTGGTCAAACTCCATGCTATTCACATTCTGTTACTGAATGTGGAGTTGGTAAGAGATATGGTTTGGTTATGACATACTATACCATATTTCATACTACCATAGTAGCAATGGTATTTATTTCTAAAAATATGATGGTCTAAAGGAAGTATCTTTCTACTCTTTCATTGACAAATTAAGAATAGAGTTCTCAGCCCTGGCACTATATTAATTTTTTATTGTGCAGACTATCTTGTGTATTATAGAATGTTTACCAGCATCCTTGGCCTCTAACTAGTAGGTACCAGAAACAGCCCTTCTCTCCAGTTGGGGCAACCAAAAATGGCAACAGATCTTGCCAAGTGTCTCCTATTGGTCAAAATGCCCTGGCTGAGAGCCATGGCTTTAAGAGAAAGACCATAAGATATAATGCATATTTTTGGAGAAATATGTTTATACTTAACATTTTTAAAAGAAGGTGAAAATAAGATGTCCAAGTGGTTGCAAATACAAAGAAAAGAAAATTTATTTTTAGGGAACATAGACAAACTGAGGATTCAGCTAATTTTATGTAAAAAGGTGGCTAAGATGTTGTAGGCAGGAGGGAACACGGAGGACCGATGAAGCACTTGGGGTTGAATAGCTGTACGATGCCCATAGCGTAAACCGCCTGTTGGTATCTATCATGAATTGAATTGTGTTCCTCCAAAAATGTGTGCGGCAGTTTGGCTGGGCCAGGATTTCTGGGATTGTGTGTGCTGTAAATCCTGACTCTATGATATTAATGAGGGTGGATAGGCAGGAGTTGTTTGGTGGGGCAGGACTCTGTGTAAGACTGTTTTGTGCTTTGAGACAGTCTGTTGAGATACAAAGAAAAGAAGCTAGCAGAGAGAGTTGGGGATCTCATACAACCAAAACTCAGTACTGGAAGATGAGCCCATCTTTTGGAGACAAATGGGGTCCTTGCACCTCAGGAGCCCCAGTCTAGTGGAATATTGATGACAAGACCTCCTCCAGATCCAGTAAAGAAAGCCTTCCCCTGGAGTGGATGCCCTGAATCCGGACTTCTAGCCTACTGGACTGTGACAAAATAAATGTTTTCATTTTAAAGCCACCCATTTGTGGTATTTTTTGTTAAAGCAGCACTAGACTACTAAAACAGTACTGGACAGCTCTCAACTCCTACCTACCCTCTGCACCATTTTAGTGACTCTGAACAAGTCACTTAACCACTCAAGCCTCAGTCTCCCCATTCATGGAAAAATGATGAAGACTGATTTAAAAAGATCATGAACATGATATTCAAATCGTATAAATATTTACAGAAGGGGAACGGAAAGGTCCCTGTTAGCTCTGGGTTTTGAGGGCTAGGGTAGGGGCTGACAGAGAGAGGCGGCTCTGAGGCTGGGGTGGGCTGAGGAAAACAAGATGATAAAGTGCCTGCCCCGTCACACATGGCTACAGGTCACTGCTTGGAAATGTGAGAACAAAATGGGACCCAAGCTAATTAATGACTTTCAGGTGTGCTGGCCCGGCTGCCTGGCCACTGGGGAATTGTGCTGAGGCCCAGGTTCTGCTCTAGGACTGCCAAGACAAACATCCAAGCCCAGGGCAAACCAGCCCAGGCCAGGAATCAGGGGCTCCCACTAAACTGCATAGCACCCTGTGGCCGCCTATGCTGCACCTGACCCCTGCAGATACAACAAGCACCCCATCTACTGCCTCCCTGGATGCTGCCCAACAGCCCTACTCCCAGTCCTGCCCAGAACAGGAATGACACCACTGTTCCCCCTTTCTCACACTTATACAGGTCTCCATTATCAGCATACGTCCCAAGAAGATATTTGTCTCTTCCCAGCATTCAGCCAAGGTCAGCCTGTCTCAATCTGGCTGACCTATGCCATTTCAGGCTCACCACTGCAACTGTGCTATTTCTCAAACTGTTGATAAATTAGGGATAATTATCCTAACCCCAGTTCCACTCTGCTGTGGTTACAGTAAATAAACCAGAGTCTGTTTAAAGGAATTTTTTCCATGTGGTCAGCTCTTACATACTATCACCGCTTTGAACAGGGCCTGAATGTCACAGGACAGACGTATGGTAACAACTGCAGACATGCTTGGAGAGAAGCAGAATCTGACAGCTCACACTTGTCTAAAACAGGGGAGGCTGTAAAGGGACCCTGTGGAATGAGCAGTGTTGATTCCTTTTCCAGTTCTGCACATGTCTAAGGTTTTGTAGAGATCAGAACCTAACAGGAAGAATCTTGGTAACTTTTACTGTTTTTGAAATTCATTGATTTAAAAAAAAAGTTACAATGTTTCAGAAGTCAATCAACAGGGGAGTGTAGAGGCATGGTGAGAGGTAGGCACATTTTCACGTGTGTGTGTGGGTGTGTGTGTGTGTACGTGTGTGCATGCACAGAGTGCTTAGTAACTCTGGGGAATGGTCTTTTATGTTATCTTTCTTGAGAATGGCATTACAATCTATCTATAATTTTAGGGCTTCATCATTTCTCACTTAGAAGAGTTGTTTCTTAATCTTGTTTCAAAGCCCATCCAAATCCAATCTATGCATCAGATCACCTTTAGCCAAATTGTTCTAATGTACAAATTGGATAAAGCTACTGTCTTGCTCCAGATGCCCTGAATAAAGACCATCATCCTACATCATAATGTCCAAACTTCTCAATCTGGCCTTTATAAGCCATTCACAGATACGCTTTGCCTAGACTGCTCCTGCTTTTCAGTGCATTCTACATTTGGACCAGAAAGAATCACTGGGGCCATGCTGTATCGTTTCTTATTCTGATGTTGTCACACACCTATTCGTCTTATTGAAAGCATGCTCAGTAAGTATTTGTTTACTGAAAAACAAACAAACAAAAAACCCACTGATGCTGAGTAGATTTTGACTCGTAGTATCCCCATTCCACAAAGTAAAATTGCCCCATACAGGAGCACTTCATGGAGTCGAACTGCTAACCTTTTGCTTAGTAGATCTATCACTTAAACACTACACCACCAGGGTTTCCTCCCAAATAAAAGGAATATGAAAGTGTATATTTTTCCCCTTCTTATCCCTTCCCATGTCTCTAGGATTTTCAAGAACATTTAACTTCTCTCATGGAACCCATGTGATCGTAAGTCAAGGTTAGAGTAAGGGTCATTGAAAGGGTGAGTAAGCCAAACCTACCTCCTATTTTAGGATGAGGCATGCACACATCCAGGAGTCTATGCGTTGTAAAGAGTGGACTTTTCACTGTTTGTGGAATTCTGAAATTAATGGTCAAGAGGCCCAGGCTTAATGGGCTTGATAAAGACCATTCTCAGTCCAGTGCAGAAGACAGAGAAGCCTGCTGGAGCTTCTGTCCCTTATAGATTTGCCCCCAGAGCACCAGGAGCTTGATCACAACCAGCCTTCATGAAACTGGTTCACTGTCAAAAAAATTCTTTGATGGCAACATGCTCCTGGCAATGGCTAGTGACCAGAGTGCTTGGAATCTAAATCAAAGGCCAGCTCAGATGACCAGGAGCAAGGGGCTGGATGCAAAAGAGAACGCTGTCATTTCAGAGACTCAAGCAGACAGCATTAAGCTGTAATGTATCTATTGATTTAAGAAACTGTTTTTCCTAACTCAAAGAAGCAAAATAAACTTGGGAATCTTTTGGAAAATGTCTGGCCTGTGTCTCAGTTGTCTCAGATCTTGGTAGCCTGCGGGGCATGGAAGCCATTTCACTAGATTGACTAGAATGATTAAGTCACTGAGACCCCTCAATAACTGGGAGGTGTAACAAAAACAAGAGATGCTTCCAAACCTTCAGCTGTTGAAGGCTGAGAGATGTTTGCCTCTTATTCACATCCAAAGGCTGGCTAAATTTCAGGTTCTGACTGAACATGGAAAAGTTAGCTATCATCAGATGAGACTCCTGGAAGGAGACCAGATCTCTTCACTCATCCACATATAACCACTACAGATACATGGATTCAGTGAATTCTTTTGTGTGTGGCCTTTGTTGTCATGGTCTTGTAACTTCCAATCAGGTGATTTGGGTGGCACCATGTAATAGGATAATTGTAGGCTACCAAGTGGATTAATCAGTTTTGCCTTAAAAGAGAGCCAGTTCCAGAGCAGAGAGAAAGATCCCTCCACCACCAAGGAGGAACAGTCAGGAGCTGAGAGTGTATTCTTTGGCCCCAATATCCCTGAGCTGGAAGCAGGCAACCGGAAAAGCTGCAGGGAGAGAGAGCAGGGAGCAAGTTGTAATCCTTAAGACAGAGAGAAGTAGTGGTAGGGGAGACCTGGCAGCAGGAGATGACTCTGCGGGCTTCCTGGTCCGTGGAGACAGAATGCTGAATACTTTTCAGCAGAGGCTGAGGACCAGGGGGAGGCGTTCCTTACAGCGTGGGTGGGAAGAGGCTGCCCTAATGAAAGAACTGTATTTGGAGTGTTCCCGAGCCTGAATTGTAACTGTTATTTGCCTAATGCCCTATAATTGTGAGTGTGGTCTGTGAGTTCTGTGTGGCCATTGCCATAGATTATAAATAGCGGGGAAGTAGTACAGAGTACTGTGAGATGGTCAGTTGATATCAGAGCTGGTCAAGATGGAGAGAAGGCATGTGTGACCTCTGCCTCTTAAAAATCAGCCTTGGGATGTTGATCTTGGTTCTTTTTTCCCCTTGTGAGGTTAGAAGAGGTCAGACACTGCCCCGTGCCATTTTTACAATGGATAAAGCAAGATTTGAATTCAGATCTCCTTAACATCAGATCACACACTGACTGCATCCTTGTCCTTCTCTAAATTCCCATTGCTGTGGGACTCCAAAGGAAACTTTCATGCCCTATAATAATTATACCCAATTATAACTCTGAAGGTTGTATCTTTCTGCCTTGGGTTGATTTTAATATGACACAAGAGCTGGAAGTCCCTCTTATTCATTTAATTAATTAATTTATTTTAATGGTCTAAATTCAACTCCACTAAACAAATCAATTCAGCACCTGGCCTGAAATTTACAGTTTACCCACCAACACTATGGCTCAACAGGATGCATTAAGAGGCTAGTTAAATACCAAATGCAGTATAAATCTCAGCCTTATAGGTGTGCTGAAAACATAAATAGCTTCCAAAGAGCTTTGATCAATACCAAGATATATGTGCACACTGAAACTATGCAAATAATTTAAATTTTAAATTAGCTTGTCTTTAGGCACCCCACACCCCCATAACCTGGGCTCTGCCCATTTCTGTTAATGGCACCAAATTTGCAATATCTAAATGTTAGTTTTGAATTTTTATTAAGATAATAAAATGGGATTTAGGACAGAAGCAAGGCCAGGGCTGTAACCGACAAAGACCCAAAGAAGGAGGTCATGGGGAATGAAAGGAAGGGTGTGGCTGATAGACATCTGGGAAGATCCAAACAGGTGGCACAGAAGAAAGGGCAGGTGGCAAATTGATATTGAGAAAGTCTGGGAGGAGTTTGAAGGTCTCACATCATGCAAAAAGGTGTCTTGGCCCCATCTTCCAAGCCTTGCTGTGATGGGAAAGAGCTTACCTCAGCTTTCTCAACTACTGAGACAGAAAAGGCAGCCGCCAGGGTATGAGCACAGGTCCATTCTGATGAATTTCCCTAGTTTGATTGTTGCTTTCAGAAGCCACCACTGCTCAGATGTCTGCTACGCAACCAATCTTTAAGACCTCTGTCCAACTTTCTAAGAATCTCTCCAGTCTTTGTCCCTCTACTTGCAAAGCTTTTCCTTTGTAGAGTCTTTGAGTAGAAAATCTCGAAGCCCTTGTGAAGATGAGGCCTTACTATCTCTAAAATGAGTCAGTGCACTAGCCTCCTGAATGTTCCACCTGCTGTCAGTGGCATCAGTAGAGTTCGTGGCAATCTCTCATCACCAAGGAGTTCCTCCTATACTGTTTTCGCCGTTAGGTGCTGTTGAGTTGGTTCGACTCATAACAACCCTATGCACCATACAACGAAACCATGCCTCATCCGGCACCATGCTCACAATTGTTTTTACACTTAAGTTGCAACCACTGTGTCAATCCATCTTGTTGAGGGTCTTCTTCCATTTTGCTGACCCTCTACTCTACCAAGCATGATGTCCTTCTCCAGGGATTGATCCCTCATGACAAAATGTCCAAAATATGTGAGACACAGTCTTGCCACCTTTGCTCCCAAGGAACACTCTGGTTGCACTTCTTCCAGAACAGTTTTTCCTTTGGCAGTTCATAGAATACTCAATATTCTTCTCCAATATCACAGTTCAAAGGCGTCAGTTCTTCTGTCTTCCTTATTTATTGTCCAGCTTTCACACGCATATGATGCTATTGAGAATACTATGGTGTGGAGCAGCCACAGCTTAGTCTTCCAGGTGACATCTTTACTTTTCAGCATTCTAAGGAGGTCCTTTGCAGCATATTGTCCCATTGCAGTGAATCTTTTGATTTCTTGGCTGCTCCTTCTATAGGTGTTGATTATAGAACCAGGTAAAATGAAATCCTTGACAACCTCAGTGCTTTGTCTGTTTATCATGAAGTTGCTTACTGGTCCAGTTGTGAGGATTTTTGTTTTCTTGATGTTGAGAGGCACAATCCTTACTGAAGGCTTTGGTCTTTGATCTTCATCAGTAAGTGTTTCAAATTCTCTTCAATTTCAGCAAGCAAGGTTGTGTCATCTGTATAACCCACATTGTTAATGAGTCTTCCTCTTTTCCTAATTCTTTGTTATTCTTCATATTGTCCAGATCCTTGGATTATTTGCTTTGTATACAGATTAAAAAGGTATGGTAAAAGGATACAACTCTGATGCACACCTTTCCTTTAAAGTATGCAGTGTCCCCTTGTTCTGTTTGCATATCTGTCTCTTGATCCCTATACAGATTCCACATGAGAACAACTAGGTGGTCTGGAATTCCTATTCTCTGCAAAGTCAGCCATAATTTGTGATGATCCTATAATAGACCACACAAAATCTTCACTAGTATTTTTTGTACTAATGTTATTCATAAACTGCAATCCCTGTCTATTACTCCTTGCCTTGAATTAATACTTCATTCTCAAAATAGTTACTGATACAGGCTCACAAATTCTAGTTGCCACAATGTAGTAGCTAAAGCACCAGGAATTTGGACAAAATCAATGACCATAAATACACTGGCAGCATTGAAAACAGCAGTGCTTGCTTGTGATGCCTGCAGGTGAAACCCCATGATTCAAAGCATCTATGTAACTGGGTAATAACGACAAACTCTAATTTTTTTTATTAAGAAAGATGAAAACTAAATCTGTTGAGTTGGTTCTGACTCGTAGTGACCCTATAAAACAGAGTAAACCTGCCCCACGTTGTTTCCAAGGAGCTCCTGGTGAATTTGAACTATTGACTTTTTGGTTAGAAGCTGTAGCTCTTTACCTCTATGCCACCAGGGTTTCCAGAGAACATTAGAAGGTTCACAAAGTAAATTAGCGTAGAGGGTTAGCCTCATAGGTATATTGGTACATATAACCTGGACTGACATCTAGTAGAACATGAAATTCTCAAATAATATCATTAATATCATGTGGAAGTAAAATTTTTCTGAAGGTAAAATAATTCAAAAGCAGTACAACAGTGCATTGATAGGGAACTGCCAGAAATTTAAGCAAGTTTCAGAAGAGGATGTACAATGAAGGACCTCACTGCTTATGTCAGATGAATCTTGGCTGAAAGCAAAGAATACCAGAAAGATGTCTACCTGTGTGTTGTTGACTACATAAAGGCATTAGACTATGTGGATAATAACAGATTATGGATAACAGTGCAAAAAATGAAGGTCCAGAAACCTTACTTGGGCTCATACAGAATCTGTACATAGATCAAGAGGTGTCATTCAAAAAAAAAACAAGGGAATACTGAGTGGTTTAAAATCAGGAAGGTACGTATCAGCGGTGTATCATTTCACACACTTATTCCACTTGAATGCTGAGCATATACTTGGAGGTGAACTATATGAAGAACAGGGTATCAAGATTGGAGGAAGACTCATGAACAACTTTTGATATACAGATGACACAGTCTTGTTTGCTAAAAGTGAAGGAGACTTGAAGTACCACTGATGAAGTTTAAAAACCAGAGGCTTCAGTATGGATTTACACCTTGACATAAAACCAAGAAACCAAATCCATGGGTCAATTTTGGTTCATAGTGACCCTATGGGGCAGAGAAAAGCTGCCCCGTTGAGTTTCCAAGGAGCACCTGATAGATTTGAATTGCCAACCTTTTGAATAGCAGCCGTAGCACTTAACCTCTATGCCACCAGGGTTGCCCCTCAACATAAAAAAAGCAAAAATCCTCACAATTGGACCAAAAAGCATTATCACGAGAAATAAAGTAAAGACTGTAACTGTCAAGGATTTCATTTTCTTTGGATCCACAAACAACACCCCTGGAAGCAGCAGTCAGGAAGTTAAAACTGCTTTGGGCAAATTTGCTACAGAAGACTTCTTTAAAGTGTTATAAAGCAAAGATGTCACTTCGAGGACTACAGTGTGCCTGACCTAAGTCAAGGTATTTTCAATTGCCTCAGAGGCATCCAAAAGCTGCTGTTGGCAAACAGTATTGAATATACCATGGACTGCCAGAAGAATGAATAAGCCTGTCTTGAAAGAAATATAGCCAGAATGGAGAAGAACCTCACGCTTGGTGAAACAGCCACCCAGTGGAAATGAAGACCATCCATAAGACACACTGACACAGTAGCTACAACAAAGGCTCAACCACAGCAAAAACTGTGGGGGCCATTCGGGACTTGTTATCATGTATGTAGGGTAAACATGAGTTGATGGTATCTAATAACAACAACAATATATGGCTAGGTTTACAGAAAATGCTTTTGTTACCATCAAATCGATTTTGACTGATAGCAATCCTATAGAAGAGTATAGAATGCCCCAGAAGGTTTTCAAGCAGTGCCTAGTGAGTTTGAAATGCTGCCATCAGTGTTTCTGCTGAAACATTGTACAAAATTTTAGCAATAGTCCTGTTGGTGTTACCCGCTCTCATAATGTCATAATGTCATTCCCGGCATGCACCCCCCCAATAGTGAGACCACTGCCTATTGTTATCCTTCCCCCTTGCAACCCAAAAGTGACCATGTGCTCTCCTGTATCTTTGATTCTGCAAGGGCCTAGGATAAAGTTGAATTGAAACCCTAGCCCTTGTGACTTCTCCTTGCTCAACCCCTAAGCACCCTGGAGTCTGGCCGAATCCCCAGCATTTGGGAGGATGCCGCCCCATGCACGTTTCTGTGCCCTCACACACGTTTTCTCCTCTGTCATCTCTCATGACCCAACAGTCAGGCCAAAGGTCACTTTTTCATGAAGCTTTCCAAGACTATTCCAGGAAGTAAGATCCTGTATGTCTCCAGGTACATCCTAACAGGTCTCCTGCTGTTATTTCAGGTTTCCCAGACTCTTTTACAGTTACTTGTGTTGGTGGCTCTCCTGTCCCAGTGCACTGATTCTTTGAAGGCAGGGGCTTTTTGATGTGGTCATCTGTTGAGCATTTACTATTGCTGATTTCAGTGTCATAAGCAGGTCTGCAGGAGCTTTAATGGTGCAGTGGTTAAGCACTTGGCTGCTAACTGAAAGATTGGTAGTACACACCTTCCCAGGGGCTCCATGAGAGAAAGATCTGGTGGTCTGCTATCATAAAGATTACAACCTAAGACCCCTACGGGGGATCTTCAACTCTGTCACTTGGGATGCTATGAGTCAAAATCTACTAAACGGTACCTAACAACACAACAGGTAGATTTAGGCAAACTGGATGAGCAGAGGGTGTAATGTGATGACTCACAGCTACAGTAGAGAAAATCCCAAGATGCATTATAATAATAATGACATGCTTTTTTCTTAATTCTTCCTGTGCATAAATGGTATTTCAGACACTGAGTTATTTATTCCTCACCTAAATCCCCTGAGGGGGATATTTTATTCACGCTTTTCAGATGCCAAATGAGACTTAGGGATGTTGATTGAGTTGCCCAAGGTCTTACAACTAACATGTGAAGTGGTGATCAGAACTTCACACTTACTCTGCCCGGCTTCTGTCTGTGTATTCTAAGCCACTGTAGAAATATCCACTCTTTGATGGGAGAAGCTGATCCAGTGGTCTGTACTTGACTGTCTCTGAGGCTGAGCTTGCAACACATTTAGGAATTACATAGAAGGGATTGTGTTGGAGTCCACAGAGTGTCTCTCTCCAGTTGGGTTTACAAGCCTGTCTTCTCCGGGAGGTCAACAGTTCAAATCACTTAGCCGTAAAAACAAAACAAAGGGAACTTCTACGACTTTAGGACCCAACACTTTGTTTGTAGTTCCAGACTAAGCACCCTTACTATCAGAATTGTGTCCTTCCTTTCCCTGGGACAGATTTTCAAGCAGAAAATTAGTCTTAACTAATTAGAGATAATGATAACCCAAACCACTACTCATTACTGCAGAGTCAATCCCAACACATAGCCACCCTGTGGAACAGAAGAGCATGGCCCACTGGGTTTCCAAAGCTGTTTCACCACAGAGTGGCCTGCTGGTTTTAACTGTTATCTTTTGAATAGTAGCTGAGTACTTAACCACAGTGTCTCCAGAATCCTTGGAAATAATTATATAGATCCTTAATTTTTCCATACCCTTGATTTGGAAACCTTGGTAGTATACTGGCCACTAACCAAAATGTTGGTGATTTGTATTCGCCAAGTGTTCCTTGTTCTTTGGAAACCCTATGGGGCAGTTCTACTCTGACCTATAGGGTCACTGTAAGTTGCGATTGACAGCAATGTGATTTTCCTTGCGGGGAGGAAGGGAGTTGATTTGGAAGTCAGGATTTCAAAGCAGCTGGCAAAGATGACAGTGTCATGTAGACACTCTCCCCAGGCAGTTCAGGCAGTTCACCGACTGCTCTTCCTAAGAAGAGAGTTTGAGTAGAAAATTCTACACCACAGTCTGTGCAGAGGCCCATTCTCTCTGCTCCTTAACAATGTCTAAATTGACATCTAATATATTAATTAGATGCCAGACCCTGTCCTAGGCACTGAGGTGACAGTGGCCAATGAGAAGCAAAAGCTCTTAAAATCCTGGAACTCACATTATACTGAGAGAGGGAAGAAATAACCAAGGAAATAATTACCAAAAATAAAAGAGTTTTGCATTGGAATAACAGTATGAAAGAGAGTACTAAACAGCAGCGGGAGTCAATAGTGGAGGTGGCATGGCTTTAGATAGTGTGATCAGGGGAAGTGTTTTAGAGGAGGTGTGATATGAGCAGAGGCCTGAAGGAAGAGAAGACAGGCATTTGAGGATGGTGGCATAGGAAATCAGAAGATAAGAGTGGAAGCCACAGGGTAGAAGAACATGTGTGTGACTTAGTGGGCTCAAGATGGCACAAAGCAGGTCTCTGAAATTTCATTCTGAACACCACGGTACACGTGCACTGAATAATCTACAACATGGCTTTCTTTCCCCTCTGTCTTTACTTCTATGAGCTAAGCATGCTCTTATCGCTGTGTTCTGTTTTGTCCCTGGTTTTCCTGGAAGCTGAGACTATTCCATGAGAGAATTCTCTTGGCTCCAAGTCACAAAAGAAACTCACCAATATGGGGAGGACCCTAACTTTCCAGCCATCCTGTAATAAACTGGATTTCTGATCCTGGCCTGCAATGAACAGGAAAGCAAAGCAATTTCCCCAGGTCCACAGCCACCCTTCTTTCATTAGCATCTTAGTGAGAAAAGTAAATTAAATTTCACAGGGAAATACTGATCTCTTCTGCTTGGGTGGTCCTAAAGTCAAATCCAAATCCATTGCCACTGAGTTGATCCTAACTCACCATAGTGACTTGACAGGACAGAGCAGAACTTGACCATAGGGTTTCCAAGTCTGTAAATTGTTAAGGAAGCAGACTTGCACATCTTTCTCACATGGAGTCGCTGGTGCGATTTGGTTAGCAGCTGAGTGCTTAACCACTGCACCACCAGGTTCTTTCTTTTTTTTTTTTAAATCTTTTTCTTTGGTGTATGATTTAAGGAGCCCTGGTGGTAAACGGATCAAGAGCTTGGCTGCTCACGATGGGTGACACAACGTACAGTCCCTGACATAACACTAGAAAAAGAGGTGTGTAGCTCAAGGACTTTATTAAAAGACAAGAATTGATGGTCCAAGAGCCTGGAGGGCCCCCTGGGAACATGGCCTCTAGACCTGCTGCTGGCCCGGACCAGAAACCAGTACTGGGGTCAACTCTTCAGACAAGAATGGACTGGACTCAGGGATACAGTATGACCTCAGGGTGTGCGTACTTTATGGTTCCATATACATTTATAGGAGGCTGTCCTACTGGTTCTTCCTAGATGCAAGAGAACAGGGTGGAGAGGAGGCACAGGTGCTCTTTAAGAGGAATGTAGAACTACAGAGTGAAAGGGGGAATGTGTCAGTGGGTAAGGAGAGCAGACGGAGCTTCAGACAGGCAAAATTGATTTGGACTGTATCCTTTCACTTAATCACAATTTAAAAAAGAGCTTGGCTGCAAACCAAATAGTTTGTCAGTTCGAATCCACCAACCACTCCTTGGAAACCCTATGGAGCATTTCCACTCTGTCTTATAGGGTTGCTATGAGTCAGAACTGACTCAATGGCAGTTAACAACGAGAATATATGGTTTAAAAGAAATCAGGAAAATCTCTTTGGAGAAGGTGGCCTAAGAAGATACACAAAGTCAGTTGGGCCAAAGGAGAAAGACGTATATTCCTGAAAGAAGAAGTAGATTAGGAGAAACCCTGGTCTGAACCCTCAAGGTTTTGATTAGCAGGCCATGGCTTCACTAGCATGCCACCAAGTCCATACTAGTCGAACATGGTAAATATGCTATTCAGACTTGAAGTGCAAGCAATATTCTGTTCTTAAAGACATGTTCCATTGTCCTCCTCCCAGCTTAGCAACTGTGACTATTTAATAACTACTATTATTGATAATGCTAATCACTTATAACTGCTAGGCAATGTCAGCAGTGCAGCAGCGAACAGGCAAGCAAGGAGCCAGGACAGCTGTCTCAGGCCTCGGAGCTGCTGTTTGCTCTGCACCAGGAACCCTCCAAAGCTTTGGAGTTGTCAGCACAGATTCCACGGGGGAGCCAGCAACACCCTTAACTTCCTCAGGCCTCTCTGAAACCCAGCCAGGGAGCAGGCACTCAGCTAACACTCAGACAGCTCCCGGGGCCTCCAGCCCTGGGCACAACGCCCTCACTGTGGAGACGGAAAACAGGGAGGCCCTTCTGACTAGAAGATGCCTCATTGCTCCTGACACCTCTGACTTAAAATCCACCATCACTGTCAGTCAGCATCTATCCTGCCAGGCATGACGCAGAGAGAGAGGAGAGGAGTCAGAAGGGAAGGAGCCTGCGGTAGAGGAGAGAGCCTGGTAAAAGGAATCAAGGACCCACTTATGAGAATCCTTGGGAATGCTGGAGCTAAAAGCAGGGCTGCCTGGAATCAAAGGAGAGCCCACAGCACAGCCTAGCAGGCCCGCGACTTGCAGGCCTTGTTAAGCCTTGATCTCCCTCCTCAGCCTTTGACCCCTAACCACAGCCCCTGGCTGAGGGAACGCTACCTCAGAACATTAGGGCCTGTACAGCCTTCCAACAAGAGGCCTCCCAGTGGGTGTCTTGTAAATCTTAACTGTTCCCCCAAATTGTGAGATAAAGACACATCAAGAAAAAAAAATCGCTCTTTTTTCTTCAACTCCCTTTCAGTCCCTCAGATTACATCAAGGACAAAGCATTGTATTATTTGTAGAGTGTGAATCTGAAACACTTAACCCTTTGCCAATCACCCTTTTAAACAAACAGAGTGCATTCTTTGTTAGGAAACACATCCAGCTCAAATGTGACAAAAAATGTTGGAGTTTTCACTGTACTTGCTTTCCAGTGAACTGTTGTTTAGGACAGGGCATCTTGGTTGCCTCTCCGAATACATAAGGATATAAAGTTTCTGTTTGAATTTTTGTACTTGAAGTTTTCTGAAGTGAAAGGAAATAATGCCTTAGCCCTTCACAGATTGCCAAAGGCCCTGAGGAGCTGCAGGATTGGCCAGAGAATGGGTAGGGAAACAAGGCCTAGAGTGGCCAACCCAGCTCTGAGTACTCTGGGAAGGTTCTGGAGACCCGAGAGCCAGTCTTGAAATTGCCCAGGAGAGACCTGGCTCCGGGCAGCCGGCAGGGCCCCCTGAGCAGCAGCCTTTCCCAGAGCAAACATCCGTCTCTCTCCTCTTTGTCCTTAATGACCACAGCCAGGGGGGAGCAGCTTTAACTTCCAAGGAGGCTGTTTGTGTCCAGCCTGTGCGAGAGTCTTAAATTGGCATTCCACATCATAATAAAAAAATTCCCAGCAATTATTAAAAGATTCTTATCTCTTGCTCCCTACGTGGATAATGAGGTCCTTCTCTGCTGGACTGAGACAGGCTGTCTCTGCTCTCACTTAATGAAATGGGACCATGTTTGCAAATGAGCCTGCCCCAGCTCTCCCTTTAACCTCTGCTTGTCGAGTTGTACATCAAACCGACTGGCTTCTGTCTTTCCTTATTAACAGCCTGTAATCTTAGCAGGACCCTTGCCTTGGCACTTCCTCTCTGAATGCACAGATCTGGCTTTCTCTGGACATTAACGACACGGGGGGTGACTTTGTCTTTCTGGGGGTGAAGTTTTAGGGGATCCAGTGTGCCTGGTTATATCAAACAAGAAGGCTACAGAACAGACCAGAGAGAGAGAGAATGCACATGCGTTTTGGTTGAAAAATCACTTCTAGTTCCTCCCTGGGAGACATGGGTGCTAGAAACCAGATTTAGTGATGATCTGACTTAAAGGACCTGCAGCTGTGTTTTCCAAAGATTCATTGCATTTCCCAGACCCAAATCCTTCCTCGGGCAGGACTGGGTCAGCTGGGTCATCATAATAAAAGGCACTGTGTCACGCTTTTCCAAATCATTCCTCTTGGGCTCCGAGGGACTTTCCTTTATATTGACCCTATTTCAATAAACACCTTTGAAATATGGATAACTCTTAAGAGGAGTGTTTGACTGATTTTCCCTAAAGTTTCATTGCCATCCTCCCCCTTTGCCCTCCCTCCCCCCGGGGAAGAAGAAAGTGGTGAACGTGTATAGAAGGGGCAATTTTACGGAGCAGATTGGTCCATTCTGACCCTTCTGTGGTCAGGCTGTCATTTTCATAAAAGGGGAGGTAATAGACTCTTTGTTCCTAGTGGAGGTTGGGTCTGTCTATCCTTTGGGTGAAGCCGGCCAGGACTCTGGCTCAGAAATGAAGATGACTTAAAATGTAGACATCCATCGTTATAGAAGAGCTTACCCAGACTCTTTCGGACACTACTCCAGTTCTATTCAGACTGCGTGTGACAACTATCTGTGCCCCAAACCTTAGTGGTTTTAAATAACAACCAGCTTATTATACCTCATGTTTTCACAAGTGAAGAATCCAAGCAGGGCTTCACTGGGCTATTCTGTGCCCCCTCCCTTGCCCCGGCATTAACTGGGACCTCCAGCTGGTATTTAACTGGTGATGGAGAGGTCTGAAGGTCCAAGATGACTTTGCTCCCATGTCTGATACCACGGAGGGAACATCCAGAAGAATGCCTCTGCTAGATGTTTCTACCTCTACATGTAGACTCAGGGCCTCTTCAGTGCTCTCTTTAGTGGGTACTTTACTTACGTCATGGCTCAGAGCTTCTGGGGCTGGTGTCCCCAGACACAGGAAATGGAAGCTACTGGTCTGTTACAGGGTGGGTCTGTGCCCTGGCACTGTGTCACTTTTGCTACGTCTGTTGGTCTCAGCCATCACAGAGTCAGTCTGGATTCCCGATGAAGGGATATGTCTTAGAAGGGAGAAGTTTGATTCCTAGTCCACTTTCCTTTTCCCACCGCCTACAAAGAATAGTTCCAGTGCAACCAGAAATGCCTGTAAGAGGGGTTGGAAGATTTTTGAAGTTGTGATTGAACATTAATGCCTTAAAAGTAGCTAAAGCCCTCAAATGAAGCCAACCTGACTCGTTCTCGTGTGAAGTCAAGTTCAGAAAGTGAACTTCACAGGCATCTCACTTTGGTTATTCATGGATGTTAAGAAAAACTAAATCTCCAAAAGAGATGGAGAACCTGAGGGCCAGACTTCATCTTGGATACTTGTCAAAGAAATTTAAAGTGAAGACCTTGAATTGGTGTCATTCTTCATTGCCAGTTACCCACACTGATGGCATCTTACAGCGGGGGAAACAGTAAACTAGCGTCAGTGGTGGCACTCCCGCCCAGCCAAGCCCACCATGAACTTTAGCTTTCTTGAGGCACACCATGGGGCTAAGGGGGAGTCACAGAAAGTATGGCTACCGCGACTTGCCCGAACGAGCAGAGCCTTTTTCAGAAATTTGAGTGGTGGCATTGCGTCTTTATTAAGGCTCTCTTCTGCAGATTGAAACGTTATCGTATGCCACAAACTTACCACCCAGGTCTTCTGGGGATCCAGAAGGAGTAAGCTCTTTCTTCTTACCAAGGAAGGAATACTAGGCTACCTCTTCAGGCCTGTGCTCCTGTCCCCATTACTGTCATCCAAATGCAAGCACCTCTGAGTGCTAAAGTTGAGGTACATTGGATGTCAGTTCCCCTTCTAGCTTTTCCTAGCTCGGCACTTGTAACCCCCATTCCTCCTGATTATCTACTGAGAGGGTAGATTACATTCAACGGTTTCCAAACCTCACTATGCACAAACACAATCCTGAAAATTTCAGAAAATTCTTACTCCTAAAAGATCATGATTCAGGGGGCCTAGTTCAAGTCTCAGGAATCTGTAAGTCCCCAACTTCTCCTTGGTGATATTGCCACGAGCCAGATTGGGAATCACTGGTTTGTGCCCTAATAAATGTATTATAAATAGATATATATAAATAAAATAAATAGATATATTTTATTAACTCCAAGCTGTGCTGGGTCCACATTTCAAAGGGATGGGGCCAATTAGCCCTCTCAGTCGGTAAGACCAGCTTGGTGATTGAAGAGGCAAAGACTCAGGGTGTGTTTTCTATACCCAGAGCTTGAACTATGACCTTAGCCAGCTGCCTTGCAAATGCCATTGGTCACCAGGGCAACCTAGCCAGGGAAGGTTAATGGTTCAGAGCAAATGGATCCTCAGTATTGGTGTGAGTGGCAAAGAGAAAGCTGACTGTCTAAGCTAACAACAGGTTTTAGAGAACCGGTTGCTTCCGAACAATGTCATCCTTTTATTCTTAGGATTCATATCAGAACTAGATGCCTCTTTGGCTCTTTGAGTCAGATTTAAGACTTTCTGCTAAGCCAACAATATGTCTATAATCCAACACATTTCTCCAAAGATATCTTTGTCCAAGTCAACATGAAAGAATGCATCCATGGACATGCTGATTAATTAAGATACCAGCTCTGAATTTAAAGGTCTTACACGGAATCTTGGCTTTACTGTTTGTGAGCTGTCTGTGTACAAGCAAGTTAATTAGCTTCTCTGAGTTTCACTGTCCTCATTCTGCAAAACGTTGATCAAAAATAGATCTATCTTGTTCTGACGATAAGAAAGAACTTTCAAAATACTCAGCACAGTGCCTGGTAAATAGTGGGCTTCGAAAAACTGGCTACTGGTATTACTATTTTTAACAGCGACAAATCACTGTATCATGTGACTCTCTCTGAGATCTCCCCTTCAGTGCAAGTCACTGCCATACCTCCAACTGGCCTGGGCATAACGGGCACACTTGTGCAGCGTTTTCCTCTCCCTTATCTTCTTTCCCATCTCACAGTCATCATCCCAATATTTCTTAAATCCAGCCCATCATTCTCACCATCCATAAGATAGCTGTCCAGCTACGTCTTCATCATCTTTGCCCACATCCCTGGCACTGCCCCAACTTATCTCCCCTTCAGCAACCTCTCCTCCTGTGATGTTCCCCAATTTAGTCCACAGGGATCCTTCTAAGTTACAAATTTTAATAACTCACTCTGCTTACAGATTCTACTGGTCTCTACCAGCATGACACCAAGTTCAAAGCTTTTGCTCGGTATACAAAGGCCTGCACACCTTGCCCCAAACTTTCCTCTCACCCCACCCTTATTACTTTCTCTTGTATTATGTTGTTTATTTGCCTCATGGAGACCCACATGTGCAGAGTAGAACTACTCCAGGGGGTTTTCAAAGCTGTGGCCTTTCAGAAACCAATCACCAGGCTTATCTTCTGAGGTGCTTCTGAGTGGGTTTGTGCCACCAATCTGTCACCTACTGTTGATTACTTGCCATTTGTGCCACCATTAGAATTTTGTGACTATATGGATGCCCTTCTGCAGTTCTCGCCGCAACGTTTTCCTTCCACTCAAGACATCCATCACGTCCTTTTCTCAATGGAAAGGCTCAGTGATCCAGTCTGAATGTCAGAGGTCCCTCTTTGATGCCTTCAGTTGAAATCAGTCCCTTCTTTGATCCTATACATCCCACATTTAAGGACTTACCTAAAAATTATATTGCTGGTCATTTGCTAGTTATTACATATGTATATATAAAACTAACCCATAGGGTTTCCAAAGTGTGACTGATCTCTTTGAACTGCTGACCTTTTGACCTTTTGATTGATAGTCATAGCTCCCAACCACTGCATTACCAGGCCTCTGTATATATTATATGTCTATATTGTATCTATATCTACCTATCTGTCTCATCTGACACTTCTATAAAAATTCTCTAGGAGAAATTTATAGAAGTTCCTAGGAGTGACATTACTGGGTCACCAAGAATATATGCATTATGTTAAATCTGGACAAACTTGATACATTTTCTTAGAAAATATTACATCAATGTTATTAGTAGATCGAGGAAATTTGATTCCATATTGTGCATTATTACTGTTTAAATATCACTTTGCTGGGTTAAAAATCATTACTCTCTTTCTACTTCATTTCTTTGTTTACGAGTAACATGAAGCATTTCTCATAACTTTATTGAATCTCCTGCCCCATGGACTGCTTTTTTCAGATAATTCCTTTCCAAAATAAGGATTCCAGCAAAGGACTCATCCTGACTGGTTTGGGGATCATTACAAGGTTTCAAGGAAACCTACGTTATTAGCACCCTGCAGATTGCCTTGCATGTTTTATTATGATTCGTGAGGAATGATTGATCATAATCAAAAAATTAATCACTAATCATCCCTGGTAATTAAGTCATAATCATATTTGCATATATATGATAATTTATGCAACCTTTAGAGAAGGAGATTCAGATGGAAGTTATTGATTATGGAAGATGTGTCAAAGGTATCAGTTTCTGAGCTGGTGATTTTTAATGCAGTGTGACTGAATTGTTAGCAGTTCACTGGGCCAAAGAGTGCAGACTGGGAGGGTGAAGTCCATGGGATGGCTGGAATTTTCTACCCCATCAGCAGGGCAATTTACCCTCATCCACCATTTCACCAATGGGGCATATTCATTTCTAAGTAATCTCACTTGTCAGAGGAAAATAGGAATGGTTCAGAGCAGATCTAGTTCCCCTGCTCAAAATAGTGTTCAATGACCCAAAACCAAATAAAATGGATATGAAAGATCAACATTATGAGCTGATTTTGGTTAAGGTCAGCAATTTTTTCTGCAAAGATCCAGAGAGTAAATATTTGCAACTCTGTAGTCCATACGGTCTCTGTCACAATTACTCAAGTTTGCTGTCATATCTCAGAAACAATCACCCCCAAAAACTAAATCCACTGCTGTTCGGTCCATTCACAGTAACTCACAGTAACACTACAGGACAGAGCAGAACTGCTCCGTAGAGTTTGCAATGAGCACCTGCTAGACTCGAACTGCCGCTCTTTGGGTTAACAGCTTTAGCACTTAACCACAATGTCACTAGGGTTTCAGAGACAACATAAAATCAATGTGCGCAGTTGTGTTTCAATACAACTTTATTTATAAATCTGGCCCACTGAACAACAGACCACAGATTGCTGACCCCTGGTTTAGAATGTGGTAGAGTTAAGTGACAAATCTCAGTGTTATTAATAAACGACCAAGAATTTTGGAGTTAAACTGTGGCCAAAAATTGATCCCTCCCTTCCATCATCTTCTCTCTTTCTTCCTCAGTCTTTTGTTTTTCTTTTTTTAAATTGCTGGATGATATGAAGAGAATACATAATGTCTCTGTATCTCAGTTTTCAAATCTATAAAATGGTAGTAATAATTGAACTATAACAAAGAGTTACTGTGAGAAGTAAATTAAATTTAAAAATTCTAGAAAACACAGAAGTACACATGCAAGTTCTGAAAATTAAGTTAACGAACCTACCACTGTACACTTACATTGGCAGCACTGTACAATCAACTCAATAAAGAAGGTTTCATAACCTTGGTATATCAGTGTCTCACAGCTGTGTTTATGTTGATGTGTGGTGGTGTCTCGCTGAGTGATTTTCATTATTTTTGTTGCATGCTTTTGTGTGCTGTCACAAGAATGTCAGAGCTTGAATTAGAACAACGAACAGACATTAAATTTCCTGTTAAACTTGGCAAGAGTGGACGTGAAATCAGGGACATGTTAGTCAAGTTTTATGGGGATAATGCCTTGAAGAAAACAGGTGTGTACATATGGATTAAGTGCTTTTCTGAGGAGAGAGAAAGCATCACTGATGAAGAAAGGTCAGGGCAGCCTGTAACAAAAAGAACTGATGAAAACATTGCAAAAATTTGTCGAATTGTGCATCAAAATCATCAGCTGACTGTGAGAAGCATAGCAGACTAAGTAAACATTGACAGAGAAGCAGTTATGAAACTCTTAACTGAAAATCTGAGCATGAGAAAAATACTTGCAAAAATGGTCCTGAAGGAGCTCAATGATGTATAAAAGCACAGGAGAGCTGAAGCTTGCAAGAACTTTTGGAGAGGCAAGACAGTGTTTTGGGCTGTGTTATCTCTGGTGATGAAACTCACATGGGTGTACCAATATGACTCTGAAACAAAGTGTCAAAGTGCACAATAGAAGTCAGCCCAGTCTCCATGATCTGTCAGTCTAAATCAAGAGTCAAAATGATGTTGTTAATCTTTTTTGATAACGGAGGGATTGTTTACAAATTTGTACTAACTGGACAAACAGTTAACTGAGTTTACTATTTGGAAGTGCTGAGAAGTTTGTGTGAAAAAGTTAGACAAAAATGACCTGAACTTCTCTCTAACAACTCATGGCTGTTGCATCACAACAATGTCCCAGCTCACAAGGTACTGTCTGTGAGGGAGTTTTTAGCCAGTATACAAATAACTGTATTGTAACACCCTCCCTACTCACCTGGTCTGGTCCTCAGTGACTTTTTTCTTCACCCAGAGATAAAGGAAATATTGAAAGGAAGACATTTTAATCACATTCAGGACAGCATGGGTAGTATGATGACAGCTCTGATGGCCATTCCAGAAAAAGAGTCTCAAAATTGCTTTGTAGGGTGGACTAAGCACTGGCATCAGTACAAAGCTTCCCAAAGGGAGTACTTCAAAGGTAACTATAGTGACATTCAGCAATAAGGTATGTAGCACTTTTTCTAGGATGAGTTCACAAACTTCATTGTCAGGACTCGTATATAAGTGTATGTGTATATGTGTAAAGTTGTAAGATGGCAAAGGGTCAAAGGGTCAAAGACAAGAGCTCATATAATTATACAAAGTAGTACTTCCTGAAAAAAAAGAAGTTTCAAACTTTAGTGCATCCTTTAATGTCTGCACCAGTCCATTGAAAATTGCAGTGTATTTTAAATATCACATAAACTGTTAGTGAGCAGTGAAATGAATCCTTTGTATGTCCTTGTATTCTAATTCTACCTAGTGAATGTCAATCTCTTCCGAGCTTTACTCTTTTCACTGAGAACCAGAGCATCTTCTCGGGACCCACTGCTATTCACCAGCTGGAGTTAAACTCTCTCTAGTGAAACTACCTAGTAGAGTGGAAGTATCCACTAGTCATAGTCTTCTTCCATGCCCAGGTCACTAGTTTAGAATGCCTTGGCAAAGCTACACTAATCAAATCACACTTGGTTTTGCAACATCATTTTAGGACCTATGGGATAGGTAGTTTCTCCACATTGGCTGTGTTTCTTGTCCCTGCCTCTGACTCTAGCCTTATTCTCACCAGCCCTTTCTTCTTAGGTCCCAACGTTACAACACAGGCCCTGGTAAAGTATGACCAGGCAGTCTGAGGGAAGTGGAATGTGATTACTCCTTCAACAAATAGATGGTTTAAATTATAGAAGTCTAATAATATTTTTGTGGGCCAGAGACACGTGACAGTCTGCTCCCATAAAGATTACAGCCTTGGAAAGTCTACAGGGCAGTTCTCCTCTCTCCTATGTGGTCACTATGAATCAGAATCAACCTGATGACAACAGACACATAGTATTATTTCACAGTCCTTGGGTAGTCCAAATACTTAACCCATTAGGCTGCTAACCAAAAGGTTGGATGTTGAAGTCTACCCAGAGGCACTTTGGAAAAAAGGCCTCATCATTTACTTCTGAAAAATCAGCCATTCAAAACCCTATGGAGCATGGTTCTCTGACACACATGAGGCCACCACTAGTCAGAATCAACTTGACAGCAACTGATATTAGTAGTATTATTTTAATAATATTTATTGTTATTATGCTTTTAATTATAACTGAATAATAACAATAGCAATAAAAATTCTGTATAGAACAATAATTATGCTACAGGGACATGCTAGTTCTTTTGACATGCATTATTTCACTTTATTCTTTGAAATAACCCTATGAATTGGGTCTAATTATTACCCACATTGCATAGATAAGGAAACCGAGGCTTAGAACCTGGAGAGCTCAGGTATCCTTTTCCAGGTCGCACAATTAGTAAAAGCCATCAAAACCCAGCCAGATCCTATAGCTTGATACCCTGTGCAAATCTGGGGAGCTCAGGGTGGGAAGCTGCTGGTGCTGCTGTGAGAAGCATTTGCTTCCCATTAGCCTCTGTAAATCAGAAGCAATAAAGGATACGAAAAGCGGACAATGTACCGTTAAGAGCGAGAAAGAACTCCAGATGGACAGGTTGTTATTTGTGCGTGTTGCTGATTCAGATTTCAGGCTAGTGGGTCTGAGTCATCTGTTTGTCCTCCAATGTTCTCTGCTTGAAAGCAATTGAGGTGCTGTCACAATGCCAGCTTTCCTGGTGTGGCGCTCCTGCCCTGTCCACATGGCCTTGTCTCCTGTGTGGCAGCCGCAGTGGTGAAGCCACTCAGCCCTTGCCTCATCAGAGGGCTGTGGAAGCTGCTGAGAAACATGCCCCAAACAAATCTGAGGACTTGGGCCCATCCTGCTGAGAGACAATAGGTCTGGCCAGAACTAAGTTCAGAAGTTAATTGGAGTCAGAAGTTTGGAACCTGTTAAATTGTTCAATTAATTACATGGCCCTCCTCCCTCATCCTCCCCACTGTCGCCTTCACACCTGAGCAACCACCTGTGAGAAAGGCACCCTTTCTGCTTACAGATATCTGCCTTTGACCTGAGAAGTCAGCGGAACCCATCCGTCAGTGTGGTCGCCAGAGGAAATATAAACATTCTCAGCACTCCAGGAGGTGGTGACATAACCCCAAGCCCAAGCCGTGGAGGGGAATTAGGGAAAGTGCTAACCAAAAACAAAGCAAAGCAAAATACTGCTGTCAAGTCAGTTCAGAATCACTACCCTATAGGACAGAGTAGAATTGCCCCATACAGTTTCTAAGGAGCGCCTGGCAGATTTGAACTGCCCACCTTGTGGTCAAGCAGCCATAACACTTAACCACTCTGTTACCAGAGTTTCCAGAGAAAGTGCTAGGAGGTGTAAAATTGATGCTTTGCTGACAGTGTGGCTAGGAGCAAAGGCTTGAAAGGCAGACAGACTTCGTTTTCCTCCTGGCTCCATACTGACCAGTCATCTGTCCGTGAGATCACATCCTCTCTGATTTCATGTGCCTGACCCACAAAATGGGAACAATCAGCAGATCTCACAGTTGTGTAAATTAAGTGAAATGTTGCAGTCAAAGCACTTAGCACAATATTTAGGGAAATAGTAATTATTGAATAAATGTCAGCTCCTCATGGATGAGGTTGACAATTCAGAGGTTCTTCTCCATTTCTCTTGCTCAACTTTGTACGACAAGCAGGCAAACCACGGCTACAGACCCTTGATAATCCCTTTTGTTCATGCCCCTGACTCTGAAGATAGCTTACCAGAGACTGTCAGACTCAGCATGAAGTGCTGACTTGAGCCTCATTCTTTACAGAAAGACAAGTCCCCATGTGAGACGTATCTTGGTTTCCAACATTCACCATGGGACGTTTTTCCTACTCATTTACTAGGTGGGTCCCCGTTAGCCATAGGGAACTAATATGCTTCACAGTGTCTTCTGTAGATTGCATCTGGCCAGATGTTACTCTGTGTGGGTTCCCCAAGCAACGTGGGAGGTAAGGAACACCCTGGTGTACACAGAATTACAGCCAAAGGCCTGGTGTTCCACTGCCTTGGCCTAGACCAACCACTTTCTTGTTTTGCTCTCAAGAGGCAGGATTGTATTCCAGGCTGACAGCTCAGAGGCAGTGATTCCTTTTTATATTTCCCCCCTTACACTAGGTGTATGGGAAAGACTGCCTCCTCAGATGACACAGGCTGCAGCGTCTGGAACATCTTTCAAAGAAGAAGCCCAATTATAGATGTATTGCAAAATATTGTGACAAGTACTCATGGAAGTGACAGTGATGCAGACAATGTGTTATGGCCAGGGTGACTACATGTTACTGTTTGCAGGGAACATCCCATCTGGCATCCCATCCAGTCTTGTTCAGCAGCCCATCTAGGATCCCTTCTTCTTGCTCAGTTTGAATCTATAAGTCCGTAGACATCCTGGTTATGGCTGACAGATAAGACATCTACCCAGGGAGTCCAGCTTAGACAGACATGCAGTGTTTATGGGCATCCTATGAGATGCACCATCATCCCCAAATCAGGGGGACAGGGCATATATAAGAAACTATCATAAAGGTACGAGCCACTTAGTGAAACAGAGACTATGGAGTCATCAAAACAAAATAATGACCAGGCTTCTGGATGGGGTTAAAAAAAAAAGTAGATTTGTATGGCTGTGATCCTCTCCCTTGACTGAAGAATCTGGGCCCTAAAATTCATCTCATACTTACGAGTGCTGACTGTGTGCCAGGTAGTAGGAGAGAACGCCGAGGCAGACATCCTTGGCTTGTGTTCAGCATCACCAAGGACAAAACGATTGTGTGACATGGTTTTCTAGTCCATACTACTACCTATAGCCCCATCCTACAGAAGGTGATCTGAGATTGGCCTTAGGAGGAATGGGACAAGAGACAGCAGTACAAGTAACACAACAACAATGGCAATGATAACACAAAATGGAGCACTTCAAATGTGCCAGCCCTCGTGCTAAAGTCTACAAGGGCACTGCCATATTTCATTCTCTCAACATCCACTTGAGGTAGAGCCATTATTACAGGTAAGAAAACAGATGCTTATATTGGAAAGGACTTGTCCAAAGTCACATGCTCAGGCAGCAGTGAAACTAGTTCTAGAATCCAGGTGTGCCAGGACTTAAGTACCACCCTGCCTGAGTATCACTCCGTGTCCCAATTGCCTCCCTTTCCAGGGCGCATCCTTCCCAAGTCACCTGGGCTCAGACTTTGCTGTGTGCACTTTGCTCTCTGCTCCATGTCACAGCAGTAAAACTTCTCTCAGTTTGGCTGTTGCTGCACTTTGTCTTTCAAAGCCACATCATTCCAGGCTGTGTGTTTCGCTGCCCTTCTGCTCCCAAAAGTCTAAGGTATGGGAAAGGCCCTTTAAGGAATATACTAATATCCAAATGGGAATCCCTATACTACTAATACTACTGGTGGTTGTGGTAGCAGGAACAGTAATAATAGTGGTTATGGTAATAGTAATAGTAGAAAAAAAGAATGGTGATAATAGTATTAAAAAAAAAAAAGATACCTGGACTAAACAAAAACCAAACTCCAGCTATGACATGGATGTAGCCAGCTTTAAGAATAATGGAAAATAGGGAATTGAATTCTCTCCTTTTATCATTGTCGTTACCTTCTTCTTCTCCACTGATAGGCTTTCTGCTCATGTAGAAACTGAATGCCTCAGCTGATATGTTACATGATAGAATTCTCACGGTAGGTGCATAGAAGAGGTCTCAGCACATATGTGGAAACAACTACATTACAGGGAAGAACATGATAAGGACACCATGTATGTGCTATGGGATTTCTAGGAATGGAGAATTAATATCTGGTAGTTAATCAGAACCAATTATGAAATATATGCCATGATAGGATGAATGAGATTTTTAACAAGCAATAAGGTAAAATCAGGAACTTTGGGAGAGAGAGACATGGAATAGCAAGGAACATCTGGTACTGGGAGATTTGGGGACATGATCAGGGAACTGCCAGCCATTGTGTTCAGTTGGATTGCAGGTCATTAACTCTGATATTGTGGGAGGTTAGGCTGATAAAAGATCCTTAGGTGGTGAGAAGAGCTAAGTGCTCATTTACTACCTAGAAAGTTGGCAGTTAGTACCCACACAGAGACACCTTGGGAGACCGCCCTAGTGATCCACTTCTGAAAGTTCACCGCCTTAAAAACTCTGTAGTACAGTTCTACTCTGCACACATGGGGCTGCTATGAGTTAGCATCAACTCAAGGGCAACTAACAACAATGAGGCAAAAAACAGAAGTCACAATACTGCGGTAGAGAGCTATCTTATCTGGGTGAATAGTAGTGTATATGTAATGCCATGCATTTTTCAATCACGTATTCATCAGTAAATATTTATTGGACACCTACCAAGTCTTTGAACAAGAATGATCATCAAACATAAGTAGTTCTCTCTTTAGAGCCATTGCTCATGTGAATGGGAACTGCTCTTCACAGGCATTGTCATATTTCATTCTCTCAACTGTCAAATGAAGTAGAACTATTATTACAGATAAGAAAATGGATGCTTAGAGTGGATGGACCATGCCTAACTCCAGAGTGTCCATAGGGCTGCCCAAGTCTTTGTTGACTTTTTGCTCTACGTAATTTTGCTTCTTGCCACTCCTTTACAAAAGTATTTGTCCCTATTAAGGTACTTCAGGCCAAACTGGGTCTCAGCATCTGCTTCTTGACACCCTAGTATCTAGATAAAGGCCTATCACATACAAATGCCATTTGTACAAAGTTGAATGTCACTCAACATACATGTTTCATTCATTCCTTCAATAACAAGTTAAGCATCTCCTAACTGAGGGCATCTCCTATTGTTGGGTAGTGTTAAACAGTCCTCCTCATCTAAGGGAGTCACAGAATGCCGCAGAAACAAGGTGAAGGTCCCCAGCTTGTCTCTGGATTTTGATGCAAATGTTGTTGTCTAGAAGAATCAAAGAAGCTTGGAAGCCTTTTGAACAGAATGACACGATCAAGGTTGATTTTTAAGAAATGGCATGGACAACTGTACCAAGGGAGATTTTGAAGGCAGAGAGTACTGTGGAAGAATGGGTTGTTACAACTGTTGGGATAGGAGGAGTATAACAATGTAATAGCTATGAAGCATGGCCTTGACTGAGGTGAGAGTATAAGGCCTGGCTGATTAAACCAGTGTAGATCAACTCTGATGGATCATACCTAACTCCAGAGTTTCCATAAGGCTGTCCAAGTCTTTGTTGACTTTTTGCTCTGTGTAATTTTGCTTCTTGCCTCTCCTTTACAAAAGTATTTGTCCCTAATAAGGCATTGCAGGCCAAAATATGTCTCAGCATCTGCTTCTGGGCACTCTAGTATCTAGAGAAAGGCCTATCACATACAAATGCCATTTGTCCAAAGCTGAATGTCACTCAACATACATGTTTCATTCATTCCTTCAATAACAAGTTAAGCATCTCCTATGTGCCAGTCACTATTATGAGCACTACCATTTTTACATAGATGGAGATGGACTTTGGTGTCTTTGAGAGCAGTGAATTAGGGCAGGATGGCTAATAGAAGACTGTAAAACATTAAGGAGAACTTCACTTGACGTAGGCCAATGATATGTTTAACACATTATACAAAGGCCGGTAACTTTTATTTGCTTTCAAGAGTCATGACAGGGAAAAAAAAAAAACAGAAAAAGAGGCGATGCTTAAAATGGCACGACTAAGACTGACAGTTCTCACGAGGCCTGGATTCTCCTTTTGCCCTTGGCACTCCTGGACAGTATGGTCCAGCCTTCTTGCATCTAAGTGAGACTATGTGATTAATTCTGACCAATGGAATGTAAGTGGAAGTGATACTCCTCACTTGAAGTTCTGGGTCATAAAACTATCTGACAGGGATCTTCCACTTCATCTTCCACCATGCACAATGGAGAGGAATGCAAGGAGTCAGAGCAGAGCAGAATCATGAAATGGCTCAAACCTGGGTCCCTGAATGACTATCTGGAGTGGAGCCCCTCAACAGCAACACACAATGTACTGAGATACAACAAAGAAGTAAACTATTACTGTATCAAACCACCGAGATTTTGGAGTTGTTCGTTACAGAGGCAGCCTATCATAATGTATATAGTGTGAAATTAAAAGAAAGAGTTTCCTAGACTAGGAAAGCCTTTAGAGGCTGAAGAAGATAGTGCCATGGAAGATAAACTGAAAAAGCAAATGTGAGACTGGGTAATTGCTGAGCAAGTTCCCCATAGCACAGAAGGAGGTGACCCAGATCAGAGTCCTCTGTTTGCCTGTGTTTTCTTGTCAAGAAAAAGAAGCATGTTGGTCGTTTTGTTTTGGTGATTTTACTACTAATAAATAGAAATAATGAGAAAAGAACAAGGATGACAAACATATGGAAGTAACAGAGGTTCAAGAATCTTTTCAAGTTCTTACATACATGGTATGCTACAGAGAAAAAAGTCACAGTGAGGCGAAAACTGGGCTTGAATCCTGGTTTGGCCACATCTGAGCTATAAAACATGAAAACAGTTGAACTATTGTGAGATTATTCTTGCTGCTGAGCTGGAACACAGATCATATAGGTAAACATTTCACATGGAATATTTTTTTGTGAGGATAAATAGGAGGTAAGTCATGTAAATTGCACAGGAATATCTAGAATACATTGAAAAGTCTAACGATATCTAATCTCTGTTGAGCACTCATTCTGTGTCAGGCATCATTTTTTAGAGAATTATTAGCATTAACATGTCTCTTTTTCATAAAGACTCAATGAGTTATGTTCTTTTATTGCCCTAACTTTACAGATATGAAACTCCACTCAAAAAGCACTAATGGCCAGCACTTTTATTTAGGTAGAGAGATAGTTCTTGTAGTTAATTCCCATTATTACTAAGATGAGTATATATCACATTTATAATTATAAAATTGAACACGTATTTTTGAAAAGCAATGAAAATGTTATTTCCTTTTTGAGAACCAACAATATGGCTCTTAAATGTGACATTTGTCAAAATCTACCCCTCGACGGCACTTGGCTTGGCTGAAACCTTTTTCTAAAGTTCTATGGTACCCATTCCCAAAGATAATTTTCTGGCATATAGGCCTGTACACAAAAGTCAGAAAGTTAAAGTTGTGTTTTCAGTTCTCTGAGCCTCCAGCTTTGGTAGTACCCAGACCAATGTCTCAAATACTTTGGAGCATCACCTATAGAATGTCTCATGGGGGTTTTTCACTGGATAACTGAAATTTTGGAAATATGCCATTTAATCTCCCCCATATTGTTTCCTCTGCTGTAAAGCTGTTGTCTTAATTTAGCCTCTTTGAAAATTAGATGATGAGACAAGAGTTTGCATGCAAGTCATTTATCTGAGATGTGATCCTAGGAAGTACAGTGAGGGAGTGAGGGAATGAATCAAGAAAGGGCAGAAGGGCCATAAGCAGTGTGATGATCAGTAGGTTAGCTCTATGGGAAACTGGGACTCAATCCCCCTGGGAACTATTAGAGAGAATGTAGAATACTTACAATCATCCCACTGAGAGTCAAGGAAGCTGAAGTATTCATTCACCAAATCTTATCCCTGAGTGTTTAGGACTGACTCTTGGTGGTGTCAACAGAATGACACTTCTGGCTGTCTCGTACACTGGGCCAAAGTTGTCTTGTGGCCAGAGAATACACTGTAGCAAAGAAACTGTTCCCTTTGGTGTCTCTAGGGCCTATAGGCAGGTGACCTCTGGGGTAAGTCAAGATGACAGAGTAGGCTCCAAGAACATCTGCTACAGATGGTAAAATGATAAATAAGGTAGTTCATTTAAGAACTCATCACATGGTAAATACTCAATAAACGGTAGCTGCCATAATGACAATTAGAATATCAGCATTCTCATACAGAATTCCTACTAAAATCCAAGTCTTGTAAACCCAAGTCTTAAGAGTATTTTAGTTAATCAGAGCATCTTTGAGTTTCTTTTTAGTTTTTATCCTTCTCCCTTCTAATCATAATGTCTGCTTAGACTAACCCCCTATCCCTCACTCTCTGAGACGGAATAATTAAACGGGAACCTTCTTTTCAATTCTCATCACTGTGATTCTGTGCTTGGCTTCAGGAGAACTCCCAAACTAACGTAAGCCTCTGTTGCTGCTTTGTTTCTTTAAGTTACACCACTTTTGGCCCTGGGGTCAGAAGATAGACATCTTGTTTTTATGAAGGTCCCCAAGGGGTGAATTACAGTCAAACCATGTTATCCTGGAAGACTTTAAGCCTTTTAGCTGTTCAATGGAGAACACATCCCAGGATGCAGGCAGGTTTCCAAGACAACTGGGGGTTTGATGGTTCATTGAAGGATGGCCAAAGCAGCTGAATGTTGGTGCTTTAGAAGTTTCAAAACTCTTCTGCAAGAGCTTTTGGTTCAGGAAATCCAAAACATATTTGCAATAAACATTTTTCTGTTCAATTTTTAATAGCATATGTATTGTAAGGGAAATGCTTCCCATCTGCCTTTTTATTCGTTTGTATTTGTATCATCCAAATAAAATTTTGAAATTTTTTTGATGTTCTCACCATTTTGATTTTAATTTTACTAAAACAGAGGACCAGATTTGGTTAAAAGGCAAGGATTTCTCTGCAAACTGTGGGTCACTAAAATGGACATGGAAATGACTGTGGACCACTGAAATGGCCTTGTCATCAACACAGCGAGTTAGCTGCATCACAGATTCCTCCAATGGAGGGGTCCAGCTCTCAGTGGCAGATACAATGGCAACAAAGGGCTCATATAATTCTATTAATCACACAAACTTGGCAAAGAGAAGAGCACAGTAAAAGAGGTTAAAGGACCTTGGATATGAAGTCCAACCTTGTTGTAACTTTACAGCTGAGGAAACTGAGCCCCAGAGGGAAGAGACACCATGCCTAATGATACATAGCTAATTAAAGGCAGATTTAAGGTCATAAACTCAGGTCTCCTGAGGCTAGGAGCAGTGCAGTAGCATTTTTTTCTACTCTGTGTGCTAGTAAGCATCAAAGCACAAACGCAAATTCAAACTGCAAACCAAAATCCTAAGTGTGTTCAAAAGTCATGGGCTGTTATGAATTTCTGGGGGAAGGGGATCACAGAGATTTTAAAAACAGGCCCATCTCTCACAGAGTACACAGTCTCTGGGTTAAGGTAGCCTTAATTCACATTGCAGTTTAACTACTTCTTTGATGATAATGGCCTTAGGATATTCACCTAACCTTTTTGAGCCTCTCTTTCCTAACCTGCAAAATGGCTTGAAATTAGCAACTATGCCCTGGATTATTGTGAATATTGAGTTAATGCTTGGGTATAAAAACCAATGGTGTATTACTCACCATTAAATGAATGCTCAAAAAACAAATAGTTGTTCTCAGCATTTCTGCTACTATTATTTTTACTCAGCGGTCTTCCTGTCTAGGGCAGGATTGTCTAAACTGTGCTGAGTAGAATGCTATTTCTAGAAGATGTGAATTGATCTTATGAAACATTATCTTATGAAAAATAGCCCACATTTTTAAAAACATTACAAAAAACAAAACAAAACAAAAACAAACCCACCGCTGTCAAATCAATTCCAACTCATAGCAACACCACAGGTCAGAGTAGAAGTGTCGCATAGTTCCCAAGGAGCACCTGGTGGGTTTGAACCGCTGACCTTTTAGTTAGCAGACATGGCACTTAACCACTACACCACCAGGGTTTCTAAAAACATTACATACTTAAAAAAAAAAAATACATAGTCCATTTTCGTATAGACTTAATGAATGCAATATGCAATTGAGAAGGGAAGTCTCTGAGAAGTCATGCATAAAACAAACCGATAAATTCTGTTGAGTCCAGCATTTACAAAGGCCACTGAATTTTCTTCTAAGAACATGCATTCATTAATACTCTGTGCAGTGCAGTCTGTTGAATATGAGCTTAGGGAACATAGATATGGACATGGAGATCACAAACAGACACAAAACTAGCACGTGTCACGGGTTGTGATCTATCAGAAAACAATGTGCAAAGGTATGGACTAAGGAAGCAGCCTTAAACTTGAAAGGGAGACTCACAGAAGCATCCTGAGGATGCGATGTTTAAGCAGGAAAAGTTTGGCTGGAGATCAAAATAAAGAAATTCCTCAACACGGACACTGGAAAATGCTTAGGAAGTTTTGGGGGAATAGCAAGAATCGAACTTTGTACCTTCAGCAGTGAGCAAGAGTAGGAAGGATGGCCAGCTACAGATTTTGAAACCAGCTCATCTTCTTTTCCTTCTCCGAGGACAGCAAGCATCCTGGGTTCATTTTTTTTATTTACAATGCTCAGCACAGGGTCTGAAATTAAGTAGGAGTCAATAAATGTGCACTGAGTTGAGACCAGATCTAAGTGGATGTGAAACGCCATGATGGGGAATCTGGATGTTATGTGGCAGATAACAGGGCACCATTGAAGCTCGTTTATCAGGGTAGTGACATGTTCAGAATCGCATTGTAGACAGGTTGGTTTGGCGGCACATGGGAGATGGAACCAAGGGGAGAAGAAACTGAAGGTAAGAGTCGTGCTGGAGTCCATGCACTATTTCAAGCAATGAGGCATGGGACTCATGAATGAAGGGTGAGATTGGATATGCTGATGAAGAGACAAGCACAGAGGCAGGAAATCAACAAACTTTCTCTGGCAATACTTTGTAAAAACATTCAAGGGGAAATTTAACAAGAATTCATGAATGATTAGATGTTGTCCAAAGACAAAAAAAAAAAAAAAAAAAAAAGCAGAGACCTTAAGGGTTCTGGGACTCAGATCCCTTGAGACTGGAAAGAATATTAGGGTTACAGACAGACAAAAAGAAGAGAAGAATGTGCACTTGTTTTAACTGGGGAGGAAGATGAGTCCAATTTCTGCCTCAAGTCAAGTTTGCGATGCTGGACGAGCATCAGGGAATATGCAAACAGAAGGCGTTTGGGAAAGTGCCATGGAAACCTGGAAGTGAAATTAGGATAGGACACATAGATTTGGGGTCCACATGGCAGAGCTGAGATGGCAAGCTGTGTGATGATGGTGGTTGTGCATTTAGATACTAGACGGAGAGAAAGGAGGCCTAAGACAAGTGCACCAGGAGCATCTTGTCTGCAGTTTTCGCATGATGCACCTCAAGTTGCATGCCCACTAGAGAAGGCAGCCTCACTAGGTCCAGCGTCTAACTCAGTTCTGTGAGATGTCTCTAGCTTTCTCATTGGCATGCTGTTCTGCCCTGGAGGAGCTCCAGATATTTGTCTGCCCACTTGATTCAAATTTCCTCTCCCCAACTAGTTGTCAAAAATTCAGACTGTGGAATCATTCTGATTGAGTTTAAATCTCAACATTATGAGAGTAATTTTTGTTTATTTTTACTTTTCATTTCCATTTTTCTATAAGTGTGGAATGAAATAGTATCTAGTTGACAGTGTTTGATTATGAAGAGTAAATGTAAAATGTGAGGAAAGTTCTTGACACAGAGTAGAAGCCCCATTTATTTTAACCATCATTATTATCTCTTTCATTGCACCAGTCATTTATACTTAGTTTGAAACACTGGACTTCTGCCTACATTTCCCTGCAGGGCTAACATAACAGCCCTTAAACCCTATTCTTTTTCTAGAATCTAAACTGCTCAGATAAGCTGTCGTCAAAACTTCTGGGTCTAGCTGTTGCCCCTCCCCATCCTGCCTTCTCCAGATAGTACTAATTCCTTTTAATACCACCTGAGGACTCCAACGGCCACGTCTCTCCTTCCACTCACTCATTTGTTAATTTATTGAATCCTCAATTCAACTAACATTTATTGAGTATCCACTTTGTCCTGGGCCCTCTCTTGAGAGGCACCAGATAATATTATCAGAGATGTTCATGCGTTATGGACACCGTCACATCTCCTGCCACAGGAGGTGGGGTTGGAACCTGCCTTTGCACGCATTTCTAGCATGCTTTGAGGCTGTATCCCAGCGCTCCAACGTAGTAACTGAGCCTCCTTTTATCTCTCCAGATTCTTGAGCTAATGGCAGACATGGGATGAAACCCCAGTAAATTGATGCTGACAACCTGGGAAGTCAGACAAAAAAGATCAGCATTGCTTTTATCCCATGATGGTGAAGGCAAGAAGACATCCAGCCTCTGGTATCTGTTCACATCTTCCCTGGTACCTCGTAAAACCTTCTCCCAAATAGTCATTAATGAGGTGGCAACACGGAGATCAGGGGCCCAGGGGCAATTATTCTGTTTAATGTTCTGGGTGATGGCAACCCAGATTGCTCTTTGTGAAAGCATGGGGGCTAGCTTTGAACCCCAGTTCATCAGTCCCTGGGAGCTCACACATGAGGTCAGGGAACTATGATGGATGAGTGAAGTGGAGCAGTTGAGTGCTGGGGTAGGGAGATTTGGGGGCCCACATGCAGGA
Organism: Heterohyrax brucei; assembly: GCA_028571685.1. Lineage (NCBI taxonomy): Eukaryota > Metazoa > Chordata > Mammalia > Hyracoidea > Procaviidae > Heterohyrax > Heterohyrax brucei. The sequence continues at coordinate 67,832,357 of CM053156.1, forward strand.
GTGAAGGAGTAAAAACAACACAGGAGTCCTGTCTGCATTAATGTAAAATGGTTGGATTGCCTTTGGTACAATGTACCTTACTCTTTGCCTGTGGTGTTTCTGCGTTAGTGAATACATTCAGACTCCTGATAGAAAGTGAATAGAGTGTGCTATTTCTTTGCAGTGAACTTATATTCATGTATAATACTTTGAATTGACTGTTGACAAAAGATACCACATCTTTTATCCCCTGCTACTTGTGTAGCCCTTAACACCATGACCAGTTACATGGTGTCACGGATTGGGTTGTGTTCCCCCAAAATTATGCATAGTAATTCGGCTGGGCCAGGATTCCCTGTATTCTGCCATTGCCCTCCATTCTGTGATTTTCTGATGCTGCAAATCCCAGTCTCTGCCTGTGACTAATAGATAGACGATTGTGTTAAGAGAGTAGGGTGAGACTGCCACCCCCTTGCTAAGGGAGCTTCCGTGGAGGGCAGTTTGCATCACCCTTTATCCTTTCATCCTGTGGGAGATAGAAAGACAGCGAAGCAAGCAGAGAATTGGGGATCTCACACCATCAAGAAAGAAGCACCCAGAGTAGAGCACATCCTTCAGACCTGAGGTTCCTGTGCTATGATGCCCCGTGAACAAAGACTAATGCAACACAAGGACTCTCCTCCAGAGCCAACAAGGGAGGATGCCTTCCTTTGGAGCAGGCATCCTGAATTTCTACCTGTAGCCTACCAGATTGTGTAAGACATAACTCGTCTTTGCTAAAGCCATCCACTCTGTGGTATTTCTGTTACAGCAGCACTAGCTGACTAAAACAGATGGTGAATGCTGAGAAAATTTCTTGATGCATGAATGGTCTAAGAACAGGGCCATGTAGCAAGGAAGAAAGAGCTCACCAATTCTCATTTTCTCTTTTTGACTATGACAGCAGATTGAGGCAAAAGACGGGGAAGATGTAACTGGAAGCTATACTGTGGGATGTCATTGCTGACTTTCAGTTGCTGAAAGGGCCAGCTTTTAACCAATTCTAAGAAGGTTGTTATGCTGCTAAGAATAAACCCAACACCAAGACCATCCTCAGTTCAGCTGGGCAGATGTTCCCCTACTCCAGCCTCTCCTCCCCCACACACTCAGTGCTGGGAAACAGAGCCTGCTTTGGAAGCAGACAAGACCACTTTGCAGCACCCAAAGGGAATCATTTAAGCCAGGTCAACCATAGCCCAACTGGGACCTCCATAACCAGTGTTTGCCCAGCTGGACAGTGAATAAAGAAGACAGAAGAATTAACACCTTTGAATTGTGATGCTGGAGAAGAATATTGAATGCACCATGGACTGCAAAAAGAGCAACAGATTTTCTCTGGAAGAAGTACAACCAGAGTGCTCCTTGGAAGCAAAGAAGGAGCGACTGCGTCTTACATATCTTGGACATGTTGTCAAGAGGGATCAATCCCTGGAGAAGGATATCATGCTTGGTCAAGTAGAGGGTCATTGAAAAAAAGGAAGACCCTCAGAGAGGAGATGGATTGATGCAGTGGTTGCAATAACGGGCTTAAGCATAAAAACCATTGTGGAATTGTGGACATGACTCAGGACGGGGCATTCTGTTGTGCAGAGGGTCATTGTGAGTCAGAACTGACTCGCTGGCACCTAACGACAACAACAAGCCTTTCTGTACTCTCTAGAAGCAAACTGCAGTGGAGTTGAAAGAACACTGCCGTATCACCCACAAATGGCTTTTGAGCACTTATCTGTGCTGTAAGGAATCCTCTTGGTGTAGGGCTTAAGCGTTGGGCTGTTAACTGAGAAGCTGGTGGTTGAAAGCTTCCCAGCTGTTCTGTGGGAGAAAAATGAGAACGTTTGCTTCTGTAAAGATTTATGGCTTTGGAAACTATGGCGCAGTCCTGCTCTGTCCTATAGGGTCTCTATGAGTTGGCATTGACTTGACAGCAAAAAAAAAAAAACTTTTTCTTCATAGTGTGCATGTACTGGGCACTTTAAAAAATCTGCATTCGTTATCTCACTTGGTCATCACAGCAGTCCAAGTGGTAAGCACTAGTATTCTTCTTATTAACACATAAAAGATAAGGCCCAGGAAAGTACATTAACTTGCCTGAGGTCACATAGCAAGTAACTAGCAGAGCTGGGACAGGATTCAGACAGTGAGCCCCCTGAACCACACTCTCAAGCAGTGCTCCAGAGTGAAACCTTATTCACGTTTCACTTCAGCACTGCCTGGCTCTGTGGCTGCAGTCTATTCCACACCCAGGACTCCTGCTTTCTCATCTGTACAGTGGGCAAAATGTCTTCTTGTTTCTACAATTGTTGTAAGGGTGCGTGTTTATTACCTCACCATGGTAGAGACGGGAAGTCCAAGTAACAGTCTCTTCAGTGGAGAGTTCTTCAGCAGCCTGGGTGTCCCTTGGTTCTCTGGGGTTCCTTGTTGGCCATTCACACGTGGTCTCTGTCTTCTCCCCTGTGTTCATCTAATCTGTTTTTTAATAACTAAAAAATGATTTTACTTAGAACTTACCCTACTTAAGTATGTTCTAATTAATGTAACAAAGATAACTATGCCAACAGGATTATATTGGTAGCTACAGATAGGTAGATAGATAGATGGATAGAGAGAGAGACATAGGTAGAAAGGTGGATAGATAGATACACAGACAGACAGACATCATAGACAGACAGACATCATGGATGGATGGATGGATGGATGGATGGATGGATGGATGGATGGATGGATGGATGGATGGATGGATGGATGGATGGATGGATGGATGGATGGATGGATGGATGGATGGATGGATGGATGGATGGATGGATGGATGGATGGATGGATGGATGGATGGATGGATGGATGGATGGATGGATGGATGGATGGATGGATGGATGGATGGATGGATGGATGGATGGATGGATGGATGGATGGATGGATGGATGGATGGATGGATGGATGGGTGGATGGGTGGATGGGTGGATGGGTGGATGGGTGGATGGGTGGATGGATGGATGGATGGATGGATGGATGGATGGATGGATGGATGGATGGATGGATGGATGGATGGGTGGGTGGGTGGGTGGGTGGGTGGGTGGGTGGGTGGGTGGACGTACAAACGGACGGACGGATGGACGGAAGGAAGGATGACACAATTCAATCCCTAGGACTCTCAGGAAGATAAATTCACGAGAGGTGCTTCTGTCATAGTTTCTGTCAAGTCTCTTGTTCCTTGGATCTAAGCATCTCTGAGACAGTAGATGAGACTTTTCTTCTGGCTAGGGAGAGGCAGCTGGGAAACCGTTACCTGTCCGTGTGAAGAAAGCACCGTCGAGGGCATGCTCATTCATAAGACAAACATTTCTGGAGCTCGAGGAGAGCCTCTGCATTTGCTTCATTAGAAGCCCAAGCCCCCTGGAGGCCAGCGGGGAGCTGGGAGGGAGGGCAGTGCGAAGACCAGCTGGCTCTCCGGCAGCAGTGTCAACATTGCCCCAGATGTCTGCCCCCGGGTTGAGACCGTTAGCTCCAGTTTACCTGCTCACTTCATTTTTCAAAATTAGACGCCAAAGCCTCCCATGGAAACCCAACAGACAGCATTTCTCAGAGGGGACGAAAAGAAAGCAGAGCTAAGCACAACCTTTCCGTACACTTGTTTGGAGCTCCCCAGTGCCCTCCCGAGCCCCGGCGGCTTGGCAGGCACTTTTCTGCTTACTCCCACATGGATGTCTGCATGAGCCCCACCGTCTTCCCCTCCCAGCTGTACCCCAGCTAAGACCAGGCTGTGGTCCAGTCCCTGGTCCCTGCAGCAGCCTTCCTTGATGCAGAGCCCAGTATGGCACCAACTTGATCCTTTTCTTACCTTCTTTCCAGGGGGATAATATTACAGTTTAAATTCCCGAGTTCACTCGGAGGGTTGCTTGGAGACGGTGTTAGTTTTCAGCCACCTGATTTAATCTCTTCTCTCACTCCCACCTTCCCCTACTGCTGCTCAGACAAGGCAGAGGGCAAAGGGGAGAGGTGAGGGGGTTAAACACTTGTCTACAGGGACAACTTCTCATCAAATTTTACTGGGAGTGGGGCCAGACAGGAGTGGTGGAGCATCAGCGGGATAGTGAGAGGTTTTACGTCCGTCTTTTAGACGTCTGTGGAGCCCAGTGTTGAATTTAAATGGATGAAGTGAGAGCAGGGAGGGTCGAGGAAACATACAGATGAAAGGAAAGATGAACTTTAATGTAAACTCTAAAATACAAGGCTATGCTGATGGAGTTGCATGGTGTCCTGGGGACGTGTTTTCTAACCCACATTTCGCTAGGAAGTGGTGGAACAACTCACTATGCGCTAAAAATGACCAAAAATAAATACAAACTGAAAATATTAATAAGAGAAGAGCCAGGAGCTTTGTTGTTGTTCGCTGCTGTTGAGTCAAACCCACTACTGGCTCATCAATTCTGATTCACAGAGACCTTATAGAACAGGGTAAAAGTGCCTTGTAGGGTTTGGAAGGAGCACCCAGTGGATTCGAACTGCCAGCCTTTTGGTTAGCAGCTATAGCTCTTAACCACTACACTACCAGGATTTCCACCATCAAGTCAGGCCTCTGCTGATGGCAGCTCAAAGCATAATGGGATCAGACCATTGTGATCTACATGGTTTTCATTGGCTGGTTGTTGGAAGCAGATTACCAAGCTCTTCTTCCTAGTCTGTTTTAGTTTGGAATCTCTGTTGAAATCTGCTCGGTATCACAGTAACATGAAAGCCTCCTGTGATAGATAGGTGCTGGGTGAACATGAGGTGTATTGGCCTGTAGTCAAACCTGGGTCTCCTGCAAGGGAGGTGAGAATTTCAGACACAACTACCAGTGATCTTTCCCTAAAACCAAAAAACCAAACTCGTTGCCATTGAGTCCATTCCTACTTATAGTGACTCTGTAGGACAGAGTAGAACTGTCCCATAGAATTTCCAAGGAGCACCTGGTGGATTTGAACTGATGATCTTTTGCTGAGGAGCTGTAGCACTTAACCACTATGCCACCAAGGTTTCCAGTGATCTTTCAGCTGCTTCAAATATAGTGCAATTGCAACCCAGGTGAAGATAGAAGCTACATTAATGAAAAGTTTATACTTTTAATCTTTAAGTAGTAAAAAAAAATGTAAGATATGCCATAAGATTGGAAACTGAGCACATGGAATGTTTTCATGTACATCTAATGTGTGTATTAACTCTGTTTTAAAAGACATACAGACAAAATGTTCATTAGAAGTGAGGATGCTGGGACTTCATCTCATGTATTTTGGACATATTGCCACAAGGGACTAATCTCTGGGGAAGGACATCATGCTTGGTAAAGCAGAAGGTCAGCCAAAAAGAGGAAGAGCCTTAAAGAGAGGGATTGATACTGTGAGTGCAACAACGGGCTCAAGCATAGTAAAAAAAACTCACTGCCGTGAAATCAATTCCCACCCATAGTGACCCTGTAGAACAGAATAAAACTACTCCATAGAGTTTCCAAGGATTCACTGGTGGATTCGAACTGCCAACCTTTGGTTAGCAGACACAGCATTTAACCGCTACACCACAAGGGTTCCCCAAGTAGTAAGAACTGTACAGATGATGCAGGAGTGAGCGGTGTTTTGTTCTGTTGTACACAGGATCACTCTGAGTTGGAACTGACTCAGTGGCACCTAATAACAACAATGATTGTGTTTATTGTTGACTTAAACTTACTTCCCTTGTTTTGAACTTTTTGAAACTTTCTCAGTTTCGTCTCCAAGCAGAACAGAAGCACCAGAGGACAGGATTTTTGTTTTCATTTTCTTCACTGATGCGTTCCAAGCTCATGGATCAATGTCTGTCTGTAATAGTTTTTTGACAAACAGGTGTGGGCTGAGAAAAGCAAAGGAAAAATGGAGGTGAGCCTTTAGCTAATCCCTGGAAGGGCACTTTTCCAGGTTGCAGTTTATAAGGCCAGGTAATTGTGAGGAACTCTGCGCTTGGCTTAAGCCTCCAGTCAGAGTTTGTGAGCCTCTCTTATCACTGTGTGTATATGTTTGTGTGTCTGCAAATATATATCCAAGAGCTTTTGCTGCTACACTGTCTTTAGCTCTGAAGCTCCATGCAAGCCATTCTGGGTAGTGTAGTCCTTGAGAAGTAGAAATGATTAATACGCTCAGCCACCATTCGAAAAGCTTGCAGTTTGAATCCACCTAGAGTTGCCTTGAAAGAAAGACTTGGTGACCTACTTCTGAAAAATTAGCCATTGAACAGCCGATGGAGTACAGTTCTCCTCTGACATGTATGGAGTCACCGTGAGTCAGAATTTAATCAAAGACAACTGGTTGGTTGGTTAGTAGGCTGAATAGCAGATATCCAAAGATACCAAGCATTAATCTCTAGTGCTCATAGATGTTACTTTACAAGGATAAAAGATCTTTGCATATGTAATTAAGTTAAAGATCTTGGCTGGGGTAATTACCCTGTGTGATCTGTGGGTAGGTGGTATACACAACCACACATGTCCCTGTAACAGAGAAGCAGAAGGAGATTTAATAGACACAGGAGAGAAGACAATGACTACAAAGACAGAAGTGGAGACTGGACTGAAGCTGCCACAAACAAAGGACTAGAAGCAGGCATCAGAAGCTAGAAAAGGCAGGGAACAGATTCTCCCCTAGAGCCTCCAGAAAGAGTGTGGCCCTGCTGTCACCTTGATTTTAACCTAGGAAACTGGTAGGGGTTAACAATACTAAAACACGCTTAACTTCTCAAAGCAGAGATGAGGGTTTGGTCAGGGGCAAGGCAGGGACAAGATGAAGTGATTAAAGGCAGCCATCCTAAGACATAAACCATAAACTTAGTGCCTTATACCAGTGTTGTTGTGTTGTGTTGTTAGGTGCCACTGAGTCAGGTCCAACTCAGATCTACCCTATGTGTGACAGAATGCAACCCAGGCTGGTCCTGGGCCATATTCGTGATCATTATTCTTGAGTCCATTGTTGCAGCCACTGTATTAATCCATTTTATTGAGAGATTTCCTCTTTTACACTGACCCTGTACTTTACCAAGCGTGATGTCTTTCTTCAGGAAATAGTCCCTCCTTACAACATGTCCAAGGCATGTAAGACATAGTACCTCCGTCCTTGCTTCTAAGAAGCTTTCTGTTTATACTTCTTCAAAGACAGATTGGTTCATTCTTCTGGAAATCCACGGTATGTTCAATATTCTTCGCTAGCACCACAGTTTAAAGGCATCAGTTCTTTAGCCTTCCTTATTTGTTGTCTACCTTTCACATGCATATCATGCAATTGAAATACTGTAGACTGGATCAGGTGCACCTTAGTCCTAAATGTGACATCTTTGCTTTTCAACAGTTTAAAGAGGTCTTTTGAAGCAGGTTTGCCCAAGGCAATTTGCCTTTCGGTTTCCTGACTGCTGCTTCTGTGGGTATTAATTGTGGATCCAAATAAAATGAACTCCTTGATAGCTTTAGTGTTTTCCCCATTTATCATGACATTGCCTGTTTGCCCAGTTATGAGAATTTTTTATTTTTATGCTAAGGTGTAAGTCATACTGAAGGCTACGGTCTTTGATCTTCAGTAAGTGCGCCAAGTCTTCTTTACTTTCAGCAAGTAATGTTGTGTTATCTGCATAAAAGAATTGTTAATGAATCTTTCTTGAATCCTTATGCCCCATTGTTCTGTTTTCCTTCATACAATTCAGCTCCTCAGATTATTTGCTCAGCATACAGACGGAATAGGTACGGTGAAAGGATACAACCCTGACACACACCTTTCACCCTGACACACACCTTTCCTCACTTTAAACCATGCAGTGTCGCCTTTTCTATTCCAATGGCTGTTCTTGATCCTTGGACAGATTCCTTATGAACACAGTTAAGTTTTCTGGGATTTCTATTCTTTGCAATGTTATCCATAATTTGTTATGATCCACACAATTGAATGCCTTTGCATTTTCAATAAAACAAAGATAAACATCTTTCTAGTATTTTTTGCTGTCAGTATCCATCTGACATCAGCAATGACGGTTCCATGGTTCCACATCCTCTTTTGAACTTGCTGGCAGTTTCCTGTTGATACACTGCTGCAGCCACTTTTGAAATATCCTCAGCAAAACTTTGCTTGTGTTTGATATTAATGATAATTGCAATTTACATTTATGTATTTCTCTTGTAAAATCCAGTTTCAATGGTGAGGGTTAAGTTTCTGTCCCATGAGAAGGATGGAGTCTCAGCCAGTCTCACGGCATGATTTCTGAGATTGCCTTGACAGCAACATCCAGGTGTCAGATGTAAACGCACAAGGAAAGAGTGGAATTTTGGAACTGGAGAGTTTTACTCGTGAAGCCCACAAGTCTATCCACACGCCATTGGGTGTGACTCGGCCACATTCCTGCACTTAACATACAAAGGAGCTTGGAAAGTCTAGTTCTCAACTGGGTAGCCACCTTCCAATAACACTCATTATGGAGAGGAATCGTGAGTTTTTATTGGGCAGCTAGTTAAAACCTCAAATCAAAGGAGAAACCTAGCTACAAAGGTAGACGGATTACAATTAAAATCAGGCAATTTAACCTAAAATCTGAAACCATTTCATTTTTGTTTTAAAATGAACAAAATATTACGGAGTAAAATATATTCATCTACATGAATTTTTAAGATAATAGAAGAAGTAAAACACACTTGCCTTTATTATGTATTTTGAGGAGGACCTCTGATCTAGTAGGGATTATGTGTTGACATTAGTTTAACCTGTGCTGCTGCAAAAATAAACACAGACTGTAGAATCAGAAAGACCAAGATTCAAATGCTAGTCCCTTTACTTTTTCTGTGAGACCTTGAAAAAAGAAATTCACCGTTTGGAGCTTTTGCTTTCTTGTACTTGGAAACAGAAGAGTTTCTGCAAGTTGTCAAATCTTTAAGACATGATGGTAAAATAAAGAGAGGAAACTGCCTGCTGCGTATAATCACTCACTTTTAAGAGTGCAGTGAGCTAAGATCACATTTGATCAAAAGTGACCGAGTGACTAGCAGAAACTGCAATGCACATGTCTCACCACCAGGTGCCCTGAGAAATGGATCTTCCTGGTGATCAGTAGCTAAGAGTTACAGCTGTTAATGAAAACGTCAACAGTTTGAATTCACCATCTTCTCCTTGGAAACCCTGTGGAGCATTTCTACTCTGTCCTATAGGGATACAAGTGCCTGAATCAACTCACTGGCAACAGGTTTCTCATGCTCTACTCTTCTAAGAGCTTCTAGGCACTGTTTATTTGTTGTTTCTCCTGCTATTACGAGAGCATAGGTAGTGTATCACATAGCTATATATCCACATTCTATCCCCTGTTCAACTGATCCACATGATTTTATTAGAAGAAATCATAGTCTGGGAAAATGAAAAAAGTGAAACAAAAAACCTGCTTTTTCGGGGAAAAGAAAATCAAACCCTTTGCCCTCAAGTCAGTTTCTGTTCATAGCCACTTATAGAACAGAGTAGAACTGCCCAGTGGGGTTTCCAAGGAGCCTCTGGTGAACTTCAACTACTAAGCTTTTGGTTAGCAGCTAAACTCTTAACCAGCATGCCAGTAGGATTTCCTTTTGGGAAAGGTGGCCTGGAATTTGAAGCATCTAAACCATCTGCTATCAACTTCTTGCATTTTCTCTTCTTCTCCGTACCATCACTCACCCAGAATTTGCTGCCCTCATAGGGTTGCTTACAGGGAGAGAAGAACAAGGAACCAGTGTAAAAACCTATAAAGAAAGTCACACACGCATATAACTCTAGGAATTGAAGATAATATCTCAATCTGGAAATATCTATGCAATAAAATTTTCTATTAAATGTGATTAAAGAAATAAATAATATACTAGAAAACACAAAGAAAATACAGGAAAACTTTTAAATGGCCTAGGCACGTTTGTGAAACAGCCAAATAAACTCCTAGGAAATAAAATAGATAATCCACAACAACACCAAAAAGACAATGAGCAAATTAAATACTGAAAATAGACACAACTGAAGAGAGAATTTTTGAACTGGAAAGTCGATATGAATGTACCTCAGAAACCATCAAACTCATTGCTATCAAGGGGGTTCCTGCTTATAGTCACCCTATAGGACAGAGTAGAACTTCCATATAGAGTTTCCAAGAAGCACCTGGTGGATTTGAACTGCTCACCTCTTGCGTAGCAGCTGTAACACTTAACCACTACCCTGCCAGGGTTTCTAGCACAAGAGACAGTAAGATAATTGGTAACTGATGTGAAGTCTGAACTGCAGAAGATGACTAAACACTGATGAAAAATCATCTGCTAGGGATTCTGAAAGCCACACTGAGAAATGTATGAGGCATGGTCCAGGACAAATTGTTCAGGGCTGGAACTGTGAATGTGAGTGACAGTTAGAGGTTTGCTTATATGAGGATTGCCAGTTAAGTTCATGAACTCATCCTAGAAAAAGTGCTACATACCTTATTGCTGAATATTATTACGGTCACCTTCGAAGCACTTCCCTTGGGAAGTTATGCACTAATGGCAGTGCTACTCCTCACTTCAAAGTAATTTTGGAACTCTTTTTCTGGAATGACCATCAGAGCTGTCATCATATAACTCTTCAATGTCCTGAATGTCATCAAAATGTTTTCCTTTCAATATTTCCTTTATCTTTGGGTAAATAAAAAAGTCATCTGGGGCCAGATCAGCTGAGTAGGGAGTATGTTCCTATAGTTATTTATTTACTAGCTTAAAACTCCCTCAGAGACAATTATACAATTAAGTTTAGAAACTTGCCACAGTGCCACCATGCACAAGGGCTATTCCAGAAAGAGTTCCAAAATTGGTTTGAAAGGTGGAGTAGGTACTGGCCTCCGTGTATAGGTTCCCAAAGGGAGTACTTCAGAGGTGACAGTAGTGATATTCAGCAATGAGCTATGTAGCACTTAAAACAGTGAAGTTTGTGGACTTAACTGTCAGATCTTGCATGCTGATGCACAGTGGTGGCATTCCCTAACATCAGCTTTGTGTTATCTTTCCTCTATGCTATGTTAATCTCCCCCAGAATTACTATAAATGATTCTGCTACTGAGAGCTACTGAAATTCAAATTGTTTATACACTGAATTTCTTTTAAAAGATCCATAATTCTGTTAAAAATAAAATTGTGTTTTACATATCCCTGAAAACTGTTTAATAATGATGTCAGACTTAAGATATAATATTTAAGACTGAGTAGCAACCTAGTGAAAATCCAGGCCGTAATTACAATGGAAAATCCATAAATCTCTCCCTCTCTCACTCCTACACAGTTGGCAAGGCCTCTCAGCCTTCTCAGGTGGATAGTGAAAAGGGGCCAGATAAGTTTATCTCTAGCAGCAGGTCCCAGAAGGGGAGGCAGGATACAGCCCTGCTCTCCTCCTGCTGGGCATTTCCTTGCACATTAAAAGTCCTGTATGGGAAAGGAAAGTTCTTGGCCTCTAGGACTGCAGACACTTCCTGCTGCAAAATCTCAGAAGCCCCTCACCCCCAATTTGTACTACTGGGACTGCTGTTTCCAGGCTTGGCTTTGCCCTATTTGCCTTCATGCCTCAGAAGGCAAAGGAATCACAGCCAAAGCTTGAGATGACAAATGGTAATAAAACTGAGGAACTCACAGGCAGGATTTTGAGCTTGACCTCAGAGCTGTTGGTCAAGTTGTAGATATATTTTTAATGTAAATACTCCTGGTAACATGAGCTTGGGACTTATGCCAGCAAAGCTTCTGAGGGGCCTTTTCTCACCCAGTATTCTGTATATAAATTTCTCCTTCTTAAAGCCTTTCCTTCACAAAAGAAAGCAGTTAGCTACCTGATGACTTTTCCAAAGTGAAACCTGAAAGACCACAAAGCAAATTCCCAAGATTAAGTTGAGGCCCTTTGGATCGACTCCTAGTCTAGATTTAACAAATGTTTGTAGACATTTGGTTCTAGGCTGTTGTTTAGCAATCATCAAGAAAGAAATGTTTGCTTGTACACAGTACATTGTAAAACAGATTCGAGATGACTAAAATATATAACAGATAAGAACAAATGTTAGAAAGATATGCATAAGAAATCAGAATCTTTGAAGAATTAAATAAATATGTTAAACCTAAGAGTAATAACATGTAGTGATTACACTCAAAGTCTACAACACAGCCTTCAGTATAGATTACATATCAACATAAAGAAAAGAGCAGTCCTCACAACTGGATCAATAAGCTACATGATGATAAACAGAGAAAAGATGGAAGTTGTCAAGGATTTCATTTTACTTGTATCCACAATCAGCACCCATGCAAGTAGCAGTCAGAAATGAAAAGACGCACTGCACTGGGCAAATCTGCTGTAAAAGACTTTCTTTTTTTTTATTGTGATTCAGTGAAAGTATACAACCCAAATTAATTTTGCTACCCACCTACCTATCTGCAGTTCCTTCTGCTCTCCTTGCCTGGTAACAGCACACTCCTCCATTTCATTCTATACTTGTCGTATCCTCTTAGTAAGCTCCTGTTCCTTCCTTTCTACCCTCTTTTCTCCTGTCTAGAAAGAGACCAGTGGGACTGCATCCTATAAACACATGGACCCATAAAGTACACACACCATGAGGTCACATTCTGTCCCGAGTCCGTTCCATTTTTCTCTGAAGAGCTGACCTCAGTAATGTTTTCTGGACAAGGGCAGCAGCAAGTCCAGGGGCCATTGTCCCAGGGGATCCCCCAGACTGTTGTACCACCATTTGTGGTCTTTTAGTAGAGTTCTTGCCCTGCACCCTTCTTTTCTTTGTGTTGCCACAGGGACTCAACATTTTGTGCCCCATCATGGCTGTCTTTGGTGGTGGCCAGGCACCATCTGGTTATTCTGGGTAAAAGATCTCTTAAAGCACTGAAAAGTGAAGATGTCACCTTAAGGGCTAAGATTGTGTGGCCCAAGCCATGATGTTTTCAATCACCTTATATGCATGCAAAAGCTGGATGATGAATCAGGAAGACTAAAGAAGATTTGACATCTTTGAATTATGGTATTGCTGAAGAATATCAAGTGTAACATGGACTGATAAAAGAACAAACAAATCTGTCTTAGAAGAAGTACAGCCAGAATGTTCCTTAGAAACAAGGATGGTGAGACTACTTTGGACATATTGTCAGGATGGCCTAGTTTCTGGAGGAGGACATCATGCTTGGTAAAATAGAGGGTCACTGGAAAAGAGGAAGCCCCTCAATGAGATGGATTGGTACAGTGGTTACAATAACAGGCTAAAGTGTAACAGTGGTTGTGAGGCTGACATGGGACCTGGCAGTGTTTTGTTCTGCTATACACAGGATTGCTGTGAGTTAGAACAGTCTATGGCACCTAACAACTGCAACAAGAAGATTAATGTATTATGATCCGACTCGACGGCACTTGGCTTGGCTGCAAGCAATAAATTGGAGCTTCCTGGTGGCCAAGATGAAAAGAAATACATATCACAAAGAAGGAAATAGATCATTTTCTGGGGAGAAATAATGGACTTAGTTTGAGTTTATTAATTTTGCTATAACTCTGTTTTAAAAGAAGCATGTTACACAAAACTGTCTGATGAGGGTGGCGATGGGCGTAATGGAAAGTGTCCTTCACAGCAGCATTGAAATCAAGACAATATAGCTTTTAAATAGTTGCCTGATAAAACAACTTGGATAAAGATGAACATTAAAATCTTGATGAAGTGTGTCTTCTAAGGGACTGAGGTCATTTAAACTAAGTATATTAATACCTGAATGGCAGTACCTGATTAAAATAAAGACTAGAGCTTAGATTATTCAGAGTATTGGATGAATAGGCTTCCTATTGGCTCATATTTCTTCAATGTTGTTTGTCTCTGATGGCATTTCAAAAGAAATGACGAGTAGACTATATGAGCCCAAGCTCTTTTCCTTCTGTTTCTTCCTGTTACCTCTCCTTAACCACTCACTCCCATTCATTCGGATCTGACTTGACAGCACTGGCTGGGCACCCATTAATTATATCTAAGACTTGCTGATCTCTTCTAGGCACTGATCACTGCAGTTAATGGTTTTAATGTATTACCTTGTTCACTTTTCAAAACAATTTTGTGACATAAACAGTACTATTTCTCATTTCATGGGCGTAAAAATTGAGGGACAGAGAGATTAAGTAACATTTCTAACAGTATGGATTAATAAGTGTCAGTGTTGGGATTTTCAGTCTGATCTAGTATATATCACAACACTGGTACTATAGTAATCCACCCCCAAATTCAATGGCTCAAAGCAATAACCATTTATTGTTAATGATACTCAAGATAAACTGGATTCTTCCTCCAGTCTTGGCTGGGCTCACTCATGGCTCTACAGTTGACTGTGGGGAAGTTAGTGGTTCTGCTCGTCTTGGCTTGTTTCTCTGTTAATGCAGGGGTAAACTAGCTGTCAAGTGGTCTAGGATGATTTTGGATTTTTTTCCATGTATCTCTCACATTCATCCAGCAGATTAGCTTTGGCATATTCTCAAGTCAAAGCAGAAGTATGAGAGTGAATGAGCTGCCTTGGGCAAGAAAGAGGGTACGGAAAGCATGGAAGTGCTTTCCAGGACCCTGCTTATATTATACTTACTAACATCTCGTGTCTGCAGAAACCATATAGCTGAGCTCAGAGTTGGCATGGGAAAGGAATACAAAGTTAAGGAAAAAGTGTATGAACATAGTTAGGCCATAATGTCATCAATCTAATTCATCAAAATTCCTAAGTTCTGGCTTTTAACAACTATGCCTATAGCCCACCAAAATTAATAGCCCCACTGAATCTTGAGACTGCGATAGGGATCACAGTTCAGTGGCCTCCAAACTGAGCTACCTGTATCTTCAGGTAGCAATATGAAAAGTTCAAAAGTTTTGTTTTTACCTGATTGGAAGTTGTTGTTAGGTACCATCACATGGGTTCCAACTCATGGCCATTTTGTGTATAACAGAATGAAATGTTGCCTGTTACTTCACCATCTTCAAAAGAGCTAGTGTGTTTGCATCTGTCATTTTGACTATTGTTTTAACCCACCTCAATGATTCTTTCTTTCGTTTTTACTGACCTCTGTATTACCAACCGTATTTTTTTCTAGAGATTAGTGTTTTCTAATGATGTGTTCAAAATAAGTGAACTGAAGTCTCACCATCCTTTCTTCTAATGGGAACTAAGAAGCATCTAAGGAGCATCTTCGTTTGCTGTTTGGAGGCATTAGAGTACATAATGCTAGCTGTAGAATAAACAACCTCCACATCTTAATTGCTTAATATAATGGAGTGTGCTTCTTGCTCCAAGCTGAAAGAAGTGAAGAAAAAACTCAAGTCTCTAGTTGCAGTAGTGAAGGATTCTACAGGGAAAATATTAAATGACTCAGGGAGCATCAAAACAAGATGGAAGGAACACACAGAGTCATTATACCAGAAAGAACTAGTTGATGTTCAGCCATTTGAAGAGGTGACACATGATCAGGAACCGATGGTACTGAAGGAAAAAGTCAAAGCTGCATTGAAGGCACTGGCAAAAAACAAGGCTTCAGGAATTGATGAAATGTCAATTGAGAATTTCAACAAACAGATGCAGTGCTGAAAGTGCTCACTCATCTATGCCAAGAAATTTGGAGGAGAGCTACCTGGTCAACTGACTGGAAGAGATCCATATTTATGCTCATTCCAAAAAAAGGTGATCCAACCGAATGTGGAAATGTGAACAATATCATTAATATCAAACACAAGTACAATTTTGATGATTCAAAGGTGACTGCAACAGTATATTGGCAGGGGACTGCCAGAAATTCAAGCTGGATTCAGAGGAGGATGTGGAATCAGGAATATCATTGTTGATGTCCGACAGATCTTGGCTGAAAGCAGGTAATACCAGAAAAATGTTTATCTGTGTTTCATTGACTATGTAAAGACATTTGACTGTGTGGATCATAATAAATTACGGCTAACATTATGGAGAATGGGAATTCCAGAACATCTAATTGTGCTCTTAAGGAATTTGCATATGGATCAAGAGGTAGTCGTGGAAACCAAACAATGGGACAGTACACGGTTTAAAGTCATAAAAAATGTGTGTCAGTGTTGTATCCTTTCACCATATCTTTTCAATCTGTATACTGAGCAAATAATCCAAGAAACTGGATTATATGAAGGAGAATAAGGTATCAGGATTACAGGAAGGTTCATTGTGTGCTATGCAGATGATACTACCTTACTTGCTAGAAGTGAAGAAGATTTGAAATACCTGCTGATGAAGATCAAGGACCACAACCTTCAGTATGGTTGCGCCTCAACATCAAGAAAACAAAAGTCCTCACAACTGGAACAGCAAGCAGCATCATCATAAATGGAGAAAAGATTGAGATTGCCAAGGATTTCATTTTACTTGGGCCCACAATCAACACCCATGGAAGCAGCAGTCAAGAAATAAAAAGATGCATTGCATTGGGAAAATCTGCTGCCAAGGACCTCTTTCAAGTATTGAAAAGTAAAGATGTCACCCTGAAGGTTAAGGTGTGCCTGACCCAAGCCATGGAATTTTCAAATGCATCATATACATGCGAAAACTGGATAATGAACAAGGAAGGCAAAAGCAGAACTGATGCCTTTGAATTGTGGTGTTGAAGGACCACTGAAAGAACAAACGAATCTGCTCTGGAAGAAGTACAACCAGAGTACTCCTTGGAAGCAAAGATGGTGTGACTGAGTCTTACATACTCTGGACATGCTGTGAGAAGGGGTCAGTCCCTGGAGAAGGACACCATGTTTGGTAGAGTGAAGGGTCAGCCAAAAAGAGAAAGACCCTTCAAGGGATGGATTGACACAGTGATCACAACAATGGGCTTAAGCATAAAAACGATTATGGACGTGGCTTGAGAGTGGGCACTGTCTCATTCTGTTGTTCGTTGGGATGCTGTGAATCAGAAGCAATTAGATGGCACCCAGCAACAACAACAACTTCTTGCTCAACTCCCCCCAAATGTTAATTAGATATTTGGAAGGCAGTCTTTCATCCAGTTTTGGGGTCCTAGATCCCTACACTAGATCCTCTGCGTCATGTCAGAAGACAAGGGGAGCAGGAACAGTCATGGAGAATTGCAAAAGGCCAGACCTAAACACGGCATGCGTTATGTCAACTTACATTTCATTGGAGAGATCTCAACCATACAGCTATCTGTTTCACACACACACAAAAAGAAGTAATGAGATTTATTAAGTTTCCAGTAGTCTGTGATGGTTTATTTTAGTTTTTGCACCTTGAATCCATCTGCCTTGCAGTGGCACCTTGATCTTATTGGATGTAACTCAGCTACTGTTGACATTTATACCATGTATTTTAAGTGTAGCAAAATCTAACCCTCACTCTGGGGTTCAATGTTTCTCTAGGTAAAACTGCTTTAGTCAAAAGCTTAAGAGTGGATCAGGTAAAAATCTGTGAGAAGAGAATCCCCCCAAATTGAATAGTGCCTGTAGCAATCCAGAATGACTTCTGTGTTTTGGGATATAAGTTGAATAAAAATGACAATGCATGAAATCACACTGTAAATCATGGCTCAATAACAGGAATAAAAGTATTTTTTTGTATCTACAAGAGTACAACACAGCAAGTGATCCAATTGCTTGAGACTTATCACTTCATTACAAAATTGACTGCTATCATCACTTACGCTGTTCCTAAACAGGATTTTTTAATTAAGGGATTGGTATTATTTCAAACAGTAAAAACAAACTTGGTTATGGGAAAATCTGAATTTTAGGCCAATTAGAAGTAGATCATTGAAAATTTACTCTTTCTCTCTATACACGCACAAAGAGATGCAGAGGTGTTAGCTTAAGCTTTAAAGAGCACTGTTTGTACTGAAGTGACTAACAAGAAATCAGAGTTTAAGAGTGATTTGTGTGTTTCCTATTGATCCATATGCTTCATTCCATGTAAATTATGGACCATTTCCCAGGTTCTGATGTCAAACTCTTCTGGGTAACGAGATCAGAGAAATTCTTCCACGTTTATGCTCAATGTCTAAGCAAAAGCAGAATCTGCTTGAAGATATTATTTCTTATAAGATTTCTTCTTTCTTTACTTGGTACAGTAAGTCCATCTTCATAACTAGTTATAGATGTGGCAATTTAGCCATCTTCAGAACAACAGAAGATGCTGTCTACAGTAGATCAGAACATGGTTTGTCTTACAAAAGGAGACTAGTGTTGGGATCCTTCCTTATTTGCGTGTCTGAGAATGTAACATTGAAGGCTGATGGGAAATATTGTCTGTTGGATGCATGGTGAGACTCTTCCTATGCAACTCACCTACCCTTATGTAACCTAAAACCAAGAATTAGAAAATAAATTTTCCTGGCTGAAGAAGCTAGGAAAGAGAACTAGAAGAGGAGGTTGTGTACAGGTATGTGTGCCCTTGTACTCCTGTGTGGAAATAATGGATCTCCTTGCCAAAGATGATTTTTTGGCTAAAGCAGGGCCAACTTCCAATTGCCTACAGCTCACTCAGCAAATGTACTGCACATTCTATGGTTGTTGGACTTCAGTTCTTGAGTTAAAACAATTTTGTAAGGGTCAAGCTTCAAGTGTAGATGCAAAATCCACCAAATTGTGGTCGACGAAAGGCCCCATTCTTGTGCTTGGGGAAAAATTGACTGAGATGGATTCTTGTGTTTATGTTCTGACAGTGATGGTGATTTTTCCACTAGAACTTGTGGTTCATAGCTGCACAGGCATTGTCTGATTGCCAGCAGACCCTGTTGCTTCAATTTTTTTGATCAAATGTCAAATTGTTCTCTCAGTGGGACGATTCCATACATCATAAACTTGATGTAAGGCGTGGAATGTTTGGTGAGCAAAGCATCCATTATAATAATAAATTTTAATAATTTCTGTACATGGTGGCAGAAACCATGGTGGCATAGTGGGCTAAGTGCTATGTCTGCTAACCGAAAGGTCAGAAGTTCAAGTCTACCAGGTGCTCCTTGGAAGCTCTATAGGGTAGTTCTACTCTGAAGTCTAGGGTTGCTAGACTCAACATCAACTGAACAGCATCAACTCAACAGTAGGTTTTTTTTTTTTTTATGCATAGTGGAATCACATAACTTTTCATGGTTATTTGTCAAGACTAATAAAAAAATGTGATAAATATGGCTACTATAGCTTCGGCTTGGCATAGCTTCACAAATACCATGCCACCATAAGCTGTGTAAGACATCCTTATTGGAAGACACTTTACAAGCGGAGGTATGGCTTACAGACAAGAGGCAGTTTAACTGCCAAATGAAGATATTCCTACCTTAGGACCCCTTTTCTTTAGTTTGCAGCGAAAGACTAATCCATGAACCTGCCTCGCTGGAGGGGGCAATTGTGGTTCAAAGGTATTCTTGCCTTGCTCACCGGATTTCTGGCTTCAATTCCCCACTGACACACCTCACGCATAGCCATCACTCATGTGTCAGTGGAGGTTGTGTATTGCTATGATGCTGAAGGAATTTCAGCAGAGCTTCCCACCTAAGATAGACTAGGAAGAAAAACCTGGCAACTTATTTCTGAAAGGCAGTCAGGGGAAACCCTATGAATCACAATGGCCCAGTCTGCTACCAATTGTGAAAGCAGGGTTAGAACCAAGCGGAGATTCGTTCTGTTGTGCATGGAGCCAGCTTGATGTGAGGACAACTTGGCAGCAGACACAACAAACCTTCCTGGAATACTAACTGTTTAGTATGTCTTAAACATTGTTGTTTTTAAAGAGACTTGCACTTAGTAGGTGCTCAGCAGGGGGCAGTGTGACACAGTGGGTAAGGTCTTGGACCCCGTATTCTCTTTGGGCTTCCTCTTCCTCATCTTATGTAAATAAGAATGATCAGCCTTTTCACACTGAGTGTTCTATGGATTAAATTAGATCTTGAATGGTTAACTTTGGGATAATATAACTAACGGTAAATTATTAATATTATTATCTCCCTCCAACCTAGAATTTGTCATTTAAACTCCAGACTGGCGTATCTTTGTCTAGGAGGTCAGGGAAGGTTTCCAACTTAAAATGTCCACAACTTAACTTATGACCACTCTAACTGCCCAAACTGTTACCTGTTCAGCATCTCCTGCTTCACTGAAGAAAGCAGCATCTAGAGAGCTTTGCAAACTGTTTCACTGCATTCCTTAATACCTCCTTGTTCTCTGCTCCTGCTTGCCGAGCTAATACAGGTCCTTTCAATGTGTAAGTATCTTTCAGAACTTTCTACTTCCCTCTGTTGCCCCCACTACTTTTGCAGTCCAAGCAGTCGTGTTCTCTCCCTTGAGAGGCTGCAGTGAAACCCTACCTCGTTGTCTCCTCACATAGGCTTCCGTGCCCTCCTTCTAATCTGTTATCTACTTGTCTCAAAGAAAGTACATCTGGCTTTGCTGCCTACTGCGTGAGACCCTCTGTGGCTTCCCAGTGCTCTTGGAATGAAGATCAAAACAACGTCAATGCCACACGAGCCACAGCTGATCAGCCTCCATCCTGTTTCCTCTGGCTCCACTCTACAGACTTGTTTCAGTTCCTCCAAGGGCACTGATTCTCGCAGTCACAAGACTTTAGTACCAGCTGGGCCACCACTCCCTGTCATACCCCCCTTGGCCTGGTTAGCCCTACCCACCCTTGAGTATTGTCGATTCTTCAGGGAAAACTAGCGAGTCCATCTCTTTTCGTGTATGTGGTCATGACATTCATTCTCCTCTTTCAGGAGCATTTATCACTGTTATCACATAGTTTTACAGTTGTTTGGTATGTTGTCTTTTGCCCCCAAAAGGCATAAGGTCCACCAGGGTTGAGGGATGAGAGGTGGGGAAAGAATCAGTGTTTATTTATGTTTGGATTCACGAGGTTAAACATCATGATAGACACTCAGCACATCTGGTGTGCACACAGAAGGACAGCAGCTGCCTCTCACATCCCAGGTTTTTAATTCTCTGATTTCCCTCCTCCTTTTCTCCAAGCTGGGAAACCCTCGTGGTATAGTGGTTAAGTGCTAACCAAAAGGTCAGCAGTTCAAATCCCCCCAGATGCTCCTTGGAAACCCTATGGGGCAATTGTACTCTGGCCTATAGGGTCACTATGAGTCCAAACTGACTCCATGGCAGTGAACTTTTTTGGTTTCTCCAGAACTGTTTTGAAACCTTTGAAATCAGAGATTTTATTGCATAGGTAATGCAATGTAAAGCTGAATGATGACTGGGGAAAACTGTTCTCTCACTTTGCTTTGGGGTCTTTTTCTTCAGCAAAATCCATTTAACATGTGTTATCCCGAAGTCAGACTTATCTTTGTTTCTATCTGGTCTTGGTCTCCAACACTAATGGGCTGGAATGCCAGAGGCAAGGAATATCAGCCACAAAGAGTAGCTGAATTAGTTAACAGCTTACTTTATTTCTGGGGCTAGAATAAGGGCTGGTCCTGGGTCCACATTTAGGCCAAATATCAGGAGCTGTGTCAGAACAAGAATCAAGAACTAAATAGAAAACTCAAAGCAGAAAATGACTGAAAGAAGGCATTTATATCGAGGCTGAGCCGGTGATATGAGGTCAAGGAGAGGTGGAGAGAAGCTGAATAGTCTGGATGGTCTTGACTGAGAGCATCAGCGGAGTAAGGGGCAGACTGAAGGTAATTTCTGGGAAATTTCATAAACTATGGGTTTGGTGCTAACATCTGACTTCCTCTTAATGCTGGTGAAGAAAAATGCTTCTGAAGCTTAATGTGCACACAAATAACCTGGATCTTGTTAAAATTCAATTTCTAATTCAGTTCAGTGGAGCTATCGCTTCTGCATTTGTAACGTGTACTCAGGTAGTGCTGATGCCCTTGGTCTGTGGACTACAGTTTGAGCAGAAGGAAGATAGAGCACTCCTACTGATCTTGGAAACCTTGCTGGTGTGGTGGTTAAATGTACATCTGCTAATCAAGAGGCTGGCAGTTCAAATCCACCAGCTTCTCTTTGGAAACTCTATGGGGCAGTTCTACTCTGCCCTGTAGTGTCTCTATGAGTTGGAATTGATTTGATGGCAGTGGATTTTTTTTTTTTTTTTTTGGTAGCAATCTTGTATCAGATCCTAAGGTGACTGCTGTGGCCTGGATGACTGAAAGGCTGATATAAATAAACTATAACCCAGACTGGAAAATTTGCTATCGTCTCTCCTACTTGTTCTATCATTGGAGACTCAAGTGTGCTCCCATGTTCTTAAATGCAAATCATTATATTCTTAATGGGTAAAAAGGCAGTCAGGCCACCAGTAGACTCAAAGGTGCCCCAGTTAGGAAGCATTCTTTGATACATAATAGTATCCGGGGCCTAGGGAAGCACTCGTAGCTGAATGAGGGTTCAGTACCCTTTGACACCTGCTGACAGGCTCAGGCAAAGGTGATGCAGACAGGGTAAGAACAGAAGAGGTTTATGATCACGAGGTGTCTTAGTCATCTAGTGCTGCTTTAACACCACTACCACAAGTGGATGACTTTAATAAGAGAAATTTTATTTTGTCAGTCCAATAGGCTAAAAGTTCAGAGTGTCAGCTTTAGGGGAAAGCTTTCTCTTCTGGCTCTGGTAGAAGGGTCTTTGTTGTCACTCTTCCTCTGGACTGGAAGTGTCTGGGTACAAGGACCCCGGATCCTTTCCAAAGGACAGCCTCTGCTACTGGCACTGCTTGCCTTCTGATACTATGAGGCTCCCATCCTCTCTGCTAGCTTCTTTCCTTTATATCTCGAGAGACTGCCTCAAGATACAAAACAATCTTACGTATTGAGTCCTGCCCCACCAACACAACTGCTGCCCATCCAACTGTATTAGCATCATACAGGCAGGATTTACAGCATGGAGGAATATCATACAATATCAGGAATTATGGCCCAGCTAAACCACCAGACACATTTTTTGGTGGACACAATTCAATCCATGACACAAGGCATCTGGAATTAATACTTCGTGAGCCTTCTACATTCCATATGTGTTATTTTATTTACATATCATAGAAGTGCTTTATAAGGAACTTTTATTTTATTTCCATTTTACAGATACAGAAACTGAGGCCTGAAGACATTACAAAACTTACCCAAATTTGTGCAGCTCATAAGTAAAGGAGACCAGATTCTGATCCATGCAGACCTACATTAGATCTGCTTAACTTTAGAATTCTCTGAGAAGTTCTCAGAAAATATCACATCTGGACTGTCAAAAATTCTTATTTCTTTGGTATCAAAAACACAAAAAACTGTCCCAATGAATTTAATATGTAGCCGGGGTTGTTTATAATTCTCCAGCCACAGATTCTTTTTTTAAATATGTACAATATTTTTTTGTGATTAAGTGAAACTTTACAATCCAACTCAATTTGCTGTCTAAAGCCCCATATAGATACCCCTATGCAACTTCAGCTACTCTCCCAACCCTGTGACAGTACACTTTTCCTTTGCACTCTGTATTTCCCATGTTCATTCAAGACGAACTCCTTTCCCCCATTTCCACCCTCCCATCTTGTTTCTATAGGGGAGCTGCTCCAGCAGCCTCCTGTCTTATGGTCCAATCCAATTTTTTGCCTGAAGAATTGTCTTCAGTGCCAGTTTCCGTGCTGAGCTACAAGCTAGAGCAGGGGCTGTTTTCCCTGGGGACCCTCCACGATGTCGGACCATCAAGTCTGGTCTTTTAACAGAATTCTGGATCTGCACCCCCATTTCTTCCCACTATATCTGGGAGTCTATGCTGTACTGTCTATCAAGGCAGGCATTGGAGGTGGCTGGGCACCATTTAGTTCTTCTGGTCTCATGCCGGTATAGTTTCTGGATCATTTGGCCCTTTCTGTCTCACGGGTTCATTTTTCTCCTATCTTTGGTATTCTTCATTCTCCTCTGTTTCTTTTTTATTGGGACCAATTGATGCTCCTTAGATAGCAGCTTACTAGTGTTTAAGACCCTAGACACCACACAGTGAAGTCAGACCATTTTCTTTAAAAAAAATACCTAGTTATGCCACCTGACCTAGATATCCCCAAAAGCATGGTCCCCAGACCCTGGCCCCTGCTACTTCAACCTTTGAGGTGTTGGGTTGTATTTAGGAAACCTCTTAGCTCTTGGTGGAAACTCTGGTGGCACAGCGGTTAAGTGCTCCATCTGCTAACCTAAAGGTCAGCAGTTCAAATCTGCTAGGCACTCCTTGGAAACTCTAGAGGCAGTTCCAGTGTGTCCTATAGGGTCTCTGTGAGTCAGAATTGACTTGACTGCAGTGAGTTTGGTTTGGGGGTTAGCTTTCGATACAGTCCAGCAGTGTTGATCTCCCTTTTATTGTGCGTCAGCCATTGACACTTAATTACTAGAATTTATTCTCTCCAGGAGAATACTTGATTCAGTTCTAAGAATTAGGAGTGTTTGACAGGATGTTTTGAGGAGGCTGCATTTTAGGACATTTTATTACCCAGGACTAACTCCAGGATCCCTCAAAATGATGCTCAGTAGAAGAGACTCTCCCAGATTTTGTTTGTTCATATTCTGTGTGCGCATCCAGCTAGATAACACTTACCAGGTGCCAGGAGACTCTGTTCTAAACACCTTACACATACACTGCCTCCTGTAATCTTTAGAAGAATGCCGTGGAGTAGATACTATAACACACTCTGTTGCATAGGTGAGAAAACTAAGATCCTGAGAACCGAAGACTTACCTCATTCTAGGTGGGGCCCGGAGTCAGACTGAAGTGTTTGGGCCAGGAGTCAGACTGAAGTGTTTAGGCCAGGAGTCAGACTGAAGTGTTTGGTCCTAGTCCCTGAATAAACCACTTTATTGTGCTGTCTGTCACTTCAAGGGCTGCACTTGTTTCTCACCAGCTCAGGGATCATGCGTGGGCTGTGGGCCAAAAAAGCCTGAAAGGAATTAATTTTATCAGAGAACCGGGCTTGATGCAAGAACTTCTGGAAAATACAGACTTCTGCTTAGAAAGCAGAAAGTAGTTTCTGTCTGGCAAAGTCAACCAACAAAGGAAAGGGCTACTTGGGATAGTCTTCTTGATGATGGCATTAAACATTTCCGTGGTGCCTGAGTGGTGGTAATACTGGAAGGAGGTTTGGGGAATGGATACAGGATTGTCCTGGATGCTGCCTGAGGTCCCTTTCAGGCATGCTTTCTGTGGTCCTGTGATCTGACTTAAGTCTTCCAACACTCAGTAGTCAGAGAGCAAGGCCTTGGTCATTTATAGTTACCCATAAGTTAGATGCTGTTGTCACTTCCATTTTACAATGGGACAAAATGACACTTAAAGAGCTCTTCTTGGGCATCTAGAGCTGCTGTAATGGAAATACCACATGTGGATGGCTTTAACAAAGAAAAATTTGTTTTCTCACAGTGGAGTAGGCTAAGAGTCCAAATTCAGAGCATCAGCTTCGGGGAAAGCCTTTCCCTCTGTGGTCACTCTAGAGGAAGGTTTGGACTGGGAGCTCCTGAACTGGAAGCTTTGGGGGTACAGGGACCCCAGGCCCAAAGGACACATTCTGCTCATTGTGTTTTCTTCTTGGTAATATGAAGTCCTCATCTCTATGCTTGCCTAGCTTTTCTTTATATCCCAGAAGACTGCCTCAAAGCACGATACAGTCTTACACATTGAATCCTGCCCCACCAACACAACTGTGGCCCATCCTCTCTCATTAACGTCACAGAGACAGGATCTACAACATATAGGAACATCACACAATACCTGGAATCTTGGCCTCACCAAGCCACAGCAAAGGTTAAGCAAACTTCCCTAGATCCCACATCAAGCAGGTTGTAAGACCACTATTGTAACCCATATAGTCTGATCCCTGATCTTCTGGTTTACTATTCCTGACCACTGTACTGTTCATCAGTTAGTATTTACTGAATTGAATGAGACAGGGCAAAGACAAGAGATATCCTCTAATGTCATGAAGCTCACAGTCTCCCAGAGTGAAAGGTAACAGGTCTAACCAGTGCAGCTATGAGACTGAACGTGTAAGTGGTCGGGGATGTACAAGCAGCCACGGAGTGAAGTTGAATCTGCCTAAGGAAATCATTGAGGGCTTCTTGTAGGAGGAGGCATCAAGGATAAGTTTTGAGGGTGAAAAATGATTAACAGATAAAAGTTTGAAGAAGACTACCCCTGACACAGGGAGCAGCCTAAAGAAAGGATTTATCCAGAGGAATTGATGGTGATCCAGGATTTTCATGTGTTCTGTTCAGGCTGGACCATCACAAATTTCAAATGCCTTAATACAGCTCATATGGACTCTCCATCATGGTTTCTGCTTCCTTCAGAAACAGTTCTCTGCCTTGTGTTCTACTTTCCAGTTGGGAGCTTTTTGTAATATCTCTACTCTGCCACACTGCTTCTACTTCAGTGAGGCAGCCCATGATTTTCTCTCACACTGAAACATCTTTTTCCTTAATTTTTTCTTCACCTAGATCACTGTTGTTTGGCTGAAACGTTACTTCTCAAGGAAGCTTTCTGTAATATTCTGTGTCAGATTATTTCTCCCTATCACAAAGTCCTGTGGGAGCCCTGGGTACACAATGGTTAAGTGCTCAGCTGCCAACTCTAAGGTTAGTGGTTCAAACCCACCCAACAGTTCTACAGAAGAAACACCTAACAATATGCTCCTGTAAAAATTACAGTCCAGAAAACCCTATGAGGCAGTTCTGCTCTGTCATATGAGTCCATTATGAGTCAAAATTGACTAGACAACACATATCAACATCACAAAGTCCTATAGCACCCAAGTGTGTCGCCAGAGCTAAGCACAGTGCTTAGTACATAGTGTTGTTGCTAAGTACAAACTCATAGTGACTCTTCATACAACAGAACACAATGCTGCCCACTCCTATGCCACCCTCACAACTATCGCTTATGTTTGTGCCCATTATTGTAGCAATCGTGTCAATACTTCTTGTTGAGGGTCTTCCTGTTTTTCACTGACCCTCTACTTTACCAAGCATGATGTCCTTTTCCAGGGACTGATTCCCCCTAAAGACGTATGGAAAGTAAGTGAAATGAAGTCTCACTATCCTTGCTTCTAAGGAGCATTCTGCCTGGACTTCTTCTCGGACAGATTGGTTCATTCTCTGGTGGGCCACAGTGTATTCAATATTCTTCATCAACACTATAATTATGATGCATAGTACATAGTAGTATCTCAATAAAATGAAACAAAATCATCTGGAAAGAAGTAAGTAGATTGGAGAGGTGAAGCTGCTGGGCTAAGCGACAAGCACAAGGATTACTTCTACAATGGTCCTGAAAAGAATCGAAGTAGGGTTGTGAGAATAGCCTGAAGAGCACAAGGACAAAAGATTGCTTAGATCTAATTCTGGCAGATGGAATAGAATCTGCTTCTAAATGATCCAGGAGGAGGATTTAAAATTCTAGACTCCAGAAGTTAGAAAGGCTTTGGAGTCCACCTAATTTGAAAGATCACCCTGTGTGTCTCAAGTTTTCCTCAAAAATGTTTCGCCGTATATCTTCATAAGGGAGTTTTTCCTGTATTGGAGACGATTTATACTAGGATTGCATATAGCTGGCCAGCCAAGCATCTGGCAGTTGAGCAGTGTTGTATGTACAACTGACTGCCTGAGAGTCTAGGGAGGAACAAGATAGCTTCCCTATGCTAGAGAGACTGAGAGGCCAGTAGAGAAGACAAAGGCTGAAACAGCTGATAAAATATATTGCATTAAGTATGGTGTTTTCTCTCCCCATTGCCCCACTTTGGTCTTTGATGGCAAAGAGCTGATGAGTCAGTCTCCCTTTATGTGAAGGCATCTATTCTGCCTCCTCAAAGACTTGCCTACATGTTCTGATATGAGGCAATTATTTCATATTGACTGCATTAGTTGTAGCTACTGATAATTTCATGAACACCTATTAAATGCCAACTTGTTCTTTTCCAGTATACTTACTAATTAGATGTCTTTTATAGATGTCTGTGTTTTACGGGAGGTATATGTAACAAACTTGCAATGGGACATTCATATTTCTCAATTATAAGTTGAAAGGCAGAGTCTTGGGGATTGAGTTTCCTTCACTTTGGACAAAAGGTGATGTAATAATCCTTCATTCATTCCCTCTTTCTTAAGAAATGAGGAGAAATGAATGCTTTGTTTTATTTTTGATATATTAAAAAAGTCAACGTTAAAGCAACATTTTATTAGAACCACAAGTTTTGTTTGAGAAATTTCAGAATCCAGAGTTTATTTTCCTTTGGTATTGCTGCAGAGAGTCAACAGGAATTGAGATAATTTTTTTCTTGAATTTGTGCCCACTTATTAAACACACATGTGAGCTAGATTCCTTGCATAGGTGTAAAAGGAGTTGGGGGAGGGAGTTGTGACATTCAGTCCACTGACCTGTTTCCCTGCCCTCAGGACACTTTCAAACAGCTGTGGGAAAAAAGAGGAGGGCCAGGGAGGTAATTGAGCAGTTCCTATCCAGATGTTCATTTCAAACGCACCCTGAACAACTTTTGCATGGTTTATTTCATTTTCTGAAACCATTTTTCACAAGCCTGTTTTCTCAGCTGGGAAACTTCTGGTGTGGCGTTTTCAAAAAAATATTGCATTTGGCATTACAAGGAGAAAATAAAAGTTTTTAGACATTCAAAGGAAAATCTGTTTGCCTTGGTCTGCAGAAGCGGGATTGCAGGAATGTAGGCATTCTTGTACCTCTCGAAATATAGGTAAAGTTCCACTCTCATGTTCCATTGATGTGAAGACTTAAGCACTTCTTTAGCTTGGTGATTTTAATGCTCTGGCATCTTTCAAGTTGGCCTGAAGAATGAGAGACAGGACACCTGATTGGTGATAAGCAGAATTTACGGAGGAATCCACCAGAACTCACCAAACCAGAAGCTTCCTCATGCCACTGCACACATGGTAGCCCATTTTCACAAAACTCTAGTTACTGTCTGGGAGAAAACAGTCCTGAATACCCATGGACCTCCTGGACAGTTGCCCATAGGATCTCACCTCCATGGCTGGTCTCGTTCACATCAAGATCTAGGTCCTACCAACAGACTGCTCCCTGAGGTCTTAGGAGGTCAGTGGCTAGGCTAGCCCACCTTCCCTGACCCTGCAGTGGAGCTCGTCTGCTTCTCAGCTGTAAGAGATAAAGGCATTCCTCCTTCATTTACTCTTCAGATTGAATCAAACCTGGAGATAGTTTCGGGAAGGAGTAAGAACCCAAAAGGATGAGCCCAGATAGGAAGACTATGATCTGTCTCTCAGATAAGTTAAATCAAGCCACATAAATAACAGAAATATAGGAAATGATGGGGCAGCATTTGAATGTAGGTGAAAGAGAGAGCTTGAGTGTTTTAAAATCCAAAGTGAATTTGAGGTAAGTTTTTCATCTTCCTGAGGCTCACATTCTCCACTTTGCGAACCGGGCACCTAAGTCCCTACACTGGATTGTTACAAGGGAGACAGAAATAGCGTGCTACACGCAAAGTGCCTCGTGCAGTGTCTGTCCTCATTGTGGGTTATGTTGTCCTTGTTGGCTATGAGACCATAAAATGTCCTCATTATTGGTTAGCTCTTCATACCTGACTCTCTTATCTTTGTCACTACCAGCTGCCACCACATCAATTCTGACTCATGACGACCTCGCGGGTGTCCGAAGAGGTCTGTACTCCATAGCGTTTTCACTGGCTGATTTTTTTAAGTCAACTGCCAGGCCTTTCTTCCCAGGTAACTCTGGGTGGATTCCAACCACCAACTTTTCATTGGCAGCCAAATGCTTAATGTTTGCTTTTCTGACTTTCAGAGGATAGTAACCAAATATCAAAGTCTGTGTTTCTATAATTATTTCTGTTGACATTTTGTGTGTGTCTCTTGAGACCTTCCAGAAGATATAAAATAGGTAGCAGGTTATATGAGTCAGGAGGGAAATCTGGCCTGCAGCCGGAGATATTAGATC
Organism: Heterohyrax brucei; assembly: GCA_028571685.1. NCBI lineage: Eukaryota > Metazoa > Chordata > Mammalia > Hyracoidea > Procaviidae > Heterohyrax > Heterohyrax brucei. Next base: position 67,862,327 of record CM053156.1, read on the forward strand.
CTATAGGAGCACCAGAGAGACCACCAGGGTGTGAGCCGCAGTGGGCATAGGACAGAGGCCCGTGGGACATCAGCACATGACAGGCACTCACAAAAGATGACCCTGCAGAGAAAACTGAAAAAAAAAAAAAAAAAAAAACTCAATAAGAACAAATAAAGTGGAAATTAATGAGACCAAGTTCAAGAGTATCCAAAAGACATGAGAAGTTTCTCGATTTTAAAATATAATTCAAAATCTTTTTTAAAAAATCTTAAAAATAACAGTAGTTGCCTAAAATTACATAGACTATGAAATACTGGGAAGTGGGGGTATGTGTGTGAAATGTGCTGTATTTCTCAACTAAAATAGGTTAGAGTCAAAAGCTATTGTTCCTTTGTGACCTTGATAATTAGAGAATACAGTATCAAGTATGTTATTTTTCAAAATTTGGTAGAAATAAAAACAGGATGATTCCTCCAAAATTACTGCAGGAGATTAAAGAAATCAAAACAGAGTTCATCCAGCCAAAGACAGGAAATAGGGGAAATGGTAGAAAAGCATAAAATGTCAACAACGCAAAATCAGATCAAAGAGAGTAGTGCAAATTTGTCTTTTATGGCAATAAATGTAAATGGTTTCAACCTCACCTCTCATAATATCTAGCAGACTTCAGCTGGTCAAGTGACAAAGCTCAATGATAAACCTCTTGGATGATAAAATTTTCAAAAAGTGTCTGAGAAAGTTTAAATCTAAAGTATCTGAAAAATATATATAGAGAAAATGAAAATAAAAACACTTTAGATGTGTTAATATTTGTATCAGATAGAGAGGCTCCTGGGTTGACAAACCACGACTAGAGTTAATTTAATTGTAGTTACATTATGTGATGAATAAATGACTGTAATATGCTTTGCAAATCTCAGTAACAGAGTATTAAATATATATGTATGTTAAACATCTAAAATTTCAATGAGAAAGTTTTGTTTGGGATACTTTTTCTGTTATATCATTATACCATTCTCAACTAGACACATGAACTAGGTACACAAAATAAAAAAGCATAAAGTTTTATTAACATGCTCAAAACGTATGCAACATGCACCTCATGCTTAGAGAATACTCAACTGGCCAACTATGTTTCAGAATTTTTTCCCCCTTATATGCAATGGACTCCTCCTGGAATGAAGAGCTCATTTTGTTTTATGATAAGGTTTGCGTAGGACTATGAATTCGTATCTCTATTTTCTCCCACTAAATCATCACACTTCTCTAATGACATGCTAGACTTAGGGCTATAGACGTGTTCTCACCTCACAGTACCCAGCGTTTTCTAGTAGGACCTTACAGCTTTTACTCTAGGAATGAGATAAGCTCATGGATTGCACCCCCATCTTGGAAGTAACCCCTTGGAAATATTAGCTTAATTTACTTTTACAGAAAGCTTTAGGAAAACTGCATTTGAATCCTCTGTTCTGCTGAGTGGAAACCCTGGTAGCATCGTGGTTCAGTGATATGGCTGCTAACCAAATGTATGGCACTTCGAATCCACCAGGCACTCCTTGGAAACTCCGTGGGGCAGTTCTATTCTGTCTGTAGGTTCATTATGAGTCAGAATTGATTGGACAGCAGTGAGTTGGGTTTGGGGGTTCTAGTGTGCTTCTTTCCAAGACTTGATCTCTGCCCAGAATTGTACAGAGACTCAGTTACATCACCCACACGAACCATAGTAACGCACGAGCATCCATACTCACTTTGTGCACCAGTGTCCTGCTAGAGCCTTTGAATTGCTCACATGGTGGTTTGGCTGTGTTACCAGACAAGTAAGGCAAGTCAAACTTACCCAGAGGTACCTCAGAAGACAGGCTTGCCAATCTGCATCCAAAAGGTCATGGCCTTGAAAGTGCTGTGGAGCAGTTCTACTCTGTACACACGAGGTCATCACCGTGAGCGGGAATCAACTCAATGGCAGCTAACAACAACAAAAGATATCCTTGAAGATCTCAGTGAGGTCAGCACCTAGTAAAGAGACAATAAAGAAGCAGTATAGTTGCTCCAATGGGGCCAGGGGCCAGATAGGAGAGAGAATCACAGGTTGGAGTTCCACCCATGAGGCTTCTTGTCTCATATCCTGCCTGCCTGGCTGAAACTCCAAGCATTCCCGGACACATCTGAATATTCAGGATATACACACTTTGGGCTCCATTCTAGGACCCTGTTGGAATTGGAGTACTGCCATCCTCCTCTTAGTTGGCATTCTGAACCAGAGATGATGGGCAGAGATGCTCTACGTGTGGAAGAACCTGGGACATGGCACTTATCCATCCCTCACGTTTGGGCTGTGGTCTATGCTAAGTTAGAATTACAGAAGTTTGTCACTGGAAAAAAAATTAGGGGGAAAAAGGAAGGCTGTTAAGATAAAAATACAGGATGTTTATAGTCTAAGAAGAAGCTAATGTAATAGATAAGGGATTGCTCATCTAATAAGATGTTTGCGTGAGGTTAGACTCACTGCCATTGAGTTGATTCTGACTTGTGGTGACCCTATGGGACAGAATAGCACTGCCGCATAGAGCTTTCAGGGAGAGCCTGGAGGATTTGAACTCCTAGCCTTTTGGTTAGCAGCTGTAGCATTTAACCACTGTGCCACAGGGTTTCCTATTAAGGTGTGGTACCTGCTATAGAGAAGGACATGTGGGGAAGTTCTACTATGTGCTATAGAGTTGCTATGAGTCAGAACTGACTCAATGGCAACTTATTGTTGTTTGCTTTGTTTACTTTTAAGACAAAGCATACATGTGGATGAAGGGAAACCTGTTACGTGAGAGGTGGGAAAGAGAGGTGGGGCTCTGGCCTAGCAATTGGTTAGATTTAAAGAAGGTATCAGAGGAAAAGGGTGTGAGGCTGAATCCTCAAACACGACAGTGTGTTGTTTCTGGCAGACAAAGTAGAGAAAGCATTGAAACTAATGGGAACTGCTGAGAAAGTGATGTGAGATTGGCCAAGAATGGCAGTCCTAGGGAATTAAAGAAGTAGCATGCCTGGACTTAGCAATCTAACATAGGCGTTGGTGAAGGATGAACCTGGAGAGAGAGACAGTAGCAGAGAATGGGCAGGACCCTCAGGTTGCACTAAGGAGTTCAGACCTCATACGCAGGCAATAGGGACCCATGATAAGTTTTTTATATATATTTTTCCTCCAATTTTTGTAAATTTGATTTATTTTTTTTGCTTTTGTTATTTTTAAATTCAAAGTTTTTTTTGAAAAAATATCCTTTCCTGTAGTGAATTTCTGTATAATCACTGCAAAAATACTAACCTAAAGAAAAATACATAAATAATATTTTAAAAATTACCTAAAACCTCATCACCCAGAGTAAACACTCATTCACATTTTGCTGAATACATCTCTCAGAGTGTATACATATATAATTCCAACAAGCTGATGAATATTTTGTAAAATACTCTTTAAAAATCAATACCATATGATGACAATTTTTCTGAATCCATATAGAAAGGCACACATCGGCATTTAAATGACCTCAGAATTCTGTATTTTATGAGAGTAATACAGTTTAATTTATCTAAGCTTTATTGATAACAAATGTTCCTTTAATTTCTGAGCCATAAAAACAGTGCTTCAACAAACAGATCAAAATACAATGCAATAAATTAGTGGACAGAATATAAAACAAAACAAACAGATACTTGAAAATCAAAGCAAGCAAACAAACAAGCAAATGAACCAACCTAACACCTTCAACCTGCTGTAGAAGGAGCAGAGTAAGGAAGACAGTGGCTACTATCCTGGGTAGAGGTTTATTTAAGTCTTTTATATGTTGACCATCAAAGATGTGCATGGCCCTATTCTAGCAATGGATTAAAACAGTAAAACAAACAAACAAACAAACATATTCTTAGTGTTTACAGAGAAAGAGGATAAATGAATAAGTAATAAAGAGCACAATAGACAGTCATGGGTTATATGCACAGATTTAACTATAGTCATATGACATGGGGAGCCCTAGTGGCACAGTGGTTAAAAGCTACAGTTGCTAACCAAAATGTTGGCAGTTCAAATCCACAGGGCACTCCTTAGAAACTCTACGAGGCAGTTCTAATGTGTTGTATAAGTCACTATGAGTCAGAATCAACTAGACGGTAATAAGTTTGGCTTGGTTTTGGACCTACTGAAAGAACCAAACCTGGCGAAGCCCAGAAAAGGACAATCCAGAGAAGAAGAAATGGCCAGTACAGGAGCCTAGAGAGATGACTAAAGTCGGCAAGTTCAAGGAAGAGAAGGGACAGAAAAATGCCACTGTCTGTATCAGATCTTCAGAAAGCTGGAAGGCAACATGAGACGACACCAGATGGAAGGCCCAGCTCAGGTCAGTGATTGCCTTGTAGGTCAGGTGGGAGCTCAAATTTTACTCTCTCTGACTCTGGGAGGCCACTGGAGAGTTTCAGCCAGAGAATTACTTATTGAAGACATTAAAAAAAATCATTTTAACTTCACTTAACTACAAGCTGTTTAAGGGTAAATTGCTGTCTTTTTCAACTCTGCCTTCACATGGCCTTAAAAATTTGGCTCATGTTAGACGATATGTCTATGTTAATACAACAGTACTTTCTAAGCACTGGAAGGTACTGTACTGGGTTCTGTGGTTACAGTGATGAATAATACTTAATCCAGTCCTCAAGGAGCTTAGATTTTAATTGGCAAGGAAAAAAAATTGGAATGAACAAATGCATGGGTGACTATCTGATTTTGATTGCAAGTGGGAAACTTATATTTCATTGGAAGAAGAGGCGTGTCTTCCTTTGACACTATAGAATATGATTTATGTATTTTTTAGGTTCAAGACAGACCACATCCAGTAGCCTCTATCCTCTTTTCCAAGGAGCTAGATCTTCTGCTGAATCAGAAAGTCTAAGAGGAAAGGGACATTTAGGGGAGAAGATAAGCAATCTAGATTGGGACATGTTGACTTTTTAGCATCTCTGGTCTTGGGGCAGATGAATAATAGAAGCTGAGCTTGGTAGCATGGACTTCAGGCAAGAGAACTGGAGGTAGGCTCCTGGCCAGGGAGGTATCACATGATCACATGTTATCATCTGCCCTACCAGTCCCAGGTTATCACTCCTTCACTACATACCCAGAGAACCATAAAAAACATGTGCCCTGGAATCAGACCACCTGGTTGAGCATCTGAGTAGTGTCACTTCAAACAAAACCCATTGTCATCAAGTCCATTCTGACTCAGTGATCCTGCAGGACAGAAGAAAATTACCCCATAGGGTTCCCAAGGCTGTAATCTTTTTGGAAGCAGACTGCCACATTTTCTCCCACACAGCAGTAGGTGGATTTGAATCACCAACCTTTCAGCTGGCAGCTAAGCACTTAACCATTGAGTTTCTGGGGCTCCTAAGGGTGGCAGTAGAGAGAGTGAATTGTAGGATACTGTAGTAGGATATAGCTGTGGTGGTGCAGTAAGAGCTTGGCTGCTAACCAAAAGGTTGGCAGTTCGAGTCCGTCAGCAGCTCCTTGGAAACCCTGTAAGGCAGATATTCATGAGCAAGTTATCGAACTTATTGGAATTCCAGTTTCCTCATCAGTAAACTGTGGTTAATAATGGCACCTATTTTGTATGATTGATTAAATATTTTAATATATTTGCAGCACCATTGTCATACTAAATGCTTAATAAATATTATTTAATATCCTGTTACATTCAGCTGAAATTATCTGTTTATTACAAGGTTGTGACTCCTAGTGGACCATCATTCAATATCATCATCTGTATACTATCAATGACAACTACACTGTTTTAGAAAAAGTATATGCTTGCCAAATGTTCTTTGAATTAATCTTACTAGAGTACTTGTTTATCTGAAGTATAGGGGAGTCCTTCAGTTTTGAGATACTATGTACAAGAAGGAAAGAAATTCCAGTGGCATAGTGGTTAAGAGCTGTAGCTACTAAGCAAATGGTCAGCAGTTTGAGTCCACCAGGCACTCCTTGGAAACCCAATGTGGCAGTTCTACTCTGCCTGATAGGATAACTGTAGATCAAAACCAACTTGATCGCAATGGGTTTGGTTTGGTTTTTTATGTACAAGAAAGAATGCAGGAATGTGGACAATAAGCTGTCCTATTGGTTTTGTACGATTGGTCGTGTTGGGATGTTATCTATTAGTACCACAAGCGATTCAGGACCTGGGATGGTACAAACGATTTGAGTTCAGCTGATAAAGGAAAGATTGGTGATTTAAACCCACCAAATGGCTCCACAGAAAAAAAACCTGGCAATCTGCTTCCATAAAAGACTACAGCCAAGAAAATGCTGTAGATCCAAATTCTACCTGTGACAATGGTGATGGAAAACAAGAGGGTTCAAGTTGAATTTTAGAGCATTTGGATGAGGCAGGTGTTAATTGTAGATTCAGGGCTAGAGGGAATCCACAATATAGAGTGTTTCAAAGTGTAACCTATCTGCCATCTGCATGGCAGTCCTGCAGGTTGGATGCTTGTTGGAATACAGGTTCCTTGGCCAAACTCTAACTTATCAATTCACAGCTTGTTATTGGTCAGGAAGGTAATGGAGGGGACACACTGGGGGGAACTGCCTCAAAAGAGGCTTCCTGTAAGTGCCATATACAGTATTTTTATGCAAATAACACACTTTCTGTATTAGTTTGCCAACTGCACCCTCCCCATGCAAGGTATCTTGTAAGTATACTATGCTGATTTCTTTTCACATGGTTGACAAATAAACACAGAAGGTGTACATTATTTGAGTAAAACTATGATAATTCTAAAATCAGAAGATATCAGTGGGGGCATATTTGCTTCCTTGCTGATGGAAATTATTTCTGGAGGTCAGGGAAGAGGTTGGGACTGTGAGATACTAGAGTCAGTGTCTGTCCTTGGTAGCAGAAGACTTCTGAGAAAACGTGAGAAGTAGGAAACTACGATGCTCTTATTGGCAGGCAGAGTTGGCAGGGACCCCCTTTTGGGCGCTGTGGAGTCCTCTCTCAGCCTTGGACAACTTGCCATGAGATGGGTCCTGCCTCAGGAAGCCCCAAGGGAGCCTACTGTTGTCCCGGCCCTTTGATCTCTGCCAATTACAGGGGGTATAATTTAGATGGATTTTAAAAGAAGCCCTCAACTTTTCTATTTTTTCTATCTTTGTCTTATTCCCTGAGTCTCTACCAAGGCAAACTGGTACAAATCGGTGCCATCAGGAAAGCTTGAGATGGAGCCTGGTTCCCTCAAACACCTCATACCCAAATGTATTCTTGCTCTAAATCTGTACCCAACACTTAGTCAAGCTTTGATTCCTGTAAAAGCCTTGTAAAAAGGAAATGTGGGTCAAAAACACCTTTGGTGTGTTGCCACGTTGCATTTAAAATCGATGTTCAAGAGGCAAGTCACCATGACCAACTCTTGGTCAGAATTCCCAGAGATTCTCCATGTGGGATACTTCCATGGGATCCTTCTATTCTCTCTGTCTCTCTCTTTAGCGCCTCTGCCACCCTCTCAGTCTTGTGGTCTGTTAGAAAGGGCGAGAGCAGTCCCACCAGTGGTACTTTACTTCGGCAGTGCTCGGTGGCAGCAGACCATCTCCACCAAGCATTTCCGTGGGAAGGTCTTCCATCTACAGCTTGGCAGCAAGGAGCAATTTCCTTTGAAGTTCTGCAACCCTTTCCCCTTGGCTCTCCATAAGGTGCAGCTTGGAGGTACTCCTCTGATTTTAGGGACAATGCTAGTGAGTTTCATGTAGTCAGGGGCTGATAGGCATTGAGAAAAAGAACGTTGTTTGTTCTTCCACAGCCTTCCATCTCATGTGCAACAGGTCACAGATGTGACAAGTTCACATGCTAACTCCTTCCTTCTCAGTTAATAGGATGACACAGATGGGAACACTTACCCTGGGAGTGGACAGAAATTGGAGCAGCAGTGAAAGGAAGACTGAGGCAATCTGGCCCTTTGTCAGAAATTCACTGAAGAGAAATTACTTTCAACAACATCATTATCCTCAGCTGGGTAACTCTGAGAAGCTACTGCCTGTCCGGTCAGTGCAGACCTTTGGCCTGGGCCCTAGTCTTAACCTACTCATCCCAGAAAATGCTCACAGCATGTTAAAGCCATCGTAACAACTGACAACAAATTCATTGCTTACTAAATCTCCTTGGGAAGAAAGGTTCTGGCAGTTCTAGCAAGTTTTAAAAGTAGATTGTCCAAGAGATAAAGAGCAAACACCACAGAGAGTCAAGGAGAGAAAGATGGTAAGACAGAAATGGGAAATTGGGAGCAGCTGTCTCCATAACTCTCGTGATCTTTGCTGGCCGTGTGCTCCCTGGGTGCTTAAGTAAGGGACTGGTTGCTTGTGTTTCATCCCTTTGCAAGTTTTCATTGCAAGGTTACAGAGACCCTTTGGTGATCAAATAGTTAAAGACTTGAGGTCTGGCACTCGGCCGGCTGGCTGGCTGAGGTCTAAGCCAAAACCCACTGCTGTGGAGTTAATTCCAACTCATAGCAACCATGTAGGTCAGAGTAGAACTGCCCCAGGAGGATTTCCAAAGCTGTAAGTTTTTAAAGAAGCAGGCAGTCACATCTTTCTCCCATATTGCAACTGGTGGGTTTGAACCACAGACTATTCAGTTAACAGCCAAATGTTTAGCTACCACACCACCAAGGCTCCTTTGGAAGTCTAAGAGACATCTTCAAATCCCAGGCTGCCACCAAACAACTGCTAGTGCTTGAGTCAGCAAGCTATCCGATTCCCTGTAAACTTCTATTTTCTCATCTGGTGGCATAGTGGTTAAGTGCTATAGCTGCTAACTAAAAGGCTGGCAGTTCACATCCTCCAGACACTCCTTGGAAACTCTATGGGGCAGTTCTATTTTGTGTATAGGGTCACTATGAGTCACAATCAACTCAATGGCAGTGGGTTTGGATTTTGGGCTTTAAAAAATGGTAATAATAGTGTCTTCCTTTGCTCAGTCGTTGAGAATCAAAAAGTCTGGAACATGTTAAAGCTATCATAAGAACAGACAGCAAATTCTGGTACATAAAAATAATAGCCACAATTTATTACAACATATTGGTGAAATATGTAATATGTGCCAAACATTGTATCCAACACTTCATAGGCGTATTCACAAAATGACTTCCCAAAAGGACTTTGAGGTCAATGCTCTCATCACCTACCTCCCCGTTCATTTCTCAGATGAGGGAACTGAGGTGCAGTAGCAGGATCCCACAGAATGGGGATCTGGGAATTTGGTTTGAAACCAGGTTTATCTGGCTTCATAGTCCAAGTTCATAAGCATACAGTATATGCTTAGTAAATGGTAGTTGTTGTCATTTGCATCTTTATCACTTCTATCATTAACCAGGAAGCCTAGCTGCACAGTGGTTAAGACTGTGACTTCTAACTAAAAAATCAACAATTCCAATCTACCAGCTGTTCCTTGAAAACTCCATGCGGCAGTTCTACTCTGTTCTATATGGTCTCTACATGTCAGAATTGACTTGATGCCGATGGGTTATCATTAACCAAACCATGGGCATCCTTGTTAGACACTTAACGTTAGCTATAGAAAGGTGGAGGAGACCTGATGACACAGTGGTTAAGCTCTCTGTTGCTAACCCAAAATGTTGACAGTCCAAACCCACCAGTTGCTCCATGGAAGAAAGGAACTGAGATTTGCTCCTGCAAAGATTACAACCTAGGAAACACTAGGAAGCATTTCTACTCTTCATTATGAATTTAGTGGCACGCAGCAACAACATAGCATATTGAAAGATATTAATAACAACAACCCAAAAACCCAGTGCTGTTGAGTTGATTCCAATTCATAGCAACCCTATATGCCAGAGTAGAACTGGCCCATAGAGTTTCCAAGGATCTCCTGTTGGATTTGAACTGCCAATCTTTTTGTTAGCAGCTATAGCACTTAATCACTATGCCACCAGGGTTTCCTTAATAACAACATAGGATATTAACATAGGACACTATTTTTGTTGTTATGCGAATGTTGAGTTGTTTCTGACACACAGTGACCTCATGTACAACAGAAAGAAAGTACTGCCTGGTCCTACACCATCCTTAAAACTGACATTATCCTTGAGCCTAATGGTGTAACAGCTGTGTCAATGTGTCTCATTGAGGGTCTTCCTCTTTTAGTACTGACTATCTACCAAGCATGAAAAATAGATTAACAGGCAACAATTTAAAATTAGGATGAAAAGTAACAATTGTGAAAGTCAAGGAAGGAGAGAGTCACATACACTGCTGGGAACAGTGGTGAAATAGATCCAGTATGTATCCTCATGATTGTATGTTGTTTCTTGGCTGCTTTGTACCTCTCCATCTCTTTTTATGATAAGAGCCATGCTGTGTTCTTTAAGACTAACCCTTGCCCTGTTCTATAAGGCTCTGATTGGGATGACATGTCACATTTTCCCATTGTTCTAGGCCATAATTCTGGGCCATCAGTCATGGACCTTGTCCATAGAGAACTGTACATGGGGTGAGCTCATGATTCCCAAAGGGGAAGTCAAGACTGCGATTGAAGCTTTCACATGTTGAAGATGGAGGGATGACATTGTGTCTGTCTTCTGCTACAGAAATGCTGACAGGGCATGTCCCAGAGTTTTCTGCAGTGTTCTCTGTTTCTCTCCTCCCCTAACACATGGATGTAGTTAACAGTAGGGAGAAATAAAACCAGAGTACAGGGAGAATGAAGAGTTAGAGAGAAGAAAAGGAACATGGGGGAGAGGAGGAAGGGACGGGGAAACAGGTAAGGGAAAAGAAAAAGGGGAATAAAAGAGAAGAAGAGAAGAAAGAAAAGGGGAGGAGGAGAAAAAAGGAAGAGAGGAAGAAAGGGAAAGGGCAGAAGGAGGAGACTACTACTTTCATCTCAGGATCCACTCACGTCTAAGTTCAATTTCACTCCTGAGATACTTCCACACTGTGTCACTCTATACTGCAGACTGCTGGTGCCCACAGCCTGCACTGGCTTTGTCAACAATGAGTTCATGACGAGCTTGATTAAGAGCAGTTGCAAGTGTCCAAGATCACCAATATGTCTGGGTTTACTAGACTTTCTCAGTCTCCATGCAAGGACATTTGGGCATCCAGAAGCACATCCCGTTAAGTTCTTGTTGGTTCTTTATTTTGCTGTGTGGTGTGATGGAAAGATAAGGGGCCTTGAAAACTGATAGACCTAGTTTCAAATACCAGCTTTGCCAGATCCTAATTCCATGAGCATGGACAACTTACTTAAGTTCTCCGTGCGGCCATTTACTCAGTTCTAAGTTTGAGTTGAGTACTTGACTATGATATCAAGATCACTGGGCAAATTAAATAATTTAGGATGAAAAGAGTCCAACACAGCGTCTGGTTCATAACATGCATTCTGAACTTGAATTCCATCAACCTCAACTCTACTTACTCTTCCCACCTGGAGCTGTGGCACAGTGCTTAAGGATACAAAAACAAAACAAAACAAGAACAAAAGCAAACCCACTGCTGTTGAACCAATTCCCACTCATGGGGACCGTGTAGGAAAGAGTAGAACTGCCTCATAGAATTTCCAAGGAGCACCTGGTAGATTTGAACTGCTGACCTTTTGCTTAGAAGCTGTAGCACTTAAACCCTGTAGGTACCTAGAATCTGTCTGTGAACCTGAGAACCCTCGTGCAATACAAAAAAAAAAAAGTCTTGTTGTACAAGGAGAGTTTATGTGTCTATGATAAGTGAAAGTCAATAGAAATCATCCTCAACCCTCACAATAAATTGTAAATATTAACAAAACATGTAGCAGTCTAATTTTCTCACTAAATGAACAGTTACTCTTCATATAGTCTTAGCAATTGTCTATGCAGTTTTCTGTCTTGTAGTATCAGACTCACAGCTCCCACTGGGGTGGCAGAGCTGGTGATGGTATCAAGGTCAGCTCTGACCTCAGGATGTATCTAGTGACAAGGTTGCCAGGTCAAGTCCCATGGTTTTTCTGGTGACAACTCCGTCTTCCTCCCCTGCAACCTAGCCCTTAGCTCTGCTGGTTTAACTTAAAGAAGGGAAGCAACTCACTCCTGGAGGTTTAGGGAATTTTAATTTAATTTGAGCATATTGTCTCTAGTAGTAAGTTCTGCCTCGTCATATTCTCTTACTCTCTGCTCCCTTCCCTCTCCTCTCCTCTCCTACTCTTTTCTCTCTCCTCTCTTCCCCCGTCTCTGTCTACTTTCTCTCTCTGTCATTCCCCTTTTTCTTTTTTCTTCTCTTTTTCTCTTCCCCTCTCTTCTCTGTCTCCTTCTTTTCTTTATTGCATCTCCTGTGTCTGTATGCCCTGGTCCTAGAAAATAGAGACAAGAATGATGGAGAAAACACAACCACTGGCTCAAAGAACACAGTCTCTATGAGGACAGACTCAAAGCAGTTTCAAACCACCATTTCTTTAGCTGCTAGCCAAGGAAGTGGAGCAGAAACCCATGCCAGAGAGCAAGAATGGATTCTCAGCCCAGGAGTGGTGACATTAAAGGGTGTCTATGTCTCACATGGTACCCAGATGCCTCCCTTTACACCCTATATGTTGGTTAATAGGGAACTGTCTTCCTACAAAAGCAGAGAGACTTAAAGTTCTGCCAGACCCTGAATGTAAATTTCAAACACTGCAGTTTCAGTACAACTTAATTAATGTGAAAATTGTAGCCACACTGAAGATGCACCCTCTCTTTGATTTTTACCTTATACAAGTTGATTGGAATTCCTTGTTTACCCCTTCGTCATGTTCATTTGGTATAGGTATCTTTGGGGCTGACTCAGAGCATTCATGGAGAAAATCAGAACCAGGGCCTCCTCTCATCTCTTGAAAATGGTTTCTTCTTTTCAAATAAATCTGCTGGTAAAGGTTTATAAGTGCAATATTTCACACATGCAGAAAGGATCATATGAAATCAAAAGAACAGGGAGATTTGCCACCTCATTCAAGCAATATCCCTCACACTTCTGGGATCAAATGTATGAAATATATTGGTCCAGAGTAGGGAAAGATTGAGCAGAAATGTAGAGTTCCAAGAACAATTCCAGCAAAAAAGGGATTGGACCAAATCTCCCTTTGAATTCCAGTTATTGATGAGGATGTTTATCCAGAAACTGTCATTTTGAATCCACAAGTTAGTTTTCTATCCCAATTATCAAGGCACAAAAATAAATATTCATTTGACAACTATTAGAAGTGCCTGAGTGGTGCAAATGGTTAAACACTGGATTATGAGCCAAAAGACTGGTGGTTCAAATTCACCCAGAAGCACCTTGGAAGTATGGCTTGGTGATCTGCCTTGAAAACCCTACAAAGAAGTTCTTCTCTGCACACATGGGGTCACCATGAGGTGGAACTGACACAGTGGCACCTAATGACAACAAGGTACTGCAGGAAGGAAGCTGCTGGCAGAAGCAGTTTACCATTGACCGCTAACCCAAAAGTTGGTGGTTTGAGCCTACTCAGTAGCACTAGAGAAGAAAGGTCTGGCTGATTGTTTCCATAAAGACTATAGTCAGGAAAATCCTATGAAGCAGTCCTCCCATGTAACACATGAGGTTATGATGAGTTGGGAGTTGGGAGCTGATTAGATATCAGCTGACTACACTACCAAGTGCTACAGGGGAGGGGCTGGGAGAAGAGAGCAAATACTCCTGAGTTACAGCACCCCATACTGGTATCTACAGTTCAAATTCCCTTGGCGCATTCATTGTCAAGATTCTATCTCTGTGAAGGGCTTTTCCTTACTAAGCATTTCCCAGATCTTTTTCTGTCTGTTTTCTTAATTTCCTAATTTTACAAATTGTCCACAGGGGACTGGGGCTCAGAGGACAAAATCAACAGAGTGAAGCCATATGGGATTTGGCTGCCAAGACTCAAAAGGGTCTCGCTCTTGCTGGAGCCTCTAGTTCAACAACAGTCTTAGTAACAAAACACAAATAGTTCCCTTGACACTCATTTGAAGAGGGAAGGAGGGATGCGGGAGCAAATGGCTCGTTTTCTAATAGGACTGAAAGCGAAATGTGAGGGAAGTCAATTAAGTCCTCTCAGAAAGTAATTGTCACAGCAGAGAGGAGTAGTCATACTGGAGATCAATCAGGGGAAGCAGGAAGCACATTGAGCCCAGATCATCAGAGTCTCACAAGGACACTGGAATCCCGGATTTGGAGAAAATTGTAAAGATTTCTTAGACACGGTAATCTGTCCTGGCAAGTCTGGGACTGTTGGAACTTGTGTCACTGTGCTTCAATGAGCTGATCCAGGAGACTAGGAGAGGCAGTGGGGAAAAGTAAAATAGAGGATGGAGAGGGCAAGTGGTGCAAAAGCAGCTCCGTTGTAGCCTCCGGGATAGCTGGTGTTGCTGCTACTGTTAAGTAGCTCCCAAATATGGTGACTCCATGCCCCAGACCAAATGAACCCACTGACGTCAAGTCAATTCTGACGTATAGTGGTCCTATAGCGGTGTGGTGGTGAAGTGCTATGATTGCTAACCAAAAAGTTGGCAGTTTGAATCTGCCAGGCTCTCCTTAGAAACTCTATGGAATGGTTCTACTCTGTTCTGTATTGTCAATATGACATCCCTTGTCCAGTGGAACAAAACACTGCATCACTGCCTTGATCAGCTGAGGATCAGACAATTTTTCTTTGTGATCCATTGGGTTTTCACTGGCTGACTTTTTCCAGTAGTAAGTCCAGGCATTTCTTCTTAGTTTTCTTAATCTGGAAGATCCCTCGAAACTTGTGCGTCATAGTTTCTGGGGTAGGGGCAGTTGATGAAACTTTCAACTCAATCAGGGGTAAGATGGGATTTGTCCAGTTCTGGTCACTGACCAGGTGCCTAGATGGGCTGGGACGAGGGTACCTTGGGGATACAGAGGGAAGCAATAGGAACACCAGCTGCTAAAATGTCAGGTAGAGAATGCTGCCTGAAATGAGGCAGGGAGAGTAGGAGCAGGGTTGCCCACAAGGAAGCAGAGGCTGTCAAGTGGAGGCGCCTGAACATGGCACTGTGATTCACTCTAGTCTAGAGAGCACTTTAGACCAACACGAGCATTTATTGACCACCTGTTCTGTGACAGAAAGCTTGATGGTGTAGTGGTTAAGTGCTATGTCTGCTAACCATAAGGTCAGCAGTTCGAATCTGCTGGGTTCTTCCTTGGAAAGTTTGTGGAGCAGTTCTGTGCTGTGCTATAGGGTTGCTATGAGTCAGAATCAACTTGAAGGCAGTGGGTTTTGTTTTGATATGTGCTGGGCAGTGTGCCAAGGATACAATGCTATAACACACTGAGAGGAAATGAGAAGCAGTCTAGGCAATACCTGTATACGAGATCTGACAATTAAGTTTGTGAACTTAATTCTTCTAAGTGCTACATACCTCGTTGCTGAGTATCGCTGCAGTCACCTTCAGAGTACTTCCCCCCGGGAAGCTATGAACTGATGCTAGTGCCTAGTCTGCTCTTCAAAGCAATTTTGGGACTCTTTCTGCAATGGTCATTGTGCACAGTGGCATGGCGGCAAGTTCGCGAACTTAATTGTGTGGTTGTCTGTGAGGAAGTTTTTAGCCAGTAGGCAAATAACTATTGGAACACCTTCACTACTTACCTAATCTGGCCCCCAATGACTTTTTATTTACCCAAAGATAAAGGAAATATTGAAAGGAAGACATTTGATGTCATTCAGGACAAGAGTAACACAATGACAGCTCTGATGGCCGTTCCAGAAAGAGTTCCAAAACTGCTTTGAAGGGTGAACTAGGTGCTGGCATCAGTGTATAGCTTCCTAAGGGAAGCACTTTGAAGGTGACCATAGTGATATTCAGCAGTGAGGTATGTAACACTTTTTCTAGGATGAGTTTGAGAACTTCACTGGTAGTCCTGCACCTCATTTTATTGTACTTGGCTTTATCATGCTCAGCAGATACTGTGTTTTTCACCAAGTGCAAGTTTGTGGCAACCTTATCAAGAAAGTGTACTGGTAGCCATTTTTCCTAAAGGTGCATGCTCACTTCCTTTTCTTGCAATATTTCAAACTTTTGCTGTTGTTATATTTGTTACAGTGATGTGTGATCTTTGATATTACTATTACAATTATTTTAAAGTGCCATGAACTGCATACATATATATGGAAACACACACGCATGTGGGCGCAAGATGTTGAACTTAATTGATAAGTGTTGCGTGTGTTCTAACTGCCCACCAGTCAGACAGTCCCCTGTCTCTCTCCTCCTCAAGGCTTCCTATTTCTAGTCCCTTTGATATGAAAATATTGAAATTATGCCATTTAATAACCTTAAAATGTCCTCTAACTGTTCAAGTCAAAAGAAGTATCACGTGTCCCTCACTTTAACTCAAAAGGGAAAAATGATTAAGATGAATGAGGAAGGCATGTGGCGTACCGAGACAGGCTGAAAGCTAAGCCTCTTATACCCAACAGCTAGCCAAGTTGTGAATGTAAAGGCAAGTTCTTGAAGGAAATTAGAAGTGCTACTCTAGTGAACATGAATGATAAAAAAGTAAAAAAAACTTTATTCCTGAAATGGAGAAAGCTGTAGTGGTCTGGATAGAAGAGCAAACCAGCCACATCATTCCCTTAAGCCAAACCCTAATCCAGAGCAAGGTCCTGACTCTCTTCTGTTGAGGCTGAGAGAGGTGAGGAAGCTACAGAAGAAAAGCTTGAAGGTGGCAGAGGCTGGTTCATGGAGTTTAGGGAAAGAAACCATGTCCATAACATAAAAGTGTAAGACGATGCATCAAGCACTGTTGTAGAACCTGCAGCAAGTTATCCGGAAGATTTAGTTAGCTGATGAAGGTGGCCACATTAAACAATAGATTTTCAGTGTAGATGAAACAGAATTATGCTGGAAGAAGATGCCATCTAGAACCTTTACAGCCTGGCTTCAAAGCTTCAAGGGACAGGTTGGCTCTCCTTTTGGGAACTAAGTTAGCTGATGACTTTAAGCTGAAGCTAATGGAATGTACCATTTAAAAAAATCTGGGATCCTTAAGAGTTATGCTAAATCTACTCAGTGTTGCACTGATGAAACAGCAAAACTGGGATGACAGCACATCTGAATATTTTAAGCCTACTGTTGAGGCCTACTGCTCAGAGAAAAAGATTCATTTCAAAATATTATTGCTTATTGGCAATGTGCCTGGTTACCCAAGAGCTCTGATGGAGGTGTACAAGGAGATCAATGGTGTTTTCTTACCTGATAACATTCTGCAACCCATCAATGAAGAAGTAATTTAAACTTTCAAGTCCTATTAGTTAAGAAATACATTTTGTAAGGCTATCGCTGCCTAGATACTGATTCCTCTGATGGACTGAAAAACTTTTGGAAAGGATTCATTTTTATAGATGCCATTAGAAATATTCATGCTTCATGAGAAGAGGTCAAAACATCAGCATTAACAAGAGTTTGGAAGAAATTAAGACTTCAGCGGAAGAAGTAACTGCAGATGTGGTAGAAATAGCAAGAGAACTAGAATTAGAAGTAGAGCCTGGAAAGGTGACTGAATTGCTACAATCTCATGATAGAACTTCCCTGGATGAAGAGTTGCTTCTTACGGATGAATGAAGAAAGTGGTTTCTGGAGATGGAATCTACTTGTGGTGAAGATGCAGTGAACATTGTTGGAGTGACGTCAACTACTTAGAATATACCTAAACTTTATTGATAAATCAGTGGCGAGGTTTGAATAGATTGACTAATTTTAGAAGAAGCACTACTGTGGGAAAAATCCTATCAAATGGCATTACACGACACAGAACAAACTTTTTTTGTAAGGAAAATTCAATCAGTGTGGTAAATTTCTCTGGCTGTCTTATTTTAAGAAATTGACACAGCCACTCCTTCCTTCAGCAACCACTACACTGATCAGTCGGGAACCATTGACGTTGACGCAAGACCCTCCATGAGCAAAAAATTGATGACTCTCTGACAGCTCACGTGATAGTTAGCATTTTTTTTTTTTTTTAGCAATAAAGTGTTTTTTAATTGAGGTGCACATACCATTTTTCTAGACATTATGCTACTGCACTCTTGATAGACTACAGTATAATGTAAACATAACTTTTATATGTACTGGGAAACAAGTAAAAAGAAATCGTATAACTTGTTTTATTATGATATTCACTTTATTGCAATGGTCTGGAACTTAATCTGCAAATCTCTGAGATAGGCCTGTAGCTGCAAAACAACTTGAAGAGTATCCTGAAAGAGAAGTGTAAAAATTCCAAACCAAACTCATTGCCATCAAGTTGGTTCTGACTCATAGTGACCCTGTAAGACAGAGTAGAACTGCCCCAAAGAGTTTCTAGGGAGAGCCTGGTGAATTTGAACTGCTGACTTCTGGTTAGCTGCCCTAGCACTTAACCACTATGCCAGGGATTCCGTAGAGAAGTGTAGAGTGTGCTGAATGTGCACCTAATCAGGCTGTATTAGTGGGACAGGCTTCTCTTCTACCTTGTTGACACTGCTCTAGTTTAGACACCATCATTTCTCCCCACGGCACTGCAACTGGTTTGCACAGATCTGTTTATATGCGCTTGTTCATCACGCCAACACACCTGACCATATGATTCATCTAGCTAAGGGGCCTGGCTGTTTTATTTACAAAAAGTCAGCCTTTGAAAAACCATGGATCACAGTACTGTTCTAGTCCACGTGGGGTTGCCATGAGTTGGCATTACCTCGATGGCAACTGGTGGTACTCTACCACCTGGTTACAATCTAACTTTGTTAACATAACCTACATGCTCCTGCTATATCTGATAACTCTTCTGGTCTCATGTTTGTACTCTTTCACACTCTTTTGGATAAAAATATGTTAAGATGGGACACCTAGGCAAAGAGAGAGGAAACAGGACACACATTCTCACTCTCACTGAAATCCAGTTTCTTGAGTACTCTGGAGATGGGGGAGGAAGAATTTCTTCCCACTTCCCTAACATTTCTAGCCTCTGATGTACACAGATCTACTCCAAATTATTAAATCAAACACTAAGGGTTGCTTTGAAGGGATTTTTTCAGATGTAATTATGGTCTGAAATCAGTCGGCCTTGAGATAGGTAAATTACTCAGGTAGTGCGACACAAGCCCTTTAAAAGTAGAGCATTTTATTCAGAAGAAGTAAGAAATCTGAAGTTGCTAGCTTGACCTTGGAGGGAAGCATGCAGCCAGGAGCAGAGAGTATTTCAATGTAATCACCAACAAGGCATCAAGAAGTTCAGTCCTAAAACTGCAAGGGAACAAATTCTACCAACAACTGGTAAGCTTGGGAGAGGAAGCTGAGCCTCAAACGAGAACTTCAGTCTGGGTTGTTGCCTTGTTTTCAGCCTAGAGAGATCTGAACAGAGAGTCCTACATTGCTGTGATCAGCTTTCTGATCTACAGAAGCAGTGATTATAAATTCATTCCACTTTAAGTGTGTGTTCACTTTTTTTATGCAGCAATAAAAATAAAACCTTTGAGTTGGAAAGGAAATCCATCTTCCCCAAAGGCCTAAAAAAAAAAAACAAAAAACAAATCCAGTGCCATCAAGTCGATTCTGACTCATAGCCACCCTATAAGTCAGAGTGGAACTACCCTACACAGTTTTCAGGGAGTTCCTGGTGGATTAGAAGTGCTGACCTTTTAACCAGCAGCTGTAGCACTTAACCACCACACCACTGGGGTTTCCAAAAGACCAAAGTGTACTGGAATTAAACAGGCATCCTTTCCACCATTCACCAATGCTCCACTGTATGCTCTTTAATGGAGACACCTACCTAGAACTCTGACAGGATGTATATCACCCATGCCTGTAGAAATAGGGCAGGGATTATTTCTATCCTCAACTTAAAGTTGCAATTCTGATTTTAGATTTATTGATGTCCGGATTATTCTTGACTACATAACAGAAACAGAAGAGATCAGAGATGTTAGAATTCTCTTTCTGAACAGCTAGATGGATAAAAAGTGAGAATGAGCTAAAACTTGTGATAAAAGCATGGGTAATGTTCACCTGTAGAATAAGTGGGTGAGATAAATGACTCCCAGTGTCATGTCCCTATCTGCAATTCTACAAGTCTGAATTGAATTAGAAAGAATTGACATCTATCAGAAGCCTTGGCGACACAATGGTTAAGACCTATGACTGCTAACCAAAACCTCAGCAGCTCGTGTCCACCAGCTGTTCCTTGGAAACCATATAGGTGAGTTCTACTCTGTCCTATAGAGTCATTATGAGCTGGAATTAACTTGATAGCAACCGAATTGGTTTCAGGAATTCACCAAGGTCCAATTGCTTGTGGAGATAGAGACGTGTCATGTCTGTTTGGGGGAGACATCACAAAAAACACCTAAACCAACTGCCATCGAATCAATTCTGATTTGTAACAACCATAAACAGCACAAAGGGGAAGCCTAAATTTTCTGTCAGAACAGAAGTGGCCTAATGTGGACATTTGATCTTCGGCATTGTACTCCAAATATCCACAGACCCAGTCAAGAAAACTCTTTGCCAAATGAGAATTGTTGGCCTGCTGCCCAAACACCAGAACGTGCTTGTCTTAGAAAAAAAATTATTACCATAAGAAAAGGAGAAATCGTAAAACTGAGACATCAGCACTGAAAAATTAATTAGGTCATTGGCCCTCTCTTCTCAGGATTTGCAAAGAATTTTCATATGTACTTAGGTGGTTCAATGACAGAGGTTAAATATGTGTACCCTGAAGATTAGTACTCTTGTCGGAGCCTTTTCAGAAGGGAAACTGCATTAAAAATAGGAGTACTTCAAGTCTTTCAAAAGGACCTATAAAGGGAAGGCGGCCGTGTTAGCTCGGTAGGTGTCTAGCACAGCTTTCCACTGAAGGCAATTTTAGGAATGGAGAAGGAGAGAGATAGGGCTATCTAGACAAAGGATAAAGATGGTATAAAGACGGTGACATGGATGAGCGTGGTGGGTCCAAGGAACTGAAAGTGAGACTCAGCATTCTTGGAATAAAGAGTGTAGTCAGTAGCCAAAAGAAAAAGTTATCAGGCTAAAGATGAAATTGGAAAAGTAGGTCTAAGTCAAAGTGCTAGTTCCCTTGATGCTCTCCCAAGGGTCCTGGGCTTTAACCTATAATTCCTGAAGAATTTTTACCAAGAATATAACATGAGTATTCTCCCTTTAGATCTCAAAAAGCGGTAGTTGTTGTGTGTTGTTGAATCAATTCTGACTCACAGCAACTTCATAAAACAGAGTGGTACTGTCTCACAGGATTTCCTAGGCTCAAATATTTATGGGAGCAGATTGCCAGATCTTTTCATCCACAGAGTGGTTGGTGGGTTTGAACCTCTGACCTTTTGGTTAGCAACTGAGCCCCTAACCATTGAGCCCCCAGGGCTACTAAAGGTAGCAGTGTTGTTGTTAGGTGCCATCAAGTCAGTTTCAGCTCATAGTGACCCCACATTCAACACAGTGAAACACTATCCAGCTCTGCACCATCCTCATAACTGTTAGACTTCAGCCCATTGCTGCAGCCACTGTGTGAGTCCACCTCTTTGAGAGTCTTCCTTTAGTTTTGTTTTTATTTTTCCTGGCCTTCTACTCAACCAAGCACAGTGTCCTCCAGGCACTGGTCCTTCCTGATAGCATGTCTGAATGATGTGAGACAAAGTCTTGCCATCTGCACTTCTAATGAGTATTTTGGCTGTACTTCTTCCAAGACAGATTCATTTGTTGGAAGTAGGGAGAATAAATTTTGAAGTAGGTGATTTTCCAAGGTCACTAACTGAGATAGGGTATGACATCGGAAGTGTAGTGGATACAGAGTTAGCTTTTGGGTGTGTTGAATTGTTGTTGCTTGCGTTGTGTAAGTGGGTATGGTATGCCCAGTTTTCATACTAAGGACATGGATGACAACTGGAGAGTCAGCCTGGAATGGAAGCATACTTTGGTGGTAGATGCAGGAGCTTGTTCAGGGAAATGGGTAATGAGGTTATTTCTTTCCTCTTTAAATCAGGATACTTCTTTAGTTCATATTGCAATAGTCAGTCACTCTTGAATCTTTACTAATGAAGTACATCTACTCCTCGCTTATCAGCATGAATATGTTCTAAAGACCAACTGTTACACAAAAATCAGTATTTTGCAAAAGTTGAGAATGATAACATGAGATTACAAAATGGAGGATGACTACATCATTATATAACTTCCAAATTACATAATTACGTAACTGCCAAATCACTGAGAATCATAGTCCAGCCAAGTGAACACACAACCATCAGAGTCAATGTCATTCTTGCCTTGCACTTCAGCATTCATTTCTTCCAAGTGTACATTGTTAATGTGCCCAGTAGTCAGACAGTAGACTTTTTACTATTGTCATAAATACAAAATCTCAGATAACAAGACAGTTGAAAACTGAAGAGTAGATGTATTCATTTATTCAATTTACCACAAATTTATTGAGACCCTACCAGGAGAAGAGTACTGTTCCAGGTACCAGGGCTACTGCAGAAACAAAGATGGGCAACGTCTCTGGGCTCGTGACCTTCATCTTGCGAAGTGGTACAGGCAATTAACAAATTACTAAATAGACAAATATCCCAAAGTGATGTGTCATCTAACAAAATAAATTTGTTATCCTGATCAAATATAGTCAGGATAGTAGTGGCTCTGCCATATGTAAATTGATCAGGGAAATTTTCCCTGAGGAGACGACACTTAAACAGAGACCTGTATGAGGCATTATAAGTAAGCCAAGCCAAGGTCTAATGGAAGAGACAGCAGTGAATTCAGACCTCTGAGCCAGAAATGAGACATTCAAGGAGCAGAGAGAAGATTAAGTGTAACCTAAACCAAGTAAATTTGGAGAAGAGAAATAGGAGATGAGAACTAGGCAGGACATTGATCATTAGAGGACTTGAGGCCTGGGGTGATAAGTTTGGGTGTGATGGGAAGCCACTGGAAGATTCCAAACAAGGGAATGATGACATTGAATGTTTATATGGAACAACTTTACTGATACCTGTGGTGAATAGGAACTGTGTGGAAAGATAATTTATTATTTATTTTTATTATTATTCACCTCTCATATATTCAAGACATGTTCTGAATGCCTACTCTGTTTCAAACATTGTGGTAAATATCAGGGACAAGTAAATTAATCAAGTGATTGCTTCCTGCAGTGGTTTGCAATGTTACCCATATGTGTGTACTTACCACTGAAGTTTTCCTGTTGTACTCCCCATCCCAATCCTTATAACTCGGAGACACAGAGGAGAGTTATTCAGATGTCACAGATCGCCATCTGGGCAAGAACCCTGTCTTGATTGATTTATTCATTAATTTACTTTCATTCCCATTTCTCACTGTTATTCTTCTTCCCTTAATACACTTATCTATCTGTCTGTCTGTCTATCTATCTATCTCCCTACCTACCAGTCTGTCTGTCTACCTATAAACCAAACTCACTGTTGGCAAGTTGATTCTGACTCATAGCAACCCTATAGGGCAGAATAGAACCTCACCATAGAGTTTCTAAGGAGCTCCTGGTAGATGCAAACTGCTGGCTTTTTGGTTAGCAGCCATAGCTCTTAACAACTACAGTATCAAGGTTTCCACTAAATATGTGTGTATATAATTTATCACATGTTATAAACTATTTTATTTTATATGTTAGTTAATACACATGATAAATGATTTCAAAGTTTGTGTGATTTTGTGGTAACATTTTAGCCTCTAAATCTACATAATAGTCTAACACTAGAGAGGATGATGTATAACATTTTGTGTGGAGACCAAGAATCTGTATTTTAGAGGAAAAAAATCAGCTTCAGGTATTGCTAAAAACTTATGCTAGTTTAGAAATTCAGAAAATGGGTAATACCTCGATCCAGTGTTGTGCTGGTAACAGAGTCTCCAGGAAATTTAAAAAAAAAAAAGAAGAAGAAGAACCCGATTTGTCACGTTTCTGTGGTAAAATTGTTTCATCATGCCCAATTTCAAGCCAATAAATATTATCAAATCATATGCTTAGCTGCGGTTGCCTGGAGCCAGCCTGTTATAACTTAGTTCTTCAGTTCCACCTGGAGAAGTATGTAGTATGGAGACCCAGCAAAACAGTGGTTAAGCACTAGCTTTTGCTGAAGGTCAGCAGTTCAAGACCACCAGCCACTCTACACCAAACCAGGCACACTGCCACTGAGTCGATTGAAACTCACAGTGACCCCTTAGGACAGAGTCAAACTGCTCCATAGAGTTTCCAAGGAGTTTCTGGTAGATTTGAACTGCTGACCTTTTGGTTAGCAGATGTAGCAGTTAACCACTAAGCCACCAGGGTTTCCAGCCACTCCATGGGAGAAAGATATGGCAGTTGATTCTGTAGAGATGTATAGCCTTGGCCCTGTGGTAATTCTGTTCTGTCTTATGGGAACATTATGAATCAGAACCAACTTTATAGCAGTGGGCTTATTTTTGTTAAGTACTTGACAGGACTCTTGGGTGACACAAATAGTTAAGTGCTAGACTGCTAGCAGAAAGGCTAGAAGTTTGAACCCACCAATAGTTGCCTTGGAAGACAGGCCTAGCAATCTCACCTAAAGGTCAGAGCCTATAAAATTTTATAGAGCAGCTCTATTCTGCAAACCTGTGACTGATAGGAGTTGGAAATGATTCAGCTGACAACAAGGATATGATGGAGGTACTGCTGTGCTTCTGAGAACGGTCATCCTTGTTCATTCCTTATTGCTTCCCAAGTAACAGGAATTTTCAACATCTTTACATAAAAAACAGAAACACTGGTTGCAGAGTGGCTAAGTGCTATTTTGGCTAACCAAAAAGTCAGTACGTCAAACCTGGCAAGTGCTCCTTGGAAACTCAGTGGAGCAACTCTGCTCTTTTCTGTAAGGTTGCTATGATTTGGAATCACTTTGATGGCAGTGAGTTTGGTTTTTTGAGATTTACATACACAGCAAGTTAGATGGATGTTCCAGAAACTTTGATAAAACCATCTGGAGGTGAGTGGCAGGGCTTCTCTTTCTCAAGGATCAGCTAAGATAGTTTGCTATGCAGTCAGCTGTGGTCCTTATTACGGGAGTCTCTTGGGGTATAGACCTGAGACTATAAACACTCCCAAGCCAAATTAGAGAGATGGCTATGACTACTCCAAACATTGCCTTAGAGCTGTTTACAGTGCATAGATTACAGCATTTACTGAGGCCAATATACACTGTCCATTACTGAAGAACTTAGTCGAGGGAGCAATGGGTCATGAGAACATAGAATATGCTTGGATTTAGAGATTCCATGGAGACAGAAGCAGGATTGTTTCTAGAAAATACAAAGATGGCTTCTGTTGAGCTATACGATTTCCATGTAGTCTTCAGTCATCTTACAAAATACATATTCTTCCTCCTGAAAGGATATAAATGGTAAGATAAGCTACTGACAAGTGGAAACAATAACATGATGAGGATATTAATGGTATGAAACATTTAGTGGGTAGTATTAAGGTATCATGCCCCATGCTAAGCCTCTGATAGGTATATTATTCTGCAATGCTTCTAATAACCTGATAACATTGTCTTAATAGTTTTCCATCTTGTAAATGATGAGATAAAATTTGGAGAACTTAAGGAACGTGTCCACGACCACACAAGATGTCAAATGACAGCTGGGGTATGAATTCAGATCACCTGTTTCCAGAGTGCCCATTCTTTCCCATGTATCATACTGCTTCCCAGTGGCCACTATGGTTCTGGCACATAGTAGGTGTACTTTTGTGGAATGGATGAATAAATGGGTGATGACTAGATCTCTAAGACAAGAAATTGAGTTCAGAATGTACAGATTTTTTGAGTTCTTAATGCTGTGAAAGAGCTTGCATATGAAGCCTTAACAAAATTTTCTGCCATAAACCTTGAAAATTTAGTACTTTCTTGGAAATCTGAATATATATATATGTACATATAAATATATATATACACACATATATATGGGGTATGAACCTAAGGTAATTGTCCTTTTATACTGTTGTACTTGTCACAGTGCCAGGAACCACATTTTTTCTCCCTAGGGATGAAATTAAAATGCCAAATTTTCATGATTATGAGATGATTACAGAGTAAGTGCTAATAGAGGAATCGTAAAGTGGAAAGGAGTCTGTATGCTTTCCCAGGTAGTGAAGGGCAGGCTTTCCCTATTTGTTGGGGACTTCCCATAGAGTCACTATGAGTGGAAATTGACTTGATGGCCATGGGTTTGGGTTTTGGTTTTTACTATATTGGGGATTTCGTTCCTGTTTCCATTGTATGGACTGCGGTCATTGCGGGCTACTATGAAGTGGATTCTGGACTCGTGGCCACCCATGCGCAGCAGAGCCATTGCTGCCCAGCCCTGCCTCATCCCCGTGATTGCTTGTGGAAGAAAATGTTGTAATCCACAGAGTTCTTTTTGGCTGATTTTGAGAAGTAGATGGCCAGGCTTTGCTTTCTAATCTTGTCAGTCTGGAAGCTCTGAGCCAGAAATGAGACATTCAAGGAGCAGAGAGAAGGTTAAGTGTAACCTAAGCCAAGTAAATTTGGAGAAGAGAAATAGGCGGTGAGAAGTAGGCAGGACACTGATCATAAAGCGTCTTGAGGAAGTGCTGCTGAAACTAGTCAGCATTATTGCAACACGCAAGTCTCCCTCACAGATAAGTGGAGGCTGTGTATGCGGTGTGTGCTCTGTGAACCAAACCCGGGTCTTCTGTGTGGAAGGGGAGAATTCTACCCCTGAACCACCACTGTCCGTTATGGACTCTTCATCTCCTGGTTACTAGACAGCCGGTGATTGGTTGTCACAGGTATCTTGAGGAAGGAATCCTTGTGAATTCATTATCACTGTTCAAGAGACAATTTATCCCAGCTGGATTGAAAATACTGGGAAAGTTTCACCTTGAAGATCAATTCCTTTTGGTATAATCTATAAGTGTTTTAGATGAAAGTATACATTTCCTCACTACCATTGACTCTTCCCAGTGATTAAAGCATACAGACTCTTAGGAGAGAGTGTGAAAATCAAACCTTACATTATATATCTGAACAGAATCATATGCAGGTTAACTGTCCTACTTATTTATTTATGACAAGTAAAAGAGGCATCAACAATTGAAAAAAAAAAAGGTTCTGATTGCATCAGTTTAATCCAGAAAAAAAACTTTTTTTTTTTTTTAAATCAAAAAAACTCACAATAATCAACACAGGAACATGGAATCCACCCCTCACTCTTTGCTCTGGGTTTCAGTGGGATGCAGTCAGATTTGTAGGGAGTATTGCCAAAAGCCACTCGGAGCTGCAGGGCTCACTGCCAGGCTGATTCGACCATTCTCGACCACAGTTGAAGGAGATTAAAAGCCTGAGTGTATTCTAATAGAGTTCTCCCTCTGGGGCTGGTGGGAGGGGACACATCTATTTGTCCGCTTTTACACTTGCAACACTTTCTCTCTTAAAAGGAAGAGCTTGCCACTTGCCATATGCCCCACTATTAGTCAAGCTGTGGAAGGAACTCAATAGGGGCTAAGAGGTGCAATGCCCAAAGGGATGCCATCACTCCTTTATTACAACATCTTCATTCTTGAGTTGTTGGTATTGATTTATCTCTCGCTCAGGTAAAGCGACTTAGAGTAATTTTCTCAGCAAGAAAACCCAGACTGCCTCTGTTCTGAGCCTTACCTGTCAGAGATGTTTTGCCACTGCCTTCACACAGGAGAATCTGATACAGAATTTTGGGGTCATAATCCTTTCCCCTTAAAATTCTGTATTTTTTGTTCATTTATTTTAATTCAAACACTTGTGTGGCAGGTTTCAAAATATGAAGTCAGTATGATTTTGGATCTATGTAAGTCAGCCAGCATATACCAGTGTATTCTCCTATAGGGTCAATATGAAGTGGAATTGACTCAATGGCAAAAGGGTTTTTTTATGATTATTTTTATTGTGATTAAGTGAAAGTATACAATCCAAATCAATTTTGCATGCCTGCCTATCTGCAGCTCTTTCTAATCTCCTTGCTGTGTGACAACACACTTCTCCTTTTCATTCTATACTTGTATCCTCCAAATAATCTCCTGTCCCCTCCTCTCCAATATCTTTGCTCTGCTCTAGAAAGAGACCAGTAGGACAGCCTCCTATGCATAGAACCATAAAGTGCATATACCATATGATCGTATTGTGTCCTCAAGTCCACTCCATTTTTGTCTTCAGTAGTGTTTTCTGGTCAAGACTAGGGACCATGCTATCGAGGGATCTCCCAGGCTGTCAGACCATCCATTGTGGTCTTTTAGTAGAGTTCTGAAGTGCACACTTCTTTTTCTTGTGTTGCCATGAGAACTGAACATTGTGTACCCCATTACGGCTGTCTTTGTTGATGGCTGGGCACCATCTGGTTCTTCTGGTTACATGTTGATACAGTTTCTCACTCACATAAGTCCTTCTGTCTCTTGAGCTCTTTTTTCCTCATGTCTTTGTTGTTCACAGTGATCATCTGTCCCGGATGAGTTGGGACCATTTGGTGTACCTCAGAGGCAGCTTGCTAGCTTTTAAGACTGCAGAAGCCACCCATCAATATGGGGTACAGAAGACTCTCTTAGCAATAGGCCTTGATGGTCCTCGATGTCCCCAAAGAACATGGTCTCCAGATCCTGCTCCTGCTATTCTATCCTTGCCATATTGGGTTGAGATTAGAAGAGATTTCACTTCACAGTGAAGTCCAGTTAAGTTGATCTACTTTCTATTGTGTGCTGTCACTGCTTTCGCCTAACCAAATTTCTATCAACTAATCTACGACCAACCCTGTCCCTCGTTCCCACTCTTGTGGCTGTCAAAAGGTCTTTTCTTCTGTACGTAAGTCTATTTTTAAGTCCTTGTAGTAGGGGTCTCATACAGTATTTGTCATTTTGCCACTGACTGCTTCACTCAGCATAATATCGTCCACTTGAAACCAGGTCATGAAATGCTTCCTAAAATCATCATTGTTCTTTATCATTGCATAGTGTGCCATTGAGTATATGTACAATAGTTTGTTTATCCATTCATCTGTTGATGGGCTTCTAGGTTGATTCTGTCTTTTTGCTATTGTGGACTGTGTGGTAATAAACATTTGTGTGTATGTGTCTGTTCATGTGAAATCCTTTGTTTCTGTAGGATGTATTCTGAACAGTGGGATTACTGGATCAAATGGTATATCTCTTTACAGTTTTTTAAGGAAGCACCAGATTGCTTTCCAAAGAGGCTGTATCATTTTGCAATCCCACCAGCAGGTGTAGGAGAGCTCCTGTCTCACCACAGCCTCTCAAGTACTTGTGGTTTTGTGTTTTTTAGATCATGGCAAACCTCGTTGGAGTGAGATAGTATCTCAGTGTAGTTTTGATTTGGATTTCTCTGATAGCTAATGATCGTGAGCATTTCCTCACATGTCTTTTGGCTGCCTGGATGTCCTCTTTGGTGAAGTGTCTGCCTATCTCTTTTGCCCATTGCTTAATTGGGTTATTCACTGTTTTCTTGTTGACAGTTTGCAGTGTCTTGTAGATTATGGAGATCAGACATCAGTCTGACATGTTGTTGCCAAATATTTCTTCTCGTTCTGTAGGTCTTTTAATTTTCTATAAAGTCTTTGGATGGGAAAAAGTGTTTGATTCTTAGTAGTTCCCATTTATCTATTTTCTCTTCTGTTGATTGTGCTTTGTCAGAAACTGAAGACTGTGTATTAGAAATTCCATTGTTGACTCTATGTTTTCTTGTGTGATCTTGACTGTTTTAGGTTTGATGTTTATATCTTTGATCCATTTTGAGTTAGTTTTTGTGTAAGGTGAGACATATGGGTCTTGCTTCAGTTTTTTTGCAGATGGATATCAATTTTACCAACACCACGTGTTAAAGAGACTGTTTTTACCCCAGTTTACAATCTTAGGGCCTTCACTGGATGTCAACTGTTTGTAAGAGAATGGTGGCACCTCTGGGCTCTCTACTCTCTTCCATTGGTCTATATGTCTCTTTTTGTACCAGTGCCAAGCTGTTTTGACACTGTGACAGTGTAATAGATTCTAAGGTCAGGTAACATGAGGCCTCCTACAAT
This sequence comes from Heterohyrax brucei, assembly GCA_028571685.1. NCBI lineage: Eukaryota > Metazoa > Chordata > Mammalia > Hyracoidea > Procaviidae > Heterohyrax > Heterohyrax brucei. The sequence continues at coordinate 67,892,435 of CM053156.1, forward strand.
GTTCCTCTTCTTCAGTGGTGCTTTACTTATCCAGGGTTTCTTCCTTTCCACACAAAGTTGGTGATTTGTTTCTCCAGCTCATTAAAAAGTGATGATGGAATTTGTATTGGAACTGCATTGTATTTGTAGATAACTTTGGAGAAAAAAGACATTTTCACAATGCTAAGTATTCCTATCCGTGAGCAGGGTAGGTTTCTACATTTATGTAAGTCTCTTTTGGTTTCTTGCAGTAACATCTTGTGGTTCTCTATGTATAGGTCTCTTATTTCTCTAGTTAGAGTTATTCATAAGTGTTGCATCTTCTTGGGGGCTATAGTAACTGGTATTGATTTGGTGATGTCTTTGATGATCTCTTTGTTGGTATAAAGCAATCCTACTAATTTACTTATGTTTATCTTATGTCCTGATAATTTGCCTGACTCCTCTATTAGTTCCAGTAGTTTACTTATGGATTCTTTAGGATTCTCTGCCTATACAATCATGTCACTGCAAATAGGGAGATTCTCACTTCCTCCTTGCTAATGCAGACACCATTTATTTCTTTGTCTTGTTTAATTGCTCTGTCTAGAACATCTAGCACAATGTTGAATAGAAGTGGTTAGAGTAGGCATCCTTGTCTAGTTTCTGTTCTCAAGGTGTATTCCTTCAGTCTCTCTTCACTCAGGAGAATGTAGGCAGTTGGCGTTGCATAGATGCACCTTATTGCATTGAGGGTTTTTCCTTCTAGTCCTGTGTTGCTGAGAATTTTTTGGAAGAATGTGTGTTGGACTTTGTCAAATGCCTTTTCTACATCAATTGACAAAATCAGGTGATTCTTAACCTTTGTACTATTTATGTGATTGATCACGTTAATTGTTTTTCTGATGCTGAACAGTGCTTGCATCCCTGATATGAATCCAACTTGGTCTTGATGAATTATTTTTTTGATACATTGTTGAATTCTATTGGCAAGGATTTTGTTGAAGATTTTTGCATCTAGATTCATGAGTGATATTGGTCTGTAATTTTCTTTTTTTGTGGGATCTTTCTCTGTCTTGGGTATCAGGGGTATACTGGCTTCATAGAACGAGTTTGGGAGTATTCCACCCCTTTCTGTGCTGTGAAGTAGTATCAGTAGTATTGGAGTTAACTCCTCTCTAAAAGTTTGGTATTATTCTGCAGTGAAGCTATCCGGGCCAGGACTTTTTTTGGTTGGTAGTTTTTTGGTGACTTTTTCAAACTCTTCCTTTGTGATAGGTTTATTGAGTTGTTCTACTTTTCCTTGTGATAATTTTGGTAGGTGATATGAATGTAGAAATGTATCCATTTCCTCTAGGTTTTCAAATCTGTTAGAGTACAGACTTTGGTAGTACTTTGTTGTGATACTTTTCAGTTGGGTCTGTTGTAACATCTTCCATCTCATTTCTTATTTGGATTATTTGTTTCCTCTCCTGTTTTTCTTTTGTAGGTTTAAACCGAGTGCTGTCGAGTCAATTCCGACTCATAGAGACCCTATACACAGAGAAAAACTGCTCCATAGTTTCCAAGGAGTGCCTGGCAGATTCAAACTGCCAACCTTTTGGTTTCGTAAGTTTAGCCAAAGGTTTATCAATTTTGTTGATCTTTCAAAAGAACCAGCTTTTGGTTTTGTTAATTTTTTCAATTGTTCTTCTATTGTGTAATTCATTTAACTCTGCTCTGATCTTTATTATCTGTTTTCTTCTAGTGCTGAGGGATTCCTCTGTTGTTCACTCTCTACTTGTTCAAGCAATAAGGTTAATTCCTTGGTTTGAGTCCTTTCTTCACTCCAGATGTGTGCATTTATAGAGATAAATTGACCTCTGAGCCCTGCTTTTGCTGTATCCCATAGGTTCTGGAAGGATGTGCTTTCATTCTGATTTAATTCCATAAATTTCTTATATTTTATCTTTGATTTCTTCTATAATTCATGGGTTTTTGAGCAAGATTTTGTTCAGTTCCTTGAGTTCAAATTTCTACCTATTTTTTTTTTTTCTGCTGTTGATTTCAACCTTTAAGTCTTTATGGCCCAAGAAGATGCTTTGCAGTAATTCAATGGTTTGGTTTTATTGAGACTTGCTTTATGTCTTAACACATGGTCTATTCTGGAAAATGTTCCATGTCCATTGAAGAAGAAGGTGTACTTATCTGTTGATGAGTAAAACATTCTGCATATTTTGATAAGGTCTGGTTGGTTATTTGTGTCAATGAGGTCTTCTGTATCTTTACTGAGCTTTCTTCTAGATGACCTATCCATTACTGAAAGTGGCATGTTGAAGTCTCCAGCTATTATTGTGGAGTAATCTATCTAATTTTTCAGTGTTGTCAGTGTTTGATGTATTTAAATGCTCTGGTATTGGGTGCATAAATATTTAATATTGTTATGTCCTGCTAGTGTATTGAATATTTCAGTAATAAATAGTGACCATCCTTGTCCACAATGGTGGATTCTACATTAAATTCTGTTTTATCTGAGATTAGTATTGCGACTCCTGCTCTTCTTTGTATGTTGTTGGCTTGGTATATATTTTTTCATCTTTTAATTTTCAGTTTGTTCATATTTTTGAGTTTATGTTAAGTTTCTTGTAAGCAACATATAGACGGGTTGTGTCTTTTGATCTAGGATGTCACTCTCTATCTCTTTATTGGAGAGTTCAGTCTGTTTACATTCAGTGTAATTATTGATAGGCTCGTGTTTAGTGCTGTCATTTTGATGCATTTATTATTGTGTTGTTGATGTTTTCTGCCTGGCTCTTAATATTCTGTTCTGGGTCATTCTTCTTTATGGGTTGACTTTTCATCTTTTTTCATTGTAGGTTTTGTGTTTGTTGAGACTACAGTATTTTGTTTCTTGTTTTGATATGTCGTATTGTTATTTTGCTTTGTGGCTACCCCTACAATCCCCCTTACAATTGTAAGTTTAAACCAGAGTTTAACTTCTGTACATCTTTTACATTCCTCTCAATCTGAAAGGGTTATAACTACTATATTATATTCCTCCTTTTAGTGTGATGATGTCATAGTTTTTGTGATATGATCACTGGTTCCCTTTTTTTAATACTTTAGCTTTGTAGGAGTTTCATGACTTCTGTGAGTAGGATTTTGGATGCTGGATCCTGTGTTGCTTCCTTGTGTACACACCTAATGGTTTTGTTTTTTTAACAAAGAACTTCTTTCAATAGTTCTTGTAGTTTGGGTTTGGTTTTTCCAAAGTTTCTAAGCTTCTGATTATCTGCAAATTTCTTAATTTTGTCTTTATATTTGAGAGACAATTTTTCAGGATACATAATTCTTGGTTTGAAGTTTTTCTCCTTCAAGGCTTTGAACATGTCATACCAATGCCTCCTTGCAGACATTGTTTCTGCCAAGAAGTCAGATGAAAGCCTACAGCACTTCCCTCTCAATGATAGCTTTTCTTTAAGCCTCACTGCCTGTAACAGACTCTTTTTATGGTTCATTTTATTAAGCTTGATTATAATGTGTCTTGGTGTCTTTCTTTTGTGGTCTAAGTCTTGAGGTGTTCAACACACATCTTGGAACTCTATTTTCTCTTCTTTCATAATTTCAGGGAAGTTTTCTGTCAGGAACTCTACAACAATACTCTGTATTTTCAGCTATCCCTCCCAGCTCAGGAACTCGAATTATTTGTAGATTATTCCTCTTAATATAGTCCCACATGTTTCTTAATGCTTCTTCATTTTTCTCCTACCTTTTCTTTGATTTCCCCTCATACATGCAGGTATCAGTTGCTCTAGCCTCAAGTTCACTCACTTTGGCTTCCAATGCCTCAATTCTGCTGTTTTGGCTTTGTATTGTTATTTTATTACTGATCTGCTGGATTTCAAATTGTTGATGTTTCATCAGTTCAAATAGCTTGTTTAATTTTTCATTTTGTTCTTTTGCATTTTGTTTAATCTGTAGAGGGCTTTCTATATAATTCTTTTGTACTTGACCTCTGATAGTTTCAGAAAGGCTTCTTCAGCTAGGAAGTGTTTTGATTCTTTTGGGAGTTTTCTGGAGTCATGGTGAACTGTTTTTTTAAATGTTTAGCTGTGGGCTGTTGCCTTCATGCCATTTAGAAGCTGTTTGGTTTGTCTGGTGTTTCCTCAGCAGAAGCTTAGGTGCAGTTTTAAGAGAGGAGTCGGTCATCAGCCTCCTCTGTGTACTCTAGTGACTGACCCCAAATAAATTCTCTGGAATGGTAGACTCTGTCTCCTAGCTGGCAAAGAGGGTGCCCTACTTTTGGAGCCACTAGGGGCCATCAGCCAGTGCTGTAAGGTCAATCAATACAGAGTGGAGGAGATTCTGCAGGTCATTCTGCTGTCAGTTCTCCAGGTGATCTCATCTTAAAATGGTACCTAATGCTAAGCAACAAGCTATCCAACAGCTGTGGAAATCGATCAGGCCCTCAGGTGTGGCAGGCCCTGCCTTCTGGGTGACAACAAAAGCACCTCAACAGCTATCCCCAGAAGCTATGACCTGGTTCAAAGTGGGGGAGGGGGGTTATGGGCTTTCTGTCGGGGGTTATGATCCTGTGCCAGGCCCTACCTGTAACTCTAGGGGCTCTACCATTGTAAATACAGCTTTTCTTCTAATCTAGGTGTTTATTCTGTTCTTACTATTTTTGTTCAGGATTGATTAACTCTTTTCATCAACTTATAAAGTCTTATTTTCAAGAATATTTACTTTTTTTTTAGATTTTTTTTTTTATTATGACTGAGTGAAAACGTACATTCCCACATAAATTTACATGCCCACCAATATGCAGCTTCCACTGCTCTGCCTGCCCGGTGACAACACACTATTCCACTCTACTCCATACATGTCTCATCCTCCCAACAGTCTCCTTTCCCCTCCTCTGCACCCACTCTCCTTCCTCCAGCCTGAGGTCTGCAGGATGATATCCTATAGATGCATAGAACCATAAAGTGCATCCAATATACGGTCACTCTGCATCACCAAGTCCAATCCATTCATGTCCAAAGAGTGGAACTCCATTATGATTTATGGGCAAAGGCAGCATCAGGGCCAGGGGCCATGCTCCCAGGGGAACCCTGAAACCACTGGGAGGGCAAGGGGGGAAGGGTTTAGATAGTTGCTAGAAAACTGTTTGGGTGAAATCAGTGATAGCACACATTAGACGCAAAAACAGTATTAAGTGGACTTTAGAATAACTTGAATACTCCTTCCATCTTAACCCAATATTGCAAGGATAGAGTAGCTGGGGCAGGGGGTGGGGGACCATGCTGTTAGGTGAAATCAAGGCGAGTTGGCACAACTAGCGTTTTGCAAAGAGGACTCTCTGCACCCCACAATGGTGAGTGGTGTCTGGGGTCTTAAAAGCTGCCAAGCTGCCATCCGAGGGCACAGCAAATGGTCCCAACTCAGCAGGAACAGATGCTCACCGAGGACCAAAATGACACGAGGTAAAGACAATCCAGAAGATAAAGAGGCCCACATGAGTGGGTGCATACATCGACTTGGGACCAGAAGAACTGGCTGAAGTATTAGTATTAGTATTAGCCACCAGTGATAGCCACGATGGAGCTCACTGAGTTGAGTCTCACTGGCAACACAGGAATAAGAATATTTACTTTTAATAATCCTTCAATTATTCCTTTTGATCTGTCTCTGAGATACATATATATGTATATGTGTGTTATTGTTAGGTGCCATTGAGTCAGTTACAACGCACAGCAACTGTATAGTAAGAATAAAATTGCCCCATAGAGTTTCCAGTGAGCTCATGGTGGATTTGAACTCCTGATATCTTGGTTAGCAGCTGCAACACTCTGCCACTATGCCACCAGAGTTTCCGTATGCATATGTATGTGTGTGTGTGTAGAAGTGTTTGGCAGCTAACTGAAAGGCTGGCAACTCAAATCCACCTAGGGGCTCCATGGGAGAAATTGATCGGCTTTCATAAATACCACAGCCAAGAAAACACAATGAGTAATTCTACTCTGTCATGTGGGACCTCGATGAGCTGGAACCAACTCTAGATTTTGTGTCTATAGATACAAAACACACACACACATACACACTGCTCTTGAGTCTATTTGGACTCACAGTGATCCAACAGAACTGAATAGCACTGCCTCATGGAGTTTCCAAGGCTGTAAATCTTTGCAGAAGCAGACTGCCACATCTTTCTCCTGAGAAGCAGCTGGTGGTTTCAAACCACTGATGTGTTAAGCAGTAGTTAAATGCTTTAACCGCTGTGTCACTACATCTCCTCTCTCTCTCTCTTTCTCTCTTTCATACATAGAAACTGTGGTGGGGTAGTCATTAAGACCTATAGCTGCTAACAAAAACATCAGCAGTTTGAATCCACACTATAGGGTAGTTCTATTCTGTCCTGAGGGGTCACTTTAAGTTGAAATTGACTCAACAGCAATGGCTTTTTTTTTTTTTTTTTTTTGGTTGTTGTTGGATTGTGTATATATGTCTATATTCCTCTAGTTGGCTTCTGAGTTTCAAAGTTATTTTTCCTTTCCCCTTAGAAGCCTCTGAAATGCTATAGAACTTTTCCCTTTTGATGGGTGTTTTTTTTTTTGGTGTACAATATATTATTTACCACTTCTACCACAGGCCTTTAATTCAAAACTCAGCAAAAGAGAGATTTCTTTTATTTTCCCCTTAGATTCCTGATTTTAAACGGTCTCAGTTAATGTGCGTTTACTTACATGTCATAAATTACACGTACTGTTACAGAACTGTCATCAGATAGGTCCTACAATTTATATTATGGAAGGTTTTTCTCTGATTCTTGTGAACTATTGATTATGAAGGTTCATTCTTAAGCTGATCTGGAGAGCTGTTCACAGGCATGGGTTTGTTCTCACTGGAGACTGAGAGACAACTTTCCCCTTCTCCCTTGTCCTTGTTTCTGGAATATTTTCCCCTAATTACTTTCTGAATATTTGTACAATTCCTGAGCTTTCATATAACCAATAAAATGTTGTTGGCAGAGAGAAAGCAAAGACCCAAACCATTCCATTGAATTTTTTTTCTTTAGTTTATTGTCTAGTTGGAAATATAGTCTTTGACTGTCTTCAAAGAAACCTAGTAATTAAAAGTCCTGTGTTCTAGGTATGAGCCTCAGAAACAACCATCCAGGGAAGAGATGTTTTTCTAGAATGAAATACTAAAATCAAGTCCCTCAAGATGTGCAGTATGTCTACCAGTCACTATGGGCATAAACTCCACCTTATTAAAAGATGAAGGTCGTTCTCTTGAAATGAACACCTTAGAGTGTATCACTGTTCGTGGCTGTTGGTGTACAACACAAGAAGGAGATCGTCAGCCTTGGGTGATGCTTCTCAGTGTTGTTGGTGCTCATTTGCAGATCATATAGGTTTATATACACTAGGTAGAAACTGTAAGTCAGAATGTGTTTTAATAACTATGTAGCTTATAGGGAGCCCCTAAAGCACTTGGCAGCTAACTGAAAGGTGAATGGTTTGAATTTAACAACCAACATGGGAGAAAGATGCGACAGTCTGCTTTTGTAAAGATTACAACCTTGGAAACCCTGTGGGGCAATTTTTCTCTTTCCTACAGGGTTGATGTGAGTCAGAATGGATGAGAGGGCAGTGAGTTTGATTTTGGGTACAGCTGACAGTGATATCTGCTTACCATTCTTTATGTAGGCAGTGGCTCACTGAAGGTCTTTTATTTGTTTGAATAGTTTGGAAATTCATCCACACTATCCTTCACCTTTAACTCTGAACATCCACCTGTGTCATACCCCTCTCAATATGTGATGAACATGCATCTCCCAATTGAAATCTGTCATGTCTTTAAATGCACTGCTGCAGCCACCAACACACATTATTGTCTGAGCACTTACTCTGTGCACAGCTTGACAGTTTAGGTCTTCTGACATCCAACCAAGAACTGTGTCGATAAATAAGGCTTCTAGAGGGTTTAGAAATCATCCTGTTTTCTCTTTCTGGGGTTATTTGATCAGAAATTATTTAATTTACTCAAATTCTTTTACATCATGTTTACAAATCTAGCTGCAAAAAGTATTCAATCCCTACTTGTGTCTGGTAGGCTTGAATACCTAGTGAAAATTCGACTTTCTTTCTGTGATTCAAGGTAGGTGACATTCATAATCAGATGTGATCTGGCTGCAGCCCAAACTCACTGCTTTGACTTCCAGAGCAGAGAGGACACTCAACTTCCAATGGTCCAGCCAACAACAGCGGGACCATGGCTGACTGGAATTGTCCTAGCTTTGTCAGGAAGGAACACACTTGTTAATGGCCCATTTCCTTCCCCCACCTGTGTCCCTACAGAGGAAGAAGGCAACAGAGAGCAAGACCCTTGGCTCAGCACCTGCCTTTCCTCCTCTTTCCTTTCCTAAACACCATCTCCTCTCACATCAGGATCATTCTTGATTCTTGAATTCCCATCAGGCTTCAGGGGAAGGGGAAATACTACATTTTGCACTTTTTGTTGGCAAATAAACTGATGCTATCTCTCTCCCATTGTTCTACCCACCTTCCGGTCTGGACCTGACTGAGGACAGGAATGAAGGTGTGCTTCTAGTTATATAACCCATGTCCTTTGGACCACTCAGTTTTTGTGCAGGGATACCATTTCAGAGATTGTTTCAGTTTTGTTGGAGTGTTGGTAGCAACGTTAATGCATTATCCACAGTAGGGTCATGGAAGGTATTCAAGCAATCTCAGTGTATCAATTAAATGTATAGACAACTGCAGGTATGGAAAAGAAGATATCAAAAGAAAGAGAAAGAGGCTCTAGGAACATGTTTCTGCAGCAGTGACAATGGTTATACCTTATCATATGAGTAATAGCATACCAGGGTTAAACCACCACTATCACTGACACACTGTAAATGATTAATAAATATCTGTGAGTGTCAAAGCTGTATTCCCTTATATACTTGTCTTTTGGGGTCTAAAGAGGAAACTGAAGTGTATACAGACTAAAGCCAAGGAGAGGCAGCCCGTAGTCTTTAGATATTCTGAAAAAAAAATTTAATGAACTTTATTTTGGAATCATTTTAGATGTACAGTAAAGTTGTTAAGATTGTACAGAGAACTTCCATATACAGAGAGCTTCCATATAGCCAAGTCGAGTGCCGTCAAGTCGGATCCGACTCAATAGTTTCCATATACCTCTCACCTAATCGCAGTTTCCTCTTATATTATCATTTTATGTCACCCTTGGGTATATGTCAAAATAAAGAAACCAACATTGATGCATAACTCCAGACTTTATTTGGATTTCACTGTTTTTCCATTAAAATACTTTTGTGTTTAGGGTTTTAATCCAGACTGCAACATTGCATTTGGTTGTCATGGCTCCTCCTGTCTGCCCAGTTTCTCAGTCTCTCCTTGTTTTTTATGATCTTGACCATTTTGAGGAATATTAATAAGTTATGTCATAGGATGGCCCTCAGAAGTTTGTTTCATAGGATGGCCCTCAGAAGTTTGCTTCATGGTTAGACTGGGGTTGTGGGATTTTTGAAAGAATACCACAGTGGCACATGATATCACTGCTGATCTTGACCTTCATTGTTTTGTTAAGCTAGTGTTTGCCAACACTGCACTGCAAAGTCATTACTTCTCCCTTTCACGGGAAGATTTGTAGTTGTGATTTATAATAATTCGATGTTGCAAAGTTCTGTGTATAAGTCAGGAAATGATCCCCTCAATGTGAAATGAAGACAAGAGGTTCATTCTCTAACACTGATGTCCTGCTGGAATCCAGGAGAGTTTAGGCACTCCTTCATTTATTCTTGTCACAAAGTAAGCCAACTCTTGTAGTTTGGAGGAGGGCAAGAATTTGGAACTGTATATCAAAAGCATTCACTTTTTCTCTAATTTCTTTTTCAGGTACTCCAGGAGTGATTGCCACGTCTAGCATGCACTGCAGTCAACAGAGAAATATCTCTGCCCTCAACTGGCATCTCTTTCATTTTGTTCTCTTTGTCCTTCCCCATAATGCTCTCTTTAATTGTCTGCTCTTCCCTCCTACACACTGGGAAGCACCTCATCTTGTTCTGGCCCCTGGCAGGGTTATCAGGTACTAGTAGTTACTATGCCTAAATAAGGATAGAAAGTGGAGAGCGTTACCAGATGCTGACACTGGTGGCAGAAAGGGGAAAATAGTCTTTGTTTTGGTCTGATCTCAAGGTGAAGAATCTACAATATAACTAGACTTTTGCAATGCAGAAATTAAAATTTCTGCTAGCATTTCTCTTATGTTTCGTCATGCTTAAATAGGATCTGTTTTCTTACTCATCTTGAATTTGTTTATAAGAAGTTATTTCTATTACAGCAGTTTCCTTAAAACTACTTCCTGGGAGTTGTGCCCAGACTTGAGTACAGAGGTTGTGTAAGAGTTGAAATGAATCTATTTGTGTTAAATATCCTTAGGTTTAATATCATGATAATAATAAACTAATTTTACCTTTAAGGAAAATATAAAAACAGCGGTTTCTACTTAAGCTTTGTTGGCTTCTGTTACCCAGATACGTTAAGCTCTGTCTGCTCAGCTATAGGAGAGATCTCACCAACGTTGTTTTTGTATGAAGGATTCACTTTCAAACTAGGTTTAGACAATGGGGTATATTTGTCTAATGAGCCAAGCCAGCCAAGTGCCGTTGATTCAGATCCGACTCACAGCGACCCTAGGGGCCAGGGTCGAACTGACCCCCAGAGTATTCAAGGAGGGCCTGGTGGATTTGAACTGCCGACCTTGTGGTTACCGAGGCAGACATTAATTCTCAAGTAGACAAAAATAGGGAAAATAATTATAGCAACTAATGATTTTTCAATTTTGGAAATCAAATTATAAAAGAATATGACCTTTTAAAGGTTTGGATTGATGATTTGAAAGATGAAGCAGATGAAAGCACAAAACAAAGCAGAAATACAGAGATAGTTTCAGAAGAAAAGAGTAGAATTTGGAGGCCAGAGCCAGGAAATATAATCTGAATCATTGGATTAATCAGAGGGGGAGAGGAAAAATAGAGGATAAGTAATAATTTAAAAAGAGAAATAAGAATTTATTTGAACTAAAGGAAGACACATTTGTGATTATAAATTTCCTACTGGATCTTAAGAAAGATTAATGACAAACAAGCCTACAACTTTGAAATTCTTAAATCTTAAAACATATAAAAACAAAAAGAAAAAATGTTGCCATCAAGTTAATTTTGACTTAGTGCAACCCTATGTGTTGCAGAGGAGAACAGCTTCATAGGCTTTTCTTGGCTGTAATCTCAATGGAAGCAGATTGCCAGGACTTTCTTCTACAGCACCATTAGCTATGTTCAAATAGCCAAACTGTAGGTTAGTAGTTGAGTGCAAACTGTGCCACCTAAGGACCTTATAAATGATGTAGAACTTACTCAAGTTTCCAGTTATAAAGAACTGACTACGTGACAGAATGGACCTGCCTGCCATCAGACTTCTTTGCAATACAGAAAACTGTTCTGCCACATCTAAGGACTCATAAGAGGAAAGCACAGCAGCATCCACACTGTACACATAGGCACAATATCACATCTATGGGTCGGAATAACTGAATCAAGAAAGGTTTTGGAAAGTAAAACTCACGTCCATTATCTGAGGAAATATCTGTGTGCTCCAACTAAATTTCAGTTCAGTGAAACCTGAGATCTCAACATATCGGAAGACATAAAAGAGAAAGTAGAAGTGTTAGACAATGACTCAATATATAGTAGTTTCAGATAGACAGAAAGATAAATGAATATAATATGTGTGTTAATATGAATACATACCATACATATGACTAAATATAATTGGATGATAATGCTACCATGAATCTGTAACATAAATGCTAAGTAAGTATTGTAAGAAGAGAGGACACACACAATAAGGGAAGCTCTTTTAACAGACTGTTCAAAAAGAAAAACAAAAAACAACAGAAAATCAGTAGATCCCAGTCACAGTGGTGGCAGAGAATGAGAGCAGAGGAGAACAGAAAATCAAAATATGACAAAGCTTAACCATAATGCAATGTCCATTGCTGTCAAGCAGATTCTTTCTGACTCATAACAACCCTATAGGGCAAGGTAACATTGCCCTGTAGGCTTTCCAGGGCGGTAACCTTTATAGTTGCAGATCATCACATTTTTTTTTCCCACAGAGCAGCTGGTAGATTGAAACTGACAACTTTTCAGCTGGCAGCTGAGTACTTAACCACTGTACCACCAGGCTTTCTTATAGTGGAATCAGTAGATTTCAAATAATTCTAAAATGCAGGCTTATGATATTATGCATTTAATAAAATATATATTCTTGGGGAAAAATTAATAAAATTAAAGATAATGAAAATTACATTGAGCCCAACTGAAAGTTGCTAGAACTAAGAAAGTCACAAATGGTCACAAGGCAGTCGCATCCTAACCACATCCTACCCTCATAAAGGTTTGAGAAGTGGAGCTGTGCTGGAGTCGGGATCCACTGCTAATTGTGTTATAACTAAATTCTTGTTTCCCAGCTTTTACTGTAATTCCAAGGCCTCATTCTGAGGAAAACGATTAAGGCATTCATCTCCCTGTGAAGTGCTAGCTCAGAGTGATACAGGTTTAATTGGGGCAGTGAGGAATGGGAAGCACTACCAGATGGAACAAAATAATTATTATGTATAAACATATTGCTGTCAAGTTGATTTCAACCCATAGCAACAGCACAGAACAGAGCAGAACTGCTGGATAGTGTTTGCAAGAAGTGGCTGGTGGATTCGAACTCAGCCTATCTCTTTTTTTTTTTTTTATTATGACTGAGTACAAATTACATTCCCATATAAATTTGTGTGCCCACCTATATGCAGCTTCCACTGCTCTCGCTGCCCGGTGACAACACACTATTCCACTCTGCTCCATACATGACTCATTCTCCTAACAGTCTCCTTTCCCTCCACTTCATCTGCTCTCCTTACTCCAGCCAGAGGTCAGCAGGATGTTATCCTATAGATGCATAGTACCATAAAGTGCATCCAATATATGGTCAGTCTGTATCACCAAGTCCAATCCCTTCATGTCAGAAGAGTGGACCTTCATTACGATCTATGGGCAAGGACAGCATCAGGGCCAGGGGCCATGCTCCCAGGGGAACCCCGAAGCCAGTGGACCATCAACTGCAGTCTTTTAGTGGAGATCTCAGGGTGCACCCCTTTTTATTCTTGTGTTGCCGGTGAGACTCAACTTAGTGAGCTCCATCGCAGCTATCACTGGTGGTGGCCAAGGCCAGGCCATAACCCATGGATTTTTGAGCAAGATGTTGTTCAGTTTCCAAGAGTTCCACTTTTTATCTATTTTTTTTCTTCTATTGATTTTGACTTTTATGGCTTTATGATCTGAGAAGATACTTTGCAGTAATTCAGTAGTATGGATTTTGTTGAGAATTGCATTATGTCCTAACACATGGTCAGTGTTGGAGAATGTTCCATGTGCACTGGAGAAGAAGGTGTAGTTGTCTGCTGATGAGTAGAAAGTTCTGTATATATTGATGAGATTTAGTTGATTGTGGTAATAAGTTCTTCTGTATCTTTACTGAGCTTTTTTCTAGATGATCTGTCCAGTATTGAGAATGGAGTGTTGCAGTCTCCCACTATTGTTGTGGAATAATCTAACTCTTTTTTGAGTTATTTCTTTCAGTATTAAAGCTATGATTGAGTTTGGAGTCTTCCCTAACTGAGTAGAATTCTGGATGGTGTGTCATTCTAGAATATAAAGTTAGTGGTTTTGTTCTTCTAAGCCAAAGCCAAGAGATTCTTTCAGTATTTCTCGTAGTTTTGGTTTGGTTTTTACAAAGTCTCTGAATTTCTGTTTATCTGGGATTTCATTTTCATGTTTGAAAGATAGTTTTCCAGGATATATAATTCTCGGTTGGAAGTTCTTCTCCTTCAAGTCTTTGAATGTGTCATGACACTGTCTCCGAGCCACCGTGGTTTCTGCTGAGAAATCTATTGAAAGCCTACAGGGTTTCCCTCTGAATGTTAGCTTTGCTTTGAGTCTTGCTGCCTTTAAGAGTTTCTGCTTATGCTTCATTTTGTTAAGCTTGATTATAAAATGTCTTGGATTCTTTCTTTAGAGATCTATATTGAGTGGCGTACGATATGCATCTGGGATATCTATATTCTCTTCCGTCATGATTTCTGGGAAGTTTTCTGTCAGCAGCTCAGCAATGATACTCTCTGTGTTCTCAAGTGTCTCATCCTGTTCAGGGACTCCAATTAATCGAAGGTTATTCCTCTTAACAGAGTCCCACATGCTTCTTAATGCTTCTTCATTTTTCTTGTTTCTTTTTTCTGATTTCTGCTCATAGATGCTGGTGTCAGTAGCTCTGTCTTCCAAGTCAGAAATTCTTTTTTCCATTTGTTTCAGTCTGTTTTCTTGGCTTTGAATGGAAGTTTCTATGTCTTTAATTTTGTTCTTGATTTGTTGGATTTCAGAGTACTGGTGTTCCATCAGACTGAAGAGCTTGTTTAATTATTCTTTTTGTTGTGCTGCATTTTGTATAAGGCCTAGAGCTAAGCAAGAGGGTCTAGAAGGGCTCTGTATATAATCCTTTTGTATTCACCTTCTGATGATTTCAGAAAAGTTTCTTCATCTGGAAAACGCCTTGGTTGTTTTGCTTGCAAGCCTTCTGAAGCCATGGATGATTTCTTGTTTGCCACAAGTGTCTGTTGCTCTTTGGGTTTCATGTGAGTAAGTAGTGGCAGGGAGAGATACTGTGAGGATGGACTGCAGATGTTTCTCTAGGCTATCTTAAAATGTAAAATGGTATCTGCTCACTTCCCAAGTCAGTCAGGTTTTCAGATATAGAGGTCTCTCCTCCCAACTGGCAAAGTGAGCACCTCTATATCCAAACCCAGATGATACAAACTAGTTCAAAACACAGCAATGCTACGGCCCTATTGGCACCTGCTGACAGGGCCCAGCCTTAGGTGACACTGTGTAAACTACTGCTTTTCTGGTAGAAAAGCTCTCTCCTGTGGGCAAGTTCTGGCTCCCAAGCTAAGAATTAGGTCCAGCTGTGGCCACCGTATCCTAGATGGTGCCCTCTACATGGTCAGCGGATAGAGGGGCTAAGGGTGCCAAGATGTAGTGAGTCCTCAGCCTCTGTTGCTGGGCCCCCACCATAGGTGAGACTGTATAAACTACTGCTTTTCTGTCAGAGAAGCACTGTCCTGTTTGCAAGTGCTGGCCCCTGGGCTAAGAATTAGGTCCCACTAAAATCTCCGTATCCTACATGGCGTCCTACACACAGGCACCACGGTTCTGCACAAACCACACTGTGGTAGAGATAAAAAGACAGGCCCAAAGTGGCTAGATGAACAGAGTCCTAAGCCTGGCTCTCAAAATATGGCTATTTTGCCTGCCTATCTCACCAGCAGTGCGTCTGAAACTAGCTGCTAGGCAAGACCCAGCTCCGCCTGCCGGCCAAGCCAGAGGAAAAAAAAAGTCAAAATGATGCATTACCTTCAGTCCATGGGAGCCAGGGCTAGCCGAGAGTGGGAGTCAGCAAAAGAGAAGACATTTCTTGTTCAGTGGTATGAAGTCCAAATTAACAGCCCTGCGCTGTGTCCTGGGGCTCACTAGGTGACCAGAAGGCTCTGTTTGATTATCAGTTCAGGTCTTGGTTTCCAGAGGGATATAAGGAGATGTGTGCTTACTCCATCATCTTGACTCCGCCCTCAGCCGATCTCTTAAGAGAGCTTCCAAATTACTAAAAGAGAACAAAGGAAGAAGTGATTATTGTGTATCACAAGACAAACACAAATAAAGTTAGAAAAGGAAAAAACCAAGGCCATGTGTATAAAACAAGACAGAGTGATATTAGGTACTAATAAAATATAACAGCCCATAAAAAACTTACAAAATGCATATCCTTGCATAGCAAACATTACAGTAAATGTAAGCATTACATTGCAACAGCAAAAATGTGATAACACTTCCAATAAAATTTTATTGGAATATTTGAGAGTAACTATTTTAGGATATTAAAAATACTATTTGAATAATACAATCAACAAGCACAATTTAACATGTGTAATATACTATCTGGTTGTATTATCTCTCAAAATTAAAAAAAAATGAAAGAAAAGTAATAACAAATGATGTGGAGCTCTGAATAACAGAACTACCTTGACTAAATTGTGTCCCCCCAGAACATACTACAACTTGACTGTGATTTTCAGCATTGTGTGGTTGTCCACCAATTTGCCATCTGATGTGATTTTCTATGTGTTGCAAATCCTAACCTCTATGTTATTAATGAGACAGGACTCAGTCTATAGGGTTAGCTGTATCTTAAGTCAGTCTCTTTTTAGATTCAAAAGTGAGAAGCAAGCAGAAAGGAGAGGGACTTCCTACTGCCAAGAAGAGCCAAGAATAGAGTGTAGACATTGGACCTGGGGTCCCTGTGCTGGGAAACTCTTAGACCCATGTTTAAATTGATGCCAAGACCTTTCCACAGAGCTGACAGAGAGGAAAACCTTCCCCTGGAGTTGGCACCCTAAATTTGAACTTCTAGCCTCCTAGACTGTGAGAGAACAAATTTCTGTTTGTTAAAGCCATGAACTTGTAGTATGCCTGTCATAGCAGCATTAGATAACTGAGACACTTGTGTCTATTTAAAAATATTTTTCTAATCTACTGTCCATTAAATATGGAGAAGTTTAATCACAAATTGTTTTAAAAAGAACAACTTAGGGAAAAATCACCTCATAATAAAATCTATAGAAATATGTTGATTTCCCTTTGAAGGCATTTCTAACAGTGCCACATCAAGATAGCCAAAATCAACATTTTATTAATCACCTTTCTATGCGTCTTTCTACATATGTGTATGTGTTATTGTTGTTAGCTGTCATTCAGTTGGCTCAGACTTGTGGAAACTTATGCACAGTGGAACAAAACGCACACTGGTCCTGTACCACCCTGTCATTTGTTGTGGATGGAACTGTGTGATCCACAGCATTTTCACTGGCTGATTTTAGAAAGTAGATCACAGGACCTTTCATCCTAATATGTAAAGAAATAAATACATAAATATTATTAAGATGTTTCAATACAGTTTTTCTCTCTCTTTTCTTGTTTCAGTTTTTGGTATGTGCCTCCTCCTTTTCCTTTCCTGTCTGCTGATTCCACCCCAAGAAACCAAAAGCAATACTTATCATCATTGAGTCAGTTCCGACGCATAGCTACCCTACAGGACAGAGTAGAAATCACCTGCAAAGTTTTCAAGGAGCACCTGGTAGATTCAAATTGCTTACTTTTTGGTTAGCATCTGTAGTGTTGAACATCAGTGTGCCACCAGGGTTTCTGATTCTGCTCCAGGTAGCTAGTATTAGCTACATGCTGTCATCCTTCCTCAGAATTCTCAGTATGTACAAGATCCAGTAGTTATAGCTTCAAATGATATAGATATAGGACATGTGGATATAGAATAAGGAAGCCTGTGGCAGAGTGGTTAAAACACTCAGCTACTAACTGAAAAGTCTGTAGTTAGAACATACCAGTCACTCTACAAAAGAAAAATGTGGAGGTCTGCTTCTGTAAAGATTTCCCACCTTGGAAACCCTATGGGGCAGTACTACTTTGTTCTATAGCATCAATATGAATAGACACTGACAGGGGGGTAATAGGTATGCAGTATGTGATATGGAATACTATAGATAAATAACAAGAATTTTGTCATTATTTTATCAAACAAATGACCGCAGGACTCATGGTTACCGTGAGTTGGATCTGACTTGATGGCACTTAGCTTGGCTGGCTGGACCACAGGACTTACTACATAGAACCAAAAGCATTCTGCTTTTCTCCCTTCCCCTAAAAAAGTAGCAATCTTTCCAAATCATTTGGTATGAATCTAGCATATCCTTTTTTTACTTTTAATTTTATTGTGTTTTTGATGAAATTTTCCCCATCAAATTAGTTTCCCTTATAATAATTTCTATACACATTGCTCAGTGACATTGGTTACATTTTCTGTGTATATAAACATTCTCATTGTTTCCATTCTGGTTGCTCTGTTTCCCTTAATCCAGCTTTCCTGTCCCCCTTTTACCTTCACATATTTGTTTTAGGGAAACTGTTTACCATTTGGTTTTATCCAGTTGTTTAGAGAAGTACAGTACTTACAGATGATATTTAGTTTATGGGCCAGTAGGTCGGCTGGCAGAAAGGTGACTTCTGGGAGTGGTTTAAGTTCCAAGTTTAAAGGGTATCCTGGGTGATAATCTCAAGGGTTCATCCAGTCTGTACCAGTCCAGTAAGTCTTATCTTTTTTTTTTACTTCAGGAATTTGAATTTTGCCCTACATTTTTCTCCTAGTCCATTTGGGGCACTTGTTGAGTAGTCCCTGGTCAGAATAGTTGGTAGTGGTAGCTGGGTAGCATCTAATTTTTCTTGTTTCAGTGTAGCTGAGGCCACTGTTTGTGTAGATAACTAGTTCTGTAGACTAGTTCCTTCTTTGAGTCTTTGGTTTCTTCTTTATCTCTTGCTCTGGGCAAGTGGATACCAATATTTGTGTTTTAGATAGCTTTTAAGACCCCATACACTAGTCACCAAACAAGCATAGTTTTTTTTTTTCTTAAGTAGTAATATAATATTTCCCCTGAGGGATTGGTTGTTCAGTGGTTGAATTATCATCATACATGCAGGAAACCTGGTTGAATTCCTGGTCAATGCAGCCATCACCCACCTGTCAGTGGAAGCTTGTGTGTTGCTATGATGCCGAACACATTTCAGTGGAGTTTCCAGACTTAGATGTACTAGGAAGAAAGATCTGGTAATTTACTTCTGAAAATCAGCTAATGAAAAACCTATGGATCACAATGGTAAGATCCTCAACCAAATATGGCACGGGATGAATAAATGTTTGGTTTCTTTGTACATTGGGTTGCCATGAATTAAGGGTGGACTCAATAGCAGCTAACAACAAAATTAATATTCCCTGTGTTCATATAAAATAATCTATTCAATGCTATACTTTTGAATAGTACTCATTCTGCCACTCTGTTTTTTGCTGCTGTTAAAAAAAATATTGCAATATATATCTTACATGGGATCTGACAGTTAAGTTCATGAACTTAATTGTTCTAAGTGCTGCATACCTCATTGCTGAGTATCACTATGGTCACCTTCAAAGTACTCCCCTTGGGCACCTATGCATTGATGCTAGTCACTAGTCCTCCCTTCATAGTGATTTTGGAACTCTTTCTGGAACGGCCATTATACATGGTGGCATGGTGGCCAAGTTCACAAACTTAATTGTATAGTTTTCTGTGAGGTGGTTTTTAGCCAAGAAACAAATAGCTGAATTGGAACACCCTCCCTACTCACCTGATCTGGCCCCCAGTGCCTTTTCTCTTTACCCAGAGATAAAGGAAATATTGAAAGGAAGACATTTGGTGACATTCAGGACATCAAGCATAATACGCATTGATGGATACTCCAGAAAAAGAGTTCCAAAATTGCTTTGAAGGGTGAACCAGTCTCTGGTTTCATTGAATAGCTTCCCAAAGGGAGTACTTCAAAGGAGACCACAGTGACATTCTGCAAAGAGCTATGTAGCACTTTTTCTAGGATGAGTTCGTGAACTAAATTGGCAGTCCTCGTGTGTCAGGTGGCCGGGTGAAGCACTCAACTGCTAGCCAAAAAGTTGGGGGTTCAAATCCACCTACAGGTGCCTCAGGAAAAAGACCTGAGTCTGCTTCAAAAGTGTACAGCCTTGAAAATCCTATGGAACACTTTTCTGCACACATGCTATCTCTGAGTTAGAAAAAACAAGACATATGTATCTATGCCTTTATATTGGCATCTTTATTTATACAAATTGAACTTTCAAGAGTGAGATTACTGCATCAAAGAAAATGTTTAATTTTAGTTTTTATAGATGCTGCCAAATTGCTTTCCCAAAGCACATTACTGCTAATTCACATGGACGTTAACAGTGTGTGAGTGCTGTGTTTGTCCACATCTCTATCAGCAGGAAGTGTCATAAAAAGGGCATTTTGTTGTTACTTCTATTTACATTTTCCTAACATCAAAGAAGTGGAGTACTCTTCCGTGGTTTTCATCGGCCGTTTATGGTTCTTACAGGAATTGTCTGTTCATGCATTTTGCCTAGTTTTTTTTCCTACTAGTGTGTATGTGTTTTGTTGTCAATTTGTTATCAATTTAGCCTTAGCATATTCTAATGTTTAATCTAGCACATGTGTAGAATTTTATTTCTTTGGTTTTACTATTAATTTAAAGGTTTGATTTGTATACCATCAAATGTCTCTGTCTTTTCCTTAACACTTTGGGGGTTTGCTGTTTTAGTTACAAATGCTTTCCAAGCCTTTAGTTTTCAGCACTTTGTCTTTTTCCATTTAAGACTATATGTATATACATAAATATTTGTTTTTTATCTCAGCTGGAAAATTTTGTGAGTATGGCATGAAGTAGATGCCTAACTTGCTTTTTGATGGAAAACCAGTTCTGCTGGCATCACTTATTAAATTTACACTGAATTGAAATACCACTTCTTTCATTTATTACAATGTCACATATACTGGAATCTGTTTCTAGGCTCTCTTTTTTGTTTCTCTGATGTCTTTCACATGTTTATGCCATACCAAACTGTTCTTATTACAGTGATATTATAGTATATTTTAATATCTGGCAAGGTAAGTCCTTCTTCACTATTCTTCTGAATCTGAAATAGTTTTGCCCTTCTCCTGTGATCTGATACCCTTTAAGTGTTCCAGTGGTTTTGTAAGGCACCCTATCCATTCCATAAAATCATTTCTTCTTGAAAGCTGGAGTGGTTTCTGTAGCACTGTCTGAACTCTGATGGATGCAGTAAGAATATATCAAGGTGGGTGAATAGTCCGTTAATATATTAAAGATTGGCATCTACGTAGCCAGCAAGAGGTATTTAAAACAATTCATCTTTAATAGCAACAAGGAATATAAGGTGTCTAAGAATAAATCTCAGAAAACATGTGCAAGACATTTATGGCAGATTTTCTTAAATAATACCCATAATGAAAAGCACTTGATCTATTAAAATATATTAAAATTGAAGCAGACTGAGGAGAATGAGAAGTATAAAAATAAATAAATAAGTAAATGACAAGCCATAGACTGAGCAATGAGTTTTGCCTATCAAATAACTTACAAAGTTTGAGTATCCAGAATATATAAAGCACTCTTGCAAATCAAAGAGTAAAAATCCAAATCACACTAAAACAAAACACAAAAGAAGAACGACAAAGGACAATAAACATATAAAAAGGTGATACTCTAGAAAGTAGCAAGAAAATGTGAATTAAAGTAACAATGAGGTGTCTTCTCATATCTACTATGTTTATACATTTTGTTTTTAATTGAAAACATCATATGTTGATAACAAAATGATACTATGGGGGTTTTATGGCAATATATATTAATAGTGAAAACAGGATCACACATCAAGAAATTACAAAAATTCTATAGTTGCATTAATCTAGTAACAGTCTCAAACAATGTGAGCAAACATTGATATTTATAATTGGAGAAATAAATTCACAATCATAGTTCTAACATTTAGAAGTTTTCTCAGTAAAATAGCTCAAGTATGCATATACATATCTTAACATGTGTATGTGTGTATGTCTATATATATAAATATATATAAAAATGACATAGAAAGTTGAATAATGTAACCACCAACCTGGCATAATGGCTATTTACAGAATACTATCCACAGAAGCTACCTGTCCAGGGGAAGACTGACAACAAGGACCTTCTGCCAGAGGTAGCAGAAAAAGACTTTCTCAAGAACTGATGTCCTGAATTTGCACTCTTAGCCTACTGGACTGTGACAAACTAAATTTCTCTTTGAAAAACCCTTCTGCACTGGATGACCAAGACAGGATCAGTACTTATCATTAAGTCCATAAGACACTGTAACAAGATGAAAATTAAAGTTCATGAATATAGACACAAAAATCCTAAAATAAAATTACACTGAATCCAGTGGCAAACTAGGAAAGCAAGGGAACTAATTCAATTTTATAAAGGGTGGCTATCACAAAACAAACAGAACAAAACTATCATATTTAATGGTTAGTATTATAAGAATTACCCTTGAAGTAGGAAACAAAGTGAGAATATATGAGGATAAGTCAGAATGTATTGCTACAAAATCATAAAGCCTTCATTAAAAAACAGTATCAAAATGTGAAGCTATTTTTTTCTAGACATATTTTCCTTCTAGTTCTATACATTTCTGATGATGGCATTTCCATCACTTAAACCCTTCCTCGGAGCCCTGGTGATGCAGCGGTTAAGACCTTCAATGTGCTATGGCTGCTAGCCAAAAGGGTTGGCAGATTGAACCCATCAGCCATTCCTTGGGAATCCCATGGAATAGATCTATTCTCCTTTAGGGTCACTATGAACCAGAATCAACTCCATGACAATGTTTTGTTTGTTTGTTGAAACCTTTCCCAGAGAGTTCTACATTCCTCAATTTACTCCCATGTCAAAAAGGCAATTTTGACATCCTCCAGGGACTCAAATAGTGTTGCTTCTAAATGTTCTTTGGGTTTTGGAAACACAAAGAAATTTGAAGGTCAAAATCTAGGCTGTTGGTTGGATGGGGTAATGTTTTTCAACAAAATTCTTGTTGGGCAACCTGTGCTAGCCTATAAGAAGGTGTAGGTGCATTATTGTGAAGAAAAAATTCCACCAAAGCAGTTCTCAGGTTTCTTAAAATTTCTTCATAATGTCCTTTTTTTCTCCCCTTGAAGACACCCTATCTAGATTAAGACAAGTGTATTATCATGAGAACTTGTCTACAGTCATCCACTGATCCCAGAGACATGTTCACACATTTTTTATATGGAATAAACCCATTTGTATGCATGAACTGAAACACTAGCAGCAGTATTTTCTGACTTCACATGTTATAATCACTTTTATTCAACATTGGATGTTCTAGTCAGTGTAATAAGGCAAGAAAAATAAAAAGGCATAAATTTTAGAAACTGTATTAAAACTGTCATCATTCATAACTGACATGTGTATATGTACAGAAAAAAAGAAACTGCCATTGAGTCACTGTGTGTCAAAGTTGTTTCACAGAATTTTCAACGGCCAATTTTTCAGAAGTAGATAACCAGGGCTTTCTTCCAAGGGATCTCTGGGTAGACTTGAACTTTCAAGCTTTGAGTTAGCAGCCAAGTGTGTTAGCCACTTGTCCTTCCCAGGGACTACAGAAAATAAGAGAATTTCACACAGCAACAAAAAACTATAGACATAAGGAACTAATTTAGCAAGGTTATTGAATCTAAGACTAATATACAAAAATCAATTGTGTTTGTATAAAGTAGATCATACAAGTAGAATACAAAATTTAAAAAGTATCACTTTTATAGCAAGAAATTAAAACAAATACTTTGAACTAAATGTAAGAAAACATATGTAAGATATTTACGTTGAAAACTACAGAATATTGTTTAAGATACCTTAAGGAGACTTAAATAAATGAAGAAATATACTATATTCATGGATTGAAGGATTCAATATTGTTAAGATATCAGTTCTCTTCAAACTGACCTATAATTCAAGTGTGATCCCAATCAAAATCCCCATTATTTTCTCGTGGAAATTGACAAACTAAAGTGTGTGCGTCTGTGTGTCTGTGTGAGAGAGAGAGAGAAAGAAAGATACACCCTGGACCAGGTCAATCTTAAAAAAAAAAAAAAAAAGTTGGAGAACTTAGACAACCATACACAAATCCTTAATATAAAGTGATAGAAATGAATGTACTTTGGGATTAGGCAAATGTCACATAAACACACAGATGAACAGAATGTTGAGCCCAGAAATATATCCAAACATCTGTAGTCTTCGTAACAATGGAAACTGAGACAGATAGATGCACACACACACACACACACACACACACACACACACACACACACACACACACACACACACACACACACACACACACACACACACACACATGAAATGGAGAAAGGATAATCTTTTCGATAAATGCATAAGGTTAATCTTTCACTGGAAAAAAATGAACCTTGACTCCAAATTCATAGAACAATTAATTTAAAATGAATAATAGAACATAAAGTGCATGGAAAAGCAACATAGCTTCTTAAAACCAAACAAACAAAAAAAAAAAACAGAATATAATATCTTCAAGACTTTGGTAGGCCAGGGCATCTATGACATTTGGAATCAGATATTTATTTGTTGTAGGAAATTGTCCTGTGCACTGTGGGATATTTAGCAAGATCTCTTTACCCACTAGGTACCAGTACTACTTCATAACTAAAGTTAGAAGGCTGACAGTAATATGTGTTGTCAGGAACGTGGAGCAAACGAGACTCTCATACACTACTTCTTGGGAGCAATGAAACAACTTTGAGGAGTATCTGTTCAACCTTAATATTTTATTATAATATATCCCATTAACTACCAACTCTAACTTTGAATATATATCTAAGGAAATATGCATTTATATATAACAAGACATGTACATCCCAACATTATTTACAATATCTCCAAACCAGAAAAAAAGCTTAAAGTAGAATGGATGAAATAACAGTCACTATGGCTTGGCATAGTTGAACAATGGAATATTACACAACAGTGAAGTGGAACTACTGCTATATGCAACTGTAAAAATGAATCTTAAAATGAAATCTTCATTGAAAAAAGATACATGTGAATGATGTCATATGAAGTTCAAAAACAGTCAAAATGACTTATGGTGCTAAAAGTAAAAACAGACTACTGATAAGAGCATGGAGTCTACTGATATAAATGGAAATGTTCTAGAAATTGATCTAGAGGGTATGTTGTTATGTGTATATTTGCATATGTATGTGAGTATATTATATTTATATTTGATGACTTTTGCATACATATAGAGAGAGCACATATATGTGAACTCATCAACTCCACACACTATATTTAGTTACTTTTCTGTACATAATTATTATACTTTAATAAAAAGGAAAAATGTTATATATACACATAATTATAAATGTGTAATATGTAATTTGGAAATACATCCCTATTTCATAACAGTATAGGATATGCTTATATGCCAAGCCAAGTGCCGTCGAGTCGGATCCGCTTTAGAATAATAAACTTTACTTCTAGGATAGTGTTTGCCTGGAAGATCAGGGAATGTGATTAAGAAGGGACAGATCTTTAGAACTTATTACACTGCTACAGTTGTCAAAACAGCCTGGTACTGGTACAAAAAGAGACATATAGAGCAATGTAACAGAGTTGAGACCCTGGAGATGCCCCCATCCTCCTATGAATAGCTGATATTTGACAAAGGCCCTAAGATTTTAAATTGGGGTAAAAACACTCTCTTTAATGAATGTTGCTGGCAACATTGAACATCCATCTGCAAAAAATTTAAACAAGACCCATATCTCACACCTTATACAAAAATCAACTCACATTGGATGAGAGACCTAACTACCAAATCTGAAACAATAAAGTTCATCCAAGAAAAAATAGTATCAACCATGGAAATTTTAATACACAACACAGACAGACTTCAAAATCTGACAAAACATGATCAACGCTAAAGAAAATAGATAAATAGAAACTATTAAGAATCAGACACTTTTGCTCATCCAAAGACTTTATCAAAAGAATTGAAACACCACCTACAGAATGGGAAAAAATATTTGGCAACTATATGTCAGACTAGTCTCTGATCACCATAATCTACAAAGCACTACAAAATATCAACATGAAAAGGATAAATAATCTAATTAAGTGATGGGTGAAGGAGATGGATAGACACTTCTTTAAAGAAGATATTCAGGCAGCCAAAAGACACATGTGGAAATGCTCACAATCATTAGCTATTAAAGAAATTCAAATCAGTGCTACAAGGAGATGATATCTTACCCCAGCAAAGTTGGCCATGATCCAAAAAACACAAAACAACAAAAGCTGGAGAGGCTGTGGAGAAATTCGAACTCTCCGACACTGCTGGTGGGATTGCAAAATGGTATAACCTCTATGGAAAGCAATCCAGCACTTCCTTAAAAAGCTGAAAATAGATATACCATTTGACCCAGTAATCTCACTGCTTGGAACATATCCTACAAAAGCAAGGGCAGTCACATGAACAGATACATGCATACGAATGTTTATTACAGCACAGTCCACAATAGAAAAAAGATGGAATCAACCCAGATGCTCAACAACAGGTGACTGGATAAATAAACTATGGTATATATACTCAGTGGAACACTATTCAATGATAAAGAACAGTGATGATTTTAGGAAGTATTTCATAATGGTGTCAATTGGAGGATATTATGTTAAGTAAATTAGTTAGTGGGACAAATACTGTGTGAGACCCCTACTATAAGGACTTAAAAACAGACTCATGTACAAAATAAAAGACTCTTTGATGGCTACAAGGGAGAGAAGGGAGGGAGAGGGCTGGTTATAGCTTAGTTGATAGAAATTCGATTGGATGAAGTCAGTGACAACACACGTTAGAAAGAAGACCAATTTAACTGGATTTCAACATAACCTGAAAGCTCTGCCAATCTTAACTCAATATTGTAAGGACAGAGCAGCAGGGGCAGGGGTTCACAGACCACAGTGTCAGGGGACATTGAGGCCAATTGGCATAAATAGCCTATTGCTAAGAGAATCTTCTGCACCCCATATTGGTGAGTGGAGTCTGGGATCTTAAAAGCTAGCAAGCTACCATCTGAGGTACACCAGATTGTCCCAATTCAGCAGAAACAGATGATCACCAAGGACAAAAACAACATGGGGGAAAGAGAGCCCAGAAGACAGAAAGATACACATGAATGGGTTACTATATCAACATGTGACCAGAAGAAATCAGATGATGCCTGGTCACCACCAGTGACAGCCATGATGGAGCTCACAAAGTTGAGTCCCACTGGCAACACAAGAATAAAAAGGGGTGCACCCTGAAAACTCCACTAAAATACTGCAATTGATGCTCCAAGGGCCTGGGGGTTCCCCTGGGAGCATGGCCCCTAGACTTGATGTTGCCCCTATTCGTAAATCATTGCTGAGGTCAACTCCTTGGACAGGAATGGATTGGACTTGGCAGCACAGAGTCACCATATTGTGTGTACCCTTAATGGTTCTATGATCTATAGGACGTCATCTTACTGACCTCTCATTAGAGGAGAGCAGAGAGGTGGGAGAAGAGGGGACCGGAGATTGTTTAGAGGCTATGACATGTATAGAACAGGAAGGAGGAGTGTGCTGTCACTGGGCAAGGAGAGCAGTAGGAGCTGCAGATAGGTGGGCATGCAAATTTAAACTGGATTGTACATTTTCAGTCAATCACAATAAAAAAAATGGGGCAGAGACTCTAAAATTGCATTAAAGTTATGTAGTATCAGGAAATATTTGTTGTCTCTGTGATACTAAGCCTTCCTACCCAGTAATGTGTTACGTCTTTCCATTGCTTCATCTTATATGTACTTCATTCCAATTTATGACTTTATTGAATGAACTATCTTTATTCTTAAATTTATTCTTAGGTATTTAGTGTGTTTGTTACCTTGGTGAGTATGGCATTCTACTCGTTTTTATTTCTAGCTGTTTCTTGATACTGGAGATTAGGGAGCTATGGATTTTTTTTTACATATGCATACACATGATTCATTACTTGCTGTCATCCCTTATTCATCTAGGCATTTTTGTTTGTTTCACTGCTTCTTGGTGTTTCTTGGTTTGTATTGGTATGCAAGCCTGTTATTATTGTGTGCCGTTCAGTCCATTCCTACTCGTAGCAACACCACGTGGCAGAGTAGAATCACCCCATAGGGTTTCCTGGGCTATAATCTCCATAGGAGCAGGTCGCCATGTCTTTCCCACTCCCCACAGGACTGCTGTTGGATCTGAACCACTGACCTCTCAGGCAGCAGTCAAGCACCAAACTAGTGTGCCACTAGGCCTCCATACAAGCAAATTGTCTATAAAAATGATCTGATCTTCTCTGTCATTTGGATTAGCTGTCGCAGAACGAAAGCAGCAGCATTGTTCAAAATTTCCTCACGGTCCACTTAATCTTTGAAACGTCACTATCTCATCTCAAAATGCAAAAACAGTGTTTGCAGTTGCTTCCAGGTGGCCGTTCTTCTACGAGGAGAGGAGGCAGCCCTGTGGGGAAGTCAAGGAGTCCTTTTCTTTAGTCAGATTCTTGGATTTACATCCTAGTTTTGTCATTTTCTAGCTGTTACCCTGAACATGTTATTTGTCCTCTCTGAGACTCAGTTTCCACATCTTTAAAATGGAAAAACACTATTCACCTCACATGACTCTTACAAAGACCAAATGAAATATTTGATGAAAGCAGAATGTTTTAATGAAGTGACTGACGTAGCACAGACTCAGTAAAGACCGGCTAGTAATAGCAGTATCTTTCAAATGGTGTCTATACGTAAGAGAGTTGAAGAGGTCTCACACTTCTTTATCCAGGGTTGAACCAAATCACCCCTTTTTGCTGAGACTGCAAGTTACTCTTGTTATCCACTGCCATTGTGGATTCTGATGCCTGGAAACCACCAGGGAGGCACCTGCAGTGAGCTTGGGTTGACTTGTGATCATTTTCACAGAGACAAAAGTTTAGGCTTAAGTCACTGATGATCACAGCTTTATAGCCTCACCTTACTGCCTGACTCTTTCCTCCTGGTTAAAGGAAGGTCCCTGACAAAGCCATCATCCCCTAACTTTCTTCTGCTGTGTTGCCCTTTTAACTTTGTAACATGGCTGCTGAGAGTCCCTGAATTACAGAGACAGTGGATGGTCCTTCCTGTCTTTCTGACTTATGGCCGGTGGATGGTCCTTCTTCTCTGTCTGACTTGTCTAAGCACTCTTCTTCAGATTCCGCCCTTAGTCCCTCTGCAGAGGTGATGGTTGTGAGGGGAAGGTGTTAGGAGCTTCCACAGCAGGGGCCTCTGCAGGGGCAGCCAGCTGGAGAGACAAGTCTGCTGCTGTCTGGGCTGTGTGGGAGGAAGATACAAATTGCCCAATTGGCTGCCACCCAGACTGAAGGCTAGGGGAGGAGGCAGAGACAGGGGAGCCAGAGGAGGAAGGAAGGATTCAGGCCATGGTGGAACTGTTCCGTTCCTGCCCCAAGGGGAGTGGCCCCTCAGGATGTCCTGGACCATGAGGTCAGGGTGGAGAACCATAGCTAGGATAGGCTCTGAGCTTGGCTCACTTCTGCATCGTTCAAGCCTGAACTCCACCTCAGACTGACTCTTACACAACAGATAGTGTGTCGACCTAGGTTTTCACACTTCTTCTCTTCTCTCACATCTGCAAGGGAGTCTCCCCTCCTAATGAAGGCGGATCTCTAGGCTCACAAGCTCTGCAGTTTCTTTCTTCCATCTTGGGTCTTCACGTTTCCCTTTTTCTTCCAGAATTGTCCATTTCTTCACTGTCTCCTCCATCACTGAAGCCTACTTCCCATTTCCTCCAAGTGTCTCCCTCCCCCACTTTCCCTGTTCCTGTCTACTTTCAAAATTAAATTCTTAAGCCCTTACAAAACTGGTGTGATTTTTGGAGATTTTTCCAATTGTTCCAAAAGGTTGTAATTTCATTTTGCTTGCAACCTACATAAAACCACTCATTTACATTTCAGTCATGGGCAGTAATTTATCTGCAGTGCATGAGAAACAGTGAGTTCCTGAGGGTAGACACTAAACCTTGTGTTTTCAACCATACTGATTTATTTGCACAACAAAGGCAATTTATATAATACATCAAAAAGGGGTTTAACATAATAAGAGAAATGGATAAAAAGGCTGTTAAGCATCACTAGTCATTAGTATGTAAATCACAACCACAACAGATAATAATCCACAGCCACTAGAATAGCCATACTGAAAAATTACTGACACCGTCTAGAACTAACCATTACACAGAGCAACCGGAACTCTCCTGCGCTGGTAGTAGGAATGCAAGATAATGCAATCACTTTGGAAAATAGCTTGACAGTTTATTATAAATTCAATATTTACTTATCATACGACTTAGCAATTTCTCTTCTAGGTGTTTTACCCCAAACTAATAAAAGTTAACGTTTACAAAATCCCTGTGAATGCTGGCTGTTGGCTTCATTCATGATTGCCAATAAAAAGTAAACCTGCAACCTAGGAGAAGCACAAATGTCTTTCAGCTGAAGAGGCAGTGAACAAACCTTGATACATCGATACAGCGCAACACTACTAAGCAGTGAAAAGAAACTAACTACCAGCATAGGTAACAACTGGGTAATTCTCAAATGCATTCTTCTGAGTGAAACAAGCCAGACTCCAAAAGCATCAGGCTATATAATTTTGTTTTTTGACAGTTGGGAAAAGACAAAACTATAGGAACAGAAAACGGATCAACAGTTGCTAGAGGTGGGAAGTAGAGGCAGGGGTTAACTACAAGGAAGTATAAAAGAATGTTTGGGGAGTGAGGTAACTACTTTTCATTTTTATTTTGGAGGTTGTTACAAGTTTACAGTTTTTCACAGCTCATAAACGTATGTATCAAAAAGTGATTAAAAAACATATGTACATTATACTTTAATTAAAAGATAGTGAGACAGTGTAGAACATTTTAGAAATAGAATGTACTAGCTTCCTACGGTCCCTGTAACAAATTGGCACAAACTTATTGTCTTACAGTACTGGAGATCAGAAGTGCATGTTAGGTCTCTCTGGGCTAAAATCAGTGTACTGACAGGCCTGCCTTTCTTTCTGGAGACACTAGAGAGAATCAGTTTTCTTGCCTCCTCCAGGCTACAGAGGCTATCTGCGTTCCTTGGCTCCTGATTTTGTCTATTGCCAAAACCAACAATTGTGTCACTCATCTTATACCCAGGATCTCACCTCTTTCTCTAACTCCTCTCCTGCCTCCTCTTGCATTTTTAAGGACCTACCTGTGTAATCCTTGCTACCTCACAGTCACCTTATTAGCAATCTTAACTTCATTTGCAGCCTTGTAACCTAACCACATGCCATGTAAGATAATAGAGGCACCGTTTCCAGGAACTAGAAAGTGCACATTTTGGAGGAGGGGGCATCATTTTGCTGTCACGTGGTGTTACCTGTTTCCCAACACCAGTGGTCTCCTGTATTTGGTTGACTTCCAGGAGTCGTATTTTATGTCAGAGGTTAGTGAGATGGTGAGGTCCGAGTATAACTATCAGCCTACACTGAGGTTCAAAGTTGGAGACAGTAATAACTTAAACTATTCATTGATGTGATCGAAGTATAAATGAATTGTCTGGAGTTATTAAACAGTACAGGTCCATAACATGAGTCCAAACATTTGACTGACATATGTTAATGAGCTCTTGTAATATTAACCAAACCCAATGGACCAATGGATGAAATTCACTAAAAACAAAGTCTGTCAAAAGACTGACATAATTTAATTTTAATCTGGAGTTAATCAGTCTTTCCTGTGAACTCTCAGAACCTCCATGAATATCTCCTGGTAACAGTATTTATTAAAATATATTTTAATTATTTGTTTGTATCTTAATTTTCCCCACTAGGACTTTGGATTTCTTGAGGTCAGGGATTTTAACTTACTTATTTTGATGCCTGAGGTATGTAGCAGAGCAAGTGTCCAATACATTTTTGTTGAAAGAAGGAAAGAATAAAGAGAAATCATTACATCCACTATACAGCCATCCTCCCCTATTTCTCCATAATTCATTGACTTACAGACATCTTTGACTCCATCCAGTACAAGCAATCTTGTTCCTCTCGTGACTGCAACAGTAGACCTCTTTCCTAACTGGGCTTCATCACTGACACAGAGAAAATGTTGAATGAACACTTGTTGGAGGCTGGTTGGATGACTGGATGCATGGATGGGTCGATGTGGATAGGCAGGGTTATTAATGAATGGTTTCTTTCACTGAATTACAGGAGTGGCCATTATTTTCTAACAGACAGAAAACCCAACCAACCTTCTCCTTGGCAGTGTCCCTCATCTGCTTTGAGTGCGTGGTGCCGCATTTCAGTGTGACAAACAACTCCCCTGAAAGCTGCCTTTACCTGACTTGTTATTTGATTAAGTTATCAGAAGCTGGTGGGACAATGCAGCAAATCAGATCCTGGATATCAGGCAGGAGCACACATGGGGACACCACATATAGTTCTTACAACTATCCGGCACTTGGCTGGCTTGGCATCCCTAATCTATGGAAATCCTTGTGGCATAGTGGTTAAGTACTATGGCTGCTAACCAAAAGATTGGCAGTTGAAGTTCAGCAGGAACTCCTTGGAAAATACATGGGGCAGTTCTACTCTGTCCTATAGAGTCACTATGAGTCAGAAGTGACTTGATGTTACTGGGTTTGGTTTGGTATTCCTAATCTACATACATAACTGCCAATTCTTCCTTAGATGATAATTGCAGACATCAGCTTTTCTTTTACCCCTTTGAGACAGGCACACACCCTCCCTTCCTAATCACTGTGAAATCCACAGTATCTACGTTACCTTTAAGGAGTCCGTACAGACCTTTGTTCCATAATGTCTGCTCTGCCAGTCTCAAGTGTAGCTGGGCCTGAAATGACAGGGAAAAATCAGTGCTCTCTTCTTTCCAAAGGGTCAGCATAACTTAACATGGTCTCTTTGACTCTGCCCTGTCCAGGAGTAGTACTTTTCAGTATTTAATTGAAACTTGAAAACCAAGGCAGACATTTCAAAATGTTGATCAATAGCTCTCTCTCAGTGTTACAGCAGAGTAAAGGACCTCCTCATCTGACATGAGCCACACACAGGTGGAAGGTCTTCTCCATTTGACCATGAACAACAGGTAGAAGGGCCTCGCCATCTAACATGAACTACAGACAGAAAGACTTCCCTGTATGACATGACTTTCAGGTGGAAGGTCCTCTCCATATGACCAAGAACTACAGGTAGAAAGCTCTCTCCACCTGACATGGACTACTGGTGAAAGGAACTCCATGTCTTACATAAACCACAGGTGAAACAACTTCTCTATCTGACATAAACTACAGATTTACTTGATAAATTTCAAACTGGAATTTGTCCAAAGCAAAAGTCAAATGGAGAGGGTAACCAAGTATCAGAGTTTTTCAGAATGCCATTTTTGGAATCAGATTGGCTGAGTTCAAATCTTACCAACTAAAACTGGGAAACCCAGTCACTCTTTCTGTTTCTCAACTCCCTGACCTACGTAGACCATCACCATTCCTCTCTCATTGCTGGTGTGGTAAGGATTCTTTGAAGAATGACCTGCACATAGTAGGTGTCTACTTCTGGTATCTTGACTGAAATTAAGTACAATCGATCAAGTGAATGAGTTGGTTCAAGTTTTCTTTATTTTTTCCCCCCATGAAATAACACCAGCCCTGTTTCCTTCTTGGTAGCATTAATTACAGAAAATGTAAACATGCTGTTTGCTTCAGTAACGCTTCCACATCATTCCTGCCTTTGTCTTTTACCAGAGCCCGGAGACGGCAGGGTGTAGGTCAGACGGGAACGTGTTTTGCCCCATGCGGCAGCAACTGGAGTGAAATTCTAGCAGGAACTCCAAACACACAGCTCCTAAGGACCCAGCTGCAGATGCTGTAGCAAGTAAACAAGTTCCACCCACTCCTGCTCCTCTCTGTTCTCCATCTGGGGGTGCCCAGCTTCCCCGCGGACTCTAGTACATCCCCTTCCTAACAGCTGGTCAGCTGACAGAAAGCACTGCTAGGAAGGGTGGCGGCTGTGCTTCACATGCAGATGATCCGGGGCAAGGCAGTGATGTTCCATGGCGGTTCAAGAAATCTTAATTTTGAAGAGCTCTTGGGAGAAGCCAATGGCTTCCCCAAGGAAAAGAATTGCAAATACATAATTTCAACTCATAGCCACATTGCTGCAGCTTTTTGGGTTAATTCTGAAATATAAGAAATTTCAGTAAGTTTCTGTGTTTTCGTAAAACAGATTCAGGTACTTCCGCCTTAACTCTTCAACACACCTGGGTGATGAGGACATTCACAGGACAAAGCCAGTTTTCCCTATTACTCAGCTCCTAGATGCTTGGAAGATCTGATTGTCTGCAAAGTAAAGGACATCTCAAGATCTTCCCCTCTCTTCTTGAAACAAAGCACCCTTGTGATACAAAGAGTTAATACACTCAGCGGCTAAAACCGAAAGGTTGGTGGTTTGAGACTACCAGAAACACTTCGGAAGAAGGGACAGGTGATGTAATTAAATAAAACAAACCCTATGAAACACAATTCTACTTTGATACTCATAGCTCACCATGAGTCAAGACTGACTTGATGGCAACTGGTTCTGGGTTCTACAATGTCGTAGTTGGCACTGGAACATTTTCAGGGTCCTGAAATTGAGGATCACACCTTGGTCCCAGTTGAATGAGGTTTCTAATTTGTTGCTTTGTGATTCCCCAAACTCTACAGCTGAAGCTGTTCTGCTGCAAGTGTGGCTTCCTGCAAGTTCTGAGTCAGTCCAGGGTGACTCTTTGGTTCATGCATACCCACAGAAGATCCCCAATTCCCAGTGCAAGTATGGCAGGTACTTCATAAACACAGCGCTCCTGACTCCGGGCCCCTTAGCTCAGCCGCTGACCCCTCTGCACATTTTAGGACCACTTCGCTGGGGCCATGGAGCTGTGTCCTGACATTTTACATTTCTCACTCTTTTACACCTCTCTAAAAGGAGCCTTGGTTGCTTAATGGTTAAATACTCAGCTATTAACTGAAAGGTTGGTCACTCGAATCTGCTTAGCTCTGAGGAAGAACTTGCAATCTTCTTCCGTAAAGATTACAGCCAAGAAAGCTTATAGATGAACAAACAGAGAAACAAACCTATCTTTGAGTCAATTCTCACTCATAGCAACCCTATAGGACAGAGTAGAACTGCCCCACAGGGCTTCCAAGAAGCAGTTGGTGGATTTGAACTGCTGAACTTGTGTATAAGAGCCAAGCTCTTAACTACAGTTCTACTCTGCCACATCAGATTTCTATGAGTCTGGGTTAACTCTCCAGCATCCAAAAGCAACAGCACATAGCAGAAGCAGGCCTGGAGGTTGTGTAGATGAGGCAGGAATGTTATATTTCCTCCTCCTCCATGCACATACTTATGTGTTAGAAATGCATTCAAAGTAAATAACAAAAAATCTGATTTGCAGCTCTTCGACAAGTAAGATTCCATTTTTCAAAATATTTTTAGAGCAGCTTTAGGTTTACACAAAAGGTACACAGCATTCAGAATTTCCACACACACCCCCCCCACTCAACACCATTAATCCTGTTATTAACATCTGGCATTCTTGTGACACATTTGCTACAATTGGTGAGCCATA
This sequence comes from Heterohyrax brucei, assembly GCA_028571685.1. Lineage (NCBI taxonomy): Eukaryota > Metazoa > Chordata > Mammalia > Hyracoidea > Procaviidae > Heterohyrax > Heterohyrax brucei. The sequence goes on from CM053156.1 coordinate 67,927,821, forward strand.
ATAATACATTTTTTATAAATAAAAACTCATAGCTTACATTAGAGTTAACCCTTTGTTGTGGTGTCCTGCGAGTTTGGCAAATCTTTAATATCGAGGGAGTCCCTGGGTACTGCCAATAGTTAAGCACGTGGTTGCAAATCAAAAGATTGGAGAGCAGAGTCCACTGTGAGATGCCTCGGAAGAAAGACATGGTGAGCTACTTCAGAAAAATCATCCCTTGAAAACCTTGTGGAATACAGCTCTGCTACACGGGATCACCACGAATTGGAATCTGCTCTGTGACAACTGGTTGTAATGCCCTGTGTCCCTATTATAGTACCATGCAGAAGAGTTTCCCTGCCCCACAAGGACCTGAACCCCACGTATTCACTCCTCTGCCCCTCCCTCTGAACCCCTACAAGTCATGGAACTTTTTACTGCCTCTGTAGTTTTGTTGCTTCCAGAATGTTGTGTAGTTGGAATCATACTGTGTGTAGTTTTCAAAGGATTCTTTCACTTAGCAATATGCATTTTAAGTTCCTTTATGTCTTTTTGGAAATGCTGGTGGCATGGTGGTTAAGTGCCACAGCTCCTAACCAAAAGGTTAGCAGTTCACATATGCCAGGCACTCCTTGGAAACTCTGTGGGTCAGTTCTACACTGTCTTATACGGTCGCTATAAATTGGCACCGACTTGACGTCACTGAGTTTGGTTTTGTTTTTGGTGGCATAGTGGTTAAACGCTACAGCTGCAGAAGGTTGGCAGTTCACATCTGCCAGGCACTCCTTGGAAACTCTGTGGGGCAGTTCTACTCTGTCCTATAGGGTCTCTATGAGTTAGAATCAACTCGATGGCAGTGAGTTTGGTTTTTTGGTTATGTCTTTTTGGAGCTTGACAGTTTATTTGTTTTTATCACTGAATAATGCTCCATTGTATGGCTGAATCACAGTTTGTTTACCCATTTGTCTGTTAAAGAACATCTTGGTTCCTTTAATTTGGGGTAATTTAAATTTGGCTATAAATATTCACATACAGATTTTACTTTTTCTTTTTGTGCACATATGTTATCAGTCTTCTGTGCTTCAAATATCTAGAAGCATGATTGCTGGATTGTGTGGCAAGCTTGTGTGTAGTTTTGTAAGACACTGCCAGACTGGCTTCCTAAGTGACTGTTACCGTTTTACCTTCCCACCAGCATTGAAAGAATCTTCCTGTTATGATTTCATTTACATGGAAACTCATAACAGCATGTAAGAGCAATATGGAGGTAGTTTGCCACGGGCTTTGATTTATCATCTCTGACATGCAAAGATTACTGTCCCTCAGATGCTTTCTTCTTTTCCTCATGGTTGCAGAACAGCTTCTGTAGTTCCAGCCGTCACATCTCAGCTCAAGGCAGAAATAACTAAACAAGTTACAGAGGCTTCTAGTCCTGTTTGTAGCTCTGTATCAGAAAAAAGCAAACACTTGCCCAAATTTCCCAGAATGGACTTCAGTTTAAGTCTCTTTGGCCGAAACTGGGTCACACAGGTACTCCTAAGTATAAAGGAGATGACAAAAGGAAGAGAAGACTTGTGGTTACTTTAAACTGGGGCTTCTCAACCTTGCCACTATTTTTTTTTTTGGAGCCAGATAAATCTTTGCTGCGAAGGGCTGCGAAGGGCTGCTCTGTGCACTGGAGGGTGTGTAGAAGCGTTCTTAGCCTCTACCTACTAGACGCCCACTGCACCCTCCGCCTAGTTGTGACATCTAAAACACCCTCACAGATTGCCAAATATGCCTGGCAGAGAGGGTGGGCAAAATTGCAGCTACTTGAGAACCACTGCCTTAGAGGAATTCCAACTCAATTGCTTGGTGCTGGACACCTGGCTGCTCAGAACAAAATTAGCATATCCACGAGGTCTACAGGAATAGATGCTAAATGAGTAAGTAGCAGTTTCCTGGCTGAGACATAGTACTAAACATGCATGCCATACCTACACAACACTAACACTATCACACTCATAAACAAACGATTGGCTTTTGGAGTAAACAGGAATGGCAAATGCTCACTGGTGTGGGAAAATTTCTTTTCCAGAAAACTGCTTTTCTCATTTTATTTACATGTGAAATGTAAGTCAGTTTGGTTAAATGCAATTCAATTCAAATCAATTAAGTTCATCCCCTATTCCATGCCAGAAACCAAAGTATTAAACCGTGGGTTGAACCTGAAAGTCAGGGATTCCAGAGGGGAGGCAGAAACCTACTTTGGAAGCCACCAAAAGCCAAAGCCACTGCTATCAGGTCAATTCCAAGTCATAGTGACATTCCAAATCAGGGAATTCCAGAGCTTGAATGAAGATGCATGAAGAATCAAGTCAAGACCTAGAAAACAAAGGCTTGCAAGGAAAAGGAAGCTACATATGGAGCACCTGTGATGTGTTAAGGTGATCACTGAGAAAGTGGGAGAGAAGTTGTTAACAGCAAACCACAGACCCTTTGCAAGGGTGGAATGAGGGTAGCCCAGGGCAACCTAGAGAACAAAGATCCTTATGAGAAACCTGGGAAGACTCTGATGTTCTCCCCAACTAAAACCTAGGGCTGGGCACTGAATGGCACCCCAGACAGTATGCACTGCAGTGATACAGGACGGGAGAGGCCATTCTTGGGTCTGGTTGTACATTTAATTAATGAAGACAGAGTCAGAGTGGGCATCATTTGTACAGATCAACGCAGTAGCAGATAGGAACATACATTGCTACAGGTAAAAAGGCATCTGCCCCCCTCATTCTGGGATCTGAGCCATGTCAGATCCAGAGACTGAGGATTCATTCTCTGCAATAGGAAGATGAAATCTGATCCCAGACGGTTACTATCCACTTAGTGAAGCAGTGTTCCAAGAAGAGGATCAAAAGATAATTGTGAACAAGACAATGAAAGAAGTGAATTTGGTAGGATTAGAAGACACATGTTTATTGTCCTAGCTTCCTATTCCTAACTAAGGAATGCTGTAATTTCCAGTGGTAAAGGTTTGGAGTAAACAGAAGACCAGCATTATAACAGCATCTGTATACAAGCATTGCCAATTAAGTTCACAAATTCATCCTAGATAAAGTGCTACCTACCTTATTGCAGAATGTCACTATGTCACCTTTGAAGTACTCCCCTTGGAAAGCTATGCAACAATGCCAGTGCCTAGTTCACCCTTCAAAGCAATTTTGGAACTCTTTCTGGAATGGCCACCAGAGCTGTTGTAGTATTACCCTTGATATCCTGAATGGCATCAAAATGTCTTCCTTTCAATATTTCCTTTATTTTGTGAAAAGAAAAAAGTCACTGGAGGGCAGATTAGGTGAGTAGGGAGGGTATTTCAATACAGTTATTTTTTAACTGGCTAAAAACTCTCTCACAGATAAATATACAACTAAGTTTTCGAACTTGCCACCTTGCCACTGCATGCAGTGGCTACTCCAGAAAGAGTACCCAAACTGCTTTACAGGCTGGAGTGGTGCTGGCATCAGTGCAGAGCTTCCCAAAGTGAGTACTTCAAAGATGACTATAGTGATATTCATCAATAAGATATGTAGCACTTAGAGTAGTTAAGTTTGAGGATTTAATTTTCAGACCTCATGTTATTTCAGGTATATTGGTATAAGTACATATGTGTTTACATGCACACTGCTATTGTTTTTGTGTGCTATCAAGTCACTTATCAAGACCCTATGGGAAAGGATACAAGTGTCCCCTAGGGTTTTCTGGGATGTAATCTTATAGGAGTAGACTGCTGTGTCTTTTCTTCCATGGAGTGACTGGTGGCTTTGAACCACTGACCTTCTGGTTAGCAACCAAGTGCTTCAATATTGTGCCACCATTGCATTATTAAATCTGTTGCCATTGAGTCAATTCTGACTCATAGCAACCCTATAGGAAAGAGTAGACTTGCCCCGTGGGGTTTCCAACGAGCATGTGGTAGATTTGAGCTGCCAATGTTTTGGTTAGCAGGCATAGCAGTTGACTATTAATACATTTATTAAACTCTATCTGTATTTTTAAATTACTCATCTGTGTTCCTCACTGTATTACAATCTCCAGAAGGGCAGGGCCATGAATGTTATTAGTGCTGAACAATCAAATCATTTATTGATGTATGACTGTATTGAAACTCTATTTATTGAACACTTGCTTGGTGTTAGGTACTGTGTAAGCTACTGGGGACACAATCCTGACAGAGAGAAAACTAAAGAGATAGTAGCTCTCACCTGCATCAAAACCCACTGTTGTCAAATCATGATGCCAACTCATAAGAACCCTACGGGAGAAAGTGGAACTGCCCCATAAGGTTTCCGAGGACAGATGGTGTATTTGTTCGCAGACACAGGCAGATTTTAATCAAAATCAAATATATACTATATTTCAACTGTAAAGGCCAACAAAAGAGCTGCTCAATGCTGTGAAATATGTGATTTGGGATGGGTGGGTTGATCTAGAAGAGGAGTGAGAGATAAACCTCCTTTGTAGCAGCTAAAGGTGAAGGAAAGATGAGTTAAGCCCCCAGTAAGTGCCCCTGCAGCCAGATAGTGACACAGGACATTGAAGAGGTAGGCAAGAGATGCTGTGTCTGACATGAACCTTTAACACTGGGGCCAGGTGTCCACAATGTATCCCAATGATTCTTAAGCTTTGACAGATCAAAATGCAAGGTGTGTTCTCAATACACTCACTTCCATGAGGAGAGATGCAGCACAAGAGGAATGAATTTTACAAAGAGGCCAAGGAAGACCGTATAAGCACTTTAAGTTGGACAATACGCTATGGCCAGTGGCTCCTACACACACATTAGGATGAGGTCTCTGTCACAGATAATAATCAAGGGAAATAAAACTGCACCTCGGAAATGACAGGCTCTGGAGTTTGACTGCCTGGCTCAAGCTCTGTCTCTAACATTTACAGTGTGTGTAATGGTGGGGAAATTTCTTAAGCTCATCTGTAAAGTAGGCTAGTAACAATACCTACCTTGGAGAGTTTTGGTGATGATTAAATGAGCTGATATGTGTAAAGTCCTTCGAAGAATGACTGGAAGCAAAAAGGTAGTATAAAGCCATTTGATACATTGGGTACGTGTCATGTGCATGTGTGTGTTGGTGAGGAACAGAATGAATTAATCCCAAGTGGTTCCAACATATTTTACTCTTGAGACTATTTATTGCCTTTTGGTTTTTTGAAGATATCTGTATCTGTATTTAATGGAAGTCAGGCTCAGTTAAGGCAAAAGTGAAGAGAGGAAGACACAAAAAGAGTGTCCTCCATAAATGGATAGAAGCCTTTCCCTCTCAGCTTTAGCCCCCGTAGTGTTGTCTTCAAAATCATCCTAGATTCAGGCCCAGGGCTGTCACGCTTTTGAGCAATGACTAAATAAAAGAATTAAGAGAACAGTTACAGAAGTGAGCCCTCCTAAATTTTCCACACAAAAGTTGCTGTCTTAGATGTTTTCTGGAGCCAGGATGCTTTGTTTCTCCAAGCATTCCTCCAAAAAGTAATATGGGCAATCAACAAGACAGTGTGCCGCTAAGTAGACTGGAATTGATCAGGTTATATGGCTGGGATCTTCTGTCTTTGTGCAAGAAACGAAGGCTAGAGGTGTTAGGTGTTTTCAGAACAGTTAGATTTTTTTTCTATTATACTAATAAAAAGTTATCACTGTATTCTAACTACAATGTCCTTCCAATGTTGTTACTGGCATACTTTGTATTTTAAAACAACGAGAACATAAAACATCCCCTTAGAAGCCCTGGGTTAAGTTTATTTGACTTTACTTTGGGGGGAGGGGGTGAGAAGAGGAAAGCCAGAAATTAAATGTTCTATGAGCAGGCATGCGTTCCTGGTGGAGTTCAGAGAGGCACGCTGTGGTGAGGTCAGCAGAGATGAGCAGCCCTGCCACCAATGAGAAATCCTAGTGATGGCTTCTCTCCCAGCAGTTCCTGAGTGTATCATGGGCTCATCTGCTCCAGAGTTGGGCTTGGAGCCTTTCTGCCTCATTTCACAGAAAATGAATGCATGAAGTTTGGTATTTAACAGAATTCTGGAAGCTGCGTGGGTTTGGTGATTTTCTTAACCTGTTTTATTTCACAATCTCTGGGGACTTTCCGGGGCCAGGGCATGACTCTGAAATTGGAGTCAGTGTAAACTCAAGAGAATGCATTTGATTGTGACTACTGTGAGGCCTTGTGACATGAAGCCAGGATGAGGAGATATCCCAGGATGGAGTAACTGTCCAAGACTGTCTGTACTAGGAAAACCTACCTCACCAAAGCGAGTCAGAACGCAGCTTCCCTGGAAAGCCAGACAACTGACTGTTGGACACACCAAGCATGTTTAAAGTGCTCATAAACAAGATTAGAGGGTTTGAGAGACTACCCATGCTTGAGTCTTCAGGCCTTCCAACATAGTTTCATATAACATAGGGGAATCTTGTTTTGGAGATAAGGGAGAAAGAAGTATTGGTTAGGAGGTTGATGAGGACAAGGCTTTCAGAAATTTCAGGACAAAAGGGACTCTGATGCCTTATCTCTCTGAATGATTTAGAAGGCAGAATTTTCTATATCTTGTCGTACTAGGACTAAATGATGAAAACTGACAACAGGACTGGTTGCAGGCAGATAATCAGCAAGAAGCAGAATACACAGTTCTAACGGGGAGGCTTCAATAGCTCATGGGCAAGAACTAAAATCTTAGATCAAAACCACTTGTGCATTGCAAAGACAAGTCATGAAAACACGGGGTTCAATGTTTTTGAAATGACTATCAAGTGCAGGCCCTATTCTTGAAAGCCTCTGATGGTATATCTCAAAAACAGGACATTCTGAGCTCTAATTAGCATCTCATCCTGCCATAGTCAACCGGATGACTCTGAAATCTGGAGGAGAGTGTTACAGGTTAGCTCTTGCTGCACCATAGACCACATCCAGACCTTAATAACAATAAATATTTATGATTTCTCATATTGGGAATACTGGGAAGTTCTTCTGGTTAGTATTTGCTTGGCTGAGGCTAGGTTGCCTAGAATGACCTCACTTACTCACTCACACATCCCATGGTTGGCACAAAGACAGTTTGGGCTACTACATGACAATCACATGTTTCTTACCTCCCAGTAGATCCTGGGTGAATCATGGGCCACTAGCTAGCCCCAGCTCATTTACATGGTATCTCAAAGGAGGCTAAAAAAGTTCAGCTCCAATGTGCATTGAGCTCCATCGTGTTACACTGACCAAAGCAAGTTCTGACTAATGGACCACAACTACCACAGCCTCCACTAGGTTGAGTCTCCTACAACTAGCTGTTGCTTGGCTACCAATACTTACTCCTCTGACAGGGATCACAGTAGAGGGCCATGAGCAAGCTGGAGAAAAATGCACAACAAAATTCTAACTCATACAAAAAGACTAGACTTACTAGTGTGATAGAGACTAGAGAAACCCCAGGAGTATGGCCCCTAGACACTCTTTCAACTCAGTACTGAAGTCACTCCTGAGGTTCACACTTTGTCCAAAGAGGAGACAGGCTCATAAAACAAAGCAAGACTAAACGGGCACACCAATCCTCGGGCATGGGAGAGAAGGCAGGAGGGAAAAGGAAGCTGGTAGTGGAGGACCCAAAGTAGAGAAGGGGGAAAATGTTGACACATTGTGGGACTGTCAACCAATGTCACAATGAGAAACTAATTCACTCTACAAGCCTCTGCCTAAGGCACCATGGAGGGGAAAAAAAAAAGAGTAACTCCTGAGATCAATCCAGAGACAGTGTGGGCATGGATAGAGGGAGAGGAATAATGTGTGGCCATTTTTATGATGAATCACAAGTGTCGTTTCCCTTTATAGAATCTTGTATTTTACTATTCACAGGGGCTGACCCGAATGACATTGTCAAAAAGGAATCTTCCCAACATGCCTGATGGATACTCAGACATTTTGGTATCAGTATTTATTAAAATTCTCTTGTGTCAGTTGTTGAATTAAATGGCCATAGGCCAAGTGTCCATAACACTCAGCACTCAAAAAGAACTGGCTCATCTGCTTTGGGGTTGAGTCACACGCTCAACACTGAATTTACTTTCTGAGGGGTGACTGCTGTAGCCACTCACTTTTCCAAGAAGAATCTTTCTGGATCCTTTTGTTCTTTTGATTGAAACTTAATCAGCTTCTTGTTTGTCAAAAATGACAGGCTGCATGAAAGGGGAAACAGGGTTTGGGTTTTACCAATCCTAATTTCTATCAAACATCAAAAGAAAATAAGCACTTTCTACAGAATGTGCTCCAGTTCGTGTTTTAGACACAAATTTATCACTTAAGGGGAGGAAAAAAAAAAAGATTTTGTTTAGAAAAGAAAAGAAAGTAAAAAGAGAGTTAACTCCTTCTTTCTGGAATTTTTCACATCCAGTGTGTTTGAAAGAGCAAGTTTGTCCTGAGTTTACCATTCAGTTTGGTGGGGTACAGATAGGCGAAGAAAAAGTTTATTGCATCACTTCCAGATGACATGCCCTGAAACGTCCCTGTCTTGTCCTTGGAGTCAGATTTTGCTGTCCCTCGGGTCTTACCCAGATGTTGAATTCTGACTCCCAGCCCTGGCTATGAATTTGAGCTCTGGACTTAAAATTTGAAGAAAAATACACCATAACTAAATACTAACAATATGCTATTGGACTGATTAAGTACATTGTCTGCAATTGTTTTGGCATCTTTGTAATGTTTTCACTGAGTGTGTGGTTAGGAGGTTTGAATTGGATAATAAACATCAAATTACCAAATCTAGGGCCCCAAACTTAGCAGATGGTTAAAATAAACAAACAAAGAAGTAATAACTTGTCTTTATGTCCATCCTGACTCATGGCGACAGTATGTATGTCACAGTAGAACTGCGTTCCACCGGGTTTTTAGCATCTGATTTTTGATCTTCAGGTGCATCAGTGTGGAAACCGTGGTGGCAGAGTGGCGAAGTGCTACATCTGCTAACCAAAATGCTGGTAGTTCAAATCCATCAGATTCTCCTTGGAAACTCTATGGGGCAGTTCTACCCTGTCCACCGGGTCACTGTGAGATGGAATTGACTTGATGGCGATGGGTTTGGTTTGGTTTTCTGTGTGGACTGAAATCACCAGTCCTTTGATTTAGCAGCCAAGTACGTTAACCATGGCAAGTATTAGTCATTTGTACTACCAGGGACTCCAGAAAGTGCTGTTGTCATTGTTATTAGAAATGCCATCATGTTGGTTACAGCTCACAGTGACCCAGTTCTCAACAGAATGAGACACTGTCCGGTTCTGCCCCATCCACATAATTCTTGCTATGCTTTAGCTGATTGTTGTAGCCACTGTGTCAACCTTTCTCATTGAGGGTCTTCTTTTTCCCTGACCCTCTAATTTACCAAATATGATGTCCCTTTCCAGGAACAGATTCCTCCTGATAGCATGTCCAAAGTATGTGAGACTTAGTCTCACCATTCTCACTTCTAAGGAACATTTGGTTGTACTTCTTCCAAGACAGATTTGTTCATTCTTTTGGCAGTCCATGATATATTCAGTATTCACCATGAACACCACGGTTCAAAGGCATCCACTCTTCTTTAGCCTTCTTTATTTGCCGTCCAGTTTTTGTATGCATACTAGGCAGCTGAAAACACTATGTCATGAGTCAGGTGAACCTTAATCTTCAAGGTGGCAACTTTGCTATAAAAAGCCCTGAAGTGGTCTTTTGCAGCAAATTTGCCCAGTGCAATGCATCTTGCAATTTCTTGACTGATGCTTCCATCAGCATTGGTTATGTATTCAAATAAAATTAAACTCTTGGAAGCTTCAACATTTTCTCCATTTGTCATAATATTGCTTATTGGTCCAGTTGTAAGGATTTTTGTTTTCTTTATGTTGAGTATAATCCATACTGAAGGCTGTAGGTTTTGCTCTGCATCTGTAAATGATCCGAATCCTCTTCACTTTCAGCAGAGCAAGATTGTGTCATCTGCCTATTGCTGGTTGTTAATGAATCACCCTCCAATTCTGATGCCCCGTTCTCCCTTATGTAATCCAGCTTTTCAGGTTATTGGCTCAGCATACAGATTGAATAGGTATGGGTTGCTTAGCAAAAATGAATTTACCATGTCTTTTTTCTTTATTGCCTTCCTTCTCACTTATATTGTTCCCATTCTTTCTTATTTTTTATAATAGCCTAATAGCAAAAAGCTGAAAAAGATGCAAGCTAGAGTAGTCCCTTTGAATAAAAAGGGTAAAAGAAGGCACAAAGTGTCTCCATTACAGAAAATATGGCAGATATTCAAGAAAGGGGCAATGGAATATTATTCAGACATGAAAAGGAACAAAGTTCAGATTTATATTATGATGTGACTAAATCTCAAGAACATTAAGCTAAGTCAAAGAAGTGAGGTACAAAGGTCATATATTGTATGCTTCCATTTATATGAAATATCCAGAAGAGGTAAATCAAAAAAGACTGAAAACAGACTAGTAGTTGTCAGAAACTGAGGAGAGAGAAGGGTGAGTGACAACTTAGTGAGTATGAGGTTTCCTTTTGGGGTGAGAAAAATAAGATGGAAACAGACAGAGGCGGTGATGGTTGCACAACATTGTGAACAAACTAAATGTCACTGAATTGTGTACTTTAACATGATTAATTTTGTATAATTACATATACAGTAGTTAACATAAAATCATATCAATATAAAATTATTCATATTATAAAATGAATATAAACATTTCCATTACACAGATTTAACCTTAATAAAAGAGAGAGAGAGAGAGAGAGAAACAGCCTTTGACTGGTTTCATGCATTTGCTGGTGTTTGGTCTAGGGTGGACACGTACGTGACTCTGTGCTCCCAATGAGACAGTAGAGAAAGTCCTTTTCAATCCCATGAGGAATAAGCAGCCTGGATTTGAGCCCAACAGTAAAATTTCGGAAGCTGTATTTTTTTCTTCTCCACTGTAACATAAACAGGTTGTATAACTGTTAAGTGCTCAGCTGCTAATTGAAAGGATGGTGGTTCAAATCCATTCAACAGCTCTGCCAGAGCAAGATCTGGCAATCAGCTTCCTTGAGAATCATAGTCAAGGATCTTATGAGGCAGTTCTGACTTTGTAACAAGTGATAGCTATGAATTGAAATTGACTTGAGGGCACCTAAAAACAGCAATACAAATTTATTCATTCTCTAATCAAAATCATTTTGGGAAGTCTATATTGGGTTGCTATGAGTTGGAATTCACTCGAAGGCAGTGGACTTATGGATTGGTGAAAGACTCATTAGCAATCTGTGATACACAGAAGACATAATCTTGCTTGCTTAAAGTAAAGGAAACTTGTAGCACTTACCGATGAAGGTTAAAGAACCATGATCATCACAGATTGTATCTCAACATAAAGAGAACAAAAATCCTCACAAATGGACCAATAAGCAACATCATGATAAACAGGGAAAAGACTGAAGTTGTCAAGGATTTCATTTTACTTGGATTTATGATCAACAGCCAAGGAAGCAGCAATGAAGAAGTCAAATGATGCACCGCATTGGACAAATTTGCTGTAAAAGACCTAGTTATAGCATTAAAAAGCAAAGATATCACTTTGAGGACTAAGGTGAGCCTGACCTAAGCCTTGCTGTTTTCAGTCACCTTACATGCACGTGAAAGCTGGACAATAAAAAGGAAGAAATGATGCCATTGAATTAGAGTGTTGGTGAAGACTACTGAATATACCATGGACTGCTAGGGGAATAAAAAGTCTGTCTTGCAAGAAGTGCATCCAGAATGCTCCATATTAGAGAGGATGGCAAGAGTATGTTTCATGTGCTTTGGACATGTTACTAGGAACACCCTAGAGAAAGATAACATTCTTGATCAAGTAGAGGATCATTGAGAAAGAAGAAGATCCTCAGTGTAATAAACTGACACAGTGGCTGCAACAAAGGGCCTAAACAAAGCAACAATTGTGGTGATGGCACAGGACTTGGCAGTGTTTCATTCTGCTATTAGTTGGAACCCACTCAAGGGCACCTAAATAATAAACAAATGAATGCTATCTCCTTTCCTGTCACTACCAAGCAGTGTGGCAAGTGCCAAAATGCAGCAAAGATCTCAGAGGGTCACAAAGGAAAAGACAGAGAACTTTGTCTAGGGGAGAAAGGCAGACCTGGACTCACACTTTTGCTTCATTTGAATAGATGTGTTATTATGCATGTTACTTTAACTCAATGAACTGTCACTTCCACTTTAGCTTTTAAGGTAATGGTGGATACATGTCTTCAGCTCTCCCTCCCAAATTGAGTAGGAGGACTAAGTGATATCAACATGGAAAAGCGCCTAACCCATGTGCTAGTGTTTGATGGTCACTCGGTGAACAATCATGTAGGGACTTTACAGAAGGGGAAGGTCACTGGGTCCAGCGACATGTACAGAGGACAGGAGAGAAGATAGAACACAGGAAGAGGACAGAGGGCAGGGAGAGAACACCAGCAATCAAAGGATGGCGCCAGGGTAAATAACTGGGTGCAGAGACAGTGCAAGCAGCCATGAGAAGCACCATCCGGTCTTCAGGAGCCTTGGGCTGAATCCTGACCCCGAGACTTATGCCTAAGAAACCATGGCCGAATTGCTGGATGTCTGTGAACCCCAGTATTTTAGTCATCCAGTGCTGCTCTAACAGAAACACCAAAAGTTGATGGCTTTAAAAGGAAAAGTTATTCTTACACAGTAAGTCTGAATTCAGGGTGTCTGCTCCAAGGTAAGGCTTTCCCTTTGTCAGCTCTGGAGGAAAGTCCTTGTGCTGCATGAGTCTTTGGTTGAGGAGCTTCTTGGTGCAGGAATCTCAGGTCTGAAGGACACGCACTACTCCTAGTGCTGCTTTCTTGATGGTATGAGGTCCCCAACTCTCTGCTTGCTTCCCTTTCCCTTTATCCCCTGTAGGATAAAAGGTGATGCAAGCCACATTCCAGGGAAACTCCCTTTATAATGGAGCAGGGAGGTGACTTTAGGAAGAGATTTACAGTCCCACCCTAATCCTCTAACATACAGCATAGGAAAATCACGAAACAGGTGGCAATCACACAATCTTGGTAATCAAAACTCAGCCGAATTTCTATGCATATGTTTGGAGGGACACAATTCAATCCATGACATCCGGTTTCCTCATCTGCACAAGGATGTGCAGAATGGAAGAGTGGAGGTTAAGAGAGGGAAGGCATACTAAGCAGCCACAGTGATGGTGACCCCCTCATGCCATATGCTCAGTCAATGTTTGTTGTCATTAGTAAGAGAAAGGGGTGATTGGTGAAGACAGGCCTTATTTTGCAAGTCATAATTGACTTGACAGCAATGGACTTGATTTTGTGAGTTTCAGCATAAGTCCAAAGCCTGCATTGATGTTCATTGTCCAGCACATTGTGGAAATTCTGATTTTCTCAGCACCTCATCCAAGTCCTTTTGACTCCAAGTTAAGTGTCAAAACACCAGCCTCTGCCTCAGCATCTCTAAGATTTTTCTGGATCTGTTTGTTGTCCAGGGTGTCCTTAAAACATCCCTTTCCCCACCCTACACACAGCAAGCCATATTTTGCCTGCTTGAAATAGAATCTCACTTCATGAAAACTGCAGCCTAGACTGCAAACTCGAAGCCATTGGTACTTCCTCCTTCTACGCCACTCAGAAAGTTCTGTACCCAGGATTTTACTTCAGAAAGAATAGTTTCTGAATCAAAGTTGGTGAGGTCAGCTCTAGGACAGGAATGGATTGGACTTGATGACACAGAGTGACCGTATCATGTATCATGTGTATGCTTTATGGTTCTATGCATCTATAGGATGTTGTCCTGTTGACCTCTTACAGGAAAAAGGGGAGTAGGTGGAGAGGAGGGGATAGGAGATTGTTGGGAGGGTGAGACATGTATGGAGCAGAGAGGAGGAGTGTGCTGTCGCTTGGCAGGGACAGCAGTGGGAGCTGCATATACGTGGGTACGTAAATTTATATGGGAATGCACATTTTCATTTAATCATAATAAAAAAGAAAAGAAAAAAAAGTTGCCCTGACACTCTGGAACACGCCTGCTCACACCTGGCTCCGCAGCCCACCCTTCGTCCTGACGCTCTTATCCTGTTGTGACCATAGGTGTTGGGGAAGTCTCCCAACTGTCTCCAAGGACAGCTGCACTGTCAACTGTGTAGCTGATGTGCAAACAAGTAATTAGTCTGAGCACTCATCCTCAGAGACCTGCTGTTGGGGGAGACTGACTCTCCCAGGGACAGCTGTGTCCCAGGACATAGGCCCATGAGATGAGTTTCCAGGCAGAAGGAAGGAACACAAAAGTACAATGAGATGAGAAACCAAGGGCTGGCTTCCTGACAAAATAAAAGATGGACAAAGTCCAAAGCATCAGTTCAACACCAGGGGAAGAAATGTTGGGTCTTTCCAGAGATCTGGGCTTCACACAGGGACTTGTGTGTTCTGCTTCCTTTTCTGCTGGCTTCCCCACAAAGCAAAGAGAGGGCAGAGCAGCAGTCCTGGTGCCCAAACTGAGCAGAGTGCCCACAGGGTGTGTGAGGCACAGGAAGAAGCAAGAGATAGCTTCCTGTGTCCATGCGTGTGGCTTTGTCTGTGACTGGTTACAGAGCTGGACATGGGGGAGGAGGGTAAACTGAGACAGGAGAGTTTGGGGATGTGATACAAATTAACTCTGGACTCTTGGGCAAACAACACTGAAGTCTAAGTGGAAACTTTCGTTATGTACCACACTGTTAAAATCATTTTGCTTCTAACAGAGGCTTTGTTCTCTTAGGTGAAAAGCCAGGCATTAAAATTTTTGTCTTTTTAAATGAGTGGATACACAAAAAACAAGAAAGAAAATGAGAATGTATGTGTGACAGAGAAGAAACAGGGTAAAAAGAAAGAGGAGAGAGAGAAGGAAAGGAAGAAAGAAAGAGAAAAGACAAAGGAAGGAATGAAGGAAAGAAGAGAAAAAAGAAACGAAGGGAGACAGGCAGGCAGGAAGGCAAGAAGGGAGGGAGGAAGGAAGGATGGAAAGAAAGAAGAGAATGAGTGATTCCCTGTAAAATAAGACCAGGCAAAAAGAAAAAAAATCGTATCAGCTGAAACACTTTGCTGTTTTCTTTTTAATCTTTCTTTAGATGTTCTCTTGGTAAAATCATTACAAAGGCTGTTTATTTTTAAAATTGAAAGATTGGGAAGAGTCATAATGAGATATTATGTGTAAAAGTTGCACATAAATTTCCTCTTGTCATATTTTGGGCTTCACTAACACATCCCCTTGGCAAGATAGAAGGAGGCTGATCGCTTTAGTATAGATTGTGTGTGCCTTAGAAATATTGCCCTAGGACAGAGCTCCTGGGTGGCTGACTTGGCTCCATGCTGATTTAGAAATTAGCTGGGCTTTTATTGGCCACACTAAATTGTTCTCAGAAGAAAAAAATACATTTTTATTATAGAACAAGGGGCAGATGATTGAAACTAGCCTGCATTCTGCTCTGATTGGAGCTGTGTTTTAGTTTGTTAAGTCTACTTTCTTCTGTGGGGTTCTTACTGGTGTTTAATGGGGGCATGCAATATCCACCAGTAAAGAAATTATCTCTTTTTCCCTCTGTGTCCCCAGGGAATCCCTTATCCTTCAATAATGTTCCATTTGACTTCTCCTGAGTACATGAAAGGGCTGCTGATGGAAATAGAGGGTTTGTATCATATTGTTATTATAGTAACCTTGGATGAGGGAGAACTGGGAGTCATCCTTATGGAACGGATTAGGGAGACTGAATCTGGTCAGTGGCCATGGACTTCACTTCTAGAGTCTAGGGTAACTTCATAAAGATCTATTACCACGAAGTCTTACCAGTGAAGACTACGCAGGTCAATGCAGTGGACTTACCTTTGAAGTTGAACCAATCAGAAGTGATTGTGAGAGCAGAGGAGTCAAGATTCTCAGACAATGCCCAAATCAACCCGTGTCTAATTCCCTTCTCTTGATGACTAATCTGTTCTCTGACTTACACCTCAGTTTTGCTGTAGGACTTTTAGTACCTCTTCAACTCTAGAAAGATCCTTGGCATATTCTTAAGGGACTCCCCAATTCTAATCTCTCTTACCACTCCTCGCCTCTGATGGTAGACAGAGCCTCTTGTTCAGTATTTGCTCCAAAAATGGTCTCCAAGCTTCTCTTCCAGAAGAAATGCCAGCGTGCTCAGTCCATATGGATGGGAATGACTAACTGATTTCTGGAAACCTCCTAAAGATTCATGCCATTTATTGAAAGCTAAAAGCCAAAAAATATAATCTCATCCAAAGTCAATTAGAAGAGTAGACAGAATAGTCAGAGTGTTTGAGGAATGGATGGCTCAGCCAACTGAACCATCTTATTAACTGTTCAAATGCAGTCCTGAGTTTGACTTTTCTAAACAGGCCCTAAATGTATAATTGTACGTCCATGTATTAACAGGGAATGAGGTGGAGTGCCTAAGAGCTTGGACTCTGGGGTGAATCAGAATTGGATATTACATGGTTCCTAGACTTAGGTCCTTCAGCAGCCATGTAAATTTCCAGATCCTGTTTCCTCATCTGTGAAAAGGGAATAGTTACTGACTTACCACTGAAAATTAAATATGTGTATGTGTGTGTGTGTGTGTGTGAGTGTGCGTGTACGTATGTATGGATGTACTTTATATAATACCACCCAATGAAAATATTTTCTTTTTGAGGCAGCAGGGCTAACGCTTCAAAAGCTGAACTTTTCCTGCTTGGGTGTATATATACATACATACATATATATATTTATAAATACACACACGCACACACACACAGAAACCCTGGTGGCATAGTGTGCTATGCCTGCTAATTAGCAGTGCTATCAGTGCTAATCAAAAGGCTGGCAGTTCAAATCTACCAGGTGCTCCTTGGAAACTCTATGGGGCAGTGTTAAAGGGTCTCTATGAGTCACAATCAACTTGACAGCAGTGGGTTTGGTTTGGATGGGTTTTGTGTATATGTATGTGTGTATATGTATGCATATACGCCAAGCCAAGTGCCGTCGAGTCGGATCAGACTCGTGATGACCCTGGGGCCAGGGTAGAATATGTGTGTATATAACTAAACCAAATCTATAGCCGTTAAGTCAATTCTGACTCACAACAACCTTGCAGGACAGAGTATAACTGCCCCGTAGAGTTGCCAAGGCAGTGAATCTTTACAGAAGCAAGCTGCCGCCTCGTTCTGCCACTGGTGGGTTCAAGCAGCTGATATTTCAGCTAGCAGCAGACTGCTTTAGCCATTGCAACATCAAGGCTTCCTGCATTTATGTTTATACCATATAGATAAATGAACAAAACCACACACATATGTGTGTGCATGTGTATATATGTCTGTTAAGTACCATACCTGGTATACAATAAGAGCTCATTAAATGTTACCTGCCATCATTGCCCACCATCAGTACACTTTGCTAAAAGGTGGATTTATTTTCCCCAACAAGCTAAATTCTACAGGAGAGCCAAGTCTCACAAGAAGTTAGCAGCTGAGCTAAGAGAGAAAACATAACTTCTGATTACTTTTCCTCCTCCACTAAACTTCAGACCACACTGCCTCCTGTTATAATTCATTTCTGTTCCCTCTGGGTGGAGATTGAAATTTGTCACACCTCCCTCAGCCACCGGACCCCAAACCCCATCACTGATTGTTCCTTAGGGAAGCCAGCACTACTTGAGGTAATTAATCCACTCCAGGCTCCCCTATCAAGACTGGGAAGAAAACCCCAAATTCTGCTTGGCTTCTTTCTTGTTAGCAGCGGAGAGCAGGAGAGAGAGGCAGAGCAAGGACGGGAAGGCAGCTGAGCGAGGTGGGGTGTGGTTCACATGTGTTCGCAATCATGACCACACAATGAAAATGTTTTCTTTCTGGGGCAATCAGGCAAAATCTTTGAAAAATGAACTTTTTTCCCCCCGTTATGTGCAATAATAACAATAACACAAATTGGAAGCTTTTCTTTTTCGTTTTCAATCTTGCCATAGTCTGGCTGCTAAAAGATCTGGAAAACTTCCAAGCTCTGAAGGTCTGTGTCTGACCCTTTTCTCCAATGACAAGGTACTCACTGTATAATAATAAAAATAGCGGCAAACATATGCATGAGATATACTGTGTGGCAGGCTCTTTTGTGACTGCCTGTACACATGTTAACTAATTCAAGCTACTTTAAGAACTTTACTGTTTGTACCAATGAGCAAACTGAGGCACAAAGAGGTTGAGAAACTTGTCCAAGGTCGAACAGCTAGCAGGGAGCAGAGATTGGATTCCCATTCAGGCAGTCTAAACTGCAAGTCTGCGCTCACCATCATAACCCACACCCCTGCCAAGAAGCCTCTGTGGAGGTGTGGCTAGGGCAGAGCTGAAGGGACAGGAGCTGAGTGAAGAGTGAAGGGCAAGAAAGACAAGGGTGAGAGCTCTCAAGCAAGGAGGAAACACTGACAGGTAACTGGATGCCTGGCTCTTTTTTCAGTGGCACTCTGCGTGCCTGCTTCTGTTCCTTCTTGGCTTGTGAACCAGATAACTGTCACCACTGCCCTGCTCACTCTGTTCCCTGTGCTCCTCACTTTGACTGACATCCAGACTCTACTCTCTTACACTTCTGACCTCAAATTCCATTTCCAGCCTTTTCCTCTCCCTGGTCCTGACCTCCAGACTCCCAACCCTGGCCAAGTACCCTGATCCTGGCTCCTAATTGCTCCCTTTGCTTAACTGCCCAGTTTAACCTTTAGACCCTGAGCTGACCCTTGGCCCTGATTAATTGCAACCTGGGGCTCAGCAGCAGTGGTCCAAGTCCCTTCCCAGTCACAAGAATCACCAGATTTGACCTCCATTGGCTAAACAACAGAGGACAATGCAACTACCTATTGAATACGGAGGTGGCCGAGAAACACGCTGTATGAGCTGGTGCATATGTCTCAGGCACAACTCTGCCAGCAAGGAAACCCTGGCCAGGGGCAGAGGGAGGATGGACAGTGGGCTGGCTGCCATCTGCTAAAGGACAAATGGATGAAGAGCTAGGTGGCTAGGCTCTGACCTCTGATTCCTTCCAGGGTCAGAATTTTTGAAGAGCAGTGTACAGAGCCTGGGGAGCCCACCATTCCAGGAACAGCCGGCAGGGCTGGCATCCTTGGGGCAATTGATGGCTTTGGGGGCAGAGATTAAGTTGAGGCCAGGAGGGAAGAACAGGTGTGGGACACAGAGCAGTGATTCAAAGATAATAAGTCTGAGCTGTCTGAGAAAAGGGAAAGACCTGTATCTGAAAGGGATATTCACGGTGGTGATATTCCAGTTTACTGTTTCCAAGAATTGCACGCAGTTCAACTCTATGGCCTGCCTTTTCCCGTAAGAATGGAGAGTACTGGGAGACATATTAATCTCCCAAAGCAGCAGAGAGCAAGAGCCTTGCTCCCTGGATCCTCCAGGCACAGACTTGGGTGTTAACCCATTAGAAGAGGCACGGAAGAGCACAGGGGAAGAGTTCTTCATCCTTTGTGTGGTTATGTAGCCAGGCGCGGAAGAGCACAGGGGAAGAGTTCTTCATCCTTTGTGTGGTTATGTAGCCTGACTCCCTCCTATGTGTGTAGCTGCTTTGGGTACACTTGTTGGCTTCCTGGAGGGAACTGCTACAAACCACGTTCATGCATATTCACACACGCACACATGCATTTGTCTATATTACAATCACTTAATTATAATAATTAAATGTTTAATGTTTGTGAAGCATTTCCACACTGTCTGGTTTCTAGCAGGTCAACAAATGTTAAATACTATCATATAAGAGAACTTCTTTTATCCCAAGGATGGTCAGGTAACTCTGGGTTGTGCTAGGCTAAAACATTCTGGTGGACTGAAGGCTACTGAACCCAGGAAGGTTGGTCTTGTCTGGCATTTTCTGACTTGTCAATTATCAGGACACTGGTCTTTGAGAAAGAGGAAGTTAATTTTATTGCAGTGCTCACAGCAAGGAACCAACTTCCTGAGCTATGGAGAGGCAGGGCTAATGTGATTTGAGCAGCAAGGTGGAGGCCAAGCAGGCTTATTTCAGAGAGAAAATTCTAGAAGGTGGCCAGGAAAGGGATGTGACACTGTTCTCATAGGATCTCTTGCTTCAGAGTAGGGTCTGGGCGGTAATTTTCCTTCTGATATGTTCTTCCTGTTGCTGCATTCACTGTTGAGGTCAGTTAGTGGTCACAGCTGGCGCTTCCATGAAAGCATGTTGGGCCAAATCTGGCTTGGGCTAGCTTAAGAACTAATGGGAATTTACTGGCATTTGGAAGGTGAGGTTACACGATGATCCACTGACCTGTAGGCCTTGAGAAATGTGTTCTGTGAAGACTATGGTACGCTGGAAAGTGTTAGCAAGTGATTCTTTAAAAACAAAACCCCATGATTGTAATGTTGACCAATTTCTGTGGTGTAAACACTCCCACCATAACTGATTTCACATTATCAATATGAAGTCACTTAATACAGAGTTGGAAAAATATGTGCACCATCTGTTATCTCTCAGGAAAAGGATTCCAGCTGGCTCCAGGGCACTTCTGTAGACATTTCTTGCCACACAAGGCCTTCATCTTACCAGGTCACAACATCCTGTCAGCCAAGAGGTACAGGCTCAGTCTCCTCTCTGCTCCACAGAGAGAGGGACTTGTCTCTACTGCCTAGGTTAACAAAAGGACTTGTTCTTTAGTTTAATAAGCACTTATCAAGCACTCCAGTCAAAGCACTTGTGTTAACTCATCTAATCGAAAACAACTTTTGACATAGATGAGATTATTACTTTAAAAAAACACTGCTGTCAAGTCAATTCCAACTCATAGCAACCCTGTAGGGCAGAGTAGAACTGCTGCATTGTTTCCAAGGAGTGCCTGGCTGATTCAAACTGCTGGCCTTTTGGCTGCCAGATGTAGTACTTAACTTGACGCCACCAGGGTTTCTGAGATTGTTACTTACTACTCCCCTTTTGTGAAAGAAGAACCTGAAAGAGAGATTAAATAACTTGCCTAAGGTCACCCAGTTAGTAAACAGCAGAGCCAAAATTCAAATTAGGTGGCCTGGCTCTGAATCCAGGCTCAGATCCATTCCATTCTGTGGTGGGTCTAAGCCAGAGCACTGCCCAGAAAGGGAGGTTAAAGAATGCTATGGGTTTCTAAAGCCTCCCCAGTGGGCTAGGACCAGCCTACGTGCTTTCTTGCTACACATTTTCTATTTCTGTAAACCCAGTGTATACTGAGTTGACTGCACGGCAGTCTAGCTTTAGCAGGAGCCTAGAAAGGGCCTTACTGCCTTGCCTCTGATGAATCTGCAGCCAGGAAGGTGTGAAGACCCCAGGGGAGCAAGTAGCCCAACTGCCCCACCATGACCAAGGCACCTGGGGCCTCTGAGAACAAGGCTCTTCAATAAATATTTCTTTTGCATATTCCATGGAAGGTGTGATTCCCAAATCTCCCTGAACTTGCCTTGCGTGGGTCTGAACAGCAACCCTTGCTGCCATCTGGGACTAGGTTTCCAAAGGTTGTTCTGGCAGCCGCAGTGCAACAGCTGCTCAGCTCTGCCATGCTCCAGCAGCCCCAGAGGAGGAGGGCTGTTAGGAGGTCTGGTACCCTGTGCCAAGCCCAGCACCCACCAGCTGCCTCTCTCCTACCTCCTTCAGAGCAAAAACTGCATTAACCATATCAGCGCTGGTGGGACAGGAATGGAGGAGAGCTAAGTTTCTAGGATGCTAAGTAGTCTGCCATTACGTAGCTACTGACTCCAACTCGCCCACATCATCTGAGGTCTTACAATGTTTCTCTATTTTTCTATCCTCCTCTGTCATCAAAACACTCTGCTGCACATTCCTTTGTCATCTTGTTTCCATACGAGTCCTTCTTTGTTTTTACCAGCACACTGCAAGCCACAGCCATTTAGAATGCAGTCCAATCAGGAAGTTATAACACGGAGAAAACATGCAGTATTGCAAAGTAAGTGGATTCTAACATTTAAAGGGTTCTATAACAATTGAAAGGAGCCCTAGTGGTACCACAGTAAAGCTCTTGGCTGCTATCCAAAAGGTTGGCCATTTGAATCCACCACTTGGTCCATGGGAAAAAGAAGAAAACCTTTTGATCTGATCTCATAAAGATTACAGCCTTGGAATCCCAATGAAATAGTTCTACCATGTTCTGTAGGGCCTCTGTGAGTCTAAACCTACTGGGCTACACATAGCAACAATATAATGTTTAGTAGGAATCTGTAGGAAACTCTGGTTGCATAGTGGTTAAGTGCTAAGTCTGCTAACCCAAAGGTCAGTAGTTCAAATCCACCAGGCAGTCTTTGGAAACTATGGTGGCAGTTCTACTCTGTCTATAGGGTTGCTATGAGTTGGAATCAACTCAGCGACACTGGGTTTGGTTTTATTTTGGTTTAGAATTCTATAGGTAGTACAAATAGTTTACATACTTGGCTGCGACGGTGCGAAGTTCGAGTCCACCCAGAGGCCCCACAGAATAAAGCTTTCATGATCTACCTCTGAAAACTCAGCTGTTGAAAACTCTATGAAGCACAGTTTTACTCTGCCACACATGGCATCATCACGAATTGGAGTCCACTTATCGGCAACCGGAAAAATTAGGAAGTCCCTTTTTATGTGTTTTCCCTATATACATAATGCACAAAGTCATAAGCATTCTTGGTACCACAAGCCATGAGCAAAACCACATATAGAGAGGAGTGCCTCTTCTGAGAACTGATTGGGTACCAAAGGATGGAACAGATTCTTCTGGATGTTTATCCTGAGGACCCAACCCAGCCTAAGCCATTTAGGACAGGGCTCAGATCCCCAAGGACAGGAAACTCTTAAGCCTAGCAGCAAGCAAACAACTGAAAAACAACACAGACACAGACGTGAATAAATACAGCAGATGAATCCACACATGAGAAGGCCCTCCCATCCCCTTACCAGGAGGCCAGCTTCTTGAGGCCTTACAGATGCCAGAATGGAATCCACTTGCACATTCCAAGCTGTGCAAACTACTGTCCAATGTAATTGTAGGACAAATAGAGTGGAGGGTGAAGAATGACACTAGCACCACCAACTTTGTGATGGTTCCCCATCATTTAAACGAGATTACCCACAGGTTAAAAAAAAACAACAAACAAACCCAGTGCCACTAAGTCAATTCTGATTCACAGTGACCCTATAGGATGGAGTAGGACTCCTCCATAGAATTTCCAAGGAGCATTTGGTAGATTTGAACTGCTGACCTTTTAGCTAGTAGCCATAGCACTTAACCACTACAGTACTAGGGTTTACTATAAGACAAATAGAATGGAGCATGTGGAATGTCCTTGATTTTTAAGAAAGAGAGAAGACTCGCCCAACCCACTACCACCAAAAACTTGGTGGTAGTTCCCCATCATTTCAATGAGATTATCCCTAGGTTGGCTTGTTGGCTGCACTGAGAGTTTGCACAGCCTCAGTTACGACCACACAGGGCCAGCATGAGCCACAGGCCATAAAGAGAAGGCTTGTGAAATTAAATCACCTAGTAGAACAAAGCAAGGGTAGAAAAGGGAGATAGAGACAGAGATTCAGGAGCAGACAGGAGTGTCTTTATAGAGCTACCTCTGCTCTTATGGAAGCCGTGTTAGGACAATCTTGGAAAATACACGATTACGAACATAAGCAATGGTGAATTCAAGTCATCATCAGCTCTTAATTCTCTAAAAACCCCTTGTCATTTTTCATGTCAAAAAGGTAGAATTTAACACATAACAAGATTAAAGGGAAATTTTGAAAAAAACTACGTATATATATATATAGTATATAATCATGCTGTCCTAGCACAATGATCTGAGATTCATGTTTTACTTTGAGTTTATATATATGAGAACACATGTTTTAAATAACTAAACAATTTGTATCCTATTTTTCTTTCAGTTAACTTCAGAGTTTACGTATTTTTCACACCACAAGAGTCTTCAGAGTGATCAGTTTTAATCAATACTTATTTTTTTACCAAGGAGAAATGCTACCGTTGACAAAACCATCCCTTGTTAACAGATTTTTCAATTGTGTCCAGGAAGCACAGGCTCTGTCTGAAGCCAAGTTTCAGTTCTGGTGAAATATGTCCTTAGGACAAATTTCATGGGGAAGAATGATTAAATTAAAAAAACAATAATACTCTGACTCCTGTTGCATATTGTGATGTTGCTTTCCAGAAAAGTTTGCGTTGATTTCCAAAGTAACGTCATGTTAAGAATGGACCAACTTTACAACACTGTTGCCAGATTTGGATATCACTTATTTACTTTTTCATTTTATGGTTATATGTCATTCAGTCAATTGCAATTCATAGTAAACTGCAGTTCTGTAAGGCAGGGTAGAACTGCCCCACCCGGATTTCTTAGGCTGAAATCGTAATGGGAGCTGATCTCCAGATTTTTTCTCCTGTGGAGCCACTTGTGGGTTTGAACCACAAATATTTTGTTTAGCAGCTGAAGGCTTGCTTAGCACATGTGAAATCTCCTTCCATTGTTAGGTATTGTCAAGTTGACTTTTGACTCATAGTGACCAATCCCTAGAGAAGGACTTTATGCTTGGGAAACTGAAGGGTCGGCAAAAAAAGAGACTGAATGAGATGGAGTGGCACAGTGGCTGCAGCTATGGGCCCAAATATACCTACAACAGTGAGAATCACACAGCACTAGGCAACATGTTCTTTTAGACCTAGGGTCTCTGTGAAGGGGAGCCAACTCAAGGACACCTAATAACAACAACAACACAATGTTCTTGCCCAGTTATAGCTTTCGGGTAGCCAATATAGTAGTCATAGCTTTTATCTGTCTACCTACCTACCTACCTACCTACCTGTCATCTATTTATACATGTGCATATATATACACATATATTTATTTATTTTTATTGTGATTAAGTGAAAGTATACAGTCCCAGTAAGCTTTGCATGCCTACCTATCTGCAGCTCCTTCTGCTATCCTTGTCCGGTGACAGCACACTCCTCCTTTTCATTCTATACTTGTCATATCCTCTTAACTATTTCCTATCCCTTCCTCTGCACTCTCTTCTCTCCCATCTAGAAAGAGACCAGTAGGACAGCATCCTACAAATGCATAGATCCATAAAGTACACACACTGTATGGTCACACTGTGTCTCTGAGCCCAGCCCATTCCTGTCTGAAGAGTAGATCTACATGGTGTTTTCTGGACAGAGGCAGTAGCAGATCTGGTGGCTGTGCTCTCAGGTGATCCCCCAGGTTGTTGGACTTAATTGTGGTCTTTTAGTAGAGTTCTTGAACTGCACCCCTTTTTTTCTTGTGTTGCTACAGGGACTCATATTGTGTGCCCCATCACAGCTGTCTTTGATGGTGACCGGACACTATCTGGTTCTTCTGGTCACATGGTGATACAGTCTTGCATTCACATGGGTCCTTCTGACTCCTGAGCTCTTGTTTCCTCACGTCTTTGTTGTTCTCAGTGATCATCTGTTCTGTATGAGTTGGGACCATTTGGTGTACCTCAGATGGCAGCTTGCTCACTTTTAAGACCCTACACGCCATTCACCAATATGGGTTGCAGGAGACTCTCTTAGCAACAGGCTAGTTACGCCAGTTGGCCTCAGTGTTCCCCAAGAGCATGGTCCCAGACCCTACCCATGCTACTCTATCCTTGCAATATTGGGTTAAGATTAGAAAAGTTTTCAGTTTATGGTGAAGTCCAGTTAAGCTGATCTACTCTTTGCTATGTGCTATCACTGCTTTCATCTAAACAAATTTGTATCAACTATCTAATCTATGACCAACCCTCTCCCTCCCTCCCCACCATTGCAGTCATCAAAGAGTCTTTTCTTCTGTACATAAGTCTATTTTTAAGTCCTTATAGTAGGGGTCTCGTACAATATTTGTCCTTTTGCCACTGACTGTTTCACTCAGCATAATGTCTTCCAATCATAACCAGGTTACGAGATGCCTCCTAAAATCATCATTGTTCTTTATCATTGCATAGTGTTCCATTGATTATATGTACCATAGTTAGTTTATCTATTGTGCTGCAATAAATATTCATGTGAATGTATCTGTTCATGTGACAGCCATTGTTTCTGTAGGATATATTCTGAAAAGTGGTATTACTAGAATAAATGGTATATCTATTTCCAGCTTTTTAAGGAAGTGCTAGATTGTTTTTGAAAGAGTTTGTACCATTTTGCAATCCCACCAACAGCGTAGGAAAGTCTTGATCTCTCCACAGTCTCTCCAGTGTTTGTTGTTTTTGTGTTTTTTGGATCATGGCCAATCTCGTTGGAGCGAGATGGTATTTCATCTTAATTTTAGTTTGGATTTCTCTGATAGCTAATGATTGTGAGCATTTCCTCACGTGTCTTTTGGCTGCCTGGTTGTTGTCTTTGGTGAAGTGTCTGTCCATCTCCTTTGCCCATTGCTTAGTTGGATTGTTTATCTTTATTTTGTTGATACTTTGCTGTACCTTGTAGATTATGGCGATCAGACATCAGTCCAAAACACCAGTTGCCAAATATTTTTGCCCTTCTGTAGGTGGTCTTTTAACTCTTTGTACAGTCTTTGGATGAACAAAACTATTGGATTCTTAGTAATTCCCATTTACCTATTTTCTCTTCTGTTGATCGTGCTTTGTCAGATTTTGAAGTCTGTCTAAGTTGTGTATTAAAATTTCCATTGCTGACCCTATTTTTTCCTGCATGATCTTTATCATTTTACGTTTGATATTTAGGCCTTTTATCCAATTTGAGTTAGTTTTTGTGTAAGTTGTGAGACATGGGTCTTGTTTCAATTTTTTACAGATGGATATCCAATTTCACCAACACCATTTGTTAAAGAGACTGTTTTTAACCCCAGTTTACAATTTTAGAGCCTTTGTCAAGTATCAACTCCTCATAACAGGATGGTGGCATCTCTAGGGTCTCAACTCTGTTCCATTAGTTTGTATGTCTCTTTTGGTACCAGCACCAGTTTACTACTGTGTTGGTGTAATAGGTTCTAAGGTCAGGTAGGTTGAGGTTCCCACTGTGTGTCTCATCTTCAGTAGTGCTTTACTTATCCAGGGTTTCATCACTTTCCAATCAAAAGTTGGTGATGTGTTTCTTCATCTCAATAAAACATGACACTGGAAGTCATATTGGAATTGAATTATATATGCAGATCACTTTGGATGAAATAGATGTTTTCACGGTGTTGAGTCTTCCTATCCACGAGCAGGGTAGGTTTCTTTCACTTATGTAAGTCTCTCTTGGTTTCCTGCAGCAAGGTCTTGTAGTTCTCTTTGTAAAGGTCTCTTATTTCTCTAGTTAGATTTATTCCTAGGTATTTTATCTTCTTGGGGGTTATAGTAAATAGTATTGATTTGGTGATTTCTTCTTGGATGATCTCTTTGTTGGTATAAAGGAATTCTACGATTTACTTGTGTTCATCTTATATCCTGATACTTTGTTGAACTCTTGTATTAGTTCCAGTAGTTTATTTATGGATTCCTTAGGATGCTCTGCATATACAACCATACTGTCTACAAATAGGCAGATTTTTACTTGTTTTTTGTTGATGAGAATGCTCTTTATTTCTTTGTCTTGTCTAATTGCTCTGACTAGAATTTCTAGTACAATGCTGTGTAGAAGTAATGAGAATAGACATCCTTATCTAGTTACCGTTCTCAAGGAGAATTCTTTCAGTTTGTCTCCATTCAGGATGATGAAGAGGTCTCACACAAAATTTGCACTGAGGAATTTCACCTCTATTCCTACTTTGCTGAGAGTTTCGAACTTTATCAAATGCCTTCTCTGAATCAACTGACAAAATCAGATAATTATCCTTTGTGCTTTTTTGTAGTTGATCACATTAATTGTTTTTCTGATGTTCAACAAGCCTTGCATCCCTGGTATGAATCCAACTTGGTTTGTGTGTGTGTGTGTGTGTGTGTGTGTGTGTGAAATTTCATTTCTTTATCTCTTTTTCTTTTTTATTATGATTGAGTGAAAGTACATAATGCTGTATAAATTGGCATGCCTGCCAATGAATGACTCCTACTGCTCTCCCTACCTGGTGACAGCACACTCCTCCTCTCTGTTGTGTACACGTCATATCCACCTAACAATCTTCTATCCCCTCTTCTCCACCCTACCCCATGTGTCCAGTAAGAGGTCAGCTGGATGACCAACTTGGTCTCGATGGATTATTTTTTTGATATGTTGAATTCTATTAGCTAAAATTTTGTTGAAGATTTTTGCATTTAGGTTCATGAATGATACTGATCTGTAATTTTCTTTTCTTGTGGGATCTTTCCCTGTCTTTGGTATCAGGGTTATGCTCGCTTCTTAGAACGAATTTAGGAGTATTCCATCCCATTCTATGCTGTGAAATAATTTCAGTGGTATTGGAGTTAAATCTGTTCTAAAAGTTTGGTAGAATTCTCTGGTGAAGCCATCTGGGCCAGGACTTCTATTGTTTGATAGTTTTAATGGTTTTTTCAGTCTCTTCATTTGTAATGGGTTTCTAAAGTTGTTTTATTTCTCCTCCTTAGTGATAATTTTGGTAGGTGACATGAATCTAGAAATTTGTCCATTTCCTCTACACTTTTAAATTTGTTAGAATACTGTCTTTCATAGTATTCTAATACTTTTGATTTCACTTGAGTCTGTTGTGATACTTTCCATCTCATTTCTTATTTGGGTTATTTGTCTTGTCTCCTGTTTTTCTTTTGTAAGCTTAGCCAATGGTTTATCAATTTAGTTGTTCTTTTCAAAGAACCATCTTTTGGTTTTGTTAATCATTTCAATCGTTCTGTTCTCTAATTCATTCAGTTCTGTTCTGATCTTTATTATTTGTTTTCTTCTTTTGCCTGAGGGGTTCCTCTGTTGCTCTCTTTCTACTTGTTCAAGCCATGGGGTCAAATCTTTGGTTTGGGTACTTTCTTCATTCCAGATGTGTGCCTTTATAGAGATAAACTGACCTCTGAGCACTGCTTTGGCTATATATCCCATATGTCCTGGTAGGATGTGTTTTCACTCTAATTTGATTCTATAAATTTCTTTATTTCATCCTTGATTTCTCCTGTAACCCAGGGCTTTTCAACAAAGTATTGTTCAGCTTCCATGAGTTCAAATTTCTATGTATACGTTTTCTGTTGATTTTGACTTGCCTGAGAAGATGCTTTGCAACTCTTCAATGGTTTGGATTTTGTTGAGACTCATTTTATGTCCCAATACTTGGCCTAATCTGGAAAATATTCCATGTGCGTTGGAGAAGAAGGTGTACTTATCTGTTGATGGCTAAAAAGTTTTGTATATGTCAATGAAGTCTAGTTGGTTAATTGTCACAATAAGATCTTCTGTATCTTTAGTGAGCTTTTTTTCTGGATGATCTGTCTATTACTGAAAGTGGAGTGTTGAAGTCACCAACTGTTATGTGGAGTAATTATCTCATTTTCAATGTTGTCAGTGTTTGTTCAAAGTATTTAGATGCTCAGACATTGGGTATATAAATTCATAATATTGTTAAGTCCTGCTTATGTATTGAAACTTTTAGCAATAAATAGTAACCATCCTTGTCAATGATGGTGGATGTTATGTTAAAGTCTATTTTATCTGAGATTAGTATTGCCAGTTCAGCTCTTCTTTGTATGTTGTTGGCATGGTATATATTTTTCCATCCTTTAATTTTCAATTTGTTCATATCTTTGAGTCTATGGTGAGTTACCTGAAAGGAACATATAGACTTGTAAAGACCATATAGATCCAGGATGTCACTTGCTGTCTGTTGGAGCACTCAGTCCGTTTACATTCAGCATAATTATTGACAGGTTTGTGTTTAGTGCTGTCATTTTGATGCGTATATTTTTGTATTGTTGATGTTTCCCATGTTGCTCTTAATATTCTGTTCTGGGTCATTCTTCTTTATGGGTTGACTTTGCATCTTTTTCAGTGTTAGTTTTGTGTGTTGAGACTCCTGTATTATGTTTCTTGTTTTGATATGTTGTACTGTAATTTTGCTTTGCCCCACCCCTATGCTCTCTCTTACTGTTCTAAGTTTAGCCAGACTTTAAGTTCTGTATACCTATTTAATTTCCTCTCCATCAGAAAGGGTTATAACTACTGTAATGTATCCTTCTTTAGAGTGTGATGCTGTCATAGTTTTGTAATATAATCACTGGTTTCCTTTTAATATTGTAGCTTTGATTGAGCTTTGTGACTTCCCTAAATGAGCAGGATTCAGGATACTGTGTCCTGTATTGCAAGTCCTGTATACACTTAATGTTTTTGTTTTTCTAAGCAAAGAGTTTCTTTCATTATTTCTTGTATCTTTGGTTTGGTTTTTACAAAGCCTCCAAGCTTCTGTTTATCTGCAAAAGTCTTAATTTCATCTTCATATCTGACAGACAGTTTTGCAGTATATGTAATTTTTGGCTGGAAGTTTTTTTTCCTTCAAGGATTTGAATATGTGTCATCCCACTGCTTTCTTGCCATTATTGTTTCTGCCAAGAAGTCAGACAAAAGCCTACAAGGATTCTTTCTGGATGTTGGCTTTGCTTTAAGCTTTTTGCCTTTAAGAGCCTCTGTTTATGTTTCATTTCATTAAGCTTGATTATAATACGCCTTGGCGTCTTTCTTTTGGGGTCTATTTTTTGTGGTGTTTGATACACATCTTAGAAATCTATGTTCTCATGGTCTATACAAAGACCTTACTGCAAGACAGACTTACATAAATGGAGAAACCTACCCTGCTCATAGATAGGAAAATGTCTATTATACCCAAAGTGATCTACATATACAATGCAATCCCAATACAAATCCCAGTGACATTTTTTAATGAGATGGGGAACTAAATCATCAACTTTTTTGGAAAGGGAAGAAACAACAGATAAGTAAAACACTACTGAAGAAGAGGAACACACTGGGAGGCCTCATGCTACCTGATCTTAGAAACTATTACACTAACACAGTAGTCAAAATAGCATAGTACTGGTACAAAAAGAGACACACAAACCAATGGAACAGAGTTGTGACCACAGAAATGGCACCATCCTGTTACGAACAACTGACATTCAACAAAGACCCTAAGATTGTAAAATGGGGTAAAAACAGTCCCTTTAACAAATGGTGCTGGCAAAATTGGATGTCCATCTGCAAAAAATTGAAAGAAGACAGTATTGTTGAATGTGAGTGGGTGGTTGTGACGGACCCCACGGATGGCCTCTAGTGTAAAGAGGCCATTCCCGTCTTCAATCTGAACAGTTACATGCTATAGTTGAACCTTCCTATCTTTCTCACAATTTCCATAGAATTCACTTAAGTACAGAGAGTGTCTGAAGTAGATTTAACTATAACACAAACGACTTCTAAGTGGACAAATCATTGAATGAAGACATTTTTATGGATGATCTAGAAATAGCAGAGTAATTTTCTTTTCTGGTCTTCTCTCAAGATTAAAATGAATAGATGATGAGGATTTAGTCATGCAGGTCCTGGGCAACCCACAGCTAGGGAAGGGCCATAGAAGGGAGGAGGTGAGATTTCATAGAAGAAAAACTCCCATCCCATTCTCTGGAAATGCTGGTAGTGAAGTAGTTAAGTGCTGCAGCTGCTAGCCAAAAGGCTGGCAGTTCAAAATCTGCCAGGTGCCCCTTGGAAACTCTATGGGGTAGTTCTACTCTGTCTACAGGCTCTCTATTAGTTGGCATTCACTCAGTGGCAGTTGGTTTTTTATTTAGATCCCATTCTGATAGGTGCTAAACCAAAAACCAAACCCAGTGCCATCAAGTCAATTCTGACTCACAGCCACCTATAGGACAAAGTAGAACTGCTCGATAGAGTTTCCAAGAAATGACTGCTGGATTTTAATTGGTCGTGTAAATGGTTTGTGTTTGCTTACTAATTTAAAAGTTGGCAGTTTGAACTCACTCAGTGGTACTGCAGAAGAAAAGCCTGGCAATTTGCTTTTATTAAGCCAAAAAATCCTAAGGAACACTGTTCTATTCTGTAACACATGGGGGCTCCATGAGTCAGAATCAACTCAACAGTAATGAGTTTGGTTTATCATTTTTGTTTCAATCTCTGGAAGAAGTAGTAAGTCACTTCTCATTTCTAAAATTACATTTCTTCATAGATAGGCAGAGCTATACTTTAAATGAAATTTAAATGATCTCACATACTCTACGTTATGACCTCTTCAGTGCACTCAGACCTACTAGATCATAAAACCCCAAAAATCTCACACCTGTCAAGTTGATTCTGACTTCTAGTGACCCTGTAGGACAGCCTAGAATTGCCTCATAGGGTTTCCCTAGAGGTGCTGGTAGATTTGATCTGTTGACATCTTAGCTCTTAACCACTTCACCACCAAGGTTACCTGTTGTATTATAGGTAGTGATTTTTTTTTTTCAGAAAATATGACCACAGTAATTGTAAGGGATTTGTGAGACCCTTAATTTGTTTGCCTTTCTTTCAGAAGCATGAAGGGCAAGACAATTGCTATAATTCTGATTCCTTCACATAAAGAATCCCGCCTACCTTGTACGCATCTTATTTCAAACCCAGATGGAAAAATGTTAGATAAGCAAGTTCAACATTACCACTAATTAATTACTCATTCACCTTTGAGTTCATCCCTTTACAATTTTTTTTTTTAATTTAATGCTCATTGTATTGGCAATGGAAATCCTAGTAGCTTAGTGGTTAAGTGCTACAGTTGTTAATCAGAAGTTCAGTAGCTGCAACCCACCAGACATTCTTTGGAAACTTTATAGCAGCAGTTCTACTCTGTTTATAGGATCACTATGAGTCAGAATCGATTCAACAGCAGTGGATTTACTTGAGTTTTGGAAACTGACAACAGCTATTCAGGTTAAGTGCTACTTCTGCTAACTGAAAGATTGGCAGTTCAAATCCACCAGGAGCTCCTTGGAAACTCTGTGGGGAAGTTCTAACCTGACCTCTAAGGTTGCTATGAGTCAGACCTGACTCTATGACAGTGGGTGTTCTCCTAGTTGCTGGAGAAAGAGTAATGAACCAACAGATACAATCCTCACTCACACTGAGCTTGTGGTTTAATGACGGTATTATATAAGCAGGGTATTTTGATATGCAATGAATGTTGTGATAGGATAATACATCATCATTGGGAGGAAGCCAGCTATGTGAACAAAGAAGGCAAAAACCAGAGGAAGGAGACCTGTTAGGATCTTGGGCAATCATCCAGGTGAAAGTGTGGTACCAGTGAATGTGGGGAACCATTGATCTCCTTTGATGGCTTTTACCCATTTATCTTTCTAAATATTTGAGCTTAAGGGGAGCCTAATCACTCACTTGCTCCATTAATGGGTTCTAATCAATTAATCAACAGATGTAAATCTGAATGTGAACCAAAATACATTACGAACTAACAAAGCTAGGCCTCCTCTCTCCTTCTCCACTTTGAGTTTATCCACTCACCTCTAGGGCAGAAAGTAGAAAATAGAAGAATGCTTCTAAACTGAGATCATATCCAACCTCTTAAAGGTCGGCAGTATTGTAACCCTAATTTTTTATGCCTCCATGTCTCTTTGTGTCCTTTGGAAATGAACTTCCACAAGACTCTGGGCTTGGTCTCGTCTTCTTCTTTGAGCAATAGAATATGCTAGAAGAGACAGTGTGCCAGATGGAAGCCTAGATTTCAAGAAGTACTAAACTCCTTGTTAATGTTCTCTCAGAAGTGCCAGCACCTTAAGAAGAAACCCAGGCCATCCTCTTGGAAGATGAGAAACCACTAGGAGATGAGCCCGGTTGTCCCAGCCAAGGTCATCTTACAACAGCCTCACCCAGCTGGACTCCCAGAATGTGAGAGAGATCAAGATGAGCAGTTTGCCTCCCCAATGAATAGCTGGTCACTGATGTATCAATGAACCCAGCTGAAATCACAAAAGCTACTGACTGGCCCAATATCTTATAAATAATAATAAATGCTATTGTTTTAAACCACTGGTATTTTATCTACTTTGTTACACAGCAATAGCTAATTGCTATACTTCTCATAGTCTGGGCAATCCAAGAAACAGACCAGGAAAGAATACTGCCACTTTTATTACTGAGATCTTATGGCTTGTTGCTATGGCCCAGTCAATATCAGATTCTCACTGGATTAACCAACCACCAACAAAGAAGTGGGGACATTGGAGAAATAGTCAAATACTCCCTCTGGCACTCCTTGAGACAGGGCCTGAGGCAAATTCTTACTTGGAGTTGGGGGTGGCACTCAAAAACTCATTGCTGTGGAGTCATTTCTGACTCTTGGCAACCCTGTGTGTTACAGACTAGAACTGCTCTGTAGGATTTTCTTGGCCATAATCTTTTAGAAGCAGATCACCAGGCCTTTCTTCCAAGTGCTTTTTGGTAGGTTTGAACTTAAAACCTTTAGGTTAGTTGTTGAGCACAAACGGTTTGCACTACCCAGGAGTCTCACTTGGAGGATGACCTTACCCTCTCTACGGGTAAGCCATTCTTAGAGAACTACAAGAAGGTCATCTGAAGGATATGCAATGGCTAGAGCTGAAATAAACAACAAACCAGAAATACCCACAAAGTCAATCAACCAATAGAGTTTTCATTTTATTTCTTTATTTCTCCCCTAAAACAGTACTCATACCTGAGTGTAACAAAATATATATGAAAACAAGCTGTCAGGCCCGTGATATATCGAAGCCTGGAGGCAAATGTCTCTGCTAAACTTTTGAAGGTACCCTGGGGAGGAGCAGGAGAGGGTCCCCAGCTGAAAAGGATTGGCAGCTGGGCTGGGAGTGCAACCTGACTCTCCTGGCCCCAGGTTTCACAAAGAAGGTTTTGTTTGGACTGTAGGGCATGGTGAGTGACTCCTCTGGGGCCACAGGGACAAGCTGTTTTCTGGAGGAACATCTGTGCTGCCAGCTCGAGCCAGTCTGAAATCCTATCTCAGAGTTGCCCCGTGAATCAGGTGTAGATGTATTTTTCCAGGATGTTCAAAACCACATCTTACTCTGAGAAACATGTTTTGTCCATAGAAGTTCATTCCAAAGGCCAAGCAAGACTCCACGTTCCCAGGAAGGATATGTTTTCTGAGGCTACATGCCCAAAGAATTAAACCCAAAGGCTGAAAGCATGATTTCCACACATCATTTTCACCAAGTCATTATCGAGTTTACCCCAGGCCATTCCTACCTTGTGTTTACAGTACAGTTTCAGAAGATGGAGATGTCACTTGGAGCTGAAGGATTGTACCTTTGAACCTCTCCTTTCAAAATTTCCTGTAACATTGAAAAGTTCATCACTTCTTATCCCATCTTGGTGTTGAACTACTGTTATAGTAACACTTGTACTCTTTCTTTTATCTTATTGTCTACCATAGGCTTCACGGACATAGTATAGTATTATATTATGAGAATAATCATTTACATTTAAAGAGACCTCAGTGATTAACACTTTCAGAATCATCAGTGTACACAGCTATCACTTGTGCACCTCTGGGGTTCAGTGGGATGCTTCTATCCCATAGACAGTGTGTGCTGCTGGCAGACAGGGCCCTACGTAACAGTATGAAACAGAAAATAAAAAAAAGTATGAACTGCAAATTTCTGTTAGGTTAGTGTAAAGGATGGTGCTGAGCCAAAAAACACAAAACAACAAATGCTGGAGAGGCTGTGAAGAAATTGGAACTCTCCTTCACTGCTGGTGGGATTGCAAGATGGTGCAGCCTCTTTGGAAAACCATCTGGTGCTTCCTTAAAAAGCTGAAGATAGATATACCATTTGATCTTGTAATTCCACTGCTCAGAATTTATCCTTCAGAAACAAAGGTTGTCACAAGAACAGACACATGTACATGAATGTTTGTTGCAGCACAGTCCACAATAGCAAAAAGTTGCAATCAACCCCAATGCCCATCAGCAGATGGATGGATAAGCAAACTGTGGTACACATGCTCAGTGGAACACTGTGCTATGATAAAAAACAATGACAATTTTAGAAAACACCTCATAACATGGTCACATTTGGAAAAGCTCATGCTGAGTGAAATCAATCAGTGTCAAAAGGACAAATTTTGTACGAGACCCCTGTTATAAGGACTTAACAAGAGAATTATCCACAGAAGAAAATGACTGTGTTGGCTACATGGGTGGGTGGGGGCTGAGGGTTTATCATAGATGAGATAATTGATAGATGTTGGAAATTTTATTCTATTACTGTAATTAATAAAAAATAGAAAAGTTAAAAAAATTTACAAAACATGAGAATGTCGAGGTCATATCAGAGATGTTGCTGATTCTAATTATTCAATAAAATAGATGCTCTTAGATGTAAGCATGTCTCAGTAGCATCAAACTTCTGTTGCATAGACTGTTTTAGACATCTGCTATTTGTCTTCCCAAGGGCTACAATTAAGCTCTTGACTGCTAACCAAAAAGTTAATGGTTGGAACCTACCTGGAGGTGCCTTGGAAGACAGGCCTAGAGATCTACTTCTGGAATGCCATAGCCTTCAAAACCCTGTAAGGTGGTTCTCTTTTGCATACACGGGATCCCCAAGAGTCCAAACTGACTCGATGGCAGCTAACAATAACATCTGGAAAAAAACAAACAAACAAGCTGCCATCAAGTCAATTTAGTTCTTTTTGATTTCTCATAGTGCCTTGATTCTCCTTTAAGGAGTCAATCTCTCATTCATTTCCATCTTTGACATTAGATGGGAATAGGCCCCATCCTCAATGAAGATTTGGGGGCTGACTGATTTATACCTATCAGATTAACACCATTATTAGGATTGATTTAGAAACAATCAAGTAGGTAAGTCATGGCCATTGAGATTTTCAGGACGATTTTACGTTCCTTCTGACATGAAAAGCCCTCTCCCTCACTCTTCCAACAAACACTTGCTGAACAAACTGATTGTAACGACTTGTGCAAGAATTAAACAGTAAAAGAGAAAACTTGCTCTCTACCCTCAAAATATTCATAGTGGAGAAGACAAAACTATGAACAGCCAAGCCAAGCCAAGTGTCATCGATTCAGAAAGCACAGTGCTTCATCAGTTGTTGTTACTGTTATTAGGTGCCATCAAGTTGGTTACAACTCATAGCAACTGTATCATGTACAACAGCACGAAACACTGCTCACTCCTGTGCCATCTTCCCAGTTATTGTTTTGCTTGAGCCCATTGTTGCAGCTACTGTGTCTACCCATCTCTCTGAAGATCTTCTTTTTTGCTAACCCTCCACTAAGCATGATGTCCTTCTCCAGGGATTGATCGTGCCCAATAACATGCCCAAAGTATGTGAAACAAAGTCTTCCCATCCTTACTTCTAAGGAACATTCTGGACGTACTTCTTCCAAGAGAGATTTGTTCCTTCTTCTGGAAGTCCCTAGTATATATTCAGTGTTCTTCACCAGCATCATACTTGAAAAGCATCAGTTCCTCTTCAGTCTTTCTTATTCACTGCCTAGCTTTCACATGTAAATGAAGCAATTTAAAACATCATGGTTTGGCTCAGAGAATTTGCTAGTTCCAGTGAAAGCAGAGGGAGAGAATTCTCCTTAGTTTCTGTGTTTGAAGAAGGGAGCTGAGATTATCCGTGGGGAATCCCTTCAGTTATTGATAATAAAATACATCTTCAGAAGGCTTCTGTGAGCCTCTGAGTTTTCTGGCTTCCTGCTGGCTCCAGTTTCTTCATTCCTGGTTCCTCTCATTTATCAGGGATTTGGGGCCTCTACTTGAGCAGTCTTCATTTAGATTAGGCCTAATTATTTATTTCCCAGAACTTTGTTAATATGCAGATATTTGGGGGGCCATGAAAGAAAGCTTTCCATTGTCTGATTGCTTTATTGGGGAAAAACCGACTTCTGTACACGGGGATTCCATTCTTTCAATTTTCTGTGTAGTGCATTTGGCATAACAGAGAAACAGTACTTAGGTACATAGTGTATGTCATGGATTGAAGTGTGTCTCCCCTAAAATGTGTCTAGCCCTTTGACTGGGCCATCATTCCCAATGTTTAGTGATTTTCCTATGCTATAAATATTAATCTCTGCCTGTGGCTAACAGATAGGATGATTATGTTAAAAAAGGGTTAGGGTGGGACTCTACCACCATTGCTAAAGGAGTTTTCCTGCAATGTGGCTTGTACCACCCTTTATCCTTTCATCCTACATGTGATAAAAGGAAAGGGAAGCAGGGAATTGGGAACCTCGCACCATCCAAAAGCAGCACTGGGGGTAGAGTGTGTTCTTTAAGCCTGAGTTTCTTGCAACAAGATGCTCCCTGACTAGAAGTGACGAAAAATGAAAGCCTTCCCCTGGAGCGGACACCCTGACTTTGGACTAGTAGCCTACTGGATAGTGTAAGAAGACACTTTAGTTTGTTAAAGGCATCCGCTTTGTAGTCTTTCTGTTAGAGCAGTACTAGACGACTAAAACAGTGGAAGTCTGTGCTCATTTTTTATTTTATCATTAAAGCTCAGGTTTTAGCTTCAGTAACATCTAAACCGGTATCTTGACGAGGTTACTTACTTAGTTAAGAAAGTTATTTAAAGTTTCTAGGCCTCTATTTTCTTATTTCTAAAATGGAAGTAACATTGCCTAACTCTAAAAGGTATTAGAAGGTACAAATAATATGACTTCTTAAAATATGTAACACAACGCCCAGCACATTCAATGAGTTTTGAATGGAAGGATGAGTGAAAGAATTCATAAAGGAATTACAGAAAGAAAGACAGAGAAATGATGTATGGCTAGATACTTCAAAAAAAAAAAAAGAAAAGAACTATTTTTCACAATAAAAAAGTTTTAGGTACATTACAGGCTTGAATAATAATAATAATAAACACATTGCCATTGGGTCAATTGCTATTCACAGTGACCTTGCAGGACAGAATAGAAATGCTCAGCAGGATTTCCAAGAAGTGGCTGGGAGATGAGAACTGCCAGTCTCTTGATTAGCCAATTCATCCAAAATTCATGGACTTGAACTTAATTCTCAGTGACTTACTTTAACAAGAATTGTGTGTCAAAATTGTCGCAAAATGTGATTAAATTGAATGTCACACTAAAAAGTTTCATAACTATAAATTTATTTTTCAGAATGTAGTATCTGTGTGTATATAGCTTATTTCTGTATTTGGACTTATTTCTTATACGTTATCAGAATTTGGGTTAGTTTTTTGCTGAATAGTTTATAGCTAAATTATTTCTCAACAAGTGATTTGCCTACCATTCCTTTAAATTATTTCTTAGGCCAAAGTATATGCCTTTGTCTTAATAAAATTGTTTTATTTCTAACAGTTTACATAAAATATAGTGATACTATTTATTGTGGCTTATGAAATTATGAATTTATAACCATATTTCAAATAACTTTTGTTTAAAAAAAATACCTTAATTCAATCATTAAACACTAAATTGTAATAATGGCCAAGCCAAGTGCCGTCGAGTCGGAACTGTAATAATAGCATCACAATTTTAAAGCAGTAGACCCTGAGGCCCCATTTGGCACTTTAGCAGATATGAGTCTTAAAACACCTACTTCTATTAAATTATTATTTTTTATTGTACTTCAGGTGAAGGTTTACAGAACAAGCTAGTTTCTCCTTAAATGATTACTACACATATTGTTATATGACGTTGGCTAACAACTCCACGAGATGTCAACCACTTAACTTCCTTCTTTCTTGACATTGGGTTCCCCATGGACAGCTATCCTGCTTTCCGTTCCTGGTACCTAGGCTGGGGTGCTCCTTTAGTCTCCTTTCGTTTCATCAGCCTGTCTAATCTTTGGATGAGGGGTGAATCACAGCAGTGACTTTATTACTGAGCTGAAAGGGTCCTGAGGGCCTATAATCTCAGGACTTCTCCAGTCTCTATCAGGCCAGTAAGTCCAGTCCTTTTTGGAGGTAGAATTTCGTTCTGTAGTTTGCTCCGTCTCTGCCAGGAGCCCTCTCTTGTGATCTCTGTTAGAACAGTCAGCGGTCATAGGAGAGCACCATTTCGTTGTACTGGACTCAGACTGGCTAAGGCTGTCGTAGCTGTGGCCTGTTAGTCCTTTGGGCTCATCTTCCCACTGTGTCTTCAGATTTCTTCATTCTCCCTTGCTTTCAAAGGGGTGAGACTGGTGGTTACATGCAAGCTTTTAAGACCCCGACGCTACTCAACAGAAGCAGAATGTTGACCACATTCTCTATAAACTATGCCGGCTGAGCTAGATGTTCCCTGACACCACATCCTCATAGCCCTCAGCCCAGTCATTTGGTCCCTCAGGGAGTCAGTGAAGCTTTCATGACCTTTCCTTGTATACTTGTAGTACTGGCTCCCCCAGTATTGTGCGCTGTCTTACCTTCCACCAAAGTTACCACTTATCTACTGTCTGTTTAGTTAAATAGCTACTTTCATCTTAAGTCTCAAACAAGAAAGAAAAGAAGACAGAAAAGATGAAACATTTCAATGGTGCTTTATAATCTTACACATTTTATACTTGGGCCACTCTTCAAGGACTAGAACCATTTTTTTTTTTAAATGCGTCGACTTTCTGTAGGCATTATGCATAGCTTCACAAGATTACTTATTCTTGAAGTT
Organism: Heterohyrax brucei; assembly: GCA_028571685.1. Lineage (NCBI taxonomy): Eukaryota > Metazoa > Chordata > Mammalia > Hyracoidea > Procaviidae > Heterohyrax > Heterohyrax brucei. The sequence goes on from CM053156.1 coordinate 67,968,440, forward strand.
CTTATATAATTTTCTTTGACCTATTCCTCCCTCAGAGCAGTTTTCTGTAGGTTTGAGCAGGAATAGGTCTTAGGTCTCAGCTTCCTTTTATCCAGAAACAGGACACAAGATAACAAGCAAAGTGACCTTTGCAATTGTCTTTCTCAAAGGAAGTTGAGTCATTTTTCTCTAATACGGTAAAAAAAAATATATTTTTGTATCAACAGTTGGCACCGTAATTTCTCTCCTGGAGGAAGCTGGCCTTGTGAAAATACCTTCAAGAGCCAGGTTGGGTGTATGAGATAGAGTATGATAGATGGATTGGAAAGAAAGGCACAAATTATTCTCCTCCATGTATCTACTCCCTGTAGACAATGTGACTTTGAAGCTCCTCTCATCAAGAGGCAGCGTCTGTTTGTCCACTTTTTAAATCCATATTGTTCTTATGACTCGGTTTGGCCAATAGGATGTGGTAGAAGTGACATTTTACCAGTCCCTAGGCTAAGCCTCAAGAGACTTTGCACAGTCGCCCCTCTCACTCTCCTGAAATACCGTAGAATACATGCCAGTTAGCCTGGGCTAGCAGGCTGCGTGATATGAGACGCATGGACCAGGTACTTGCATTTGTCTAGTCACCAGTTAGCCAGACTTTTCACTGAAGCCATCCAAGATGAGCCAACCTCCAGCTGAGCTACCAGCTGACTGCAAATGTAGGAGCAGAGGCAGCCAAGACTGACTGAGCCTTACCTAGATGAGCAGAAGCAGCAGGCTGACCAATAGACTGATGAGCAGTAGGAAACATTCATTCTTAAACTACTGAGTTTTGGAGTTGTTTATTACTCAGCAGTAGTTAACTGATACACCTACTGTCAGAAATAGCAGCAAGTGACAAGATATCTTTAAAGACCTCTTTAAAGGGTTAAAAAGCAAAGATGTCTCTTTGATCACTAAGGTATCCCTGACCCAAACCATGGTATTTTTGATCACCTCATGTGCATGCAACAGCTTGACAATGAATAAAGAAGACCAAAGAAGAATTGACACCTTTGAATTGTGGTGTTGGTCAAGAATATTGAATATACCATGGAATGCTAGAGTGAACAAATCTGTCTTGGAAGAATTATAGCTGGAACACTCCTTAGAAACAAGGACAGCAAGACTTTGTCTTGCGTACGTTGAACACATCATCAAGAGGAAATAGTCCCTGGAGAAGGACATCATGCTTGGTAGCGTAGCGAGTTAGTTGAAAAAGAGAAAGACCATCAAAGAGACGGATTGACACAGTGGCTGCAACAGTGCTGATTTGTGAGGATGCCAAAGGACCCAACAGTGTTTCATTCTGTTGTACACAGGGTTGCTGTGAGTCTGAATCAACTTGGTGGCCCCTAACAGCAGCAGCAGAAACAACAACCAGGATATCAGAGGCTGTAGGAGGCTTTTCTGTAGGGACAAGAAGAAAACAATATTGTTTCTGTTGCTGAAAGGTGAGCTCCAGGGTCAAGTGGAATGCAGAAAAGAGAGGAAGAAAGAGAATGAGAGAAGATCCAGCAAAATAGAGAACATATGTAATGTTTTATTGGGTGGGCCAGGGTATTTCTATGACGATGAGTGGCCAAAGTTATTTAAGAATGGTGGATTTTTGTTTGTCAAGGACATGAACTTCTTGTCCATCTCGCGTCCTACATGTTCAAAACAATTTATGTGACTCACTAATGCAGCATATGGGTAGAGATTCTGTTGTGGTTGTTAAAACTAGCAAGGAGGCAGAGCATTTCTACTGGGTAAAGTGGTGTGATATAAAGAGACCAGGCTTGCAAGTCACACCCTGGGGTGTTGAACCAGCCGTGGGAATATAAATCTCATTGTTTCTCCTTCATGAGTAATTCAGAGAAATACTGAAGAGAATCACAACTTCCATGGGTTACCGAACTGGTCATATCAGAAGGAAGCCTGTTGAATTATGTCCATCTCAGTAGAATAGAGATCTGCAGCTGACTTCTGAATAGCATCCCTTTCAGATAAAGGGGATATGTCTTTTCTCATGTAATCTCATGACAACCATACAAGCTAGTTATGGGTTATTCATATTTTATATGCAGAAAAAACTGAGTTTCAGAGGCCTTAAAGAACAGAACCAAATTTTTCACAGTGGTTAGTGAATTTAAATCCGGACTTATTTTACCCCAACCTGAAAAACTTTCCACTGCACCACAGCTTCCAGAAACATTTAGCCACACATCAGACATATTCACCAGCTGTTTTGTTTGTTGGTGGTGAAATTAAAGTATAACACCTCTCTTAGCAACTGCAAAGGCCCTTAGCTACCTGTGATGTTTAACAACTGATTCCACATAAACGGCTTCTGAAGGTTTCATCTTTCAACATTGTACACTCATAAAAGCTTTCATCTGAATTTATGCAACAGGAAGAAGCCCTGGGTTGTGACCTGAGTCGCTGCCTGGGAGTAGGGTGTTCAGCTATAGTGTGTTGGAATGTACTGGGGACGCTAATTTTCAAGGTGATTGAGGCATAGTTTTCACTGGAGCATGAAGTGTAGAGTTAAGCCAAGTATCCAACCCCTCAGAGGCAAGTATAGATGTTCTGGAGCTGGGGTTTTCAAGTCCTACTCCTTGGACATTTAGGGTTCAATGGAGGTGTTTTAAAGGCCACTGAAAGTGGAGAAAAGAAGAGCAGATTCTATGTAATTATATATGTATGTATGCTTGGTAAGTGCTTTCAAGTCAATTCTGACTCAGTGGCCCTACAATTCTGACTCAGTGACCCTACTTTCAACAGAACAAAACCCTGCCCTATCCTGTGCCATCCTCTCAGCCAGTGTTATACTTGAGCCCAGTATTGCAATCAATATGTTGATAAATCTTGTTGAAGGTCTTCCTCTTTTTCACTGACTTTCTGTGTATTTATACATATATAAAAATGTTGTATATATATTACATACACTGTATGTTTATGCAAATAGCATGCCTTTTGATATGTTTTCTGCAAACCATGCAACCCCCCATGCTTATTTTCATAAGTGTGCTATTCTAATATTTTGTTCTGTCCAATAGAGTTAACGTTACTGGGATGAAACTGATCTCATGGACACTTTATTTAAGGTAGGTATTTTCCTAAACCAAGTACAATCAGTGGTGAAATACATGAACCCATGGTGAAAATAAGATACCATGTTGAAACCGAAAAGTCTGAACTCATGAAGAGCTAGAAATTAGTAGCAAGAAATGATCCCAGGCTTAAAGCTACAAGAACAACATGTTGCTTATATTTCATTGCTTTCATAAATCTTGAACTGAAACAAGTTTTGACAGTGTCTTTGAAATCAACAAATAAAAGTCACCAGAAGAAATTGTGTTTTCATCTTAAAATAGGCCATTTTAGCATATTTATTCATTATCATCATCATCCAACGCCCAAAACTCTTCAAAGTCTGATCCTTTGCCACTGTCGTCACTGGAATACCTCAGAGCTGCCTGCAGATGTTCTTCTGAGAATTCTGAACTGATGTCGCCGTCATCGTGGCCTTCGATGTTTTCATCTACGTCACCAATATTCTGCTGGCACACAGTCCCACCTTTTTTGAAGCCACTGCAGATGGTTTCTAGAGTTATTTTTCTTCAGCAGAGGCCACCCACTTAACGACTTTTGTAAACGCTGCCTTTTTCAGTTGTCCTCATGGTGTGAACTCATGAATCCCAGACTGCATCTGTTCATTCCACTCTCTCTGCATGGAAGTCTTTAACGGGTAGCTGACCATACTATCCAGTGGCTGCAGCCTTCCAGTAAGGCACCAAGTGTGACTGCTAAATGGGCACTAGCTGGGTAATATAATTTTGAATTTCCTTTTGTTTTGGTAAGCAACCACATCATTGAAAATTAGCAAAGAATTTTTTGAAAAGAGTCCTCCCTTCCTTTGCCTGGCCCTATGACACTTATCTAACCATACTTGCATAACATCACAATGCATCTATCCCTTGTTATTACAATGAACAACCACACTGGTGGGCAGTTTTTCACGGGGCCTGGTAACTCCCTTGAAAATTACCATTGTTTTTAATTTCACCCTAGTCACAGCACAACTGAGGACAACAAGGAAGCAAGTCCTCTTGTGACCAGTGGTTATAATGGCTACAGTTTCATACCTGAAGCAGCTGTAGTCTTGATAGCCACAGTGCTGAAAAACACTGAGTCTTGTCCACATTAATTACATTCATCATAGAGAGACCAAGTTCGGAAGTTTCTTTGGTGACAGATTCACGGAAGCTGATTATCTTTTGCTTCCAGTGATCCAGAAGTTGCTGGCCTTCATTGATTCTCATTTTTATGGAAAAGCCTTTACTTTTCAAGAATTTGGAAATGTAGGTAAAACCTGTCTTGAAATGTGAGATTCCTCTTCAGTTTGCCAGAAGCTTCACTTTGATCTGAATTGACACAGTAGACTCAACTTAATTTTATTCTCTTCCAGAAATAAGCCACTGTTTCAATTTGTTCTCCAACTTAGGCCATTTTGCTTTGGACCCATGATGTGTACGTTCTTGTGGATTCCTTTTGCCTGACTCCTTTTGCCCGACTCCTTTTTCCTCTTCCTCCCTTCACGAATGGACCGCTCTTCAACCACCAGCTCTCTCCCTGCCACTCTGTTGCTTGTTTCTTCCTCCCACACAACAGCTTACAGTTTGAAGTCAGTAGTATAGTACCTGAGTTTGATTCCTCACATGATCCTAAAGGGTTCTAAGATTTAGATTTATAAGCTAAAAAAAAAAAAAAAAAAAAAAAAAATTTTGGACAATATAATCAGTAACTAGTGGGTTCTGGTGAAGAGATCCTGAAACCCATCTGTGAGGTGTACCAGAAGAAAGGTTCTTGTTATATGCTTGAAAGTACATGACTAAGATGAGTCATGATCATTGACCAAAGAAATTGGTGCTAGTAAGACATAATGATACTATGAAATAAGCAGATCTACGTAACTTAATAGTTTCACTTAGTGTATTTATTATTGAAGATGATGTGATAAGGTTTTCAAATTCAGCTGCTAAGCCAGGAGAGAACATGTATCAGTTTTGCTTTGTTTACTCCTCCAGCTAAAAGCTAGAGTCAAACACCACCTGACCTCAGAACCAACTATATAAAACAAGCTGTGGTAGTGGTACAACAACAGATACATTGACCAATGGAACAGAATGGAGAACTCAGATGGAAATCCATCCACTTATGGTCACCTAATCCTTAGCAAGGACCCCAAAGTCCATCAGATGGGGAAAAGACAGTCTTTTTAATTAACGGTGCTGGCAAAACTGAATGTCCATCTGCAAAAACTGAAATAGGACCCATACCTTATACCATATACCAAAACTAATTCAAAATGGATCAAAGACCTAAATATGAAGCCCAAAACTGTAAAGGTGAGAGAATCAAAGTACGATGAACACTAGAGGCCTTAATTAACAGGATACAAATCATAACTAACAACTCCAGAAGAAAAGCTAGATAACTGGGATCTTTTAAAAACTAAATATTTATGCTCATCGAAAGACTTCATCAAAACAGTAAAAAGAGAATCTTCAGGATGGGAAAAACTTTTTGGCTATTACAAATCAGACAAAGGCCTAATCTCTAAAACCTACAAGAAAATACAACACCTCTACAACAAAAAGGCAATCCAATTAAAAAATGGGCAAAGGAAATGAACAGAAACTTTACCACAGAAGACATCTAAGTGGCCAACAGACCCATGAAGAAATGCTCACCATCACAGGCCATTAGAGAAATGCAAATCAAAACCACGTGAGATATGATCTCACCCTAGCATTACTGGTACAGTCAGAAAAAAAGGAAAGAAAAAAAAAACAGGAAACAACAAATGTTGGAGAGGCTGTAGGGATATCAGAACTCTGTACTGCTGGTAGGAATGCAAAATGATACAACCATTTTTGAAAATGGCATGGTGCTTCCTTACAAAGTTAGAAATACAAATATATGATCTGGTAATCCCACTCCTAGGACCATCACATGAATAGACTTAGGCACACCCATGTTCACTGCAGCACTGTTCAAAATAGTAAAAAGAAGCAAACAATCTAGATGCGCATGAACAGATGGATGGATACACAAATGGTGGTACTACACACAGTGCAGTATTATGTGATGATAAAGAACAATGATAAATCTGTGAAGCATCTCATAAGATAGAAGAATCTAGACAGCATTATAGCTGAGTGAAATAAGCCAATCATAAAAGGACAAATATTATACAAGTCTACTGCTGTAAAAACGCATTGAAAGGTTTGTACACACAAAGAAACAATCTTTGATGGTTACCACGGAGGGAAGGGCTGGGAATGGAAAAACGGTAAATAGACAAATAGTGACTCTGGTGACGGGTAATACAGTGCACAATACTGGGGAAGCCAGCACAACTTGTATGAGATGAGGTCATAAACGTTCTACAAACACATCCAGACTCCCTAAGGAAACAAATTATTGGGTTGAGGGCTGTGAGGATTGTGGTCTCAGGAAACATCTATCTCAACTGTCATAACATACTTTATAAAGAAAATGGTCTACATTCTGCTTAGGTGAGTAGTATCTGGGATCTTAAAAGCCTGTGTACAGCCATCTAAGATACTGCCCTAGTCTCAACACCTTGACAGCAAAGAAAAATAAGAAAACTAAAGACACAAGGGAAAGATTAGTTTAAAGGGCTAATGGACCACATCTACAACAGCCTCCAGCAGACTGAATCCAGGACGACTACATTATGCCCTTCTTCTCCTACTGACTGCTCTGACAGGCATCACAATAGAGGGTCCTGGACAGACCTGGAGAAAATTGTGGAACAAAATTGTAGCTCAGAAATAAAGGTCAGACTTGCTGGCTTGACAGAGACTGGAGAAACCCTGCGAATATGGTCCCTGTGTACCCTTTCAGCTCAATAGTGAAGTCATTCCTGAAGTTTACCCTTTAGTTAAAGATTAGACAGGCCTATAAAACAAAGAAGATCAAAAGAACATGGTAGTCCAAGCGAAAGAATTAGAAGGCAGCAGGGGACAGGAAAGCTAGTAATAGGGAACCTAAGGTTTGGAAGGAAACTCTGGTGGCATAGCGGTGAAGTGCTACAGCTGCTAATGAAGAGGTGAACAGTTCAAATCCACCAGGCACTCCTTCAAAACTCTATGGGACAGTTCTAGTTTACCTATAGGGTCTGTATGGGTTGGAACCAACTAGATGGCACATAACAACAACAACAAGGTTTGGAAACCCTGATGGTGTAGTGTTTAAGTGCTACGGTTACTAACTAAATGGTCAAGAGTTCAAATCCACCACACCCTCCCTGGAAACTCTATGGGGCAGCTCTACCTTTTCCTGTAGGGTCGCTATGAGTCAGAATCAACTAGATGGGCAGTGGGTATTTTTTTCTTCTTTTTTTTAAACTTGAAAAGAGATAGTGTTAACCTGTTGATGGGTTCTTAACCAAAGCCATAAAGCAGTATGTGTACTTATTGTTTAATGAGAAACTAGTTGGTTTCACAGCCTTTATCTAAAGTGCAATAAAAAAAGAAAAAGAGAAAAGAGAGCTAGAGTTCAGAGATAACTGAAAATTATGTCACTGCAGACTGAATGGAGATTCCTGCTGATACTACTTAGCGTGCAGGCTTCACATTGTATGTGTTTCCAACTGATAGCACATGATTTATGAACAGGATTCTGTAAGTTCAAAGCTCCAGTTGAGGACTCAAAAGCAATGGGAGTATATTTATCAACTTAAATTAGTAAAAACAAATGTACACTTTCAATAGTTTATTTCCTATTATCAAGGTACTACTGCAGCTTGTTGACTTATGCCTTTATTATAAAAATACGGTAAAAAGTACATTTTCTCAACTATAGAATGAGAGAGAGAGAATGAAGCTGAAATTCACTTCTTAAAATATCACAAGTCATGTGCAGTATATGCATGGTTGTGCTATGCTGAAACTTTTCTGCATAATTCATCATTTCCTTGAGTTACATGTGTGTGTTCATTATTTAAGTGGACATACTATTTTCGAAAGTACAATACTGTACTAGGAGCCCCTGGGTGGTGCAGAGAGTTAAGTGCTCCACTACTCACAGAAAGGTTGGTAATTCCAATCCACCCATAGGCACTTTGGGAGAGGCCTGGCAGTCAACTTTGAAAGGAAACAGCCTCGAAAACCCTATGGAGCAGTTTTACCAACACATCTGGCATCACCATGTGTCAGATTCAACTCAACGACAGCTAACAACAAGTAAAATAACAATAACTAATATTGATTAACATGGGTCAGGAACTGTTCTAAGAGTTTCACATATAACAAAACATTTAACCCTCATCATTTTTATGAACTATACATAGCATTATTTATATTCACATTTTGTATGCCAGAAAACTGAGGCACAGAACTGTAAATAAATAACACAGTAAATAACATGAGAACTCTAAATAACATAGTAACTGGTCTACCAGGATCTTTACACAAGCAGGTTAATTCAGTAGATGCTCTTAACGACTACAGCATATATTGTTCAGGCAGAGAAACTTTAACTGTGCACACACAGATGCATATACACACACAAATCCTTTTTGTCTTCTTGGAACTAGAATACTGAACAAGCAGAACTCCTAGGGGCAATCATTCCATGAATTCATTTTTCCACCACAATAATCCTTTCAAACCTGTTCTAGGGGCTAGGCCTTCCTCTGAGCGTGAATGAAATATTGGGTAGACCCAAGGAGAGTTACCTTTTCTTTCTGAAATAACAAGAGAAACTCTAAGCACATCAGCTGCCTAGAACAGTCTCTGTTCAGTGGTGAATGTCCTCAAGGGCCATTGAGTGGATTCCCACTGATGACAGCCCCATGGGCATCAAAGTAGAACTGTGCTCCATGGGATTTCCAATGGGTGACTTTCTAGATCTAGATCTTGATCTCTAGCCATATTCCAAGGTACCTTTGAATGGACTGGAGATGCCACCCTTCTGATTAGCAGTCAAGCATACTAACCATTTATGCTACCCAGGAACTCATGTGACCATGCCCAGTTTAGTGTCATGATCGAAACCTTGAACTTGAGGCACAGTTAATGCCTCTCTGCTCCCTGGCATCTGCAGCAGTTAGAAAACCCACTTCAGGAGAAAAAAGAGACTCTTTTTTTTACTCTTTGGTGTAAATAAACATATGGAATTTCCACCACTCCCACTCATCTTTGCTGCAGAGGACAGAAGAGAGATGAGTGGCCAGAACATATCTCGGGGAGCAGCTTCCATATATATCTGATTTCCACTAGCCATGACAAACGTTTAAAATTAACTCTGTCTCTTGAGAGGTGTTGTAGGGTTTGCCCTAGCATTATGTATGCATATACATATGCATATGTGTGTGTAGGTGTGTATATACATCAATATATATGTGTGTAGGTATGTATATATATCACAGGGTTTATATACTCGTGTAAACCAAAACCTATTGCTATCAAGTTGATTCCAACTCATAGCAACCCTGTAGAACAGGATAGAACTGCCCCAGAGGGTTTCCAAAGACGCCTGGTACATTCAAATTGCTAACCTTTCATCTACCAGCTGTAGCTCTTAACTACTATACCACTAGGGTTTTCTATATAGGTATATACATACGTGTATATTATTCTCTAGCTTCTAATCAAAATTTGTCAGATCCATCAACTACAAATGTGTAAATTCAAATTGAAATCTAGCATTTCCATCCATTAGGAATGCAGGTTTATTAGGTGTGCTTGTGACTTTAAACCAATACAGTCATAGATTGTTTCACCTGACCTTGCAGTTGCGAAGAGAGGACACTATATTATTTATGCTTGCTGTTGTTTGAAAATTACAAAAATGATGGCAGTTATTAGACCTGATGCTAGTTCTAGTCACTTAATTTAAGAATTTAAAAACATTTTTTTAACACTGCTTAAATAAAACCAGTTTTCTCTGTAATTCTGCCAAGCCAAGTGCCGTCGAGTCGGATCGCCATGAGTCTGTAATTCTAAGTATTTAATTTATGCACTTCAAAATAGTCATCTGAAAGGTGACAGACTGCCAAAAGGGTTTACAGCACAAAATAGTTACTTTTTGAGGTCGCTCTCCACCATAACCGCTCTCTGCTATTGTGCCATCTCCCTTCCACGCAGCCCTCTTGAGCAAAGTCGCTTTAAAGCAGTCAAGGTCCATCCTTTCTTTCCAGCACTCAGGGCTGGCGACATGTCCCTTTTACCAGTGTTTGGCAGCAATAAGGGCACAGTACCTTACTGCACCCCCCACTCGGTCTGTTTTTCAAATCTAATAGTCAGCTGGCATGCCCTGCTGTTGGTAGGCATCTGTTAAAGTACCTCCATTTGTGGTTACAAGTCAACTTTGACACATAGTGACCCTACGTGACTGAGGAGCATGCCTGCACAGGGCCTTCCAGGCTATAGTCTCTGCAGAAGCTGACTGCCAGGTCTTTCTCCCACAGAGCCGCTGGGTGAGTTTGAACTACTGACAACCTTTCAGTTAGTAACTGATGGTTTAACCATTGTACCACCATGGTTCTTTCAAATATTTCCATAATGATTGGCAAATAGCTTCTGCTCTGGGCCCCCTCAGCATCTTCTGACAATATCAGTCTCCTTTCAAGACTCTCAAGCCTCCTACTATTCAGGAATTCAAGAGTAGAGACCAGGAAATAGAGGCCTTGTGGGATCATAGTGCGGCTGGCTTCAGGTCTGGGTTGTCGGTGCCCAGGCCTCCGTGGTTGGTAGAAACCTTCGTAATGTCACCCCTGTTCATTGCGTCTAGGGAAAAATGTCAAGCTCCTTAAACTGGTTCTCTTCAACCCCTCTCATTCGGCCTGAATCTTCCCTCACAGAATGGCAGGAGGAATAATTCTCCAATAAGTTTTCCCAAAGAAAGTCTCTCTTTAATTCACCACCTCAACCATTTTATGCCTTCCATGTGGCCTTTGAGCCACATATGTTGAGGGTCCAGATTAAATTTTCATTTGTCTAAATGACTGCTGACAGCCGATTCCTAAACACAAACACACACTCTCCCTCTATCTTACATACACCCACATGTACATACACACACACTTCTGCTTGGCTAAGGGTTTCCGTGGGAGCACACTGTTGAACCACAGATTATTCAGCACTGGCACTTGCAACAGCCCAAGGCCTCAAACTTGAAGGCAGAGAAAATGAACTGTCCAGCGTTTCCAACCTAAAGATAGATTTCAGCAGTCGCGGACCTGCCACTGGGTGTAGCACTGCCTGTCCCCTCTCTATGAGCAGCCAGCCCTTACACTGTGCTCATTTCCAGATTCTCCCATCCCTGGCTGGCTCCTTTCTGGTAGGACTCTCAGTTCTTGGCTGATAACCTGTTACAAAACAGACCTGGAAAGTAAGCTGGAGTTTTATCTGCTGATTTCCTGGGTGACGAGTCAGTCTCTCATATCCTAGTACCATTTTAAGGAGAAGAAGGCTACAGCATGGACTCCCTGCTTTGTTGTTAAGGTGTCAACACTGTGCTTTGTAGGTTTGTCTCAGAGAGGGCTGGCCAGTGTCTGGCGACCACAGTCCTCATTATTCAACGGCATTTAGGACGGCCTACTGTCAGTGACTCAGCCAGGAATCCTCAGACAGTGAACAGCCACTTATGGTCTTTTGTATCATCGAGCAAATGAGATTATTCCTGGAGGGCAGCAGCAGCTCCTGGATGCTATCAAAGGCGTGCTTTGCCTGCTGGGCCACCAGGCCCCACGGAGCCTAAGCTTGTTTAAAATTAGCTTACCCCATAAATCACTTGCACAATGAAGTGTCTGCCTCTGCCCTCTGACATATTTGTGTCTCTGTTTACTTTTAATGATGACCTGGCTTTTTATGCCTCTCTTTGCCTCTTTATCCTCCATGTTCCTGAATACTAACTTCTTTGCCAGAAGTGTGAAATCTAAGAAAGTACATTGAGAAAAGATTTCCCTTTCTACTTGTCTGCAAATGTAGTAGGGAAATTGAGTTAGTCCTGTGAATCTGTCTTCATGAAAGTGTCCCATAGGTCCTCCAAGATCAGATTATTGTATCTTAAAATGTTCTCTTCTAAAGGGGCAAGATGAGGGTGACACTGATTGCCTGTACACTGATAAGCGTGTTAAAAGGGACATGGAAGGCCCAGTTGCACAGTGGTTAAGGACTTGGCTGCTAATCAGTGACTGACAGTTCAAATCCACCAGTCTTTCTTTAGAAACCCTATGGAGCAGTTCTGCTTTGCTGTGTAGGGTCATTATGAGTTGCAATTCACTTTACAGTGAAGGCTTTTGGTGGCGTGCAGGGAGGGGTTAGAGAAGTTCATGCATTTACAAAACTTAAAATCTCTGCATTTTACTGTATATAAGTTTTATGTTAAAAGAAAAGAACTGTAAACAAATCATCTCTTCTTGCTGCAAATGGTTAAAGAGCTTGGCAGCTCACCAAACAGTTGGAGGGCTAAGTCTACCAAAGACACTCAGGTGAAAAGCCTGATGATTCACTTCCAAAAAATCAGCCATTGAAAACCCAAGGAGCACAATTCTACATTGACACACCTGGAGCCATAATGAGTCGGGGCCATCTTGAATTGGGATCAACTCAAAGCAACTTTTCTTTAAATTGACTCTACATAATATATATGCTGAAATATTTGGGGGGAAGAGAACTAGTGTCTACAGTTTACTCTGAAATGCTTCCAAAACTGTGATGGATCAATTGATGGATAGGTATTTGATGACACAAGTACAGTAAAATGTTCAGTGGTAAAATGCAGTTGGTAGGCGTAAGGATCTACAATATAAAATTCTTCCAATTTTGCTGAGTGTTTGCAATTTCTCATAACAAAATTTTGGCAAAAATATCTCCTTGGCAACCTGAGGTCAACCCTTGGGGGCACAAGAAGACTGCAGCTTCATCCCATTTTACTTACAAAAGAAATCCATATTTTTTCTAAGTAGAGTTAAACTTCAGTGATTTGTAATAACAAGGGGAAAAGGACCTCACCCAGTGAGAAGTCTTAAACATAGAATATTCTAAAAAAAAAAGGGCGAATTTTGTCAGTTAAGTAGGTACCTGTTTTTGGTTTAAAATCGCATCTGACTAGGAGATGTTCTTAACACAGCCTCTCTGATTCATCATATAAAACACAAATGAAGACTAGCAGAGAGAATTCCTTGACTAGTGTTTACATAGGAGAAATCCAAATACTTGTTAGTCTAATAGGTCTGGGGTGAGAAACTCCAAAAGCTGTTACTGTTAGTTACAGTCAAGCCTGTCCGGGCATACCTTCTTTTATTGTGCTTTGCCTCATCACACTTCACAGATATCTAGCCAAGCTAAGCCAAGTGCCTTCAAGTCGGATCCGACTCATGGCTACTTTTTGCAGATTGAAGGTCTGTGACAACCCTGTGTCAAACAAGTCTATCAGTGCTGTTCTTCCAACAACACTAGCTCACTTCATGTCTTTGTGTCACATTATGGTAATTCTCACAGCATTTCAGACTTTTTCTTTATTATTACAATTGTAAGGGTGATCTGTGATCAGTGATCTTTGATGTTACTATTGGAATTGTTTGGGGGTGCCAAGAACCATGCCCATGTAAGATGGTAAACTTAACCCATAAGTGCCGTGTGCTCTTACCTCTTCACCAACCAGATGTCCCCTATCTCTCTCTCTGTCCTCGGGCCTCCCCAGTCCCTGGTACCTGACAATATTGAGACTAGGCCAGGGAATAAGCCCGCAATGGCTTCTAAGTGTTTAAGTGAAAGAAAGAGTGGTGTATTTGTCGCTTTAAGTCAGAAGTGAAAAACTATTAAGCTTAGTGGGGAAGATACATTAAAAGCTGAGACAGGTTGAAATCTAGGCCTTCTGTGTCAAATAGCCAGCCAAGTTCTGAGTGCAAAGGAAAAGTTCTTGAAAGAATTGAAAAATGCTTATCCTGTGAACACACAGATGATAAGACAGCAAAACAAACTTGTTGTTGATATACGGAAAGTTTTAGTAGTCTGGACGGAAGACCAAACCAGCCACAACATTCTCTTAAAAGCCTAACCAGTCCTAACTCTCTTAAATTCTTTGAGGGCTGAAAGAAGAAAGGAGGCTGCAGATAAAATGTCTGAAGCTAGCAGAGGTTGGTTTACAAAGTTTGAGAGACTATTTCAGTAACAGAAGTGCAATGTGAAACATCAAGTGTTGATGCAGAAGCCGCAGCAGTTATCCAGAAAATCTAACTACGATAATCTGAAGGTGGCTATACTAAACAACAGATTTTCAGTGTAGATGAGACAGCGTTATACTGGAAGAAAATTTTATCTAAGACTTTCACAGTTAGAGAGAAGTCAATACCTGGCTTCAAACCTTCAAAGGACAGGCTAACTCTTTCATTATGGGTTAATGCAGCTAGTGACTTGAGGTTGAAGTCAATGCTTATTTGCCATTCCAAAAATCCTGGGACCCTTAAGAATTATGCTAAATCTACTCTGTCTGTGTTCTACAAATGGAACAATAAAGACTGGATGACAGCACATCTGTTTACAATGTGATTTATTGCATAGTTTAAGCCCACTGTTGAGACCTATTGTTCAGGAGAAGAGATTCCTTTTAAAATGTTACTGCTCATTGACAATGCACCTGGTCACTCAGGGGCTCTGATGGAGACGGACAAGGAGATTAATGTGGTTTCCATTCCTGCTAACACAACATCCATTCTGCAGCCCTTGGATCAAGTAGCAATTTTGACTTTCAAGTCTTATTATTTAAGAAATACATTTTGTAAGGCTATAGCTAACGTAGACAGTGAGTCCTGTGATGAATCTGGGCAAAGTAAATTGAAAATCTTCTGGAAAGGACTAAACTATGTAGATGCCATTAAGAATGTTTGCGATTCATGGGAGGAGGTCAAGATCTCAATGTGAACAGGAGTTGGAAAGAAGTTGATTCCAACCGTCATGGACACTTGGAAGTGTTTAAGACTTTGGTGGAGGAAGAAACTATAGCTGTGGCAAAAACAGCAAGAGACTAGAATAAGAAGTGGAGCCTGAAGATGTGACTGAACTGCTGTAATCTTATGATAAAACTTTAATGTACGTGGAGTTGCTTCTCATAGATGAGCAAAGAAAGTGGTTTCTTGAAATGGACTCTACTCCTGGTGCTATGAACATTGTTGAAATCACAAGAAAGGATTTAAATGTTACAAAAACTTAGTTGATAAAGCAGCAGCATGGTTCTAGAGGATTGATTTCAATTTTGAAAGAAGTTAAATTGTAAGTAAAATACCATCAAATAGCGTGCCATGCTACAGACAAATCTTTAACGAAAGGAGTTTCAATTGATGTGGCTAACTTCATTGTTGTCTTAAGAAATTACCACAGCCACCCCAAACTTGAGCAATCGCCACTCTGATCTGTCAGCAGGCATTAGCAGTGAGGCAAGACTCTCCACCAGCAAAAAGATTGTTACTTGCTAAAGGCTCAGATGGTGGTTAGGACTTTTTAGCAATAAAGCCAGCCAAGCCAAGTGCGGTCGATTCCGATGTATTTTTTAATTAATGTATGTACTCTTTTTTTTATACATAATGATACTGCATACTTAATAGACTATCAAACCAAAGCCAAACCCCTTGCCATCAAGTCGATTCCAACTCATAGCAACCCTATAGACAGAGTAGAACTGGCCCATAGAGTTTCCAAGGAGCACCTGGCAGATTTGAACTGCTGACTTTCCAGTAAGCAGCTGTAGCACTTAATCACTATGCCACCAGGGTTTCCTAATAGACTACAGTACAGTGTAAATATAACTTCTATATGCCCTGGGAAACCACAAAGTTGGTATGACTCACTTCACTGCAGTATCCACTTTACTGTGGTGGTCCGAAACCAAATCCACAATGTCTCTGAGTTGTGCCTAGATAACAAAACAAAGTATTGTCTAAACTTGCGCCGTCCTCTCGAACATTGGTATGAGTCCATTGTTTTGGCTATTGTGTCAATCCATCTCATTGACGCTGTCTCTCATTTTTGCTGAGCCTCTACTTTGCCAACCATGGCGATCTCTTTTAGCAGTTGGTCTTCACAGATGTTGTGTTCAAAGCAAGTGAACTGAAGTCTTGCCATTCTTGCTTCTAAGGATGATTCTAGCTGCATTTCTTGGAAGGTTTATCTGTCCATTCTTCTGGCACTCTATGGTATAACCCTATAGTGGTGGACCTTAAATTTGCTGTTGGAGCCAGAATATTTATCCAGTTGGATGTAAGGAGGCAAGCATTTAGACTTTGTTTCATCACTGTTAAGTGGTCATTACATTGACGTCAGAATCAAGGAGAGAACTGGGAAGACCCTCTCCACTTTATGAGTACTGCTTGTTTGAAGCAGAGTACTTTTTTTCATCACAATATTCAGGAGACTTTAGCTTCCAGAAACCAGTTGAAACATTAGAGAGTTTTTTGTTTTGTTTTTAGCTACATACTGCTATGGTGCACTGAGAAAACACAACTTCTTTTAGTAGGAATGTAGACAAGAAAACTCATGGTGGTGGTACAGTCTAGGGATAGTAGCTTGTCACACATTTCTCTCTCGAAAGAATTAGTTGGAGGTGAAAAAGCCATGTCTGTGTGGCAGTGCTCTATCATATGACAAATGATAAGATATTGGAAATCCATTTAGACATTATGCAATGAAACTGTCCTGTGGGACATCTAAATATACTCCTCTTCTGGGAGAGGATGGAGAACTTAAACATAAGTTAACATACAATACCCAAAAAAGCCTTAAAAAATGGGGATATACACACTTCATTTGTTGACTATCTCCAGATTTTGGCAGGTTTGTTGTTATTCACAGATCAGTCAAGTGGGGAAAATACACACACACACACAAAGCCAAGAGAAAAGATGACACTTAAAGCTTTTACAAAATAGAGACAACAGAAGGTTCAGGAGAACATGTTTCTAAAAATTGCTTACTAAAAGAACCAGAGAAAAGTGTTGAAATCTCTTAACAGAGAAGAAGTTGAAATGTATAACAAAATGAGATGAGAACAAGCAGAATACTGAGTTAAGGGAAGACTGTGAAGAAGATGTCAACAAAAATCTGCTTTCAGGATGGTGAAGAGCAGGAGCCACACTGAACTCAAGTTATGGACAGAAAGTGTAATTTGACAAGTTATCTAAGAATGCAGATAGAGAGGACAAAGTGAGAGAGAAACAGGATACAAACTGCAGATTTAAATGCATTCCTGAGGAAGTACCCAAACATTTGGAACAGAAGCAACAACAAAAACAAACAAAGTCAGGGAAAAGACCTTAGAATACAGTGCCAAGGAATTCATTGCATTTCAGGGAAGTTCATGAAAATGATCCAAGTAAGGTACTATGCACAACAACTGTGTAAAATGGGTTCAAAGGTAAAGAAAATGAGGATCAAACAGTTGACCAAAACAAAGAGCTACAACGGACTCTTGAGCACTTACTCTAGAGGCTTTTACTGTAAGAATCAGAGCTCAGAAATACCATGGTCATGTTGTTATTTAAAAGTACCCGTAAGTAACCGCACTGAGATCCACTTACTCAAGACTGTGTCTTCTCTCTGAAAGTCATGTTTTTTAACGTACTTGCCCCTTTGCTGTGGAACAACTAAATGACTTCCTTTGCAGCTCAAATCCACCAGGCGCTCCTTCAGTACTCTGGGGGTCAGTTCTACCCTGGCCTCTAGGGTCGCCGTGAGTCGGATCCGACTTGACGGCACTTGGCTTGGCTTGCTCCATTCATCCATCCTTTTCTTTTTTCAACAAACATTAATGGTGCATGCTTTCACTGGACCCAGGAATAAAAGTCTCTTATCAAAAAGGAATCAAGTACAATGTTAGAGAGAAACAAGTTCAATATAAAACTACAGTGTTAACTTTTGAGAAAGAGAAAATGACCCAGAAGACATTAGTAGTAATACTGATGTTTTACACAGTAATATTTCTGTTTGTAATTAATCCACACTGTTGCTCCTGTCTTTCTCCTTGCATGTCTCACCTTCCATCTAGGATCAGTTTGTAATTTTCATTGGCAGAATTTGCTGGTGCTAAACTGTCTCCGTTTTTTCTTGGTCTTAAAAATATCTTTATTTTTACCTCCAGTCTTGAAAAATATTTTCTCTGAGTATGAGATTCTAAGAAGGTAGTTGAATCATATATCATTTCACTTTTTTCTGGATTTCATTGTAGTTGTTTAAAAGTCAACTGTCAGTCTAACTGCTTTTCTTTTGAAAGTGACCTTTCTCTTCTCTCTGTCTCACCTTAGCATTTTTCTCTTTTTACTTGGTTTTCCTCAGAATCACTATGATATGCCTAGATGTTTTAATTTTTTTATTGTCATTAAATGGAAGTTTACAATCTGAGTCAATTTTCCATACACTCCTTTCTGCAACTCTATCTGCTCTCCTCACCTTGTGACAGCACACACTTGTTTTTCACTCTTTACTTCCAGTATCCACTCCAGCAACACTTGTTCCCTCCTCTCCACTCTCTCCTCTCCCTTCTAGGGAGAAACCAATAGGATAGCCTTATATATAACCATATACATTTATATATATATATATATATATATATATAAAACTATAAAGTACACATACCACATGCATCATTTTATGTCCCCAAGTACAGCCCATTCTTAACCTGAACTGTTGGCCTCGGTACTGGCTTCAAATTTAGGCTAGCAGCAAGTCTAGGGGTCATGTTCTCGGGGGATCTTCCAGGCTGTCAGACCATCAATTCTGGTCTTTTAATTGAATTCTTGATCTGTACACCTCTTTTTCTCTTGTTACATCAGGGTCTCTACATTGTGTGCCCTGTCAGGACTGTCTTTGGTAGTGGCCAGGCACCATCTAGTTCTTCCGGTCTCATGCTGCTGTAGTCTCCCAATCTTATGGGTCCTTATATCTGCTGGGCTCATTTTTGCTTGTGTCTTTGCTGTTTTTAGTTATTATCTGTTCCAGGTGGATTGGGACCAGTCAGTCTTCCTTTCTGGCTTTTAAGACCCCAGATGCCACTCACCAATATGGGGTGCAAAAGACTCTCTTAGCAAAAGGCTGGGTATGACAGTTGACCTCGATATCATCTAAAAACAGGGTTCCCAGACCCCTGTCTCTGCTGCTCTGTCCTTTGAAATGCTAGACTGAATTTAGAAAACCTTTCAGCTTATGATGTAGTCCAGTTACGCTGACCTGCCTTCTACTGCACGCTGTAACATCCTTCACGTAACTGAATTTCCATCAACTATCTAATCTATGAATAACCATCTCCCTCCTTCCCCCACTTTTGTAGCCATCAAACAGTGTTTTCTTTTATACATTAGTCCTTTCTTAAGTCCTTGTAATAGTGGTCTCACACAACATTTGTCCCTTTGCAGCTGACTGATTTCACTCAGCATAAAATCCTCATTGTTCTTCATCATTGCACAGTGTTCCACTGTGTACATATACCATAGTTCGTTTATCCATTCATCTGTTGATGGGCACCTAGGTTGATTCCACATTTTTGTTGTTGTGGACAGTGCTGCAATAAACATTTAGGTGCATGTATCTGTTCATGTGACAGACCTTATATCTATAGGATATATTCCAAGAAGTGGGACTGCTGGATCATACGGTGTTCTATGAGAGCTTTTTCACTTCTTGAGATTTTGGGGAGCATTCTTGAACTTGCAGGTCAGTGTCTTTCATCAGCTGAGAAAAATTCTGAACTATCAATTCTTCAAACACTGTGTCTGCTTCATTCTTCTCTCTTTTGCTTCTGGTAATCTTTTTACAAATATATTAGACCTGCTAGATGTATCTTTAATATTGGCACTGTTCAATATAGCAGTGATTATCACATGTGCCAATGTAAATTTAAGTTGAAACTAGTTAATATAAAATAAAATTCATTTTCTTTAATCTCAACAGTCACATTTCAAATTTTCAATAGCCGCATGCATCTAGTGCTTGCTGTATTGAACTTTATTGATATAGAATATTTTTATAATTGCAGATTTGTTGGAAAGTGCTACTTTGTATCTGTATCTGGCCTTGTTTATTTTCCACCTTTTCCATGCTTCACTCTGAGAGGACTTTTGATGTCTCCTTGTTTAAGGACTCTCTATTTCTGCTTAACTGTTTCCTGAACTTACCACTACAGTTATTTTCTTTCAGTTATAGAATAAATATTTGCTACTTTTTCAGCTTATGATGTTACTTTTTATAGTCCAATTTCCTGCCAAAATTTTAAAGTTTGATTTTTTCTTACTGAGCATAGTGAGTAGAGTTGTTAGTCTATTTGATAATTTATTAGTTGGTTTCTGTCAGATCTCCCTCTTTCTAGGCTATATCGCTCTTTTTTACTTTATTTTATTTTTGTTGCTCTAATGGCATTTCGTTTCTCCATGTGTCCTTCTATCTCCAATTGCTTGCTAGGCATTGTTCTTGAAAAGTAATTTTTAGTAATATTTGAGACTTGATTAATGCCATTTTCCTGTAGTGAGGATTTTCATTTGTTTTTTTCCAGGATTCTGGGAATACTGTTGGTGGCAATTTTGAATCTAGTTTTATGTTTGAAATTTTCTGGAGGGTGAAATGATGCAAAGCTGTCACTCCTGATACTAAGCTTCAGCCCATAAAATTTTAGTTAAAAGGGGTGGGAGGCTTACCAGATCAGAACTCTTGATGGAATCTTTGTGCAGGTATTTTGTAACTCAACAAGACAACCGACAATCTAACTTGAACTTCTAGCTGCCCCTCTGGACCTAGGGACAAAACAGGCTCTGATAATAGATTCCATCTCTGGATTCCCATATTCTTAGGTTTGTGCTAAGTAATTATATACTGTCTTGTTAGCTCTTTGATGCTTTTAATAGCTCTTTGATGATTTTAATATGCTTCATTCAGCTGCTTAACTTTTTATTGTCTTCAGAAAGGAGTTAGTTCAAATTACTTAGTACTTTGTCATGGATTGCATTTTGTATCCTGTCCCCCAACCCCTGAAATATGTGTATTTGGCTAGGCTATGATTCCCAGTGCTGTGTGATTGTCCACCATTCTGTCATGGGATGTGATTATCTTATGTGTTGTAAATTCCATATTTATGATGTGGATGAGATGGGTTTAGTGGCAGTTATGTTAGTGAGACAGGATTCAATCTACAAGACTGGATTGCATTTTGAGCCAATCTCTTTGAGATATAAAACATAAAATTGAGCAGAGAGACCAGGGGACTTCATGGCACCAAGAAAGAAGTAGGAACAGAATACATCCTTTGGACCCAAGGCTTCTTGTGGGGAGAAGCTTCTAGACAGAGGGAAGACTGATGACAAGGAACTTTCTCCAAAGCTGACAGGAAAAGAAGCCTTCCCCTGGAGCTGACACCCTGAATTTGGACTTTGGGCCTACTAAACTGTGAAAGAATTAACGTCGGTTTGTTATGCCATCTCATCTCTGCCAAGAATTTAAGACCATTCACTTGTGGTATTTCTGTTATAGTGGTACTAGATATCTAAGACATCCATCATTACTGGAAGTAAAAATACCCCTCAGTGTTTAAAAAATACTTGTCCCTGGTGTATAATGATTAATACTAGAATTCACAACTTTATTTCTCTGATTTAGTTCAGAGGTCTTATTTAAATATAACTTCTGGTGTTCTACTATGAAAATCCAAATGCATACTAAGACTGTTCAGAGATTTTTTAAAAAATGAATCCATTTGTTTGTTCATTCGCTTTTTCAAGCCCCACGCTTTCATGGAGTACCTACTATGACAGGAACTGGGCTAGACACTAGAGATATAATGATGAGCTAAACATGAAATATATACTTTAAGGGACAGGCATGCAAAAAGAATAAATGAATAAAAACTAGCTGATAAAATAACCCCACATCACGATATTACAGAGACGAAGTGAAAGATTGTGAGACTGAGAGACAGAATAGCAGACAGTAGGTACAGCATCAACTTTAGATGGTACTGTAAAGGATGCTACCCAACATGTTGTTGCAAGTGAAACCTAGTGAGTGAAAAAGAGCAAGCAATCAGAAGAAGAAACGGACTGCTGTAAAAAGCTGCCAAGGCTTGGGGAAGGGTGGAACAGTAAGTGGTGAAGTTAAAGTCAGTAAAGCCACTGTATGACAGCCTGCTAATCTCTGTGGCTCCATGAATGGCCTCTGTGGTTCACTAACCCGGTGAAAAAGAGGAGATCCTCAATGAGATGGACTGACACAGTGGCCATAACAAAAGGCTTAAGCATAAAAACAACTGTGGGCATGGCACAATACCAGTGTTCCGTTGTCACTGTGAGTTGGAACCAACTCGATGGCGCATGACAAGAGCAACAGCTCTACCTATAAAGAAGGAGCCAAATGACAACCTTAAAGAATTCTCTGTAGACACACAAAACTGTTGCTTCTTATTTGGGGGAAAAGGAGGTGTTAGGGAATGTAGTATAGACTTAATACTAACGGAAACCCAGGTGATGCAGTGGTTAAGTGCTACAGCTTCTAATCAAAAGGTCAGCAGTTTGAATCTACCAGGTGCTCCCTGGAAACTCCATGAGACAGTTCTACTCTGTCCTATAGGGTGACTGTGAGCCACAGTTGACTCGACAGCAAAATGGTTTTTAATAATAATAACAAGCTACATAGGAAGTTTTTAGTCAAGAATCTCACACCAATTATTTTGTGAAATTGAAAAGTCTTTCAGTCTGTCTGAGACTCAATGTGCCCCATATATAAAAGTACAGTCTTATATGATCTACATGGTACTTTCAAATTTTGAAGCATAATGGAAGCATTTCACTCTATTTTTTTCAGGTGACATTTCCCATTGATTAACACATTTTAGTGAAGACTCTCCCTAGGTTTTGTTGAAGTCTACTAATGGCCTAAAGTAGGTTTATGTTATAAACAGTATCCCTCTGTCTTATAAGGTCTTCTATGAGTCTGAATTTACTCGACAGCAGTGGGTTTTCTTTACTCTGTGGTATTTGGTTTCCTAGGAGTGTTTATTTTGTCAGCAGCATAATAAATGCTTCAAAGACATGAAAATTATATCCCCAATATAATTTGGAAGTATTGTTGTATGCCTGTAAAGTGAAAATGGGATAGATCTCTGTAACAAAACTATAATAAATAATCAAGGCAAAAGGTCCTGTAAAGATTGGTGTGGGAGTCTTTCTTTCAAAAACACGAGTGTAACAAAAAATGTAACATATAGAAACTCATGGTATAAAGAGATGTTAGTACTTCAGGGGAATCGTTACCTGAACGTTTAGTTTTGAACATAAGAAAAATGACAAATTAATGACCTGAGTGTAGAGCTTAAGAGGCTGAAAAGAAAAACAGGTTAAATCTTTGAAAAAGGGACAGAAGCTCCTAAAAACAAAAGCAGAAATATCAAAAGTTCTTTTTCTGACTTACTATGAAAACAGGCAACTCCCTAGGAGATAGGCCAATAAAAGAGAGAAAGCACAAATAAGAAATACTAGGAATTCTCACAAATAAGAAATCCTAAGAATGTAAAATCAGGATATAATTTCAAAAACACAATAGACTACCAATATAAAAGAAATTTCTATAGTATTAAAGAACTAACATTGATGAAGGAAGAAATAGAAATTATGAAATATCAATAATTAGGCCGTACCTCTTCACCTTCCAAAGTAGTCTTTGGACTACTGGCTAACTAAACTTTTGGACTATGGTTAACTAAACTGTCAAGGAACAAAATACTTATTTTCTATAACAAAAGCGCAAATGGCAAAAGATAAATAAATGGGGCCTCACAAAATTTAAAAATTTTACTTATCAAAAGACTTCAGCAAAAAAGTGAAAAAACAAGCTACCAACTGGGAGAATATCTTTGGGAATCATATTTTGCACAGGAATTTAATAACCAAAATATATACAAACTTCAACCACTTAATGACAAAAAAGATAAATAAATCAGTCATAAAATGGGCAAAGAACTTGATGAACATTTCACCAACTGGACGTTTACATGGCCACCAAATACATGAAAACATGCTGAACATCATTAGCCATCAGAGAGATGCAAATCAAAAAGTCGCAGTGAGACAATGTGTCACTCCCAGTACAATGTCCAAAAGGAAAGAACATGCATTACATTTCTCAAACTGAAAGAACTGAAGAAAAAATTTGACCCTCAAGTTTCAACACCAAAGGATTCTAGGAACAAAATATTGAATAATACAGGCAGCATCAAAAGAAGGTAGAAGTAATACACAGTCACTGTACCAAAAAGAACTGGACAACTTTCAACCATTTCAGGAGGCAGCATACGATCAAGAACTAATGGAATTGGTGTCGAAAGCCCAAGCACACTGAAGACTTTGGTGAAAAACAAGGCTTCAGGAACTGATGAAACACCAGTTGAGATATTTCAGCAAATAAATGCAACACTGGAAGAGCTCGCTCATCTACGTCAAGATGAGTGTAAGACAGTGTCCTGGCCACCTGACTGGGAGAAACCCATATTTATACTCATTCCAAAGAAAGGTGACCCAACAAAACACAGAAATTACTGAACAATGTCATTCACATGACATGCAAGTCAAAATTTGTCAAAGATCATTTAAAAGTAATTGGAGCAGTACTCAGAAAAGAAACTGCTAGAAATTCAAATCAGGTTCAGTGGAGATGTGGAATAAGGTATCTCATTGCTGATGTCAGATGGATGTAGGTTGAAAATAGAATACCAAAAACATGTTTACCTGTATTTTACTGACTCTGCAAATACTCTCAAGTATGTGAATTTTAACAAATTATATATAATTTTGTGAATAAAGGGAATTCCAGAAGACTCTTGGGGGAATCTTTACATAGACCAAGATGTAATCCTTTCAACAGAACAACAGGATACCTCATGGTTTAAAACTGGGAAAAGTTCGTGTCAGGAGTGAGTCCTTTCACTATACCTATCAATATTTATGTTGAGCAAATAACCAGAGAAAATGGACTAGATGAAGGGTAACGTGTCATTAGGATGTGAAGAAGGCACATTAACAACCTACATTATGCAGATCATGCAAGCTTGCTTATTGAAGAGAATTTGAAACACTAATGAAGACCAAAGACATAAAGAAAACAAAAATCTTCACAACTTAGCTTCATGGTAAACAGAGAGAAGATTGAAGTTATCAACAATTTCATTTTACTTGGATTCAAAATCAATGTCTGTGGAAGCAGCAGTCGAAAAATTGAAGGAAGAATTTCAATGAACAAATTTGCGGCAACAGATCTTGTTAAAGTTTTAAAAAACAAAAACGTCACTTCGAGGACTAAGGTGTGTGTGACCCAAGCCATGGTGTTTTCAGTCACCTCATATGCATACAAAAGATTGACAATGGATAAGGAAGACTGAAGAATTGATGCATTCGAATTATGGTGTTGGTGAAAAACAGTGACTATACCATGGATTGCTAGAAAAACAAACAAATCTGTCTTGCGAGAAGTATAGCCAGAATGTTCTATAGAAACAAGGATAGGGAGATTTCACCGTCACGTACTTTTAACATGTTGTCAGAAGAGACCAGTCCCTAAAGACGGACGTCATAAATGGTAGAAAACCAGAAAAAGCAAACCCACTGCTGTTGAGTCGATTCTGACTCATAGCAATCCTACAGGAGAGTAGAACTGTCCCATATGGTTACCAAGGGGTGTTTGGTGGATTCACACCGCTAATCTTTCGGTTAGTAGCCATAGTCATTAGAAAGATGCAAATCAAAAAATCACAATGAGATACTGTGTCACTCTAAAAGTTAGAGATAGAACTATCACGTTATTGTTGTTAGGTCATGCTAGTGCAGTGGGTGGCCCCTTATTGAAGTATGAAAATGCTTATATTGAGACTTAGTTCCTTCAATTAATTTTAAAAATATAAACAGTAATTTCATAGAATAACTACAGTAATCTGCATAGAGGAACTCTACAAAGAATTACTGTGAAGACCAAGTTAATGTATTTAAAGGGCTCAGAAAACATAGCAGATGCTCACTATGTTTTGAGTGATGTAATTATTAGTCATCAGGAGATTGCAAATTTCTAGACAGAAATTCTAGAGAATTCCACTCCTGTTGTGTCTTCTTACGCATACCACACAACCTAGCAGAGAGAAGACATTCAGTAATTTGATGGAGCAAATACGGATGCTGTATTCCTTCCTTGATCCCCACTTCTCTACTGGTTCTCACTTACTTGCATGAGTGGGGGTGAATGACAGGCCATAGATTGACATTAACCACTGGTAGAGGTTTTAAGGTTTGGTATTGTCGACTCGGCTATTGACTCTTAAAGCCAATTCCATATGTGACCTGCTTTATGCTTGCGAGACAAGTAATTATTTTCAAGTAACCAACCAACAGAGTTTATAGTTATTTAAGGTTTTTGGAATAAGTTTAATTACATAACTGCCAACTACATTAGTATTGATTTCTCAAAACAACAACAACAAAACACATTCAAACTGAAAATGACTATTATTCCTTTGATTCCTGACCCACAGTGAGAATTTCAGAGAAGTGAGAGTTTCAAGGCTATTTTAAAATCCTTGTATATAAAGCCCTCCTTAGTACATAAGTCCTCAAGGAAGAGAAATGGGCCTTGTCTGACGTCTCCCACATACTGAACTCCATAAATATTATAATATTATATAATCAGAACACAATCTAGAGACTTGAACTTAGCAGAGCTGAGAACAGCTTTTGTTTATGGTGAGTTTTCTCATGTGTTACATATAAAGTATCAGTTAAAGTGTAATCGGAATAGCTGTTTTTGAGTTTGGGGCAGTATATCAGAAGAAGTTATGGAAAGCAGGGTCTTTTCAATGATAGGTATGATTTTGCGGAGGTCACACTGTGGTCTGGACAGAGCATTGCAGGTTGATTCCAAGCCATATATGCATGTGAATCTAGTGAACTGAATTATATTCCAGGGTCCAGAAATAGTTTCTTCACTTCCAAGGCAAGTCTGGCTTTCAGAACTTTGCCTGGAACACAAGCTCCAGCTGCTATGATGCTCTGCTGGGATCTAGAACAGCTGAGAGGCTGATATATGACAGCTGACAAGTCCACGAGCTTAGTTGTTCTAAGTGCCACATACCTCACTGCTGAATATCACTGTGGTCACCTTCTAAGCACTCCTCTTGAGAAGCTGTGCACCGATGCCAGTGCCTAGTTCACCCTTCAAAGCAAATTTGGAACTCTTTCTGAAACGGCTGTTGCACACAGTGGCACAGTGGCAAGTCTACGAACTTAATTGTGTAGTTGTCTGTGAGGAAGTTTTTAGCCAATAAACAAGTAGCTGTGTTGAAAGACTCTCCCTGCTCACCTGATCTGGCCCTCAATGGCTTTTTTATTTACCCGAAGACAAAGGAAATATTGAAAGGAAGACATTTTGATGCCATTCAGGACATCAAGGGTAATAGAATGACAGCTCTGATGGTCACTCCAGAAAAAGGGTTCAAAAATTGCTTTGAAAGGTGGACCAGATGCTAGTATTGGTGTACAGCTTCCCAAAGTACTTCGAATGTGACCATAGTAATATTCAGCAATGAGGTATGTAGCACTTTTCATACAATGAATTTGCAGACTTAATTGGCAGTCCTCATATTTTACCATTGCCATTGTCTACTGCTTTGCAGATTTTGATTTGGCAAAGCACACAACCCAGTGGGCAGGGTAGAACTGGGCCATTGGATTTCCAAGGAGTGTCTGATGGATTTGAACTGCTGACCTTTGGTTAACAGCCAAGCTCTGAACCTCCAAGCCACCAGAGTTCCAACCCAATGGGATCTGATCCCTTGTCCCACCTGAGATTAACTTCTTAAAAAATATTTTATTTATTTTTGGTGCAGTACATACAACCAAACACGTTCATTCACGATTTCTGCATGAAAAGTTGAATGACATCAGTACCTATTTGACACTGTGTATCGTTCTCGCTATTCTACCCATATTGTTCATCACCATTAATTGTAATTCTCATCTGTATTTTAGGTAAATTGTTGTCAATTTAACCTCATATAGATAATTATTCTTAAGATCACAATGCTCAAGGTGAAAGTTTTCTGTTATTAACTGGGCTAAATTATTGTTTAGTTTAATGATGGCTTCATGGGATAGTTTTGGTTCAAGGTTTAAGGACAATCATTAGATTCAGAGGGTCCCTAGTCTCAGTTGATCCACTAAGTTAATTTCCATGTGACTTTAAAGTTCTAGTCCATGTTAATCCTCCTTTTGATCAAGATCCATCAGTTGGGTCCTTGACACCTATATTAACTTCTATTGTCACAAGTTTTCATAGAAACAGTTCCTCATCTTCAGAGCTCAAATCTAAATTGTAATTTTATTTGCATCAAGACAGTATCTGCATCTTTTAGAACTGATGATAGGAAAGAACTGAAGGTCGTTAGACAAGGCAAAAACTAGTCAGAAAGTGTAAATAAATGGAGCAAACAAAACAGTGAGGCAAGCAAGCACAGGAGACAAACACGGAGCAGGACCCAGAGCAACAGGTTTTTGAACAGAGGCACTGAGTGGGAGTCATAGTCACTTTGGTGTCCTAGTAAAAAGCTAAAAAAGAGAACGTGACCCAGGCTAAAGGTATAGTCAGTGATTAACTCAAGTTGTGGCAGCTTCCAAAAACATGCAATTGACCTTGTAACTAGGATTGCAAATGGCACCCAGCCAAAATCCACCAGTTCTCTCCAGGGCAAAGAGTGACAGCTTTGCTGTCCTGTGGTGGAAACAGGTTGGAACACATATTAAATTGTGCCAAGCAGGGTCTGCCACTAAGCTGAACACCTGTAATTCACCCATCTGTGCCCCTCGAGTCTTCACCCCAGAGTAAATAGCTTCTGCACTGTAACAGCTGTCTGGGGGACTCTGACGGGCTGCTTCACTGCAGGAAAGACTCTGGGAGATGGCAAAAGCTATGGATTGTGTTTCCAAGGTCAGAACTCAAAGAAGGAAGTGCTTTGGATTATTTCATGTGTGGAGATGGTAAAAGCGACAATCAGGGGGATTCATGATTTTCAGATTAATGAAATGACTACCAGACAGATATTCATTTCATAATCTGATTTTAAAATAAAACCTATCATAGCTGATCATGAAGAAGAGGGTGCCAAGGACTCATCTAGTGTCCTCATCTAGTGTACAGCAAAGAATAGTGGTAAATCAGCTATAAACATTACAAATAATAGTTGCATGCAGCATCTCAGTTAAGATACCAGAGCATCAGGGGTGCTTTAAACATAGTTTCATGAAAGCACCACTGTGTTCATAGCAGTGGTATAAGAATAGATGTGTAAGTCTGGGTAATAATAATTTCAAGATTGTCTTAAAGAATGGAAAGAAAAATATATATACTAGTCACCTACTATGAGTGTGTCTCATCTCAGATGGAAACTACTTATCAGAGCAGATACTACCTAACCTTATCAGCAATTGATGCAGGAAATTTTGAGTATATAAAACAGTTTTATTCCACATAAATGATATTTTAAAGTAAACAGAGTCTTGAAGGCTGAATATCTGAAGCTTCATCATGACACTGAGCACCTTTTTTTTTTTCTTAAAAGCTTGCACATTTTTTATCTCTAGATTTCTTTTTTAGGTATTTTGAGTACTCAAACTTATTTTTTTTCCAAATAAAGTTTTATCAGGTATTACTAAAATAGGAATTATCATAGAAATGAGTCAAAAATGGCCTCTGTACACAGTCCTAAAGCTGTTTACTTTATCATATCAAGCTGAAACCCCTTTGCTCTAAAGGTCTGCTGGTACCAAACACAAACTTGTACATATTCAATTGTTTCAGAAATAACCTAAATGAACAGAGTTTTAGCCACTTATCACCTGCCCGGTGGGTAGTGGTTAAGTGCTACATCTGCTAGCCAAAAATGGTCACCAGTTTGAATGTGACAGGCACTTGATGGTAACTCTATGGAGCAAACTCTGTCTTCTAGGGTCGCTGTGAGTCACAACTGACTCAATGACCGAGACTTTCTAGTGGCTAGAGCCTACCTACTTTGTGTATCCGATAAAACTGACCTGACATCTGCTATCCATGCTGTTGTTGACAGGTGCCAGTGAGTCAGTTCCAACTCATGGCGACCCTATGCACAACTGAACAAAACTCTGCCTGGTCTGGTGCCATGTCAACAATCATTTTTACCCTTAAGCCCACTGTTGCAGCCACTGTGTCAATCCGTCTCGCTGAGGGCTGTCCTGCTTTTTGCTGACCCTGCGCTATACCAAGCATGATAGCCTTCTCCAGGGACTGATCCTTCCTGACAACGTATTCAAAGTATGTAAGATGCAGTCTCACCATCTTCACTTCCAAGCAGCACTCTGGCGGTACGTCTTCCAGAAAAGATCTGTTTGTTCTTTCGGCAGTCTATGCTACAGTCGATACTCTTCTCCAACACCACAATTCAAAGGCTTCACTTCTTCTGTCTTCCTTATTCATTGTCCAGTTTTTACATGCATGTGATGCAGTTGAAAATAACATGGCTTGGGTCAGGAGCACCTTAGTCTTCAAGGTGGCATCTTTACTTTTCAATACTCAAAAGAGATCTTTTGCAGCAGATTTTTCCAATGCAGTGCATCCATGGATGTTGACCTGGTAGCCACAGATAAGGTAAAATCTAGTAGTTATAAAGGCCCTGGGATGTCACCGTCCTTTGGAGATCTCTGACCTAGAGGCTTCCTCCCTTGCAGCAGAAAGGCATTGGCAAAGGAGCACTTGAGCCCACTTCCTTTTTCTCTTTCTGTTTTTTTCTTTTTTTTTTTTTAATGCACTGTTTACCTTCTGGTGGAAACCCTGGTGGTGTAGTGGGTTAAGTGCTACGTCGGCTAATGAAAAGGTCAGCTGTTCAAATCCGCCAGCTTCTCCTTGGAAACTCTATGAAGCAGTTCTACCCTAACTTCTAGGGTCTCTATGAGTGGCACCCGACTCAACGACAATGGGTTTGGTCACATTCTGGTGGAGACCTCATAGTGGAGTGGTTACAGACTTGCTGATAACCAAAAGATCAGCAGTTAGAACATAACAGGTAAGCCTTGGAAATGCCGTGGGGCTGTTCTGTTCTGTTCTGTAAGGTCCCTTATGCACTGGAATCAACTATATGAGGGCAGTGGATTTTTACCTTCCTTGTGTCCCTACACTGTATGACTGTGGAAGACCTGCTGCGGGGGATGACCCCTGAATGTCAAGTATCAGGCGGCATAAATAGTTACAAGGCAATGCTATCTGTGGTTAACTTTGCTTGTGATCAGCTCTGAATTCCTCCACACTGAGTAGAGGAATCTTGATTCATTCATTCACTAGGCATGTATTGATTAATTATCATAACAAACAGAATGCAATGACAGAATGAAAGTTTGTACTTTCAGGTGAGTACTCAACAACTGGGGAATCTTACTGGAACTTTTGTGTTAATGCACACAACATGTAAACTAGAAGCAACAGGCATAGCACAGTCAAAAGTAAAGCCTAATAAAATTAGCTTTCAACTGAGATACTTCTGTAAGGAGAAGTTTGTCAAGTTCAACTCATGGTCATTACCACAAACACGTAATGAAAAACTGTCAGTTCCTGACCTATGCTAAGCAATACGGATGCTGAAACTTTCTCATGGGGCCCCATTTTCAATGAAATCAGCCCAACGGGTCAAAGAATTTGCGATTCTGACCCCACAAGCTGTCTAAATTTTCTCCAACTGATGAGTAAGTCAATCAGCACTACATTTGAATGCCTATAAAGTACTAGATACTTTGCTAGACACTGATCATAACAAATTTAAGCAGTATGCATCTATCCATTCTTTCATACATTCATATTTCCATCCATTGATAAGACTCAGAACATTTAATGAATGCTTATTTTGTGTCAGTGTTTATACCAGGCTGTGGAAAGCAGACAAAATCTACAACTCCATGGAGCTTCCATTATGCAATGATAAATGGGAAAGCTATCTGAACATAATTACATACACACAAATTGACCAGTTCTGATATTTAGGGGAGACTTCTATTTCTAGACACACAACTACCTAGGATTCCTGAGAGGCCTTTCTGCTCTACTATGAACAGTCCCTAGACTGCACTGACTGTTGGAAAAAATACTGACCTCATCACAAAATATTGGCAAGTCTCCAGGGACACTCCAGCTCTCTACTCCCACATATATACACAACAAAATCAGAAAGTAAAACGAGGGGAAAAAAAAAAGAAGCATACAACCAAACAGGAGCCAGAACTGGAGTAGTTTAGAGTTGGATTGGGGGAAACTTAGAGATGAGGAATGAACTGGGACTAGCAGAATCAGAATGATGGAAGTTGATACCGCAGCGCCTGAAAGCTAGAACTAGAACCGTGGGGAGCCGGGTGGAAAGAGAGTAGCAGTGAGCCTATGTGAACGTCCAACCACAAGAGTGCAGTTGCTTTAAACCTATGCCTGAAACTCCTGCTTTGAGCAAAATTGCTCATCTGGATTGGGGTTGTCCTTAAACTCCTGAAAGACGGAGAACAAACTCTGCAGGAAAGCCTCACCTGGTTAGGGACAAAGAACTGACCAATGAGGTGAGCAAATAATATGATGCTGGAAAATCTAACATGCATGAGGACTGCCAGTTAAGTTCATAAACTCATCCTAGAAAAGCACTACATACCTCACTGCTGAATACCAGTACAATCACTTTCAAAGTATTTCCTTGGGAAGCTATGCAGCGATGCCAGCGTCTAGTCCACCCTTCAAAGCAATTTTGTAACTCTTTTACTGGAATGGCCATCAGAGCTGTCGTCGTATACCCTTAATGTCCTGTATGTCATCAAAATGTCTTCAGTGTTTCCTTTACCTTTCAGTAAACAGAAAAGTCACTGGGGACCAGATCAGGTGAGTAGGGAGAGTGTTCCAATACAGTTATTTGTTTACTGGCTAAAAACTCCCTCACAGACAACTATATAGTTAAGTCTGTGAACTCGCCGTGTAGCACTGTGAACAATGGTCATTCCAGAAAGAGTTCCAAAATTACTTTGAAGGGTGGACTAGGTGCTGGCATCAGTGCACAGATTCCCAAGGGGAATACTTCCAAGGTGACCATAGTGATATTCAGCAATGAGGTATGTAACACTCAAAACAATTAAGTTCTCTGACTTAATTGTCAGACCCCACATATTAGAAAGCAAAGCACTGTAAGAATCAATCCAGAAAACAGACTCCAAGGGGCTAAATATGTTGGGATTAAAGAAAGCAGAATAAAGTCTGCACAGCTAGCAGCCTCTGTGATCCATGGCCTGAGTTACCCTAACATCAGAAGAGCTAGATGGTGGTGCCTTGCTACCACAGCTAACCAAATGGATCAATGTCGCAATACACAGACACTGATACAACAGCAGAAAAACGCAGAGGAGAACACAGATTCTTTACAAGTGCAGACGTACGGGACCTGGTGAGACCAGAGGACTCCCTGAGGTGATTGCCCTGAGATATTCTTTAAACCTTGAAATGAAACTATCCCCTTAGGTCACCTTTTAGTAAAATAACAGATTGGCATACAAAACAAAGTGTATTAACCCTGAATAGTGTGCCTATTAAACATTTTATCTACATGCAACCAAAAGGTCAATAATCACTCTAAAATAAAAATGAAACGTTAAGGAGGCTGGGAAACCAGAGTACTGGCAATGGCACAATCAGAAAGCAATTAAAAAGAATACTGACACACTGTGAAAAGTGTCACTGATGTCACTGAACAATTTGTGTAGAAATTGTCAAATCAGAACCTAATGTACTGTTAAACTTTCGCTGAAAACACAATATTATTAAAAAAAAAACAACAGAATGTAGGAAATTATGAAATTTTTAAAGAAGCCACTGTAAGGACAATCATAAAAATACTAATGTGATCTATTAGAAATAAATGATTTTGGAAGGAAAAAAAAGAAGCACACACACACAGACAAAGACATTCATACAGAATAAAATAGATGTTTAAAATTAAACCTTGGTGAGAAATGTGACAAAAGAGAAAGGTAAAAAAATTAGTGAACTGGAAGATGTATTGAAAATATATCTAAAAAAATCATCCATAATGCTAGCAGAAACAAAGATACTGAAGACTTGGAAGAGCCATTAAGAGACATAACACACTTAAAAAGAAGGGAAGGGAGATGCTTGTAAAATTGTATCAGTCCATTTCAGACCAATCTTACAAACAAGACCAACTAGTTAGTACCCTAGAAAAACTTTTACTTAAGGATGAGGATTTGAAATAGACCAGCTTTAGAAAGACTAAAGGCCTGTTGTAAACTAAAGTGATTTTTCCCTAGTCTAACTCCCCTCCAGGAAAACAAGAAACAAAACAATAAACAGATTTATTCTGTAAGAATATTATATGACCTATGGTCTTAATTATTATAATTTTTCAAACTCAGCATTCAGTATTCAATAAAATATAATTATCAAGTATACAAGCAGATAAGGGCACTATTGTTTTAAAAGAAAAATTAAAAGTGATATGGGGTTTAGAAAGAATGGGTAGATGACAGTATACTGTTAGAAGTTTTTAAAGTTATACATAAAGTGGTACAATAATATTTGAAAGTACACTGTGGTAAGATTTTAAAAAATTCATGTTAATAAACTGTAGAATAGCTATTAAAATCAAACAAAAAAGTATAGCTAATGTAGTAATTAATGAGATAAAATGCAACACTTAAAATATCCAAATAAGGAAAAAACTCGTCTATGTCAAGAAATTTGAAAGACAGCTACCTGGTCAACTGACTGGAAGAACTACATTGTTAATACTGTTCCCGAGAAAGATGATCACTTCTAGTGTTGCAACTATCTGTTGAAACAGCTTGGTCAATATTCATCAATTCCTGGAGCATTGCTTTTTGTCAACGCCTTCAACGCCGCTTCTACTTGTTCCTTTAGCACCCTTGATTCCTGATTGTATGCTACCTCATGAAATAGACGAATGTTGACCAATTTTTTTGGTATGACAACTCTTTGTATTCCCTCTACATCTTTTTGATGCATCCTGAATCATTTAGTATTTTCCCTGTACAGTCTTTCACTACAGCAACTTGGAGCTTGTAATTTTTCTTCAGTCCTTTCAGCTCAAGAAATGCAGAGCGTGTTTTTCCCGTTTGGTTTTCTATCTTCAGCTCTCAGCACATGTCAAAGTAATGCTTTACTTTGTCTTCTCGAACCACACTTTGAAATCTTCTGTTCAGTCTTTCACTTCATCACTCCTTTCTTTCACTTTCGACATTCAACATTCAAGAGCAAGTTTCAGAGTCTCTTTTGACATCCAATTCTGCCTTTTCTTTCTTTCCTGTCTTTAGAGTGACTTTGTGCTTTCTTCATGGATGATGCCTTTGATATCATTCCAAAACTCTTCCCTGGTCTTCTGTCAGTGGTATTCAACACATCAAATATGTGCTTGAGGTGGTCTCTAAACTCAAGTGGGATACACTCCAGATTGTACTTTGGCTGTCATGGACTTTTTCTAATTTTCTTCAGTTCCAATTTGAACTTGCATATGAGCAACTGATGGTCTGTGCTGCAGTCAGCATCTGGTTTTGTTCTGGCTGCTAATATTGAGCTTTTCCGTTGTATTTTTCTACAGATTTAGTTGACTTGATTCTTGTGTCATTCCATCTGGTGAGGTCCATGTAATAGTTGCCATTTATGTTGGTAAAACAAGACATTTGCAATAAAGAGATCCGTGGTCTTGCAAAATTCTATCAGACAGTCTCTGGCATCGTTTCTATCACCAAGGCCGTATTTTCCAACTGCCAATCCTTCATTTCTAACTTTTACATTCCAATCACCAGTAATTAGCAGTGCATCCTGATTCCATGTTCAGTCAATTTCACACTGCAGAAGCTGGTAAAAATCTTCAATTTCTTCATCTTTGTCCTTAGTGGTTACAGCCTAGATTAGAATAATAGTCACATTAACTGGCCTTCCTTGTGCACATATGGATATTATCCTGTCACTGACAGCATTGTACTTCATGACAGATCTTGAAATGTTCTTTTTGACAATAACTGCAGCTGCATTCCTCTTCCAGTTTTCCTTCCTGGCATGGTAGACCATATGATCGCCCAATTTAACATGGCCAATATCAGTCCATTTCAGTTCACTAATGCTTAAGATATCTATGTTTACGTGTTCCATTTCATTTTTGATTATTCCTAATTTCCCTAGATTCATACTTCCTGTGTTCCATAGTCCAATTATTAATGGATGTTTGCAGCTGTTGCTTCTCATTTTGAGTCGTTCCACATCAGCGAATGGAGGTCCTGTAAGCTTTACTCCAACCATGTCATTAAGGTTGACTCTACTTTGAGGAGGCAGCTCTTCCACAGTCATCTTTTTAGTGTCTTCTAACCTAGGACACCATTTTCTGTTACTATATCTGACAGGGCTCCAGGAGTTGATGGAATAGCAATTGAGATATTTCAACAAACAGATGCAGTGCTGGAAGTGCTCAATCATCTACAGCAAGAAGTTTGGAGGACAGCTACTTGGCCAACAGACTGGAAGAGATCCATATTTATGCCCCATCCAAAGAAAGGTGATCCAACCGAACCCAGAAATTACCGAACAATATTGCTGATATCACACTCAAGTACAATTTTGCTCCAGATCATTCAAAAATGACTGCAACAGTGTATTGACAAGGAACTACCAGAAATTCAAGCTGGATTCAGGAGAGGAAATGGAACCAGGGACGTCCTTGCTGATGTCAGACAGATCTTGGCTGAAAGCAGAGAATACCAGAAAGATGTTTATCTATGTTTCACTGACTATACAAAGGCATTCGACTGTGTGTATCATAACAAATTATGCCTAACATTGCATAAAATGAGGATTCTAAAACACTGAATTGTGCTGTTAAGGAATCAGGACATGGATCAAGAGGACGTTGTGCAAACAGAACAAGGGGACACTGCATGGTTTAAAGTCAGGAAAGGTGGGCATCAGGGTTGTATCCTTTCACCTTACATTTTCAATCTGTGTGTTGTGCAAATAATCTGAGAAGCTAGATTCTATGAAAAAGAAAGAGGCATCAGGATTGGAGGACAACTCATTACCAACCTGAATTACACAGATGAAACCACCTTACTTGCTGAAAGTAAAGAGTATTTGAGACATTTACTGATGAAGATCAAGGACTTCAGCCTTCAGTGTGGATTGCACCTCAATATCAAGAAAACAAAAGTCCTCACAACTGGACCAGTAAGCAACATCATCAGAAATGGAGAAAGGATTGAGGTTGCTAAGGATTTCATTCTACTGGGGTTCATAAACAAACCCCATGGGAGCAGCACTCAAGAAATCCAAAGATGCCTTACATTGGGAAAATCTGCTACAAAAGGACCTCTTTGAATTATTGAAAAGTAAGGATATCACATTAAAGACTAAAGTGTGCCTGAACCAAGTCACGGTATTTTCAATTGCTTTATATGTATATAAAAGCTGTACAATGAACAAAAGACAGAAGAAGAATTGATGCCTTTGAATTGTGGTGTTGGAGAATTTTGAATGCACTATGGATTGCCAAAGACAGCTGTTCTGGAAGAAGTACAATCAGAGTGCTTCTAGGAAGCAAAGATGGCAAGACTATGTCTTACATACTTTGGACATGTTTTCAGGAAGGATCAGTCTTTGAAGAAAGACATCATACTTGGTAGAGTGCAGGGTCACCGAAAAAGAGGAAGACCCTCTACAAGATGGAGTGACACAGCGACCGCAACAATTAGCTTAAAGCATAGAAATGACTGTGGATATGGTGCAAGACTGGGCAGAGTCTCATTCTGTTGTGCACAGGGTTGCTGTAAGTTGGAACCGACTTGATGGCACCTAACAACAAATCTGAAAACATTCTGCTGCTCTTTATAAAGTTTTCACCAGCTACTTCCTTTCAGAAGTAAACTGCTGGGTCCTTCTTCCTAGTCTGTCTCAGTCTGGAAGCTCAGCTGAAACCTGTCCACCATGGATGACCCTGCTGGTGCCTGAATGCTGGCATAACTTCCAGCATCACAGCAACACCCAGTTCCCCACAGAACGACAAACTGACAGACAAAGGGGGGAAGCCAGATATCTAAATCCAGAGCCCTGGCTCAAGAAGATTTTCTTTCTCTGTTGGCTTTGGAGAAATGTCCTTGTTACTTCTCTTTCTGCTTCCTAGTTTTATGAAGGTCTCCGTGTGTCTTGGCATCTATCTTACCCCATCTCTGCTTACTTGCTTGCTTGTTTAATCTCATTTATATCTCAAAAGAGAATGACTCAAGACACATCCTGCACTAATCTTACATTAATCCTGCCTCATAAACATAACAAAGACAACCACAACTGGGATTATAACCACAGGCATAGATATTAGGATTTATAATCTATAGTCTTGAGGGACACAGTTTAATTTGTAACAATAATACATAGGTAAAATTTAACTGAATTTATGGAAAATCTGTTTGCTGAAAATGACTAAATAAATGAAGAAACACTAATGTTTTCATGGATTTGAAGGGCTAATATTGGTTTTATTTTATTTTGTTTTAAGCGAGATATTACAATTCAAGTCAGTTTGTCATACAAAAACTTACACATATATTGCTGTGTGACCTTAATTGCTCTCCCTACAATGTGACAGCACACTCCTCGTGACTACCAGCTTCTGTCCCTTTCCTATCTCAGCTCCAGATAGGAGCTGACTATTCAGTCTCATGTATGTACTTGAGCCAAGAAGCACACTCTTAGCTAGTATCAGTTTATTTCTTATAGTCCAGTCTAACTTTTGCCTGAAGAATTGGCTTTGAGAATGGTTTCATTGTGGGCTAATAGAGAGTCCAGGGGACATGTTTTCCAGGGACCCTCTACTCTGTCAGACCATCAGTTCCAGTCTTTTTCCTTGTGTGTACCCCCACTTTTCTCCTACTCGTTCGGGAGATATTTGTTGTTTTCTGTGTCAAGTGGGTCGTTGATGGTAGCCAGGCACCATCTAGTTCTTCTGGTCTCATGCTGAAATAGTTTCTGGTTTATGTGGCCCATAAAAAGCCACCAACTGCTGCTGAGTCAGGTGCAACTCATGGCAACCCTATGGGTCAGTGTAGTACAGCCCCATAGAGTTTCTAAGGAGCACCTAGATGCAACCCATAGAAGGTCCAATATTGTTAAGATGTCTTTTTGTTTTCTAGCAAATGTGTTTGATGGCACTTGGCTTTAAGCAAATCTGTAGATTCACCAAAATCTCATTGAAGATCTCACCTTATCTTTTTTAGTGGAGGTTTGCCATCTTATTTTAAAATTTATGAGAGCATGTAAGACACGGGGAATCTCAGGACCTGCCCAAGACCTACCGAATCAGAATCCAAGTGAATCACATACGTATTAAAATTTGAGAATCTCACAACTTTTGACCACATAGAAATTGAACTTCCTGCTTCTGGTGAACAGAAAAGTATGACAGCTTACCCTTGACATGTCTGGGCTGATCCAGAAAGACATTTTGCTTCATCAAAAGAGCATAGGATACAGCACAACTTTGGTCTAGTTTGTATGTAGGGCCCATAATTTGCTAGCCATCTAGAAAACTTTAGACAGCTCATTTCCCACATCTCAGCCTCAGTTTCCTATCTATAAACAGCATCTACATCCTCTACATAAACTTGTTTTGAAGACTAAGTGAGCTAGCATTCATGAAACACCCAGGACAGTAACTGACATGGTGTTGGTTCTCAATATATACAATTATTTCTAGTGTATTCAATAAACAATGATCTTACTTTGCATTAAGTAAGTAACAAAAGTGAATGCCTCAAAGCCAATCCAAACCTCTGACATTTCCCCATATTAAAGAGCAGGATTGCTTGCATCTTTTTCTACATGTGCTTTTTTTTTCTTGGCCTACGGTCTCAGTCAATGAAGGCGGTCAGGCAGAGCCAGGAAGAGCTGCTTACTTTGGAGTCTGGGCCTCACGCCTATCCACATCCCCAGCAGCCTGTTTAATAACAGCAGCAGTAACGGGGTTCATTATGCATGCAGCTTTGCAATCATTGCTGAAGAGAAAATTAGTTTGATGCCCTGAGCGACAGTTGAACTCTAGGAAGTGACTAAATAAAATAAAGACAGGAAAATATATACATATACAAACATATAATAAAGAATGCAATGAGAAAAAGTTATTGAAAGGCAGGTTACAAAAGTTTTTTTTTTCATGGTACTTCCTGACTTCAGAAAGGGAACATGAATTACTAAATCTGTTTAACCCAAAACAAACAGATCTGTCCTGGAAGAAGTACAACCAGAGTGCTCCTTGAAAGCAAAGATGGTAAAACTGCGTCTCACGTACTTTGGACATGTTGTCAGAAAAGATCAGTCCCTGGAGAAGGACATCATGCTTGGTTGAGTGAAAAAGAAGAAGACCTTCGACAAGATGGATCGTCACAGTGGCCGCAACAATGGGCTTAAGTATAAAAACGATTGTGGACCTTGTGCAAAACTGGGCCGTGTTTCATTCTGCTGTTCATGGGGTCGCTATGAGTCGGTACCAACTCGATGGCACCTAACAAGAACAACAACACTTAACTAAGGGTCCCTGGGTCCCTAGCATTGTATGCAGCATGCTGAGACTTTTGGAGGCCGAAGCATGTGCGTGCGTGCCAACATACATTTTTAAGGTTTTTCTTTCTAGATAATTTTACATTCACTAAAAAGTGGCTGTCTTGATTTTTGAGCACGACTGTAACAGAAATATCACGTGTGAATGGCTTTAACAAAGAGAATTTTTTTCGCTCACAATCTAGGAAGCTAGAAGCCCAAATTCAGGGTGATAGCTTCAGTGGAAGGCTTTCTCTCTCTGTAGGCTCTGGAGGAAAGTCCTTGTCACCAAACTTCCCCTTGTCAAGGAGCTACTCAGCACAGGAACATGGGGTCAAAAGGACAAGATATGCTCCTGATGCTTCTTTTTTTGTGGCATGCAGTTTCTGTGTCTCTCATCTTGCTTCTCTTTTATATCTCAAAAGAAGTTTGTTCAAGACACAATTCAGTCTTATAGATTGAGTTCTGCCTCATTAACATAACTGTTAATAATCCCATCTTATAACCATTTAAAACACATAGAAAAATTACATCAGATGACAAAATGGTGGACCATTACAAAATAGTAATCATGGCCCAACCAAGTTGACATATATTTTACGGTGCATAATTCAATCTGTGACAGTAGCAGACATAGTAGAGTATTCAAAGCAATAAAAAAGAATAGGAAAAATTTAAAAACAGACAAAGAATATTTGTCAGACATTTTTTTCAGATAAAGTATTAGCATTCTTGGTAAATAAAGAGATTTCCCCAATTAACTATGAAATTATTAATGACTCAACAGAAAATGGGAGAATTCACCAGTAGACAATCACTGAAGAAGTAACTCCAATAACTAATAAATGTAAATGACTTTAATACTTCTAATAGCTAAACAGGGGCCCTAATGGTGAAATGGTCAAATGTTCAACTGCTCATCAAAAGGTCAGCAGTTCAAGTAGCTTTACCTATCTTCCTCTAGTGTTAGCATTTTATGTAACTATGACATATTTATCAAAAATGAAGAACCTAACATTTGTATATACATTAAGTAAATCACAGGCTTTCTTTGGATTTCCCTGATATTTCCACCAAAATCCTTTTTCTACTCTGGGATCTATTCCAGGTTCTCACATTGCATTTAGTTGTTACGTCTCCTTGTTTTTGTTCCCTTTGAGTCCAGTCTGACTCATACTGATCCTTCTGGACAGAGTAGAACTGTTCCACGGGGTTTCCAATGAGCAGCTGGTGGATTTGAATGACTGAACCAATACAGTAGCAATGTGGGTAGACTGAAGGCTAGAGTAACAGTGAATGTTGTTAAGGGAATGGAATGAACTTCACATGGTGCCTGATGATAAATGCAGAGTAAATCTGAGAGACAAGTGGATTGTCATCCAGGTTTCTATATTGAGTATGTAGATAGATTGTAGTTCCATTCACCAAAGAAGAAAATATGCAGATAATTTTTGGAAAATAAAGTAAAAAGTGCATTTCTAATGGGAATTACGGACTGAGAGTCAACAGATTCTAAGATATAGGAGGCAATGGCACATTTGTGGAGAGAAATTAAAAAAATATAAAAGAAGAGTAAGCAGAAGAGGTAATCTAAAACAATGTGCAAAATATTAGTTGGGAGTTGAGTGGAGAGAGGTGATAATGGGACTTATGTACTGGGGGAGCCAAGACAACGGTGGCATCCTAAAGTATTTACATCATATGGTTGTTGTGTGGTCAAAGAGAATACACACTTAACAGTTTTAATAGTTCAACATACAGCTAGTGTACAATTAACATTAGGTATTATAATGTCTAAAATAGCTATGTTAGTTATTAAAATGATCCAGAAATCTGCTGGAGGTGGGAGATGATTAATGAAAATTTCTTAAGGATCAGGGTGTGTATTGAGAAACGTTATGTACATGCTAACTCTTTCTGAGGAAGATATTATCATCTGGGCTTTTGTAAATCAGGTTCAGGGAGACTAAGTTGTTACCCAAAGCCACTAGGACAGCCGTGTGGCATCCATTTAAACCCAGATCTCTTTGTCTCCAGCACCATTGTTGCTGTTACCACGGTACCTCTAAGCAGGATGCCTGCATCCTGCAAAATTCATCCTTACACATCTGGCAGAGATACTAACACCATCTACATCGGTGTCTGCCACCCATCCTCGCTGCAAGGGAAGTTAACTTTGCACCATTGACAAGACTTCTTTTATCTTTAGGTTAAAATGGATATGTGATCATTACCCTGTTTGGAGGAATCTGATCACCACCCTGAAGACAGTTTTGTTATCTTGCATTGCATACGTGATCATTACCACCGAGGGCAGAGATGCAATCACTGACCTACAGAATACCTATCATTATGGCTTGGCAAGGTGGTAAAGTGATAATGAACTTGCACAAAGAGAGGGGATCATTGCACTACAGATAGAGCTGTTATTGTATTTCCCAGAGAAATGCAACCTTTAGTGTGCAAAAGACAATGTGTTAATTACATTTATGGTAGAGATATACTTGTTATATTGCCATGATGATGATATCAGTTGCATTTCAGGTGGAAATTGAGATTATTGCATTGCTGATAAACCTGTTATAATTACATTGCAGGAAGAGATGCACTCATTTCCCTGCATATGGTGCATATGGAAATGGGATCATTACAGAGCAAGTCGAGATGCAATCACTATGCTCAAAAAGGACCATTTTCATGGCATGGCACAGCAGATGAAGATAAGGCCCTCTCATTGCCAGAAGATCTATTATAACTCAGGTTGTAAAAGATGTAATCATAATTTGGAGTCCTGTAACTATTTTAAGTGTGTTATGTGTTCCAAGTATGACCAAAATATTGCTACTGTGGCAGAAGTGACATGATGTAAGTCTCACGCCTAGAATTTAATTGGACTTGTCATTTTCGCTTGTATACTTGTGGTTGCCCTGACAGGCTTCTGACAGAAATCTGGGCTACAGTCTGTGAGTATGGGCGCTCATGTAGGTAGGGAAGCCCTGAAGCATGAAAGATAAACAAGAAAAGGAGAAGTCTAGCTAACCTCCATCCACTGCAGCTACTGCAGCAAATAATGCCAGACTTGAGTGTCACCATCTCGGATCCTCCAAGCCACCCAATACAACAAACAGAAGAGACAGCCACCAGCTGAACCATGACCGAGTTCCAGACTCATGAACAACTAAATGGTGGTTGTTATTTTAAACCAGTAATTTTGGGGGTGATTTGTTACATGTAATGAATAACTGAAATAACTGTGAACACACTAATGATATATAATCAGTCCGTGGTGTTATAATAGCCTTTCTATTTGCAATGCAAAGGAATCTAACGGTACTAGCGACAACTGCCCTGAAATGATCCAAAACCTCATGAAATTGATTTGGTATCTAGCTATCCAAAGTGCCTGAGCACATGTCCATTTGATGCATAATGACTGCATCTCCCCCAGCTATATAACATTCAAGGATCTTTTTTGCAGCTGAGTGCTCACATTTATGTGGTGAGAAAGTTGGAGTGGCTTGCCTTGCGGTTGGTGAAACCTAGGTTCACATCTCATTTCTG
The DNA here is from genome assembly GCA_028571685.1 of Heterohyrax brucei. Classification (NCBI taxonomy): domain Eukaryota; kingdom Metazoa; phylum Chordata; class Mammalia; order Hyracoidea; family Procaviidae; genus Heterohyrax; species Heterohyrax brucei. Next base: position 68,012,689 of record CM053156.1, read on the forward strand.
TCCCATATTAGCTGAATGACATTTGCTGAATCGCTTAGACTCTTTGATTCTCTTATGAAAATTGAATAAAGAATTCCAAATTACCCAGTGTTATTGAGAGGATTAAACAGATAATTTGTATACATAGCTCCTATGGTATATGCCATCATTTAAGCTCTAACATTGTGCTTCTGATATGACAGAAAATTATCTAGTTCTTTAGGGACTGATCTTATAGAATTCTTGTCAGACACAAAGACTAAGACTAGTCCCAGGAGAAAGTACTTAGGATCCTTTGGTATAGCTCAATAGCATATTGGCAGGCTTTCCTTTGTTTTTGTTTTTTGTTCAGGATCCATTCAGTCAGTGATTTATCAAATATTGTATTAATGAAAGAGTATCTTTTCTATTTTATGTTATACTGTGGCCACAGAGATGAGTCATTTATTCTGGGATGAACAAATCAAATTGCCACCAAAAAAGAAAGAGAGAAGAACCCCAGGGACACCAAGGGGATTTTCCATAGAGGAAGGAAGAGAGTTGTAGCTTGAAATATCCTCTAGTTACAGAGAAATTCTTGCAAAATTGCTGTAAGTAAAAAGATACTCTCTGGTGAAGAAGTGAAGCAATTTAACTTCTATGCATTGATGATGGAGTACATTGGTTCAACCATTTTGGAAAACTCTTTTGTAACAGCCTTTAAAATTATATCTACTCCTGCTATATGCCTTAGCAAACTCAGTTAAACATCCAAGAGAAACGGAAGCACACGTCCCCCCAAAAGATAGGTACAAGAATATCCATAGCAACCATAATCACAATACCTAAAAATTTAAAATGATCCAATGTCCATTACCTGGGGAGTGGGTGAATAATAAATTATGATGTTTCTATAAAATATATTGCTATATGCTAGTAGGCATAAGCAAAATGCAGATATATACCACAGTGTGGGGTATATGTCCCCACTTGTCTGTCAGCGGAGGCTTGCTCATTGCTGTGAAGTGGGAAGCTAGGCCACTGGTATTTAGGTACCATTAGGGTCAACTATGGTAGACAAATTTCAGCTCAGCTTCCAGACTAAAATAGACTAGGAAACAGAACCTCTCAGTCTACTTCTGAAAGGAATTAGCTAGGGAAAACTTTCTGAAGAGCAGCCGAACATTGTCAGATACGGTGCCAGAAAGTGAGCCCCCCAGACTGGAAAGCACACAGAATATGACTGGGGAAGAGCTGCCTCCTCAAAGTAGAGTCAACCTTAATGATGTGGATGGAGTAAGCCTTCTGGTATCTTTGTTCACTGATGTGGCACAACTCAAAATAAGAAGAAACAACTGCAAACATCCATTGATAACCAGGACATGAAGTGTACAAAGTATGAATCTAGGAAAATTAAAAAATGAAATGGAACCCATAAACACTGACATCCTAGGCACTAGTGAACTGAAATGGACCAGTTTTTGCCATTTTGAATCTGACAATCCCATATCTACTGTGCTGGGAATGAAAACTTGAGGAGGAATGGTGTTGCATTCATCAAAAAGAATATTTCAAGATCTGTCCTGAAGCACAATGCTGTCAGTGATAGGATAATATCTATACGCCTACAGGGAAGGCCAGTTAATATGGCTATTATTCGAATTTAGGCACCAACCATTAAGACCTGAGATGAAAAAGCTGAAGATTTTTACCAGCTTCTTCAGTCTGCAATTGATCAAATATGTAATTACAATGCATTGATAATTATTGGTGACTGGAATTTAAAAGTTGGAAACAAAGAAGCATTGGTAGTTGGAAAATATGGCCTTGATGACAGAAATAATGCCAGAGACCACATGATAGAATTTTCCAAGACTAATGACTTTTTCATTGCAGATACCTTTTTTAACCAACACAAACAGCAACTGTACACGTGGACCTCACCAGATGCAATACACAGCAACCAAATTGACTACATCTGTGGAAAAAGATGACGGAAAAGCTCCATATCAGCAGTCAAAACAAGACCAGGTGCTGACTGTGGCACAGATCATCAGTTGCTCATATGCAAATTCAAATTGAAACTGAAGAAAACTAGAACAAGTCCAGAAGAGCCAAAGTATGACCTTCAGTATATCCCTCTTGAGTTTAAAAACCATCTCAAGAATAGACTTGATGTGTTGATCACTAATGACTGAAGGCCAGACAAACTGTGGAATGACATCAAAGACATCATCCATGAAGAGAGCAAGGGGTCATTGAAAAGACAGGAAAGAATAACAAGACCAAACTGGATTTCAGAAGAGACTCTAAAACTCGAATTTTGAGCAGCTAACATCAAAGGAAGGAATGGCCAAGTAAAAGACCTAAAAAGAATATTTCAAAGAGCAGCTCGAGATGACAAGAAACTGCCAGAAATTCAAGCTGGATTCAAAAGAGGACATGGAACCAGGGATATCATTGTTGATGTCAGATGTATCATGGCTAAAAGTGAAGAATACCAGAAAGTTGTTTATCTGTGTTTCATTGGCTATGCAAAGGCATTCAGCTGTCTGGATCAGACTAAATTATGGCTAACATTGTGGAAAATAGGAATTCCAGGACACCTAATTGTGCTCTTAAGGAATCTGTATATGGATCAAGAGGCAGTTGCATGAACAGAACAAGTGGACACTGCATGGTTTAAAGTCAGGAAAGGTGTGCATCAGGGTTGTATCCTTTCACCATACCTTTTTAATCTGTATGCTGAGGAAATAATCCGAGAAACTGGATTATACAAAGAAGAACGAGGCCTCAGGATTGGAGGATGACTCATTAACAATCTGCATATGCAGACAACATCACCGTACTTGCTGGAAGTGAAGAAGATTTGAGACACTTACGGATCAAGATGAAAAACCGCAGCCATCAGTATGAACTACACATCAACACCAGGAAAACAAAAATTCTCATGAGTGGACCAGTAAGCAACATTGTCATAAATGGAGACAAGATTCAGGTTATCAAGGATTTCTTTCTACTTGATTCCACAATCAATGTCCATGGAAGCAGCAGTCAAGAAATCAAAAGATGCATTGCATTGGGAAAAACTGCTGCAAAGACCTCTTTAAAGTATTCAGAAGTAAAGATGTCTCCTTGAAGACTAAAATGCACCTGACCTAAGCCATGGTATTTTCAATCACGTCATATGCCTGTGAAAGATGGGCAAAGAACGAGGAAGACAGAAGAAGAATTGATGTCTTTGAATTGTGGTGTTGGAGAAGAATGTTGAATGTATCATTGACTGCAAAAGAACAAACAGATGTGTTCTTTAAGAAGTACAACCAGAGTGCTCCTTTGAAGCAAAGATGGCAAGACTGCATCTTACATACTTCGGACATGTTGTCAGGAAAGATCCGTCTCTGAAGAAGGACATCATGCTTGGTAGAGTGGAGGGTCAGCAAAAAAGAGGAAGACCTCAGTGAGCTGGATTGACACACAGTGGCCACAACGACGGGCTTAAGCATAAAAACCATTGTGGACATGGTGCAAGACTGAGCAGTGATTGGTTCTGTTGTTGATAGAGTTTCTATGAGTCAGAACTGACTCAACAACACCTAACAACAACAACAACGACAGCGTAGATGTGTCTTATAGATACTGTGTCATGTGACATAAGCCAAAAGAAAAGGACACACTATTATTTGCATGAAGTTCAAGAACAAGAAAAAAACGACTTATGATGATAGAAACCAAAGTAAGTTACCTTTCGGTACGGGTAGGGTATTGACTAGGAAATTACATGAAGGAACCTTCTAGGTTAATGAAAACATTCTTTTTATATCCCAACCTGAGTGGTTGCAGGGATGTGTGCCTGCATAAAAATTCATGTCCTACATTTAAGATGTGTGCCCTTTACTGTATTTGTGCAATACATACTTATACTAAACTGATAGATAAAAAGTTACATCTTTGGGTTTCAGTATGGGAAGAACTGGTGAAGCCAACAATATGTGTCCTGGGGATGTGGGTCTATGTAATGTCCACTGAGGCAGGGATGCCCCGATGCCAGATTAGGGAAGGGTGCTTTTGTGGGGTCCTTCTATCTAGCTGAAAAGGGATCCCTGGGAGGTGCAAATAGTTATGCATATGGCTGGTAACCAAAATGCTGACAGTTCAAATCCACCCAAAGGCATCTTGGATGAAAGGGTCAGCAGTCTCTTGTGAAAAATCACAGCCTTGTAAATCCTATGGAGATAGTTCTACTCTGAAACACGTGGGTCTGCTAAGAGTCTGAACAGACTCAAAGACAACTAGCTTGGTTTTGCTTTTTTGATATCCAGCTGAAAGCACTGAGCTCTTCTCTCCTGCTGTGGAACCAGCACCAGCCTTGGGAAGACAGTAATCCTACAACAGCTCCATTTCTTAATATTAAAGAGCCCATTTCACACTGACCTAGCTTGCCTCCATGGTTTGTCTCTCATTTATGTCTGGAAGACTTTCTGGGCTGAGCGTCCCCTCAGACCAAATGACAAGAAGCATACCCTGCTATTACACCCTTGTCACTTCCTGGGTAAGGCTGTTCTGCTGCTGCTGCATCTCCCCACATGGGTCCTCTGACATTCCCTGGGGCCCAGCCAAGCCCTGGTGGTTAACTTCTACAGCCTGGCCATAAAGACAGCTCAGTGATGCCTGGATGGGACCCTGGAGACAGCATCCTGGGCCAGAGACCTCTGATCTCCTGGCCAGCAGAGTCACCCCACAGGCAAATTTATGAGGCTTCAGCAAAAAGACTGGCATTCTTGTGGCCATCTCCGTATCCCTTCCTTTCCACATGACCATATCCTTGGCCAGATCCTTGTGTCCTCAGATGGCTGTTGCCTTTTGGTAAATTGGCAATTAAGAAAAAGATGCCCATTTATCATGGCCTTGTGACTGCCCATCCTGAAACCCTCATGGATGCTTGAGTCTGCCTACTCTGAACTTAATAGCCTTGACGCAGAGAGAGGGCATTCTAATCAGCTGAAGTTGCCTGCCTGGGGGAACTACCTCTAGATTAATATGTTCACGTTTTCACAGTTTTGTTTTCAGTGAGGTTGACTGTGTTTGCAAGGAAGAATGTAGGCCTGAGGAATAAAATTACCTGGTTTTAAGTCCTTCACGAATGGTGCAATGGGCTTTTTAAATCTGAGCAGGTAACTTCACTTCTCTGAGTCTTTTCCTCCTCATTGTCAGGATCTAGTGAGACAATACACATGAAGTCCTTTTTAAGCAACTACAAAGCTCTGCATAAGTAGAGGACATTGAAATTATTATTCATGATTTAAACGGAGCCATTTCTCTTATTTGAAATTTTCATGCACTGAAAATACAAATCATTTGTGTCTCTACCCTTTCCTTCCTAGATTGATTCTTTCTCTAATTACTAAATCCTCATAATAATCTTTCTCCAAATCACTCAGTTAAGATGCCTTGAAGGTATCTTTCAATTCTTATTCTTGTTTATTTCCTGCGTAGAGTCGGATATCAAGTCCCTTTGGTCTCCTCTTAGGCCGGTCTCACTTTCTCTGCATTCCTACCGCCGTTAACCACATCCATACTGAGACCTCTGTCCTCCCCTTAACCCTTCCCTCTCCTCTACTGATTTTACATATGTAACATCTGGCCTTGTATGTTCCCAACAAACTTCCAGCATTACCTTCTTATTCTATGGATCAGGCAATAACTTTCTACCTCTTTCCAGAACTACATAACTACTCTGAAGAGTGTTTCCGTCCATCTCTTCACAATCGCTTCTTATTTCATCTCCCGTCTCAGCCCATCGGGATCCTCCCCTGAGTACTTACAATCAACATTAAAAAAGGTATAAAATTAAAGAAAAAAATCAGTTGCTGTTGAGACAATTCCAACTCGTGGTGACTCCATGTGTGTAAAGTAGAACTGTTCTATTCAGTTTTCAAGGCTGTAACCTTTTGGAAGCATGAAGCTAGGTTTTTTTTCTGCGGCATCTCTAGGTTCAGCAGCTGGCTACTATCAGATGATCAATTGGCAGCCAGATACTTAACCATTTGTGTTAACCAGGGATTCCATGGAAAACTCCAGGGGCATACTGGTTAAAAGCTATGGCTGCTAATGAAAAGGTCAGCAGTTCAAATCCACCAGATGTTCCTTGGAAAGTACACGGAACAGTTCTACAGTGCCCCATCAGGTTGCACTGAGTTGGAATTAACTCAACAGCAGCAGCAGCACCACCACCATCAGGGACTCCATTAGAAATTAAGCCCAAACCCAACCCAACCCAGGGCTATCGAGTCACTTCTGACTCACAGCAACCATGTAGATCAGAATAGAACTGCCCCGTAGAGTTTTCAAGGAGTAGCTGTAGATCTGAACTGTTGATCTTTTTGTTAGCAGATGTAGCACCTAGCCACTACACCACCAGGGTTTCTCCATTAGTTATTCAAAACCAAAACCACACCCAGTGCTGTCAAGCATTAAAGGCACATAAATCAAAACTACAGTGAGACACCATTTCATACTGTTAGCATGACTATGATCACAAAGAAATAATAATACCAAACATAGTTGAAGAGGGAGAGAAGTTGGAATCCTGATATATCTGACAGAAATATAAAATTATACAGTTCGTTTGGAAACCAGTTTGGCAATTTCTTCAGAAGCAAAAATTGTATTTACCTTATAATCTACTCCCAAGTATGTACTCAGGAAAATATGAGAACATGTGCTTACACAAAGGCTTGTAAGTATGCATAATAGCCAAAAAATGGACACAACTCAAACGTCCATCAATTGAAACATATGTAAAATATGATATATTCATACAGTGGAACAATAGTTTACAATAAAAAGGAACCAATAGCACGACCAGTATGTCCCATTTTACGAACCATTGATATGCACCAAATATCCTTATGCTAAGTGAAAGAAGCCATAGGAAAAAAAATGTACACTGTAGGATTTTATTTTCATGAAATTTCTGGGGAAAAAAGTTTTGTATGTGTATATATACAGAGGAAACCCTCGTGGCTTAGTGGCTAAGTGCTATGGCTGCTAACCAGAAGGTTGGCAGTTTGAATCCACGGGGCACTCGTTCGAAACTCTGTAGGCCAATAACACTCTGTCCTATAGGGTCACACTGAGTTAGACTTACTCAGCAGCAATGGGTTTGATTTTGGTATACATGTAGAGAGACAAGAGATCAGAGATTGCGAGGGGCTGAGGATAGAAGTGGGAACTGGCGGCAAATGGACACAAGGAGTCTTTTTGAACAACGGGAATGTTCTAAATTTGCATTGGGTGATGATGGCACAACTATAAATTTATTAAAAATCATTGAGCTATAACTTAAAATGGATGATTTTTATGATATGTTAACTATACCTCAAAAGAGCTGGTGAAAACAACAACAGTCCTAGTGACTAAATGGGATCCAGAACTCCGGTCAGAACGTGGTTAATACTTCTACAGATGCAGTTGTTTTCCTCTAGGGGTAATGCAGAATGATACTGTTGACTCCCAGTGAGTTATACATACTTGATTTCTATTCTGCATGTGGTCAGCTGTTCTTGGTAATTCTTTTCTTCTGTATACCCTGTTTGTGCTTTAGACTTAAAATCTTCATGGTACCACTTTTATTAGATGCTTTTGGTTTTCTTGAGATAATTTTTCCAATTCGTCACCCCCACTTTGTATTTTATTCCTAGGTCTTAGACTGTGTCAAGGCCCTCAAATTTTAAATGTCTTGTAGTTTATGTCTTAGATATAAAGACTGTGCTCTTGATTCCTTTTTACAAATTCATTATTAAAGATATAGACTAGAGCAGGCCAATGATTGATTCTAAGAGACACCAGTTGCGCTGTTCTGCTACCTGGTAATGAGCCCCTACCCACGGAGAACTGGTCAGCGCTAAATCTCATAATGACAAACAGAAATGTGCAGTATTGTTATCACTAAACCAGCACCATTCAAGTCTGGTGTTTATTGATGCTTCAGGTGACTGACTGATGCCTCTCCAGGCTGAGCTAATGAGGAGAACCTATTACCCCTTATTGAAATTTAGCAGCATCCACAGCTACCCAATGAAGGTGGAAGTTACTCAGCAAGCACTGACATTAGCCAGCTGCTGGCCTTCAGTCATAACACATGTACTCATAGGCAGATTTACAGACTCAAAAATCTAGCTGATCGAAGTTTTTGTTTTACCTTGTTTGTCAAAACCTGTGCCCTCGAACATGTTGCTGTCTTCCACAGTCTGGTGAAACAGTGTTTGTGTTTGTGGTTACCTCTCGTGCCACTTTTCTTGGCCACCAAAAAGACTACAGTACAGATTTGAATGTCTTCTTGAGTTAAATCCTGTGGTCCCTTTTGCCTATTGATGAGACCTATTTAATCATTCCCGGTCCTCTATAAACCTCCCTATTTCTCATTTCTACATATTACCAGTAGTATTAATTACTTAGTTTCCTTGATATCCACTTATGTTTAAAATAGTTTACTTCTCTTAAAGGAATTATATTCTTCTACTACCAGTGAAAGATAAAATTTATAAAACTAAACATATCATTGTTGTTTGTTGCCCACTCAAATAGGTATTCTAACCTTGTTATACATTAATAGAAGCCTTTTTTTTTTTTCCAGAGTATCAATGTACCCAGAGAGAAGTCTCCTTTTTCCAATCACCAGTGCAGTTGGGTTGGCCATGGGTACGGTTCTGCTTATCAGCATTAAAGAGAAGATGCTCAGAGAAGATTCTGGGAAAGTTCTTTAAAACAGGGTGAGGCAGCTGACATATGTTTTTACCTGTCCTCTTTTTTCACCCTTGAAAATGGGAACAGTGTTGGCGGTGAATTGGCCACCTTGGGTCAATAAGGCAGCAAGCATGAGGTTGAAAGCCATGCTCAAACAATATCTGAGCAAAAATCTAAAAAGAGTAGAGTGTCTTCACTGTTTGTAAGAAAAAAATTAACTCTTCAGATGTCTAACCTAATTTGGGATCAGGTTTTCTATGACTGGACGCCAGTGTAGTCTTACATGAGACATTTATCTATGTTCTACTTAAAATCATCTCATATGCCATAATTGTTACAGGCTTTTTGATCAAGGCACTTTTTGATAAGACATTGCTTGTAGACTGAAGCACTCACGTAAATTTTCTTTTCTGAAGACAAGAGGCTGTTTCTATTTTTCAGTCTCCCATTTGCTATAGTTGAAATTGGGAGGGGTCTAAGTGGCGTTTCTCTCATTTGACTATATATGTTTGTGGGAGTCCTTTGTATTGTCCCTGCCATCGTGGGACATTTAAACTGTTAGGGGATGAATTCTAGCATGTTCAGGTGTAAATGCTTGCAACTTGAAGACTAGTCTATAACCAGGTTCGAATCCTAAGGCTGCTTTTTCTGCTTGGAAATAGACACATAATGACCTTGTAGATCATGGATATGGCCATAGCTTTGGCATCTCTCTAAGCCTGAAGAAAGGTTGACTACTCAACCTGTTGCTTACTTTAGAACAAGGAGTTTAAAGCCACTAGACCAAGAGAGCAATGATATCCTTGGTCAAAGACTCAGGCTTTACCTGAACCTACTATCTCTATCTTATTTTATTATCCCAAACAGTAAACATTTGAGCATGTAAAGTGCTTGCTCAAGGATCTGTAACATATATTCTTTGAAGGATCCTGTAAATAATGATAACAATAACTGCTACCATTTATTAATCATTTTCTATATGCTAAGTAATACTTTTACTCTTCAAGCCACCCCATCAAATAGTCATTGTTATTATTACTAATACTATACAATAACTACTGTTATTGTTACCTCTCTTTTAAATTGGAGGAAATGGAGTGCTACAGAATCAAATAGTTTGCTTAAAATCACACAGCTTGTAGCAGGAACGAGAAATCAATTTTTTGCCTGCATGAAAGTAAAGCCAGAGCTTTTAATGATTGCTATCATTGATGGATATGAGTGTAAAACTACTCTGACATCTTTGTATGTTGGCTAATTTCTATTAATTATTAATTATTAAATTACTATTAAATATTTATATACATTCATGTTTTATATTAATTTAATAAACCCCTTAATAAACTCTTCATAACATGAACCAATTAGCTGACTGACCCTGGGCAAGTTATTTATTTATATTTAATTAACACATACGGCCTTAATTATGTACTAGGCTTTGCCCTAAGGATTCTGCAAATGTTACCCATTTAATTCTGATTTCAGCCAAATGAGCGAGGTAGTCCACTGATATAAGAGAAAACTGAGGCATAGGAAGCTGAGGAAGCTTGACAAAAGTGATACAGCCAGAAACAGACTCAATAGCCTCATTTGCAGAAAAAGAAGATTGCAGACGGCAATTGACAATGGACATTCTGTAAACTTTCACCTTTACGGTTTTCTTTGTTGACTGATTGGCTAGCTGACTAATCATTTAAGAAATATACTGTCTAGAGGAAAACTACATCAAATAACCCCTTCCCACCAGGGACTTCACTTCTCCTTCAGAGCTGCCAAGTCAATTCCAACTCATGGGACCCTGTGTAGGGCAGAGTAGAACTGCACTCCATAGGGTACCCAAGACTGTGTACTTTTGAAAGCAGATCACCAGGCCTTTCTTCCAAAGTACCATTGGGTAGGTATGAACCACCAGTCTTTCAGTCAGCAGTCAAGTACTCAACTATTGGCACCACAAAGGACTTCATAGTAAAAGACAGCCTTTTTACTCTCTCTATTTAACAGTTGAGTTTGTAACACAGATGGCTAAAGGTGGTAAATAAATGGAAAAGAATCACTTTCCAATGATAGACCTGTGACTGAATAATTTCTTGATGGACGCTGGTGAATACTCTTCCTGATGAAGTTTTGTGTGTCTTTGCAATAGGCTGGCAGGCATCTCCAGGTTCAACTACAGCTTTCAGGTCTCAACCAGGAGATCAGACACAAACTACAGTACAGAATAGCCCAAGCAGAAGTCAGATGGTCTTACAATGAGGTAAAAAGGACTTGGATGACAGCCTGGTCAGCTTTGGGAATTCAAGTATCAGAGGTTCAAGCACACATGCCTTAGGAAGATGAGCAGCTTCTTTGTACGTACAAGATTATAAATCAGAGCTGGCAGAGCAATGGTCTGAATTGCTTTCCTAGCTCTCCCTCAGGGTGTACAGAGAAGTCTCCAATATGAACTCCTTGTACAGTAAGCTGGCTTCTTTTAGGATAAACTATTTTGTTAATTATTATTTATGTCTTCTTGAATACTTGTAATTCTAACTACTGTTGACGTCCAGTGGCAATTCCAGTGTATCCAATTGTCTGAACTCACTCTGTCCAGCTTATTTCAGTACTCCCTCACTGTGACAGGTGCCTAGTCCTCCTTTACCTGACGGGTGCTTTTAACTCTTACCTACTGACAGTGTTGGCTGTTAAAAGCTCATTCCTTTATTCTCGTCTGGCTGATGGAGATTGTCTTGCCCAGATGCCTGGAAGGTTATCCTGTTTTCTCTAGGGGTGACCCACCATCAGTGACAGAAGCAAAAGCACAACTAGTCCTGCCCCCATTGGTCCTGGGTCAGGGAGCTCTGTGAGTGCATTTGATACTGTAGAGGTCACTGTGGGGTTGGAGTAAGGCAAGACTTCTCCTGAAGCCCTCTCCTTGTCTATCTTGCTTCCTTCACTAGCTCATTCGTTTCTCCTTAAAGAAAACCTTGATAAATCACTTCTACAAGAATCCAAATCCATCAAGGCAAGAGGACTAAAGCAAAGTTTCTAGAACTCTTTAGGTGTGGAGTATTATCTATTTGTGGCTTACTTGTGCTCATCTAAATTGACAGATCTCTCTAACTGTTTCCTGATACCTGAATACCCTTCAGTTTTATCTTTTCTCATTTCTTTTTCAAACAATGGAACTGCCTTTCATAGGACATAACTAGTCAACAACGCAGCTCCTAGCATAGAAGAAGAGAAGTAAGTACAGTTCTAAAAGAGGGAACATTCTACATTTCATGGATATACCAAGTACACAATGAAAATAATCTTTCATTGAACCAGAAATAGGCACCAGAAAATAATCCACAATATTTCCCAGCAAGGTAAACTCCCAAACAAGGAATTTAACTATGCTTTCATTATAAGTTACATGCTACATTTCAGAAGGAAGTTCAGCTTGAAAGAAAATTGGTATCTGTCACCAATGACACTTTTCATTGAATATTTCTCAGCATAATAATTACAAATTTTTAAAAAAGTGATATAAAGTGAAGTGACATAATTGCTCTTATTAGGTGTGGTCTAGTCCATTCTAGCTCATAATATCTTCATGTGAAGTTTTCTGTCAGCAGCTCAGTAACAATACTCTCTGTGTTCTCAGGTGTCACACCCTGTTCAGGAACTCCAATTAATTATGGACTGTTCTATTTCATAGAGTCCCACAGGCTTCTTAATGCTTCTTCATTTTTCTTGTTTCTTTTTTCTGATTTCTCCTCATAGATGCTAGAGCCAATAGCTCTGTCTTCCAAATCAGAAAGTCTATTTTCCATTTGTTCCATTCTGTTTTCTTGGCTTTGAATTGAAGTTTTTATGTCTTTGGTTTTGTTCTTGATCTGTTAGATTTCTGAGTACTAGTGTTCCATCAGTTTGAACAGCTTGTTTAATTTTCCATTTTGCTTTGCTGCATTTTGTATAAGGTCTAGGAGGGCTCTCTATATAATCCTTTTGTATTCACCTTCTGATAGTTTCAGAAAAGCTTCTTCATCTGGGAAGTTCTCAGGTGGTTTATTTTGGGGGCCTTCTGATGCCATGGGTGATTTCCAGGTTATCATTTTCTCTAGAGTTTGTTGCTTTTTGGGCTTCATGTGGGTCAATAGAGGATGGGCCACAGTTGTTTCTCTAGGCTGTCTTAAAATGAGAAGTAAAAAGTATCTGACAGGTCAGATACAAAGTCAGTCAGGTTTTCAGGTGTATAGGTCCCTCTTCCCAGGTGGCAAAGTAAGCACCTATATACCAAACCACAAATGTTGTAAACTAGCTCAAAATACGGAAAGGCTACTGGCCTGCTGGCCTCTGCTGTCGGGCCCCAGCTGTAGGTGATATTTTGTAGAATTCTGCTTTTCTGCCGGAAAAGCACTGTCTTCTGGGTAGGCAGTGTCTCTCAGCCCAGGAATTAGGTCCAGCTGAGGCTTCTGTATGGATAACTCTGCCTCCAGTGAAACAAGATGGCATCCCACACAAGCTCACCACCCAGCCAGGACCAGGCTCTTGGCAGAAACAAAGGCCAAAAATGCCAAGATGCCCAGAGTCCACAGCCTCCATTGTCAGGCCCCAGCCTCAGGCGACACTGTGCAAAATGCTGCCTCTCTGTTGGAAAAACACTCTCCCTCTGGCAGGCTCCACCTCCCAGCCTAGAAACCAAGTCCAGCCAGGGCCTCTGCCTAGGCATCTCAGTTGCCCAGTGAATCAAGATGGTGTTCCACACACGCTTATCTGTACAGCTACCACATGGCAGAGGTAGAAAAACAGGCCAAAGGAGCCGAGATGTACAGAGTCCAAAGCCGGGCTCTCAGAATATGGCAATTACCCTTGCCAGTCCCATCAACAGTGCATCTGAGACCAGCAGCTACTCAAGTCCCAGCTCTGCACACTGGCCAAGACAGAGGAAAAAAAAAATCAAAGCAGTAAGCTACCTGTGCAAGTCCATACTCTCCGAGAGTGACGTCAGCGAAAGAGAGGAGGTTTTGTGTTCACCGGGATGAAGTCCAAATTAACAGCCCTATGCTGCATCCTAGGGCTCACTAGGTGTCCACAAGGCTCCATTTAATTATCAGTTCAGGTCTTGGTTTCAAGAGGGATTTAGGGAGACATGTGTTTAGTCTGCCATCTTGACTGCACCCCCTCATAATATCCTCATGTGACAGAGTAGAACTTCCATATAGAGTTTTTTAGGCTGTAATCTTTATGGAAGCAAATCATCAGGTCTTTAACCTATAAAGTTGCTGGGATTTGAACAACCAACCTTTCACTTAGCAATCAGGCACTTAACCATTGCACCACCAGAACTGCTTGGCCTAAGTATACCCACTTCAGAAGCAACACAGAGGCTTCCTGCTTCTAACCATACCGAATATCTTGAGGTTGGACCATCTGGCTAAACTTCTAACTCAAATGTATTACTGCTGTTTGGAAATGAAATTTATTTTCTAACATATGTCAATTTCATGCTGGCAAAAACAACAGTTTATTTCATCGATGAGGCAGAGTAATCACTAGCAGCTAGTTTCCTGTAAATGGAACCATAAAAATATAATAAAAATGGGCCAATGCAAAATATTCCCCTGTGTGAGTCTAAATGAAAGCAACTGTTACCTTAAAATATTAAGGGAAGAGCTTAACGTGCAGATATTTCACAACTCCTTTTTAATACAATAAAAATGTGAGATTCCTAGGTGGGAATTTAAAATTTAAGTAATAGAAACTTTGTTACCCTCCATAAATTAGTAGATATGAAAACAATTCTTTTTTGGAATTCCTTTTAAAAATATAATTGTGGTAAGAATACACAGCAGAACATACATCTATTCATCAATTTCTATATGTATAATTCAATAATGTCAGTTATAGTCTTTACCTGTGTCTCCATTCTCACTACCTTTCCCTGTATTGTTTCACTACTGTTGGCTTAGACTCACCACTCCCTGAATCTTTCATATGTGCTTTAGAGTCACTGTTAACAGTTTGATCTCATATAGACAAATCTTTAAAGGGGCATAATGCTCATGGTGAACATTCTTCATTAATTTAGCTGAACAATTGTGTAGTATAAAGATGACTGGGGAATAATTTTCGTTCATAGTTTGGCTATTTCCTCATAGGTATAGTACATCTGGATTTTTCAGGAATTCAAAGTTCTGTTGCACATTTTATCCCCATTTGACCTGGATTTATCAATCATTTGTTTGATCAAGTTGTTTAGTAATGGTAGCCAGGCATTGTCCAGTTCTTCTGGTCTCATGGGTAAGGAGGCAGACCCTGAGTCTGGTTCCTTCTCCAATTCCTGGGTCTCTGAAGTGAATTTTAATATAAGTGAATTTAATTCTAATCCTTTCCAAAAAATACTTGCCAGCATCTCAGTCTGTGAAAGACATGGGTTAAAAGGATACAAAAAACAGTAAGCAGATGCAAACAGCAGCATGATGTCACAATGCCTTGACTTTCTGATAGAGAATGAGAAAGTATCATGAAAGATGTAATAGATAATGCAGACACTGTGAACAGACAGAGTTTGATTAGGTATAAACAAATGCTGAAATAAAAACACAATGCCAAGAACTAGAAGGGCCATAGGTTCTCAGGCAGAACAGGGTAGGTAATGTTCAAGGAAGAGAGAAAAATATATATCTACGTCACTTAGAATACTTTAAGGAGTGTGGGGGAATAATCTTGAAATATAGATTGGAGCTATAGAAATAATTAGTGGTTACGTAAATATTAGAATTTGTGGGCATGTGTATGTGTTGGATCAGAATGAAGATAGACACCAAAGTGGAATAGACAGAGTGATATTTGAAATGATGTAAGCAAGTAATCTGGTAACCAATTGGCCTTTGAGTTAACTCTGACTCATGGCAACCCCCAGTGTGTTAGAGCAGAACGGTGTTCTATAGGGTTTCCAGTGGCTTATTTGGCAGGAAGTAGATTCTAGGACTTTCTTCCAAGGAGTTTCTGGGTAGACTAGAACCTCTAACCTTTACAGTGTTAACAGTTTGCACTACCCAGGGACTCTTAAGGTAAGAAGAGAAGCATGTACTAGTGGAAGTCAAGGGAAATCCAAGTTCCAGTAGAAAAGGCAGAAGAAATGCTGCTGAGCACTGCAGGAAAAATAAAGAATATAAAGTTTGAAGCAAAGAAATTGGATTTGGCAATCAGAAAACCGTTCAGTCACCAACAGCATAGTTTGAGTTTCCCCAAAAGTCAACCTTTTCACAAAGGCTTCAGCAGTGGTGGTAATTTGGGAGGTCATCAAGGAAACACTGAGGGAGGACTGAGAACAGTGGAGCAAATCTGGAGAAAATGCCCGTAAGAGATACATCTATGACCAGGTACTGATCCTGGCCAGCCAGACTTACCTCTATGGGAACCCATGCTGCAGGAAATATTTGAAAGGGAGTATTTAGAAAGCTTTAGCTCAACCCCTGGCATAGTAGACAATAAGAATATGATCTTGAGTCTGAATCTCTTCAGTAGAATATACACAGAATTGTCCCACTGATGGGAAAGACAGCCAAGATATCTACCCAATGCCTCCACCCCCTAGTTGGTTGAGAGTTGCCCCTGGTTGTCTAGCAGCACTCATTTTTCTCCATTTGTGGAACTCCTTGCCTTGAGCAGAAAGAACTCCTGTGGCCTTAGTTGGAAACTTCAGGTTGAAAAGCAGAAGGATGGAGGTACTTGATTTATGCCAGTAATTATCCACTGCAGCCTCATTTAAACTTAGAGGTTGGCTGATGGCATGTAAGTAATAACTTGCCTGGTGGGGTAGTAGTTAAGTGATAAGGCTGCTAACCAAAAGGCCGGCAAGGCCGGCAGTTCGAATCTACCAAGTGATCCTTGGAAACTCTACTCTGTTCTACAAGGTTCACTATGAGTCAGAATTGGCTCAGTGGCAGTAGGGTTTGCTTTTTTTTTTTTTGATCTTGATTTCTTTTGGTCTCAAAGAACTCACATGTTTTAGTCAGCTAGTGCTGCTCTAACAGAAATATCACAAAGTGGATGGCTTTAACAAAGGAAAATTTATTTTTCCACAGTCCAGTAGGTTACAAGTCTGAATTCAGGATGTCCGCTCCAGGGGTAGGCTTTCCCTCTATCAGTTCTGGATAAAAGTCCTTGTGTTTCATCAGCCTTTGGTCAGGGAACGTCTTGGTACAGGAACCTCACATCTGAAGGATGCATTCTTCTCCCTGTGCTGCTTTCTTGATGGTATGAGGTTCCCCATTCTCTGCTTGCTTCCTTTTCCTTTTATCTCTTGTAGGATGAAAAGATAAAGGTGGTACAAGCCATACTCCAGGGAAACTCCCTTTACAGTGGAGCAGGCAGGTGATCCTAGGAAGTGATTTACAGTCCTACCCTAATCCTCTAACATACAGCATCAGGAAAATCATAAAATATTGAGAATAGTGGCCCAGCTGTATGGCTACACACACTTTTGGGGGGACACAGTTCAATCCATGACACTAGTCCATTTATCCAGCCTTTCGAGAAGCATCACATAATGTTTCATTTGCCAGAACTTAGTAACATGAGAGAGTCCTACCAGAAGGCGGAGGCTGATAAATGTCGTATGTCAGCTAAGAATGTAACTATTCCACGTGTAATTGTGGTTTTGTTATTAAGAAAGGTAGAGTGAGTGACATCTGGCAGTTTCTGCCATACAATATTAAAAGCACACTTGAGTCAGCTTTTAATTTTCCTTTTATTTATCAGTTCTGGACCTCAGTCATTAGAGTTCAAGTTCCTTGAAAGCAAAACTAGGTTAAGTTTACTGTGTTATTCACTGTGACTCATATATTGAGGTACGTTTTTCCCCTAGGAGAGGCTAGCCTATTTTATCATTCTGGGGTTTTCAAGTAAGGAAATCACTGTCATCATCGCAATTAATGGGGAAAATGAGGACAACCCACCGGCAGTCATATGCAGAAGTCAGGAATCCAAAACCTTGATTTGGGACTTCATTAGGAAGCAGGTGGCACGGGGCCTCAGATGGTGGGTCAGTTGGCAAATGTAATAATTCCAAATAGCAGATAAATGTACAGTCTAAAAATAAGCTATAATGTATATAGGCTTGAGAATAACTCTTCAATGGCTCTGAACTTGAACTTACTAGTACAGGACTTAGAACTCCATTTTCTTGACTACAGGCAAGCAAGCATTGACAAGCCATTTGCTATCTCTAAGCCCAGGCTTCCTCATTTTTAAAATGAGCAAATTTATCCTGCAAGGAGTATCTGAAAGGAAAAGAATGTTTGAAAAACTCCAGCACAGCCCTCAGCTGAGCAGACAATCAGACTAGGAGCTTTCATCTGAATCTCTTTTCTGTCCAAGTATAAACAAGATGCTGACTTGATCTTTGGTTCCTTTGGCATTGGGGAATCACTTCTGCCACCAATCACACCATAAGAAGTCCTCAAGTTTCCTATCCTCTGTCTCCCAGACTCCTGGGCATCTGGCTTCAACTGTCCCCAGAATGCAAAGGAAGTCTCCAGATGATGGAGCCCAGAGAGAATGTCTCTGAGTGGTTCTTCCAAGCACTGGGAATCAATCCCTCGCCTTGCATATTCTGAGAATTAGTAGAGAGCCACATACATATTTCAGAGTTACCTCTTAATACAATTACGGTTCATTTAGTCAGCAATTACAGTAATAGAAAGATTGGCAACCACTGCTGCTCAGGTTTAAAGGAATTGATGCTGTAGGCTGCTAACACTTCTGCAAAGCTGCAAGACCCCAGGTAGTAGGCACAGTAGGCTTGTGACTCCACCTGGGGTGCTGTGGAGGGGGGACACTGGGCACTCCCAGTAGGATGTGTTTACTAATTATTGTGGCCTTCTGGGGCACCGACAAGTAAGTATTTCTGAAGGCCTTCATTCCTTGCAGCTGTTATCTGTACCAGCCCAGAGGCCTGAGACCTGTCTTAAGACACTACTGTAAAGAAACACAGAACTTCACAGGAAAACGGTAGTTACATTAAGACAAGTAGGTAAGGCCCATGCCATTGTCAAGTCCCAAAATGACCTTCCCCTAAACTCCATGTGAACAGTTGAAACAATCAGTTTCAACTGTGTCTCGGTCTATTACAACTAAAATCATTATCTGACTCATCCTCTCTTACACACATATGCTCAGGTTTCTAAATTCAAACAGCATTTGTCTAGAAGTCCTTTATTCAGAAATTCTTTCATATTATACCCTTCCCAGAAAGCCATCCTTGTACTCCAAGTAAGGATAAATCTCTCAAGTGTGGTTAAGATATAATTCATCCGAAAAAAAAATCTCATTGCAATTGAGTCAATTCTTTTATTATTATTATTATTTTATTATGACTGAGTGAAAATGTACATTCCTGTATAGCAACCTTATAGGACAGAGCAGAACAGTCCCACAGGGTTTCCAAGTAGCATCTGGTGGTTTCAAACTGCAGACCTTTCAGTTAGCAGCTGTAGCATTTAACCATTACATTACCAGAGTATCCAGTATAATCCATAACATACCTCTATTTTGATACTTCCTGTATGGTGTTTAATTTTTTTCAAGTTTGTTCCACCGGAGTATGGGTGCCCCCAGAATTGAGGGTGTGTCCTAGCATTTAACAGGGTGGCCAGTGTATTATAGGTGCTTACTGACCTGAACCATGAAAAGTAATTGGGATGTAAATTGATATGGAATTCAGAATGAGAATGTGTGGCAAGAGAAGACAGAGCTGGATGGGATGAGGTGCTTTAATGTTACACGTGATATTATGAGGGTCACCTGTCTGCTAGGTCTCCAGAAATTCAGGGATTTCTGGGTAGTAGTTTCGGCTCAGCTGCTTAATCTCTGATCTTGCAGACCATTTCATGTATCTGATGTAAGAACTGTTGCCAAAATATCTCAAGTATGCTTAAAGCACAATCATAAAACACAAACAACTGGAAAAATGTTTGAAACAGAGACTCCAGCAAGAAAATATAGAAATGGCCAATGAACACATGAAAAGACGTTAAACATTCTTAGTCATCAGGGAAATAAAACTTAGAACCACAATGAGATACCACTACATACCCATTGCCAAGCCAAGTGACGTCGAGTCAGATCCAACTCACAGTGACCCTAGGGGCCAGGGTAGAACTGACCCCCAGAGTATTCAAGGAGTGCCTGGTGGATTTGAACAGCTTTAATTTAAAAACTAAGACTTAAAAGTATAACTAATCCTTAAATGAGGATACAAAGCACCTGGAACCATCATACAAGGACTGACAATTGACTTTACATGCTAGGAAAAAGGGCTACATACCTCACTGATGAATATCACTACAGTCACCTTTGAAGTATTCCCTTTCCGAAGCTGTGCAAGGTCGACAGCACCTAGATTACCCTTCAAAGCAATTTTGGAACTCTTTTCGGAATGGCCATCAGAGCTGTCGTCGTATTACCCTTGATGTCCTCAATGTCATCAAAATACCTTCTTTTCAATATTTCCTTTATCTTTGGGTAAAGAAGATAGTCACTGGGGGCCAGATCAGGTGAGTAGGAAGGGTGTTCCAATAGTTATTTGTTTACTGGCTAAGAGCTTCCTCACAGACAACTATACAACTAAGTTCGTGCACTTGCCACCATGGGCAATGGCCATTCCAGAAAGAGTTCTAAAACTACTTTGAAGGGAATACTAGGTCCTGGCATCGGTGCATAGGTTTCCAAGGGGAGTACTTCAAAGGTGACCATAGTGATATCCAGCAACGAGGTGTGTAGGTAACACTTAGAACAATTAAGTTCTGAACGTAATTGTCAGAACTCATGCATTGCTTGTGATAATGCAAAATTGCCCAGTCACTTTGGAAAAGAGCTTGGAAGACCATTTTGAAGTTAAATACACACTTACCATATGACACAGCAATCCTACATGAAGTGAAAGTATGTGTTCCAGGAAGAATCTGTAACTTTTTTGGTGACTTTATTCGTTATAGTCCAAATCTAGAAAGAGCCTCATGTCCATCTACGGAAGAATGGATAAACTAATTGCATGTTTTATATATACAATAGAATAATTTTCACTAATAATTTTAAAAACTGAGCTACTGACACGTGAAAATGTACATTAAAAAATATGATAGCAAAAGAAATCAGGTACAAAAGTGTGCATATTGTATGAAACCATTTATATGTAAGTCTAGAACAGGCAAAATGATTTTGAAGTGACTAAAAGAAGACCACTTGTTACCTGGAACTGAAGTGGGATAGAAACACTGACAGCAAAAGCATGTGAGGGAATTTTGAGGATTGATGAAAAGCAGTCTGTATCTTAATTTTGGTGATGGTTATTGAGGTGGACGTATTTGACAAAACTTGTTGAACTCACTTAAAACGGTGGAAAGAAAAATTTCACAGCAAATGCTACTCTTAATTTTGTAACCTTACAATTCTTTTCAGTTTTGGCAGGAAAAAAAAGGCGAGAAAAAGAACAGTTTTTACTATCAAGTTGGAGATATTTTAGTGCAATAAGTTTAGACAAAAGTAAATGACATATAGGACTGAAGGAGGAAATAAAATAACGTTACTCATCAACGGATAAAAATTACTACTGGAAATAATAATGATGATTTCTGGATAATTACTTAGAAGAATCTAACATAATCTACAGGCAAGCTATTACAATGAATAAAAGAGCATAGCACCTTTGCAACCTCAAGTTCAAAGGGCAAAGGCCAATGGGATTCTTATAGAAAAAAATAGATAAGAGATAGATACTATACTAAAAATCTAAATTTTAAGCATTAACAGAGATGTTATCAATTACTTGGGCACAAATTTTTAGAGAAAATTAAGAAATTTTATCAAAGTACTTAACTGTGGCAAAGAAAGCTGTTACAAATCATTAAGAAAATACTACTAAAAGAAAAAGACAGGAATTTGTATGTTCCTTTCTCGTATGATACAACAAAAGCACATTTCAGTTACAATATGACTCAAAAAGGAAAACAGCTCTCAAGTTCAAAGTGACAAGAAAATCTTGCTGCTTTGAATTCTGAAATCCTAAACAAGGCAATAAAATAAGAAAAACAAAGAAAAATATAAATATTGTATTGAACTAAGACTAAAGGGAGAGAGAATAAGTAAGTTTTCTTAGACAAATCAACCTCAGAGCTCTTCAAGCTAGAAATTTTGACTACCATTTGAAATTATGCAATTACAGAGAAAGGTATTATTTTCTGATATTTAAATAATCATGAGTGAGAAATTTCACATAGGAAAATAATCCCATTTACAAGGCCCAAACAACATCAAGTACCCCCACACATACAGGCACACACAGAGCCAATAAACTACAATACACTTAAAATAAAACGAAACACAAATTCTCAAGATTAACAAGTATGATCAACTTTAATTGTTCATGACCATACTCCCACTGTCTGGCATAGGTTAGGTAAGTGTCTAATGAACAAATAAATGGATGAGTGACATAAACAAAACACTGAATAAATGTAGAGACTTTTTAGATCTTTCTAGGGGAGACCTAATATTAACGATGTATAGTACCACTAAAATTATGTGCAAATTCAATGAAATGAAATTCACCGTGAAACAATGAATCATATGCAACTCAATACATGGTAGAGTGAACTTTAAATTCTTTGACATGTGGAGACATCATAAACAGTTGGAAAAAATGTCCCTTAAAAGTCATCAATTGAAAAAACTGCTACTATTTTTGATATTCATAATTTGTATCCATTTTTTTATTAATGAACTGAATAGAATTCTGGCATAGAAAAAACTCCTAAAACTTAATTACGATAATGGATGTCCTTATTTCTTTTAATGGGAAAGCCAGTAGTATCTCTCGACGGCACTAGGTTTTGCTAGTAGTATCTCAGACTTAACCATGATGTTGGCCCTAATAAGAGGACTACACCTTAGATTGCTAATTATCTGCTAATTCTGATTTCACTAGTAGTTGTTCCCCCTCCTCACATTAAATCTTTATGATAAATAAATAATGCAGCATATTATGCAGTCTTTAAAAATCATGTAGATACATGGCAATATTATTGTAATACAGGCTTTAATTATAGTTTCTGAGAAATTTTAAAGATACAGAAACAGTAGACAATATGATCAGTAGAAAAGCAGTCAAAATGATAAATACAATAGTTCCTTACATTCATTTCATTTTTACTTGAAAGGAATATCGCACACACATGCATATATTTTTGTTCCCTTGTACCAGCTCTATTTGCTTCCCCCTTCATTTTTACAAGTGATCACAATTAAAACTGGTGTATACTTTTGATCCATTGTATATAGAAATAAAAATATTTTCTATTTTCACCATATGCTTTTTGACATTTGTTTTAAGAAAGGAAAGAGTTTATTCTCAATGGATTTGTTATTATTATTAGTGTTGTGTTTTCAGTGTAAGTTTACAAGCTGAGTCAGTTTCTTATACAGAAACTTACAAGCACTTTGTTATGTGACCCTAGCAGCTCTCCCCATGCTGTGACAGCACACTCCCCCCTTTGCCCTGTATTTCCCACACCCATTCAGTCAGCTTCTGTCACCCTCTGGGTTCTCATCTCGTCTCCAGACAGGAGCTGCCTAACTAGTCACCTGTATGTACTTAAGCCAGGAAGCACACTCTTTCCCAGTATCATTTTAGGTCTTGTAGAGCAGTTCAATCTTTGTCTGAGGAACTGGCTCTGAAACGGTTTCAGTTCTGGGCTGAGGGTCCAGGGATCACATCTTCTAGGGATAGTTCAACTTGTCAGATCATCAAATCTGGTATTTTCACTAGAGATGGGGTTCTGTACTCTACACTTCTCTCATTCCGTCAGTGGCTTGCTGTTGAGTTCCCACTGGTCAGTTGCGGTAGCCCGGCACCATCTAGTTCTTCTGGTCTCATGTTTACGCAGCCCTTTCTGTCTCTTGGGCCTTTATGACGTCTTCCAATAGAATATTTTTCTTTTATTTTCAGAGTCCAAAGTGCTAATGGTCTCCTTTTTCTACCAGTGTTTAAATCAATTGTATCAGCGTCATTAAATTAATTTGAAAGTTCATTTTGCATGGTTGAAATCACTTACGTAATTTAAAAAAATTGTCTGTTCTTTGAGAGTTTAGAATTCTCTGCAAGCAAAAAGAAAGAAGCAGTGATTATGATTGAATTAAAGGCAATAAAAATGTTAAAGAGAGAAAATGTTGGCTATTTTGTAGAAATAAAAACTAGAATTCATAGTGATGATACAAAAGATATGAAATTTTATGTGCCAAATAATGTAATATCAAACTATATACAGCAAAACCTATAAGCAGTGAAATGAGATTATGAGAAATAAAATTATACTAACAACCATAAACACAGTATTCCATGTATAAGAAATACCAAGAAGTTCAAAATAATTTTCACATATAAGACTATTTCTAACAGCATGATTTTAACAGTCCTAAGTTGAAAAAGCTCAGTAATAGAGGAGACATCAAATCTTTATGATAAATTAATGATGCAGCATGTTATGCTGTCTTTAAAAATCATGTAGATACATAGCAATATTATTGTAATACTGGTTTTAATTATACTCTGTGAGAAATTTTAAAGATACAGAAACAGTGAACAACGTGATCAGTAGAAAAGAATATCACACACACACGTGCACACATTTTTACTCCTTTATACCAGCTCTATTTGCTTCCCCCTTCGTGTTTACAAGTTATCACAATTAAATTTTGGTGTATACTTTTGATCCATTGTATACTTTCAGTAATTAAAAATAATATATAATGTTTCTATATGTCGGATCCGACTCGACGGCACTTGGCCTATGTTAATTATTCACTTAAATGATAACACGTGTATAGAAATATCAGCTGTTAATTTGTCCATTTTTAAAATTGTATTTCTAAGATCCAATCATATCAGATCTAGCAATAGATACTGATTCAAATATAGATGATATAGGTTTTAACATTTGGGGCTTTTGTCCCACACTGCATTCTCACTTCCCATCTTCCACTGCCAGATCAATATTATAGCATTTTTCACTGTTTTAAATCATTTCCTGCACATAGCTGCTTGTGTATCTGTTACAGAACTTTCTCCAACACATATTCTAAAACAGCTGTTGATCAAATTGTCTTCCAAAGTGTTTGTGCCACTCATCCTGCCCAGTGTGAAAGGTCTCTTTCCTCATAGCCTGTACAAATCTGGATTCATTATGCTTCCCAAGTTTTTGTCTTTCCTTAAAAAGGGAGTAAAATATATTTCAGTGTTGCATTAATTTTTACTTTATTCTAGTAAATTTGTACATTTGCTAATATAATTTTAGCCCTAGAATTCTCAATTCTATATGCCACTCTTAAGAATTGAAAGTACATCACCTCTTTCCTCTAAGAAACAAAAAATTAGTTTGACTCTTAGTAAAAATTCTTGGTATAAACTAGATAATAATTATTTATCATTAGGCAAATATTTTCTGCCATATAAGGTTTTTTACTTGGTTTTTAATTTCATTTTCACTCAGAAGTTTTTTATTTGATGTAATCAAATTTCTCAATTTTTTCCTTTGAGAATCATACTTGTTCTTTTATGAAAGAAAAAAAATAATCTGCCTTGGAAGAAGTATAAGAAATATTTTTGTACTTTCTTCTAAGCATGGTGAAACTATGTCTTACATGTTTTGGACATGCTGTCAGGAGAGATTAGTCCCTGGAGATGGACATCATTCTTGGCAGAGTGGAAGGTCAGCAGGAAAGAGAAAGACCTTCAACAGGATGGACTGACACAGTGACGCAACCATGGGCTGAAACATAGCAAAGACTATGAGCATGGCTTAGGACCAGGAAGTGTTTCATTCTGCTGTACACACAGTCACTGTGAGTCGAAATTGACTCAGTGACACCTACAACAACAGCATTCGTGTCAAGAGCTCCTGTCCTACTTTCGGATCATAAAGGCTTTTCCACCTATATGAGTCCATAAGTGAAATATTCATTGCCTTATAATTCTGTGAGTTATTATGTAGTTACAGGTTATAACAATTAACACAAGCAGATACACTGAATATTTCATTATTTTCCTCAGATTCATAATGCCACCTTGCATAAATAAAAAGTTGGGTATTATTTATCTTTCTATAACTTTATGACTCGAAAGCTGATCAAGCCAATTTCCTTTCAGAATTGCCTTGTTATGGCCATTTTAAAATATGTATTATTTCATATGAATTTTAGAAATAGCATGTGAAATATGATGAAAATATATTAAGATTGGTATTACACTGTTCAGCTTGATTATTTAGAGGACAATTCATTTATGTTTATATTTAGATTAATTTTCATAAATGTGTGGCATCACTCATTTTCTAAATTTTTCCATACTGATCTTACAGTGGTCATTTTGAAAGATGTTATCAATGGACTCAAGAACAGCAACAGTATTTCTCTTTACCTAGTCCCCAACTTATGACAGCATGCTTTTCCTGTCAGTTGGTTTTGACATGTCAAATAGCTCATTTTTTTTCTTTTTGGTTTTCATTATTCTTCTCTGTTATTATCAATATCCTTATGAATCCAGTTTTTATTGTCTTTGGGGGTTGGAAACATTACATATAAACTTACAGATTTGATGGCATCAGGAAGCTATGCGCTGAAACACTGTATGTAGTACACGTTATTAATAATTAGATGTACAAAAACCAACCACAACAAAAATGGAAGGTGATAAGCATTGTTTAAGTTAGGTGTCACTCTCGTGCATAACTGATTGTGGTTGAGAATGAGATTTTTTAAATTAATTTTTCTTACCAGTTATTGATGATATGTAAATATTTTATTGATTTTTAAAATGTATATCTCTTACCTATGTACTATTCTGGAATACCTTAATAATTTTGAGAAAATACACATACTCAAAGCTTTTCTATGTATACAATCTATGTTCTGAAAATAATGACAACTTTTTAAAATATTTATTTCTGAGCCTCCTTTGCTTGCTTTATTATGTTGGCTAGAAATCACATTAGCATGTTTAGTAGAATTGGTGACAATTGTCACTGTCATGGATTGAATTGTTTCCCCAAAAAAATATGGGTAGTTATGTGGCTGGGGCATGATTCCCAGTATCTTGTGATTGTCCTCCATTTTGTGGTCTTCTTATGCTGTATGTTAAAGGATTGGGGTGAGTCTGCAAATTCCTTCATAGGATCACCTCCCTGTTCCACTGTAAAGGGAGTTTCCCTGGAGTATGACTTGCCCCACCCTTAATCCTTTCATCCTGCAAGAGATAGAAAGGAAAGAGAAGCAGGCTGAGAACTGGGAATTTCACACTGTCAAGCAAGCAGCACTGGGAGAAGAGCGCGTCCTTCAGACCCGAGTTTCCTGCACCAAGGTACTCCCTGGACAAAGACTGATGCAATACCAGACATTCCTCCAGAGCCGACAATGGGGAAAACCTTCCCCTGGAGCAGACATCCTGAATCTGGACTTGTAGCCTACCAGACTGTGTAAGAATAAACCTTCTTTGTTAAAGCCATCCACTCTGTGGTATTTGTTAGAGCAGTCCTAGCTAACTAAAACGGTCACCTATGTTGTTTTTATTTTGATTTAATGGAACTGCTCATAAATGTTAGTTTTAAATATACTGAAACCAGAAGTTATTAGGTCGATGTATTTGATCATATTGAGGAAGTTTCTTCTTATTACTGTTTTGGTGAACTTTATAAAATCGTAAAAGAATGTTGGTGTTCTTCTGTTTATTGCATCTATTAAAGACAATTCTGCTTTTACCTTTAAACTACACATGGCTGGTTTGTATTGGGAAGTGCTCTAATGCTGACACTTGTCATTACGGACGTGAGATGTCTACTTGGTCATAATTTTCCAATACTTCAAATAATTTTACTTGCTAATGCTCATGGTGATTTTTGCATGAACACATACAAGTCTGACTGGGCTTCAATTTTGTCTCCTCGAATTGCCCTTGCTTGAGTTTGGTACTGGGCTTTACTATTCTCTCAAAATCACTGAGGAGCTTTTACCCACTTTTGTATTTTCAGAAGTTTGTAAAAGAGATAGCCAATATTTTTTTAAAGTTACATTATAATTCAACTATAGAAACTTCTGAGTCTAGTGATTCCAAACTTACAACAAAATTTTAATAGTATTATAAGTTCGGTATCTCTAATGATTGAGTCTTCCCACATTTCTTTCAGTTTGTCATACTGTAGAGGCTTGTGTGCTGTTGTGATGCTAGAATTATGCTACCACTGTTCAGTTACAAGCAGGGTCAACAACAGCAGACAAGTTTCAGCTGCACTTCTAGACTAAGACAGACTAGGAAGAAGGACCTGGAAGTCTACTGCTGAAAATAATGAGCCAGTGAAAACCTATGAATAACAGAAGAACTTTGTCTGATATAGTGCTAGACAGTGAGCCCCTCAAATTGGAAAGCAAAAGTTGAAAACGATGAAGGATTGGTAGTTGGAAGATATGGCCGTGGTGATAGAAATGATGCTGGAGATTGCATGACAGAATTTTGCAAGACCTAGGACTTGTTCATTGTAAATAGCTTTTCTCAACAACATAAACAGCAGCTGTAAACATTGACCTCACCAGATGTAATACACAGGAATCAAATCAACTATGTCTATGCAGAGAGACCACAGAGAAGCTCAGTATCATCAGTAAGGACTAGACCAAGTGATTATTGCAGAACAGATTGTCACTTGCTCATATGTAAGTTAAATGGAAACTGAAGAAAATTAGAACAAGTCAAAGTATGATCTTTAGTATATGCCACCTGAGTTTAAACTATCTCAAAAATAGATCTGATGTGTTGAACACTGATGACCGAAGACTGGATGAGTTGTAGAAGGACATTAAGGACATCATACATAAAGAAGGCCAGAGGTCGTTAAAAGGAAAAGAAGAAAAGACCAAAAGGATGTCAGAAGAGACTCTGAAACTTGCTCTTGAATGCCGAGCAGTATCATGGATTTAATTATGTCCCCCCAAATATGTGTGTAGCAATTTGGCTAGGCTATGATTCTTGTCCTGTATGCTCCAAATCTTTCCTCTATGATGTTAACGAGGGAGGACAGGTGGTGGTTGTGATAGCGGGGCAGGACTCAACCTGTAAGATTGTATTCTACCTTGAACCAATCTCTTGGGATATAAAGGAAAGGGAAATAAGCAGAGAACTGGGTACCTCATACCATCAGGAAAGATGCAGTACTTGGAGCAGAGTGTGTCCTTTGGACCTGGGGTCCTTGCATCTCTAAAGCTCCCAGTCCAGGGGAAGATTGACGAAAAAGACCTTCCTCCTGAGCCAACAGTGAAAAACTTTCCGTGGAGCTAATGCCCCAAACTTGGATTTTCAGTCTACTTTTCTGTAAGGATTTTTTTTTGTGTGTGTGTGAAATCTATCTACTTGTTGTATTTCTGTTATGGCAACACTAGATGACTAAGGGAAGTAGCTAAAGCAAAAGAAAGGAACCTTGAAGGAAGAAAACTAAACAGAAGATTTCAAAGGGCAACTCAAGAAGACAAAGT
The DNA here is from genome assembly GCA_028571685.1 of Heterohyrax brucei. Classification (NCBI taxonomy): domain Eukaryota; kingdom Metazoa; phylum Chordata; class Mammalia; order Hyracoidea; family Procaviidae; genus Heterohyrax; species Heterohyrax brucei. The sequence goes on from CM053156.1 coordinate 68,041,936, forward strand.
AAGTTATTATGATGACATGGGCGAAGAGCTGGAGATAGAAAACCAAAAGCAAAGAACATGCTCAGCATACGTCAAGCTGAAAGAATCAAAGAAAAAAGTTAAGCCTCGAGTTATAATTGTGAAGAATTCAATGGGAAAAATAATAAATCATGCAAAAAGCATCAAAAGAAATGGAAGAGCTACACAGAATCACTGTACCAAAAAATAATGGCCAACATTCAACCATTTCAAAAGATAACATATGACCGGGGACTGACGGTACTGAAGGGTGAAGTCCAAACTGCATTAGCAACAACAAAAGACTCCAGGAATTGATGGACTATTAGTTGAGATATTTCAGCGAAGGGATGCAGTGCTGGAAGTGCTCATCTATTTTTGCCAAGAAGCTCTTAAGATGGTGACCTGGCCAAGTGACTGGAAGAGATCCATATTTATGTCTATTTCTGAGACAGGTGGTCTAACTGAGCAGGGAAATTATTGAACAATATCACACACATGAAAATTTTGCTGAAGATCATTCAAAAGTGTCTGCATCAGTATATTGACAGGAAACTTATGGAAATTCAGGCCAGATTCAGAAGAGCATATGGAGCCAGGGATATCATTACTGATGTTACATAGATCTTGGCTGAAAGCAGAGAATACCCAAAAGATGTTTACTTGTGTTTTGTTGACTATGCAAAGGCATTCGACTGTGTGGATCATAATAAATTATGAATAACATTACAGAGAATGGGAATTTCAGAGCACTTAATCGTGCTTATGAGGAATCCGTACATGGATTAAGAGGCAGCCATTCAAACAGAACAAGAGGCAATTGTGTGATTTAAACTCAACAAAGGTGTGCATCAGGGTTGTATCATTTCAGTCTGTATGCAGAGAAAATAATCTGAGAAGCTGGACTACATGAAGATAAATGGGACATCAGGACTGGAGACAGACTCATTAACAACTTGTGTATTGCAGGTGGCACAGCCTTGCTTGCTCAAAGTAAAGAGGACTTCAAACACTGATGAAGATCAAAGACCACAGCCTTCATTATGAATTACACCTTAACATCAACTAAACAAAAATCCTCATGACTGGACCAATAAACAGCATTCTGCTAAACAGAGAAATGATCAATGTTATCAAGAATTTCATTTTACTTGAATCCAGTCAGCACCATGCAAGTAGCAGTCAAGAAATCAAGACATATTTCATTGTGCAATTCTGCTGCAAAATACTTCTTCAAAGTTTGGAAAACAAAGATGTCACTCTGAAGACTAAGATGCAGCTGACCCAAAGCAAGGTATTTTCAATCACATCATATGCATGTAAAAGCTGGAAAATGAATAAAGAAGACAGAAGAAGAATTGATGCCTTTTAATTGTGTGTTGGAGAAGAATACTGTAAAACCATGGACTGCCAAAAGCACAGACAGGTCTATCTGGGAAGAAGTACAACCAGAGCACTCCTTAGAAGCAAGGATGTTGAGACGATGTCTTATATGTTTTCAGGCAGGATCAGCCCCTGGAGAAGGGCATCGTGCTTGGTCAAGCAGAGGATCATTGAAAATGAGGAAGTCCCACAACCAGGTAGGCTAACACAGTGGCTACAACAATGAGCTCAAGCATAGTCACAAGTGTGGACACAGTGCAGGACTGAGCAGCGCTTCTTTCTGTTGCATATAGGGTCACTGCGAGTGGGAACCAAGGACCCCTAACAACAGCAACAATAGTGAAGTCCTCCACACATCTATGAGTTGGCTTACTCTGGGGACTTGTGTGTTGTTGTGATGCAGGGTCCACCCATGGTGGATCGGCTTCAGCTGAGCTTCCAGACTAAGACAGACTAGGAAGAAGCCAACGGCCTACTTCAGAAAAGAACTAGCCAATGAAAACTTGAAGAATAGAAGTGGAACATTATCTGAAAGTAGTGCTTGAAAATGAGCTCCACAGGTTGGAAGGCACCCAAAACACACAGTGGCTATAGTAACGGGCTCGGGCATAACAACACTTGCAAGAATCATGCAGAACCAGGCAGTGCTGTGTTCCATTGTGCACAGGGCTGCGGTGAGTCAGAACTGACCCCACAACAACAACAGTGGTTAAGTGCCCTGCTGCTAATGGTAAGGCTGGTGGTTTAAATCCACCCCACAGCTCCATGAGAGAAAAGACCTGGAGATTTACTCCTATCAAGATTCCAGCCTAGGAAACCCTATGAGGCAACTCTACCCTGTCACATGGTGTCACTCAGAGTCAGAATTGACAAAAAGGCACACAGTAACAAAAAACGTTAATCTTTCTGTAAGGATTTTCCTCTTCCTGATTCAACTCTAGAAATAACTTTTTGTATTTCCAGTTTTGTCTGACTTTTCTCATTCATTGCCATAAAGTTGCTATTATTTTTTTGAACCTATTTTGACTTACTGTAAATTATTCTTCTCCATTCTCTGTAATTGTTCATTTAGGGACTTCTGCATTATCTTGTTCTGTGCTGTTTATTTTTTTATTGATGTTTTCTATGAAATCTCTTATGGTTTGTGAAATACACATGTATACACAGACATGTACAGGCATGCATATGTACATACACATGTAAATACATATACCTACATGTGCTTATGTGCACACATCTACACACATGCACACACACACATATACATATACATAGGAGCCCTGGTGGCATAGTAGTTAAAGGACTTGGCTGTTAACTAAAAGGTTGGCATTTGGAATCTATTAGTTATTCCACAAAAGGAAGATGTAGTCTACTACTGTGAAGATTTATAGCCCTGGTAACTCTGTGGGGCAGTTCTACTCTGTCCTATAGGGTTACTGTGAGTGAGAATTGCCTGCACCACAATATGTTATATACATGTGTGTTTGTGTGTGTGTGTGTGTGTAATAAACACCACAAAACTCACTGCCATCTAGCCAATTTTGACTCACAGTGACCCTGCAGGACAGAGTAGGACTGCCCCACAGCATTTCTAAGGAGCAGCTGGTGGATTTGAACTGCTTTTTGTTTAGCAGCCAAGCACTTAACCACTGTGCAACCAGGTCACCTCTCCCTTTCTACACACACACACACACGCACACACGCACACACACGCACACACCTGGAGGTGTAGTTGTTAAGTACTATCACTGCTAGTCAAAAAATCGGCAATTCAAACCTACCAGGTGCTCACTGAAAACTATGGGGCAGTTCTACTTTGTCCTCTAGGGTTAGTATAAGTTGGAAATGACTACATAGCAGTTTATTTATACATATGTGTGTGTGTGTGTATATATACATATATATACGTATGTATATTGCTTGTCTATTATTCCTTTCCCTTAGCTTTATTTTGTACTTAAATAAAAATATTGTTCTGATTTTCTCAGCTGAGTGCTTTGTTCACTAATTTCAAAAACTTTGCTTTTATAAGAATTGCATGAATGATTTAACTTTCTCTTTAAATATCACTTTAGTTGCAGCCCACATCTGTCAATATGTTAATAGTTTTACTTTCATTGATTCCTGAATGTTTCCTTAATTGTGGCGTTTTCTTTTGTTTTCTTATTTGTGATGACTACTTGACCATGCCAAAGTTAATGATGCTTTATTTTAACCTTTCAGCTCTTTCAAAGCTCTTCATTAATTGATCTGTGTCTGTTCACTTAGCCTGTGAGTTCCCCAATGGCAGAAATTATCTTCCTGTAATTCATTGCCTCAGGCCTTGGCAAAGGCACGGACATACATCATGCAAAACCCATTGCCATCGAGTCAATTCCAACTCATAGTGACCCTATAGGACAGAGTAGAACTACCCCATAGGGTTTCCAAGGAGGTCTGGTGGGTTCGGGTTCAAACTGCCAGCCCTTTGGTTAGTAGCAGCTGTTTCACTAAACCACTCAGGTTTCCTGATGAAACCAAACACACTACCAGAGTTGGGCCCAACTCACAGTAACCCTATAGGTCAGATTTGAACTGCCTCATAGAATTTCCAAGGAGTGCCTGGTGGAGTTGAACTGCCAGCTTTTTGGTTAGCAGACATAGTACTTAGCCTGCTACAGCACCAGGGTTTCCAGGTTAGGAACAGGTAAATATGTGTGGATCCCTCTGATTGACTCATGTACTTATTAATTCATTTTTTCATTTATTAGATATTCCTTGAAGTCTTGAGGAGACGGTGATGGCAAATTTTCTAGGCAAGAAACTTGTTATCGAGGTCTGGAAGTGCAGTGGTTAGCAGTTAAGGCTGTTAACCAAAAGGTTGACAGTTCAAAGCCACCAGCCATCCCTTGGAAACCCTATGAGGCAGTCCAACTCTGTCCTATGAGGTGCTATATGTTGGAACTCACTCTATGGCAATGGAGTTTTTAGGTTTTAAACTAGATAGCTATACTCTGAACGCTGTTGACACCTAGCATCTGAGACATGATCTCATCTGTTTAATGAGGTAATAAAGAAATAGACCACTCAATGATAACATTTTTTTCTGTAATTATTTTTCTTTAACCCTTTACTTTGCTATTTTGTCCAGTTGCTGGCACAGTAAGAGTTATATTACAAATAATGCTACATTATAAATTACTGATACAATGTCATGTTGGGGAGGTTAAGGGCATATCTGATCCTTTTAGATTTTCTCTTTATGTGGCTGTATATATGTCTGTTTGATTTCACCTAGAATCTATTTTTTGCTCAGCTGCCATTAGAATCAACTAGAATGTTCGCTAAAGCACTGTTATCTAGACATAAGCCCAAATTAAAAGAGACAAAAGATACAAGACACGTAAGGTGTTAGTCTGAGTATCGGTGTTTTGTTAAAGAGCTCCAAATGATTGCAAAGTGTATTCAGGGCTTTTATAACGGGAAGGTATCACTTACAGTTTAAGTGATAGCTTAGTACCTCTTTGTACTCTGTTAAATTCCCTTTACCATTTCTCCTGGGGCTTTTGGAGAATTTAAACATAGATGGAGTTGGAAATTGAATGCGGGAGTTGGTTAAAAAAACGTCCATTTACTCTAAAATGTTACTTTAACACAGGCCAACACTGCGAATGCCTGAGAGAAAGCGCTGACCATTCTCAGGCTCTCCTTCATCTGTGAGCATGAGAAGCAGTGTGCTGGGATGTGAAAAGCTCTGCAGTAGCTGGGTAGCTGAAGTCATTGTGGCCAATGTCTCATGAATGTCCTAGGAACATTCAGAAACCACAACTAGCTTTTTAATGCCTCCCCAAGCAACTGTGGGGACCTGCCTAGCTGTGGTACAGGAGTGAGAATCAGTGCTTACAAACACTTTTTAATGTCCCTGCTGCTTCCAGAACTGAAAGAAAAACCAGCCTTCAGACCCTTGGACATTCATGAGTACCCCAACTCAAGGTCTGTTGGTGAAGCGAGTGCAGCAATGTACTTTCTTTGCTCTTTGGCCATTGAATCAAAAAACAAATTGTCAAGTCAATACTGACTCACAGCAACTCTGTAGACAGAGTTGAACAGCTGCATAAAGTTTCCAAGGAGCACCTGGCAGACTTGAATTGCTGATCTTTTTGGTTAGCAGCCATAGCACCTAAGCACTACACCACCAGGGTTTGCCAATTAAACCTTAATAAATGAAACTCTTGTATAAGATGCTACTTTTCTTTCAGAAATCAAGTACCTTTGAGATTATTCCTCCAAGCTGTGATAGCTCTGTGTTTGTTAACACAAATTTGACCCAGGCATGAGTCAAATTATCTTAATTAAATGCATCCTTTTTCTGATAGGGAGTTCAAACCAGTTGCCATAACTGGAAGGTGTTTGATTTCTTCAAAATCACAAGTCCTGTTTCCCTTGTCACTCAGTCATTGAAATAACCACAGTTGATCCCTGTGACGTAGTTATTGAAATAACTGATAATGCTACGCTACAGGGATCAACTATGGTCATTTACAAATAACTGGAATCATATCCAAATAATGTCTTTTAGTTGTGAATAAAACTTTTGGCTGAACTTGTTACTCTTTTTCTGAAAGAAAAATAGCATCTTCTTAGGCAGATGTGGCAGTCTGAGGAAATTCTCTCTTTCTCATGTAGCCAATATAAACACATTTTGTGTCATTGTTGAGTCTAGGAAACTGGATTCCCCAAATTATTCCTTTTGTAAGAATTTATTTGTTAAGTAAACTGTAGTTCATATAACTTCCTCAGCCTAGCCCGAAGAAATACATTACCTAGACAATCACAGAATTAGATTTGGAAGGGAGATTGAAATTCATCTAACTTAACCAGTGCAGCCACATTTTCTTCTAAAATACATGTTTATTTATCAGAGGCTGTTTAGCAAATAGTGTTATATCAAAGCTATTTGGAAAAATACCTGGATTTGATCTCATTCTGACTATGTTAACTATTCAGAGTTTTCATGGTTTTGTTTCTTTTTCTTTTTCTCCTCCAAAAATTGCAAACAGGCTGGGATCTGATATTAGTGAATGTATTCCCAAATGTAAGCAAGAAACATGACATGAAATACAGAAAAAAATGTTACCAAGGATTTGACTAATTACTGATCCAGTGGATAGTTTCCACATTTGTAGTATTCTAATTTAGGGTTTTCAGATTTCATAGACTGAGAAGTTTTCATTCTGTCTGTTAACAGCTGAATTTGGCTATAAAAATTTCACACTTGTTTATTATTATTATTATTCTTCAGTTTATTTGGTAAAATATATATAACATAAAATTTGTCATCTTAACCACTTTTAAGTGTACAGTTCCGTGGCATCGGATCACAGTGGTACAACTGAAACCACTGTCAGTTTTCAAAGCTTAGATATTAACTTTCTGCAATTATTAAGAGTTGGAATCAATTCGACAGCAATGTTTCTTTTTCTTTTTTTTTTACAACTCAGTAGCAGCAGTAACGATCGGGGAGGCAGAGACAGGGCAGGGGGAGTCTGATGAACTTACAGATTTTTAGACCCATGAGTAGGGAGCTTGATATTTAGCTGGGACTTCCAGTCCTATTCTAAAATGTCTCGGTTGATCACCCCTGGCTTAAGTCACCCTCTGCTGAAGACTCTAGCAACTCTTTCCTCATGTGAAGCAGACCTCCAGAGAAAATTTTCAAGGGGACTTGTCCAAAGGTTAAAATAATCTGTCTGTAATCCCAACAAAAGTTGGAAAATTCCTTTCCTATTTTGAAAACCCCTATCTTGAACTTTGAATTTTTAACAATGGGACATAAACACGTTAAATCTGACTAAAATGTTTCCAGAAGAAACTAAAAAATGTTTATGAAACTTATCTTTACCAGTTATTGAAATTTATTTGTTTTGTCTTTTGGGTATAGAGCTATTTGAACTAAGAATAATTTATTAGCTTACAGGAAACCAATGACCAGCTTTCAGAACAGATCAGTTGTGTAATTCACTAACTATGATGATTGATACATCTTCCCAAACCTTGTGTTAATAAAGGCTATTAAATACAAAATTCTGACATTGTTGAAGGAAGGAATAAAATGTTCTTTTATTTGTAATTATGATTTCTATAAAGAGATAATACTCTTTGAAGCCTATTTATTTTTAAATTTGATAGGGAAAACCAACATACACAAGACATCCCTCTCTATATTGCCCAAGACTATTGTATGTTCATGTGTGGTTGCATCTATGTGTGTTCTATCCTCAGTAGCTAAGGAAACAAACAAAATAGGTCCTAAGATTGGGGAAATCTTTGTTTTTCCCAGAGGGGAAAGGAGGAGGAACTCATCCTAAATAAGGAAGTCATAAATGAACCAGCTAAGATGTTTTGAGGAATGCCAAAATTTGAGCTACAAGTCTAAATAACTGAAATAACCATAAAATACATTTCTAAGTAGAAATCATGTACTTATAAAAGTCTAACAACTAACTTAATTTTCTAGCTTTTAAGAAAGCACATTTCTCTCCTTGCTTTGTGCTCTAGGAAACCTAGAAGCAGAGCCCAGCTACTGCACTTATTAACACTGTATGGTTCACAGCTTCACGTGTAGCTCATTCCTACTCCAATCTTCGACCTTCCAACCCATCACTTTTGGTTGCCCCAAATCAGTGAGTTATTTGGAATAGTGATAGAGAACTACAACTGCTAACCATAAGGTCATCAGTTCAAATCCATCAGCTGCTCCTTGGAAACTCTATGAAGCAATTCTACTCTGTCACCTAGGATCCAACTATAAGTTGGAATTGACAAGGCAGCAAAGAGTTTGGTTTTTGTTTTTTATTGAGTCGTATATTTTATTTTATTGTATCCTTTTAAATAGCTGTCACAAATTCTTTAAGCAGAAATGGTGATCATAAACAGACAGTATGTTATGAACCTTTACGTGCATATCGTATCTAAATATATCAAGTAGGGTTTTTAATTACCAAAGAATAAAAAGACTCGCCTTTTCTGCACATATTATGTACAAGCTGTCAATGTTACCTGCTTGCTTCTTCCTAGTTAAAAAAAGAGTGACCACATCCAACACTACTTTGATCTGTTGGAGGTGTTTCACCCTCAAGTGTATAAATATCCCCTTTTTCCCTTTAAAGTCTACAATAAGCCAATATACAGGAAAGGTACTAAGTCAAAGATGTGAGTGCAGCAGCGTGTTTGAGAGATGATCGGAAGAAGCACAGCAGGCACTGGGGAAGAAAAGGCAGAAAGCCAATAGACACCAGTTGTTTAGTATTGTGGGTAACTAGAGCTCAGTCCCAAGGCGGAACTCTGTGTGTTGGTTGCAGTATAACTTCGAGGGTCCTACCAGAAAGGCAAGAATACTGGATACCTTTCCACCAGCATCCACTGACCATCCACGGAGGGCTTTTCCTATGGTTGTTGACGTCCCAGTACGGGTGGCCCTCCCTGCAATAGAGCCCACTCTCAGGCTCTCTGCAAAGAATTGTGGGTGCAGGTAGGAGGAAGCCTTGGCAGGAATAGAGAGCACCCCGGGATCTCAACAAGGCGCTGACAGTGAGTGCGACTGAGATCAAGGGGGAGAGTGGAAACAGAGGTGTATTAGGGAGTTCTTCTTGCATTCACTCCTTGCATAATTTGATACCTGATATTATTCATTTTGCTTTAGAGAACAGGCAGGGGATGAACCGTGGATCAAAATTAGGATAATGGCTTCCTGTTTTAGCACTTTTGATTAGAAGTCCCATCTTTAAGTTATTTGGCATACTCAAGCCTCGAGAACTTATCCAAGTCAACGCATCGTACCTGTCACTGTCTTGTCTATTTCTGCTGCCTCCTTCCGATATCACATCTTCTAGAAAGCCTGCTATTGTCAATAGACTTGCCAACCATGAGGCTAAGGAGCCTATTAAAAATGAGACTTACTTTCCTCAAAGTCCTCTACAGGGCATATACAGTCAAACGGCATCTGGCTCCCATACACTGCAGTGCTTTTGGTATTTGCCCAAACTTTCTCCCGAGATAAACTTCTAACTTTTCACAAGACGTTCTGTCCTGATCTGTTGATATCGCCAAGAGTCAGCTTCTGTCAAACTTGTGGGAAATAAAGGATTTTACAGATGTGGAGAAAAGATCAGAGGCGCAAACCTAGTTAAAAATTCCAAAATCGATATGAAAAGAAAAAAAGAGGAGAATAAAAAGGTTATCTAAGAAAGTCCTCAGTTCAAAGGGAGTTTTTCATGGATGAGTCTAAGGATCTGAGTGTCAATAGGATCTAGGTTTGATAGGAAAAGAACGATCTGTTTTCAGCCTGCCGTGGGGACTATTTAACATCATGACTTTTGTAAAAGGTGAAACTGTAAGCTAGGGCATCAGGAGAAACAGCAGAAAGTGTGAAGGAAGATTATTCTGTCTACTTCCCTCTAGTACCCACTTCTCTAATTTTTATGGAAGAAAAAAAAGGGGAAAAAATAATACATCAGAAAAAAACTGATTTCAGAAGCTTAGTCAAAGATCTCATTTTAGTACTTAGCCAAATTGCTAGAATCTATCAAGACCAATTCAATGACAAGATGACTGTATTTGTTGGGGATATTTGTAAGTAGTCCTGAGGGTTCTGTGGAAAGAATAAGATTTAGGGGACAGTTTCTGTGAAGGACTTTCCTAGAATCTGGATTGCAAATCACTGCTGTTTTTACCTGCAGAATCTGTCCAGTTTTGCTTTGAGCCCAGCCAGGCAGCCTGTCTGTTATAGACTACTCATGGCCAGACCACATATTTCTCAAATTTGTTGAGACAAGACTGAGTCGCAGGGTCTCTCCTATCCTTATGCCAGCCTGTAGAGTGCATCCCTGTCAGTGATTAGGTAAGATGGATTGGCACTGACATAGATGCTTGGGCATTTAGGGTTTAGCAAGGTAGAAGAAGGAGGCCCTGTTTACGCCTCCTAGTCTAAGCAGAGTTTTCAAATTCTTCTTTTTACAAAGAATCCTAATTTGACCAGAGGGGAAGTATCAAGCATTTGCCTAGCTTTTGATGAAGTGTAACTTAGTTCCCATTTTGCTTTTGCTCCTTCTCTGAACACAGTTCTCCTGGAAATGACCTGAAGAAGCACAGCAATGTATATGGGGCTGTTTGAATCTCCCAAACCAATCCTAGCCAGCTCACAACACCTTCTTAGACTCAGACTAAGGTCCAGCTGTTGGGTTCCTTGCAGTCCCTCTCCTCAATGACTTATCTGGCCAGTTCTGGAATGGTGACTCAAAGCAGAAGTTATTGAACTTCAAACACTCTCCGGCTTCCCCAGTCCCAATACTCCCCTCCTCCCACATAGATTCTCCTTCAGTCTCTACTTCTGTTTTAAGAAAAATCAGCCACCTGACGTCATAGCAGATTCTTCTGAGCACAGAAGCAGAAAATTCAATTTTATGGGCCAAGCTTGATGAGTAGTTATCGCTGATCCGGTGGGGTATGTTGAGAAGTCTGAGCCCCTATCAAAGACCAATGTGATGCAATGATAGGATTGATGCAAGACATGTACTATAAATGCAAAAGAGAGAACAATCATCATGAGTGCCAGATATTTGCCATTTTATGCCTATAATGCAAGCTCCCATGGATGCAACAAAAATATGGCAAGTACCTAGACATATCCAGAAAGAATATTTCCCTTACTACCGACAATATAAGGAGTTCTGGCAACACAGTGGTTAAGCACTTGGCTGCTAACCGGAAGGTCAGCTGTTAGAACCCGCAAGTCATTCTGAGTAAGAAAGATATGGCAATCTGTTAACATCAAGATTACAGTCTTTGAAACCCTGTGGAGCAGTTCTAACCTGTCCTATATGGTCTTCATGAGTTGGAATCCACTCAATGGCAAGGGGTAGAGAATATTCATAATACAGATTAATCATATGCCACTTTTCACCCATGACAGACCCGGTTTAGACTTATAGTCCTCAAGTGATAGCACCTTCTTTCACTGTCTGAGTAACCCAGCTTAGACTGTGCGTTAGATGGTCACTCTGTAAGATTATTTCTATTGCATCTTACATATAATCCTAAAACCTTAGGTTGAAACACAAGACTCTTCCTAACCTGAAAAATTACGTATTTCCTGTGCCTCAAATAAAACAGCCTAGCCTTGTCAAAAGGGACAAAAATTTTAAACCCCTCAATGGTAAACTTCATATATACATCTATATAATAATGCTTCTGAATGTTTTCATAGTATAGTTCAAGATTTTATTGCACTGCCAAGTTCCGGAATGTAAAGTATTATGATTTGGGCGTATGATCTAGTGTTAGAACACAAATAGCTGCTTCCACAGATATGTCAGGCTGTATATGGAAACAACACCAAATTCAGAGTAATATCACACACACACACATACACACACATTGTTTTAGCAGAGCATATGAGATTTAACATTTATACATGAAGAAACAAAACTGATGTACATAAGACCTATTTTTAAATCAAGTTCAGCTAGGTCTCTATCAAACCCCATTTTACGTTTCCAAAATAAACACCCTTTCTTGTCTCTGCTGAAGTCCCAGCCAATTCTGCAATTGATCTTGGAAGATTGCCTTCAGAATTGACTCTCCCAGGGGTAGGATTACTGGTCGACGAAACAGAGATACAGCGAGAATTTTCAAGAACCCAGAAAGAGGCAGAGGAGGAGGTAAAAGGCTAACTTCAAACTGGTGGCATCAATTTTTATTTGACCAGTAGTTTTGTTCATAATTTACAGCAACAGTTTCCACTTGTGTGGAGAAGATATTTGCATTAATGTGTTTTAGGTTGAAAGAAGCCACCAAGTCCAGAATCTTTATCTCAGGTGACATCCAATATGGATAAATTATTCCCACTTGTGAAAAAGATTTATCTATTTGGAATCTGAATGCAATTGACTCTGACTTAACAAATACCTGAGGGTCAATTATGTAACATCTTCCATTCTTTAATTTTTATTGTACCCTCAGGAAAACTAAAATTCACCAAGTCAAAAACCACAAAGTATTGTAGTTGCCATGATGAGATTAAATACTCAGATGTGAGAAAGATCTTATTCAACTGAGGTAATCAAGAAAAAACTCAAGAGGGAAACTCCATTTTGCACTGACCCAGATAGATGGGCAGGATTTTAGTGGGAAGGGGCAGGGACAGCGTTCTTGGAGAAATTCACCTAGCATAAGCAATGATACAGAATTAGAAACATCAAGATGCTTGTGTTGGAAGAACAACATTATTGCACTAGATTGTTAAGATTGTTTGAGAATACATAAAGTGCCAGAGAATTCTAACATGCTCAATAAACTTCAGCCCAATCCATTATTTATAACTTACTCAAAAATTATCATGAATATATGATATTCTCTGATCACACTACAATATGAAGAGATGTTAATGAGAACTTAAACAAGCTGTCATTAAAATATTATTCCAAATAGCTGGCTGAAGAAAAGGAAGGTGAAAACTGGAAAATAATGAAAGCAAAGAAGCTACTATTTCAAAGTTATGGTCTATGACCCAAACTGTTTTATCAGGCAAATTCACAGCAGCATGTGGTTTTGTTGAACAAAACAGAATGGAAAGGAAAAAAAACTCTACCCAAGACCAAAGACCAGAATGCAGGAAGTGACAGGAAACTTTGAAGAATGGACAAGGTGATCCTAGGGTGGAAAAGGAAAGGGTGAGAGCTGACACATTGCAAGAATTTTAACCAATGTCGCTGAACTATTTGTGCATAAATTTTTTAATGTGAAATCCGTTTGTGTTGCAAAAGTGATCTAAAACATAATAAATTTTAAAAAGGAAATTAGTATGAAAATGACAAAATAATCTTAAATAAGAGTGATGAAATATATAAAAGTAGAAATCAATAAATTAAAATACAAGTGAAAATATATATGTAGATATTGTCCTGGAGAAAGAAGACATACAGTAATAAGCAAGCCTCTAGCAAACAGCATAGAGAGAGTATATATACATATAAACCCAAAACCAAACCCACTGCTACTGAGTCGGCTCCAAATCACAGCAACCCTGTAGCAACCCTGTAAGTCAGAGTAAAGCTGTCCCATAGAGTTTCCAAGGAAGACCTGGTGGATTTGAACTGCTGACAATTTGATTAGCAGATGTAGCACTTAACCCGCTATGCCACCGTGGTTTCCATATATATACATATATATTTGAGAAGGGATACTAATTATGAGACTCTTATGCACCTTTGGTGAAACAGAATTTTAACATAGAAGTTAGATTATTGCATGAGCAACAAAAGACAAAATAGATAAATGATACCTCATGAAAATTAAATTCTTTTATTCATCAGAAGAACTTTATAAAAAATAAAAAACAACCTATAGACTGGTAGAAAAAATGTTGACACTTATACACCCAATAATATCCAGTATATTAATTTTTTTTTCACTACTTAACAACAAAAAGGCAACACAATCAAGTACAGACCAAGGCTTGAACAGACATTTCACCAATGAGGATACTTAAATGGTCAATAAACACATGAAAAAATGTTCAACATCATTAACCAATAGCCACTGTTATGGAGTCAACTGACTCATGGCAGCCCTACAGGATGGAGCCGAACTTCCCTGTAGATTCCAACTCATAGCAACCGTACAGAACAGAGTAGAACTGCTTGGTAGAGTTTCCAAGAAGCTCCTGGTGGATTTGAACTGCCAACTGTTGGCTAACAGCTTAATCACTAGCGCTTAACCATTGTGTCACCAGGGTTTACCATTAGCCTCTAGGGAGAAGAAAATCAAGGAAAGGAGGAACAGAGGAAGGGAGGGAGGGAGGAAGGAAACGAGAAAGGAAGGAAGGTATGGAGGGAGAGAGACAGAAAGAAGAAAGAAGGAAAGAAAATAGGTTATGGGACTATGTTAGGCCATGGGCAACAAAACCAAGGAGGAAGGAGGAGGTAACCATAAGTGCAGAAATTAATGAATTAGAAATATAAATAAAATCAACAAAAGCAAAGGTTGATTTCTGGAGAATACACATACAGACCAAACCCTGGTAAGAATTGTCAAGAGGTAGGGTGTTGCAGACATAATAAACAAGGCACTAGAAAAGGGGAACAGGCTAGAGATGCAGGGATGAGGACAAGATGAGACACCAGTAGGAAACTCTTTGTTAACAACCTGTATTTTGAAGAAATTATTATCAATTTCAATTTATTAGAATTACCTCAATAATGTTTTTAAAAGCCCTAAGGAATGGTCCCTTAACCATTAGAGAACAACTGAATCAATTATTTAAGAACTTAATACATTATTTATCTAAGTAAAGTCAAAACAAGTACAAATGTACAGAAAATAGTCAAAAGATGGTTTCAATGTCCACACTGAAAACCCATATACGAGATCAATGGCAAAAACATCGCATTTGATTTGTACATACCATCTATAAGGAGGAAGTACAATTGAAAAACATCACAGTGCAATTATAAAATTGAGATGCCTAGAGAAAAACTCTAATGAAAGATGTATTGAAGATTCTTGTGACCTTTTTTGAAGACAGTAAAGGAGACAGAGATAAATGGAGAGAGAACATGCTGATGACTAAAAATCCTCAATGATAGAAGAGCAGCGCTTCTCTTAGTTGATTATTGATATGATGTTACCAAAAAAATTAAGAAAAAAAGCAATTTGGCATTGAATATAAGAAAATTAAATATTCATAAATTGGATTTTGTATTTTCACATCTATTCACTTAAGCTAACAGAATCAGAGATGAACATAATGATGTTTGTCACGTGGAAGCCTATTACATCGTTATTTCTCTTTTATTGTACTTTAGATGAAGGTTTATGGAACAAACTAGTTTCTCATTAAACAGTTAATGCACATATTGTTCTGACATTGGTTAACATCTCTGTGATACATCACCACTCTCCTTGGATTCCCTATTTCTGGCTTTCCTATTTCCTCCTGCCTGCTAGCCCTTACCCCTGGGCTGGTGTGCTCTGTTCGTCTTGTCTTGTTTGAGTCCTATCTTATATTTGGCTATAGAGTGAAACTTGGGAGTGACTTCATTACCGAGCTGAAAGGGTGTGGGGGTGAGGGGAGGGCAATACTCTTGGACTTTTTCCATCAGGGCAGGAAAGCTGGTCTTTTTAGTGTGTACTCTTTTGTTCTACATTTTTCTCCAGTTCTGTCCAGGACCATCTACTGTGATCTCTGGGAGAGCAGCCGGTGGTGGTAGCTGGGCATCATCTAGTTGCACCGGATTCAGTCTGCTAGAAGTCATGGTATAGCTGGTTCATTAGTCTTTTGGGTCAATCTTTCCCTTGCATCTTCAGTTTTCATCATTCTGTCTTGTCCCAGCTGGGGTGATACTAGAGGAATATCTTAGCTGGCCGCTCACAGGAGTTTTAGGCCCCATACACTACTCACCAAGGTTGAAATGTAGAACATTTTCCTCATAAACTACATCATGGCAATTGAACTAGATGGTCCCTGAGACCATGGTCACCACAACCCTCAGTCCAGCAATTACATTCCTTGGAGAATCTGGATGTATCTATCGAGCTTCTGACGGAAACCCTGGTGGCATAGAGCATTAAGTGCTACGTCTGCTAACCACAAAGTTCTGCAGTTTAAGCCCACCAGGTGCTTCTTGGAAACTAGATTAAGCATTTCTACCCTGACCTATAGGGTTCCCACGGGTCAGACCCAGCATGATGGCAGTGGGTTTGTGTTTTTGTTTTATTTTTTATTTTATGGAGTTTCCATGAGCTCGCCTTGTACAACTTGTGCTGGCTTCCCTGGTATTGCATACTGTCTTACACTTCACCAAAGTTACCACTTATCTGTTGCCTATTTGGTGTTTGAACCACCTCATCCCTACCCTCCCTTGTAACCATCAAAGATTTTTTCTTTTCGTGTACAAACCTTTTCATGATTTTTTGTAGTAGTGGTCTCATACAATATTTGTCCCTGTCTGATTGGCTTATTTCATTCAGCATGATGCCCTCCGTATTAATTCATGTTATGAGATGCTTCATAGATTCATCATTATTCTTCATCATTGTTCTTTATCATTGTATAATATTCCACTGTGTGCATGTACCATAGTTTGTTTATCCATTCCTCTGTTGATGGGCATCTAGGTTGTTTCCACCTTTTTCCTGTTGTGAACATTGCTGTAATGAACACGGGTGTGCCTGTGTTTATTCGTATCACATCATTGTTTCTGAGAGTAAGAAACAAAAAACACTGAACTCTCAAAGGAAGGAAATGGATATATATGTTAGGACTCTGCACATCTGCTACATCAAGCTGCTGAAAACTATCTGATGAAGAGGAAAATACTCTTGATATAATGTTAAAGAAAAACAAAACAATGAAAAAAATCACTGACTCATAGCAACCCTGTAGGACAGAGTAGAACTGTCCTGTAGAGTTTCCAAGGAGTGCCTGGCAGATGTGAACTGCTAACATTTTGGTAGCACTTAACCATTATGCAACCAGGATTCCCATGAAGTTCAAGAGGAAAGCTAAATATAAATCAAATACACACAATTCAAATTTTGTGAAAGATGTCTATCTGCATGCGTAGAAAATGTATTTGAGGCAAATTATTAAGATATGTTAATAATTTATCTCTAAAATATAAAGTTAATTGTCAAAGAAAAGTTTTAGTTTCAATAGTTTCCATATTTGTGTATGCTAGTAATATTTATCTAAACGGAATCCCTCAAACATAGGTATTTTAGCCACCTGTTACTTCTCTGACAGAAACTACCATGAGTGGAAGGCTTTATGAAGAGAAAGTTTATTGACACAGTCCAGTAAGCCACAAATCCATTTACAAATTGTCAGCAAGAGAATTTTTCAGTCTGGTAAGCTGCATCCAAATCCAGTGAGAGCATCTTGGCACAGGAACCTGAGGCCCCAAGGATGTGCTCTGCTCTCAGTGCTGCTTCTTGGTCGCATGAGGCTCCCAGCTTACTCTGCTCACTTCTCTCCCTTATGTCCTGTAGCTGGTAACTCGATCCCTACCTCACCAGTACAGCTGCCATCCATCTTCCCTCATCAGTATTACAGAGGCAGGATTCACAACACATGGGATGAATGGCACCGTATTGGAGCTCAGAGCTGAGTCACACTAACACATATATTTTGGGGGGACACAATGCAATGCATGACAATAGGTATTATTAGTTAATAATAATGTATCTACATTGATTCATCAGTTATAACAAACCTACCAATAGAGTGTGCAATGTTAATAATAGAAGAAATATTGTACAATGGGGTAGGGAGATTTATGGGAGCTCTCTACGCTTCCTGTACAATTTTTCTGTAAACCTAAAACTTCTCTGATAAGTAAAGTCTATTTTTTTATAAAAAATCAGTGTTTCAAAACAATTGTAACTGGTTCAGTCATGACTGATGAAGTCAAACCAGAAAAGACATGAATTCTTACAGTGCGGGTAATCAGCAACAGCAACTGAAACAGAAGAAGTTATTAGTATAAGCCTGAATGAGAGACTCAGAAGGAGTGTCATGAGCCCTTTTAGGAACCTGACACACAAGACTAGATTATTGGCAGAACTGCAGGACAGCAACCCACAACCAAAGCGGTATGGTCAGGCACCGTCTTTGAGCTGGGCACCCGTGTTTCCAACTTTGTTCCAAATCCATCAGGGAAGAGATTTGGTTGCTCTACAACACATATGCATCTCTTATTTTCTGAGAGGGATATTCAATTCTCAGTAGGGCTTTGACCCACAATTGTTCTTGTTCTGGTTGTAGTTCTGGTTCAGCCAATTTTTAAAACTGTGGGTCTGTTCTGGTTTCACTTCCTCAACCATGATGGAACCAGAAAGAACTGATTCAAAACCCTGAAAAAAAGGGTATTGATTCTATTTTTTACAAATGTAAAAGAAACATTTAAGTTTTTAGCTTGCTTTGTTCTACAGATGTATAGCAAGAATCAGGATTTTAGCTCGCATCTATCTAAATACAAGTCAGTATTTTTTCCTACTGTATACCAGTAGTGTCTCCATAATTCATGGTCATTCTATCTACTTCTTACCTATGTCAGACAATTTAGTATCCAAACCCTAAATGAAGAACACTATTTAGGATAAGATAACCACAATGCTTATTGGGGACCTTTCTGGGTAAAAGTATGTATCCTAGATGCTGAATGGCTATCAGGGAATTTCTAAACACAGAGTCCACTTGGCCTAAATCACTTTCCTAAGCAGCCTACTCAAGACTCACCTCCCTTGCTCCAATTCTCTATCAGTTTGGTCTAAGATTTCTACCACTTAACTCTTAGAATTCTAAAATAAGAAACTTTCTGAGTGCAAAGAGATTTGAAAGATTGTTAATATCCTACTTTTGTCTAATTTAGGATTTTCCTTTGAGGGAAACCAGTAGAGGGGCTTTCATGATCTCTAGAGTAACTGAGCACCTCTCATTAAATAAGTTTTATGTTGATTCAAAATCTGTCTGCCCGTGTTTTCATGCCCTTAGCCTTAATGCTATCCCTAGAAACACAAAAAACATCAGAGTCCCTCATCCTCTTTTCAGAGCTTCAGAAATTGTAGGCAGTTGTATATGATACGGGAGTTTTCCCTCTTCCAAGCAAAACAGATTAAATTCCTTTGCTAGATCCTTGTCCAATATAGAGTCTTGTAATACAATTGGGCAAAGCACTTCAATTTCTACCGGATTCAGAATAGAACAAAGTTACCCCTGATTTCTCTTTTACTCTTGCATTTAGAAGATGCTAAGAATGAAGTCGTTATCATTTTTCACAAACTGCTTTGGCCTTCTACTTGTCGTGCAGTCAGTGAACTTTGGGTAAACCCATGAGATGTCCATTTGCACACCCATTCCTGAGGATGTGTACAGAGATAGGAGAAGAAAGTTCTACTTCAGAACAAAAACTCTTAAGTACTGCAAATTTCATTTACTATGTAATGACCTTGGACAATGATCTTATTTCTGGATTAGCAAGGCTTGAATTGTTTGTATTACAGAGAATTCAACCCACAATGGTTTCAACTGGAAGCAGAATGTGTTGTCTTATTAAACTAAGCATTCTAAGGTTAGTGAAACATACATGGCTGTATCCAAAGGTTTCGAATTATATCAGCAGACTGTAATCTCTAGCACTCTCTTGTCTCAACTTCAGTCTTTTTTTTTTTGGTTCATACTGATGGTAAGACAGTTGCTATTATTTCCCAACTCCCATTTATTCTCATTTACCCCAAGAGAAAAGACATTCTCTTTTACTGACAGTTTCAACAGAAGTCCCAGAAATTTGTCCTATTGATACTCAATGAAGACATTTATTGTCATGTTATAAAGTACACAGAGGAGCAAGATGGGGGAAAGTGGGCATTGTTGCCTTAAACATGTTGTGGGAGAATGTTTCGGAGGTCCAGAGCATCTTGATTCCTAGAACTTTCCAGTACTGAGTACTAACAGAGTAAGACTCTGGGATTCTCATTCCAGGACCTCAATTTTCTCATCTGTGAAAGGGTCAGGTAAGATAGTTTGAACAGCCTGCTTCCGTAAGTCTGGGACTCTGGTTATCTCAGAAGACACTGGTTTTGAAAAATTCTGTGTTCCTGGCTCATGCACATCCTTGCAGCCAAAGCCCTAAGAACTGAGGTCCCAAGGATGCAGCCTGTCCCCATCCACCCTGGAGGCTTACAGGAAAAGTCAAAACTGCTCTACATTTTCAGCTGGGTAACCTATTACCTTTCAGCAGTGGGGTGCTGATTTTCCATGCCCAGCTGCTAAACTTCAGTAATATGAGACTCCTGACTCCCAGGGGCCATTGTGCACACCATGTGTCAAATGTGATTGGGGGCTGAAGAAATCCAAGTGAAGTTTTTTGTCTTTAACAAAGGCCAGGAAATCTTTGCTAGTCTCCTACATTCTCTTGCTCGATACTATCACCCCCAAAGCTCTTTCAAAGCGTATGTGTAAATCACCTATTCCGGTTGGCAACATGTCAAATGCTTCAGAGGAGCTGTGACCACTCTGAGTGCCTAATTATGCTTTGAAAAGTCACAGACAAATGTAGACTGTAAATGTCCTGGCGTTATTGCTGGGCTGCTACCACTGTCCTGAATATTTAGTATTGGATCAGCTTTGAAAAACCTATATAAGGTTCAGCTTCACAGTTCAAGCCAGATGCTTGCTGTGTAACATAGTGCTGGAAGAGGTGGTAGGAGAACCTAAGTAGAGTTAACATTCATGTTAGTGTTTCAGGAGTAGCCACGGTTTTGTACCTATGTTCCTGGTGCTATTATTAATGGAAAAGGAAAAATAGTTGCCATTGAGTTGATTTCCAATCATGGTGCCCCCATGTGTGGCAGAGCAGGATTCCACTCCTCAGGGTTTGTAAGGCTGTGACCATTTGAAGCAGATTGCCTGGTCTTTCCTCCAGTTCACCTCTGGGTGGGTTTGAGTCACCAACCTTTTGGTTAATAGTTGAGCACTTAATCGTTTATTCCACCCAAAGACTCACGATTGTTGATAGAACCTGTTTTATTCTTAAAGGTGCTCTGATTTGGAAGATAAATTACATGGTCTCCCTAGACCTAAAGAGCTTGTCCAGTGAGGCACAGTTTCAACTTCAAGTTGAAAATTCAAACCCCTTAATTTCAGCTCTGTCTTCTTTGCACTGAACCATAGGCATCTCTAGTGCAGTGCACTACCCTGAACCCTTTGTCCAGACTTTGTAGTCCTGAAAGTCGGGAAATCTCTCTACAAATGCCTGGGACACACCCTTATGCCTTCCTGTGTCTAGCATGGCAGGTAATGAGCTCTCTCAGGGTTATTTCATTAGCACCTGAGAACCATTAGTTCTGCCTAGATGGAAACATCTAAACTCCAGCACAGGCTAATAATTTGCCTACTGTAATTGAACCTGATGTTGTCTTTCACTAGGAAAAGAGATTGCTGGTTGATGAGAAAAGTAATCAGATGCCCTCACCGAGTGCAAAAGGAAACACCAGTGTTTGGCTTTAGGATATAACTTTGATAAAATGGAATCAAAATCCTGTACACACTCATACACATGTCGCCTCACATGCTTTATCTCAGCAGCTGGGTATGTAGGGGCTGCCAGAGATGAACAACTCATTAATCTCTTTTCAAAAAAGTAGCCAATAAATTCAAGCCAATTAGCTAGATGTGGGTTGAGTCAAGAAGGCTGTTTGTTGGATCTGGAGGAGAACTTGTACAGACAAAGTTAGAACAAGGTGATGAGGAAGCCAAGGTTGACAGATTGGAGACTCCAAGTTGTACCAGGTTGCTACTTAGAACTCCCTTTAAAGATTCCAGTGCCCCTCAAAGCAGCCAAAGATACCAGCTATTGCCTCAAAGATATTGGGTTTGCTGCCACTAGAAAAAGCCTCTGCCATTGAGTCGATTTTGACTCATAGCAACTATATAGGTCAGAGTAGAACCACCCCATAGAGTTTCCAAGGAACACTTGGTAGATTTGAACCACTGACTTTGTAGTTAACAAACATGACATTTAACCACTATGCTACCAGAATTTTCAAAAACTCACTGTTGTCAATTTTGACTCATAGTGACCCTATGAATAGCACAGAGCTGCACCCTTGGGTTTCCAAGGAGTGCCTGGCAGATTCAAATTGCCAAAGTTTTGGTTAGCAGTCATAGCCACCTGGGTTTCCTCTTGGGTTTGCTGAGTACTATCAAATTCCTTGTCCTCATTGTGCTTTCTTCTCTGAGGAGTTAAAGAACAAAGCAGATTGCTGGAATGAATTCCCAACCACCCCCAACTAGGAAAGGAGAAAACCAAGCCTGTCCTAAGAACAGGGAACTAGGGTGCCTAGTATGTACTATTCAATTATTCCTGTTACATAGGTAAGAAAAGCTAGTCAAATAAGGCAAGTGACCCCAAGACTTCATGGGTAGTTAGTATCAGAACCAGAAGAATACAGCTCTGTTCTACGACCACCAGCTCCTTATGGAAGCACCTACAGAGTTTGTAGCAAACTCAATCTCATTAGTGGCCAGGGACATCCAAATTGGTATAACAAAGTGGAATGAAAAGGGTAATGGATTCAGTCAGCTCTTGCAGCTATAAATTATATGGTTTTCTGGGGCAAGTAATTTCAACTCGCTGAGACTCAGTTTCTTCATTTTTCAAATAGCTACAAATGACTCCTCCCTCCTAAGTTAGTGTCAGGTTTCAAATACTCTGGGGGTCAGTTCTACCCTGGCCCCTAGTGTCACCATGAGTCAGATCCAACTCGATGGCACTTGGCTGGCTTGGCTTTGATAAAATTACGACAGCAGGCATTCTTGGTATACTGTGTGTCAGGCACTATTCTGTGTGATTTACATATTATAATTCAATTATCATGTTGTCTTTAAAATGCACCTACAATTACCACCACCAATTTATAAAGGATGAAACTGAGGCACAGAGTTTATGTCAAATGGCTAGATAGTGGCTGAGAAGAGATTCAAACAAAGATTGTCTGATTTTGGAATTTGTGTTCTTCCTTCCTGTCCTAGCACACTGGCAGGATATCAAACTCACTGCCATTGAGTCATTTCTGACTCATAGTAACCCTTATAGACAGAAGGAGTTTAACAAATGCTTCTTCATTTGCTGATTTTTTTTTTATTCATTACGTAGAAACTCAGGGCAGAAAACGTGCAGTATTGAAACTTTATAGGAAACTGTCTAATTTTTCAGTTATAGAGGCAGAGTCAAGATGGAGGACTAAACACACGTCTCCCTAAATCCCTCTGGAAACCAAGACCTGAAACTACAATTAAATGGAGCCATCTGGACACCTAGCAAGCCCTAGGATGTGGCATAGGGCTGATAATTTGGACTTCCTACGACTGAATGCAAAACTTGTTCTCTTTCACTGACCCCATTCTTGGTGAGCATAGGCTTGCACAGAACGAAGGTAACTAACCATTTTGAATTTTTTTCCTCTGCCTTGTCCAGCGGGCAGAGCTGGGATTCAACTAGCTGCTAGTCTCGGCTGCACTGCTGGTGGGACCGGCAAGCATAATTACCATGTTCTGAGAGCCCGGCTTTGGACTCTGTGCATCTCGGCTCCTCTGGCCTATCTTTCTGCCTCTTCCATGTGGTAGCCATACAGATGCACTTATGCAGGACTCCATCTTGATCCACTGGGAAACGGAGAAGCCCAGGCAGAGGCCCCAGCTAGACTTGGTTCCTAGGCTGGGAGGTGGCACCTGCTAGGGGGAGAGTGCTTTTCCAGCAGGAAGGCTGTGTTTTGCAGTGTCACCTAAGGCTAGGGGCCAGCAGTGGAGGCTGTGGACTCTGGGAATCTTGGTACTCTTGGCCTCTCTTTCCACCAGGAGCCTGGTCCTGGCTGCATGGCGAGCTTATGTGGGATGCCATCTTATTTCACCGGGAGGTGGAGTTATCCATACAGAAGCCTCAGCTGGACCTAATTCGTGGGCTGCGAGACAATGCCTACACAGAAGAAAGCGCTTTTCCACAGAAAAGCAGAATTCTACACAGTATCACCTACAGCTGGGGCCTGATAGCAGAGGCCAGCAGGCCAGTAGCCTTTCTATATTTTGAGCTAGTATATAACAACTGGAGTTCAATATAGATGTGCTTACTTTGCCAGCTGGGAAGAGGGATGCATATACCTGAAAACCTGACTGAATTTGGAATTTGTCAAATACTTGTTACTTGCCATTTTAAGATGGCCTACAGAAACAACTGTGGTCCATCTCTTCCAGCCTCTATTGACCCACCTGAAGCCCAAAAAGCAACAAACACTGGAGAAGACGGTAACCCAGAAATCACCCATGGCATCAGAAGGCCCCCAAAAGAAATCACCTCAGAAAATCCCAGATGAAGAAGCTTTTCTGAAAGTATCAGAAGGTGAATACAAAAGGATTATATACAGAGCCCTCCTAGATCTGATACAAAATGCAGCAGAGTAAAACAAAAAGTTAAGCAAGCTGTTCAATCTGATGGAACATCACTACTCAGAAATCCAACAGATTAGGAACAGAATTAAAGACCCAAAAACTTCAATTCAAAGCCAAGAAAACAGAATGAAACAAATGGAAAAGAGAATTTTTGATTTGGAAGACACAACTACTGGCTCCAGCATCTATGAGGATAAATCAGAAAAAAGAAACAAGAAAAATGAAGACGAATTAAGAAGCATGTGGAACTCTATTAAGAGGAACAGTTTACAATTAATTGGAATTCCTGAACAGGGCAAGACACCTGAGAACACAGAGAGTATTGTTGCTGAGCTGCTGACAGAAAACTTCCCAGAAATTATGAAAGAAGAGAAGACACATATCAAATGCCACTCAATATAGAACTCAAAAGAAAGACTCCAAGACATATTATAATCAAGCTTAACAAAATTAAACGTAAAAAGAAACTCTTAAAGGCAGCAAGACACAAAGCAAAGCTAACATTCAGAGGGAAACCCTGTAGGCTTTCGCTGGATTTCTCAGCAAAAACAATGCTGGCATGGAGACAGTGGCATGACACATTGAAAGCCTTGGAGGAGAAGAGCTTCCAAGCAAGAGTTATATATCTTGCAAAAGTATCTTTCAAATATGAAAATGAAGTTAAAACATTTGCAGATAGACAGAAACTCAGAGACTTTGTGAAAAACAAACCAAAGTTCCAAGAAATACTGAAAGAATCTCTTGGCTTGGAAGAACAAAACCACTAACTTTATATTTTAGAAGGACACATTATCCAGAATCCTACTCATTTAGGGAAGGCTCCAAACACAATCAAAGCTATAATAGTGAAAGAAATGGTCTAGTGATCATACCTTGTAAACAATGATATCATCATATTAAAAAGAGGGATGTACTACAGTTGTTATAGTCCTTCCAGATGGAGAGGAAGTTGACAAGACTGGCAGCAATCAAAATTGGGTTTATATATAGTTTATTAAGTGGAATAATGGGGGCAGCTGTAAAGTATAATTAAGAAGCAACATAACATATCAAGAAATGTAATACAGGAGTTTCAACAACCACAAAACCAACCCTGAAAAAGGTGAAAAATCAACTCACAAAGAAGAAAGTCTCAGAACAGATTAATTAGAACAACAGAGAAAACATCAACACAAAGATAGACAAATCACAATGGCAACACTCAACACGTACCTATCAATAATTACATTGAATGTGAATGGACTGCATGTGCCAGTTAAGAGACATCGAGTGACATCTTGGATCAAAAGACATGACCCACCTATATGTTGTCTACAAGAAACTTACCTTAGACTTAAAGATAAGAACAAACTGAAAATTAAAGAATGGAAGTATATATATCAAGCTAACCATGAACAAAGAAGAACAGGGGTGGCAAGTCTAATCTCAGATAAAATCTATTTTAATGTAAAATCCACCATTGTGGACAAGGATGGACACCATTTATTGCTGAAAGGTTCAATACACAAGCAGGACTTAACAATATTAAATATGCACCTAGTATTAGAGCACCTAAATATGTCAAAGAAACACTGACTACACTCAAAAAGGAGATAGATAACTCCACAACAATAGACTTCAACATTCTGCTGTCAATATCAGACAGCGTCTAGAAAAAAACTCAATAAAGACACAGAAGACCTTATTACCACAATTAACCAACTAGACCTCATCAACATATACAGAACTTTCTATCCATCAGTGGACAACTACATCTTCTTCTCCAGTGCACATGGAACATTCTCCAGAACAGACAATGTGTTAGGACATAAGGTAATTCTTAACAAAATCCATATCACTGAATTAATGCAAGCCAAGCCAAGTGCCGTCGAGTTGGGGGGAGTCGGAATTAATGCAAGGCATGTAGTTTTTCTGTTGTAGCTGGGTCACGTTTCATTCCTATCAGTGTTGTATTTGCTACATGTCCTTAACCATACACACCATTGTCAAATTGCCAAACTTTTGGTTAGCAGCTGTAGCACTTAATCACTATGCCACTAGAGCATATTTCTTTCTTATATGTATACAGTTGTATCCGATTGTGGTTTTGATTTGCCTTTTGCTGGTTACTCAGGATCTTTGCATGTCCTTATTTGTTACCGGATTATCTCCTTTGTTGAAGTGTTTGTTCAGAGTTTTTGCCCCATTTCTAAATGGGTCATTTTGTTATTGTATTTGGAGAGTTCTTTTTACAGTCTGAATACAAGCTCTTTATCAGATATGTATTTCCTAAGTACCTTCCCACAGACTGTGGCTTGTTACCTCAAACCAAAATCAGGCTTTCTTTTTCTTTTTTTTTATTTTGATGAAATCTACTTTTTTTTTCTCTCTTTCTTCAGGCTTTTTGTGTCCTAAGAAATATTTGCCTACAACAAAGTTGAAAAATTTTTTTCTGTTCCTTACAGTATTAAACTTCAAATTCTTCCTTTCTGTCTTTTATGCAATTGTTATCCACACTTTACAACACATTACTGACACATTTTTGCTTTGGATAGTCAATTATCCTTTTTTCGTATAAATCTGAATTTTTGTCTAATGCAATACTATTTCTTCTGTTTCAAGAACTTGTAACATTTCTTCGAATATAGTTTTTATGGTAATAGATCTCTCAGTTTTTGTTTGTCTGAAGAAATCTTTATTTCTCCATTATTACTATTATAATTATTATTTTCTGGATGTAGAAGTTTGGGTTGACCACATTTTTTGTTTACCTTCCTTCTTTTTTTTCCTTCAGCTCTTTAAAGATGTTACTTGATTTTCTTTTTTCTTGCATAGTTTCACAATAAGTCTTCTCTAATTCTCATTGTTAGGTCCTCTGTATGTAAACTGTCCTTATTTCTGGCTTCTTTAAAGTTTTTTTTTTTTTTTACCTTTGATTTTAGAATTTTTTAATATGATGATTTAATATTATGTACATGTGTGCCTGTGTGTCTGTTTTCATATTTATGCCATTTGGTGTTCTCTGAGCATTGTTCTTGGATTTTTGGTTGAGCACCTTTCATTAATTTTGAAAAAGCATCAGGCATTACCTCTTCAAATATTTCCTTGTCCTGTGTTCAATCTCTCTCTCTCTCTCTCTCTCTCTCTTTTCCTTCCTTTCCCTCTTCTGGTACTACAATTGCACACATGTTAGAGAGTCAACAGTGAGACATTCATAGCTTTTGAAAAATCTTTTCTTCCCTCCCTCTTTTTTTGTTTTTCCCTTTAAGTTAATTCCTACTAACCTATTTTAAAGTTAACTGAATCTTTTCTCAGCTGCAGGGAGTATTCTAATGAGCTCACTGAAGGCATCCTCCTCTCTGCTCCATCTTTTAATTCCTAGCATTTTATTTGATTAGTTCTCATAGCAGCAATCTCTCTACTGAAATTCATTACATGCCTATGTACATTCTTCATTGCTCACCAAGCCTTCAATATCTTAATAATATTGGTTTTGAATTTCCAGTTGTTTCAACATCTGGCTGCTGTGTGAGTCTGGTTCTCTTGGTGGCTGGAAAGAATACCATAAGTCAAGTGTCACAAGAACTTCATAGATGCAGTAACTGATGTTCAAAGAGGCTAGGTGAAGAATTTAGTCAGTCAGACTTCAGATTCTATTCTGTATTATACTGTGATGTCCCATCATTTAGACATAACAAATAGCTGCTTCAAAGATGACTAGGCAACCTGGATTTCTCTAGTATGCAAAATCTTCCAAACAGAAGTTTTCAAACAGAAAACTTTAAATAATCCATAAATAAACAACAGGAACTAATAAAACCATTCCAAAAAGTATTAAGATATAAGATAAACATAAATAAATCAGTAGGATTTCTTTATAACAAAAAGATTATCAAAGAGGAAATCACCAAATCAAAACCACTTACAATAACTCCCAAGAAGATAAAATACCTAAGAATAAATTGAACCAAGGATGTAAGAGACCTATACAGAGAAAATTACAAGACCCTGCTGCAAGAAACCAAAAGAGACTTATATAAGTGGAGAATTTACCTTGTTCATAGATAGGAAGACTTAGCATTGTGAAAGTGTCTATTGTCGAGGCCTGTCACCCACAAAAGCCTCTGTGAAAAAAGTCACAAACTTCTGTGATGACAGGCAGAGGCATTCCACCTGTGACATGTTTTCTGGCCATACTCTCCTTGATAGTATTTTGCAACCTAAATGAGCTGGATCCGACTCGACGGCACTTGGCTTGGCTTAATCAAATCTTCCTCGAAAAATACCCCCTCTTCTCCTGGCACAAGGGTCAAGGAAGATGCCTTCTAAGAGGGGCTTTACAACCCCCTCAGCTTATGAAATAATATTGGGAAAACCTGACCAGGAACTTCTAGGGAAAAGAGCTCAGCTTAATGAATTCCAATGCAGCACATGCCCTGCCTGAGAGCATTGGGCCCTGCCCAACCCTGCTGGCTTCCTGCAACTGCATATCACTCTCACAGGTGATAAGCAGATTGTAGGAAGGCTCTGAGAAGCTCCCCAGGAACAACTCCCTCGTACAGCCCTTAGAATATAAATATACCACTTCCTATGGATAAGCTTCCAAGTTTATTGTGTTTGGTATGGCAAATAGACAAATGCTAAAGAAATACCCTTCTTAGAATAGCTTGAGAGAAGCTTAGAGCAAGGGGTGGTGGACACTTATTGTCCCCACAGGAAGAGATAAGGAAGAGCAAGGAAGGAACAAATAGAGACTGTCAGAGTACAACTTTTTAAAATGGGTTTATTCTCTCTTCCTGCACCTTTGACCTCAAGGATATTTGTCTTGGGCCGTTACCTAGAGGGCCCCAATGATTAACATGAAAAAGGACTTCAAGGTATTGGTTCTTTACTAGCTAACAGAGAGGACCCTAATAATTAACATGGAAAGAGACCACTGTCTCAGGCCATTATTTAGAAGACCCTAATGATTGACATGAAGAGAGACCACGAGGTACCCACTCCCTGCTAGCCAATCACCTACATGGTCAAAGTACAGCTACCTCATTGATTATAAAAAATAATAAAGGAAGACATACCTTTACAGGCTGCTGTTCTCCAAAACTCTTTCCTGTCTCTCTCAATTCATTTCCTCCCTCCGTGAGGCCCCCAAAAAGATGTTGGGGCTGGCTCCCGGCAGTCTATTCTACTCGAAGCAGTCTATATATACAATGCAATCCCAATACAAATTCCAATGTTATTTTTTAATTGGATGGAGAAATAAATCACCAACTTTGTCTGGAAAAGGAAGAAAGCCCAGATACTGAAGAATACAGTTGGACGCCTCACACTACCCAACCTTATATTTTAGTATACTGCCAAAATAATCAACACAGCCTGGTTCTGGTACAAAAACAGATGTAGGCAGCAATGAAACATAGTACAGAATTCAGAAATATCACCATCCTCCTCTGAACAGTTATATTTGAGAAAGCCCTAAAGGTTGTAAACTGGGGTGAAAACAGTCTCTGACAAATGATGTTGGCAAAATTGGGTATCCATCTGCAAAAAACTGAAACAAGACCCATATGTCACACCTTACACAAAAACGAACTCAAAATGGATCAAACCTAAAAGGGTTAATATTAGGGAAGTAAAAATAGGGACAACAATGGAAGTTCTAACACACAAATTAGCCTACACAATCTTACCAACAATATGTGAACAACAGACGAGAAAATAAATAAACGGGAACTACTAAAAATCAAACATTTATGCTCATCCAAAGGCTATCAAGAGAGTTAAAGGACTACCTACAGTATCAGAAAAAATATTTGGCAAATATATATTGTATCGATATCTAATTTCTATAATCTACCCTGGTGGCATAGTGGGTTAAGTGCTACAGTTATGAAAAGAAAAGCCAGCAGTTCAAATCTGCCAAGCACTCCTTGGAAACTCAATGGGGCCATTCTACCATGACCTCTAGGGTCTCTATTAGT
This sequence comes from Heterohyrax brucei, assembly GCA_028571685.1. NCBI lineage: Eukaryota > Metazoa > Chordata > Mammalia > Hyracoidea > Procaviidae > Heterohyrax > Heterohyrax brucei. The sequence goes on from CM053156.1 coordinate 68,072,257, forward strand.
CAGACCCAACTTGATGACAGTGGGTTTGGTTTTATAAGGTACTGCAAAATACCAACAAGAAAAAGACAAATAACCCAATTAAACGATGGACAAATGAGATGGACAGACCCTTCACCAAAGAAGACATCCAGGCAGCCAAAAGACATATGAGGAAGTGCCTGCAATCATTAGCTATTAGAGAAATCCAAATCAAAACTACAATGAGGTTTTGTCTCACCCCAAAGAGGTTGGCAATAATCCAAAAAACACAAAACAACAAACACTCGAGAGACTGTGGAGAGACTGGAACTCTCCTACACTGCTAGCGGGATTGCAAAATGGCACAACCTCTTTGAAAAGCAAATAAACACTTTCTTAAAAAGCGAGAAATAGAAACACCACATGATCCAGCAATCTCACTGCTTGGAATATATCCAACAGAAACAAGGGCTATCACATGAATAGATACATGCACACAAATGTTTATTGCAGCGCAGTTTGCAACAGCAGAAAGATGGAATCAACCTAGGTGCCCATTAACAGATGAATGGATAAACAAACTATGGTACATATACACAATGGAACACTACGCAATGATAAAGGACAATGATGATTTTAGGAAGCATCTCTTTGCCTGGTATCAACTAGAAGACATTATACTGAATGAAATCAATTAGCTGCAAAAGGACAAATATTGTATGAGATCACTATTGTAAGCGCTTAAAAGAGGACTTATGTTCAGAAGAAAAGACTCTTTGATGCCTACAAGAGTAGGGAGGGAGTAAGAGGGTTGGTCATAGATGGTCAATAAGAATTCAGTTATGTGGAGGGTGTGACAGCACTCAGTAGATAGCAGGTCACATAACTGAACTATACCAAAAAATAAAGGTTTTCTAAATTCAACTCAAAATTTCGGAGGATAGAGTAGCAGGGACAGAGGTCTGGGGACAGTGTTTTCCGTGGACATCAAGGTTAATTGGTATAACTAGCCTTTTGCTAAGAGAGTCTTCTGTATCCTGTACAGGTGAGTGGCATCTGGGGTCTTAAAAACCAGAAAGCTGCCATCTGAGGAATACCAGTTTGTCCCAACACACCTGAAATAGATGACAACAGAGAAAACCAAAGACACAAGGGAAAATGAGCCCAGGAGACAGAGGACCCATATGATCGAGAGAGTACATCCACATGAGACCAGAAAAAACAGATGGTGCCTGGCCACCACCCAAAACAGTCTTGATAAGGAACACAGTGTAGAGTCCTTGGTACAGTACGAGAAAAAGAGGTATGCAAACCGAGAACTCTACTAAAAGACCGGAACTGATGGTCTGACAACCTGGAAAGTCCCCTGCAAAAACGGGCCCTAGATTAGCTGTTGCCCCAGATCTGAAACCAGTACTGAGGTCAACACTTCAGGCAAAGGATGGATTGGACTCAGAGACACAGAGCGAGCGTGCAGTGTGTATACTTTATGGTTTAATACACTTATAGAAGGCTGTCCGACTGGTTTCTTTCTAGAGGGGAAAGGAGAGGCTGAAGAGGAGGGCACAGGTGTTTACTGAGAAGATACTAGAAGACTGAAAAGGAGTGACTTCACAGAGTGGGGAGAGCAGACAGAGTTGTAGCAATGCGAGTATGCAAAATTGACTTGAATTGTATGCTTTCACTTAATCATAATACAAAAACAAAAAATAAAAAGAGGAGACCTAAACTTTGGGACTCAGTCGACTTTGTAGTCATTGGGAGCTTGTATATGTGTCCTGTGGTGTTGAACTATCATAAAACCAGGCAAGCAGGCAAACTATTAGTAGGCATGTCATTCGGGCCAAGTAAAGGACATTTTCCTCTCTTTGCTCACCTTCCAGGCTTGATCACCTGGCACAAACAGTGCAGGATCTGGGACAATCAGAGGACCTGGCCACTGCAGTAGCAGTTGGCATAATCCCATTGTCCTCTATCTCATCTTGACTGTGCACTGGGAAAATGTTACTTGTGTTTTCACTGAATAATCCTTTGTAGCTTTAAGAAATAAGCCCTGTGAATGTCTTTTTCCTTATTAAAACAAACAGAAAGTACAGCTCTGTCCTATCCTATAGCCGGGGGTGTATATGCTGGCTATCAGCCACCATGGTAGCTCTGCAAGGTCTCAGACAAATGTGAGATGAGCTGGAATGGTGGGAAGGGAGCTGGTAGATTTTCCATTTCCAAATGGACAGCTGTTCACAAATAACCCGTGATTCAAGAAATTTGGGGAGGGGCTGGGCCTACCACAGCCAGTAGTCTTGCAGATAACTTCTAGTCATTTACCCAGTGGACAGCGGCAAAGCACCTGCCAGAAAAGTTGAGTAGAAAAGAGGTGAGACTTCCAGGTGTCTGTAGAACATGTAATGTGCCCCCACCAGAGCAAGCCTTCCTATCCAGAACAACGTCTGAGGCTGCATCTTTTAAACCTATGTTCTGAGGGGAGCAGCCATGAGTCTCAGATTTGTTTTCTGTTTGGAATGCCCTCTTCAAAGAGGGCTTCTGACACCAGAGGCCTTAAGAAATTTGCATAAACTACTCCCAGTCTTTGACCTAATACTATTATTTCTAAGTTATTACTTACCTTCCCATAAGCCTTCGAGGGCTACAGAGGGGAAGAAATATCACAGAGAAAATCCAGCAAAGAGGGATTCATAATGTCATTTGGGTAGGTGGGATTACATTTTGGTGTGATATCATCTGATCGCAAAAGCTGAAATGAAAAGACACAAAGCAAAATAAGGTCCATACCCAATATTGGTAAAGAGTCAATCCTGATGGAATTATTTTAGAAATGGAAAAAAAAAATTGGATTCAGGATACGATATGCTATTTACTGTCTAAGCAATCTTAGGCAAGTCTACTTCCTTTGATTTATAATTTTTAATTCTAATATAATTTCAAAATGACCAACCTCTTCACTTTTCATCTTAGATTTTGTCATCTGTAACAGGAGAAAGGCCAATTCTGCTTATGCTTCATATATTTGTCAGAGTCTAATTAAATTGTGGATTTAAAAATACTATGCCAATCTTAAAGCACTTTGCAAAATTAGGGACTGAAGACTCAAAGAAAGGGTAGCTTAAGTGCAAGCCACAAGCAAGAGCCATACTTTCTGATGGGCAAGACTTTGTTGCTGAATTATTTGTAGCATTCCTGCCCAAACAGTGCTGGTTGCACAGTGGTTAAAGTCCTCAGTGGCTAACCAAAAGGTTGGCAGTTCAAATCTGCCAACCAGCTCTGAGCAAGAAAGCTGTGACAGTCAGCTTCTGAGAAGATTACATCCTTGGAAAGCCTATAGGGGATTTCTATAGTGTCCTACGAAGTCGCTGTGAAGTATAATTGACTGGACAGCAACAGGAAATTCTGAGGCATAGTGGTTAGATGCTATAGCTGCTAACCAAAAGATCAGCAGTAAGAATCAGTTGGGTGCTCCTTGGAAACTCTATGGGATCAGTTCTACTCTCCCTATAGGGTCACTATGATCAGAATCGACTGGATGGCAATGGCTTTGGTTTGGGTTTGGTTTAGCTTTGGTTTGGAGGGCAACAGAATGGGATTTCTGTCTGGAACCCCCAGGGAAAGGGAAGGGCAGCAAATACTTCTTAAGTCCCTCCTGTGTGTCAGATACGTTAGCTAACAGGGAGACAACCACTTTCTGCTAGAATGCTGAAATGGCAGAATGAAACCTGGGTCTGCTAGTGGACTAGGAAGGGCTTGTTCAAGCAATGGAAGGATAGTTGGTGCCCAAACTTGTTTACTGTGCAAAGAACAGAGTTCATGTGCCCTGAAAGGCTGAAATAGGGTGGGAGGTGTTTGTAAATAAAAGGCAGACTCCTAAAACCCATTGAACTACATACTTAAAACCAGCCAAAAGAGAGAGAGAGAAAGAGAGAGCTAAGGTGGGTCTACAAAACCATGCATATGTAATGAGTTCAAGAAATTACAATTCTTGAACAAGTATCCATTGTGTATCCCAAAGCTAATTATACTAGCACTTTTTATTTTGTTCAACACATACCCACCTATGTATTTTGTATTTCAAAAGTTTAAATTTTGCACTTGTCTAGCTTCATCAAGTGAAACATCAGCTTGCTTCACCGGAAAGATCAGAAATCAGTTGGCATCTCAAATTCTTTTTATTATTGGAAACCAAAGCGCTGTCCCCTTTGGCCAAACACATAAGTACTTCGCGATCTCTCAGCTGGCCTCTATCTTACCCAGCTTCAGGCCCAGCTAAGAAACGTGTGTGGCAACCGGGAACCTGCTCTACAGTCATCCCCGAGCAATCTTTCTAGGGCAGGCAGCTGCCTCCCATGTAACAGAAATGTATGAAGTAACATGCACCAGGTCCTCCCCATGCCACCAGCCCTGCAGAGACTGTGATAGGTTGCCGACTCACCTAGCAAATCTCAGGCACGGAATCAACATTTGAGGAAAAAGAGGCAGAAAACCCAGAGGCAACTGCCTCTGACTACAAGAAGGCATGTGAGAGACCTGGGCGTGAGGGTGAAGACCCAGAAACACAGCCAGGGGCAAGGCATCTGAAATCAGCCTGCTGGGAGCAGGAACAGCATGGAGCACAGGGCAACTATTTAACAAGACTTTCTGACCTCTAGATCATACAACGTCCCCTCTTTTGGTCACAAGTGGGTCATATCCTTAGACTCAACTTTGAATACTTCTGAAAGGCCCCACCCTGGAAATATACCAGCCTACCTGGTCAAGGAAAACATTGTTGTCATTGTTGGTAAGTGTATGAGTTGATTTTTGATACACAGCCACCCCATGTGACAGAGTGGAACTGTTCCATAGACAGGGTTTTCTAGGCTGTAATCTTCATAGGAGCAGATCGCAAGGTCTTTCTCCTGTGCAGCCACTGGATGGGCTCAAACTACCAACTTTTAGGCTTGCAGCCAAGCACTTCACATTGTGCTACCTGGGCTGCTGATACCCAGATGGAAAAGTGAGTTCTGAGTTTCCAGCAACATTGAAATTGCTACCATTTCTATTAAATGGATTTACGTTGAACCGTCTTCCCACACCCAATGTACATACCAGTGTCTCTGTCCATCTCTCTTTCTCTGTATGTATGTGTAATTCTTGATGTTATTACTTTGTAAAAATCTAAATAATATGGAAACTTTGAAGTCAGATTTAAAGCACCTTTGACCTTTTACCATTTCACACTGTCTTCCCTTTTCATAGTCCCCAGCCCTGGATTCAGGAGGTACTGTTACCTATTTAAGTTCCTCAAGTGGTACAAGTGGTTTCCACTTGACTACTAACATAAATGCTGGTGATTTGAACCCACCCAGCAGGGTCATGATAGAAAGTTCTAGAAATCTGCTTTGATAAAGAGTGCAGCCAGGAAACACCTATGGAGCAGTTCTACTCAGTAACACATGGCGTCACCATGAGCAGAACTGACTCTATGGCAACAGGTCTGTTTTTCAGTTTAGTATCAATTTGTATATTATCATATATCTTTTTTCTATGTATCTGTCTACTTAACTATGCTATAAACAGAAATAGAGTTTTGCTCTGTTTTAAATTTGTTGTTGTTTTTTAGATGAAGATTAAAGAACAGTTCCTCATTACACGATTATTACACATACTATTTTGTAACATCAGTTGTCAAGCCCACTACCTCTCAGTACTCTCCCCTTCTCTGCCTGTGACTCCCCGTGACCAGTTTTCCTGTCCCACGCTGTCTGTTCGTCCTTGCCCCTGGGCTGGTGTGCCAATTTGTCTCATTTTGTGTCATCAGCCTGTCTGTGCTTTGGCAGAAGGGTGAACCTCATGAGTGACGTCATTACTGAGCTATAAGGGTGTCCAGGGTCCGCACTTGCAGGGTGTACCCAGTTTTTGTTGGGCCAGTAAATCTGGTCTTTTTTTCTTGTGAGTTAGGATTTTATCCTACATTTTTCTTCATCTCTATCCAGGATTATCTACTGTGATCCCTGTCAGATCAGGGGATTGTGGTAGCCAGGTACCATCTAGTTGTACTGGACTCAGTTGGTCTGGTGGAGGCTGTGGTCAGCTTGGTCGCTTAGTCCTTTGGACTACTGTTTCCCTTGTATCTTCAGTTTTCTTCTTTCTCTCTGTTTCCAGACAGGGTGAGACCAATAGAGTATCTTAGGTGGCCACCATGTGTCTTAAAATTTTCCCATAAATAGTAAGAAATAGTACACATTTCACATAGTCTGCTTTGAAACTCTGAGTGCTGTCCTGTGGCATGTGTATTAACTCCCTAGGTCTACTGTAACAAAATACTACAATCTTGATGGCTTCTAAGAAGAGGAATATACTGTCTCACAGCTCTGGAAGCTAGAAGTGCAATTTGATGTGTCAGCCTGGCCATACTTCCTCTCAGGTGCACAGAGAGAGCCTCTCTTGTCGCTCCCAGCTTCTGGTAACCCCAGGTTCCTTGGCTTGTAGATGTGTCTTCTCTGGGCAATCTTCCCTCTGCATGTCTCCATGTGTAACTATACAATTTATGTTGGATTAGGACTCATCCTAATCCAATATAGCCTAATCCAAATTCATTTAACTGACAACATCTTCAAAGATCTTATTTCCAAACAAGGTCATGTTCACAGGTACTAAGTACTAGGGCTTCAACTTATCTTTGTGGGGGGAGTCAGTTCAATCCCTACTAGCATGCTTAGCCATAGAAGAGATATGCCTTATTCACCATTTTCCTAATCATGAAGATTTAGATTTTTCTCATTTTCCATTATTCCAGTGAGTTCAATAATGAAAATACATGTACAAGCCTTTGGACACATAACTGTGTGTAGAAGACTAGCTAAAACATAGAGATTCTGGGTTAGAGAGTAAGTACATGACTAATTTTATTAGGTATCATCAAAATGCCATCCAAAAAGACTGTATCAAATTTTACTCCCATCAGAGTCAACCTGTTCTGGGAAAACCACTCTAAGTGACAGAAAATTTTAGATTCCTGGGTCTGAGTTTTTGACTTCTGAGGGTTTGGGTCACAAGACCTCAGACAGCCAAGGAACCTTCTTCCTGGGTGGCAGAGTCTCCAGACACAGAGAGCATGCATCTTTCTCATTGTTTTAATAGTACACTTTGAGGTTGATTAACACAACACCTTTCTGGTTCTTCTGTAGCCACAGCTATGTCATAGAAAATACAGATCTGGTAAAGAAATGAACTGAATCTTTACTGTTTTCCATACAAATTTCTGAAGGTAGTTAGATATTTTGCTGCTGGTCCTTCTGGCATCTGCAGTGGCTGGTACTGACTGGTGTGTGTTTTTTTCCCCTAGATTGTTTTTATTGCCAACATCTACGATTGCTGGCAGACTTTCCAAGATCCTGAATGCGTATGGCTTTTGATGGAAAAATGTCTCCCTTGGCACTTCCGTGTAGGAACCGCATATATCAAAATTCGGCTCCCAGACCACCCTTCCAGCCAAACATTTGTAAATGTCGAGGAGGGAAAGAAGTCATACAGAAAGACTATATCTCTTAATAAAATCTTGAAAGAGTTTCTATTTCATTTCTAATAAATCCTCCACAAGTGAGTTTCATACAATACTTTCTTAAGAAGCAAAATTACTTCCAAATCTTCTCTTGGATTGGGACTGCAGAATTGTTTTTACCTGTCCGACACATCATAATCCATCTCTGGCTTAACAGCAGGGATTTTTTTAAATTTCATTTATTACATTGTTATTCAAGCTCCTGTTTGAATACATGGGCTTCCACTGAATACAGCCTCTCCTTACCATAAAAGCCTAATAAAGTTTAGTATAAATGTCGCGCCTTCTCCTTATGGTAGAACTTGTTTTAGGAACCTCTGTTCTTCATCCTTGGACTTTAGAAAGAACCACATATTTGAGACAATTGGCATGTCCTTGTGCACTCTGAAATTAAACAGACCTGAATTCAGATCCAATCTTTGCTGTATGACCTAGAGCAAGTTGCTTTTCCTGTCTGAGCACACTTTTATTTCCTCATCTCTAGAATGGGCATAGTGAGAAATCCTGATGAAAATTAAAAAGGATAATAATCTAAAACATTAATGAAATACTTGGCACATCATATACACTTGTTCAAGTTTATTTTATTATTTCCACATGTCATCTAATCTAGTAAGTGCCTCTGATCCATCTGTCAAGTTATGATAATAGTTGTCATTTTTTGCAGTAGATATTATATTCAATCAACCACGAAATGTTTTACTTGAATTATCTCTTGGAGAACTTTCAATAACTCTCTAGGATAGGTGTTATTAGCATTATCCTTTTACAGATGAGGACACTGAGATGTAAGGACATTTGGTCCCTTCTCCAGTGTGGTGGCTGCTGAATAGCGAAGACACAGCGGCACCCTTCATACTTGTTCTGTGCTGTAGAAAGCAGGTGGTCAGAGAGGACATCCAAAGCGCCTTTATTCAGAAAGGAGCAGAAGGCCCACTTTAGGATGTTCTGTGGTGACCTTTCAGGGTGTGCAGCACACCCCAGACCCAGAGTAGAGGCTTGATAGAGAGACCTGGCTGCCCTTTAAGGGTTATTTTACAATGAAATATTTCAAGGTGTCTGGAATTTGGACTCTGTCAAATCTGTGCTCAAATAAGTTGAAGAGGTGAATGATCTTGTTCAATTGTTTCCAGTGTTCTGACCACCAGTTTCAGTGTTTGTAAAATGGAGAAGGCATGCTAACAAGCTCTCGGGGACCTTCTGCAGAGGCCATATTGTGTGGATGTTAAGCACGAGGGTGCTGGAATCAGACTGTATGGAGGTCACCACGAGAGCACACTTCCCTAGCAGCAAGACCATGAGGAAGTTGCTTGATTTTTCTCAGCCTCAGTAACTTCAGCATTGCTACAATACATAACAGTAATCATAAACCAGTGAAATCATGCAATAACATCAACAGAATAAATAGGACTGTGTTCAAAGTAATCACAACTCAAAAGATTTGAAACGTGAGGTTTATTCTGAATAGTTACTCTATGTGAGTATAGGTCAGTCATTCTGACTTAACAAAAGTGTAAATGGCTCAAGTAGGCTAGTTACAGCGAAGTTGATAAAGAGAAAGAGGAAGAATCAAAGATCAACGATTGGCTAATCTAGACTGATGGAACTCCGCCCTCGACTTTTACTGAGATCAACTAATGGCAAGTCAGGATGTTATCCCTGTCCTCCACCACCTGTAGTCATGAGACCTTTCAAAATTTAAATTAAGTAACTCTGGGCTTGAAAAGGAAACACAAAATTAGTGATTTAGAGTGGAATAAAAGTCACTGGCCAGATTAATTTGGGTCAGCTATTTTTAATATTTAGTTATGTTTGTAAGACAAACATTAAAATAAAAATGAGATGTCTGTTATTAGTTTTTCTTCTTTAACAACTGAAAGGAGGACCAAGACCATACTTGGACCTGTTGTCCATGCGTGAGTTCTTCATGCCCCAGTTAAATGTTAGCGTTTCCTGGGGACTGGAATTAACATGGTTGAAGTGGATTTAGATATAATGTTCCTGTCATTTGTCATTTAGTGGATTGTGACTCACAGTGAATTTTGTAGGACGCAGTAGAACTGTCCCACAGGGTTTCCGAGGCTGAAATGCTTAGGAAGAAGACAGCCACATTTTTCTCCCGTGGAGCAATTGATGAATTTGAAATTGATGATTTTGTAAGCAAGCTTCTACCAAAATCAAACCAAACCCATCACCTCTGAGTCAATTCCAAGTCGTGAGGCCCCCATGGGATCGACTAGAGCTGCTGTATAGTATTTCTAAGCAGCAGCTGTTAGATTTGAACTGCCAGCCTTTTTTCGGTCGCAGCCAAGTGCTTAACCACTATGCTCTCAGGACTTAATTATTAAGTCCACATGGCTTCTGGCATCACATCTGACAGCTTCAGGTGGGATACTCTGGGACTAATGCAGATGAACCAGTATTTGGGGTTAATGAATTCCTGCATGCACACAGCCTCCTAAGACAACTGGTTCGGATGACAACATGTGACTATTCTTAGCAAAACAGGGGCTTTAAGTTTATTCTCTGCTTGAGCCAAAACAAAAAACCAAACCCGTTGCCTTTGAGTCAATTCCAACTCTTAGCAATCCTATAAAACATAGTAGAACTGCCACCATAGAGTTTCCAGGGAATGCCTAGTATATTCAAACTGCTGACTTTTTGGTTAACAGCTATAGGACTTAACCACTACCCCACCTCTACTTGAACAAGAGTCTGTAAACTACCATGGAGTCATTTCCAACTAACGGTAGTCTCATCTGTCAGACAGTAGAACTGCTGCATAGGGTTTGTCTGTTTATTGTTTTTTCTAAGATTAGGGGAGTGGATGACCAGGACTTTCATTCATGGTGCTGCTGGGTAAGTTCAAACTGCCAGGCTTTAGGCCCGTAGCCAATAGCAAGCTGCTAGCTGATTGTGAATCTATTGAGCCACCCACGAACCTTAAGGGCTAGACAGTAGACATTTCAGGCTTTCAGGACAAAGTGGCAACGATTTCAGTTTTTCTGTTACTGTTCTCATCAAGAGGACTCTTTAAAAAAAAAAATTCATTTAACAACACAAAAAATATTCTCAGTTCACCCAGTCTATTAATAAACAGGCAACAGGAGGGATGTGGCCCATGAGTTGTAGTTGGCTGTAGTTTGTATCAGGATTCTGGAGCCAGACCACTCCAGGTAGTTTGTACACCATCTGTCACTTTGTGGCCAGGTAACCTTTGGGAAGTTATTTGCACTCTCCTTGCTTTGGTTTCCTCATCTATATAAAGGGGGATAAAGATAGTACCTGTGCCAGGCAGATGTTAGAGGTTAAATAAGTTAAAAAAAAAAAAAAAAAAAAAAAAGTTGCCAGAAGATTTGTTTTAACTCTTGGCTACTCTGTGTGTGCAGTATAGAACTATGCTCCCTAGGATTCTCAGCAGCTGACCACCAGTCTTTCTTCAGAGACATCTCTGGGTAGGCCGAACCACCAACCTTTCAATTAGCAGCTGAGCCCACAAACTGTTGGTAACACTCTGCACATACAAGCATATCCTAATCCTGACTCACAAACTGAACATGTGTGGACAGTGACTGACTGAGACACATGTTGCGTTGCACATCCAGAGGTGTAATGCCCAAATTAGTTAACCCATACAAAACCCTTGGAACAGCACTTCAGACATGTCATAAGTAGTAAGTGCTTATTATGTATGAATATGTGTCCCTCGAAAAGATACGTTGAAGTCCTAACTCCCATGCCTGTAAAAGTGACCTTGTTTGGAAACAGGGCCTCAGAAGATGTCATTAGCTAACAAGAGTCCTTTTGGAGCAGGATGGGGCCTCATCCAATCTGAGTGACTGGGAGAAAACGGCCATATGAAGATGTACCTGTAAGTTAAGAAATTCCCAGTGCTTCCTCCGCAAGTTGGAGGCAACAAGAAAGGTTCTACCCCTAGAGCTTTCCCAGAGAGTATACCCTGGCTCCTCCCTGAACTCAGACTACTGTCCTCTAGAACTATGAGACAATTAAATTTCTGTTCTTACAGGCCACTCTGTGGTACTTTGTTAAGGCAGCCCTGAAAAACCCATAAGCAGCCTTGGTGGCCTGACAGTTAAGAACCTCACTGTTAACCAAAAGGTTGGTGGCCTGAACCCTTCCAGTGGCTTCACAGGGATTACAACCTAGAAGACTGTATGGAGCAGTTCTTCTTCTTCACGTGGGATCACTATGAGTTGCAAATCAATTCCATAGCACTTAATAACAAGAAAAAACTAATATACCTACTCCTCACCTACCAGTTATCTCATTATCCAACATTTCACATTTACAACAAAAGTAAAAAATCTACTCTCTGACCATTTTGTGTAATTAATGACATATATCTGGCAAAAATGAATGCTGCATGTAAGGTGAGAATAGTCCTGACTGTGATGGTTAAAGTTACGTGTCACCATGGCAGGGTCATGATTCTTAGTGCTTTGGCAGTTAGGTAATGTTGTAATGTGGTAGTTGTGTAATAACATAATGTGGCAGGTAATGATGTAGTCATCTTCCATTTTGTGATTTTGTGTAATCATCCTCCACTTTCACATACTGTCAATTTTCACATAACACCTGGTCTTTGGAACTTAACTATGTCAATAAATGAAGACTGAGTGTACAGTGTTTGTCATCATCATTATTATCATCCTCCAGTTTTTCCTGTTTCTTCCAGCTTGGGAAAGTATATCAGCTGGTCCTCGCGTTGTAGCATTTCTCTATAGTCCCTGTGACAGTGATTTTCAATTTGTGCTTCCTTGGTTATTTTGCATCCTAATCACCTTGGGAGCTTGTTACAAGTGCAGATTTGTGGTCCCTCCCTCAGACTTGCTAAATCACTACCACTGGAGGGGAACATGAAAATGAGCATTTGATCAACTTATCTGGCTTTTGCTCTGCACATGAAGTCCAGGATCCACTGCCTTGAGAGTTCTCTCACTCCTATATGTGATCAAAACTCCAGGCTGAAAGATGAATGTGAATGAGGACTACCAGCCACTGAGTTAACTTAAGTGCAGTCTCTCAGCTTGAGGTTCAAAACCTAGTGGTTGAATATATCCTTCCCAATTCCTTCAGGACCAGAAGGGAGAGAAGTAACTGATGATTGGGAAAAACAAGTACCATTCTTATCCAGACAGTGTGGTTAGACCCAAGGAAGATAATCATTTCATGGAGAAAGCAAACTCAATTGAACCTGGCACATTTGGAAATCAGTATGGAAAGGCTACCTTATATTGGCTCAGGTGTCCTTCTGTACAGTAGGAAAGTAGGGCTTGAGAACAACAAGCACCTTTGGACTTCCTGAGTCTCCACAGTGAAAAGCAAGCATCCCAGTATGCAGGTGCTGGGGGCAAAATCCTCGGGGTTTTACTTTTCTTAAGTGCAACAATTGTCACTGGTTTTTCAGTGTTTGCAATCAAAGTAAATACGTGGGGGTAAATGACTTATTTTTTTAAGGTAAAAATGTTAGAGTATAATTTGCATAACAAAATTTATAACACTTTCTACATCCCCTCTCACCTAAAGGTAAGCACAGTTATTACTTTCTCTTGTATCCTTCTAGAAATGTTTCAAGCATATACAAGTATGCATAGAAAATTCCCGGGCATATTCACTAGAAATACATTTTTTTTGCACTAATGGAATGCAATATTGACTCTAGGCAACTAGCTCTTTTGACTTAAATTATATCCTGGACTAAATGCCTACTTTTAGTTCCAAATACTTACTTACTGCAAAACATGTTGCACTGGAGCTAATATGAGCAAGCAAAAATAAGCAAGGGGCATTGCCAAAGATGGAAAGACACAGACAGTGGCAGAACAATCAGAAATCAAGTTTAAATTTGCATGCCCACCTATGTGCAGCTACTACTGTTGTCTTTGCCTGGTGAAAACACACTCCTTCTTTTCATTCTATACTTGTCATATCCTCTGAACAATTTCCTGTCCCTCATCTCCACCCTCTCCTCAACGACATCCTGTAGATGCATAGAGTCATAAAGATCAAGCTGGTGGTGTGGCAGAAACATTTTCCTTCAGGCACTTTTACCCTTTCCAACGTGCTCATACCCTTCTCCCTTACATTCTGTGACATCCTTTTCTGTATTACTCAGAAATTGGACTAACAGACTTGTCATTATCTTCACCCCAATTAGGAGGAATGTCAATAGATAGAGATGCATTTCCTAACACACAGCAAATGCATAGACAAAACTATCCACCTTTTCTCTAAATTAGTCTCATTTTTTCCTTGATGCTTCCTATCATCAAATATACCCATACTTCCCAGAAGACAGAAAGACCCCCGTGATGGGTGACTACATCAACATGTGACCAGAAGGAGCAGATGGTGCCTGACTACCACCAGTAGCAGCTGTGATGGGGCTCACAAAGTTCAGTCTCAGTGTATATATATGTATACACATACACACACATACCCATACGGCTTCCTACCTGTCTTCCCCTTGCTGTAGAACACCTTCCAGAATAAGTAATGTGCCTGTCAACTAACAGGAGACAAGGAGAGTGCATAAAGATATTCCCAGGCACCCTGCTGTCTGAGTATCTCCTAGCTCACAACAAGTAGTTCATAGTTAGATGTGAAAAGCCATCAGGTAGGAAAGCAAATGAACCCTGAATGGTGCAAATGGTTTATGCTCAATTACCAACCTGAAGATTGAAGTTCAAAGGCATCATGGAAGAAAAGCCTGGTGTTCTACTTCCATAAAGATGTTGACCAAGAAAACCCTAAGGAACAGTTATACTCTTTAATACATGAAATTGTCATGAGTTGAAATCTACTTAGCAGTGAGTTTAGGAAAGTAAATAACTGCTTTTCTCACAAACTCTGTCTTAGATGTTTCTGTTTGTTTTCAGAGTAGGCAGGGTGAGTATCTCCAATGGATAATAGGAAGACATCCAGAAGACTTGAGATGGGTTAGCAATATCTAGATTTACAAGAAAACAGCTAGACTCCCTGTCATGGATTGAGTTGTGTTCCCTAAAATATCTGTAGCAGTTTGGCTGGCTCATAGTTCCTGGTATTATGTGATTGTTCTTCCGTGTTGGAATTTCTGCCTCTGTGATGTTAATGAGGGTGGATGGGCAGCAGTTGTTTTGCTAGAACAAGATTCAATGTGTAAGTTTGTTTTGTGCCTTGAGACAATCTCTTAAGATACAAAGGAAAGAAGCTAGCAGAGACATTGGGGAACTTCACGCCACTAAAAAGCAGGGCCTGGAGCTGAGTACTTCCTTTGGAAAGGACCAGAGTCCCTGCATCTCAAAAGTTTCCAGTCTAGGGTAAGATTGACAACAAGGACTTTCCTTCAGGGCCAGCAGAGAAAGCCTTTCCCTAGAGCTGACACCCTGAACTTGGTCTTTTAGCTTACTGACTGTAACAAATAAAATTCTTCTTTTTAAGGCCATCCACTCATGGTATCTCCTTTAGAGCAGAACTAGATGACTAAAATACCTCTGCTACCAACCTCCACCCCTATGCAATAATAGCCAGCCTGCTACAGTTTGTCAGAAGATTTGACATTGGGTGATGAAACAAAACTTTTGAACACTTGGTAAGAGAGGAACCAGGATGAGCTCACTGATACAATGCCATCCTTCAATGCCCTTGAACAACTGTATTCCCTTTTTTGATGTTATTTCCAGACTGGCAGATCAGGAAAAGTCCTTAAACATTTGACCAGAAATTCAGCCAAGTGTTTCACAAAATCTTTTATGAGTGAAGGATGGTATTTCCTTCAGCTGAACTCTCTCATAGAGAGAACCAACAAGTGTCTGAATATCTGATCAAAGAGCTATATCTTGAGCACTCCTGAATCTCAGTTGTAACCTGATAGTTCCTAATAAACCCCATAACTGTAAGTACTGTCTGCGAGCTCTGTGTGGCCGTTGTAAGGGATTATCAAAGTCAGCAGAGAAGGAGAGAGTGTCATGGCAGGGATGTTTGGTTTCAGAATTGGTAAAGCAGTTGAAGAGTGGAGTTTGGGTTCTGCTTTGGGCTGTTGATCTTGATTCTTTCTACCTTACGAAAGTTAGCAGAGGTTAGAAGCCTCCACTGAGCTATCTTTATAGTTGGAGTACATGATGTACAGTCTGAGAGAAAGCTCCTTGGTGTTCTACAAGTGGTGGAGGAGTTCCCTCTAATAAATAGAGTCCCAGATTGGCTGGAACAATGGACTACTTACTACAAGATGTGTATGCATTGGAGCTGGTGGGCACAACTGAAAATAAGCAATGGACTTTGTCAGTGGTGGAAAGTCACAGAGAGTGGTAGAAAACTGAGAAAAAAGAATGTCAGAGAGTCCTTCTGTGCCAAGCTGGTGGTGTGGCGACAGAGACATTTTTCTTCAGGGTCTTTGATGTCCCACTGCTACCAGTTTTAGGTAGACTTCCTAAGAAATCAATGGAAACCTTTAGGTACTATTGAAGTACCACTTTATGTGCTATTTAGAATAGAGCCTGCTCAACAGAAAGCAGCAGAAAGAGTCTTCATGGTTTTTCAAAACTTCTTTATCAAGAGGAGTCTGGTTTTCTGGATTCAGTCTGTCTCATAGAAGGTCCAATGAGACTTGAGTACCTTCTGGACACTTGAACTCTTGCTTCTCTTGAAACAGAAGTTTCTGAGCAGACAAGACAGTAGATGAGAGAGCCATTCAATCCACTCACTGAATAATATTCACCTGTCTTGGACCCTGCCTTGTGACTGGTATGGGACAAAGAGAAATGGCTAAGGAATATCCCTCTTATTAAGGATCTCTCATTTAAGACAGAGGTTCCATAAAAGCAATACACCAATTGCTTTAATGGGATTCACCAGAGTGCTTGTGTTAACAGTACAGATTTCTGGAACCCCGAAATTGTTAACTCTACATTTCAACAAATGCCTAGGTCAAGATTATGAACAGAAACATTAGCTACTACTGCTCTGAAGTAGTCATGGGAGAACATGGCTGTAAGTGCGAGAGTGGGCAAGTGAGTGTGTGCAGTCACGGGTGAGAACGTGCACTGCACACTGTAAGGCCGAGAGGGCATGCGCTGAGTGTACACACACGAGCGCCCGAGACTGCTTGCGGTGAGACGGGTGCATGCCTGGGAGTTGAGTCACTTCAAGTGCAGCTACACATTCTGCTCAATAACCAATCCAAAGAGAGCAAAGATCCTCCTCCTCAGTTTCTGAAACTGAAATCGGCTTGTGCCCCACCCAGAGCATCTGGAAGGATCAGAGGTGTGAACAGACCAGCTTGGTAATCTAATCTGGGATCCATAGAGTAGGCACATAAAATTTTGACACTGTAAATGTAGATCCTGATGCAGTTCATGGAGTCAGACAGACCTATATTTGCATTTGGACTATAGTCCTTATCACCTGTGTGATCTTGATCAAGAGTCTTAATGATCTTACCTGAAGAATGGGGGTAATATCACCTATCCTTCAGGGTATTGTGATCCATGCACTGCTATTTGTGATGTGGCCCTAAGGACCAGATACATAAGATGTGGGGGAATGTGAAATGACCCAGCTTATAGAGTAACACCCAGAAGGTAGATGAGTGAAATGAAGGGATATCCGGGTACTTTCCAGAGTAGTCCGGGAAGACAGAGTGTGATCATGTTAGCTGAGTCAACTACATCGGATGAATCAACCCACTATTTCTTTACTACGAAGTCAAAAGCAGCTAAAATGATAGGCTTAGGCAGAAAAGATGAAGAGTACTATTCTCACATTTTAATAGTTCTATTATTGCAAGTTATGCATACCATAGAGAATTTTCTAGCCCTATTAATTAAAAAAAAAAAAAGAAAAAAAAAGCAAACTGAAAACAAAATAAACAAACAAAAAGATCAAACAGGTGGAGAAGCTCCCTCTAATAAATACAGCTGTGGGGGTCTCAAGCACAACCTCATGAATTAACAGTGAAGGTGACAGCATCTTTCTTCTTTTCTCTAATGAAAATTTGGTTTTCTTTGTCCTGTCTGACATCCCATAAGAGGTGGACTCCTGTCATGGATTCAATTGTGTGCCCTGCCCCAAAAATCTGTTACCTTGGCTGAGTCATAATTCTCAGTGTTGTATGACTGTCTACCATTTTGTCTTCTAATGTGGTTTCTCTATGTGTTGTACATCCTACTCACGGGCTCCAACTCGACGGCACCTGGCTGGCACTTGGCTGTATATCCTGTGATGCAATGAGATGGCTCCGTGGCAGTTATTTTGATGAGATTTATAAGACTAGATAAGGAAACCGCAGTGACATAGTGGTTGAGTGCTATGGCTGCTAACCAGAACATCAGCAGTTCAAATCCATCAGGTGCTCCTTGGAAAGTCTATGGGGCGGTTGTGCTCTGTCCCATAGGATTGCTAGGAGTTGGAATCTACTCAATGGTAATGAGTCTTGGTTTTAGGCCATCTCTTTTGAGAAATAAAAGAGAGAAGTAGGAGAGAGACATGAGAACCTCATACCATAGAGAAAGAAGCATGGGGAGCACAGCACATGTTGTGCTCCCAGTCTGGAGGAAGATTGATAAGAAGAACCTTCCTCCAGAGGTGACAGTGAGAAAACCTTTCCCTGGAGCTGACATCCTCGATTTGGACTCGTGGCCTACTAGACAGTGAGAGAATAAATTTCTCTTTGCTAAAGTCATTCACTTGCGGTATTTCTGTTATAACAGTACTAGATGATGAGGACAACACTCTTAAGGGATGTTGAACTCCTTGTTAGCAGAAACATTCAAAGAGGAACTGGTCCATGAGGACATGGCCCCAACCACAGGCAGGACTTCTGACTTTGAGCATCTTTCATCTCCCCGGCCCAGAACTGGTGACCTACCACAGTCTGTGTGTCTGCTGGACAAATTGTGATGACATGACCGGCTCCCACAGCTGAGTCTTATTCTCTGCCCACTGGCACCACTCAGAATAGCTCTTAGGAGTCAATCACAGGTTGCTAGAAGGTCACACACATAAACAAGCCTCTCCTCCCACTTTTTGTGCCACACCAGGTTGGAAGAGATGTGGTCCTCATAGTGGGACCTTTCCCAAATGCCCCCTAAAACACGATGGGGGCCGTGCTCAGCTCCACTTCCATGTTCCCACGGCTTCCTACCTGCCAGGCTCCCATATGTTCAGGTTTGTTCTATTGCCAGATGTATGTCAAAGTTTTCCTTTTTAAAATGTAATTTTTCCCAGAATTTATTGGCATCCTACAATGCTGCTTCTTGGCTGCAGAAGCAGCTTTTCTGCCATTTGGGCCCGAAATAGAAACCACACACAACCTTGACAGGAATCATGACCAAGGAGAAAGAACGCACGTCTATTTATAAGATGCCTGAAGGTGAGCTCCTCTTTCAGACTGCTGTTTGTAGGACCAGGTCAACAGAGCTGGGAGCATCCATCTCTTTGACCATGAAATTAACTTTCTTAAAAACCTGATACAGAAAACACAAGTATGTAACATGTTCTTAATGATGAGATGTTTGGGTAGAGTTTACTACATTGAGTTCTAAAGAATTTGAAATATACATAAATCATAGATACATCACATAATTTTTTTGATGTCTTGTTCTTCATTCCTCACTGGTAAATATCACTTGAGGGAGAAGTGGTGGCAGTGTGAACCCACCAGGGCTCCTTGGGAGAGAAAACTTAGTGGTCTGCATTCTTAAAGGTCACAGTCTAGGAAACCCTATGAGGCAGTTCTACTCTATCATATAGGGTCCCTGTGAGTATGAGTCAACCTGATACACAACAGCAGTGTCACATGGAGGGTGAGGGGTCCGGACCTGATGTGTGCTCCAATATCCCTGTATGTGTTTGTGTAGGTGAGTGCTGTGTAAACAGCAGAAAAATTCTCAATGATTGTATTCAGCTAAACCCCCACAATATATTTTTGGCATCCATTATGCACTTCTTGGAATAGAAATCAAGTTCAGTTTTTTTTAAGTCCTTACTCAATTGTTCAAAAGAATATGGAACCCCTGGTCCACATTTTTGTTTTCCTTTACAGATTCTGGATGTTGGGGTAGCAGCCTCA
Organism: Heterohyrax brucei; assembly: GCA_028571685.1. Classification (NCBI taxonomy): domain Eukaryota; kingdom Metazoa; phylum Chordata; class Mammalia; order Hyracoidea; family Procaviidae; genus Heterohyrax; species Heterohyrax brucei. The sequence goes on from CM053156.1 coordinate 68,091,837, forward strand.
ATAGCCACAGCAGATATTTGTTGAAACAAAGATCTTGAGAAGCAGAGCATTTGCACACCCAGAATATTGATATCTGCCCTCTTCTCACTGCTTCTTAGAGCTGGTCTCTTCTTCTCTTTTTGTTACCCATCCAAAGCTGTTGCCTTCCAGGGTTGTTTCTTTGTCCTCTCGCTTATTGTGTGGGATGGAAAATACGTGCTTCTTGTTTAAAATGTGCAAAATGACTGCTGGGATACCCTGGGGTAGCCACTGGGAACCTCAGCACACTGGGAATTTACTGATACCAATGCTGAGCACATTTCAGAAAACATATGCCCACAGCTGTGATGTGGACCTTCAGGTAACAGCAGCCTCATTCACAGAGACACTAGTCTACTGAGAATTTGTGCTGGAGGCTAATTCATTTCAGTCCTTGGCTGCTAACTGACAGAGTTCGAATCCACCAGATGCTCCTAGGGAACACTGTGGGACAGTTTTACTCTATCCTATAGTTTGCTATGAGTCAGAACTGACTCAATGGCTATGCGTTTGCTTCTTAGGGCAGGATCAGGAAGACCTGGTTGTGCTGTGGCTGAAGTGCTCAGCTGCTAACTGAAAGGTCGGCAGTGAGAACCTACCAGTCACTCTGCAAGACACAGCTACAGCTATCTGTTCCGTAAAGATTTATAGCCTCGGAAACCCTATGGGGCTGTTCTGTCCTGTAAGGTTGCTGTGAGTCAGAACCAACTCCGAGGCAGTGAATTTGGTGTTGAGGAGGGCGGGCTCTGGCTGCCAGTTGGTGTTGGGACGGAGTTTTCCCTCCAGAGTTATCAAGTGCAGCTTCCCAGGATTAGCATGTGGAATGCCGCCAGCACAGGGGCTGAAGAATTGGGAAGCTGGAACGCCCTCCTAGAGGTCATCCCAATTGGTAGGTAGTGATGAACCAGGAAGGGCAGGGAACGAAGAGTAGTGTAAGTGGGGAAGGAAAGTAAGTCTGAGCGAAGACAAGTTATCAAACAGGTGAAAGTGATACTGCACAGTTGTCAGCTGGGTGATGTGAAGGAAATCATAGATTTCCAGGAGCCAGGAGAAGGACTGGATCTCAGAAGTAATCAGCTTCAATGTCCTAACAGGCAATAGCTTTGACTGAAAAACTTTTACACACAAAGCTCTATGGATCTGCAGAAAGATGCAGAGGTAACAACTCTTCTCTCTTTCCTCAAGTCTGAGGGACTTGCGTCATCTTCTAAGGAGATACAGCATAGTATTATCTGTACTGAAACAAGGCAATATGTGACATATTTTTTTTCTTTCTTCTTTTGTACATTCTCTGTATTTCAAGTATTTTGCTAAATAATTTACACACTGAGCTTCCTTTAATTATTAAAAGCAAAAACATAAATTCTCTTGCAATTCCCATTTTATAGATGAAGAAATTGAGGTTCCGACCTGAGCTGGAACCAGCTGAGGAAAGTGGGATACTGCCCTTTGAAGTAAAATTAAAGGGGACACCAAAATCTCAGTAATCATCATAAGCCATATTTTAATGCTTATTTTAAAGGTCAAAATTAACGTAAAATATGCTCAGAACAAAGTATCAAATTTTTAAATCAAGACAGTATCAATATTGCTGATTTTTCCTCTTGTATCAGTCTCCAGTATGCTAAGCATAATGCTGGTTCAGAGAGAATTACTAAACCTCACACAGCCAATAAGCAGTGCATTTTACTGAACAGACTTCATTTTCCATCTCGAACTTTCCACGGCTACACTCTGAATGTGGAGGTCGAGGGAGCCGGGCAGACGCTGTTAGGGAAAGCCTCTCTTAGTCAGATCTGCATGTAGGTTAAGACAGCAGACGTGCAAAGTAAGGAGTGCCGTGGCGAAGTAAGGAGTAACGTGACTGGAGGCCAAGTCCTTGCAAGTTGGAGAGGAAGGTCCAACTGGGCTTGGAGATGCTGACTGCACAAGACTGAGCCTGAACGCCTACTGTGGCAGGAGGACAGTAGGCCAGCAGCTGAGCGGGAGTCAGGACTGAACACCTCCCTGAGCTGGGAAAGGGCATTGGTGAGGTTCGTGAAAAATAACGTGCAGATGAATGAGTGACTGACAGAGGACTCAAGGAGGGACTAAACAGACACCTTGGGCCACAGAGCCTTGCCTAAAGGGAGTGCAGACTGGCCATCTATAAAATCAGGACATGGAACTTACCAGCCCACTGTGATTCCATCTCCAGAGAAAGATAGATTGCCCTGCATTCACATAATTCCGCCCACATGCCTGCCTCCACAAATATTTGACCCTGGGATGGGATAGGGTGGGTTGATAGCTCCCTGAAGACAGGGTGGACCCTGGTTTGTAGACAAAGTGAGATTCCTTTCTGCTGAACCTCTGACAGCTTGGGTAGCATATCTCACAAATTAGGGCTCTTTATGCTTTTCGTTTTGTTTTTGACAGCCTGGATCACGTTCATTGGTACTCAATGGATTGGACTTGATCTTCAGAAGGGCAAATGCTATTGCTCAGAAACAAACCCAGCAAGGGGCAGCAGGTGCCAAGTGGGGCGGGGGTGGGGGGTAGGAGGTGAGTTTCCAACCAGGGAAGTACTGAGTTGCGCTGGCATCCTAATGGAATGTCCAGGCTGTCAGCATTCCTCAGATGGGACGCTGCCCATGAGCCTTTGCTGCTTGTCCTCACGTCACTGCCTGTTGCCGTGATACCCAGGTCAGTGCACGAGGTGTTTCCCCAGATATCCAGGTGATCTAGAAAACATGCTAGTCTGATTTCCAGGGGGGATTCCCCCCAACATCCTGGCAGCGGCATGAGGCTTAAATTTTTGCTTGTCGAGCTAATCCACTGACCTTCACAGAGTAGGTGACGTTCGGAGAGAAACACAATATTTTATCTCGATGGACTACACAGCCCTCAATACCCCAGGAAGCACTGGAGGTCTCTGCTTCTCTGGCTCCACCCACTCCAACACGTATCAGCTTAGGCGTGGAGCCAGCTAACCTGCTTGGCCACCGGCACCTTCAAACGGAAGTAAATCCTTTCCCTTCTGATTTACTGCTTCCTGGTCTTCAAAGAGGGGCACAGGCAGCACTGCTTGAAGTGTTGAGGCGGTTAGTCACTGTACAAATCCATCTCTTGTCTCACCCCCAATTCAAGGGAATAATATTTTTATTCCTGAGTTACATAAGGTGTGATAGAAAGCTTTTCAGAACCTCTCTGCCTCAGGACTGATTGCTTGTGTAAATCTCCAGAAAATCTTTCCCAGTTCTAAAAAGAAGTGTTCAGGCTTTGAAAACAGGTCTTCCCGGGCAGGCAAGCTCTATTTTTCTTACGTGGCAACCTTGCCATCCCTTCTTCTCTCTATCATCTCTCTGTCCTTCAGTCCACAGCAGTCCCATAAAAATCACGGGTGCAGCTATGCGCCTTTATATAAGTAGAGCTATGGTTTAGATTTGGGAATTTTTGATATTAACCTTCAGTCTGAAGTCCAAAATAGGAACAAGGTTAAATTCAATGTGAATTGGACAGTATCACAATTAGCTAAAGCACTGAGATCATTACTAACTGGAATTTCCCAAACACATATTGGACCTAGCTGAATAAGGCAGCTGCAAATGACATTCATCCCTTAGGGTTTATAAATGTGTTTGGGTGTGAGTGTTGGCTGTTACTAAGTGATTGAGAGATGCAGTTTGGACCAAGAAAAGTTAGTACATCCATAACTTAGGCCTTCCTATGGTTTTACAATGGACGAAAATCCTTTGATAAGTTTGCACTTGGCTTGGTTTTTTCTGTATGCAAATGCCCTATGGCTCTTGGCCTCCACACAGGTGATTGAGGGGCAGGAGCCATGTATGGTCCATCAAGCTATGAAAGTAGAAACAGCTAAAACTGGGACTGAGGCTAGGCCTCTGCCCTTTCCCTTATTGAATTTGACCTTTAAACTACAGAATACTCATGTTCAGCTTTGCTTCTTCTGTTTCCCATCAGCTCACCTCTTGACTTAGCTCTGTTCTCAGTCTCCCAGAACCCAAAGACATAATTCCCAGATGGTGAATCACAACTTAATTTACTTTCTACCCTCTACGTCTTAACATAACTGACTTTGGATTGCCATCTTGCTGTCTGCGTCTGACTTTTTCTCAGACTAGCTTCTAGGGTTGCCAATTCCTGTCACAAAGGGTCCAGTTGTCCCCAGTCTATGACTGCTCAACTATCTATGTGTATTAATAAGCATTTAACCAAATCCACTGCTGTCAAGTTAATTTCAACTCACAGTGACTCTATAGACAGACTCTATGGGGAAACTACCCTGTACAGTTTTCAAGGAACACCTGGCGGGTTTGAACTGCTGACCTTCTGACTAGCAACAACAGTACTTATCCACTACACTACAAGGGTTTTCATTAACAGATATTAGAAAATTGTGGTGGAGCAGTGGTTTAAGCACTATGTCTGCTAACCAAAAGGTCAGCAGTTCAAATCCACCAGGGGCTCTGTGGAAACTATATGGGGCAGCTCTACTCTAGCCTCTAGGGTCACCATGAGTCAGACCTGATTCTATGGCACTGGGTTTGGGGTTATATACATGCAAACACATGCTGACTTTTGCTCATAAACAGAGCATGTATGGGCAGTGATTAACTGAACCATTTGCTGTTCAGATCCAAAGGTGTTATACCTGTTATATGAAGCAGTATCTTCTAGTCCTGGTTGTAAGGTTGTCTAATATTCAATTCTTGGCATATGGTTCATTTTTCCCTCTAAGTCTGAGTCCAACTGAATTCCAAAGATATTGAGCCCTTGGGCTTCCATTTGGTCACACAGTTCAAGTCTAAGTCTCTGTATCCTGCTCTGACCTTAACGATATTGGTATCATTGAGATGGTCATCACTCATTGCCTGGCTGCTGATTCTGATGGATAATGTGAGATTCTAGGGCTGCTCTCTTGCACCTCCAGATAATGAGTTGATTAGACCTCTGTCAGTAAGTAGCTTGACTACCTCCCTGAATATCCTAGATTCTGTGTTGGTTTGACCTTGGGATCCTCATAGATTCATTTGTATGCTGAGGCTTGACTTTCACCAGTGTGGCTCTCTCCATCCTAGCTTTGGTGAGGGTCAGGTGTGATCAAGAAGTGATTTATCTTGGTAAGTGGAGAGATTTACATATTCTGAGCCATGAAACAAAAAGCAGGAGAAAAACAAAGAAGATGTGTTGGCTACCATCTTTCCTTCTTCTCACTCTTCCTGCTTGCCTTCTTTCTTTCCTTCCATCCTCCCGTGTTCCACCCTCCTGCCTTCTACTTTTCATTCCTTTCACCCTCCTACCTCCCAACATTCTTCCCTTTCATCCTTTCTTCTTTCCACATTCTCCCTCCCTCTTCCTCTCCTCCCCTCCTCCCCTCCTCTCTTCCTTCCTCCCTCCCTCCCTCCTTCCTTCTTTCCCTCTTTTCCTTCCTCTCTCCCTCCCTCCTTTCCTCCTTCAACAAACATAGTGTGTATACTACATACTGTGCAGGAGCTTGATTGGAGAGAACTCTTCCTCTTTTATTTAAAACACAAAGACACACAGTGAAAAAATATTTAATGGAAATATGCATTGAACACCAAAAAGGAATATGACAAACAGAAACTGCTGAAAGAATATTAGCACATGGATCTGTCTTAGAATAAAAACTAATAATGTAAGCAGTAATATCATTAATTATTGCCCATGTCTATATAGATGTAAGATATTTCTCCAAGGCAGCCACAGCTCAAGTATTTTCGACTAGAGGTGGCTGCTCCCTTGATGTGTGTATGTATATGTGTGTATGTGTGTGCGCACCTGTGCTTTAAGACTTCTCTTAAACTCATAATACATCTCCGAGGGATGGATTGTCTTTAGTTTGCCAATAAAGAAGCCAAGGCTTGGAGGAGGGTTTAAGTAACACAGTGTTAAATATCTGACACTGATATTCTTAAACAAGGTAAAGTTTCCACAAGGAGGCAGGGCTTGAGTATGGCATAAAATGATATGCAGGCTTTTAATAGCAGAAATTAGAGCAAAGGTAGGAAGAAGAGAAGTTTTATGTTTGAATCTTGAAGCTGAGACAAAGTCTGGTATACTAAGCAGAGGTAAGAAGCCAGCTGGAGGAGAAAGTAAGTGTGGGACAGCAAGGGGCAATGGGTCTTACAGGGTAAATCAGGAACTCTATACAGAAGTTCCTGAGTACTGTAGTGAAGAATTTGAACTTGAATCAAAGGCACTAAGGAGCCCCCAGAAGTGTTTGGTGGAGGAGCAATCCGATGACCTCAATTTTTAGGAGGATTAATTTGCCGTAAGAACTAATTCATTGTGATGGAGAAAGCAGAAAGAAACTTAGCAACTGGCAAGTGACATCCAGTCTAGTATGACTCCATCTCCCTCGTTCTAAACTTTTTTGGTAACAAAGCAACACAACCTTAATCAACTTCCATGGAAGATACCGCCTCATATGCATTTCAAAGAAAATCTTTTCTTTCTTTGTTAGTTGCTTTCCTGCAAATGAATGCCCCCAACTGTATCCTTATTTTTTAGTTTTAACTACTACAATGTGTCATATTGCTCTAAAACCTTTTTTCCCCCAGAACAAAATATTCCTCTGGCCTCACACCATTTCTGTGGAATAAGTATGGCATAAGGGACCCTGTGCTGAGTAAGACATTCTGGAAAGCTCACCAACAGCCCTGGAGAGAAGAAGATAGAGTTTGCCCAGCAGCTGCCAATGATTGAGATGGCTTAGCATTTGTTACTTGAGGGAGAGAGTACCAGGAAGATGTTTTGACTAAGCTGTGGGAAAGCTCCCTCTCTGCCCAGGCTCTTTATAAGGTCATCACATGGGACTTCAAAATGACATAGGACTGAAAAATAAGTGGCTTTGTCCCCATGGAGGCCAATGCCCTCTCAGTGGTGGGAAGGCCAGTGGTCCCTCCAGGAGAAGGAGATGGAGGACTCAGGGACTCCTGATCCTGCTGACCAATCTATAAAACAAGTGCCCCAGGAGGGGCAGAACTTGAAATCATTTATTTATAATTAGAGATGCAATGGGCTGTGTGACTTGGAATTTCATGATTCAGTGTTCTTGCTGGAAATGCTCAATAATAATTTTAAAAAAAACAATCAAAAGCCTGACCAAGAAGTATTTGAGTTAATATCAGGTATTCTCTTCTCAAGCAGAACCAACACAGTTCTTCTGATCACTCATGACTTTGAAGACTAAAAGGAAACCCCACTTTCAAACTCTGTTCTACAGCTTCCCCAGCCCCCAGCCACCTGTCACTGTGGTTGGCACTGTTCACAGCGAGAGATTCCCTGGCCATTACAGGGCAAAGGGAGGCAGATCTGACTTCTCAGGGCTTGCTGTCAGGTCAGAACTACCCTTTGAGGAGCACTCCCCTTGGGGCTTCAAAGTCTGCAAACAAACTTAACTGAGATCATCAGCAAGAACCCACATTTGTGACCAACTCAATATCTACTATTATAAAGCACTTTTGGACTTTTGGCCCCAAATTTTAATTATATATAAGAAGCACGAAGACATATTTATGACCTGAGGTTGAAAGGGGAGAAAACAGAATGTGAGCACCATGATTTCAAACTATAGGTACAGGTGGAAAGAAGTAGAATAGAATTTGAAAAGCTGAAAATAATTACTTTAAATGTAATTGGTAAATGTTCATAAGAAAATATTTTGTCCTTGGAGTAGCTGCATTTAGTATTGCTGTTTTATTGATTTTTATATTTTTTAAAATGGATTGAGCAACCATCTGTTTTATGGAAATGCAGCCATCATCAATAGGTAGGACAATTGGAATTGAGAGTGCTGGGTGGGATCTTTGGTCATGTTTCTACAACAGAAATTTGCTATGAAGAGTAACTGAGTTAACACACACTTAGCAATTAGCACAGTTCCTGGCACATGGTAGACGTTTACAGTTAGCTGCTGTTATCACAACTGGCATTTTTAGTATCATTATTGTTAGTATTCATCTCAGGGAGAGTCCAAGATTGTCGTGTGCCTGAAATTTCTCCAGCTGACTCAGCTTCCTCCACTCTTGTCCAGTGTCAGCCCCGGGTTTTAACCTGTCATTGCTGTTTCCTGCTCCGGTTTGCACAAGCCAGGCTGAGTGAATTCTGGAAACCTGATCGCTCTTGGTGTGGCATATGTAGCAGGGTGTCATTATTATAAACAAAATGTCTCATGGAATGACACTGTGAATGCATTATAAGTAAGAGAAACATCCTGAGACCACATCTTCCATGATACGGCCACCTTTGCCCCCACTGCTTGTGTTAAAAATAGCTGGAATTGTTTTCTGTGTTTGCTGACAGCTGTGATGCCTGCTCTTCTGGAAACATCCATAGAGCACCTCAACTTCCAAAGCAAGGGGGAATTTGCAGCCCTCATCTGATATCTACTACAAGAGATTTTTATACATCAGAAAACTCTTCAGGGGAAGCTCCAGATACACTGATAAATCTCTTCCCTTCACTCCGGGGCCTTTCACTCTAAAGACTAGTGATTAAGTTAAATTAAATATCTTATTCTCTTTGCCCTCTCCAGGGGCCAAGCATTTCACTGAAGACTGCTGGCAGCCAGGAGCCAGAGAACACACTCTGCTATTAAAGCAGAGTCCCTTGCTGCTGGGGCTGCCTCTGAGGAGGCTGGAGATCAGCTCATTCACGATCTGCCAAGGAAGCATAATCCCAGGATCTCCCCAAGCCCTCCCATCATTAAGCAGGATGCGATCATCCGGGAGTGTAAATGTATTCGATCAATGCACTGATTCCAGTACCCTGTGGGAGCACTCTAAGCAGTGAGTTTCAAAATATAGCCATCATCAATTTCATTAATTGGTTCATTATTTTAAATAATGAGCTAATGATTAAATTAATTGATTTCATCAATCAGGCACATCTTTATTAATCTCTACTACTGTATTTCACTGACGCTGAGTCACCACTGTCGTTGTTTTTGTTTTGCATTTAAACACCTCCAAATGCAGATGTGCACAGCAGAAGAGCAGCAGATGGACATAGTTAGTATTGCCTGTGCATGACCATCGAAAAACATCAGAATGAGTGTCAGTGATTTGGAGGAGAATCCCAGAAACGAGAGTCGAACCCTCTTTTAAGAAATGGTGCTTTACCAATAGACTTGAAAGCCCAGAAAATAATGAGTAGGAAAAAAACTAAGGTTAAAGAACATTTCAAAAGAGTCAGGCTCAAATGTAAACTCCTTTAGGAATACCTGAATCAATTTATTGTACTAGTATTCCCCTTCTTACGTGTGCATAGACATAACATATGTCAAAAGATATATACCTAAATAAATCCAAGAACACTTTTAATAAATACGTAGTAACATTTTTAATTGATAGAAAGTACTATGTAATAGTTTTGTGGGTAACATTTTTTTTTTCCTTCAAATACACAGAATAACATCTTACAGTCATTGGTATCTTACACTTGATAGACTATTTTGAGTCAGACAATTTCTCAATACTGAGTATATAAGCGTGAACAAGACAAATAGGGATTGACTTTTAGAACTTACAGTCCGTTTGGGGAAAGAGATGTATAGGTAGATAGATGGATAGAAAAAAAAGAGAGAAATAAAGAAAAGAAAATGGAGGTAGGGAAGAAGGAAAGAAAAAGGAGGAAGGAAGAAAAAAGACAGAAATAAAGAGAATATATGTGTCATGGATTGACTTGTGTCCCCCAAAAATGTGTGTAGCCACGTGTCTGGGCCATGACTCCCAGTATCTTGTGACTGTCCTCCATTTTGTGGTTTTCCTATGCTGCGTGTTGAAGGATTAGGGTGGGACTGTAAATCCCTTCATAAGATCAACTCCCTGCTCCAATGTAAAGGGAGTTTTCTTGGAGTATGGCTTGTCCTGCAAGAGATAAAAGGACAGAGAAGCAGGCAGAGAATTGGGAACCTCGTACCATCAAGAAAGCAGCACCAGGAAAAGAGCACATCCTTCAGACCTAAGGTTCCTGTGCCAAGATGTTCCCTGGACAAAGACCAATTCAACACCGGACTTTCCTCCAGAGCCGACAAGGGGGAAAGCCTTCCTCTGGAGTGGACACGCTGAATATGGACTTGTAGCCTACTGGACTGTGTAACAATAAACCTTCCTTTATTAAAGCCATCCACTCTGTGGTATTTCTGTTAGAGCAGCCCTAGCTGACTAAAACAATATGGATAGATGACAGAGATCTAAGATGTATGCCAATAGATCTACATAAATCTATGTATACATACAGATACACAAATCTATGATAGACATAGATTTTTTTTAAAGTTTTCCCTAAGTCAGTTTTGAATCATAGCAACCCCATGTGTGTTGGAGTTGAACTATGCTCCAAAGGATGCAGTGGCTGATGTTCTAGAAGTAGATAGCTAGGCCTTTCTTCTAAGGTGCCTCTGGGTATATTCATACCTCCAGAATTTCAGTTAGCTGCTATGCATTTAAAACATTTGTATCACCCAGGGACTCTGATAAAAGCATAGATTCTATTGATTGGGTGAAGCCAAACCCACTACCAAGTCAATTCTGACTCATAGCGACCCTATAACATCAGAGTAGTACTGTCACCATAGGGTTTACAAGGAGTGATTGGTGGATTTGAATTGTCAATAATCCAGTAAGTGTCATGAATTGCACAAATGCAGTGCTTCCCAACCAGCATTTTGCTAATGGGAGCTCACTCCACCCCATATTGGTGAGTGGCGTCTGGGGTCTAAAAGCTGCCAAGTTGCCGTCTGAGGGTACAGCAAATGGTCCCAACTCAACAAAATTGGACAGTCTCCAAGGACCAAAATGACATGGGGGAAAGAGTACCCAGAAGACAGAGAGACTTACATGACTGGGTTTCTGCATCGACTTGGGACTGGAAGAACCAGGTGGTACCCTGCTTACCACCAGTGATAGCCACGATAGAGCTCATAAAATTGAGTCTCACTGACAACACGAGAATGAATAAGGGTGCACCCTGAGATCTCCACTAAAAGGCCCATAATTTATGGTCCTGGAGCCTCAGAGTGCCCCCGGGAGCATGGCCTCTGGCCCTGATGCTGCCCTGTCCATAAATCATAATGAAGGTCAACTCTTTGGACAGCAGTGGAGGGGACGTGGCAACACAGAGTGACCATACCTTGTGGGAACTTTATGGTTCTATGCATCTATAGGATATCATCCTGCTGACCTCTTAATGAAGGAGGGAGAGTGGTTAGACAGGAGGGGGTAGGAGACTATAGGGAGGTTAGGTCATATATGGAGCAGAGAGGAAGAGTATGCTGTCACCGGACAGGGAGAGCAGAGGGAGCTGCATATAGATGAGCATGCAAATTTATGTGGGAGTGTACATTTTCATTCAGTCACAATAATAATATAAAAAAAAGAAAAAGGGAAAAACCAAAGCAGTGCTTCCATAAAAAATTGCAGCAGAGAACTATTCAGATAGGCAGGTCACAGAAGGCCTCTGTGGAGAGGTGATAAAAGCATGAACCTGCAGGTTTCCAAGCAGCTAGCCCTAGAGAGGGTCACGGTGAAGGCTTTCAATTCTCAGCCCTGAACTGAGAAAGACACTGGTATGAGGCACTGGCATCTATTACCTGAGGAGCAGTGGAAGAGCAGCAAGACATAGAGGCAGATTTCTCTATGTATTTATTTTCCTAAAGCATCTTTGAACACTCTTGAACTCTCTCTTGTGATAGACCTTGTGTATGGAAACCCTTAACTCATATAAATTGTGGCTGTGTCAGAATAATTGGTCCTGGACTAGATAAACAACTATAAAACTGGGAAAAATATACTTGAAACAATTGCTCTTGCAATACAGTCTATTTTCTTAATCTCTACAGAATACAGGGTATTCCCGTTCTGAGTGTTACTCCACTCGCTGGTAAGAAGGAAAAAATAAAAGGTATGCATTTTGTTTGGTTTGCTGCTCAGATGATATAACCAATAAGCTGGTCTTCCTAAAATACCCTTCCTTTTAGCAGAAATGACTATGATTCTGCAGTCTGATGGGTCTTCCGCTAGCTTGAACTCAAGAGTTCGTACAGTTGACCTACTCATGTTAATTACAGAGAGGATCTGAAAGGAATGCCTGGTTTGCTGTTTTCCGTGAGAATATTCTGCTTATCAACATCATCCCAATGCCCAAATCACTTCTTTATAGAACTAAACATTATCAGCAATCTGCCTTCAAATCAGTTTTGGAGAAACACAATTTGAATAGGCCACTAAAAAAAAAAAAAAAAAATGACATCTGACAATTAATTCCATGAACTTAATTGTTCTAAGTGCTGCATATCTCATTGCTTAGTATCACTACTGCCACCTTCGAAGTACTCCCATTGGGAAGCTATGCACTGATACCAGCATCCAGTCCACCCTTCAAAGCAATGTTAGAACTCTTTCTGGAATGGCCTTTGCACACAGCGGCAAGGTGTCTAGTTCATAAGCTTATTTGTATAGTTGTTTGTGAAGAATTTTTTTTAGCCAGTAAACAAATAAGTGTATTGGAAACCCCTGCCTACTCCCTGATCTGGCCCCTGATGACATTTTTCTTTACCTAAAGACAAAGGAAATATTGAAAGGAAGATATTTTGGTTACATTCCAGACATCAAGGGTAATATGACAACAGCTCTGATGGCCATTCCAAACAACGACTTCTAAAATTGCTTCAAAGGGTGGACAAGATGCTGGTATTGGCGCATAGCTTCCTAAGGGGAATACTTTGAAGGTGACTATAGTGAAATTCAGCAATGAGGTATGTAGCGTTTTTTCTACGGTGAGTTTGTGAATTTAATTGGCAGTCCTCTTACAATCAAAAAGTACTGATTCAAGGAAAGTGGGGAGTGAGGGAGAGAGGGAGAGAGGTGAAGAGAGAAGGATGGGGGTGGGAAGAGGAAAACAGGGAATGAGGAAGAAAGGGAGAAAGGAAAGGAGGGAAGAAGAGAGGAAGGAAGGGAAGGAGGGCGGGTGAGGGACAGAGGAAGGAAGGAGGGGGAGAGAGGGAGAAAGGGAAGAAAGGAAGAAGAAAGGAAAGAAGGAAGAAAGGGAGGGAAGGAAGGAGGAAGGAAGGAAGGAAAAAATATGTTTATTGAACATATGCCAGACATCATGCTAGGAATTATATATGTATTAGCTTATTCAGTCCTAATAAGAAGTCCATGAGGAGGCTATCAATAACCCCAAATTACACATGAGAAAATTGACCCCAGGGGTTTTCTGCTTTCCCCAAGTCACACAGTTGGTAAAGTGCAAATATGTGGTTTGACCTCCAAACACTATACTCTGTTATAGATTCTTAATACAAAGTATTGAATGACCGCTTAATCAATCTACACCAAGAATCATCCCACACACAAACACACAAACTAAATTGCTAGACCCACAAACTAAGAACAAGTAATGAAATGTTTATATAAGTCAAAAGAAATATTGAGCTAAGTAATCACTTATTTCATCAGAGAATGCATTAAAACCTAAAATGATTGATGACGAGGTAGAAGAAAGTGATCAGCGGACCTCAGGATCTTGACGTTTTGTGATACATGAGCCTAAGTTGTTATGGAAAGTCCTAAAATTGTTTAACCTGGCATGAGCAAGGGAGCTGGAGGTCACACTGTTCAGACTGGTGACAGATTTTTCTATTTAACAGAGTCAAACCACTTGTTCATTGTACCACCAACCCAAATATAAGCTCATAAGCTCAACGTGGGTAGAGAAAGAAATGCTTTCCCACTGCTAATTTAATCGCAGTGAGAATGCAGTCTGATTTTAAGATTTCAGAACTTGAAACAGGTTTTCTACAGACTTGTTCACACTTTAAAAATCAGGTGCAGCTACTGAAATATAAGCAGCTGATTTAAACCACAGTTTTGGACTATATCTATTAAAAAAAAGAAAAACTAAACCTGGTGTCATCAAGTCAGTTCCAACTCATAGGAACTCTACATGTTTCCCAGGATCCCCTGGTGGATTTGAACTGCTGACACTTAGCAGCCATAGCATTTAACCACTACACCACCAGGGTGTACCCACCTGAAAGAAACCCACTGCCTTTAAGTTGATTCTGTTCACAGTGCCTGTATACGACAGAGTAGAACTGCCCCATAGTGCTTCCAGGGAGCACCTGCTGGATTCACACTGTCAGCTTTTGGGTTAGCAGATGTAGCATTTAATCACTTAGGGTTTCCAACAGGGCAGAGAAAAGGAGAAAAGGCTTGAACAGAAAAATCACTCAATAAATGAGGTTATTTAAAAAGAAATACATATATATATGTATATATATAGATATACACCCCCTTTGTGCCTTGGTACAGAGAGGAAAGGAGGCTGAGCTCTCAGGAGGTTGTAGGAGACACCTGGGGTTACAGTAGACACCCCAGTTGATCTAATGGAGAAACACGTCTTTTGGACTTTCTGAATTACATTATCCCAAACACAGTCCCTTCATTTTCTGTAGCCTCAGGCATTGCACCCTCTACTTTTTGTCCTCAGCTGATTCACATTGTGTGGAAGACCACACAATGCAAAAACAGAATGGGGTATCACAAATGCTGTGCTTCAAAGGAGAAAACAAGCAAACCCAAACCTACTACTTTGGCAATGGCAACCTGTCCCCAGGTATTACCTACCACTGACATGGTTTAAAGTCCTACCACTGACATGGTTTAGTATCCGGGACTTCATTGTCCTTTTAGGTTATTGTTTATACTTTCCAAAGAGCCTCTTATCTATCCATCTCCTACCTATCATTCTATCTACTTTTCTATCTATCAAATAGATCTCGAATTGCAATAGTGTCCTACAAAGATGATCTGTTTGGCCAACATGTGTGATTTTCAGCTTCCATAGAGATGATTTATCACATAAGAGGAAAAGGGACACATGACAGCTAAGTTTTTGAAATGGAGGGGGCGAAGAACTGAAAGTATCAGAGTTCAGAATGAGAAAAGAGAAAAGACAGATTATATTTCCATATACTAATTTGGATTACTTATGTCGTTTGTGGCAGTACTAAAAGACTAGTATAGCCTCTGTACTTTTTGACATAGCCACCATTTATCAAGTGACAAGTGACTATTTTATATTATGTGCCAGGGCTGGCCAGGCACTATGCCAATTGCTTTATATGTAGCGTTTCATGGACAACTCTCTCACGGAGGTATGACTTTCTCTGTTTTAAAGAACAGGAATTTGAAGACTAGGGAGCCCAGGGCTAGTTACTGAAAAAGAGGCACATTTCTAGTCCGGTTCAGTTTTCTTAACTCCCAAGCGCATTTACTTTCCTCTCTGTTGGCCTCCCATCAAAACACACACAGAGACTCACATTGTCTCATGTTATCTCAAAGGATGGCTCTGAAAATAATTTATATATTCTCTACAGCCCTGCAGAAACCCTGGTGAGGTAGTGATTAAATGCTACATCTGCTGACCAAAAGGTTAGCAGTTCAAATCTGCCAGGTATTCCTTGGAAACTCTATGGGGTGGTTCTGCTCTGACATACAGGGTCACTATGAATCAGAACAGACGTGACAGCAGTTGCTGGGCTTTAGCTGCAGCCCTGGTGGCAAAAGGACTAAGAGCACAGCTGCTGACTGAAAGATCAGTGGTTCAAACTCACTAGGCACTCTGCAGAGAAAGATGTGGCCGTCTGCTTCAGTAAAGACTACAGTCTTGGAACCTTTATCAGGCAGTTGTACTCTGTCCTCTAGAGTCACATTGAGTCAGAATTGGCTGGATATCAACATTTATAGCCCAACCTGGGTATTTACGCTTTGTTAAAATGCTCAATGGCTAACAGAAAGGTTGGAGTTTCAAGTCTACTCAGAGCCTAGAAATAAAGTCTTGGTGATCTATTTCCAAAAAGTCAGCCATTGAAAGAAAACCCTATGGAGTACAGTTCTACTCCAATGCACATGGGATGCACCAAGAGTTGTAATTGACTAGATAGCAACTGGTTAACTGGTTACAGCTGAACCCTCTCATTTTACCATACCAAGAATGTAACATAAGTTGTACACTGGGTAACACCTTCAGCTGGACAAGAAATCGAGGACTCACAGGTCCTTCTAGGTCCTTACTGAGTTTCAAGGAAAGAGTCAAAACCATGACTGAGCTAGACTTGCCCCCTCTTCCCAAGTTTTTCATGTCATCCTACTCTGGAAGGTACCTATTAAACTGTCAGTGTTAGGGATATTATATTCAAATATTTTCTAAGAGCTTACTTCTCTTTGCCATCTTCTTTAATGCTACATTCATTTGTAGGTGAAAAAAATGCCATTTTCCAATGTTTTTATTTCTCTCTTTCTAAAATGTTGATTAAATATTAAAAGTCCATAAAGAAACAAACCAACAATAAAGTTGGAAGAGACTATTTGGCTTGCAACTGCTGCTGAAAACTCTTTGCTTTATGTTCTCTCTAACTAGCGAATGTTCTTAAACTGAAAAAAAAAATTGCCTTTTTTTCAACTTTCAAAGTTTTCTCACAAGTGCTCTGAATATGTTTACTGAGGAAAAATTTAAATAAAAATCATTGTTCGAATGTCACTCATATCAATCATTCTTCCTGCAGTAGCTGTAGAGTAGAAATAATTGTCATCTTATGCCCTGTACTTGAAGGATGTAGAGAGAAAAGAAAAACAAAGTAGAATATTTTAACAAGAGTGTGAAAGTGTTCATCATTTCCAAAGGCCATCTTCTGCCCATCTATTTTTGGAGTAATCCTGATGACCATTTCTCCAGCAGTATTTCCCACCACACAATGACCACGTTCCTGATAATGGTTCCCTCCTCTCACCATCGTGAACATACGCAGAGGCTCCCACACACCACTCATTGTGCCAGCTCCATTCTCATGCCGGGCATCCACCCTGGCAGAGGATCAGGCTGAAGCAAGAGTAGCTAAGGCAGGGACAAAATCAACCCAAGGCCTTTGTATTTGCTGTTCTCTCTATCTGGAATATTCTGTCGATGGGTCTTTGTCATTCATCAAATATTAACTTAAATGTCACTTCTTCAGAGAGAGTTTTTCAGCCTCTTTATCTAAAAAGGGGCACTTCCTTATCTACCTTATGTGCTCTAGTATACTATCGATTCCTTTATCTCATTGAGTTTGTTCAAATTCATAATAGTGACTTTGTTTACTTATTCAACGCCTGTCTCCTCCACTAAGGTCCAGAAGGAGAAATGTCATATTCTCCATCTATCCTAGGTTCTAACACAGTGTCTTGCCTATATTTTTGGACTAAATAAAACTTCCTCCTGCTAAAATCTCCTTTTCCGAGTCCCCCACCAAACCGCATGGTGTTGCCCCCCTGTTCAATCTACCTGCCCCCACCAGTGAATTCAATTATTTCTTCTTAATACTGCAGATGGCTGCCCCTTCTCTCCATGTGCTCTTCTACTGCCTTAATTCATCTACTTGTCATCCCACAATTAAACAACACCCTCCCCCAGCCGGCCTCCCTAGCACTACTGTCTTCCTCTCTCTGCTCCACACCCTGTCAAAGTGACCTTTCCAATATGCAAATCACTCTCAGACTTAAAGTCTCTCAATGGCTCCCCATTGCCCACAGAATAAAGTTCAAACTTCTTAGTCTGATGTACAGACTACTCTGAGATTCCCACCATGTCTTCTTCCCCTCTGATTTTCACTCATCTTCCCTGACAAGCCTCATCCCACAGTCTCTGGACGTTCCCTCCCTGCATCCCCCTATTCCATCCATTCTACCTCCTCAATACCTGCTCAATCTGTCCATCTCCCCACACCTCTGCTTCTACATCCCTGACCTGGACCACAGAAGTCTTCTAACTGGTCTCCCTGATCATCCACTATTTTTTTCAATCTGTTGTTTAAACAGCTGTATGAATGAGGTTTCTGTGGCTGATTTTAATTATGAAAAGATGTGCATCCTCTACTCTTTGCTTAGAATTCCTCCATGGATAACAGTTAACAAGTTCTGGAAGACCTGGCTCTGGGTATTTCCCTGGCCTCTCCCGTATCACCCTTCGCTTATTCTCTGCATTCAGAGACACACTATATTCCTCTGCCAGCCCCAGGACCTTTGCTCCTACTTTCTCACCTGCCTGAAATGCTTGGACATGTTTCTCATCTTGGCCCATACCCTTTCCATCTTGTTCCTCAAACACTTTTTCCCCAGGCTAGAATCAGTTGCCCTAGAAGTCCTCTTAGAGCTCACCGTTATTTCTCCTCAGGACTCCTGTCCAGCTGCAGAGGCTTGGGATACAGAAGAAAAAGCAGCATCTCAGAATTTTGGATCGTGATTTTAGGGAAAGAGTAGGAAGACTGGGGCTACTGAATGTAGTAATTTGGAGGCCAGTCTTTTGGCTGTGGGTTCTCTTACATTCTTGAGTTACAGAGGAAATGCTAAGAGGTTTTAAAATCGTGGTTATGTATTTTTTCTGTAATTTCTACATGCTTGACGGGGCAAAGGAAGACTTCATCATGTGTTAAATTTAAAGTCTTGGAGGAAATAAAATCATGGAATTTTTTTTGTTTATGTTTTTGCTTTTAATTTGTATATATTATCCTTCATTTTTCTCTTGGTCTGTTCGCAAAGTGGATTTCCCATCAACTCCTCTAGTCATTCAAATATTCACTCATTCATTCCCTCAACAAATAGTTGGCAAATGCTGTATCCTTCCGTAGTTACTGTGGCAGGCTCAGGAGCGAGGAGTAGATGACGGGCTTAGGGCTGCTTTGACTGCAGAATGTGAAAGAAAGTAAAGTTCCACTTGCATCCAGGGTTACGGAAAGTTCGGAAAAGGAAACGGAAGTCAGTCTTCTCCAGTTCAGAGAGATTTGTAGTGATTGTGTGCCGCTTCTATAGGGAGTGTGGGGGAGGCCCAGAGAGGCAAGGCAGACAGGTTCTCGAGCATCACCACCGAGCTAGAAAGAGTTTCTTGCAGCTGACTTCAGCCAAGTTGATGGTTGAAAGAGTATCTCTTTGAGGACTTGATATGCTTCTATAATTGAAAGCATGAGACTGAAGCTCAGATTGGTTCTAGACTATTGTATTCTGAACAAAGAATTAAAGTCAGGAACCAAGGATTTTGGAGAGTACAGCCATCACTGACAGAGAATAAGAGCAGGGTCTAAGTAAGACGTTAGGATCCCAGAAAAATTCTATCTATGACAAAAGACTGGATGCTAGACACTGCCAAGGGGACCGATTCTCCACGCTATGGCCTTAACCATCATTACTTTTGTCTACCAGTGTACCCAAAAGTAATCCAAAACTTGGGTCTATTATTACTGTATTTTTAGGTAAATAATAGGAAACTTTTATTCTTGTTTGTCAACTGCAGCCTCCCCCATAAAGTATATTCATAAATATGACTATGTGGTTTTTGTTTTGTTTTGTTTTTACATATCTCTATAAAAATCTCAGTACAGTGTTCTTCAGAAAATACCCCTCTCCTGGGGAGGGAGAGGTTGGCAAACAAAGGTAGAAGCTGTCTGATATCTGCATAAAAATATGATACTTTACAGATACAAGTGACTGAGACTGTGGATGAGACACTGTGCTCTGTGCAGACAGGCTCCGGGATGAGGCAAAGCAAGGCTGCAGATGGAAGGGCAGGGAAGCCTGCTACACAGTGCATACCCCCCTGCCCCTGGCCCTCCTGGAGTCTTGCATAATTCTTGGGGAAAAATACCCTCTCTGTGAATCAGGTCCCACTGCCTCCATTTGTTAAGATCTTCCTCTGTCCTTTTTAAATATCACTGTTAATACCCCCTTGTGGTACTGTCTTGGTCCTTTACCCTTTCTTCCAGATATTATTAAAAACTAGTGTCAAAAATGGAATTCTCCAAAGACCTTGTAAAAGTCAGCTGCAAGGCCATGTTATATGTGAGCATGGTCCTGCTACTTTGAGTCACTTCCTGAGCAGTGACTTCCGCATCTAGCACGTTTGCTTCTTCACCTCATAATGACAAACCCGGCAACAAGTGACCTCCCACTCCATCACTGCAACTCCCTTATTGCCTGCACCCTTCTGTACGTGCTACAGAAACTCTATGATGGTGTAGTGGTTAAATGCTACAGCTTCTGTCCATAAGGTCAGCAGTTCAAACCCACCAGGAGTTCCTTGGAAACCCTATGGGACAGTTCAGCTCTATCCTATAGGGTCTCTACAAGCCATCGACTCGACAGCACTGGGTTCTGGGTTCATAAGCTCTGCTTTGACTCCTGCTATGCCAAGCCAAAAGCCAAGTGCCGTCGAGTCGGATCCGACTCGACTCCTGCTATAGTGTACATAAAATCCTCCTACTCTCTCCCACCCTACTCACACACAGACTCATTTCCTACATTCGCAAAACATCTCTCCAACAGAAACTTCCAGAACATTGGAGTATGCCTGTGACCGGAATTTGATGGATGGCCCCTTTAAGACTCACTAAGAGATTTTGGTGTGCAAATCGGAGTATTTGGCAGGAGCACTTTTAATTCAGCAGTGTTGATGTGGAAGCAAAATACATAAAATTTTCTATTGCTAGGTAATGTGCTGCAGTGGAATGAATTTAATCCCAATTCTCAGGCACGTACACACATGCACACACAAATAGTGTTTCATGTATTTTTTTTTCCCAAATTAAATTAAACCTAGAGTCCACATGGTTAAATGAAAAATCAACCTGGATTATATTTAGTAGTCCTTCCATTTCCTAAAGGTCATAAAGTACTATCACTACCAGTAGTATTATCAGTAGTAATTATTGTTACTGTTTTATTACATCACGTGTAATACTATGATCCCATAGGAGTGTCGTGATAAGTGCATTTTTTAAGACAAAATATTTGTTCGATGCTACTGAGTCAATTCTGATTCCTAGTGAACACATGTGACAGAGTAAAATTTGCCACACAGAGTTTTCTAGGCTGTAATCTTTACAGGCACAGATTGCTAGGTCTCTCTCCTGCAGAACAGCTGGGTGAATTCGAACTGCCAATCTTTCACTTAGCAAATGAGTTCTTAACCACAACTCCACTAGGACTCCTTAGAAAACATTTAGAATATTCATGTTAATTAAATGTAGCCAACACTTTTGTAGCACTTGACACATTCCAAACACTATTCTAAGTGGTTTGTCTTTACAAACTCAGTTATTATCACAACAACCCTATGAGGTAGGGATGACTGTTTTCATTCGTTTTACAGATAAGAATATTGAGACTAGAGATCTTCAGCCTGTGCTCACAGAGCTGGTATGGTATAGTGTTTGAACCCAGTGGGCTTGTTCTAGAATCAGTGATCTTTGACTACCATAACCCAAAGAAAACCCACTGCTGTTGAGTAGATTCCAACTCATAGTGACCATATAACCTAAAAACCCAGTGCTATCAAGTCGATTCTGACTCATAGTGACCTTTTAGGTCAGTGTAGAACTGCCCCATAGGGTTTCCAAGGAGTACCTGGCGTATTTGAACTGCAGACCTTTTGGTTAGCAGCTGTAGCACTTAACCACTACACCACCAGGGTTTCCAGTGACCTATAAGACAGTAAAACTGCCCAATAGAGTTTCCAAGGAACGCCTGGTAGATTTGAACCCCTGACCTTTTGGTTAGCAACCATAGCTCTTAACTACTTCCCACCAGAATTTCCTTCATAACCATAGAAAACAGAAATCCTAGAGCTTAGCAATGTCTGGGAAGAGGAGAAGGGCCTTGTCCTTGACCCAGCATGTTTGCCACTGTTACTCTTACTCCCTGGTTTCTATGACGTAGCCACTGAACTAATGTCTGTGCTGTCTTTTGACCTTTCTGCCTCACATGGTAATCCTTGCCTGGTCGACCACACGTCCAGTCACACAGGCTTAGACCACTACTTCCAAGACTTTAAGTCTTGCTGTCCATCCAGTATGCCATTGTGATCCCTAATCCCAGTTCAAGCACAGGTCTCCAGTTCTCATGAACATCCCTAAATACCATCTTTCCCACGTGTGGATACTAACCTCTTAAATGGTAGCTACCGCTTCCCCATTCTCATCTCAAAGCATCTGTCTCTAGCCTCTTTTCCTCTGTGACCATCCAAATCCACCCCCAACTGATAACCCTGAAACACAGCAGTTACTTCCCTTCCGTCCTACTAGTTGTAGATTTGGGAACGGAGGGAGGAAGGAGATCCTTACTTCCTGTGGTAGGTAACAGCACAGTGCTTGTGGGATGATCATCACCTCATCCCTGAACCTTACTCTGTCTCTCACCTCCTGTGAGTTCTCCGCCTGAATCTGCTAACACCCTGGCTTGCACTTTATTTCTCAAAGCTATTCTAACCTGTATGCAACCCGCCTTTAAGAAAGACTGCAAAAACTGCATCTATAAACTTCACCCCATGCCTTCTGCTTGATCTCTGAGCAGCAGTTACGTTTCCAGAAGACCAGCTAAGGCTCTTGCAAATCAGAATTGGGACACACCTCAGAAACAAGGTGAGTTCAACATTGGGGTCAGGTTTGATTTTTAAAAATGTGATGTGTGTGGTGCTGTCAAAATGCCCTAGTTAGAAATGGATGTGTGCAAACACCACGTGTTCACTGCTAGATCACTGGTTAGGGGAGAAGGATGGAAGGGAAGGATCTTCTACAAAGACTCCAAGACAATAAGAGAAGGCTGATAGGAATAGGATGGGCTATTCAGGTTGCTCTAATATTCACACTGCCCTTGAACTCCCACTGACTCTGGACTGAAATTTGCTGCGGATCTTCATCTTTCTATTCTTCCAGCTGTGTTCTGGGCCTCTGCTGCATCCCTAAATTTTCCAAAGCAAGCATCAGCGTTCCTCCTCCCAGACCTGTGCAGAGGGTGAGTTTAGAGGATACCTTCAGAGGGTATCCCATGAGCCCTGGCTTGGGGAATATCACTGTGATGCTCATAAATGCTTAAACTTCAGGGACTCTCATGTGACCCCTTCTAAGACTCTGGGGAGGGCCTTCAGCAAGTTTCATTAATAATTTCTGTATTCTCTTTTTTAAAGAGCTTCAAAAATTTACTTGAGCCCAGGTCCCATAATGTGGGAATTGACTCCTGCTCTGGTCATTTTAGTTCTTAAGATGTGTGTCTGTTTATCCTGTTCTCCCTCATAACTCCCACATCTTCTGCTGTTAACTCTTTCCTTCCCTTCGATAGCATCAGAAAGCTGCCTTTCGCTTTGCCATGTGGGTCTTATCCCTATTTAGGTATGTGCAAACCAGAATAATGCACCCCCAAATTTCCACATCACTCCCCAACATCTATGGATGTTATACCTTACATAGCAAAAGGGACTCTGCAGATGGAATTAAGGTTACAGAACTGGAATAGGGAGATCATTCTGGATGATCCAGATAAGCCCAGTGTTAATCACATAAGGCCTTAAAGTCAGAGAAGCCAACCAGGCTGCAGTCAGGGAGAGACATGTGTTTGCTGGCTTTGAAGATGGATGAAAGGGCCACAAGCTAAGGAGGCTGAGTAACCTATAGAAGCTAGAAAAAGTAAGGAAATGGATTGATTACCTTCCAGAATCTCCGGAAAGAGATGCAACCTTGCCAAGAGCTTGATTTCAGCCCAGTGAAACCCAATGGCTGACTTCTGACACACAGAACTAAAAGTTAACAGGTTTGTGCTGTTTTAAGCCACTACGGTAGGAAACTATCAGTTGTTCCTGAGTCAATTCTGACTCATATTTTACAATGGCTTGAGGTACAGCTGCTAACCAGAAGGTGAGCTGTTCAAATCCACTAGGTACTCCTTAGAAACTCTGTGGGATAGTTCTACTCCAACCTATAGGGTCACTGTGAGTCAGAATCAACTTGATGATGGTAGATTTGGTATTGGTTGGTTTTTTGTTCTTTGAAAGTAGATTGCCATGACTTTCTTTTGAGGCACCTCTGGGTGGACTGCAACCTCCAGCCTTTTCATTAGCAGCTAAATCAGTTACCCATTTGCAGCACCCAGGAGCTACCAAACAGACTAGTTGCCGTCTATTCAGTTCTGACTCCTGGTGAGCTCATGTGTGTCAGAATAGAACTGTGCTTCATAGAGTTTCCAATAACTGGTTTTTCTGAAGTAGATTGCCAGGCCTTTCTTCCGAGGCTTCTCTGGGACTTGCATCGCAAACCTTTCAGTTAGCAGTGAGTGCATTTCCCATTTGCACCACTCAGAAATTCCAAACAGGACACTAATAAAATGTAAATACCTGTTCCTCTCCTTTCTTTTTTCCTAAGCCTTGTTCTTTGTTTCTTGATCTGGCTTGCAGTGTGGCATATTTTGGTTTGTTCCCTTGTCTGCTGGTAGTTGTCCTTTACCCTTTTGAGTCATATATAGAGCCAAAGAACTTCCTCTCTTGGACTACATCTTCTTACACTTGATAAGAGTTTTCCTCCAAGTTGGCTTTGCTCACATTCCAATTTAATTAGATTTAGCACCCTGGGATACTAAACTCCCATTAATCCAAGGTAGCTCATGCTTAGAGGTATACCACTTGAAGTAAAATAAGAAGTTCAAGATCACGGTCTTAAGTTTTCACCTTCAACCTGCCTGGCATTTGACAGCTTAGCTAACCTCTCTGAGCTGTATTTTCTGCCCTAGGACATGGGATCCACAGGGTGCTGTTCTCCACTCCCTTGCTTATGCGTCTTAGAATATATCCATCTACCCAGCAAAAATGGACAAAAGATGGTTTCAGACCTAGTATGTGTCCTTCTCTTGTGTGTATCTTGCTTTACAACTGTGTCTTAAGTGTGCCTGTAAGGCCTCTGGAGATACTAAGAGTGAGGTATGCGTTTGCTGTCTGCTTAGTAAAGTGTATTTTCCTAGAAGCTCTGAGTGGAATTTAATTAAAGTTTGATACCTCACAATGGTGGTAACCTGAAGGTTAGATAACAATACCTCTGTTGCTGAGTTGTTGCAAAAATTAAATGAAATAGCTCTTGGAAATCATGAGGTCTACATATAGAAGACACCCCATGATGTGATTTGAAGTCAAGAAGCAGGCATATTCCTCTTTTTTTCAGAAACTTGAGTGTATCTGAATATTTACAAATCACCCATTGGCCTTCACATTGGCAAACTGGATTATCTGAATCCTCTTAATGGATGCTCTAAATGAGATGCCTGATGCAAAAGTGCTTTGGGAAGGTAACAAACGCTAGATGTTCCTGTAAATTTAATTTTGTAATAGTATATTCATCTTTGTAAATCTTTGATTCCCAGAATAGAGGCACCATGTTAATAGAATGCGGTATGAAATTGTACAACATGTTGGGAAGAAAATCTAAGTATTTATTTTTGTTGTCCCAATTCTCCCCCGTGACAGGTGAGGCTCACTCTGGGATGCTAGGGGAAGGTGGAACCCAACTTGCCCCCATTTTTGATTCCTTAAAGAAGACGAACAACAGTGAATTTTTTTTGGGGGGGGCACAAAACCCAATAAATTGTGAACATTTTAGAGATAGGAAGGAGCCCTGGTGGTACGTGGTTGAGAGCTCAACTGCTAACCAAAAGGTCAGTGTTTTGAGCCCACCAATTGCTCCATGGGAGAAAAGACATGGAAATCTGCTTCTGTAAAGGTAATGAGCTTGAAAACTGCAGCTGCAGTTATACTTTGTCCTGTAGGGTCTGTGTGCATTGAAATGAGCACAACAGCAACAGGTTTATAGAGACAAGGATAAACAGAACACAGGCATGCCCCAGGCAGGCCCAGTAAAAACTCAATATCTAGTGGGAGAAATAAATAGGTAAACCAACAAATACTGTCTGGTTTTGGAAGTACTTGACTGCACCAGCTACAAGAAAACATGTAGGCAGGGCATTCTAATCAGAGGGTTCAGAGAAGGACCTCCAGAGGAAATTATTTCTTCTTGAAATGAAGAGTCTGGGTCACCCAGATGAAGCGATGAGGCTTTGGGGAGATCTCGATCCCAGACAGAGGAATTTTATGTGGCTGTTGATAGATCTAGATATAAGAAGGCAACCTGCTTTCAGAAAAGTTGAAATTGTTTTATACAATGGAGAAGGATGGGAAAATACTAGAGTACGAGGTGTGTGGGTAGATTTGAAGTTGTTACGTGGCTTTGAGTCAATTCCTGCTCATAGTGACCCAGGGTGACACAGTAGAACTGCCCTGTATGGTTTCCTCAGCTGTAATCTTTCTAGAAGCAGAATACCAGGTCTTCCTCTCACAGAGCTGCTGGGTGAGTTTGAACAATCATCCTTTCAGTTAGAGGTCAAGTGCTTAGCCTTTGGCCACTAATGCTTTGGCTTTGGAGGCATGTACTGAGAAATGAGGCTACAGAGACAGGAGGTGGCAGATTGTGAATAACTGTCATGGTAGTTAGGTGTTTGGAATTTATCCTAAGGAAAGGGATTGCGCAGTTTTATATATGACAGTGACATGATGCAACTTACTCTTGGGAAAGGCCACTTTGGCTGCCCTGGAGTGGCTGAAGCCAGATGGGTTGAGCTCTGGTAGTGGCATGTATACATAATAGATTCAAAGCCCTTTACCTAAGAAATTTTGTAAAACATCCCAGGTACTGTTTCTTTTTTTTTTCCCCTCCCCTCTTTAATAATTCAATTTGTGGTTTCATTGGTTGCATCCTCTAGGAGATGGTTTCCTAGAGGCAGAGGGTCGGGGGGATAAACTGATAAACTCAGGTATCTGATTGCTGTTCAGCCAACTGTAGGGCCATTAGGGATATCATCTCTAACACTGGTTTCTCTCTTATGTTAACATGATGATCTAACATTTCAGAATTCAGAATCACTTGCAGAAAAGAGAAGAAGCCACCTTGCTCAAAACAGACCCTACCCCATGAATCACAGTTGCTTGAATCTGGATGTGTATTTTCTTCTCTTAAGAAATGGTGTTATGGATGTGCCTCTCAGGGTCCCAGTGCTGAAGATCTGATTCAGTAGGTTTGTGATCCACCCCAGGCACCTGTGTTTGTAACATCCTTCCCAGGGGCTGCTGGTCCACAACAAGGTTTGAGACCTCTCTGGCAATATGGATACATCAAGTCCTCTCACAGTTTGCTCAGTCAGTGAAGTAGGCAAGGGCTTCCCTCCAGTCATTCGTGAAAAAAAAGGAGCATTTATCTTGCTGAGCACTGCTGCTTTTGCTTTGGGCTATAAAGTTATTCCCAAGATGTGTTCACGGTTCTCCAGGTTTGCACAAGTTTCCCCAACTATATTAAAGTTTCTGCAGGTCCATGCAATGTCCCAGAGATGTACAAATTCTCTTGGTTGTGTGCAAAGTCCTGCAGATGTGTACATTTTCACCACATGCAGATGAGGGCCTCTACCATTTGAATAGGTCCTCAAGTGTCCCATTTCTGTCTCACTGTGTACCTTCTGTGCTTGAATGCAGGAACCCACACAGAAAGCTCCCTTTTTGTCCTTGTTCTGTTGTGTTCACCCAGTTTGGTATATGCCATTTCTTCCTGAAAACCCAGCCCACTGACTGTTGTTGAGTTGGTCCAACTCATAGCAACTCTATAGGTCAGAGTAGAACTACCCAATAGAGCTTCCAAGGAGCACCTGGTGGATTTGAGCTGAAAACAGTTATAAATAAAACCAACTGCAAAGCCGATTCTGATCCATGGCAACACCGTGTGTGTCAGAATGCAATTGTGAGCTATATGATTTTTGATGGCTGACTTTTCTGAAGCAGATCATCTCTCTTTCAAGGCACCTCTGAGTGGACCTGGACCTTCAGTCTTTTGAACATGTTAGCCATTTACACCGTATAAGGACTCTGTCTTCTGCTGCGTTCTCCAGAGACATAAAACCAGTAAAGCATATAAATATATGTATACAGAGAGAGATTTATATCAAAGAAATGGCTCACATCATTGTAAAGTCTGAAACGTCCGAAGTCTGTGGGTCAGGGTTGAGGCTTCCTCAGAGTCAAGTAGCCACAGAGGCTGGTGAGACCAAGGTTAGCATGTCAGAGTGCAAGGCTCTTGCTCACAGGCTGTGAAGATTTATGAATCCCAAGTCCAGTAGGTAAGTTGCTAGCGCAAGTCTTGAGAAATGGTCAGATGAATAGGAGGCAGCTACAGGATTCAGTGCAAGCAAAAAGCCAGACTGTCTGCTTATATTCAGATGCAGGCCACACTCCAAAGGAGACTCACTTTTCACTGCTTGGCTACTTGCAGCAGATCCTACCATGGAGTGATCACATAAAACATTGAAAACTATGCCCCAGCCGAGTTAACATACAACCTTAACCATCACAGATTCCAGAAACAGCTATTACTGACAAAAAACACATCACCGTGGAGTTGATTCTAACTCATGAATACCATAGAATTGCTCCATAGTTTTTTTCTTGGCTGTAATTTTTACAGAAGCAGATCTCTAGGCCTGTCTTCTGAAGCTTCTCTGGATGAATTCAAACTACCAACTTTCCAGCTTGGAGTTGAGTGCCAACCATTTGCACCACCCAAAGAGCATTTGAAAATAGCTGTGTTTTTGTTGTGTGCTGTCCACTGATGGTGACCCTATATGATGAAGTAATCTCTATGGGAGCAGATTGTCATGTCTTTTCACCTTCTGAGTCACTAGCGGGTTCAAACCACCAACCTTCAGTTAGCAACCAAGCACTTAGTCCTTGTACTACCAGAGCACCTCAAAAACAGCTGCAGTTCTCACTAACTCCTTTCAGTGCCTTCCAGTCAACCTAGTACCTCTCCTGCTTCCATTGCATGCCAGCTCCCTGTTGAATTTCCTAGAGAATGCTGTTTTCAGGTTTATGTCAGCAAAACATTAGTAAAGCTTCAAGCTAAAAACAAACGAACAAACAAACAAAAACAGTGTCTCCATCGTTCTACAGCTATGTTGGCTGCTTTCACCCAGCAGCAGCTGGACCAGTGAAGCACTGGCTGCTCTAGGCATCTTTGCTCTCTGGCTTGTGGTAAAAGCAGCACTACCCATCCTGCTACCAGACTAGCAGATTTACTATTAAGCAGCAGCAAAATCTTCTGGGCAAGGAGTTCATGGGGCTATTAATCTGGCAGAAGACTTGCAGCTGGTTATTCAGGTCATGCTGGCCCCCTGGCCTGGCCTGACAGAGCTTCCTTAAGACTCACATTGCCTTCCAGTGGCTGAAACAGCAACAAAATGAATTATTAGCTTAATAATTATATTACATCAATGATTATTAAAATTATTAATTATTATCAAGTCATGAAATTAACAGACAACAAATTAAAACCAGAATAAATGGATGAGTCCCTCCCAGACGGGGACTTGATGTTGGACCATGAATCCTCAAACCCTGCAAGGTCCTCTCACCCCATCAGTAAAGGAAAGATGGGCTCTGACAAAGGGGTCTGGGAGACCATGAATGTGAGGACAGGACAGGCAAAAATTCCACACTCAAGAGTGACCTGCAAAATAGAGTTTCAAGGTCCAGGTGAACCAGGCTCTTCATTTCAGCACTGAGAATTTGTAGGAACTATGAATGGCTTAAATCGTAGCTGGTTTTTGTAGATAGCACCTTTGGCTTTCATCCTAGGATTTCAAAGCACCTCATAGCCATTAATCAGTGGTAAGCAATTCAGGCCTGTCAACTTTCCACACCCAATCAAGGGCTGAAATATGTCAGCCCAATGGATCTAATCAATAATTACCCCTGTCTCCCACTTTCTCCCTCTCATTATCCTTCTCCTAGGTCAGATCTTTCTTCAAGGTCCTTTTTTTCTTTTTACCTCTTGTAGTCCCTGACTCCAGTGAATTCTCTCATTCTTTCATTTCTCTCTCTTCCCAGACCTAATTATTCTTCATTTTCTCCAGATAAAAGCCAAGCCAAGTGCCGTATAGGCTAAGGGAAAAACTTGGAAACCAAGAGACTTACGACTAGAGTCAATGAATCCCAGGCTTTGAGAGTGAAAGGTCTAAACAAAGAGTTTGCAGTCATGATGTTCCACCTCCATGACTCTTCTCAGGGTAGGTGATTACCTGGATGAATTTCACCCGTGACTTTTAGTAATCTTAGTTGCCTAGTGGTTAAGTGCTACAGCTGCTAATCAAAAGGTCAGCTGTTCAAATCCACCAGGCACTCCTTGTAAGCCCTATGGGGGCAGTTCTACTCTGTCCTATATGATTGCTATAAGTCAGAATTGACTCGACAGCAGTGTTTTGTTCCCCTCCCCCCTCGCTAAACAGTAAGATAAACGAGTATTGATGTGCACGCCTCTCAGTGTTATCCATAGGATTGGTGCCATCATGGGCCTTTTACCACACCAGACTGCACAGAATCCTCAGCAGTATTTTTTGTATTAATGCTACACATAAATTGTAATTACTATGTATGACTCCTTCTTTAGATTTAATTACTTCTTCTGTCTCCAAAAAGATATTGATAAGTTCACACATACTAATTAGCACGATATTCTAGCTAAAACACTAGAAAGTTTGACAAAATTAGCAACTAAAAACTACTGGCAGCAGTGAACACAACAGTACACGCTTGTAGTTGTAGCATGTACAGATGAAAGCAAGTGATGTAGAGTCTCCTTGGAATCAGGTAATAACGACTGCTGTGGGTGGAGCATGTTAGAAGGTTCAGAGAGTAAGTTGGTATAGTGTTTTAGCCTTCTAGGTTCACTAACACACATAAGCTAGGTTTGTGGAATCAGTTTTCATTGTAGTGACTAACTACAGGGATATTTTTATAAAAAATCATAAATTTTTGTTGAAGCACTGCACAAACATTTTATAGACATGGCTTTTAGTGTCACCCTCTCTGACAGTGTCATCTAGTGCTGTCTGCACCCCCCTTGTACTTCCCTAGTGATGCTACTGAACCTCAGTCAAACCATGATGACCCTTTCTAGGACTACTCTCTGCCTAGAGAAACGTGGTAATCAATACAGTTCTGTAGTGTCTTTAACACGGCTCAAGCCCCCAACATGCTCTGTCTCAGTCAAAGTAACATTTCGTTCCATTCCATTGGGATTAATCACTTAGTACAAGAATGATTCATCTGCTGCATAGGTACAGTTACTTAAGTTTCATGCCCATGTAGACATTACTAATAGATCACAGTATGTTTTTCCCCTAAAATCACCGTTAGACTAAGAATTCCTCTCTAAAGGAAAGATAAGTCCTCCTTGCTGTCACTTTGCTGCTCGCCTTGCTCACAACCCATTCCTTCATTTTATCTCATTAAAACATTTTCAACTTCATTCTTTTTCTTGATATTTTTAATGTATTTTATGTATTTTGATATAATATTTAATACAAAATATTAGTGAAGTTTTATAAGGAGACTTATAACAAAATGAATATCCATTAACTTACTATATAAAATCAGAACTAGAATAATGCCAATGATCTGCATTTATCAAAAAGTTTCTCTCTGAGAAAAAGAGGTGTGCAGATCAAGAACTCTATTACAAGACCAGAACTGATGGTCCAACATCCTGGAGAGTCCGCTGAGAACACAGACCCTAGACTCAGTGCTAGCCCAGAGCTGAAACCAGCTCTGAAGCCAACACTTCAGACAAAGATTGGACTGGACTCAGGGACACAGAATGACGCACGTGGTATGGGTTCTTTATGGCTTTGTACGTATATTTGAGACTGTCCTGCTGATTTCTTTCTAGAGTGGAGAAGGGAGGATGAAGAGAAGGGGACAGCATTGGTTGAGTGGATACAGGGAGCAAAGAGTGAAAAAGAAGAGTGTGCCATCACAAGGTAAGGAGAGCAGATAGAGTTGTGTATGGAAAATTGACTTGGATTGTAAACTTGCACTTAATCACAATAAAAAATTCTCTCATTCCACGCCACTACCTGCATCCGTGAATTAATGACCATCTTCAATTATGTTTCTCAAGATTTTGCTCTTAAATGTATTTTATATATGTTATCACATACATACATACACACATATGTATGTGCAATTTTATCATATAGGTACACACATGCACATATATATGTATATAATCTTACCACATTAAGTATATTATTACTTTGTCCTTTAGTTTTGGTTCAGTTTTGCATTTTCAGAATTAATAAAGATTATTTTATACACAGTAATATTTCATACATTTTCACTGACTCCGTCTTATAGATGCAATCTAATTTTTTTTCAGATACTACTATCATTAGACTCTTCCAATAACAGCTGCTACAAAAATTGTCAAACATATCTCACAATTTGATTTTACAAGGTTATTTTTAAGGGAGTACTTCAGAGTATAATTATTAGTTTCTAGAATTTGTAAATATTTAAATGTACCCATTATCTGTTGCCATTATGTCAATTCTGACTCACAGTACTATTACCAGACCAAGTAGACCTGCCCCATAGGGCTTCTAGAGCTGTAAATCTTTAGAGAAGCAGACTGCCACATCTTTCTGCAGAGCAGCTGGTGGATTTGGATGGCTGACCTTTTGATTAGCAGTCAGGTGCTTAACCACTGTACCACCAGGGCTACTTTTAAGTGTACTGAAAAATGTCACAGTGTTTGCAAGGACTGTTGTTCGTATTTCTGTACTCACCAGTAGTTTAGGAGATGTCTCACTGGTGCCATTCTCTTGCTCACTTGTCAATGCCAAACATTTTTTGTTCCAATCTAGAGAATGTAAAATCATATTTCATTATGATCTTGATTTACATTTTCCAGATTAATAATGATGTTGGGAACATTTTTATTGATTTGTGGGCCATTTGTGTTTCCACTGCTGTGAAATTCTCCTGAAAAATTTCTGTTTATTTCCTTTTCTCTATCAGAATCTTTGTCTTTCTTATTAATATCATGAGTTTTTTGTTTCTGTAATATTATTTTAGATTTTAACTTTTTATCAAATCTTAAAGATTATGTCTGTTATTTGCATTTTATGTGGCTGTTTTCATTAGGTGCTATTGAGTTGATTTCAACTCATGATAATCCCAAGTGACAGAGAAGAACTGTCCCATTGTGTTCTCTAGGCTGCTGTTACTAAGGGAGCAGATCACCAGGTCTTTCTCCCGCAGAGCCACTGGGTGGGTTCGAACATTCAACTTTTCAGTTAATAGCAGAATACTTAACCATCCTGTCACCAGGGCCCATTACGGTATTTTTTAATGAAATAGGTTATTTGATTTCCTCATTTGTCTTGCTAATGTGTGGGGGGTTTTTAAATGTTACTGGATGTTATCTTTTATTGTATCAATCTCCCAAGTTGATGTTTGTGTTTTCACTTCCACTTTGGAGTCTGTTCACGAACAGTTCTTTTCTCTCTTATGGTTAAACATTTTGCCTCCTAAAGAAGACTGGTAATGCAGTAGTTAAAGTGCTCAGCTGCTAATCAAAAGGTTGGCACTTTAAACTCCCCAGTGGCTCATGGGAAAAGGTGTAGCAGTCTACTTCCATAAGATTACAGCCTTATAAACCCCTTCGGAGCAGTTCTAACCTGTCCTATAGTTTCTATGACTTTGGTATACACTGGGAGGCAATGGGTTAGTTTTAGTGATTCACCTCTTGTTTAAGAGATCCTTCCCTATATGGTGGCAAACTAGAGCAGAGTTATGTAGGTTACTTTGGAGGAAGGAATTTCATCATCAGTGTTGGGCACTCCAGCACATTTCCCCCTGCATGGTAAATCCTGAAGGTTTAGGTTGAGACGGTGGTGTCACAAGTTTAGCTGCTCCACCAGCCCGCAATTCTGGATGTCTGCTACATCATAAAGAACCCATCTCCCTCCCCATCAACCTGGACTGGATAATGTATAACTTTCCCTGTATATTTGAGAAGAGTATTTATTCTCGAGTTCCCTGGTTATTAACACAGCTTATTGTTTTTGTCTTCAAAAGTTTTAAGTTTTGCTAAAGTTTTGTCCATTTAGCCAATTAAAAGTTGACATGTATGTGTTGAAATCTCCTGCTGTAGTGATGGACATGACAATTTCTGCCTAATTCCATAAATTTTATTTTGTATATTTGAGGCTATATTACTATGTGTATACTAGTTTAAAATTCTTATATCTTCTTGGTGATTTGAAATTTTTCTCATTATCATGTTCTCTGTCTTTCTTAGTGTTTTTGTCTTAAAGATTATTTTGTCTGATATTAATATAAATACTCCAGTTTTTATTCACTCGGTCTATTTTACTTGAAATAACTCTGGGTCTTTGTTTCAGGTTTATCTCTTGGAAGCAAAACACAAGTAAAGTGGTTTTTCATTTTTGAGGGGGGAGAGTTTTTTTTATTCTAGTCTTAAAATGCTTGCCATCTAATAGGAATGCTTTATCGATGCGTTGTGCTTATTACAATTGTCACCATATTTGGGCTTATCATAACAATTTTATTTCTTATTTCTCTACTTTTTAATACACTTTTTGTTGCTCTTGTATGTTTTCCAGTCTATTGATCCTTAATAGATTTTTGCTTTTCCCCTTTCTGTCCACTATGGTTTAGGATTAGTACACTCTATTTCTAGGTTTTACTGGCTACTTTTGAAATCTTTGCACAAATTTAACCATTAAGATATTAAACACTCAGTACATTAAGTCTCTGTAACTGATAGAAGGATCTTAGAACCTTAGAACTCTTGGACTTCAGACATTACCCTACCCAGTTGCATATTGCTGTTGTCTACTTGTCCTTTGTCCTTTTAATTCCAGAGATTAGACATTTATCCCTTAGATTAGATTATTAGTATTTGATGGAGACAATTATTATTTATATTTACACTCATATTTACCTTTTTACATATCTACTATTACTTCTTCTAGTGTTGTCCTCTGAGATAATTTTCTTTCTTGAATTACATCATTCTATCAGTTCTTTTATCAATGGACGGTTGGTGGTTAACTTTCTGAGTTTTGTGTGTGTGTGTGTGTGTGTGTGTGTGTGTGTGTGTTCTTGAAAGTGACTATTTTCTGTTCATCAGTAGGATGGGGAAATGCAAACACACGATTGAATTCTAAAGGCAAAAATCAAAGAGCTTGATATTTAAACAAGAGAATAAGGTATAATAAATATGATACAGTTTTGAATAAGAAGATAGGGGTTAAGTTTAAGTTCTTCTTTTGGTCTTAGATAAAGTATTCAATAATTCCTATTAATTTATGTGTAAAAGAAACATATGGTGTGTATCTGCTAATTGCTTGGTTGTCTCCTAGGTGTTTATGATTAAAAATAGAAAGCATAATTTCTGGCTACAATGAGCACAATCTGTAAAGGGGTTTAGATACACTAATCAGATAGTTAAAAGGTGATTTTTGTATGTAAAGTAATAGTTGTAATTACTTATAGTGTCTTAAAACATCTATGGAGGTGTTTCTTTGGGATTGGGATGCAGAATGGGGAGGGGAAGTGAGCATGGTTTCCTAGACACTATGTCAATGGGAGTGGAAAAAGCAGAAGAAAGAGAGAGAAGAGAAAGAAGAAGAGGGAAAAACAGAAGAAACATAGTGACAAGGCATGGAATAGCCTGTAGAGTTAGAAAAGAACATGAAGGTGAGCAGAAGTTTGAGGTAAGAAGCTGCTAGAGACAAGAATGGAGACTTAAGCACGCACCAGAGCAGAAAGGGCCACAGATACTGAACTAAAGTGTTTGGACTTTATCTCATGGGTAATGAGAACTATTTAGAGAGGTGAAATGGTAATGACAGGGTCATATTTGTGTTTCACATGATTGAATCCAATGAGTGTGAAGAAGCCAGGTGGGGGTAGAAAAGCAAAAACAGTGTCCCATCTGGCTCTAAAAACCATTTTAAACTCTAGGTAAGAGCTGTTAACAACTTAAATAAGTGATATCACTGATGGAGAAAAATAGTTGAGATTAAAAATAATAATAACTAAGAAACCAAACCTGTAGACACCAATTCTAAAACACGAGTGATGAAAAAGGAGAGAGGAAGAAGTTAAAACACACAAAAATGACATCAACAAAAAAAGCACATTGATTTCTAGCTCTCGTACTGGGTATTACCAAGACAAGAAGAAATGCTGTTTTAAAGCAAAGCAGCCAAGTTCAAATTGAAATATCTCTGTTTTAGATGCCAGTGCACATTAAAGTTGAAACCTTAGACTATGGGATTCTGGTTTCCAAGTCTTGTGTCTTTTGAAAACGGGGAACAACCCCATAGTGCAAATCCAGGATACAGCTACAGCAGATGGTTGTATGAGAATATTGGAGATTCAAATTCTTCATAAAATATCCTGCTACAGGCACCAGGGTGGCAGAAGCAAAGGCTTAGGCTCTCTGAACTCTTAGCACCCAGTGAGATGATGACGAAGGAAGGCATCACACTGGTCAACACCAATGGATTTTTTTATCTACTGTAGTCTCTAGTCTCTAAGAATCGAAGTTTATTTGCCTTAGATGTCCAAGATCAGCTCATTTCTACCACATATAGTTAGATCTGAGATTGTGTATACTTTATCAGCTGGTTTTATGCAGGCAGGTATGATCAGTTGTAGTCAGGCTTCATGATGAGTCTTCACTCAACTCCTTAGAAATTACAAGTGGCCAACAAAACATAGCCAAGGGCTTATTTTAAATGTCTAATATGACATTCTTGACAATGACTATGATCCCTTCTTGCCAAAACAGCTCAAGCCATTCTGTCCGAGATACTGAATGTACTCTCGAAACCAATACCTCCACCTCTATGCATGCACAAACTGGGGTTACATGGAACACCCTTTTGTTATAAAAACTGTTTACTTAGACCATATTATACCTAAAAACTTTTTCCCATCCTAAATCTCTTCCTATGAAGTTATCTAAGACTTAGGAAGAGGGAGCTTTCCCTTCTCAAGAGAGAGAGTTCAGTGTGTAGTTGTGGATCTTCATTTTCATTGATGTTTTACTTCTGAAACATTTGTGTATCCAAGATCACCCCTCAGAAAGTTCTTTTCTTGGCAATAGCTTTCACATTTTATTTTTTGAAAATCAAAGTAATCAAATGGAAATGGTGATTTTAATGCCCTGACTGATGTATCAGACTAGCCTCCAAGCAAGGATTTCTCCACTTAAATATTGTGCTTTGATAAAAGTTCTACTGAGATTTTGTGATTAGTGGAGTTCCCCCACCCCCAAGGGTACTTCATAAGCAATTACATAAAACACTAATTATCCAATATTTCTACCAGCAGGGTCTCTTGTACTAATTAAATTAACACTGGAAACTGCTAACATCATTGATTAAGAGTCCAAAGCTGTGTATATCAGTAACAATTAAAATAGCTTCGTTTCGGGCAAAAAATCAAATCTGCCCTTCCTTTACCCCAGGAGATTAATTATCATCTTTTCTTAATAACCAGAGCTTTCACTTGGGAATAAGGGCTTTCTTGATCTGTCTTCATTTTGGTCCCCACTGTACAGCTCGGTTTGGGAATGGATAAGTCTGAGTTTCAGGAAGTGGGTAAAAGCAACAAATCTGGCTTCTGGAAAAACTGCCACTTCATAGATGTGTAATCCCGGGTAAAGTATGAGTCTCTGCAGTCTCATTTTCCTTTTCTATAAGATAGCGATAAAAATAGTCCCTTCCTCAAAGGGCTGTGATGGTTGCTAAACGAGCAAAGGCCTGTGAAAGGCTTAGTTCTGAACTTGGTACATGAGAGAATGGTGACAATTAACACCATCAGCTGTGCTTCTCATTCTTTGGGGCCCAATGATCCAAAACTGTTTCAGTGTCTCTTCCTGGAATCTTGAAGTTAGAAGGGAACACTGAGACGGATGTCTTAACTAATCTTTAACTTCTACTGGGAAACAAAAGTGCTGACAATGAACATGATCCAGAGCAAGACCCTAGTGGTGAATTGTTATACCTTGCTACTTCCTTTTCTGCAAAAACCTCATGGAGAACATGGAACAGCATATGACTATGGAGAATTCAAGGCCAAAGACTCCCAGAGCTGTTGTGAAAAGGGGGCACAGACATGAATGTTATCTTAGTCCAGTCCCTGTGGGAACAATCTCTATGTTCCTTCAGGAATTTCAGTAACAGGTATGGAGAGTCCCTGGAGGTATTTGGGGCAATTTTCTTTTTAGGAGACTTAGTCTCACAGCAACATCAATAAAAAAATCAAACTAAGTTTCATGGATCACTGTCTCTGCACCAGGCACTGTGCTGGATTCTTTAGCTGCATCATCTTAGTTTGTCTTCACAAGACGAAGGTATTACAATTATTTCCAAGGAAATACAATGATCGCCATCGTACAAAAGAGTAAATTGAAAGTCAAAGACAATAAGTGGCTCCTACAAGATCACCTACCAGTACGAGATTAATATGGGATTTAAATCCATCACCTTCCGACTCCAGAACTCACACTTTTAACCACCATGCACACTGCCAGTGTATGTGAAACAGCCTATCCTGGGAGCATTCCTGGAAGACAGCATGTCCAAATGCTGCTGAGGTCATTTCCCTGGACATTTTGATGCTCAAGGTCTTTGATAGAGGTTCAGTATGGCATTTTTTGTTTTCTTTTTTCTGCAAAATTTCCAGTGGTCCTGCCATAAAACAATGCAGATGACAATCTAAGGCCTCACTCCAATTCCCTAACCCACCCAGCCCTCACTCCTCACGGTATTTGCCTGTGAAAAGATACCCACCGCACTATATGTACTCAGATGTTTGCAAATCACCATGCCCACTTCCGGCCCATCTCCACTCTGTTGTAGACCCTGTCTGTGCCCCCATCCTAATTATCAGTCTCCATTTCAAGCATCCCTTTCATTATTCTTTTCATGGGAAGCCTCAAGAGTTTCCTACTAATCTAGTCTCTTCCCAACCTTACCTGCCCTCTAAAAAAATCAAAACCAAATCTGTTGCCGTTGAGTCGATTCTGACCCCTATGACCCTACATAGCAGAAGGGAGCTGCCCTAGAGGGTTTCCAAAGAAAAGCTGGTGGATTCAAACTGTTGACCATGTGGTTAGCAGCCGAACACCTAACCACTGTACCGCCAGAGTTTCCACCTCTGGGAGCCACAAATTCTCCTCCACTCTCTAGTTCAGCTCCAAATCCGCTTTCTACACAACCCACTTTCCCCCCACTTCCTCCCCAGGTACTCCACTCCACACTCCCAGCTCAGCCTCCCTTTCCAGGACTCCACACTCACCCTCATCCATGTTCAGACCCTAGAACTAAGCACTCCATCTAATGGACCTTCTTCCTCAGCCCCAATATTTGTTTTCCGATACATTGGATTCATAGAGTGTTTGCCTGAATTAAAATGAGAAATTTTAGAGCAAACTGAGGCTTCTCAGCTGCTAAGCTCCAGCATGCACTTTAAATAAACAAAAGGGGGAGTAGGAAGGGAAGGAGGGCCTGATGTGCTCACCTCCCCCTGAGTTACCATTTGGTCACAGGCTTCCCACCTTCCCTTCCAGCTGGTATCTACCTGGCCCCACTCACCTCCTCCAGCTAAGTTAACAAAGCAGTTACGGCTCATCTGCAGAGTTTCCTCTAATCGACTCCCAGTGAAACAATATTTGCTTTCCATGCCTACTTTGAATCCCACTCACTTGGTCGAAAGATTGCCCCTGGCTGTCTCCGCTGGCCTAATCTAATAGTTTCTAGTTTGTACAAGCAAAGCGTTTCTAACCACCTATATAAATAACTTAAGCAGGAGAGGACACTTGTGCAGCCCTAATGCAGGCCTATCATGACAGATCCCCAATGACACCTCAGCTAAGCTCCCAGGGGAGCACCGCCAGCTAAGTGGGGCTGATTTCCATACTGCACAGAGCCGAAAGGATGGTCTGTCTTCCTACAGAAAAAGCTGCCGGAAAAAAAGCATTGCTGTCTGGTTCTGTAGTGCAAGAGGCCCACATGCTCCCACTTCTGCTTGTCCCTCTGTGCTTCCTGCATCGACAGAGGCAGGAAGAACCATTCCAAGCAGGGAGAGGGGAGAGAAGCTGAAGCTGTTGGGATGGATCAGTCCCTGGAGAAGGATTTTCATGCTTGATAAAGTAGAGGGTGATCAAAAAAGAGGAAGACCCTCGATGAGATGGATTGACACAGTGGCTGCAACAATAGACTTCAGAATAACAGAGATTGTGAGGATGGCAGAGGACCGAGCGTGTCACACACAGGATCAGTAAGAGTTGGGACCAGCACCTAGGAGCAACAACAGAGAGCTGAGTGAGGCTGTGTCTGGGCTCGAAGAGGAGAAGATCACACACGCAGTGGGGCAAGGGGTGGCAAATAATGTACACTTGAGCATTTGGCTTTGACCTTGAGTCCTAGAGCTTTTATGACCTATACATTAGACATCGTTCTGTTTTAGTCTTGATCACCATTTCTTTGGACAGTCAAGAGAAAATTGTTTGGAACTCTCTTCAACTTGCATTAGGAATTCGGGTGTCCATTCGTATGTTTCTTACACTCTCAGGGGCAGAGTCAAGGGTATCTTGATGGAAATGAAATGGTGGAATGTTCAGTTCATGCTTCTATGGAATTAGTTGGCATAGTGGTTAACAAGCTATGCCTGCTAATCCAAAAGTTGGCAGTTCAAATCCACTGGGCACTTCTTGGAAACTCTATGCAGCAGTTCTACCCTGTCCTTTAGGATTACTATGAGTCAGAATAGACTCAATGGCAGTGGGTTTGGTTTGGGGTTTGAGTATAATCTCACACTCTAGATGCTTATTCCATTTTTCCACTTGGCAGCACTGTACCCTGAATACTGACATGCCCCAAGCTCTTTCACTCTCCAAAATCTCGTGTTCCTGACACAAAACTGGGAAATCATGATTACAACATTAACAGTAATAGTTATAACAGTGATGGTATTGCCAAGAAGCATGGCAAGGATTTTATGTACATTAACTCATTCTCAACAAATTGATGTTTACCCAAACAACACTGAAAGCCACTCAGACTTGAATGTCAGACAGTCTTTTGTCAATTCTTAAGAGGAACTTTGCATGCCACAAGCCTGGCAATTTTCCTAGGACTTTTCTTTCAGATTTTTTCCTTTTTCCCACCCCATAGTTTCTGCTAATTTTGCATCCAGAGAATCTTAACTCTGTTCCAATATCCCAGTCATCTTCCAACATCTCACCAGGAGTCTTATCTTTTGCATGCAACCCAAAACCTGCCAAGTCCTCAATTCCTCAATGTCCCCTCCAAAGAGGAAATTAGGTGCCAGCTGGATGATGACAAACAATTCACTCTCCTTCATACATAAGAAAAGCAAAGCTTTAGGAAAGATACATTTATTGGGGCATGCAACATACGTCAAAGGCTAAAGCAATGATCTCCGTGCCATCAAAGAGAATACAGGTGATCAGCTTCTAAGAGAGTGTTTTAGTCAGCTAGTGCTACTCTAACAAAAATACCACAGAGTGGATGGCTTTAATAAAGGAAAGTTTATTCTTACATAGTCTGGTAGGCTGCAAGTCCAAATTCAGGATATCTGCTCCAGGGGAAGGTTTTCTTTCTTGTCAGCTCTACAGGAAAGTCCAGTATTGTGTCAGCCTTTGTGCAGGGAGAGTCTTGGCATCAGGTCTGAAGGACACGCTCTTCTCCCGGTGCTGCTTGCTTGATGGTGTGAGGTTCCCAATTCTCAGCCTGCTTCTCTGTCTTT
Source organism: Heterohyrax brucei (assembly GCA_028571685.1). NCBI lineage: Eukaryota > Metazoa > Chordata > Mammalia > Hyracoidea > Procaviidae > Heterohyrax > Heterohyrax brucei. The sequence goes on from CM053156.1 coordinate 68,133,411, forward strand.
TTATCTCTTGCAGGATGAAAGGATTAAGAGTGGGGCGAGCCATATTCCAGGGAAACTCCCTTTACAGTGGAGCAGGGAGGTGATCCTATGAAGGGATTTATAGCCCCACACTAATCCTTTAACATACAGCATAGGAAAACCACAAAGTAGAGGACAATCACAAGACACTGGGAATCACGGCCCAGCCACATGGCTACACATACTTTTGGGGGGACACAATTCAATCCATGGCACAGATGAACGGAAGAGTCAGAGATCCTGAGAACCCAATGGGTTTTTACTGCTTCCTGGGTGTTCCAGGCACTGTGTTGTGCCTCCCATGAATCGTTTGATCTTGAAGAAACCTCCATGAAGGAGTCGTTATTTAGCAACTATTGAGTTTCTGCTTATGGTGATGGAAAACTTGGCTACAGATATTGGTTATGGTTGTACAATGCAATGTAATTAGTGTCACTGAATTGTACATGAAAAAAACTTCAAATCGGCAAATGTGTGATTATACATAGATATGTTTTTACAACAATAAAAACAAAAGAAATTACATTGAGGCTGGTGCTGTTACCCAAATACTACAGGTAAATAAACTGAAAGGCAGATAGGGGGTGACTTCCCCGAAGTCAACCGTTAGTGAATTCATAATTAATGAATAACAAACTAGGGATTTACATCTTCTACTCTTTCTGCTTTGTGTGATATCTTGTTTGGATACATAAGAAAGGCATTTGTTTAAAGGTTTAAATGATGGGCCTTTGTTTGCTGTGACTGCCACCTTCACTCATGAACACCAAAGATGCCTCATTCTGATTTATACTTCCGCTCTCGCCCCCGTCCACACAGGAGCGAATACATCAAACTCTCCATCCATACTCAGTAGCAATCATTTGCAACATCTTTTTTTCTAATTTCCCCTTTAAAAATCAATAAATGTTTAGTGATGCTGTTAATACAGTGAAAGCAGATATTTTCCCCATTATGAGAACTGATATTTGCAGCATTTATCTCTCCCTCTCTCTCTGTCTCTCTCACACACACACACACACACACACACACACGAGTTTGCGAGACCCTAAATACTTGGGTTTAAAATGCCTGCACTAAATGAGAGTATAATACAGTAAAGAGTTCTAGTTCAAAGGTCAGAAACTCCTGAGTTCAAGTTCTAGCTAAAGCTCTTCCAGTTGTTGACCATGGGCAAGTTGCTTCTCTGAGTCTAATAATCGTCTTTTGAAAATATGAATATAATAATGAATGTCCCCTCAAGAAGATGCTTTTAAGATTAAGTGAATTATGACATTACAAGTACCTAAACAATGTCTGCTATGATAAGTAGGTGAAGTTGGACTAGCCTTAGTCAAGGATGCAGGTGGGTGACCTGAACTCTTTTGGTGATGAATCCTTCCTTTGGGGTCCAGGACAGCTGTCTCTTTCCATGAACTCCAGTTTGTCGCTGCCCTAAACTACACTCCCTCTGGCTATAACTAGCCCCTGATACTGATCTTCCCTTTGCTGTTTGCCTGCTCCCAACTAATTCACCAGGAAACTTTAGGGAAACCAACTCTCTTCTGTCAGCTTCAATATGCTTCCCTTTACAAATTTATTATTTCGTAACCATATACTTCCCACTTTGACCATGCAAGAGGAGGGACCAGCCCCCAGAGAAGGATATCACACTTGATAGGGCAGAAGGTCAGTGAAAAAGAAGACTCTCAGTGTGACAGATTGACACAGTGGCCACAAAAATGGACTCAAGCATAAGGATTGTGCAGATGTCACACAACCATGCAGCATTTCATTCTGTCTTGTATAGAGTCCCATTATGAGTCAGAAGTGACTAAACAGCATCTAAAAACCATGACACATATCCCAGAAATGACTTCATAGGCAGACAAACATATCTTCTCTTCTTGCTGAGACAACTCTTGATTGAGTATGAGAGGGTTTAATTTCAATCATAAGCAAAGACGTGCCTTTGGGGGATGATTTTATAGTCTTGTTACCTTTGTTGTTGGGTACTGCTGAGTTGATTTCAACTCATGGTGACCCCATGTGTGTAGAGTAGAACTGCTCATAGAGTTTTCAAGACTGTGACCTTTTGGAAGCAGATTTTCATACCTGTCTTGCCAGGTTCTTCCGTGTGGACTTGAACAATGCACCTTTCAGCTTATAGCAAAATGCTTAACCTTTTGTACCGTTTTAGAATCTTTGTGTAGCCTAGTCTCAGGGAAAGATATGGCTTCCAATGAGATCTGAAAAAGAGTGAATCTGCAGCCCACGTCAAATGATTGTGAAGGTCCCTTCCTAGAAACACCTTAAACCTAATGCATAACCGCTAGCTATCCCTAACTATAGGATGCCCACTCAGCCATATCTGTGATTTTAGAATTACCCAAAGGGTCTCAGAGTCACCATGTTGACACCAGCCTGTTGCTACCACTTGTCCCCAGTCTCTTTGGGCAGAAGAAACAATAGAAGTTATGTGGTATCTTGGAGCAAAAAAGTTATCAGACTTTTATCCCATTTCAAGGTATCTCTGTGACCTCCAGTACATTGCCTTATGTCTCTAAGCCTCAATTTTTCATTCCTGCAGAATCAGGTGATGGTGATGTTCTCTGTTTCACAGAACTAGGCACAGGTGCAATGATAATACAGTGCCAGGTGAAAATTAGGTTTTCAGTAATTATTCATTTAGTCACTCAGTTACCACCTATTTGAGTGTCTATTACATATCAGACACTGTCTAGGTACTTGGGAACATAGCAAAGCAAGGCCTCTGTCCATGTAGAGTTTACTTTTAGTGTGTGTAAGTGAAGGCAGACAGGAGGCAGTCAACATTCAGTAAAAACAATAATAAGCAAATTATCTGGTGGATTGTTATTATGTAATGAGAAAAGTAAGACAGCCAAGAGTGACCTTTAAGAACTTCCTCTATTTTTCTGAGAGTCTTCTTTCATCTGTGAATCAGATACAGTATCTACTTCTAAGGGCTATTATGGAGGACACATGAGTACAATTCATCTAAAGTGGTATTTAGACCTCATAGATACTCAAGAGTAATAGTTATATTTTCACCATGTTGTGGAATTTGAGGGTCATCCAGGCATTAATGAGAAGTGAACATTTGATCAAAGACTTCAAGGAGATGAGGTATTGAGTCGCGGTGTCACCAGGGGGAAAGCATACTAGTCAGGGGTACCAGCCAGTGTCAAGGTCCAAAATCAGGAGCCAGGGTACCAGGGAGATCATGCCGCTGAAGTTCTTCCACCTGGATTTATCAAGGAGATTGGAGGGTATTCAGAAAATCTTCCCCTTTGGAAGAAGCTAAAGAAAGGGAAGAAGCAGTCAGAGTTGGAGGACTCTGGGAAACTAGAGTATTAAAGAATTTGGCTGGTGCATCTGCAGTGAAGAGAGAGAAGCAGCAAATCTCTCCAACTGTTGCAAACTGAAGGTTGGAACTTGCAGCTGAGTTGGTTGGGATGCAACTTGCCTTGGTGTAGATGGACTCAGGTTTATGCCCAGTTGTGACTTTGAGGATATCTCTCTATGTACAAGGTTAGGTGAGCATGTACACAAGTGTGTATCGTTGGTGTCTCTGTGCATCTTCCTGTGTATTCGTGTCTGTCTGCATGTCTTTATGTAGTAGTGTATGTCTCTGTTTGTGGGAACACATCTGTGCCTCTGAGGCACATACGCATATGTGCATTTGTGTGTTTGGAGGTGTGTGTGGTGTGTGTGTAAGGATTTGGAGCAAGGCATATGTGCAGTGGAAGAGGGAGAGGCAAAGTCACCAAGTTTTATTTCATATCCACCTATGAGTTTTAGTGGTAAAGTTACTTAGATTTTTAAGCCTCAGGCTCTGTCCCACCAGCCTCCCAGAGAGGCAATACTTGTCAGATGCTTAGATTAACCCCTGCTTCAGACTTAACAGAAATTCAAAAAGCCATATTTATGGTATTCATGAAACACTGAAGGTAGTCAGTGGATCTTATAACTATGTTCATTCATTCGTTTGTTCATTCCTTTGTTCGGTATATTATCTAGCATCTGCAATGCTAAACTCCACATCAGGTATTGGGAATGCCCAGAAAAAAGGGGGATGAATGTTACAGGCTTTGGAGATAGGCTGGAGTTTGAGTCTCTGCTAGAGCTACTTAGGGGCTGTGTGACCTTGAGCAAATCTTACTTTTCTGAGGAATTTGTTTCATCTATTTGTCAGATAAAACAATAACTACCTCATAGAGCTATTTTGAGGAATAAATGAGTACAAATCTCCCATGACGATTCCAAGAGGGTGACAGATGCTTAAGAGTAAGAGGTGATTACCATTATCATCGTCATCGTTAACTCGCTATTACTGACTATAGTGTCACATCGATGTAAGACACATATTAACAGATAAGTTACAATTGAACTACCTAGAGCTCTGATTCCGGATCCTTATGTAGCTTGCTTCCTAGCTCCATTCATTAAGCCTTCTCATGACGGTTTCCCAGGCCATTCACCAACCAGTTTTATTTTTATCAGTGCACATACCATTTCTTGAAATTATCCCATGTTTCTTTGCCTGCTCATTGACTTGACTGTCTCTGCCAGACAGTGCAAGCTTCACAAGAGAACAGTGAAGCTACCTTTCCCGGGAATTAGGTGGGAAATTTTAGCTTCAGTGTTTAGAACAGTGCCTGGTACCAAGAAGGAGCTCAGGGAGTATGTGTTAAATGAGAGATGAATGAATGAAGGAATGAGTGAATGAAGGAATAAATGAATGGACATGACTTACACCCCCAAAAGGTAGAATTAGCTCTGCTGAAACTAAAGCATTAATGTGGAAAGCTTCACAGAGCAGACACCACTCGCTCAGGGAGCCTGACGGGGTTCCCCAGCAGTCAGGATACAGGGGATGAGCATAGATCTGGAGTTGCGACTCTGCCTTTGAAAAACGCTGGGTGATTACTGCTGTTCTGTCATCCTGCATGATGCTGCAGGTGCTCCACAATGGTCCTGGAAGTGCATAGAAAAGAAGAAACAGCCCAAATTTATGATTCTGTGTAATTGTCTTCAGTGTTCCAGAAATACAGGACCAGCCCTCATTTGCATATAAATGGTCATAATTTTTTAATCATAGATAAATGCCATTCTGTTTGCTTGTCCTTGTGCCTTTCTTGATGGAGAAATAAGAATGACTTAAGATTCATGAGTAACAGCAATTAAAACACACATAGACAACACTTCCTCTCATCTTGCGTCTCTCTTAAGTTCTCCAACCTCTCACCCCCTCGCCAGTGGCAGAGAGAACGCTATCTTGGTCAACAGATTGTCATTGCAAGTCAAAACTCTGGATTCAGATGTTTTGCATTAAAACCCCAGGCTCTTCACTTACTTTCTGTGAAATCTCAGACAAATCATTTCACCACTCTGTACCACAGCTTCCTTCTTTGTAAAGCATAAAATCTTATAGGCTTATTGCAAGACATAGAAGAAGTATTACACCTAAAATATCAGCATAAAACTAGCCCTCAAATAGAAGTTATTATTATTAGCATTGAATTATCATCACCACATCACATTGGATGCAGATATAGGTATTGATGACTGAGTTCAAAGCAGTAAGAGAAACGCAAGGCCATACTCTTAGCAGAGAGAGAGCAAGCGAAGCCGTGATGCTGGAACCCACCACAGAGGTTGAACCTCCAAGGTGCTTATATTAAAAGAGTCTGTTTTCACCTCTAGAGAAATCTTTATTTGGAAAATAATCTGATGGCAAATCAACAGCAGAAGTGATTCCCAACTGTCATCAATACCGATTCCATGAACTAGACCACCACTAGAAAAATCAATCAGCAAGAAGCATAGAGCTCTTGGTGCTAGTTTTAAAGTCAACTTGGTTGATTTCAAGGAGCTCTGGTGGCACAATGATTAAGTGCTCAGTTGCTAACCGAAAGGATGGCCATTTAAACTGGGTGAAAGAAGTGTCAGTCTGCTTCCATGAAGACTTACGGCATTGGGAACCCAACAGAGTGTTCTACTCTGTCCTACAGGGAGGCTATGAATTGGAATCCACTCAAAGCCAAGCAGCTTTTTGTTTATTTGTTTTGCGTTTTGATTTGGTAGTTTCAGTTCATCCTTGTTTCTTTTGAGATAACCCGTGGAAAGAGAACGGTAGGGTTGGGTTCAGACAAACATTTGTAGGCTCCCTCCCCCAGATGCTTTTCTTTCTTCAGCTCGTCTCCTTCTCACTCTGCCCTGTGGGGCAAGACTTATTATCCCAGTTTTCATGGGAGGAATTTGAGGCCTAATGAGTTTAAATGATTTGCTCACAGCTGATGAAGGAGAGCCTAGATGTGAAGCCAGATTGCTAGAACGCTTTCGTTTGTGTAATAGGTTGCCTGTTTGTGTGGGGAGAGGAGTTCTTAGCCCCATTTTTTGGACACCATTTTTTCCCCAGAAATTACCTCCTAAGAACCAAGAAGAATTTAGCTGACGGCTACCAGCTTTCTGCTGCTGAGGAACCTGCTAGCACCGTAAATTCAACATGTCCTCAAACTAAATCTGACATCTCCCCACTCCTACATTATCTGCAAGTGGTTGTTATCAGGAGTCACCCACCCTAGAATCTTCTCTTCAGTCATGCCCACTGTTTGATAAGTCACTAAGACCTGTCTACCCTGCCTTCAAAGATGTGTCAAATCCACCCTTTCTTCAAGTGCACCATCAAGCCTCATCATCTGAAATAGATCCCTGGTCTCCTTGACCTTGGTATTTGCCTATTTGGTTAACCATTTTTGCTCTTCCAGAGTTGTATCTACAAAACCAATTATAATAGTGCCACTCTCCTACTCAAAACCCTTTGAGGACTGTCTACATGCTAATGACCATACATCTTAGCGTGGTATATACAGTGTAACTCAATACCATCATTCCATCTTCCACTACCATCCAAAGAAATTTCTGATGATTTATCCAAAATGCAATAGCTTTCATTCTCCTGAAATTTTTTCTCCATTTAAGAACAATGTAATCTCTGATATCTTGTCTCTTAACTCCTACTTAATGCCTGAAGGTGGCATTAAGTGTGTCCATCTCAATGGATTTCCCCAAACAAATTTAGCCCTCTCTGTCACACTCCACACTTGTCACCATCATTGCTCTTGCCTCATGGTAGTCCGTACATACTGAGATAGCTCAGTGTAACACGGGCTTCTTAAACACTAATATTTTTTCACATTCTTAGCTGTCTCTTTAGTACCTAGCCTGAGAATTTTTAGACAGCATGAATCATAATGCAGATACCACTTTGCATGTCAACATTAAACATAGTGTAAATGTATTTCCACTGAGCTAGGCATTATTCCTAATTACCCTTTTAATTGCTGCATAATATTTTCTCCTGTTGATGTTTCACAATTACCTAAACATTCAATTCAAGTCATTAAATTCAACATTTTCCTACCAAGCATCAGGAACTACGCTAGATGCTAGAGTCTTGGAGAGGAGGAAGGAATAGTGACTGTCCCCAAAGACTTCATATTCTATGTAGACGATATTATGTGGTAGGTGCTATAACACTGATGTCTCACCAATGGTTTAGGAACACCAGGGAAAAAGTTTTTGTTTTTTTCTGTAGAGGTTGAGAAACATCACAGACGTTGTTGTTGTTGTTAGGTGCCACCGAGACAGTTCTGACTCCCAGAGACCGTATGTAAAACAGAACAAAACAGTATCCAGTCCTGCACCACCCTCACTGCCATTATTGTGCCTAAGTCTATTGTTGCAGTTGCTATGACAGTCCATCACATTGAGGGTCTTCCTCTTTTTTTCTGACCCTTACCAAGCATGATGTCCTTTTCCAGCAACTGGTCCCTCCTCATAACATGTCCTAGGTATGCAAGACAAAGTCTGCTCATCCTTACTTCTAAGGAGCATTCTGGCTGTACTTCACCAGAGACAGATGTTTTGATTTTCCTAGCAGTCCGTGGTATGTTCAATACTCCTTGCCAACACCATAATTCAAATGTATCAGTTCTTCCTTGGTCTTTTTGATTCATTTTCTAGCTTTCACGTGGATATGAGGTGATTGGAAACACCATGGCTTGAGTGAAGAACACCTTAATCCTCAAAGTGACATCACAGATGATATTTTATCCAAGTTTTGAAAATTGAATAGTACCTTATGAGACCAAAAAAATAAAAAGAGAGAGAGAGAAAACAAAACAAAACTTAAGCCCTCACAGCTTATGAAGGGTAAATCTGGTATTTTGACACAAACAGTCTAAGACCCTACAGTCATCTCTTTTCTGCTTGGTGAACTACTCATCCTACAGGGTCGAGTTTCAGCAGCTGCACACTTTTTGCTCTCTCAGTTCTCCTTTTACTGAGCCTGGGTTTATTTCATGGAACAGAGTTGTGGTAGCAGACTTTCTCCACCCCACATTGTCCTCACGTGTGATAACTAAGGTTTTGGAAAGTACGACTTTTTAAATGTTAGTTTTATAAAACGTGTTCACCAACGTGATGCATTCTCATCCTTTGTTCCTGTTTTCTATAAGAAATGAAATACTAGCAGGAAACATGATTCTAGAGCAAATTCTTGGTAAATATTAGGCTCTTGAAAAATATCAGAGGATAAATGATCAATCAAAGGTTCAACTCACGAGTTTATCTGTGTAAAACTTGGACAAAAACACTGTAAAATGGAGGACAGTGGCAGGTTGCATTATCATAACTTGGAGAAGTAAAAAAAATAAATGATACCCCAATTAGTATCTTAGTACAGTGTCTAAGGCATTGCTGGTTATAGAACCAGCAGAGATAAGTGTATCAAGAGCTATAAAATCAACCCTGTCCTTTGACTCACCATTTAATCTGAGAAATTCATTCATAAGGGGAAAAGAATAGCTATTGTGTGTATAATTCTCTATATTAGCAAAAGTCTAGAAACAATCAAGAATGCCCACCAATAGAGAGTGGTTAAATAAATCACAATATGTGAACTGGAAGGAATATTATGAAGTCATTAAAATGGTAATTAGAAAGATTATGTAGCCACATGGAAAAACATTTACTATATAATATTAAGTGGGGAGGGGAAAACCGAAAACAAAATTGAATCCGGGCCACCACTGCAATTATATAAAAATGTGTGCACATGAATCAAGGCACTAGGGGAAGAAGCAAGCATGTAACCAGCTTTTGGTTGCAGGCCGATGTGTTTTTGTTTTAAAAAATATCCTTGAATTGTCCATGGTGTTCTCTCTAGCTAGGCCTATGCTGTCCAACCTCTAGGGGGAGCTCGAGCCTTCCCCTGCCCGGGCCTTCTCTGGCCTTTCCTGGGAAAGGTGGAGACAGCTACCCAAGGCCAGTAGCACAGTGAGGTGTCTAGGGCTGACTTTCTGGTGGGCGACTTAAAGGGATTATGGGCAGAATTGGACAGAAGCAAATCTTCCCTGACTCTTTTATCTCTGGCTTTTCTGTTCACAGCTCTTGGTATCTCTTTTGGAGTCATTTGATTTCTTGACCTTTTCCTATTCAGGTCATGTACTTATTTTTCTTGTTCCTCACCCTTGAATACTGCTGTAGGAAGTGCCTGGGGGAACCTGTCATCCGGGAGGTAAGTACTAGCCATAAACAAAACCCACTGCCTAAGAATTCAGAAATTGTAGATAAGACTGCACAAATAAACAAAGATGGATGTCTGTGAAACCATAATTTCTAAGTATAAAAAAAAGGAAAAGAATCTAATTGTCTATCAGTAGAAATCTAATTAAATAAATCAGGGCATATCTTTACAATAAAATATTAGGAAGATATTTTTTAAAAATAGAATATGTATAAAAGATTCATAGAAAAAGTTCTCCAAAATACATTGTTCAGCAAGAGGAAAGACACAAGATGCGGACTGAGTATGAATTATCATCCAATCTATCATAAGAAGAAAAGTGTTTGTATACCAAACCCAAACCCAAACTCATTGCTGTTGTGTCTTTTCTTGAATGGGCACTGAGATTTTTGGAAGAATATATAAGAAATCAATAAAAATAGCTACCTAGGAAGCCCTGGTGGTGCAGTGGTTAAGCATTTGGCTGCTAAGCAAAAGGCTGGCCATTGGAATCCACTAGCCGCTCCTTGGAAACCCTGTGAGGCAGTTCTCCTCTGTCCCATAAGGTTGCTATGAGTCAGAATCTACTTGATGGCAATGGGTTTGGTTTGGTTTATGAAGAAAAACGCCACGGTGGCACAGTGGTTAAGAACTCAGCTGCTAACCAAAAAGTCAGCAGTTCAAACCCACCCAGCCACTAAGAAGGACACAGATGTGGCTGTTTGCTTCCAGAAGATTACAGCCTTGGGAACACTATAGGGCAGTTCTACTCTGAGTCTCTATGAGTCTATTCAGGGTGGGTAGGAGTCTGAATCGACTCCATGGCAATGGCATTTGTTTGGAAAGAGAACAGGAATTAGAAGAAGGAGATTTTTATTTTTATCCCATGTTCTTTTATGTTATAATCTTTATTTTCCATGTACACGTATTAGTTTTGGATTTATGTCTGCATGTGTTTTTTGGCTGCCTGGATCTCCTCTTTAGAGAAATGTCAGTCCATCTCCTTTGCCCATCACTTAATTGGATGATTTATCTTCTTCTTATTTATATTTTGTAGTACCTTATAGATTATGGAGATCAGGCATCGGTCTGACGTAGAGCTGCCAAATATTTTTTCACATTCTGTAGGTGGCCTTTTAATTCTATTAATAAAGTCTTTGGATGAGCAAAAGTGTTTGATTCTTAATAGTTCCCATTTATTTATTTTCTCTTCTGCTGATTGTGGTTTGTTTGACAGATTTTTAAGTCTGTCTACCTTGTGTAAAACTTCCATTATTGTTCCTACTTTTTCTTAGATGAGCTTTATCATTTTAGATTTGATATTTAGGTCTTTTATCCAATTTGAGTTGGATTTTGCATAAGGTGTAAGATATGGGTCTTGTTTCAATTTATTGCAGATGGATATCCAATTTTGCCAGCACCATTTGTTGAAGAGATTGTTTTCACCCCAGTTTAATGTCTTAGGGCCTTTGTCAAATATCAGCTGTTCATAGGCAGATGATGTCGTCTCTGGGGTCTTGATTCTGTTCCATTGATTGATCTGTCTGTTCTTGTACCAGTACCAAGCTGTTTTGTCCACTGTGGTAGTGTAATAGGTTCTGAAGTTGGGTAATGAGAGGCCTCCTAGTGTGTTCTTCTTCTTTAGTAGTACTTTACTTAAGTTTTTGATTTATTTTTTAAGTGGGCATTAAGGTTGGACCTTAGGGTAAGGGGGCTGTAATAGATCATTTATACATACATCTACAATAAAGAGATCTTATATTTCTCAAAGTTTCCAACCCAGCCCACTACAATAAGAAATTTGGGCCCAAAGCTTAAACACATGCTCTTAGCACTATTATTACTACCGATATTACCACTGATAATAATAATACTGAAAAGAAGAAATATAATAATAAGTTAAAACAAATGTTTTTTAATAATAAGTGTAATACAAATAATGTCAAATAAAAGAATAAAAACAGAAGTCAATCCTGAAAGTTCAATATTTAAAGGAAAATGTATAAAAATACATCATTTTTGAATTAGGAAAGGAGGAATTTTACGAACAATTCCATTTTAACCAAGTTAACATTTGAAGAGGACAAAGGAAATCGAAAGCCCATTTAAAAAAGGACAGGGCTAGTCCCTGCTTGTGGTTTCGAATTGGCTTCTGAACAAACTTGTGACCCATTGCAAATGGGATTTAGCTGGCTTTGGCTTTGAAATTTGCTTGTCTCAAATGTCCTGAGCTCCTTTTTGCTTTTGCTCTTCATGGGGTTTCCAAGTCTATCAATTTTGTGTTTTAAAATATTGCCTCTAGATAAGGGAGAATGGAGAGTAAGGAGTGCCTACGGAAGCCGGAGACAGAGGGATAAAAATAGAGACATTCAGTTAGGGTCAGACTGCTGGCATGGCCTGACACTACAGCTGTCCTGGACCTGACCTCTTTCCCAGGTGCAGCCTCATTGGAGAACCGTGGCTTCTCAAGCTTTCTATAGAAGCTAGTACACAGAAGAAGACTGCTTGTCAAGCAGAATGTAATCACTGAAGGACAATGGATATATAAGAAGTTCCTAGTATACCAACCAGGAGTCCTTAGGTGGTGCAAAAGGTTAAGCACTCCACTATTAGCCTAAAGGTCAGTAGCTTTTTTGAACATACCCCAGAGGAGCCTGGTGATCTGCTTCCTAAGGATCACAGCCTTGAAAACCCTATGGAGAGGTTCTACTCTGCACACGTGAAGTTATCGTAAATTGGAAATCGACTTGATGGCAACTATCACATATCTGTCAGGGGTGCTTTGTTTGGGCAGCCACAACCAAAGCAGTCACATCTTCACATCAGTCTGTGCTGAGCTTCCTCTCCTAAATGCCACCAATGAGGAAGAACACGGTGTGAAGCCAGATTATCCCAGGTCTCTCACTTCCTACGGATTCCTACCTTACTTGGGCCTAAGTCTGGAGGGACTGGCTTCCATAGCCTCCTGTGTGAAGCTCAGTCTGACAATCCATGCGGGCTCCTAGGGCTCCATTCATGCTAACATGCACAGGGGTTGATGTCTATTCTCCCTTTGCATGGAGCTGATATTGGGACTCGATGGCACTTGGCTTGGCTTGGCTAGTCAAAGCCAAGGCTGTTTCTTGCCGATACACAGGAAGTTCTCATGTATCCGGGTGTTTTGCTTGAAATTCAGAGATTCTCTCCCTGTGAAAACACTGTGTGAAGCAGCAGTCAGGCCCATAGCCTAACCTAGAAAAGCATCCTTGAACTATTATGTCATGAAAATACATAGTATACCTAAACTACAAGCCTGTGACCAGACAGCTGGCCTCAGGTGATCTGATAGTCAGTGTGGCCTGGAGCAAAATATGGAACTTCGATGTTCTTATCTGCAAAAAGGGAGCAAGTAACGACCCTTTTAGACAATAGAGAAGACAAATTAAGCTGACATACACAGAGTGCCTAAGCTAGTGCTAAGGGATACATCAGGAATATACTTCCTTCCTTTGCTATATCTTCCAAGAACGCTGAAAGTGCCAGAAGTTCAGAAATAATCTTAACTCTAGCTACTTGAGAGCTTCTTAAATCATCAACCAAAGTCAGCACCAAGCACCAACTTTTGTGTTTAAATCAATTTGCCTTAAGTAAGGTCTTGCAACCACTGGGTGCCAACTGACTTAAGTTCACCCTAGAGTGCTAGCAAATCTTCATTTATGAAATTAATAACTTGCTGCAAACTTATTTTGGAAAAGAACTCCATTTGCTTTCAAATAAATACATTGTGAATAATTGCTATATTTCCATTCCCATCATCCTGCAGCTCTCTGGCCAAAACACAAAGCATTAATTTGTTGCCTTCTTATTGTAAATGTTGGATAGAACCGGGAGGAATACTTACACTAGGTGTCGTTAACTCTGTGACCTTGGAAAATGTATTTAATATTTTATAGCCTCAATTGTCTTCTATAAGAAATAAAGGTATGCATATTTACTACAAAATTTAGTTGAAAGATTAAATTGTATGGCGCATATACGTGCCTGGCCCAGATGGTAATTGTTATTACTGTTTTGTTGTTTTTTTTGTTATTATCTATTGCTTTATGAGCCTTTGTTCTCTATATTTTCAGCATCATGGAGGCTGTGACAATTCTCCTTTGCCAAATATTTCAAAATTGCTAGAATGATAAAATTATAAACGTTCATAGCAGATCTTTCAAAGTGATACAATATCCAATACTGAGCAACGCGTGGAGCAGACTCAACGAGCATTTGATGACTAGCTGAATAAATGATTAAGTCCAAACATTCAATCAGTGTTTTGTACTCTCTCTAGAAAAGTCATTGGCCAATGATCATTAGGCCTATAGTTGAACACCTCCAGTTTCCAGGAACTTAAAATCACCTCATTTGCATCTATGGAATATACGGCGAATACACATGATTTGTGAAGCTATTCTCCGACCCTACACCCATGGCGGGCTCCGTGAGCCGATGAGAGGACCAAAACAGTCCTCAGAAACTTTAGTTCTAGCTATATTAACAAGAAATCAGGGACTCTTCGAAGCTGTTAATGTTAGCAGAGCCTGCTTCCCATCGAGCCATCATCAATCTGCATCTCTACTTCTTTTCTAGGTCTCTAAGAGCTAGCCAGGAGAAGTCTGATGCTTCTGCTGAGGTTGTTTCAAAGATCTGCAGGCAGCTCTGAGTCTTTGAAGTCTAGCCTCAGTAGGAAATGTTCATTTGCAACCACCACTCTCAGATTCTAAAAGTGTGAATAAGAAATACGAGAGTTTTTACGAGTTGTTCTTGAAGAGGGAAGAGAAGCAGTCTCTTGGTCCCAAGACTATTATTGTGATAAATCACATGGACTAAAAAGCAGGAAAATTCAGGGACCACCCAGGCAGATGACACCTCCGCATTTCCATTGTATCATTACTAATTGGATATTCTAACACTCACCGTAGCATTTCATAAAATTATTTCAAGACAAAAGTAATAGAGTGTCCACACAAGCTTGTCTCCTGATGCTTGCGCTGACTGGTTCTAGGGATATAGTTCTAACAAAACAGCAAAGTTGCTAATTCTGTCTCTCTCTCACTCTCTCTCTCTCTTACTTGCCTTTCCCTTGATAGGAATACAGGTTTTGGTGGACCTCGGAATGAAAAAACCACTTGAAATAGCCATGGTTCTGGGTTTAAGTGTCAGATCTAGAGGGTTTCATTTGAATTTGTTTTGGACTGAACACCTCCCCAGAGAGATATACAATTTCAGAGGTCATGTTTAATGGCTTTGCTTCAGGTTCAATCTGGATTTGTTATAAAATGTGACACAAACTCATGAACTTGGCTTCTTTGGAAGCAGAGGGCAGAAAGCGAAGGGCTTTCTGAAAGATGAGCCCTGTCAGCATCCGTACGATCATACTCCCAGGAAAAAGTTACATTTACTTGATTCTGCTAAAACAGCAAATGCCTTTTATTGAAATTACTGAATAACATAAGGTGCCTTTTATGGACTGAATCATGCCCACCCCAAAAAACTGTGTGTAGCAGTTAGGCTGGGCTATGACTGCTGATATTAGATTGTCTTCTGCTTTGTGATTTTTCTGTGCCATAAATCCTAATCTCTGCCTGTGGTTAATAGGGCAAGACTGGATTATGTTAAAGAGGATTAGACTGGGACTGTAACACCTTACTAAAGTCACTCACCTGATCCAATGTAAAGGGAGTTTCCCTGGGATGTTTCTTATACTATCTTTTATCCTACAAGAGACAAAAGGAAAAGGCAGCAAGCAGAGTTGGGAACCTCACACCACCGAGAGAATGAGGCCAGGAGCAGAACTCCTTCTTTGGACCTGAAGTTCCAGCACTGAGTTGCTCCCAGACCAAAGGAATACTGATGCAACACAAGGACCTTCCTCAAGAACTGAAAGCCTTCCTTCAGAACTGACACCTTGAATTTGGACTTGTTGCCCACTGAATTATGACAGAATAAACTTCTGTTTGTTAATGACATCCACTTCTGGTATTTCTGTTAGAGCAGCACTAGATGACTCACCCAATACCTGAATGACTGGTTTACTTTAAGCCCATTCGTTCTTCTCTGGAAGCCTTGGCCATTTTACCTAGAGAATAGAAATGCCTGGTTTCAGTCATTATCCCTTAGGGAAATAGCCAGTAGATAGAACCACTTTCCATGGCCAGCAAAAGCACTTCTTTCCTGCCAACCTTGGCCATGGCCATGGAAAGATGCTGTACTAGTTCCCTAGGGCTGCTGTAACAAACTTGGCAGCTTAAAGCAACACAAATGAACTAATGTCTTATACTTCTGGAGGTCAGAAGTCCAACATAGGTCTCACAGGAACAAAATCAAGTCAGCCCTCCTTTCTGGAGGCTGTAAGGGAGAATGTGTTTCCTTGTGTCTTCCAGCTTCCAGAGACCTCCTTTATTCCTTGACTTGTGGTCCCTCTCTTCATCTTCAAAATGAGCAACAGGGTCGTTGTTGTTGTTACTTACCATTGAGCTGGTTCCACCTCAGGGTAACCTTACACATAACAGAAAGAAATATTGCCCAGTCCTGTGCCAGCTTCATGATCACCAGTACATTCGAGCCAATTGTTGTGCCTGTTGTGTGTCTACATCTTAGTCCTCTGGTGCTGCCGTAACACAAATACCACAAGTGGGAGATTTTAACAAAAGAATTTTTCTTCTCCATTCAGGAGGCCAGAAGTCTGAATCTAGGGTGACCACTCTATGGGAAGAAACTGTGGCAGCTACTGGTTAAGTGCTACGTCTACTAACCAAAAGGTCAGCAGTTCAAATCCACCGGGCACTCCTTGGAAGCTCTATGGGGCAGTTCTACTCTGTCCTGTAGGGTCGCTATGAATTGGAATTGGTTCAACAGCAATGGGTTTGGCTTGCTTTTTAGTTGTTCTAGACGAAGGCTTTCTCTCTCTTTCACCTCTGGAGGAAAGTACTTGTTTCTTTTGAGCTGCTGCTGCTGTGTGATCTTCATTTGGCCTGGCATCTCCCTTCTCCTATTTCTGCTCTGCTCACCTGTTTAATCTCTTATAGCTCAAAGGACACTGACTCAAGATATACACTATGCTTATACTACGTAGTTAACACAATAAAGACAACTCATTCCCCAATGGAATAATAACCCCAGGCATAGAGGTTAGGATTTAAAACACCTGTTTTGGAGGACACAGTTCAACCCACAATAATCCATATTATTAAATGTTGCCTCATTTTTGTTGAGGTTCTGCTAAATATGAAATCTTTGCTACAAAGTCTCATCATTCTTGCTTCTAAGAAGCATTATAGTTGTATTTCTTCTACAATCAGCTTGTCTGCTGTTTTGGCAACGTAACACCTTCACATCTCTCTCTGTGGCCTCTTTCTTTGACTTAGCATTCTTATGATTATATTTGGCCTACATGGATAACACAGAACAATCTCCCATCTCAGGATCCTTAAATTAATCACATCTGCAAGACACTTTTGCCCTGTGAGTTAACACAATCACAGGTTCCAGGGACTAGGACATGGGCATTTTGGGGGGCCATTATTCTGCTGACCACAGTTGCCAAGTTAAAATTATGAGCTGGCCCTAGATCTAGGAAGTAAGGATGGTTAGTAAAGGGGAGGACACTTCAACTTTGGGTGAGAATCACCTTCTGCCAAGTCCTTGACTTTGTCCTTTAAGAAACCAAGGGAAGAGAGGCAGAGGTGTTCTATTTTTAAGATATGGAGATTAACACTAACAGCATTGGTGTGGTATTCCCAAGACTCACACAATATCAAAAGCTAAACTCTTCCATTAGATGAGAAGCTTAGGGGACAGTGAATTTAAGTCAATGGTGGTGGAACAATTGGGAGAAGGATGATGAGAATGGCTATACAACTTAAGGATTGTATTCAATGCTAAAACAACAAAGGCCTTTTATGAAATTGCTGAAGACAAAATAAAAGGTACTTGAATGCTTGGCCTGTATCAACCTCGTTCATTCTTTGTGGGAAGTCTTAGTATTTTGCCTGCCGAAAAGAAACGACCAGTTGTACTCCTTGGCCCCTCAGCCTTTTCTGAGATCTTTTCAGGAAACAGCCAGTGATGACACCCACTTTCCAAGATTGTGTAGAAATTGTCGTATACGTAGAATATTACTGAAATTGTTTCTGGCTGTGTGTATTTTCACCAAGATAAATTTGTTTTATAAAACCCAAGCTCTTGCCCCAACAACATGTCACCATGTCACCACTAGTGTCAGACAGCAGATGTGTTTAACAAGGTCTTATGATTAGGAGTCAGGGCTGTGCCAAATATTCACTTAGATTCTGTGATTCTCAAAGCGAGAGGTTAAAGTGTTTGATGTCATTCCTCAAAGGTGAGACCCACTTCGTGAAATCGCTTTTTCTTTAGTGGGAAGTAAGTGAAAACATTCCTGTATTTTTGGCTGAGCCAAAAGAAATGCTGTTTTCAAAGACTAAGTAGTTTTCACCTGTGAATACTATATTACGTTTCAGTGCCTCAGAGGAGGTTTTGAAGGAATATCCAAAAAAATCAAAGGGTAAAACATTTTGTATATGGAAAATTATTTTAAATCTTTTAAATAGAAGGTTAGTCAGGGGTGAGAGAAGCAGTGTAGAATAAAATAACTGGTATCCCATTCCCCTCCCTAGTATTTGGGAGCCAAATTATATTGAGTTTTAACAGAGATGGCTTTTCCACAAAATTTGGAAGGAGGGGGAATCTGATAGAAATGTTGCAACAATAAATTAGACTTTGAGACTTCTGGCCAGAGAAAGCAACCCTCTCCATCCATCCCAAATTAGACTAAGAGATTTTCTTTGCCATAAAATGGACCTTTGAAATGCTGAATTATTACAGTAACTCAAGCTACGTATTTAGAATTTTGAGTGAGGCCAACAATAGTTTCAGTCTTTTTTCTATTTTTTCCTGTTTTTCTATTATACAGCATGATATTCTACATGGTTCTGGGAAGAAGCGTTATGGGCGGCATTTTATAAAGACTTATTTTCCTTTAAAAGCTTTACCTTTTGTGTCAACGCCAAATTCAGATTTGAGCAGCTGAGAAAAGAATCTCATTTCTTACAGTTATTGTGGATTTTACACATAAGCCAGTGGTTCACTGATTTAAACAAAAGGTTGAAAGTTTAATTACCACCAAGTCCTTGTGCTAAATTAATCAGTAAAAAAAAAGCCAGACCCTCTGCCACTGAGCTTATTTGGGCACATAGTGACTCTGTGTCTTACTAGAACTACTCCATAGGGTTTCCTTGGCTGTAATCTTTACAGAAACAGATTGCCAATGGGTGGGTTGAAACTAGCAGCCTTTAGGTTAGTGTTCAGTACAAACTCTTTTGGCCACTCAGGTACAATCGTGCTTATTCAAATGCCCAAAGCAAAACTCAGAAAGAAAAGAGGTCACTTTTTCTTAAGTGAATTGTTTTACTCTCGAGTATACGTAAGAAGACATCAAAGATTAAGTCTGAGGGAATTAGAATCACAATCTGCAGTGGAAAATGGGAGACAGAAATAAAAATTTCTTAATTGACTTATAAATGCTTTTATTATTCATGTGATCCTCACAATCATGCTTTGAATTAGAAATGACATCCCTTTCACCAGACAAAGAAAATAAGTCTAGGTAAATTTAAGTAACTTCTCCAAAGTCACCTTGTTAGGAGACAGTCAACTTTGGGTTAACCTTGGTCTTTCAGGCGTACCAGGTCTGACATTAAGTTCACAAACTCATCCTAGAAAATGTGCTACGTGCCCCATTGCTGAATATCACTATGTCCACCTTTAAAAGTAATCCCCTTGGAAAGCTATGCACTGACACCAGTGCCTAATCCACCCATCGAAGCAATTTTGGAACTCCTTTGCTGGAATGGCTATCAGAGCTGTCGTCGTGTTACCCTGGATGTCCTGAATGTCATCAAAATGTCTTTCTTCAACATTTCTTTTATCTTTAGGTAAAGAAAAAGGTCATGGGGGGGCAGATCAGGTGAGTAGGGAAGGTGTTCTAGTATAGTTATTTGTTTACTGGCTAAAAACTCCCTCACAGACAACTATACAATTCAGTTTGTGAACTTGCCACTGTGCCAAAGCGCACAATGGCTATCCCAGAAAGAGTTCCAAAAATTGCTTTAAAGGGTGGACTAGATGCTGGCATTGGTCTATAAGGAGAGTACCTCAAAGGTAACCATAGTGGTATTCAGCAATGAGGTATGTAGCACTTAGAAAAATTAAGATTGTGGACTTAATTTCAGACGTCATACACACAATTGACATTTTCATTGTCCTCATCAGTCTACATTGTGACTACCCCCAACAAGACTGTATTAATCCTGCTGTAGACAAAGGGATATGAGTACAGTCTGTGAATGTACACAGAGGTTCCACCAAGTCTCCATATTTGATTCATTTTGATCCAGTTGGATCAGAAACATGTCCAGGTTAGGCACAAAGGCAGTGATGTTGATAATTTATGAAGCTCAGGGCACATTTTCAAGAGGCTCAGTGTTCAGCTGGCAGTTAAATTGCTGTAACTCAAATTTCTTGTGGCTTTTTCAAACACAATCCAAAACTCTCAGATGTTCCATCTCCTGGACGTGAACTGATGTGTTTGGACCAATAACTGAGATATCACTTCACCCCAGAGCTAGGGGTTCATCACTGTTCATGCTGATAAAAAGTAGAGAAAGTTCTTTAGCAGGGAGAGAAGTGGAACCCAGAAGAGGAAATCAGGTTGTCCTGTCTCCAGTCCTTAGAGGCCAGTAATATTCCTTATCACATAAATTATAACACATTAGTATTATGACTCAACAGAAACAACAGCACAAAGTGTGTATAAATAAATCACCTATATATGTACGTATACTTTCTAAGAGATTCTCCTTTATATACAGAAAAAAAGAAAAGTCAATTCTGAGGCATGGTAACCTCAGCTATTACAGAGTGGAACTGCTCCACAGGGTTTTCTTGTCCTTATGGAAGCAGATCGCTAGACCTTTATCCTGCAACACCACTAACAACAACAACAACAAATCCAGTATCATCCAGTTGATTTCAACTCATAGTGACCCCGTAGGGCAAAGGAGAACTGCTTCATAGAGTTGCCAAGGAGCACCTGGCAGATTCAAACTGCCGACCTTTTGGTTAGCGGATGTAGCACTTAACCACTACACCACCAGGGTGTCCACAACACCATTAGGTGGGTTCACCCAGTCAAACTTTAGGTTAGTAAAAAACAGAACAAAAAAATCTTTTGCCATCAGGGCCATTCTAACTCGCAGTGACCCTATAGGACAGAGCAGAACTACCCCATATGGTTTCCAAGAAATAACTGGTGGATTCGAACTGCTGACCTTTTGTTTAACAGCCATAGCTCTTAACCACTGTGCCCCCAGGGCACCTTTAAGCAAGTACTCAAAATGCACTGTTTTTGTTTCCCAGGGATCTTTTTTATTTTTATCAACTTTTTAACCTTTATACAAACTACCTAATATGGATATCTGTTTCTCCTCCAAAATTTACCCCATGATACTAACTCTGTTGCCTGTGAGTATTTTATTTAAATCATCCTGTAAGATGTAGCCAATAACAGCTATTTTACGGAGTTGTTTTGAAGATTAAATAACACAATAGCATACAACATTTAAATTAAAGTCTTCTGACTGCTGATTACTTATTCTTTCTTGTTCAGGTAAAGAACCAGCTTTTCCAATAAGTTTTATTTGATCCCTGCCCTTCTCTCTGCCCCTGCCAAACTGGGGTAGGTGTCCTGTCCTGTCCTGTGTATTTCCTTCCTCATTGCAGACACCACATCGTATTTTAATTCCATCACTATAATACAGAACACATGAAAGCAAGAATAATGTATTATTAATCTATAGACCTTCAGCAAGTAGTACAATGCCCAGCACCTGGTTGATATTAAAGGAAAATGCACAAAATGCCAAGGAGGGTACCTAGAATGAGATCTTAATGCCATCTTGTTTATGCTCAGAAAGCACTAAAAAGCTTGTGAGCATTAACGATGGGGGGGAGGCTTTAGTTATTTCCAGTTATAGAAGGTTTTAAAATGATTAAGACAGTGGGTGTGAAGAATCTTAGGTTTCACTTTTATAATGACTTGTTATTTTTGAAATTCACAGCTTGGAGAGTAAAAGAAAAGAAAGAGTTTCAGTTCCAGTACTTTCTTTGCTCTACCACAATCTTGCCTAATGCGGAATTCATTTGAGACAATTCTCTTTTTCAGGTCTTTCATGGCCTAAAAAAGAAAAAAACGTAAAAGTCATTTTCCCGTATTGTCACTGATTACTAGACTTCAGGAAACATTAAATGTTATTTTTGGAAATGCAAATAGGAAGTTTTGATCCACAGAAGCAGTGTTCACTGTCCAGCTGGTCTAACTATGGGTGAGGTCCCCAGCTATATTCAAATCAACAGTCTAAGCAAAGGAGCAGCCCTGGGTATACCCTCATAACAACTCCCATCTTTCCATTGAACAATCACTTTCACTCTTTATTTTATAGATACAAACTTTTTCTTTCCTCATGAAAGGGTACCAAATGTTCTCAAGGAGTCTGATGATCCCACAGATATAGTCCAACATGACTTTTCAGAAAGGTCCTAAAGAATACGTTCTTGTGTAATTTTCCAGAAAGTTCCATAAACTCACTTTTAATAGATATTTCCCAGGCATTTTTCCCATTTTTAAATCTAGGAGCCATATTCATGGAAAATGTTCTGCCATTCAGCAATGAGGAAACACATCTGTTACAGTCACTTCTTGAAGGGCTTGTAGGCGGTGATTCTCAACTTTGACCATATACTGGTGTCATCTAGGGAGATATAATAAATAATTGATGTGTGCCCTGGGAATTTAAATTGATGTGTGGCCTGGGACTCTGAAATGTTCCCCAGATGTTTCTAATCTATATCCAAGGTTGAAAATAAAGGTTGCTCTGAGACCTGTCATTGTGGTTCTCATATTCTGATGCAGATTAAAATCTGGAGAAGACTAAAAACCTCCCCATCCTTGCCCTCTCCCCTAGGTCAGTGGCTCTTAAATTTAGTGTACATCAGAATCACCTAGAGGGCTTCCTAAAACCCAGGATTTCTGATTTGACTCCCAGAAGTTCTGATTTAGTGGGTTTGAGGTAGTGCCTGAGAGTCTGTAGTAAGTCAATTCCCCTGTGTTGCTGTTGCTGCTGGTTAAGAGCCCCTTTTGAGAACCACTGTCCTAAAATATGATTTATTTGGTTCTGAGAACTTGGTATTTCTGAACTAGAATACATCTGAAAACCACAGCTAAGTTTTGTCTTGTAGCGATGTCCTTTGGTCAGCGCTGGCATTGCAATGACCATTTGCTGTGACCCCAACTTGGTAATTTCTTGTGCTTCCTTACCCATCTGACTTGATGGCACTGTTTTTGTTTGTTTGTTTGTTTGTTTGTTTTACCCATAGCTCTTCAGGCAAATGTGGTGGAGCAGACAGAGCACAGAAAAACCTGATTCCAACTCCTGAATATACCACTTATTAGCTGGTGAGCACAGGCACAGACTTAGGGTGACCTACTTAATCTGGTCTTCCCAAGACTTGCTTAGTTTTAGCACTGAAAGTGTCTCATCCTGAGAAACTCTTCAGTTCTGGGCAAGCCAAGAAAATCAGTCACCCTAAGCAACCTCCATTTCTTAACCAGTGTCAAAGAAATACAAGCTGAACTTGAAGTTCAAGCATTTGACATATAGTTGTCAATGGCTGCTACCATTGTGCCCTGACTCCATGGTGACCCCATGGTGACCCCATGTACCACAGAGCACAGTACTGCCTGGTCCTCCACCATCCACGTGATCTACTACAAGTGGGACTCTTGTGATCCACAGGATTGACTGATTTTTTAAAAATCATTTTTCTTAAAGTAGTTGCTTCCTAAAAAGTGATTTTCACTGTGATACCCTTGTCATGTGTTAAGATAGATTGTGTGGGTGAGGAGAGCACCACGCTTCATCACCAGCAAACGTACAAGTGCTACCAATTAAGTCTGCAAATTCATCCTAGAAAAAAGTGCTACATACCTCACTGCTGAATATCACTAAGGTCACCTTCAAAGTACTGCCCTAGGGAAGCAATACTTCAACACCAGTGCTTACTCCACCCTTCAGAGCAATTTTGGAACTCTTTCTGGAATGGCCATTGGAGCTGTCTTCTTATTACCCTTGATGTTCTGCGTGTCATCTAAATGTCTTCCTTTCAGTATCTCCTTTATCTTCAGGTAAAGAAAAGTCACTGGGGGCCAGATCAGGTGAGTAGGGAGGGTATTCCAATACAGTTATTTATTTATTGCTAAAAAGCCCCTCACAGACAATGATACAAATTGTGTTCTCAAACTTGCCACCATGCTCAATGATCATTCCAGAAAGATTCAAGAAAAACTTCCAAAATTGCTTTGAAGGGTGGACCAGGTGCTCGTATCAGTGCCTAAGGGGAGTACTTCAAAGGTGACTGTTGTGATATTTAGCAATAAGGCAGGCAGCACTTAGAATAATTAAGTTCGTGGGCTTAATTGTCAGATCTTGCATATAGTAAGAAAAACACATAACTATTGTTTTGACCAGTCCTCTAGAGAAGTGGATCTCAACTTTGGCTGCATGTTGAGATCTTCTGAAGAGATTTGAAAAATCCTAGTACCCGGGAGTCAAGATGGCAGACTAAGCCCACGTCTCCTTATATCCCTCTGGAAACCAAGACCTGAATTGATAATCAAACGGAGTCTTCTGGTCACCTAATCAGCCCCAGGACATGGCACAGGGCTGTTACTTTGGACTTCATACTACTGAGCGAAAAATCTCCTCTCTTATGCTGACTCCTGCTCCTGGCTAGCCCTAGCTCTCACGGACTGAAGGTAAATGCACCATTGTGACTTTTTTTTTCCTCTGTCTTGGCCGGCAGGCGGAGCAGGGTCTTGCCTAGCGGCTAGACTCGGACACGCTGCTGGGGGAACAGGCAGGCGAAATTCCCATATTTTGAGAGCCAGACTTGGGACTCTGTTAATCTAGCCACTTTGAGCCTGTCATTTTATATCTGCCTCAGTGGAGTTTGTGCAGAGCTTCGCAGTCAGTGTGCGGGATGCCATGTTGGATATGGAGATTCTCGTGGGACCTCATTCTTAGCCTAACAGCCAGCACCTGCAAACGGGACAGTGCTTCTCTGACAGAAAAGCAGTAATTAACCTAGTGTTACCTGCTTTGGGGGTCCTGCAACAGAATCAGAGGAATCACTACCTCTCGGCACCTTTAGCCCTTCTGTCTGCTGCCTGTGTGGAGGGCGCCATCTTGGAAACGGTTGCGGCAGCTAGACCTAATTCTTAGCAATGGGAGCCAGAGCCTGCACACAGGAGAGCGCTTTTCTATCAGAAAAACGATACTCTATGCAGTGTCGTCTAAGGCTAGGCCCTGTCAGCAGAGGCCAACAGGGCAGTAGCATTGCTGTATTCTGAACTAGTTTGTATCATCTGGGGTTGCATATAGTGGCACTTACTTTGCCAGTTGAGAAGAGGGACCTCTACACCTGAAAATGTAACTGACTTGTGAAGTGGTCAGATATCTTTTGCTTTACATTTTAAGACAGCCTAGAGAAACATCTGCAGTCCATCCTCACAGTACCTCTTCCAGCCTCTACATACTCACATGGGACCCAAAAAGCAACAGACACTTGTGGCAAACAAGAAATCAGCCATGGTTTCAGAAGGCTCCCAAACAAAGGAACCAAGGAGTTTTCCAGATGAAGAAACTTTTATGAAAGCATCAGAAAGTGAATACAAAATGATTATATACAGAGCCCTTCTAGACCTCATACAAAATGCAGGAGAACAAAATGAAAAATTAAGCAAGATGTTCGATCTGATGGAACACCAGTATTCTGAAACCCAACAGATCAAGAACAAAATCAAAGACATAGAAACTTCAATGCAAAGCCAAGAAAACAGAATGGAACAAATGGAAAAAAGGATTTCTGACTTGGAAGACAGAGCTACTGAGGCCAGCATCTATGAGCAGAAATAAGAAAAAAGAAATAAGAAAAATGAAGAAACATTGAGAAGCATGTGGGACTCTATTAAGAGGAACAACCTTCTATTAATTGGAGTCTCTGAACAGGGTGAGACATCTGAGAACACAGAGAGTATCGTTGCTGAGCTGCTGACAGAAAACTTCCCAGAAATCATGAAGGAAGAGAATATAGACATCCCAGATGCATATCGTACGCCACCCAATATAGATCTCAAAAGAAAGACTTCAAGACATATTATAATCAAGCAAAGCAAAATGAAACATAAGCAGCAACTCTTAAAGGCAGCAAGACTCAAAGCAGAGCTAACATTCAGAGGGAAACCCTGTAGGCTGTCTTCAGATTTCTCAGCAGAAACCATGCTGGCATGGAGACAGTGGCATGACACATTCAAAGCTTTGAAGGAGAAGAAGTTCCAACCAAGAATTATATATCCTGCAAACCTGTCTTTCAAATACGAAAATGAAATTAAGACATTCCCGGATAAAGAGAAACTCAGAGACTTTGTGAAAACCAAACTAAAACTACAAGAAATATTGAAAGAAGGTCTTGGCTCTGGCTTAGAAGAACAAAACCACTAACTTTCTATTTTAGAACGACTTTACTACTCAAAACTCTACTCAGTTAGGGAAGGCTCCAAAGCCAATCACAGCTTTGATAAGGAAAGAAGCAATCCAGTGATCATCATGAAAACTATGGTGTCATCATATTAAACAGAGGGATGTACTACAGTTGTTACAGTCCTTCCAGATGGAGAGGAAGATGACAAGACTGGTAGTAATTAAAATTGGGTTTATATATAGTTTATTAAGGGGGATCATAGGGGCAGCTGTAAAGCACAACAAAGATATATCATATCATTTCAAGAAATGTAACACAGGAGTCTCAACAACCACAAAACCAGCTCTGAAAAAGGCGAAAAATCAACTCACAAAAAAGAACATCCCAGAAAAGACTAATAAGAACAGAGAAAACATCAACATAAAAATAAACACATCACAATGGCAGCACTGAACACATACCTATCAATAATTACATTGAATGCGAATGGACTGAATGCTCCAGTAAAGAGACATAGAGTGACAGCTTGGATCAAAAGACATGACCCATCCATATGTTGTCTACAAGAAACTCACTTGAGACCTAAAGATAGGAACAAACTGAAAATTAAAGCATGGAAGAATATATATCAAGCTAATAATGAACAAAGAAGAGAAGGGGTGGCAATTCTAATCCCAGACAAAATCAATTTTAATGTCAAATCCACCACTGTGGACAAAGATGGACACTATATATTGCTGAAAGGTTCAGTACACAAGCAAGACTTAACTATATTAAATATTTATGCACCTAATATCAGAGCACCTAAATATGTCAAAGAAACACTAACTACACTCAAAAGAGAATTAGATGACTCCACCATAATAGTGGGAGGCTTCAACACTCCACTCTCAATACCAGACAGATCATCTAGAAAAAAACTCAGTAAAGATACAGAAGACCTCATTGCTACAATTAACCAACTAAACCTCATTGATATATACAGAACTTTCCACCCATCAGCAGACAACTACACCTTCTTCTCCAGTGCACATGGAACATTCTCCAGAATTGACCATGGGATAGGCCATAATGCAATGCTCAACAAAATCCATACCATTGAATTACTGCAAAGCATCTTCTCAGATCATAAAGCCATCAAAGTTGAAATCAATAGCAGAAAAAACATAGGTAGAAAGTGGAACTCGTGGAAACTGATCAACATCTTGCTCAGAAAAACATGGGTTATAGAGGAAATCAAGGATGAATTAAAGAAATTCATGGATTCCAATGAGAACGAAAACACTTCGTACCAGAACCTACGGGATACAGCCAAAGCAGTGGTCAAAGGTCTCTTTATCTCCATAAATGCACACATCTGGAAGGAAGAAAGAAACCAAATCAAGGAACTAACCCTACAGCTTGAACAAGTAGAAAGAGAACAACAGAGGAACCCCTCAGGCACCAGAAGAAATGAGATCATAAAGATTAGAGCAGAGCTAAATGAATTAGAGAATAGAAAAACAATTGAAAAAAATTGAAAAGACCAAATGCTGATTTTTTTAGAAGATCAACGAAATTGACAAACCACTGGCTAAACTTACTAAAGAAAAGCAAGAAAGGAAACAAATAACCCAAATTAGAAATGAGAGGGGTGTTGTCACCACAGATGCAATAGAAATCAAAAATATCATAACAGAATACTATGAAAGACTATACTCTAACAAATTTGAAAACCTAGGGGAAATGGACCAATTCCTTGACTCATACCACCTACCCAAATTATCACAACGTGAAGCAGAACAACTTAATAAATCCATTACAAAGGAAGAGATTGAAAAGGTCATCAAAACACTGCCAACCAAAAAAAGTCCGGGTCCAGATGGCTTCACTGCAGAATTCTACCAAGCATTTAGAGAAGAGTTATCTCCAATACTACTGAAACTATTTCACAATATAGAAAGGGATAGAGTACTCCCAAACTCATTCTATGAAACCAGCATAACCCTGATACCTAAGCCGGGAAAGACCCAACAAAGAAAGAGAACTACAGACCAATATCACTCATGAAGCTAGATGCAAAAATCTTCAACAAAATTCTTGCCAATAGAATACAACAACATATCAAGAAAATAATCCATCATGACCAAGTGGGATTCATACCAGGGATGCAAGGCTGGTTCAACATCAGAAAAACAATTAATGTGATTAACCACATAAATAGCATAAAAGGCAAGGATCAACTGATTTTGTCCATCGATGCAGAAAGGGCATTTGATAAAGTCCAACACCCATTCATGCTAGAAACTCTTAGCAAAATGGGCATAGATGGCAAATTCCTCAACACAATAAGGGCCATTTATGCAAAGCCAATTGCCCATGTCATCCTGAATGGAGAGAGACTGAAAGACTTTCCCTTGAGATCAGGAACTAGACAAGGATGCCCACTCTCACCTCTTCTGTTCAACATTGAGCAAGAAGTTTTAGCCAGAGCAATTAGAAAAGACCAAGAAATAAAGGGCACCTGCATTGGCAAAGAGGAAGTTAAAATCTCCCTGTTTGCAGATGATATGATTGTATATGCAGAGAATCCCAAGGCATCTATATGTAAACTACTCAAACTGATAGAAGAGTTCAGCAAAGTCTCAGGATACAAGATAAAGATAAGTAAATCAGTAGGATTCCTTTATACCAACAACGAGACTGTTAAGGAAGAAATTATCAAATCAATACCATTTACGATAGCCCCTAAGGAGATAAAGTACCTAGGAATTAATCTAACCAGAGAAACAGCAGACCTTTACAAAGAGAACTACAAGCCCTTACTACAAGAAACTAAGAGAGATTTAGATAAATGGAAAAACCTACCCTGCTCATGGATAGGAAGACTTAACATTGTGAAAATGTCTATTTTACCCAAAGCAATCTATTTATATAATGCAATCCCAATACAAGTTCCAGTGACATTTTTTAATGAGATGGGGAAACAAATCACCAATTTTGTTTGGAAAGGGAAGAAGCCCCAGTTAAGCAAGGTACTACTAAAGAAGAACACACTGGGAGGCCTCTCATTAGCTGACTTTAGAACATATTACACTGCTACAGTGGTCAAAACAGCCTGGTATTGGTATAAGAACAGACAGATCGATCAGTGGAACAGAACTGAGACCCCAGAGATGATACCATCTGCCTATCAACAACTGATATTTGACAAAGGCCCTAAGACATTAAACTGGGGTAAAAACAGTATCTTCAACAAATGGTGCTGGCAAAATTGGATATCCATCTGCAAGAAACTGAAACAAGATCCATATCTTACACCTTATACAAAAACCAACTCCAACTGGACAAAAGACCTAAATGTCAAACCTAAAATGATAAAGCTCATCCAAGAAAAGGTAGGAACAACAATGGAAGTTTTAATACACAATATGAACAGACTCCAAAATCTGTCAAACAAATCACAATCATCAGAAGAGAAAATAGATAAATGGGATCTATTAAGAATTAAACAGTTTTGCTCATCTGAAGACTTTATTAATAGAATTAAAAGAACACCTATAGAATCGGAAAAAATATTTGGCAACTCTATGTCAGACCGATGCCTGATTTCCATAATCTATAAGATACTACAAAATATCAACAAGAAGAAGATATACCATCCAATTAAGCGATGGGCAAAGGAGATGGACAGACATTTCACTAAAGAAGAGATCCAGGCAGCCAAAAAAACACATGCGGACATGTTCATGATCTTTAGTTATTAAAGAAATTCAAATCAAGATGACAATGAGATATCATCTCACCCCAACAAGGTTGGCCATGATCCAAAAAACACAAAACAACAAATGCTGGAGAGGCTGTGGAGAAAGTGGAACCCTCCTACACTGTTGGTGGGGTTGCAAAATGGTCCAGCCTCTTTGGAAAGCAATCTGCCACTTCCTTAAAAAAATGGATATTGACATACCACTTGACCCAGTAATTCCACTACTTGGAATATATCCTACAGAATCAAGGCCTTTCACACCAACGGACACATGCACCAGAATGTTTATCGCAGCACAGTCCACATAGCAAAAAGATGGAATCAACCCAGATGCCCAACAACAGAAGAATGGATAGGTAAACTATGATATATATACTCAATGGAGCACTACGCAATGATAAAGAGCAACGATGACTTCAGGAAACATCTCATGACCTGGTATCAACTGGAAGACATTATGTTGAGTGAAAGTAGTCAGCAACAAAAGGACAAATATTGTATGAGACCTCTACAATAAGATCTGAAAAACAGACTTATGTGTAGAAGAAAAGACTCTTCGACAGCTGCGAGGGAGGGAGAGAGGTGGGGAGGGTTTAGATTAGATAGTTGCTACACATCTGGTTGGGTGAAATCGGTGATAGCACACATTAGAAACAAGAACAATATTAAGTGGACTTAAACATAACATGAGTATTCCTTCCATCTCAACCCAATATTGCAAGGATAGAGTAGCTGGGGCAGGGGGCGGGGGCCCGTGCTCTTAGGCGAAAGCGAGGCCAATTGGCACAACTAGCGTTTTGCTAAGAGGGCTCTCTGCACCGCATGTTGGTGAGTGGTGTCTGGGGTCTTAAAAGCTGCCAAGCTGCCATCTGAGGGCACAGCAAATGGTCCCAACTCAGCAGGAATGGATGCTCACCAAGAACCAAAATGACATGCGGTAAAGACAACTGAGAAGACAGAGAGACCCACAAGAGTGGGTGCCTACATCGACTTGGGACTGGAAGAACCGGATGGTGCCCGGCCACCACCAGTGATTGCTGCGATGGAGCTCACTAAGTTGAGTCTCACTGGCAACACAAGAATAAAAAGGGGTGCACCCTGAGATCCCCACTAAAAGACCTTAATTGATGTTCCAGTGGTTTCGGGGTTCCCCTGGGAGCATGGCCCCCCGCCCTGATGCTGCCCTTGACCATAAATCATAACGAAGGTCCATGCTTCGGACAGGAATGGATTGGACTTGGTGATGCAGTGACCATATATTGGATGCACTTTATGGTTCTATACATCTATAGGATGTCATCCTGCTGACTTGTGGCTGGAGGAAGGAGAGTGGGTGGAGAGGAGGGAAAAAAGAGACTGTTGGGAGAATGAGACATGTATGGAGCAGAGAGGAATAGTGTGCTGCCACCGGGCAGGGAGAGCAGTGGAAGCTGCATATAGGTGGGTATGTAAATTTATATGGAAATGTACATTTTCACTCAGTCATATTAAACAAAAAATTAAAAAAAAAAAATCCTAGTACCCAAGTTGCACCCTGTATTGTTGGTAGGTGCCACTGAGTTGGTTCTAACTCATAGTGACCTTATGTACAACAGAACAAAACACTGCCAGTTCTGCAGAATCCTCACAGTCACAGCTATGTTTGAAACCATTCCTATAGTCACTGTGTCAGACCGTCTCACTGAGCAGCTTCCTCTTCTTTGCTGATCATCTATCTTACCAAGAAACCCTGGTGGCATTGTGCTTAAAAGCTATAGCTGCTAACCAAAAGGTTGGCAGTTCAAATCCACCAAGTGCTCCTGGGAAATCCTGTGGGGCAATTCTACCCTGTCCTATAGGATCACTATGAGTCAAAAATCAACTTGACAGCCGTTTTTTCTACCATAGGAAGCACTGATGTCCGCCTGCAGGGACTGGTCCCTCCTGATCACACGTCCAAGGTACGTAAGACAAAGTCGTACCATCCTTACTTCCAAGGAGCGCTTTGGTTGCACTTCTGCCAAGATGGACTTGTTTGTTCTTCTGACAGTTCATGGCACATTCAATATTTTTTGCCAATGCCGTAATTTATATATATCAATTCTTCTTCATTTGTCCTTATTTATTGTAGTTGTACCCTAGATAATTAAATTAGACTCTGTATGTTGGAACTCAAAACATGCATATTTTTAAAGACTCTACAAGTGATTCCACTGTACAGCCATGATTGAGAACCACTGCTATATGCAGTGATAATCCAACCTGGGAACTTGTTAGACTTGTGAATCCTCAGTGTCCCATTCCTAACAGCATAACTTGAATCCTTGCCCTTAGCACCTAGGAATCAGTGTTTCATCAAGCTCTCCCTTGCGTGCTAATGATGACACTCACACTAATGTGGCGATAATTCTTGATTTGCTAATGTTATCTCATTCTAACAGTCCTAGAATAAGTCTTTTTTTACCTCATGGTTTGTTCTTCTTTTAATATACTATTAGATTACATTTGCAAGGTTTTTCAGAAGTTTGCCTCAATATTAAAAAGCATGTTTGACCTTTTGATTTACTTTCATGCAGTCTTTTTGGGGGTCTTAATGTTAGTGGTATCCTAGTTTGGTAAAAAGAGTTTGCAAAGCTTTCTTCTTGTTTTATGTTTTGGACCAGGTTATTTAACATGGAAATTGTCGGTTTCTGGAAAATTTGAAACACAGTGGTAAAACACATGTGTTTCTATCACCATTCTTGAAAAGAGATCTATTACAATTTTTTTTTTTTTTAAGGAGGGTAAGTTTTTGGTCCATAAGTATTTTTCTTCCCTCTAATGTTATTTTTGGCCATTTATATTACCTAGAAAATCATCCACCTTGAAATACTTTTCCGAAATATTTGTCTAGGTATAAATATAGCATTTCCTTAAAATATTTTTATTCCTTTAATATCTATGCCTACTTTTTTCTCCAGCTTCTAGAGTTGAATGTTTAGTATGTGGATTTATATTCTTTATTATTTAACATTTAAAACACATGTGTATATACGTTGTCCTCCATGAAATTTGAAGGATAGCTACCTGGCCAACTGACTGGAAGTGATCCCTATTTATGCCCATTCCAAAGAAAGGTGATTCAACTGAACGTGGTAATTGCTGAACAATATTGTTGCTGAAGATCATTCAAAAGTGACTGCAACAGTATATTGACAAGGAACTGCCAGAAATTCAAGCTGGATTCAGAAGAGGATGTGGAACCAGGGATATCATCGCTGATATAGACGGATCTTGGCTGAAAGCAGAGTACCAGCAAGATATTTACTTGTGTTTCATCGATTAGGCAAAAGCATTCAACTGTGTGGATCATAACAAATTATGGCTAACATTGTGGAGAATGGGAATACCAGAATACTTAATTGTGCTCTTAAGGAATCTGTGTATGGCTCAAGAGGCAGTCATGCAAACAGAACAAGGGGATACTGCATGGTTTAAAATCAAGAAACATGTGCATCAGTGTTGTATCATTTCACCATACCTTTTTAATCTGTATGTGGGGCCAATAATCTGAGAAGATGGATTATACAAAGAAGAACGAGGTATCAGTATTGGAGGACAACTCATTAACAACCGAGTTACACAGATGACACCACCTTACTTGCTGGAAATGAGGATTTGAGACTCTTACTGATGAAGATCAAGGACCACAGCCTTCAGTATGAATTGCACTTCAACGTCAGGAAAACAAAAATCCTCACAAGTAGACCAATAAGCAACATTGTTGTAAATGGAGAAAAAGTTGAGGTTGTCAAGGATTTTATTTTACTGGGGTCCACAATCAATGCCATGTAGGCAGCAGTCAAGAAATCAAAAGATGCACTGGGAAAATCTGCTCCAAGTGACCTCTTTATTCAAAAGTAGAGATGTCACCTTGAAGACTAAAACACACCTGACCCAAGCTATGGTGTTTTCAATCGTATCATATGCATGTGAAAGCTGGACAATGAACAAAGAAGACAGAAGAAGAATTGATGTCTTTGAATTGTTGTGTGGGAAAAGAATGTCGAGTGTACCACAGTGTGGGCAACATGGCCAAGCTTAGGACAAGCATTGTGGCCTGGGTGCGGGGCTTGTGAGCCTGTGAATGAGTGAATGAATAACAGCCAAAACAGCTGGAATGCATGACATCAGACCCTCAAAAACCACGGGTCTGGCCCGCTGAACATGACCTCTGTACCTGCGCCCAGGCCTACATGCTTTCCTCCTCTAGAGGTGGATTCACCTGAGGAAGTGGCTTTTGTTATCTTGATTACATAGAAGACACAAGTTTGCTTCAGGCAGAACTTACCAAAAACCATATTCAACTCAATGGCTGTTTTTCTGCACATACACCTATTCTGTTCACTAAATAAAAATGAGCTGTGTAATGCTCAAATCAGAGTCGAGATCCTGGCTCTCCTCCTCACCACCAGTGTCTTCTGTGTGGCATTCTTCATCGGCACTGAGCAGCAGGCAATACAGACCCGCGAGACTCAACCCATGAACAGCCAAAAGAACAAACAGATCAGTTCTGGAAGAAGTACAACCAGAGTGCTCCTTGGAAGCAAAGATGGCAAGACTGCATATTACATACTTTGGACATGTTGTCAGGAAGGATCGGTCCCTAGAGAAGCACATCATGCTTGGTAGAGTCAAAGGTCAGCAAAAAAGAGGAAGACCCTAAATGAGATGGACTGACACAGCAGCTACAACAATGTGCTTAAGCATAAAAACTATTGTGGAGACAGCTCAAGACCAGACTGTGTTTCATTCCGTTGTTTATAGGGTTGCTGTGAGTCAGAATCAACTCGAAGGCAAGTAACAGCAACAACAACTTGAGAAAAGTTATGACTGATGTTCCTAAATTTTGATAAAGTTATCATGAGTACCTTTTTTCCATGTGATGTGATAATCCATTTTCAAATATCCTCTGAGCAATACACACTTATTTTATATAACATGTGTTAACCAAAAAACCAATTCTGTTGCTGCTGAGTCCACTCCATCTCATAGCAACCCTATAGGACTGAGAACTGCCCCATATGGTTTCCAAGGCACGCCTGGAGGACTTGAACTGTCAACCTTTTGGTTAGCAGCTGTAGCTCTTAACCTCTATGCTGCTAGGGTTTCTATGACATATACATCAACTTATAAAAAGAATATCTGTTTATCAACTTATAAATAATTCTCTGATTGTACATGTTTTTATTGCTTGTGCATTTTATTAGTGTAAGAGTTCTGTAAAGTTCTTAAATGACAATAAATATAAAATGATCCTCTTTCTCACCCTTCCCCCCCCCTCCGACATTAGTACTAAACTGGATATTTATAGTGTGGAATCACATGCTTTTTAAATTTTTGTTTTCATTTGCCAGGCATATTGAAGTCAGTGTTTTATTCTTATTATTTTTCAAATAATTATATTACTGTTTTTATTCCAAACTTATGTGTGCTAATTCCAGAGAATTTTAGAAATAAGGAAAGAAAAATAAGAAATTTCAAAACACTGATAGTTCCTGTGCATCGATAGTGCTGGTACTTGCAGGAAACTCCCAGTATCTAGGTTTTTGCTTTTCGTTTAACAATGTGCCAAGAACAATTCAGGAAACTAAATAAATTTCAGTCACATAATTTTGATGACTTCAGTGAATTTCATATTACAAGTGTTTACACTTTATTTAACTCTTATATAGCTATTGCTTTTAGTTTTTACTATTTTACAGAATACTACAGGGAATGCTCTTAAATATCATGTCTGTGCACCTACGATACTGTACCCTCAGGCAAAATGTCTAAAATGGAATATTACTAGATTAATACATAAGAAACAAACTGATAAATTACTCTATTGGAAGTTTTTTTGTTTTTTTTTAAGAGTAAGTTGTTTTGTACTTATTGTTTTAACTAGTATTTTTATTTTTTATTTTTGTTCTTGCTCCATCATTTTCTGGTTCTGTTTATTTTAGTTTTGTTTTCTGCCTTTCTCTATTTTGTTTCCTTCATTTTGTGGTTTTCTTCCTTTGCTAACTAGACCTTGATCCCTTTTAGTGCTTGATAATTCACAGGATGTACCCTGTTTTCGAATTTACTGGCACTTACTTCAAGTATTTATATACTTCAATGGTCTTCTGTTTTCTGATTTTTAGATGCGGTGATCAAATCACACATTGCCAAAGGTAACATAGAAAAATTAACCCGCATTTAATGCCCCTAGGTCCCCGGTGGTGCAGTGGTTAAGAGCTCAGCTGTTAACCAGAAGGTCAGGAGTTTGACTCTACCAACTGCTCGTTAGAAACCCTGTGGGGCAGCTGTACTGTGTCCTATAGGGTTTCCATGAGTCGGATTCAAATCACAGGCAACAGGTTACTCTTCTTGCCCCAACACTTCAACCCAGCTAGTTTTTGAAATGTTCCTAGAAGTTACAGGGTTTCGTAGCATGCAACTGTGCTACACTTTTCTTTACATTATTATGCATGTCTATGTGTTTATCTACTACTCTGTTTTGGAATCATATAATGAAATATGATTTTATCTTTCTCTGATATTTCCACTCTTAAGTTCATCAGCTGGCTAACATATCTATCAAGTATTTTTTATGGGGATGTATATGAATGCTGTATTTTTGTGAAAGTTATATGTGACATGTGTCTTTCTGCTGTTTTAATGAACAACAGTTCAAAGGACCATCTGATTTCCTCAATCATAATTCCTTCCCTCAAAACTGTTGAAATCTCTTATATTTTCTTGTGGAAAATATTTGGGAAAACTTTGAACTCCACTTAATACTTTATAGGCCACTTTGTGAGTTCTGTAATAAATCATGCAGAAATACTTTTTTGATTTAAATCATAGTTTTCATGAAATTTATTTTTTACCAAATTTTATTCAAGTGGAGTCCCTGGATGGTACAAATGGTTAAGTCCTCAGCTGCTAACTGAAAGGTTAGTAGTCTTATTCCACCCAGAGGTGCCTTGGAAGAAAGGCCTGGTGATCTACTTCTGAAAACCAGCCATTGAAGACCCAATGGTGCACAGTTCTGCTCTGACACACATGGGGTCATCATGAATCAGAGTCATCTTGACAGCAATTGGTTTGATTTTGCATTCTTTCTAGGTAATGAACTTTACTAAGTAGCTGTCGTTGGCACTCCGAATTCACAGACTCAGGTGTTTCATCATCCTCCTTTAGGGATTCTACAGCTCTTTGTATCTTCTTCAGGTGCGTCACACTTTATTTCTTGTACTAGATTATAAACAGATGTAACTACTCACCTACGCTCGGAACAACATAAGCACCTATAAGCTCTTTCCTGTTGCAGAAGGTTAGCATTGTGGAAGATAATATAGATCTTCTAAAGGGACTCTTGCAGAGACTTCGTTGATGTTGGTGTTGTTGCGTGGCTCAAATCGATTTTTTATTCATAGGAACCCCTGTGGCAGGGTACAACTGCCCTATCGCACTTCCTGAGCTGTAATCTTTACAGCAGTAAACCATCAGGTCTTTCTCCCACAGAGATACTGGGTGTGTTCGAACTGCCAGCCTTTTAGTTAGCAGCTTAGTGCTTAACCATGGTACCACCAAGGCTCTTTCCCTTAGATACTTTATTGATAATACAATACTGGATGGAATAGATGATGGATAAGGCTAAGCTGACCTTCTATTCTTAAGAAAAGTCTCCAGCTTCCTTATCTTTTTCTTATTACCAGCTAGGATGTTGGCTAAACTCCACCATCTTTCCAAATGATTGAAAGCCCCAGTCCATTTGGTGAAGCATAAGACAGTATATAATACTGGGAAAGCCAGAACATAGAAGCCTTGTACAAGTACTGCCGATTAAGTTCACAAACTCATCCTAGGAAAAGTGCTACTTACCTCATTACTGAATGTCACTGTGGTCACCTTCGAAGTACTCCCCTTGGGAAGCCACACACCAATGCAAGTGCCTAGTTCACCCTTCAAAACAGTTTTGGAACTCTATTTCTGGAATGGCCATCAGAGCTGTCTTCATATTACCCTTGAAGTTCTGAATGTCATCAAATGTCTTTCTTTGAATATATCTTTTATCTTTAGGTAAAGAAAAAATTCACTGGGGGCCAGATCAGGTGAGTAGGGAGGGTGTTCCAATACAGCTATTTGTTTACTGGCCAAAAACTCCCTCGCAGACAACTAGACAATTAAGTTCACAAACTTGCCACCATGCTCAGTGGTTATTCCAGAAAGAGTTCCAAAATTGCTTTGAGGGGTAGACTAGGCTGTGGCATCAGTGCACAGCTTCCCAAAGGGAGCACTTCAAAGGTGACTGTAGTGACATTCATTCAGTAATGAGGTATGTAGCACTTAAAAAAAATTGAGTTCTTGGACTCGGTTGTCAGACCTAGTAGACACATCCAAACTTTCTGAGGGACCAAATTACTGGACTGAGAGCTGTGGGGACTATCATCTCAAGAAATATCAGCCTCAATCAGCACAACATAGTTTATAAAGAAAATGCTCTACTTTCTGCCTTGGTGAGTAGCATCTAGGGTCTTAAAAACTTGGGAGTAGCCCTGTAAGATACTCCACTGGTCTCATCCCATCTGGAACAGGGGAGAAGGAAGAAAACCAAAGACACAAGGGAAAGATAAGTCTTTTGGAGGGTCTCAAGCATAGCTGGAGAAAAATGTAGGACAAAATGCTAATTGAAAAAGAAAGACAAGACTAGCCTGACAGAGGCTGCAGAAACCCGAAGAGTATGGCCCTTCCAACACCTTTTTAGCCAGTAATGAAGTTGCTTTCAGCCAAAGATTAGACAAGCTCATGAAACAAAACAAGACTAAATGGGCACCATAGCCTAGGGTCAAGGGCTAGAAGGCAGGAGGTAAAAGGAAAGCTGGTAATTGGAAGTCAAGGTCAAGAAAGGGAGAATGTTGACCTGTTATGGTATTGGTAACCAATGTCATAAATCAATGTCATAAAACAATAAGTGTACTAATTGTTTAATGAGAAGTTGGCTCATTCTACAGACCTTAATCTAAAGTACAATAAAAAGAAGAGGATAAAAAAGCTCCAGTCCCTATTGAAAGCAACATGTCTGATGCCCTAATTCTCAAAGTCATGGACTGCTTGTGTTACAATTAAAATAACCCAAATGATCATCAACAGATGAGTAGATAAACCAAATGCAGTATATACACACTGTAGAATATTACTCTGCTGTAGACAGAAAGGAAATGCTTATACATGCTACGATGAGATGAACCTTGAAAACGTTATCCTGAGTGAAAGAGGTTAACCACAGAGGGACAAATATTGCATGATCTCATTGATATGAAATACCTAAAAGGGCCAAACATATGAGAGATCAGACTTTATTAGTGGTTATCAGGTCAGGAGGGAGGGGAAAGGGGGAATCATTGTTCAGGAATCACTGAGGTTAAGTTCACAGTGATAGAAAATTCAGTAACGGCTATCAGTAATAATTACACATGATCAATGTAATTGGTGTCACGGAACTGTACACATGAAAAATGGTGCATTTTAAATTATTGTGTTTCCTTTATTTTTACAACAATAAAAATAAAGAAGTGATACAATATTGCTGCTGTTGAATAGACTTTGGCTCAGTAACTATATAGGATAGAGTAGAACTGCCCCACAGGGTTTCCAAGGCTGTAAATCTTTGCAGAAGCCAACTGCCACCGGACTGTGGAATAACTCATGGATTCAAACGACTGACCTTTCAATTAGCAGCC
Source organism: Heterohyrax brucei (assembly GCA_028571685.1). Taxonomy (NCBI): domain Eukaryota; kingdom Metazoa; phylum Chordata; class Mammalia; order Hyracoidea; family Procaviidae; genus Heterohyrax; species Heterohyrax brucei. The sequence goes on from CM053156.1 coordinate 68,173,114, forward strand.
AAGTGCTTAAACAACGCACCACCAAGGCTCTTCATGCTGTGTGTAAGTATCATTTTTACAAAAATCAAACTCCTAAACCTCATCAGAACACCAGAAGAAAAATAGTCACCTGGGATATGGCCTAGGAGCCTTCATTTTTACACATGTTGACTACGTACCCCAAATAAATCTTCTATATATGGAAGCTGAGACTATCTGCAAAAAAAGAAAAAAATCTAGCAGGATATACGAAGATCACACAAAGAAATTAAAGACCAATCCTTCTAGTAGCAAACAGCATTTTCAGTGGTTGTGCTTAGCTCTGATTATTTATCTGAATTAAAATTAGATGGATATTTGGGGGATAGCTAAATGGAAACTATGAGCACTCTGTGTCTTTAGTGGCTTTAAAGATTTTCTGTGTCTTCCTAATGAACTCTCTATGAATGACCTCAGTCCTGGGGAGAATTAAGTTTTTTCAGACCAACCACTTTCCCTACTTATCCTGAAGACTAAGCGACTATTAGAGCAGACATTAAGCTGTAACCACTACTAGCTAGAACAGATGACTCAACACAGGTTATAATTTGGGGAAGAAAAAGCCAGAGGGAGACTGGTGGAGATTGGGGAAGGGCAGCTGGCTGGAAGGCAGAAAGTTCCAGGTCTTTTACAAGAGGAGTAACTGCAGCCGATTGGGTCCATGGGCACTTCTTGGTATTTTTCAAGAGCAATTGGACACTTCAGTATTTAGAAATATCTGAGTCTTAAAAAGACCAAGAAAATTAAACTCTGAGCACTGCCTGGGCTTCTTTTTGATACTAAAACTAAACTCAAAACACTTGTTGCCGTCAAATCAATTCTGATTCACAGTGACCCCACAGAACAGAACAGAACTGCCCCATAGAGTTTCCAAGGGGAACCTGGTGGATTTGAACTGTCCACCTTTTTGTTAGCAGCTATAATGCTTTAACCACTATCCTATCAGAGTTTCCATACAAAAACTAGATGCTCAAAAAACTATCCTGTGGGTAGCATGCAAAAGTGGAGAAGTGATCAACTTCAGGTTTCTAATTTGAGGAGACTCAAAAGGAAAAATGGTTTTGTAGCTCAGAACAGCCCTAGGAGACGGTGCCTTCAAACAGAGAAGAAATAATTATGAAATGAGGAAAGAAGCAGAATTTAATTCCCAAGACCAAAAACACACACAAAAAATTCTTGTTGCCTTTGAGTCGATTCCAACGTGTAACAACCTTATGTTCTATAGCCGCTCTGTAGAGATTTCTTGTCAGTAATCTTTACATAAGCAAATCTGCAGGCCACGCTTCACAGCCCTGCTGAGTTAAGTACCAACAGCCAACCTTTAGGTTACTAGTCAAGTGTAAGTTTTTTGCACTAGTCAGTGCCCTGAATTTTCAAGACAATTCACTGTTAACTCATCAAAGATAAGCAGTTGCCCCGGGTCGTGGTGGTTGTTGAGGGGCCACGTGGTAAAGAAGGAAATCATGGAAAAAATCCTTTCCTCGCCTGAACTCTCCAATCTCAACCGGTGTCTCTCTCCCTATAGGCTGCCTGCTACAGCCACGCTTCTTTAAAGTTCCTGAAGACATCAAGCTGCCTCCAGCATAGGGTTCCTTGTATTTGCTGTTTCCTCATCCTGGATTATTTTACTCTCTGCCCCCTTCTTTTTCTAGGTTCATTTCTACTCAATATGCACCTGAGATATCATTTGTTTAGGGAAGTCAGACCTAAACCTGAGATAGGACGTGCCCCCGTGGTACCATGTCTTTCAATGCACTGCTTATTTCCTCTGTGGCACTAGGAACAGATGCAATTTCCTTTACGCCTGTGATTGTGAGACCAAAAGCTAGCCTACCCACCAGATTGAAGCATGGTGAGAACAATGCCTGAGCCCTGAGGTTTTCCTTGCTCTGTGTCTCCTCCCTGCTTAGCTGAGCAGCTCTGTCATTGATGGAATGGATAAACGGATCCTGCCATCCCATTGGGCAGATGCTGGTTTCATTTCACTTCCAGGTATGTTTGTGAGACCCAACTAAGATTTTCGTTTACGTTAGGAGTAAAATCTCATTCTTATTTTAGCCTAAGAGATTCCCCTATTCTCACTTGACTTGTTTTAGATAAATTCCTTGTCATCTTCTGGGGAATTCCACGGGAACAGCACTTTCCCTGAGTGAGCTTTCTTGAACCTTGTTATTGGAACAAATGTCAGTGCTTTTCAAGGGGACCATCTTCTGGAAGGAGCCAGGGTATGACGGGAGATGGAGAAACACAGAGCCATCTGCCAGATACAAGACCCGAAGCACAGAACCTTCTTTTGTGAGCCTGTCTTTACCAACTTGTATCAACTGCTTCCTGACCCAGAATTAAACAAACCAGGGATTACCCACAAACTCACACAAAGCCAAACCTGTCAGGGCCCTTTACAATCCTTGAGACAGCTTCTACCTGTTCATGCTCATTTAGGGTCCAATAAAATGGCAGTGAAAAAACTTCCCTTCTTAAACTCTCAGGAAGCAGAGATTAGCTCAGTTTTCCCACTCAAAATGACACTTACCAAACCTTATAAGAAAAGTTTCCTTTGCAGCAGTCCATTGAATTGTAAACGAAACCAACCAATGGTCCATGTCACTCAGAAGCTATTCCAACCTCAAATACTTGTTTCAGAAATCATGGCTGGACAAATTTGAAATACCCAAGCCTAGATTAAGCCCGTAAGCTTCAACTGACTTCAATTCAAGCTCAGCTCCCCAATTTCATCATGTATTATATTACATCACTGCTTTGCCATGAAACGTATAATCAAAAAGCCAGACTCCACTTTCCTCTGGGGCTCTGGAAGAGTGATTCCTTTTTAGGGGTAAAAATGCGAGCTGTGACCTGGTTCTGTACATTGTCGGTCAAGTACCAACCGAAACATTCATTCTTCTAAAGAGAGCTTACTATGTAATCAAGCTAATGCCTGGCCTGTTGATTTATCCCCCCCACCCACCCAAATAACTGCTTGGTCTGGGTCACTATGTGGGAAATAAATTCTGTAACCCAACCCCACTCTTCTCTCATTTAAACTTTTTGGAAAGTTCAGGCAAGAATTTGGGAGACCAAGTTTCAAGGACTGTCAAGCTAGACGAAGAGTCAGAGGTTGATAATACAGAAATCCATTTGCATGGGCCCTAAACAAGGAGTACTGGAATTATGAGATGGTTCAGTGGTAGAGTTCTTGCCTTCCACACAGGAGACTTGGTTTCAAGTCCTGGCCAATGCATCTCATATGTAGCCACCACCAGTCTGTCATTGGAGGCTTGCGTGCTGCCACGGTGCTAAACAAGTTTTAGCAGAGTTTCCATACTAAGATGGACAGGAAGAAAACTCTGGTGATTTACTTCCAAAAATCAGCCAATGAAAACCCTGTGGATCCACAGGAGGCCTTTTCACAACCGACCACAGTGGTGGCACAGGACTGAGTTAGCAATTCCTTCCATTATACATGAGGTCAGCACGAGTTGGTGGCTGACTTGATGGCAGCTGGTAGCAACACTGCAACAACAAAAACCTGGCAACAGAATATGAAGCTCAGATTAGAAGATGAACATAAATGAATTTCAGAGGACACCCACAGCATAACTAAAGTGAACATTCTTTTAACAGTATCCCCCCTAGACTATATTTCCGTATATATATTTCAGAATGAGACAGTAATTGGGACAGAACCAGCTGGTCTCAGGAAGCAAGTAAAGCAGACCCAGGGAGACCCATAATCATTCTGATTATGAATATGAACCAGCTCCTTCTAGACTCCCAGCTCAGTGCCAGAGCAAAGATGTATGCCTGGGCAGGTCTGAAGCTACAAGTCCAATCACGTAGACTCAAGTACAAGGAAAAGAAGACTCTGGGGCAGCAAGCCAGGCTCCCAACACAAGCTCAGGCAACAAATTACTCCCTTCCTCCAACTGGGCATCATAAAGGCCATGTGAAAGCCTGTCATCATGAATAACCCTTCATGATTTACAAGGAGAGAAAGAGTTTTGAAGCTTTAGTATGAGAAGAATGTCTTAAACTATGCAAATCACACCACTCACAAACAGTTAATAATTTATAATAATCCTTATTTGCTAATAATTTGAATATTACAAACTGCAGTGTTCTGTGAGGCATACTGATACTCCTCCCTGTGAACTCTCAATGTATTCACATTGGACTTTCAGTTTATTTTACTTTCAGAAAAGGAGCAAATCCATCAAAAATTGAGGAAACAGGCTTCTCCATTTCACACTTTTTCATATCAACAGCAGCTAGGAAAGGCTTTCCCACCTGTGAGTTTAATCCAGGTCAATAATTTATTCCTAGATTCTGTGAAACCCATTTTTTACTCCTAGTGACCCCAGTGGCAGAGTAGAACTGGCCCATAGGGTTTCCTAGGCTGTAATCTTTGCAGCAGCTGATCACCAGGTCTTTCTCCTGGGAAGCTTCAGAGCGAGTTTGAGCAACCAACCTTTTGGTTGGCTGGGCTCTTAACCAGTGTTCTCTTAGAGCACCTTTCAGTAATTCCAGGCATATTTGATTTAGACCACTGGGGCTGCTGGGACCACAAAGATGAAGCCAACCCAGGTCTCCAAGTGGCTTGGGCAAACCATCGTCTTCTGATCCTCGCTTTGAGCACAAACCTCTGTTGCCATTGAGTCAATATCAACTCACTCACAGCAACCCTAGAGGACAGAATGTAACTGCCCCATAAGGTTTCCAAGGAACAGCTCATAGATTCAAACTCTTGACCTTTCAGTTGGCAGCTGAACTTTTAACCTCTGTGCTGCCAGGGCTCCCCTGTGGGAACAGCAGGTACCCTTTCTCCTGTTGAGAGAGCAGGCAACTAAGAGGTAGAACTAACATTGAGAATTTACTCTAAGCGTTTACTTTGTGCTCAGTGTTTTACATACTTTGCCCCATTTAAGCCTCATAGCTGTGAAGTAGGTATTTTAATGATTCCCAGTCAGCACATGAGGAAACTGAGGCATAGAGAAGTTAAATGACTTTACCAGGTGCACTAGTAAGTAGATATGTTAGTTTTCTATTGCTTCTGTAACAAATCACCAGAAACTGACTTAGTACCTAAAACAACACAAGTTTGTTGTCTTGCAGTTCTACAGGTCAGAAGTCTGATAAAGTCTGACAGGGATAAAATCTAGGTGTTGGTAGGGATGTATTCCTTTCTGAGGCTCACAGGGAAAACCTGTTTCTGTGTCTTTCCTAGCCTCTAGAAGCCACTTACATTCCTTGGCCTTGTTCCTCCGTCTTCAAAGCAGCAAGGTAGCATTTCTTCAACCTTACTTCTTCCATTACTTCTCTGCCTCTGGCCACCTCTACTTCCCTCTTCTCCTTTTAAGGAACCTGAGTTTTCATGGGCCCACCAGGATATGATAATCACCTTGTCTTGAGGTCAGCGGATTGGCAAACTTAGTTCAGTCTGCAGCTTTAATTCCCCTTTGCCATATAACCCAGTATGATCACAGCTTCTAAGGATTAAGATATTGATATGTACATGGGGTAATTATTCTGCTTAACACAGTGGGGCAGGTAGGATCTGAATCCAAACCCATCTGGTTCCAGAACTCATGCTCTTAATCAGGATGCAATACTGATTAAGCAACCATTGTACCCAGAATCAACTTCTAGTTATGTACAAACCAAGATCCAAACCCACCGCTGTCTAGTTGATTCCAACTCCTAGTGCCTCAGCAGGTCAGAGAAGAACTGCCTCATCGAGTTTCCAAGGAGTGCCTGGTGGATTTAAACTGCTGACCTTTTGGTTAGCAGTTGTAGCTCATAACAACTACTCCATCAGGGTTTCCATCTATGTACAAGGTACAGCTAAAGGAAAACTTAACCTCTGAATAACAATAACAAAAATATGTGTCCTACTAGATTTCCAAAAGAATTCCCTTTTCAGTTCTGTGGAGTTCATCTTACATCAAACTAAGTAACCAAAGACAGGGCAGCCTGAAAACCTAAGAGTCTGGCCACTCACATTTCTACCCTGTTCTGTCTTACACACACACACACACACACACACACACACACACACACACACACACACACACACACACACAAACTAGACTATGGGAGGTATTGCACTGGCTCTGGGCTACTGGTACCATTGGACAGTTTCTCTTATTAACCCTGGTCATCCAGCAGCGGATCTGCAGAAAACGGCACCCCCAGGAAGCACTGAAATTTCACCCATCTACACATATGATACCCCTTTTAGATAACTTTACCATAACATCAGCTCAAAAATACAAGTCGAGCTCATTAATCTTTTAGTTAATACACTGCAATGCTTGAGGCAGAACACTGGGCTGTACCAGGTTAATAGAAACTGCTCAGTGGCACTGTGCACCCAGGTTTAGTGCAACGCCCTTGATATGCCACTGTGATGCCACCCGTTGTTTAATCGTGCTTCCAGAGACAATACAGTTTTGTTATATAATTATCTATGCACTTAATCATCTATGTGAATATTCTTTTAATGGCATCCTCCCCCTGCTAGACTACAAGATCTCCAAGGACAAGGACCAAGGACCAAGTCTGTCTTTCCTTCACTGTTGTATTTTTAACACTTAATATCTCACACAAAGGTATCTGAAATACAGATAATGGGCATAGGTAGACAGACAGACAGCTAGTTAGATATGCCTGGTATCTGATTTGGAAATACTTACACCTAGTGCCTGAAATATACATATATATGATAATGAAATATTTATATAAAAATACTTAGATACAAAGTCAATTCCAACTGTGGTGACCCTGCAGGGTAGAGTGAAACTGCCCTTAGCGTTTCCAAAGAGCAGCTGATGGATTTGAACTTCCAGTTTTGTGGTTAGCAGCCAAGCTCTTAACCACTGTGCCACCAAACTCTGTCTCTCTCTCTCTCTCTCTCTCTCTCTCTCTCTGTATGTGTCTCCTTTTCTGTTTCTCTCTCTCTACCTCTTTCTATATATATACTGAAATACATAAGTACATATATTATATATTATACATAAATATGTCATATTCATATTATGCATATATAATATACATTATAGGCGTATAATTTTTATATATACATATGTATGATATATATGTGTATTTCAGTATTTCAGATACCAGACAGACCTGTTTTTTTCCTTCCATTTATTTATTTATTTTTTGAAACTTCATACATCCCTTCTTGCAGAGTCTCTTATAAACCATTGAGAGACCACATAAATGGAGATACAGTTCTGAGCCCGCACAACCAGTGGGAGATGATGGAGGAGGATGAGTGTCTATGGCAGTGTGCCATAGGAGAGCATAATTAGTGTCTTCAGGACACAGAAAATGACAGCATACAGTGTACAGACCAATCAGAGAAATGAACAGGTATCTGGAGGCACTGCCAGCCTGTGATTAGGAATGCAGAGTTTGGGGTTAACCTTTGAAGAGGTAAGATCAAGAAGTCGTGTAATATATGATTGTAGTTGTGTTTTATGGAATGTGAGCACGATCTTTTTACCCTGGATACCAAAGCACATAAATCAGTCCCAGGGCTTTCCTGTGTAAGGTTGGATCCATTGCCTCTCTGTACTTCTCTCTTCCAGCCAGAAGACTGCTGTTGTCGTTAGATGCCATTCAGTCAAATCCGACCCCATGTGACAGAGCAGACCCCAAGGAACAGAGCAGAACTGCCCCATAGGGCTTTCTTGGCTATAATTTTTACTGAAGCAGGTTGCCAAGTCTTTCTCCCATGGAGCTGCTGGATGGGTTTGAACTACACGGGTTTCAGTTAGCAGCAGAGCACTTAACCAGTTGTACCATCCAGCAGCCTTGGTCAGGGGGCATCAGAAGCTAAATTTAAGTAATATGAATCGACTGAAACCTGGTTTTCAGGGCACCAAACTTGGAGAAAGTCAACCTTATATGATTTTTTTTTAATGATTATTCAAGAAATCTCTGACTTAGGTTACTCAACTCTCAGGTATCACAGAAAGTCGTATTGTGATATTGAAGCATGATTCACCATAATATTTGACTGAATTAGTCCATAATGTAATTGGATGCATTGGTATAGTGGTTGAGTGCTAACCAAGAGGTAGGCAGTTCAAATCCACCAAGTGCTCTTTTGAAACTCTATGAGGCAGTTCTACTCTAACCTATAAGATTGTACTCTGACATGTAGGGTCACTATGAGTCAGAATCGACTCAACAACAGTGGGTCATAACATAACTGATTTATTATTTTAGCAACTATTACGTATCAGGTACTGTTCAAAGCACTTTACAAACATGCAGGAAAGCTACTTGATTTGACTTTTCTATATCTGGAAAACTTGGTGGTATAAGGGTTAACTGCTATGTTGGCTAACCAAAAGGTTGGCAGTTCAGATCTACTAGGTGCTCCTTGGAAACTCTGTGGAGCAGTTCTACTCTGTTCTATAGGGTCCCTATGAGTCAGAATCAGCTCAGCAATAGTGGGTTTGGTTTCTTGATTTATATACTAAATTTGAAGGGCCTATGGATTTCCAGATGTAGATTAATTTGGTTTCCTAACAAATGTTAATAACCAGGCATGATTCTAAGCACTGGAGAAACAGAGCTGCAAAAGATATGTTCCCTACCCTGTGAAAACATGTAGTCTGGTAGAAGAGAAATGTACAAAAACAACTAGAATAACATGTGTTAAGTTACTTTACAATATAATAACAATGATAGCAATAATAATTGCTATAATTTACTCAGCACTTAGACATGCATATAAGTAAACTCATTAAATACTCTCAAGAACCTAGTAAGGCGTATATTCACACTCCAATTTACAAATGGGAAAACTGAGGCCTAGCTGGGCTAAGCAACTTGACAAGGACCTCACATCTAGTCAGTAGCAGGGCTAGGATTTAAGCAGGATCCTTCTGCCACCAAAACTTCAGCTGTTTACTGGAACCCTGTGTTACCCTGTCTTTTCTGTCCCCTGATAATTTTTCAGAGATGTGTATTCATTGTCAAGAATTGTGCAATGAGAGCACCAAGGCTCTGGGGGCTAGGAAAAGGGAAGATGGGAAGGCTCCCTAGGGGTTAGGAGTTAAGGCTGGCTTGAGAAATGAGTTGACGTCCCCTGATTCCTGAGACATCAGTGCTGAGGGACAGTGGAGCAGCCTGGTAAAGATTCAGGATCAGGGGAGTTTCTACCTTTTTAGGAAACAGAGAGATTGGCATGGCTGGAAGATGGGGTACTTTGAAAGAAACAGAAAGACGTAATTAGAGAGATGTGTGGTTAACAGATCACCATGGTCCCTAAGGCCCAGCCACATGCAGCAGCTGTGACTTCATTGAATAGGAAAGAAAACCCACTGGTCTTTCCTCAGCAGTGGAATGATAATAGTCTGTAACATTTAAGGGCAGGGTCTTACCCTCACCACGTCTATTTCTCTTATGCCTCTTAGAGTGTCTGGTAGCAACGTAGGTTCTCAATGACTGTTGGATAAACTGATAAATAGACTTTCTTCTTAAAATAACCCTTTGGACAGCAACGTTGACGGTGGGGTGGACAAGAAAAAGTTAAATGGTCCAAGTGCAAACCAGAAGATTGTTGGAATAATAAAGGAAAGAGACCGACCCTAGTAAAGAAGTTGATGCGGAAGAGGCATGTGAAATATAATTGCCAGGTCTTGGTGGAATGTGGCTAAGTGTTATGGTTGTTAACCAACAGGTTGGCAATTTGACTATACCAGATGATGCCTGGAAACCTTGTGGGGCAGGTCCACTCTGTCTAACAGGATCTCTAAGAGTCAGAATTGACTTAACAGCAATGGCTTTAAAAAAAAAAAAAAAAAAAAAAAGACCACGTGGACTCAAAAAGACAAAGTAGAGAATAACTCCCAGAATTCCTATTTGTGTGGGAGGCCTCAGTATGGAAAAAAAAAAAAGGAGAAACAGTGTTGAAAATTTTGAGTTTGAGGAGCCTTTGGAATATTCCTACACAGACTAGGGGCCTGAGAGGAATGACAGAGAAGACAAAATCAAAACGGCTGAGAGTCCGTGGACGGTTTTCTCTCTCGCAGGCCTCGAAGAACCCTGGTAGTAGTGAGGGCCACCCTTCGAGAACGGTAATTCCCTGGCTCTGTAGTCCGGGGAGAGCAATGGTAACCAAAAAGTGAAAGAAAACAGAGCAGAGAACCCCAAAGAGAGATGAGCTAGGGATCAGCAATCCGAAACATCACAAGCCTGTACTTAGCCTCGGTAGGAGCTTCAGGCAAAGCCAGGCCAGATTTCTGAGCCTTTTCCTGTGGAAAATTTATGAAGCCCAGATTGGGGAAAATGTTCTGATAGTTTTAAGGCTGGCATTTTAAGCTGGAATGCCTTCTCAAAGTAGCACATAACGGCACAATTCAATAACTCTGACCATTGTGGAAAAATGCCATGTGCCAACAGCGATTTTCCATAATTTTGTTCAGAAAATCTGAAAGAAATGCAGAAAATGGATTTGCAGCCCTGGCAGCAGGCAGAGAAACAGTAGCAGAGGGCTGCAGGCCAGTAATTGATGTTTCAAATATCACTGAGTGCTTTGCCTGTAATTTCAGGGGAGAAGGATAATAATTAAAAGCACAAACTTACAAGTCATTTCTGAGGAGGGGAAAAATGCTGAATGCACTTAAAGTGAAGGGGGTTTGTTGAAATGTTTAACTTTTTTCCAGAGAGCTTTCAGATATGCAATAATTAGTTCTGTGTTCACAGTGATCGCTCCCCAAAAGTTCCGAGGTGCCACAAAATGGAACACACTTTTAACCCATGGATACTCTGGGAGCCAACTGTAAAACTTATGGCTATATGTGAAAAAGCTCTGGTGGTGCAAAGGTTAAGCAGCTCAGCTGCCAAGCAAAAGGTTGGCTATTGAAACCCACCAGCCACTAAAAGGAAGAAAAGTGCTGGAGATCTGCTTCCATAAAGATTACAGCCTTGAAAACCCTGTGCGGCAGTTCTACTCTGTCCTAGAGGGTCACCATAAGTCTGCATCTACTCAACAGAACACAATAAAAGCAACATACCTCCATGACATTCCCAAATATTCAGGCCTTACCTAATGGTACTGGTTTTTGTCCAGAACAGCACCCTCTTTAAAAGGATGATATTAAGCTTTTCTTCTGCTTCTCCCATTTAATGGTTCAAAGCAAGGGAAGCTTGAGACTTTGCTGAGAGACAGATTTGAGCCAGAGTCTGCATTCTGCCCTTCTCAGCTCCATGACCTTAGGCAAGCCATTCAGCTTCTCAGAGCTGGTGTTTCTTTATCCAGAAAACTGAGATCATAATATTACTTACCTTTCATTAAGTCAATGTAAGGATTCCCTGAAATAGTATAACAGTTTCTTGCATGTGATTGGTGCTCAGTAAATACTGTGTTGCTATTGTTAATTGCCATCAAATAGACTAAGTCATGGTGACCCAGTGTACAACAGAGCAAAACAACGCCCATTGCCACCCAATCTTCATGACAGTTGTTACGCTTGAGTTCATGTGACCGTTGTGTCAGTCCTGATTGAGGGCTCCCCCCATTCTCACTGGCCCTTTAAGTTAGCAAGCGTGATGTTTTTCTCTGATGATATATCCAAAGAAAGTGAATCTAAGTCTCAGCATCCTCTCTTCCAAAGAGTTTTCTGGTTATACGTCCTGTAAGAACAAGCAAATCAGTCTTAGAAGAAATACAATAAATATTTGCTGTTATTAGTATTATTATTGCTGCTAAGATGACAAAGGGAAGATATTTTTATATATTTATTTTTTGGCCAACAGAGGATTCTCTTCCACAGTATGGCCAACTCTTGGTAACATTGCAAAAACCTGCCAGAGACTAACCTGGGCCTCTTTCCCCTCTCCTAAAAGATATCCCATGTAGTTCCTCAGACTCATGGGTTTGGTTTTCTTTACTCTGTCACTATAACTGGAAACCCTGGTGGTGTAGAGGTTAAGGGCTACAGCTGTTAACCAAAAGGTCTGCAGTTTGAATCTGCCAGGTGCTTCTTGGAAACCGTGTGTGGCAATTCTAGTTTGTCTTATAGGGTCACTATGAGTTGGAATCAATTCGACATCTGTTGGTTTGACTTTTGGATTTTTATCCCAATTACGTATCACAGAAGCCCTGGTACTGCAATGGTTAAGAGCTCGGCTGCTAACCAAAAGGTTAGTGATCTGAACCAACCAGCTGTTCTGTGGGAGAAAATACCTGGTGAGCTACTCCTTCCTATTAAGATTACAGCCTAGAAAACTCTACGAGGACGTTTAACTCTATCATATAGAATCAACCTGAGGGCACACAGCAACAATAACATTACTTGTCATAGCTCCTGACATATGGTCAGTATTCAATAAATGTGTATAGAGCACAGATATAGACAAATGATCTTGACCCTCATTAGTGAGAAAGCAAGGGATCTCTGGTATCTTCCAGTTTCTGATGATTAACATCATGCTTCTGCCAACACCACTGACTATGACATCTGGATTTTTTCATGTGCAAACTCTCTCTTCCTTCCAAGCACTGACCGGGGATGACCTTCTGTAGTGGGGGTTGACAGATGAGATAATATGCTTTGTCTGGAAAGACAAAGCTGTGGGTAGACTCAGAAGCCGTGATTAACAGATGCTGTGAACACACTAAGCAAATGTTATAACTGCAGTGGCCTGCCATTGGCACTGTGGTAAACATAGTTGTTTCATGTTTTTCTTAACACTTTCAACCTCTCTCTGGCCTGTCAGAGTGAATTTTGTTCTTTAGACCACATTTAATCTCTTCTGTAGGTCTTCAAAGATGTAACCCTATCTGTTGGCTCATAATTCCTAATGTGGATGGGCTACCAGCAGGTGAGAGACAGGACTTTCTCTTTTCCAGCTCAGACCAGAATTCTGCATGCTGCAGAAAGGAATTTACATCAGTTGAACACACCTCACAAAAGGAGATGAGTGCATGTTAAGGTTCTATTCTGTGTAAAGTAGCCATGAGTTAGAGTGAATTCACGGCAGCTATCTATCCACTATCTCTCTCTGTCTCTCTCTCTCTCTACCTACCTGTCTGCCTAGGTGATGCAAAAAGATAATGGGCTCAGCTGCTAATCAACAGGTTGTAGATTCAAGTTCTTCTAGAGGTGCTTTAAAAGAAAAGTCTCTTGATCTACTTCCAAAAAAATCCAAACCAGCTGCTGTCAATTCACTTCCAACTTGTAATGACCCTATAGGGCAGAGTAGAACTGTTCCACAGAGTTTCCAAGGAATGCCTGGTGGATTTGAACTGCCAACATCCTGATTTGCAGCCACAGCAGTTAATCACTACACAACCAGGGTTTCCCCCCCAAAAATCAGCCACTGAAATCTCTGTATAGCACAGTTCTACTCTGAGAGACATGGGGTTACTGTGAGTCAGAAGCAACTTGATGGCAACTGGTTTAACTGGTTATTCACTTGCAAAGCTAACACTAATATTCATAAAACCACTCCCACTTCTACAATCATATTTAAAGTACCTTAAACATTGACAGCTTCATTTGAAACTCACTAACACTAATGAAGAAGTCATTTTTTTTTGTTTGGTTGGTTTTGTTGTTGTTTTGATTTGTTTTTAACAGCCTTATTGAAGTGCAGTGAACATAAAATAAGCTGCACATAGCTGAAATATAGAATCAATACCAATTGAAACCAAGCCCACTGCCATCAAGTTGATTCTGATTGGATGACCCCATGTGTTACAGAACGGAACTGCTCCGTGGAATGTCCTTGGCTGTAATCCTTAAGGAAGAAAATCTCCAGGCCTGTCTTCCCAGACACCTTTAGGTTAGTAGTCAAGCATAAATCACTTACAGCAATGAGGGACTGATAAAACTAGCTAAGTGTTAATATATGTGTATAGCAGGAAAACCATCATCAAAATCAAGATGAAAGTTTTTACTTCTTTGCAATCTCACCCTGGCACTACCTCCTGTACTGCCCCACCCAGCCGCTGTTACAACCATTCTTTTCTATCATTACAGGGTTGCCTCTTGGTATTCTCGGGAGACTGGTCCTAGGACCCTTACGGATACCAAAACTGAGAATGCTCATCAAGTCCCTTATGTAAAATGCCTCTTATAACTGGTCTCTATAGGTAAAAATCAACTCAATAGAAATGGGTTAGTTTGTTTTTGGTTTTACACACATCCACCCAAATACTTCAAGTCTTCAAACAAAAACCAAATCCTACTGCCGTCGAGCCATTTTCTATTCACAGTGACCCTATAGGAGAGAGTAGAACTGCCCCATTGAGTTTCCAAAGAGCGCCCGGCAGATCTGAACTGCCAACCTTCTGGTTAGCAGCCATAGCACTTAACCACTGTGCCACCATGGTTTAGATTACTTGTAATACCTAATACAGTATAAATGTTATACACAGTACTGTTATTACCATTGTTATACCGTACTATGTTTTTGAGGGAATAATGACAAGGCACAAGGGAACAATTGCTCAGACTACAACTGCTAGACACTGAGTTGCTGTGAAAAGGCAGAAGGCTACAGTAGAGTATGTCCACACATCGTTTCATTTTGTGGATTCAGCTTAGTGCTCAATGCCTGGGAAATTCAAGTGTTGTCTCTAGAAACTTCCTTTTCCTTCCAAATATTTTTCCATCTGAGGTAGGTTGAATCAGGATTCTGAATCCACGGATACAGAGGGCCATTGACTATGCATTCGTTTTCATTTCCTTGAATTTAAAAATTTTTAATTTTCTATTAACAGAATCAGAGTATGTATTCTGTCTGGCTTCTTTTACTCGGCATACACATTTTTAGACTGAGTCTTCTGTGTTATAGCACATACCAATATCTCATTCATTTTTATTTCTGAATGGTGTTCATTTTATGGATTCCAGTTTGTTCATCTACTCACCTTTCAGTGAACTTTTTTGTTTGTTTGCAAATAAATCTGCTATGAGCATTTGTGAATAAGTCATTGTATGGACACTTACTGTATTCTTACACATATAACGTGAGCCTTCTTATGCATATAGCGTGAGCCTTCTACATTTATTAGCCAACTGCTACCTCCCCCAGAAGATGTTTTCATAAGTGCTACTATGCCAGTTTCTTAAATACGTTGCTCAAAAAGAGAAACCTAACATAGAATGCTTACAAAAAATACCATGCAGGGAGGAGGGAACAGTTGGCAAACAAACATAATTGAACACTATTTTTGAAAAATTTTATACTTCTATTTCTCTTGTATAAATATTTAGGAATGGAATGGCTGGATCATTTACTAGGTGCGTGCTTAAATTTCTGAGAATTTGCCAAACGTTCTCCAAAACAATTATACTGTTTTAATTCTCACCAGCAGTGTACGGGATTTCTACTTTTTCCACATCTTCACTAGCACAAGTTATAGAACATGTCAGCCTGAGCCCTGGTGGTGCAGTGATTAAAGCGCTCAGCTGAGAGCCAAAAGCCAGAGGCTAGAATTCACTAGTCAGCTACTCCCTGGGACTTCTGTAAACATTAGAGCCTTGGAAATCCTATAGGGTAGTTTTACTCTGTCCTATAGGGTTGCTAGGAGTTGGAATTGACTCAAGGACAGCAAGCTTGATTTCATTTTAGGGGTACTGTTGAACACCTGCCATGTGTCTATTTGTTATCTGTATATCTTCACTGGTAAAATGTCTGTTCAAATCGTTCACCCCTTTTTATTGGGGTGTTTAGTTTCTAAACGTCTTTGAGTGGTACAACTGGTCAAGCAATTCGGTTGCTAACCAACAGTTTGGCAGTTGGAACTCACCCAGAAGCACTGCAGAAGAAAGGTCTGGCAATCTACTTTTGAAAAATCAGTCACTGAAAACACCATGGAACATAGTTCTGCTCTTACACACAAGGTACCGCCATGAGTTGGGTCAACTCAACAGCAGCTGGTGGTTATTTTCTAAAAATTGAATTTGGAGATCTCTTTATATATTCTGGCTACAAGTTCATAAAATAAAGATTCTTTGCTATCTGGGTGAGTTTATAATCAAATCCACATATGATTTTGTTGTAGTATTTTTATTGGATCTATCTTTGACATTGACCTTAGAAGAAGAAGAAAAGGTTTTGATGTGCTTGTATAGTTGGTACAAACTGTGACGTCTTAAAAAAAATTAAATGGCCTGAGAAGTAGAGATGTAAAAAAAATAATAATAAAAATAAAAAACCTCTATTCACTCATCTTCTTTGGGCAAGAGATGCCAATGTTAAGGAAAGAAACATCCACACATTAGGGGTTAAAGATTTCCATAGCGTACAAAGGCACCTTTGGTAAATGATCTTATTTAGCAAACATCACTGGGAAATCACACCCTGGTTTCACACATCTCTCTCACCACTCACTGGGACACTGGGCTGTGTATTTATTATGTCCCTGGAGAGCAAAGACTTACATACAAAACTGCAAACAACTCAGCAAAGTTGCTAAAAATAATTACACTTCAGGAGATGATTCTAAGCAGAAAAGGAGAAAAACAACGTGTATTTAGTAAAACCAGAAATATCCAAGAGATGGTGGAGTGGAACTGAACAAAAAATCTCATATAAAAATAGCATTTGTGTCCCATCTGAATTTAGTGATAAGACTGTGAACAATGCAATGCCAGTGTACCTTGTGCAGCATTTGTCACTTAATTCTGGCTTGCAGACACTTCGTAGCATTCACTAACGCAGTTAACAGAGATCTAATAGCAGAGAGACTAGAAATTAAAAGACCTAAAGTCAGGTAGTTACAGCAATACAACGAATGAGATTTACAAGCAAATCTATATGCTGGCAAGACCTAGATGGGTCCAGAAGACATATAAAAGAAGAGGGTATTTTAGGACAAACAAGCAGAGTTACAAAAGGTATCACAAGGCAGGAAGAGGAGTCAGATCTCCCAGCTCTGTGTGGCTACCTGTCCAGCTTCAGTAACCTCTCCAATCATTTCCACATCCTCTCTCACTTTGATCTTCATAAATGTCTCTGATGTAAACATCATCATCTTAAACCTAAATTAAATAAGATTAAAAAAAAATGATATTCAGAGTGGAAGGAAACTTGCCAATGTCAAATCACATGTGCCTGAAGCTGAATTCAAGCAAAATTGTATAACCTTTATGTCTTAGTTTCCTAAACCCATTGCTGTCCCGTTAATTTCAACTCATAATGACCCCGTAGGACAGAGTGGAACTGCTCCATCAGGTTTCCAAGGTTGTCATCATTACAGAAGCAGACAGCCACATCTTTCTGCCACAGAGTGGTTGATGGACTCAAACTACTAATCTTTCAATTAGCAGCCAAGCGCTTTAGCCACAGTGCCACCAGGCATCCTCTTAGTTTCCTAGTACTACTCTAACAGAAATACTACAAGTGGGTGGCTTTGAAGAAAGGAAGTTTGTTTTCTCGTTGTTTAGGAGGCTAAAAGTTCAAATTCACGGCACTCCCTCCAGGGGACGACGTTCTCTGTTGACTCTGAGAAGGTCCTTATCTTTGGGTTCCTCGTTTCTTGGTGATCTTCATGTGGCTTCTAACGTCTGCCGTTGGTTTTCTCTTGTCTCTAACTCTATGCTGTTGCTTGTAACTCAGAAGCGATTAGATTTAGGACATTTCCTTCCCTGATGGACTCATTAAAATAACAGAGAATACCGTATTCTCAAATGTGATTAATATTCACAGGTATCAGGGTTAGGATTTACAAAACACAGTTTTAGGGGGATACGATTTAATTCATAACATCATGGTTCTTAAACTGCTATGGTCCTGTGGGTGCATACACATACACACACACACACACACACACAAATTACTTGAGGATGCTTATAAAAGGTGTACATTTTCTAGCACCCCACCTGTAGATTTTGATTCAGTAGCCCTGAGGTGGGAAAGGGAGAAGCATTGAAAGGAAGTCTGTTGAAGCACACTACACACCATATTTTGAGAAAAAGTCTTGCTCAAACTCCCTGTTTCTGATTTTTCTCACTGCACTGGAGCTAAAACAATACATAAACACAGCCATCGGTGGTTTCCCAGGAAAAACTAGCCTAAGAAGCCATAAAGAAGACAGCTCACACTCAGGATCAGTGTCACTGTAGGCATGTACTGCTTGAGTCTCAGGACCTGGTTGGGGTCACAAACATGTCTTCCTCCTCTTCAGGAGGACACATTTTCTCCTCACTTCTCTTCACGTAGCCCAACTTCGGCAATCATTCTTTGTGACAAGAAGGAAACCGGGACAGCTTTGGCCAATGAAACTACTAATCCATAAGGAGCAAACAGGAAGACACACCCCACATGTGGGTCACCTCAGGCTGTGACTCAGTCCACAATATACACGGAACTGTGACCACAACCACCACATGTCTGTCAGTTTGTCAGACAGGTACCTGGCCAACTGACCAGGAGGGATGTGTGTTTGTGCTTATTCCAAAGAAAGGTGATTCAACAGAATGTGGAAACTATCAAGCAATATCAGTAGTATCATACACAAGTAAAATTATGCTAAAGATAGTCCAAAAATGGCTGCAGCAATATATCAACAAAGCACTGCCAGAAATTCAAGCTGGATTCAGAAGAAGCTGTGGAATGAGGGACATAATTGCTGATGTCATATGAATCTTTTCCAAAAGCAGAGGATACCGGAAACCTGTTTACTGGTGTTTTACTGGCTATGCAAAGGTGCTCAGTTATGAGAATCATAACAAGTTTTGGCTAATATTGCAAAGAATGGGAATTCCAGAACATGAGAAACATATGATCATGTGGAACCCATAAGCGGACCAAGAGGCAGTTGTTCAAGCAAAATGATGAGATACTGTGTGGTTTAAAATCATGCAAATTGTGCAGCAGGGGTGAACCATTTCAACATACTTACTAAATCTTCATAGTGAGCAAATAATCTGAAAAACTGGACTATATGTGGCATCAGGATTGATAGAAAACTAATTAACAAACTGCATTATGTAGAGAAGATGCCCATGCTTGATAAAAGTGAGAGGACTTAAAGTACTTCTTGATGAAGATCTAAGACTATATAGTCCTCAGTACGTATTACACCTCAATACAAAGAAGACAGAAATCCTCACAGCTGAACCAATGGGCAACGTCGTTATAAGTGGAGACACTGTCAAGGATTTCGTTCTACTTTGATCCACAGTCAACACTCATGGAAGCAGCCGTCAAGAAATCCAATGACATAAGGCATTGAACAAATCCGTTCCAAAAGACCTCTTTAAAGTGTTCAAAAGCAAAGATGTCACTTTAAGGACTAAGGTGTACCTGACCCAAGCCATGATATTTTCAGTTGCCTCATATGCATGCAAAAGCTGGACAATGAATGGATAAGAAAGACTGAAAAAGAATTGATGTATCTGAATGTTGGTAAAAGACACTGAACATACTATGAACTTCCAGAAGAACAAACAAGTCTGTCTTGGAAGAAGTACATCCAGAGTGCTCCTTAGATGTGGAGATAGTGAGACCTCATCTCATTATCTACTTTGAGCATGTTATCAGAAGAGACCAGTACCTACAGAAATACATTGTACTTGATAAGATAGAGATGTGAGTGAAAAAAGAGAAAGATCTTCAATGAAATGGATTGACACAGTGATTGCAACAATTGTCTCAAGCACAGCAACCATAGTAAGCATGGTGCAGGAGTGGATAATGTTTTGTTCTGTTATACATACGGTTGTTATGAGTTACAACAGACGACAGTATCTCACAACAACGAAAACAGTAAGTTTGCATTTGGTGGGTTAGCTTTCTCTGAGACACAATCTCTAAAGCAGTACCCGTCCTCCAAGGAAGGTGATTAGTGAGAATTGGTTGAATCAGCAAAATAGAAATACCCAAGTTAGCGGGCTACCTCATTCAGTTCGTGCACCGAGAAACTGGGCTAGAGTCACATCCCTCCAAACAGTTGTCCCGCTACAACTGTCAAATGGGGCTTCAGAATTGGTTCTCACCGCAGCTCTGAGTCGCAGAAAAGGCTGTCACCAGGGATGTTGCTCTGAAGACAGTGTTCGCCTGGCTGGTAGTGATTTTTGGAGGTGGGCGTTGGTGAAGAGTTAGAGAAAAGAGAAAAAGAAGCAATTTGTCCACTAAAGACAGTTGGGGGGCGGTGTACCTCCCTCACTTCCCTCACAGTTGGAGGTGAAGAAGAAAGTCCAGCCCTTTCCTTTGTATCTTGCTTCCACTACTGTGCCTCTACCTTTTTCTTGTGAGTTAATGAGAAATACTTTCCCGTCTTTAAAATCTAGATCGCCGGTCTTTAAAAACAGCTAATCCACCAGGCGCTCCTTGAATACTCTTGGGGTCAGTTCTACCCTGGCCCCTAGGGTCGCCATGAGTTGGATCCGACTCGACGGCACTTAGCTGGCTAATGTATTCAGTTTCTAACCAAAAGGCTGGAGGTTCCTGATCACTCCGAGGTGTCTCAGACGAAATGCCAGGCAGTCTACTTCTTAAAAAATCAGACTTTAAAAGACCTACAGAATATAGTTCTACTCTGGCGCACAAAGGGGTTACGATGAATCAAAACTGGTTCAAGGGAAACCAGTCTTTTCCTTTAACCTATTCTCTAGGACCCAGGAATCACCTAATACAGGCTCTCTTTTTCATCTTTGCAGGAAATTTACCATCCTCACTTCAAACTTCACAACTTATACTCCCTTTCAGCACACTTGAATTTTATTTTTAATATTCCACTGTGATTTAAGTAAAAGTTTGCAATCGAAATCAATTTGCCCTATAAAACCTGAAAGCACAGCACTATGCAACTGTAACTGCTCTCCCCACTACCACCACCCAATGTCAGCACACTCTTCCTTTCTACCTGTACTTCCCTGGATAATTCAGCCAGCTCCTACCCCCTTCCACCCTCGCATCTTGTCTCTACAGAGGAGCTGCTCAGGCAGCCTCATGTATACATTTCAGTCAGGGACCATCACCAGTATCACTCTGTGTCTCATAGTGCAGTCCAATCTTTGAAGAGTTGGCTTCGGTACTGGTTTCAGCTCTGGGCTATCAGACAGTACGGGGGCCATGTCCTCAGGGGATCCTCTAGTCTGATGAACCATCAGATATGGTCTGTTAGTAGAGTTCTAGTTCTGCACACCCATTTTTCTCCTGCTACATCAGGGACTTTATACTGTATTCCCTGTCAGGACAGTCATTAGTGGAGGCTGGGAACCATCTAGTTCTTCTGGTCTCATGATGATGTAGTCTCTGGATCATACGGCACCTTCTGTTTGTTGGGCCCATATTTTCCTAATGTCTTCTATGTCTTTCATTCTCCTTTGCTTCTGATGGATAGGGACCAAGTGATGCTACTTAGATGACCACTTACTAGCTTTTAAGACCACAGATGCCACTCACCAAAATTTATGCTGAGTATATTCTTTACAAAACTTATTTATGTGAATTAGCCTAGATGTCCCCTGAAACTATGGTCCCCGGACCCCTGTCCATGCTACTCTGTCCTTCAAAATGTTGGGTTGTATTTGGAGAGCCTTCTAGCTGTTTGTGTGCTCTAGTTGTGCTGATCTCATTTCTACTGCATACTGTAGAAGATAGTTGCTATCTACTATCTAAGCTATGAATATCCCTCTTCCTCCCTTCCCACCCTTGTAATTAACCATCAGAGATTATTTTCTTCCATACTCAAACCTTTTCTTAAGTCCTTATGATAATGGTCTCGTATAATATTTGTCATTTTGCATCTGATTAGTTTCACTCAGCATAATGTCTTCCAGATGACTCCATATTATAAAATATTTCCTAAAATCATCATTGTTCTTTCTCATTGTGTAGTATTCCATTGCGTGAATATACCATAGTTTGTTCATTTATCTGTTATGGGCACCTAGGTTGATTCCACCTTTTTGCTATTGCAGACAATGCTGCAATAAATGTTGGTGTGCTAAGTGCACCCATATATATCGTACATAAAATGCTCACTAAATCTTTGTATTTTGGGCAAACAGTGTAATTATGTCATAATCTTACTTGGCAGGATGATATCCTATAGATGCATAGAACCATAAAGTGCACCCAATGAATGGTCAACTGCGTCACCAAGTCCAATCCATTCCTGTCTGAAGAGTGGACCTTCATTATGATTTATGGGCAAGGGCAGCATCAGGGCCAGGGGCCATGCTCCCAGGGGAACCCCGAATCCGCTGGACCATCAATTACTGTCTTTTAGTGGAGATCTCAGGGTGCAACACTTTTTATTCTTGTGTTGCCGATGAGACTCAACTTTGTGAGCTCCATCACGGCTATCACCAGTGGTGGCTGGGCACCACCCAGTTCTTCTGGTCCGGAGTCGGTGTAGACACTCACTCTTGTGGATCTCTAGGTCTTCTGGGTTGTCTTTACCCATGTCATTTCGGTCCTTGATGATCATCCATTCCTGCTGAGTTGGGACCATTTGCTGTGCCCTCAGATGGCAGCTTGGCAGCTTTTAAGACCCCAGACACCACTCACCAATGTTGGGTGCAGAGAGCCCTCTAAGCAAAACACTAGTTGTGCCAATTGGCCTCGATTTTGCCTAACAGCGTGCTCTCCGGCCCCCCACCCCAGATACTCTGTCTTTGCAATATTCGGTTAAGATGGAAGCAGTTCTTAAGTTACAGTGAAGCCACTTAATATTGTTCTTGTTTCTAATGTGTGCTGTCACCAATTTCACCCAACCAAATTTCTACCAACTATCTCATCTAAATTCTCCCCACCTCACACTCCCTCCCTGCTCTCCCTTGCAGCTGTCAAAGAGTCTTTTCTTCTATGCATAAGTCTGTTTTTGAGCTCTGTGGGGGTTTCATACAATATTTGTCCTTTTGTCATGCAATGTTTGTGCTTTTGTCACTGACTACTTTCACTCAACATGTCTTCCAGTTGAAACCAGGTTATGAGATGTTTCCTGGGATCATCATTGTTCTTTACCATTGCATAGTGCTCCATGAGTACATATACCATAGTTTACGTATCCATTCCTCTGTTGCTGGGCATTTGGGTTGATTCCATCTTTTTGCTATTGTGGACTGTGCTACGATAAACATTGTTGTGGATGTATCCGTTGGTGTGAATGGCCTTGATTCGGCAGGATATATTCCAAGCAGTGGAACTACTAGGTCAAACGGTATATCTCTATCCATTTTTTTAAGGAAGCACTAGATTGCTTTCCAAAGAGGCTAGACCATTTTGCAACCCCACTAACAGTGTAGGAGAGTTCCGATTTCTCCACAGCCTCTCCAGCATTTGTAGTTTTGCATTTTTTGGATCATGGCCAACCTTGTTGGGGTGCGATGATATCTCATTGTAGTTTTGATACGAATTTCTTTAACAACTAAAGATCGTTAACATGTCTGCATGTGTTTTTTGCTACCTGGATCTCCTCTTCAGAGAAATGTCTGTCCATCTCCTTTGCCCATTGCTTCATTGGACAATTTATCTTCTTATTATTGATATTTTGTAGTACCTTATAGATTATGGAGATCAGGTGTCGGTCTGACATAGAGTTGCCGAATATTTTTTCTCATTCTGTAGGTGGCCTTTTAATTATATTAATAAAGTCTTTGGATGAGCAAAAGTGTTTAATTCTTAATAGTTCCCATTTATCTATTTTCTCTTCTGTTAATTATAGTTTGTTTAACAGATTTTGAAGTCTGTCTGCGTTGTGTATTAAAACTTCCATTGTTGTTCCTACTTTTTCTTGGATGAGCTTTATCATTTTAGATTTGATATTTAGGTCTTTTACCTAGTTTGAGTTCGTTTTTGTATAAGATGTGAGATATGGATCTTGTTTCAATTTATTGCAGACAGATATCCTATTTTGCCAGCACCATTTGTTGAAGAGATTGTTTTTACCTCAGTTTAATGTCTTAGGGCCTTTGTCAAATATCAGCTGTTCATAGGCAGATGGTATCATCTCTGGAGTCTCAATTCTGTTTCATTCATTGATCTGTCTGTTCTCATACCGGTACCAAGCTATTTTGACAGTGACAGTGTAATAGGTTTTGAAATCAGGTAATGAGAGGTCTCTCAGTGTGTTCTTCTTCTTTAGTAATACTTTACTTATCTGAGACTTCTTCCCTTGCCAAACAAAATTGGTGATTTGTTTCTCCACCTCATTAAAAATGGCACTGGAACTTTTATTGAAATTGCATTGTATAAGTAGATTGCTTTGAGTAAAATAGACATTTTCACAATGTTAAGTCTTCCTATCCATGAGCAGAGCAGGTTTCTCCATTTATCTAAGTCTCTCTTAGTTTCTTGTAGTAAGGGCTTGTAGTTCTTTTCATAAAGATTTGTTATTTCTCTGGTTAGATTTATTTCTATGTACTTTATCTTCTTAGGGACTATAGTAAATGGTATTGATTTGATGATTTCTTCATTAACAGTTTCATTGTTGGGATAAAGGAATCCTACTGATTTATTTATGTTTATCTTGTATCCTGAGACTTTGCTGAACTCTTCTATCAGTTTGAGTAATTTACTTATAGATTCTTTGGGATTCTCTGCATATACAATCATATCATCAGCAAATAGAGAGATTTTGACTTCTTCTTTGCCAATGCAGATGCCCTTTATTTCTTGGTCTTGTCTAATTGCTCTGGCTAGAACTTCTAGTGCAATGTTGAATAGGAGAGGTGAGAGTGGGCATCCTTGTCTAGTTCCTGTTCTCAGGGGAAACTCCTTCAGTCTCTTTCCCTTCAGGATGATGTAGGTGGCTGGCTTTGTATAAATGGCCCTTAACGCATTGAGGAATTTTCCATCTATGCCTATTTTGCTAAGAGTTTTTAGCATGAATGGCTGCTGGACTTTATTAAATGCCTTTTCGGCATCAATGAGCAAAATCAGGTGGTTCTTGTCTTTTGTGATATTTATGTGGCTAATCACATTAATTGTTCTTCTCTGACTCGACAGCACTAGGTAGTAGTAGCAGATGTTGAACAAGCCTTGCATCCCTGATATGAATCCCACTTGGTCATGATGGATTATTTTTTGGATATGTTGTTGTATTCTATTGGCAAGAATTTTGTTGAAGATTTTTGCATCTAGATTCATAAGTGATATTGGTCTGTAGCTCTCCTTTTTGGTTGGGTCTTTCCCTGGCTTTGGTATTAGGGTTGTGCTGGCTTCATAGAGTGACTTTGGGAGTACTCCATCCCTTTCTGTACTGTGAAATAGTCTCAGCAGTATTGAAGATAACTCTTTTCTAAAAGCTTGGTAAAATTCTGCAGTAAAGCCATCTGGGCCCAGGCTTTTTTTTGGTTGGCAGTGTTTTGATGACATTTTCAATCTCTTCCTTTGTGATGGGTTTATTAAGTTGTTCTGCTTCACCTTGTGATAATTTTGCTAGGTGATATGAATCAAGGAATTTGTCCATTTCCTCTAGGTTTTCAAATTTGTTACAGTACAGTCTTTCATAGTATTCTGTTATGATATTTTTGATTTCTGTTGAATCTGTTGTGACAACTCCCCTCTCATTTCTAATTTGGGTTATTTGTTTCCTTTCCTGTTACTCTTTAGTAAGTTTAGCCAGTGGTTTGTCAATTTGGTTGATCTTTTCAGAAAACCAGCATTTGGTCTTTTCAATTTTTTCAATTGTTTTTCTGTTCTCTAATTCGTTTAGCTCTGCTCTAATCTTTATGATCTGATTTCTTCTGGAGCCGGAGAGGTTCCTCTGTTGTTCTCTTTCTACTTGTTCAAGCTGTAGAGTTAGTTCCTTGATTTGGTTTCTTTCTTCCTTCCAGATGTGTGCATTTATGGAGATAAACAGACCTCTGAGCACTGTTTTGGCTGTATCCCATAGGTTCTGGTATGAAGGGTTTTCATTTTCATTGGAATCCATGAATTTCTTGATTTCATCCTTGATTTCTTCTATAACCCATGGTTTTTTGAGCAAGATGTTGTTCAGTTTCCAAGAGTTGCACTTTCTATCTGTGTTTTTTCTGCTATTGATTTTGACTTTTATGGCTTTATGATCTGAGAAGATGCTTTGCCTTAATTCAGTGGTATGGATTTTGTTGAGAATTGCATTATGTCCTAACATGGTCTATTCTGGAGAATGTTCCATGTGCACTGGAGAAGAAGGCGTAGTTGTCTGCTGATGGGTGGAAAGTTCTGTATATATTGATGAGGTTTAGTTGGTTAATTGTAGCAATAAGGTCTTCTGTATCTTTATTGAGCTTTTTTCTGGATGATCTCTCCAGTATTGAGAGTGGGAGTGTTGATGTCTCCCACTATTATTGTTGAGTGATCTAACTCTTTTTTCAGTGTAGTTAGTGTTTCTTCGATGTATTTAGGTGCTCTGATATTAGGTGCATAAATATTTAATATAGTTAAGTCTTGCTTGTGTACTGAACCTTTCAGCAATAAATAGTGTCCATCTTTGTCCACGATGTTGAATTTTACGTTAAAAGTGTTTTTGTCTGAGATTAGAATTGCTACACCTGCTTTTCTTTGTTCATTGTTGGCTTGATATATATTCTTCCATCCTTTAATTTTCAGTTTGTTCCTATCTTTAAGTTTCAAGTGAGTTTCTTGTAGGCAGCATATGAATGGGTCCTGTTTTTTGATCCATGATGTCACTCGATGTCTCTTTACTGGAGCATTCAGTCCATTCACATTCAATGTACTTATTGGTAGGTAGCGTTCACTGCTGCCATTGTGATATGTTTATTTTTGTGTTGATGTTTTCTCTGTTGTGCTTATTAGTCTGTTCTGGAACATTCTTTTTTGTGAGTTGATTTTTCACCTTTTTCAGAGCTGGTTTTGTAGTTGTTGAGACTCCTGCATTACATTTCTTGATACGATGTGCTGCATCTTTGTTGTGCTTTACAGCTGCCCCTATGATTCCCCTTAATAAACTATATACAAAACCAATTTTAAGTAATACCAGTCTTGTCAACTTCCTCTCCATCTAGAAGGACTATAAGACCTGCAGTACATCCCTCTTTTTAATATGATGGCACCACAGTTTTCATGGTACTTGCTAGATTATTTCTTTCACTGTTAAAGCTTTGATTGAGTTTGGAGCCTTCCCTAACTGAGTAGAATTCTGGATGATGTGTAGTTCTAAAATATAAAGTTAGTGGTTTTGTTCTTCTAAGCCAAAACCAAGAGCTTCTTTCAGTATTTCTTGAAGTTTTGGTTTGGTTTTTAGTCTCTGAGTTTCTGTTTATCTGCGAATGTCTTAATTTCATTTTCATATTTGAAAGATAGTTTTGCAGGATATATAATTCCTGGTTGGAAGTTCTTCTCCTTCAAGGCTTTGAATGTGTCATGCTACTGTCTCCATGCCAGCATGATTTCTGCTGAGAAATCTGATGAAAGCCTACAGGGTTTCCCTCTGAATGTTAGCTTTGCTTTGAGTCTTAATACCTTTAAGAGTTGCTGCTTATGTTTCATTTTGTTAAGCTTGATTATAATACATCTTGGAGTCTTTCTTTTGAGATCTATGTTGAGTGCCATAGGATATGCATCTGGGATATCTATATTCTCTTCCTTCATCATTTCTGGGAAGTTTTCTGTCAGCAGCTCAGCAGTGATACTCTCTGTGTTCTCAGGTGTCTCATCCTCTTCAGGGACTCCAAGCAATTGAAGGTTATTCCTCTTAATAGAGTCCCACATGCTTCTTAAAGTGTCTTCATTTTTCTTGTTTCTTTTTTTCTGATTTATCCTTAGATGCTAGACTCAGTAGCTCTGTCTTCCAAGTCAGAAATTCTTTTTTCTATTTGTTCTATTCTGTTTTCTTGGCTTTGAACGGAAGTTTCTATGTCTTTGATTTTATTCTTGATCTGTTGGATTACAGAGTACTGATGTTCCATCAGATTGAACAGCTTGCTTAATTTTTCATTTTGCTCTGCTGCATTTTGTATAAGGTCTAGGAGGGCTCTATATATCATCCTTTTGTAGTCACCTTCGATAATTTCAGAAAAGTTTCTTCATCTGGAAAACTCCTTGGTTGTTTCATTTGGGAGCATTCTGAAGCCATGGGTGATTTCTTTTTTGCCATTTTCTGAAGCATCTGTTGCTTTTTGGGTTTCATGTGAGGCAGTAAAGGCTAGGAGAGATACTGTGAGGATGGACTGCAGATGTTTCTCTAGGCTGTCTTAAAATGTAAAATAAAAGGTATCTGACCACTTCCAAAATCAGTCAGGTTTTCAGGTATAGAGGTCCCTCTTTCCAACTGGCAAAGTAAGCACCTCTATATCCAACCACAGATGATATGAACTAGTTCAAAATACAGCAATGGTACTGCCCTGTTGGCCTCTGCTGACAGGACCCAGGCTTAGGCTACAGAAAAGAGCTCTCCTGTGGGCAGGCTCTGGCTCCCAGGCTAAGAACTAGGTCCAGTTGTGGCCACTGTATCTAAGATGGAGCCTTCCACACAGTCATTGCCTCTTCTGTACAAACCGCCCTGTGGCAGAGTTGGAAAGAGGGGTTAAAGGTGCTGAGACATAGTGAGTCCTTAGCCTCTGTTGCTGGACCCCCCCACTGTAGGTGACACTGTGTAAACTACTGCTTTTCTCTCAGAAAAGCACTGTCCTGTGGGCAGGCACTGACTCCCAGGCTAAGAATTAAGTCTCGTTAAAATCTCCGATCCAACGTGGTGTCCTGAACATAGGCATTGCCGCTTCTGTACAAACTGCACTGTGGCAGAGACAAAAAGACAGGCCCAAAGTGGTGAGATGTACAGAGTCCTAAGCCTGGCTCTCAAAATACGGCAATTTTGCCTGCCTATCCCACCAGCAGTGTGTCTGAAACTAGTCGCTAGGTAAGACCCAGCTCCATCCACCAGCCAAGACAGAGAAAAAAGAAGCTGAAATGGTGCATTACCTTCAGTCTGGCCAGGAGTGGGAGTCAGTGAAAGACAGGAGGTTTTTCGCTCAGTGGTATGAAGTTCAAATTAACAGCCCTGTGCTGTGTCCTGGGCCTCACTAGGTGACCAGAAGGCTCCATTTGATTATCAATTCAGGTCTTGGTTTTCAGAGGGATATAAGGAGATGTGTGCTTAGTCCGCCATCATAACTCCACTTGCATCTGCAAATGTCTTAACTTCATAATTGAGAGACAATTCTGCAGGATATATAATTCTTGGTTGGAAGTTTTTCTCCTCCACGGCTTTGAATGTGTCATCTCACTGCTTTCTTACCAACAATGTTTCTGCAGAGAAGTCAGGTGAAAGCCTGTAGGGTTTCCCTCTCAATGTCAGCTTTGCTTTGAGATCTGTTTATGTTTCATTTTATTAAACTTGATTATAATATGTCTTGGTGTCTTTCTTTTGGGGTCTTGGATATCTATATTCTCTTCTTCCACGATTTCAGGGAAGCATTCTCTCAGCAAATCTACAGCAATGCTCTCTGTATTTTCTTCTATCCCTCCTTGTTCAGGAACTCCAATTATTTGTAGATTATTCCTCCTAATAGAGTCCCACGTGTTTTACTGCTTCTTCATTTTTCTTATTTCTTTTCTTTGATTTCTCCTCATAAATGCTGGTGTCAATTGCTTTGTCCTCAGGGTCACTAAGTCTGACTTCCATCTCCTCAGTTCTGCTCTTTTAGCTTTGGATTCAGTCATCTAATTCTGTAATTTTGTTATTGATCTGCTATACTTCATATCATTGATGTTCCATCAGTTCAAAAAGCTTACTTAATTTTTCATTTCATTCTGCTGCCTTTTGTTTAATCTCTAGGAGGCCTCTCTATATAATTCTTTTGTACTTAACCTCTGGTAGCTTCAGAAGGGCTTCTTTATCTGGGAAGTTTTTTGATTCTTTATTTTGGGAGTTTTCCAGAGCCATGGTGGACTACTTCTTTAAATGGTTAGCCATGGTCTGTTGCCTGCATGCCATCTAGAAGGTGTTTGGTTTCTATGATATTGCTTCAACAGGAGCTGAGGTATAGTTCTAGTAGGAGAGTTGGTCACCAGTCATTTCTATATACTCTAGTGACTGGCCCAGGTAGACTCTTTGCGGTAGCAGGCTCCACTTCTTGGCTGGCAAAGGTGGAGCCTTACTTATGGAGTCACCACAGGGAGTCAGCTGACCCTACGATGTGGATCAATGAAAGATGGAGGAAATGCTACTGGGCCTCACAGCCATTTAAAAGGGAACTTTACTTCTAAGTGAGGAGCTGTCCAACTGCTTCTAAAAACAGTGAGGCTCTCAGGCAGCAGGCCCCACATCCCAGCTAACAATGAAAGTGACTCATAGCCCATTTCTGGGTGCTATGATGTGGTTCAAGTAGGGAAATGTTAGGACTTTCCAGCTGTCCTCTGCTAGGCCCCACCTGTGAACCTAGACACAAATTTTCTCAAACGAAGCTCTTCTGCTGCAAAAGTACTTTCTAGACAGACTGTTGCTCTGTTTGAGAATCAGCGCCCGCTAAGGCTTCCAGCTGGGTGACTCCACCTCCCAGCTGACCAAAATGGAGTCCCCATCAAGCTGTCCTTACTGCTGTGAAACTGCAGAGTCTTTAGCAAAGCTCAGAGAAGAGAGGGTGGAGGGTCAGTTGTGCCCTCAGTGAGCAGGTGGTTTCTTAATATGTGACTATCCCATGCATTGTCTCTCTGTTGCACTACACACTGTTTATTTAAGCACCACAGTTCTGTGTGTTTGCTGGCTCATGTCCAGTCCCCACCTCCCAGATAACAAAGAAAGTGTCAGTACCTATAGTCCTCCAAAATAGAGAGTCAGCAGGAGTAGGGGCCAACAGCCACTGGCTTATCTTCAAGAGAGGTGGTTCAGTCTGTTACTGGTCCTAGTCAAATCTGAAAATACTATGCCAGATCCTAGGGCTCCCAGGATGTTGACTGCTGCATTCAGTGATCATTCCAGCCTTTAGTTCTCAGAGGCAATTGAATATATGTGTATCTAGTCTGCCACCTTATCCCCACTTCACCGTTCTCCCACTTTAGAGAAGTCATTTTCAAATTGCCTGTGTGTCAGGAGATGTACTAATTGCAGCTCACAAGTGGAAAGCAGAATAAATTTAATGGGTCATGGCCACAATCTTTTAATGGAATCAACTACATCATCCTAGAATAAAATGGAAAATGTTGCTTCAATAAATATTGCTTCATAAAATTTTTGAAACTATATACGTCTCTGTGTGTGTGTGTGTGTGTGTGTTTACATGCACTAGACTTTTCCCATATCTATTAATGTGGGTCATGATCAAAATTATATGAACCCCACTAGATGAGTCAGGAGAGACTTGATGGCAACTAACAACAACTTCTAGATTCTAAGCAACTTGAATTAAAGGAGTTTGATTTGTCTGTCTTACATGCAGTACCTAACACAGTGATGGTGCAGACTAGATGCTCAATGAATTTGGGATGTTGACTGGATTATTATGGATTAGGAAGCATATCTATTAATGAAATCAGCATCCAAAGGGATAATGACTCAAGACAGAAGGTAAGGAAGTGCCTCATATGGTCTGGAAAGCAAGGGGGTTGGGGAAGAAGTTAGCAATAGATCAGAGCCCCTTTTTGAAGACAAGCCTATGCCCAGTACCCAGATGGGATTCACACCAAGAATACCACATGGCTTTTAAGATGCAGACATCATTGATAGTGGAACTAGCCCTTATAATGTCATGCGATACGTGACAGAGAGCAGCCATTGTCTACACCAATACTGATCAGAGCTAGAGGTTTAAAAACAGAGAAATTAAAGACTGTGGGGAAAGATTTGAATCTCAAGCCGAATATGATGTTGGAGGTCAAATTAAAGGTCAGTGAAGGGCTTCTGAAGACCAGAATTAGATTTTCGTCCATTTATTCCATAATTACTGAGTAGCACCCACTGTGTGCAGATACTGTTCTGGGCACTGGGGATACAGCAGTGATAAAAAAGGGCAAAATAGTACTGCTTTCATGGAGCTGACATTCTAGTGAAAAGAGGAAGAAGTAAATACCTCATGTTTGTATTTATTATATTGTGTTTACATTATATTATGCCATCTATGAATAGGAAACCATGATAGCTTAGTGGTTATGTGCTACAGCTGGTAACCAAAAGGTTAGCAGTTCAAATCCATTAGGCACTCCTTGGGAATTTGGGGGCAGTTCTACTCTGTCCTATAGGATTGTGATGAGTCTGAATTGACTCTACAGCAGTAGGTAGTGGAACTATAAACACTGTATTTTATTTATATCAGATAAACAGATAATAAATGGATGGATGGACAGACGGTCAGTTAGCTACCATCCAATCAACTCTGATACATAGCAACCTTACGTTCAACAGAACAAAACACTTCCCAGTCTTGCCTTGTTCTTACAACCACCAGCATATCTGAGGCATGCTTGAGTCTACTGTTGTAGATATGATGCCAGTCCATTTCACTGAGGAACTCCGTAGCTCTCACTGGCCTTCTGCTTCACCAAACACCATGTCCAGCTCCAGTGATTGGTCCTTCCTGATGATGTGTCCAAAAGATAGTGCTCTAGGTTTTCTTTGGCTGATTTCCAGAAGTCAGTTGCCAAGTCTGTCTTCCTAGTCTGTCTTAGTCTGGAAGCTCTGCCAAAACCTGTTCACCGTGGCTGACCCTGCTAGTATTTGAGGTATCAGTGGCAGAGCTTCTAGCAACAAAGCGGCATTCAAGCCACCACGGTGCCGCAAACTGACAGACACATGGCGGTTTATTTACATTATGTAAGTTTCTAATATGTGAGTGTGTAACATGATGATTGCAGATAGCAATGTGAGAAGACCTGGTAGAAAGCAGGAAACAGCAGACCACAGATCCCCTCTGTTACCACCCTCATCTGAGAGGGAAGAAAGATCAGGATGAGATAGGAAGGTCCACAAGAGTAGAAGATGTAAGATTTATTCAGATTTTTTAGTGTAATTCAATGTACTAAAAAGGTATTACTACTTTTGATTTCAAATTCTGTCACCAAATATCCAAGAATGATAGTACTCTAAAAAGCTTTAGAAATGTTCAGAACCAGAGCTGTTAAAGCTCTGTTTTGTGTAGTCCTAGGAGCTCAGCAACAGGCAAGTGGAGGACAAGCTAGCAGGTGCCTAGGTGCCTCACCACCACTTCACATTCCCCTAACACATCGCCACTGAACTTCTGCTGTATTTATGGAGGTTCCATGAAGAGCCCCATTTGGTAAAATTTTCCAGATTTTGAACAACTTTGGTAAAATTTTCCAACACTGTCAGCTTGCAGATTGAGAATCTGAAATCTGTCTGGATTAGCTGACTTGATCAAGATCGCAGAAGAAAACCTGGGCAGAAAATTGCAAATTATGCCTGGTTTTCCTGAACTTAGCCAAATATAGGATAACTTAGACTTTCTAGAAAGTTATAGTACAATTAAGAAAGATGTTACCTTGGATAGGCAGAAGAGTGTAACCCAGGCCAAGGGTCACATGTCCTAGTTGACTTTGGCATTACAGTTCTTCATCTAGCAATGAAACCTACTTATCCCTCTCTTCTGACAAGGAAAAGAAAAAAATTAACTTTTTAGAAACACTGGTTGCATTTATCCTACCTTGATACATACTCTCTTCTCTG
Organism: Heterohyrax brucei; assembly: GCA_028571685.1. Taxonomy (NCBI): domain Eukaryota; kingdom Metazoa; phylum Chordata; class Mammalia; order Hyracoidea; family Procaviidae; genus Heterohyrax; species Heterohyrax brucei. The sequence goes on from CM053156.1 coordinate 68,206,676, forward strand.
AATCCAAGCTTAGTAAATCAAGACATGCTACTGCTTTTCTTGATTGCTCTCTCCAAGGGTTTTCAAATCTTTGAAAGACGTGTGTCCATTCAAATTTTCTGCATTGAACTTATTCTTCACCCTGGTCACAGCTACCAAGATGACTTTTATTATCTCTTTACTTTTACAGTATTCTGTATTCAAAGTTAATCCAGATGACAGTACTTTATTTAATGGGCTTTTCCGTGACCTAATCCCACTTCTCATAAACAGAGTCAGGAAAGCAGTTCAGGGTGCCAGCCTCTGCCCTTGGAGGTGTTATGCAATCTAGAAGGTCCCCATGGCCAACATCTGTTTTCTTGCCACATGTTGTTTTCTTCTTCTTTTTGATTGTTGTTGTTAGCTGATGCTAAGCCGCTTCTGACTCATGGTGACACCATGCATAATACAGCAAAATGGTACACAGTCCTGTGCCGTCTTTATGATTATTGACGTAATTGAGTCCATCATGTTGGTCACAGTGCCAATCCATCTAACCCAGGGGTTCCCATGCTTTAAAACCCTCCACTTTATCCAAATACACCCTTCTAGAGCAACAGGTCCCTCGTGATGAAACTTACAAAGCAAGAAAGCTTATGTCTTAGATAATATTCTGTGATCCGTAGAGTTTTCATTAGCGAGTTTATGAAAGTAGATCACCAGACCATTCTTCCTAGTGTTAGTCCAGAAGCTCCACTGAACCCTGTCTACTGTGGCTAATGCTGCTGATATTTTAAACACCAATGTCATAGATTCCAGTATCACAGCAATACAGAAGGCACTGCAGCGTAACAAACTGACAGACAGGTGTTAGCTCCCTTCCATTCTACTGAAGGAAAAAAAGAGAAACACTACTGTGAAGTCAATTCTGACTCATAGCAACCCCACAGGACAGAGTAGAATTGCCCCACAGAATTTCTAAGGAGTGCCTAGTAAATTGTAACTACCAACCTCTGGTTAGCAGCCATAACAGTTAACCATTATGCCACCATGGTGCCCTGTTCAATAGTGGTACCTAAGTTCCGCTGACTGTGGTTACTGATCTGTGCACCTTTGGCCATTACCAGCTTGAATCAGGACAGTCTGTTTTGTAAAGTGTCTGATTCTTGTTTTCACACTTGCTTCCTCCCCTCACCTGTATCTAAGCATTTTAAATACATATGAGCAGATGGAAATGTTCTTAAACACAGTTGCAGAGTTTTTCCTCACAAACACATATTCACACATTCCGGTAAACTGGGTGACCTGGTTAACCCCCCAGACTATCTCTGACAGCCATTTTCCAACCCTTCCAGGGCTAAGATGGTTCCAGTACGGTCTGGCTCATGTACACAGCCCTTTCTTTCCCCTTTAAAGGGAGCATCATAGTAGAGCCATTCTGTTGGCTCGCCTGCTGCCAGCCCTCTGGAAAGTTTCTTCTACTCACTATCCACAAATTCCGTACAGCCACACCATGGATGGGAGCTGACTGCCTCACGGCCATTCAGACTAAACTTCTCTTTAATTCTTGTTTCCAAATACTGTCCTCAGCCCTTCTGGGGTGGGAGCTGGAAACATCACACAATTTCAAGGCAGTGACAATATTTCTTGTTTTCTTTAGAATTCATTTTGATAAGCACTCAAGTGTTTTAGTTAAAAAGAAATGGCATTTGTGTGAGGTAGTGGATTATGGGGGAGTTTTTTGTTTCTGTATGCCCCAGGAAATAAAAAATTAAGAAGAAGGAAAGACTTTCTTTCCGGAAGGAAAAAAAAAAAAAAAAAAAAAAACAGAAAGAAAATGAAAGGACTGAATCCCTGTGTGTGCCACAGGAAGACAAGCAGAGGGAACGCCAACAACATGGATTTCTCTGGACAGAAAGTCATCTCTGCTGGCTCCCACAAAAAGTGTAGACTCCAGGACAACCGTGCCGATGAGCTGGAAGCGATGCTTGTTTTGCAACTGGGAACTCAATGTCTTTCTACCAGAGGAGATAGAACGAAAGAGACGTAAACGTAGAAAGCTCCTGTTTTTCTGAGTGGGGCCACGCTAACTCCCCAAAATGACTGTGCAAAGAACAGGAACCGCTCAGAATTCCAGCCCACAGCTTCAAGTTTTCCAAGGCCTGTTTGCTTTGGCCCGCCTCTGCCATTCCTTTCTCTTTTTTTCAAAAGTGTGAAATGGGTTGGTTGCTGGTATTTGTTCTGTGGTCTCTGCTAACTCTTCCATCTGTGTAAACTCGGCTCTGCCAACTGAGCAGTTTAGAAGCACTTTCTCTTCAGCTGGCCTGGGAGGGACATGGAGGTCCTATTAAGTGGTACTTTGAAGGTTTGCAAATGTGTAAAGCTAGCTGTTTGATGGAGGGTGTGAGGCTTAACTGTGCTGCTTGTCTTGGGCTCCCAGTCCCTTGCCCCTCCTCTAGGTCTAACAACTAAACATTCTCAAGACAACATGAAACTAGGCTGGGATTTGACCATGTGTCCCTAGAGTGGAGGGGAACAGTAGAGGTGTCTATTGTGTGCCTACAAACTGAAACAACTTGAAGATGGCCATTGGGCCTAATTGCTTCTTTCTTCTCTTGTGAAAACATTTGTTCAGAGATGAAGATAGAAGTAAGGGGAATCTGCACTCCCTATGATTTCCCACTTCTCTTGCTTAACTATCCGTATCCAGGTTGCCTGTCCTCAACCTGATGCTGTCCTTCAAGAAGGAACAGGTTAGCAGTATGCTAAGACTCTCAATTTCTGTTCCCAGTGTAACAATTTACTAGAATTAACTGTTTTTTTTCACTAGTTGCTGTTATATAGAAATATTATATATATATTTTATAACACAAGTTGCCTTTGGATCTGAGACAGAAAATAAGTAGACTTGATGGCTTTTGCTGAGCTCAATGAGTATCCCTGTGAAGTGTAAACAGCTGTTAATGGAGAGTTGTTACAATTAAATAAAATGTGAAGGAGAGAATTCCGATGCCAAGAGAAGAGATACTTGTTGGCATGTTTGCTTCTGACCATCTGAGGCTGAAGCCAGCTCAGTAGGGTCCTCGGTAGAAGGAGGGGGAAATGGAAAAGAAGAAGAAATGACTGGGACTTGGGTCTCATTACACACTGAACTGCGAACATGTGTTGCAAAGGATCTCCTTAAAGTATTGAAAAGTAAGATGTCAGCTTGAAGACTAAATTGCTCCTGACCCAAGTCATGGTATTTTCAATCACATCATATACATGTGAAAGCTGGACAATGAACAAAGAACACAGGAGAAGAATTGACACCTTTCATTTGTGTTGGCGAAAAAGGTTGAATGTACCACCGACCTTCAAAAGACAAATAGATCTGTTCTAGAAAAACTACAACCAAAGTGCTCCTTGGAAATAAAAATGGCATTACTGCGTCTTACATACTTTGGACATGTTGTCAGGAAGGATCAGTCTGTAGAGAAGGACATCATGCTTAATAGAGTGGAGGGTCAGCTAAAAAGAGGAAAACCCTCAATGAAATAGATTGACACAGTGGCCGCAACAATGGGCTTAAACATAAAAATGATTGTGGGCATGGCACAAGACCTGGCAGTGCTTTGTTCTGTTGTTCTGAGGGTAGCTATGAGTCAGAACCCACTTGATGGCACCCAACAACCCAACAGCAGGGTATCATTATCCAGTCCGGTATTCAAAAAGACCCCAGCTCTACCAGAACTGAAGCCAAAGAGCTCTTCACTGGGTTTACAAAAGTCAGAGATCTCAAAGCTTTGCCCCAGGGCTTCTTGGGAAATCTGGTCTCTAGTTACTGTTAGCATAAATTCAGGTTCACTAATCTACTTTAGTGTAAGGCTTCTCTTTCCAGACCCTGGCTCCCTGTTATGCCCACAACCTACATAATTTACTGAATTGCTGATGACAAAACAAGCTTTAGATTCTACAAAATTTATCCTACAGCTTTTTGCTATGTGCAGTGGGAAAGATAACACCTACTTCCCAGCTCTGTGTTAAATAAAGTGACGTTTATAGAATGTACAGTGAGCTATTACGAACAAAGTGAGTTCTCAAACCAGCAGCTAAAAATAAAAGAAGGTGGGCCTAAGGTGCAATACTGTATGAAAGAAAAAAAATTATTTCTACTTCCTATGTCCTTCAGGGGCTCTATGAGTTAGAATCAACTCACCTGCAGCAGGTTTGATCCCTGTCCTTAAATATTATGGTCTGTAATTCCAAAGAGGTTGACTAAAACTTTAAGAAAAGAGGAGCACCCCTTCATAGGAAAGCTCTTCCACCTTATAACCTTTGGGTGTCAAATCAAGGGCACACACACCTAAGAGGTATTTAGACTTGAGGGCTCCTGTGGAGGAAATTGATCAGGATGGAATGAGGACAATGGGAATCACTGAGGAATATTCCCAGAAGCCCAAAGGATGCTTTTAGCATATGCTTCAAAGTATATGCAGTTACTTTTTTCAAGGCACTAGCCATCAGCCATCAGCCATCAGATACTTGCATGCCAATGTTTGTTACAGTTCCCCACAATCAAAACGCTGGAAACAACCTAGATGACAGTCAACAGACGAATGGTTAAACAAACTGTGATGTATTCATACAATGGAATACTATGCAATGTAGAGAAACAACAATGGCTTAAATACCTGCCAACACGAGACCATCTAGAGGAAATTATGCTGATTGAAATTAGCCTGACACAAAAGGATAAATTTTGTATGAAACTGTTATTATAAGGATACAACTAATCATTTAAGCACAGTGGAAATCAACATTTGATGGTTACAAGGGGTGGGGCAGGGAGGGAAAGGGATTTTTTTCAAATTAGATAGAGGTTAGGATTAGGGATGGATATAGGATGTGACAGAATACTCTAGAAGTGGGGTGCTCACAACTACTCAACTTCAAAACCAAATTGTCCGCACAGTTTGGACCACCTCTTTGGAAGAACAGAGAAACAGGGACTGAGATCTGGGGGCCACACTCACAGGGGGCATCCAGACTAATGGTCATACCCAAGATTTTTTTTCTCTCTCTCTCTGACCTCACATACCACCTGGATTAATGGCAACTGGGGTCTTAAAAGCTGGCAAGCTGCCATCTAAATAGCACCAAATTGTCCCAATCCACCTGGACTTGAAGCAAATGAAGGACATTGAGGACAGCAGAAAAATATGAGCCCATCAGATGGAAGGGGCCATATGAGCCACAGTCTGTGTCAGCATAGGACCAGCAGAACTAGATGGTGCCCGGCCACCACCGATGTCAGCCCATGTGAGGTATGAGGGACAGAGCTCCAAACACAGCAGGTGGTAGAGAGCAGAGCTAGAACTCTACCAAAAGACCACATTTGATAGTTCTTCTAAAGAGAGGGCCCCCTGGGAGTGTGGCCCCCAGTCTCTCTAACCCCAAACCACCTCCAGCACCAGGGCCAGCTCCCCAGGCAAAGACTGGGCCATACAAAACATAGAGTGATACGGGAGACGAGCAAATGTTTAAAAATCGCAGGGGGTAGTCTGAGGGACGCTTTGCTGGAGCTGAATTGATTGGGTGAGGAGGGCCAGACTTTTATCTAAAGGTCACAGGAAGTTCCGAACAAAAGGGGAAGTGTGCTGTCATGTAGGTTGGGGGGCAGCTAGAATAGCATGGTTGTGAAGTTCTGGGTGTTATATGGCAACATGGTATAGACTGTGAATTGTTCTTAACTCACAATAAGAAGAAAAAAAAAGAGATATTGTCACATCTGCTTCCAATTCTTTCTAGCTAAATCAACTCTGAGCTCTGGAGGGAAGTGATTATGCTTCCACAAAGTCCAGAATGATTACTAGTGGATAGCACTCCTCTAGGTGCCCCCCAAATAATCCAGTTGCAGAGTAAATAATCTCAAGCTACAGAGTAAAACTGTGTCCCTCAGGGCTTTCAAGGCTGTGCTTTTTCAGAAGCAGATTACCAGGTCTTTCTTCCAAGTTCCCACTACCCACCTTTCACTGAGTAGTCAAGTACATAACCTTTGTTACCACTCAAGCAAACATGCACACATACACACAAGTTCAAATCATGGAAACCCCACATGTGCAGAGTAGAACTACTCCACAGAGTTTTCAAGCACATGACCTTTCAGAAGAAAATCATCAGCCCTTTCTTCTGAGGCCCCTCTGGGTAGGCTCAGACTGTTTGTCTTTCACTTAACTGTTCACAGGACCCAGGAACTCCTAATAGTGCAAAACCAAAAAAAAGTCGTTGCCACTGAGTTGTTTCCAACTCTTAGTAACCCTGTAGGACAGAGTGAACAACCCCATAAATTCGCCAGGTCTATAATTTTTATGGAAGCAGACTGCCACATCCTTCTTCTACAGAGCAGTGAGTGGATTTGAACTACCAATCTTTTACTTAGCAGCTGAGCCCTCAATCCCTGTACCACCAGGCCTCCCTTAATAGTGCACAATCCCAAATCCAAAACTATTGCCATTGATTTGATTTTGATGCACAGTGACCCTGTAAGACAGAGTAGAGTTGCCTCATAGAGTTTCCAAGGAGCAGCTGGTGGATTCAAACTGATGACGTGTTGATTAGCAGCCATAGTTGTTGACCACCGAGCCACCAGGGTGTGTTAGTAGCATACTACTACTACCCACTGCCATAGAGTTGATTCTGACTCATAGTGACCCTGTAGGACAGAGTAGACCTTCCCCAGAGAGTTTCTAAGGAGCCTCTGGCAGATTTGAACTGCTGACCTTTTGGTTAACAGAGGTAGCACTTAGCCAGTAGTAGTTCATACCACAAGAAAAACCAAACCCACTGCCGTCAAGTAGATTCCAACTCATAGTGACACTATAGATCAGCATAGAACTTCCCCACAAGGTTTCCAAGGGGTGCTTTGGTGGATTTGAAGTGCTGACCTTTTGTTTAGCAGACCTAGCACTTAACCTCTACATCACCAGGGTTTCCTAGCGGGAGATTAATAAATCAGGGCAAGGACATGTGTTCAAGTTTTTGCTCTGCCAATTTTCTATTTACAGAGCTTTAGCTTCTCTGAGCTTTCATTTCTTTTTTCCTTACATAGGTGGAGTTATTATCAGAATTAAATCACTCTACATGTCCAGTGGTTTCAGAAGTACTTGATATGTAATAATATTTGATAAATGAGAATTGCTATTAAGCAGCGACACAATATTTTGGTTGCTAACCCTGCGCTCATTCTTATTTTTGTTTATTTTTATTGTGCTTTAGGTAAAAGTTTACAGAGCAAATTACTTTCTCATTCAGCAAGTCATACACAAATTGCTTTGTGACATTGGTTACAGTTCCTGAGATGTATCAACATGCTCCTCTTCCTCACCCCTGATTCCCTACTTCCATTTGTCCAGTCTCCCTCTCCCTTTCTGCCTTCTCATCTTTGCTTTTGGGCAAGTGATGCCTATTTGATCTTGTGTACGTGATGGAACTTAGAAGTACATTTCTCACATATATTATTGTTTGTTTTATAGACATGTCTGATCTTTGACTGAAGGGTGAACTTTGGGAGTGACTTCAGGTCTGTGTTTCAAAAATGTCCAGGGGCCATAATCTTGGCAGTTCCTCCAGTCTTTGTCACACCAGTCAATCTGGTCTTTTTGCGTGTGCATGAATCTGAATTTTGTTCTACATTTTTTCTCCTGCTCTGTCTAGGACCTCACTCTTCATTTTTTGATGACAAAACTGTAATTTTATTGTACCAGGCCCAACAGATGAGTGGTGATTCATCAAAGTCAAAGATAGAATCCCTCATTGGTTAAGAGTCTGGCTGCTAACTAAAAGGCAGTTAGTTCAAATCCACCAGCTGCTCCTCTGAAACCCTATGAGGCAGTTGTACTCTGTCCTACAAGTTTGCTATGAATTGGATTCAACTCAGTGGTGCCAGATTGGCATTTCTGTTGTTTTTTTGGTTTTATTCTCTGTTGCTGGACTAAGTCTGACATGTCATTCAGTTCTGGCTGATGAGCTATGAGAGGGTTTCTGCTGAGGCCATTTAGAAAGACTTGCCACCTAGAAAAGAGGTTCTTTAAAGGGGGAAAACCCCTTTGTATAACTTTCATAACGTTATGACATGAGAATGTCATGACTGGAGTGTATGTGACTATACTGGCACAGTGAAGTCTACAAAGGGCTGAGCTGAAAGTGGGCACGATAATATCAGGACAGCACTGCTACACCAACCTGTTGCCTATCTACCTCAAGATTTGCCATGCAAGCTCTAAGTAGTCTATTGCTTGTAGCAGAAGTCAACTTAACCAATATAATTATTGCGTATGTATACACATAAATTTACATCTAAACAACATGTGTGTGTAGCGACATGTAAATGTTTGTTGTTGTTCTCATTGTGTGCTGTCAGCTCAGATTGACCCCATGTGACGGGGTTGAACTGCCTCACCAGGTTGACCAGGCTATAAATCTTTATGGGAGCAGTTTTTCTGGTCTTTTTGCCCTTGAAGCCACCATGGTTCCTTATGTAGATGTCTATAATAGCCTATATTATCTGTATGATGAACAAGTAATGAGAGATGCTGGATTATGTAAAGAAAAAGTTGGCGTTAAGATTGGAAGAAAACTCATTAGCAACCTGTGATATGCAGATAAAACAATTTTTCCTGCTGAAAATGAAAAGGACTTGAAGCATTTAGTGATGAAAATAAAAACTACAGCCCTTAGTATGGGTTGCACCTAAACAAAAGAAAACAAAGTACTCACAACTGGACCAATAAGCAACATCATGATAAATAGAGAAAAGATGGACGTTTTCAAGGACTTCATCTTACTTGGATACACAACCGATGATCAGGGAAGCAGCAGTCAAAAAATTAAACAAAGTATTGCAACAGGCAAATCTGCTGGGGCGGGTGGCAGGGGACCTCTTTAATGTGTAAAGAAAAGATGTTACTCTAAGGACTAAGGCATGGGCCTGACCGAAGCCATGGTGTTTTCAGTTAACTTATGTGCCTAGGAAAGCTGGACAATGAATAAAGAAAACCAAAGAAGAATCGATGCCCTTGATACAGACGAAGAATATTGAATATGAATATACTATTGATGTGTACTTCTAGAAGAATGAACCTGAAAAAACTGCAGCCAGAATGTTCCTTAGAAGCAAGGATGATGTGACCTCTTCTCAAATACATTGGTAGTGTTCTCAGGAGGACCAGTCCTTAGAGGAAGCTGTTATCCTTGGTAAGTAGAGGGCCAGTAAAAAGGGAAAAGACTTACAATACGGCAGATTGACACAGTCGCTACAATGGGATCAAACACAGCAATAACTGTGAGGCCGGCTCAGGACTAGATCGGGTTTTCTTCTGTTGCACGTTGGGCTGCTACAGTTTGGAACTGACTGCATGGTGCTTAACAACAACAGCCATCCACTCCGAGTCTATATCGTGACATTTACTTTATAGAAATTTTTCTTGTAAGTTTGCTTTTATTAGACAATTGATTAAGAATTTCCTCTGTAGTCTCATTTAGAAAGATCTGAACATCTTTTCTTCTGAAGCTGTGTATTTTTCTATTTATATATACTTAAACCTTGTGTAATGTATTGTGTGAACATTAAAAACTAGGAGTCTGACACGTACAGTCTCCATTTGAACAGTCAAACATTTCAGTACCATTCATGGAAGGGCCATCTTTTCACTGTTGGTTTGTATTGCTCTTCCTCACATAACTGAGTTCCTACATACACAGAAGTCTAATGTTATAAACATTAACGTTGTTTGTCAAGTGACTATGCTCTCCCATCTTCTGGGCACATAGTAAGATCACACTTCTTAATCCACTGTGTTCACTGAGGTCATGTAAGTAATTCCAGACAATGAGTTACGAACAAAAGTGACAAACCTGTTTGATTACCAGTGTGAATCTCTGCAGACATCTCTTCCTTTTTCAGATAGTGAGAGGTGTGAGTGTACCATTATCCTGAATATTCAAACAAATAAAATGAGCAGAGTACCTCTGACATCCAATGATGGACATATAACAAGAAGAAGAAATAGACATTTGTTTTATATTTTAGAGCACCGAGCGTTGTTGGTGACTGTAATATGACCTATCCTATTCTGACTGATAAGGAAACTGGCATTCCAAATAGAAATCACAACAAGCAAACACGGCACTTTCTAAAGGGTAGAGCAGCAGGTGGTAGGGAGTAGGCAGTGAAGAAGCTGTTACATAAGATGTTTATTGGTGACATGTTGATTCATATTATCCAGTTGTGAAACATTTGATATGAGTGATACTTGCAGTAACCTGCCACTCAGGAATATACTTAATGAACTTCTAGCTCTAGTCAAAGAAGTTGGACCACAGAATACAAATAAAGTGCACTAGTTAATAATGACTTTATCTGACAAGATACTGTAAGAAAGAGATGGGCTCACAATGCATTTGGCTGGTTTGCAAGCAGGAATGAGAGGAAACCAGGAGATAATACTGAGAAGATTTGCTGAACAATAGGGACCAGTCAGAACTTAGGTCTGGTACAAAGACATGGCCCTGGTACCAGTAAATGCTTTCGAGTAAATAAAACGATGTAAAGAAAAGAGACTTAGAATGTGACTTCCAACTAAGGACTGCTGGACTTAAAGATACTAAAGACTCAAAGAGAAGAAGAGGAGGCAGAGGAGGAGCATGATGAAAGAGATTAAGGAGAAGAACGAGTTCTCAGTGAAGGGCTGGCTGAAGGGAAGTGGAAAATTAAAAACCTAATGGTGAAGGTATTCTTATTATCTCTTGTTTTACAATGAGGGCACTGAGGCTCACATTAAAAATGGCTAGTTCAAAGTTCAAGCAATCTGTAGATGCTGGAGTCAGTTTTGAACTCAGGTCTTTCTAACTCCACCTTGCATTTTCTCTCTTCTGCTCAACATACCCGTCTGGCTACTTTTGACTTCTCACATGACCACTCATCTTAAGTTGTCGCTGCCTAACTGTCCGCCCGCGGAAAGAAGACAGGACACACGGATACGAGCCACCTTGCAAATTGCTTGCTTTATTCTTTTTCCTGCTTTATTCTTCTTCCTCTTTATTCTTCTTCTTCCCACACCCGGTCCCCACACGCTTTTATCCCCAAGGTTCCTCCAATCATCATAGGCCACGTCCTCCCAAAGCGGGGCTCTCAATAGGCTGATCAGCAGCCACTGCTCACAAGCATGCGCTAAGAAAGCCCTAAGTCTGGTAAACAAGGGTGTGGAATAAGGAGGGGCTCCGGCCTTGGACGCCATCTTGGGCCAGACGCTCCACTCCCTACATCAAGTCACTTCTGACTTTTGAATCCTCGGAATCAAGCTGAGCTCTTGGCTATAACTAAAAACTTTGGCCTTTGAACTTGATCATTTTATCTGTTGCTACTTCACTTGACTGTATAGAACCCCTTTCCTTATTAATATTGATCAGTGCATATTAAGGAGTCTTCCTGTAGTCCCACTTTCTTCTCCCCCATGGTGTGAATGAATAGGAAGAATTCACCGGATTATTAGGAAGCATGCCTAGAGATGATAAAGTGAATGGGAAAGATAGAATCCTCCTTCCTTTTCTTCCTTCATCCATTCCTCCTTTTTCTTCCTCTTTCTTTTCTACTTCTTTGTCTTTCCTTACCAAATGCTGACTGAACAAATGTTGTGTGGCAAGCACTTTACAGTAGCCAATGTGAATGCAAAGTTATTCCTTCCTATGCACCTGGACCTTACAGTCCAGTGGTCAGTAGTGACCATGGATAGAGGCTTCACTTTTAAGTTTGTTTCCCTGGGGCAAAATTGAAAATCCACAGAAGACCAAGGCAGAAGAGTAAGAGATAAAATTAGTGACAAGATCATCTATGGGTACCAAAGCCAGCCTAGAATTTGCAGGTTTTCTAGACTTCAATCTGTACCTTCAATGCTAAAGAAAAGTTTTCATGATCGCCCTTTAACTTCTCATTACCTTTGAGTAACAACAGCACTTTGGGCTGAATTGACCTAGATTCTGGAACTCATTCCCGCAGAACCTTCCAGTTCTTCACCTACCTTGGCCTGGAGCCAGACTGCCCAGAAACATAAGAGCTGAGGGGAAGCCCTGCCAGTCACAGGAATGTGCCCTTCAGCATGCCTGGCAGCAGAGAGCCAGAACATTTGACCCAAGAAAGAGACCCATCCAAGTTCTTAAAGATGTGTGTACTTCTTTTTTTCCTTTCACTCTGAAAGCGAGTAGAGTCAAACTAAGGACATGACTTAAGCGAAGATTACATTTCTGCAAATGGCTGGATGAGACCAACTGAAACAGTATCTTGTCCCCTACCTTCCATCCACCAAAGTCTCCCCAGTGGCTCAGTCTATGAGGTTACCTTTGAAGGCAAGTTATTTGTGGAGATGTTTAATTGGTTGGTAACAGCATCATTTTGCTGTGTTTCATGCTAGGGCCAAGGTCCATCTGTTTATTTTAAGAAGAAACTGTCCTTTGGACATTTCCTTCTCAATTAACTCGCAGTAGGTCCAAATGCTCTGTAATGACATAATGACATCTCAATGTAATAACTCTGATGTGAAAGTGATTTTGCCACATTTAATACTATCTTTGATGTAAAACTATCCACTCCATGGGAGGTTTCATTTTCCTTTAAAAATGAAACATCGCTTTGTCTGCTTACACAGGTACGACTCCCATTGCTAGAAGAGAAACTTCTGGAGAGGAATTTATAGGAGAGTTCTTTCCTACAAGAAGAACAGAGTGCTGGAAACAAGTCAGGACGAGGAGAGCAGGACCTGAGGAACCTATTTTGATACCCTGGGCTGAGGGTGTCAGTGGGGCCCTTTAATATGTTAAACCAAAAAGAAAAAAGAAAGAAAAAACCAGAACGAATTCTTTGTTGTCAAGTCAGTTCAAACTCACAGCAATTCTATATACAGGGTAGACTAGAATTGCCCCGTGGGGTTTCCAAGGAGCAGCTGGTGGTTTCAAACTGCCAGCTTTTCGGTTTGCAGCCATAGCTCTTAATCACTGTGCCACTAAGGCTCCTTTTATATATGCTAGCACCAGGAAAAGAAATCTACTTAATCATTTACTTTGTTTTCAGTAACAAACTGACAAATAGAAATGGAGCAAAGTAATGTATTAAAATAGACGTGGGTCTTGTCAACGAACGCATCCTTATGGCTTCCACAGCAGTCCGGTGGCACACTTCCTTCTGTCCAAGTTGCCTCAGGGTCTCTTAGAGACCTCCTATTTGTGATACATGCCCTGTAAATTGTCTGGAGCTGTCTCAGCAAAGCAGTGATTGTTTCCTGAAAGAAAGATTGAAACGGTCATTGTTGTGTTGTGGTTAGTCATGGAGGCAATTTTGACACATGGAGACCCCATGGGTGCGCAGTAGAACTGTGCCATAGTGTTTTCAAGGCTGTGACCTTCCAGAATCAAATTGCCAGATCTTTCTCCTGAGGCACCTCTGAGTGGGTTCAAACTGCCAACCTTTTGGGTAGCAACACAGTGCTTAGTCATATGCGCCACCCAGGTACTACTAAAACAATTTCTTAAATGAGAGAATATTTACTTCAGCTGGGTTTGGTCCACTCTACTTACACCACTGGGCCAGAGACCATCCTGTAGTTTGGGAACATCTATATTAACTTACGTTAACTGCTTAATATTTAGTTTGGTTTGCTAAAATTTAGTCGAATAGATTCAGTGCCCTAGGAAGTTTCGTACTCAGTAGCGACCCTATAGGACGAGAGTAGAACTGCACCACAGAGTTTCCAAAGAGCGCCTGGCGGATTTGAACTGCTGACTTTTTGGTTGGCAGATGTAGCACTTAACCACTGTTGGTAAGAAGTCTAGTGCCCCCAGTGGCAGCCCCTACATCCTGCTCCTTCATCCAGGGCTGGGAAAGAGTGGGAGAGGGCAGTGCAGAAGAGCCTGTGAATTAGAGAGGTCGGCAGTTCAAATCCACCAGGCGCTCCTTGAATACTCTGGGGGTCAGTTCTACCCTGGCCCCTAGGGTCGCCGTGAGTCAGATCCGACTTGACGGCACTTGCCTTGGCTATTTCTCAATCTTGGAGCCAAAAGTCACTTCTTGGTAACTTTGGTCCATTTGTGGCAGTGGCTCCCCCCTGGAATAATGCAGAATGAGTTCCTTTCCCCCAACAACCTTTCAATTAATTGAATACAGAGCTCATGCCCTGTTCTTTGTTTCCTTGTATTTTATATTCTGAAGCCTGAACACTTTTCATTCCTTCAACTATTTCTGTTACGGCATTTTGGCAGGAGCAGTGACAACTGGGGGAAAAAAAGTGTGCATAAGTACTCCGTGTACATTTCAATAAATGGCAACTCTCTCGCCGATCTGTAAGCCAAACATTCTGACACCAGATCACAGTCCACACAGAGTGGCATGTCAGGAGGCAGTATTCCAAACCTCGTGCTTGTGAAGGGAAACGAGAAAAACTGGCCAACATATTTTTGCCCATATTAATTGAGAAATACTTTCCCTCTGCTGGTGCTCATAGGAAACCAGCATTTCTTTTTTATCACTTGTTAGAATTATTAGGAGTTTTATATTTTAAGCTCTTAATGACTCTTTCCTTAAGATGCATTTGGAATCATTTTAATATTTATCACAGCTCTGCAAATACTGGTCTTTTTATTTTATTGTTTTATTTACTGAAATAAAAATAACCAACTACCATGAACAAATCTCTCTTAATTTCTGAAACTGTAGAACCAGGACCAAACCAAGCATGAAAATAGACTGCAAATCAGTCACACATTGAGTCTTTTTTTTTTTTTCAATTGAATATCTGGAATAAATCTCATGCCATAGGCAAGTCCTAGCATTTTGCAGCCACTACTAGATGTAATTACAATGGCACCCCTCTACCTGTCTCCTCTGAACTTAATTAATCTGAGACAAACCAGATGAGGACAAAAGGTAATATCTACAGGCTTTTCCCACTATTAGCAAGTTTCTGGAATTAATCTTGTAATTCTTAGAATTATATTCTTGGGTTTATGAAAAATAAGATGGCTATATTTGTTAATTTTACTGCTTATCATTCCAATAGCAACAAAAATAGCTATAATGCTTCTGATTTTATTCAAATGAGGTTACTAGTTAGTGACTCTTGCTTTAAGGTAGTTTTTTGGTTGGTTGTTTTTAATCGTGTGGAAAAGGATCTTTGCAATTTATTAAGAAATTCAACAGAAAAAATGTCAGCACTTTTAAAAGTCTTTTCAAATGTTACTGATGTTATGAAATGTTTTATTTCTGAAACTGTGTATATACTATATTTACACGTAAATATAGTAAGGTGTTCTGGCGGACTATGGAAAGTTGGTGGTAGCAGCTGGCATGGTTTTTTTAAAATCTACCTGGACTGCACATGAAAAGAGACAGTGAAACTAGATAACAAAATTATAAATCCTGGTAAATACATACAACCAAATCCAGTGGCCAAGATCACCATGAAACATAAAATGAAAATGGATTGGTAAAAATATTTAAACTAAAATAAAAACCATTGCTGTCCAGTCGATTTCTGACTCCCAGTGACCCTATAGGACAGAGTGAAACTTTCCCACAGAGTTCCCAAAGATCACTGGTAGACCTGAACTGCTGAGTTCTTGGTTAACAGCCGTATCTCTTAACCACTGTACTGCCAGGGTTTATCTCAGTGGTATCAGCCTCAGTGTGTAGAGAGGTATAGGCATTTCCTGGATTGCAAACAACTTCTGTTCCTACATTCGTCTTTAAGTTGAATTTGTACCTAAGTCAAAAGAGTTAGGTACAGTCCGTATCTAACATCAGTTAGATGCTTGTCTTAACACGAAGTATACAATGTACATTTCTATACATAAAAAACATTAAAGAAATAGATAAACTAAAACACCTTCAACATAATAATAAAGTAAGAGTAACGCTTTAATGTAATACGAGTCACACAGTAAAAATAATGTTTTGATGCACTTTGCAAAGTAACACTTGTTATTACAAACCATTGTATATACCCAAATTTTTAATATAATAGGCTCTATGAGTGTTGGTTCATAATTATAAGTCGTATGTAAAACGGACATTCATAGCCCAAGGACACCGTGTATAGGGAAGAAATAGAATATATGACCAATTAGAGAATAGGAGAACCTAAATATAGCTACCATGGGCTCTCTGGCAAATGCAACAAACTGATTTAAGAAAAGTGGGTTTTGCTAAACCCAGTAGTGGGTGAGTAATAAAGAAACATGGTCAAGTCTGAAGGGACAGGAGTAATCCAGGCACTGTGAGCTCTCAAAATCAGCCAGTAAAATCTCCCTTCTAGTACAAAGTCCCACAACAATAAGGAGTTGCACAACAGAACCTTCATTAAGCAGAACAGGAACCATAGAGATACAAAAAATACAATATCCAAGAAAAAGGAGAGGAAAGGGAGCGGGCACTGAGGAATAAACAGCAAAAGTTAATACAACATATTTTGTAACAACGAAAATGTAGTTTGAGAAAGTGAGAAAAACAAAATGAAACCTGGATCTTTCCAAAAGTCCAGGAAAACTTACTTAGAACAAAATGAACAATGTCAAAAAAAGTGTAAGGGACAAATTAACATTCCTATAGTCAATGAATGCACATAAAAACAACATGTTTAGAAAGCAGACACTTTCTCTTTCTCTCTCTCTATATATATACATTCATATACACACACACACACCTGTATACTTATATATGTATGTGTACTTCTATATATAAAATATTCATATATCATTTTCTTTCTGTATTAAAGAACATTAAGAATATGATATTGTATACAGGTATACATAGTCTAAAGAAAATTGTATATAACTTACATATAGTCTGAAGAAAATTAGGAATATAATACTAAAGACCAACATAAATCAGAATTAGAAAAAGTCAAAAACGAAGTGAAAAAACTGAGGAAAAACAGCTATAAACAAAAAAAAGTTACTTCATACTTAAAGACTAATTTGGAAGTCACATAAGAGCAAATAAACACAATAAACAATATTCTAGGAGGAATAGAAAGTGAAAATGATAACATTTTAATACCAAAGAGATTAATAATAGTAATAATATAGAATACAGGCAAAGAAGATCCAACTAATATGCAATAGCAGTACCTTAAAAGGAATGCTGAAGCAGAACTAGATGTAATAAAAAGAATTGAGGAAAACAGGCCTAAAATTTAAAAACCAAAAGAAAAAAATCTACAACTACATTTTGAAACAGATGAGCAATTGTTTCAGCACCACTTGGTAAAGAGGCCATTTTCCCCCCTAGCAAACGGATTTGGCACCTTTCTGGAAAACCAGTTCATCGTATAGACACAAAGGTTTACTTCTGTATTCTCAGTTCCATTCCATTGATCATTATGTCTATCTTTAAGCTAGTACCACACTATTTTGATTACTGTAGCTTTGTGATAGGTTTCAAAATTGGGAAATGTGAGTCAGCCAACTTTGTTCTTCATTTTCAAGACTGTTTGGCTATTTGGGGCCACTTACAACTCCACATGAATGTGAAGATTGAATTTTCCATTTCTGCAAAAAGACAATTGGAACTTTGATAGGGATTGCCTTGACTCTGTAGAACTCTTTGGGTAGGATTTACATCTTAATATTAAATCTTCCAACTTACATACACTGATGCCTTTCCATTTGGTTAGATTTTCTTTTATTTATTTCACCACTGTTTTACAGTTTTCAGTATGTAAGTTTTCATCTTCTTAGTTAAATTTATTCCTAGATGTTTTATTCTTTAGATACCATTGGAAATGTAACTTTCCCATTAATTTCCTTTTCAGATTGTTGATTGTTACTTATAGAAACAAAACTGATTTTGGTGTGTTGATACTGTACCCTAACTTTACTGAATTCATTTACTAGTACTGGTAGCTTTTTTTTTTTTTGTAGATTCTTTGGGATTTTCTGTATAAGGAATCATGTCATCTGCAAATAGGAATAGTTTTACTTCTTTATAATTTGGATTTTTAAAACTTATTTTCCATGTCTAATTGTTAAGCACGCATGGTGAAAGTAGACATCCTTATCTTGGTCCTAATGTTAGAGGGAAGTCTTTTATCATTCAGTACAATGTTATCATTAAAATTTTAAATAAATGGCCTTTGTCATATTGTAGTACTTCCCTTCCATTATCCCCAGTTTTCTGAATGTTTTCATTATGAAAATGTGTTGAGTTTTGCCATCAGTTGAGGTGATCATGCGGGTTTTATCATTTGTTCCATTAACAGAGGTGCTGATTTTTAAACCACACTTTTAATTAATAACATCAATTTACTTTTGGTTCTCAAAGATGATGAAATTCACCCTTATTTTCATCTCATTTCTCTAATCCTTGGTTTTTGTCAGATGTATTATTCTTTTAACATTATCAAAGTTTATAATATTGAATTAATGTACCATAATCATAATGCCGAAAATTTATTTTGCTTATCCGACCCGACAGCACTTGGCTTTGGCTTAGTTCTGAACTTAAATGTATTCACTACTTACCAACATTTTTTATATGATTTCTAATTCTCTTTTGCTTTCAATATGCATTTATTCCATGATTGCCTTGCTTTCGTCATTAAGCTTTTTCCAGAATGAGTTGATGGGTGCCCTGTTTTATGAGTTTTTGTTTTTTAGGAATGCATATATGTTGCTTTTCTACATTAATTGATGGGAAGATTTGGAGTCCATTAATACGCTGATAAATTTTGACAACTGCCTCCTTGGAGGAAAAAAGAGAGACAGCTGATTTGAGCTTTTGAAAATTTCTATGAAGGAAATTATCCCATCGTGGCTTATTTCAAGCTACCAATATGATCTCCCTAAATGCAGACTTGGAAAGAGATACTCAGGAGTACAGCATTATATAGTGTCTTTATTATACAGATGTAAAAATTATAAATAACTTCAAGAACATTTAATGTTAAAATGAAGTAAAATACTTAAGAAGTAATAAATTTTGATTATTTATTACTTTTATTTTTAAATATGATTTATTGAATCATAAGTCAATGTAATTTAATTTTAAATAATGGCTATGTTTAACAACTGGTTAGCAATATTCCTAAAATTTTAGCATCAGTTCTAGCAAAACCAGTACAAAGTGGCTAGGACAAATCAGTCACACCTTCCAGTCCAGTCCACTTCCATCAAGTCTTACCTTATATACTTTAAAATTCTGGAGATAATGTTCTTTGGTTTTCCTGTGTTAAATATTTCTGTGGAAACACCTGCAGCAGACTTTTTGTAATGTAACAACTGAACTCAGTGTAATTTGTTCTGCTTTATATTTTGAGGACATAGAAATTCTGAGTAAAGTGAACAGTTAAAAAAAATAAATGAAGATCCATGCTTGAAATAAGAAAATTCTTCATGCGAAAAAAAGACAAAAATATATCAATATCACAGCAATAATATGAAAGTGTTCAGAGGCAGCCCTCATGTGTTAGACGGAATATATGTACTAGTGGCTGGACGCTGAGGGCCTAAAGTCTACCCTTGGACAGTACAATGTAGAATCCAAATCTCACCTTGCTCCCATGAATTGGAAAAGCCTACCCATCAGCCCAAAAAGAAATTGGTCTTATGTTTAAACTTTGAATCAAGAAAAGAAAATGATTTGCACACACATACACACACACACACACACACACACACACACACAAATTCCCTAGAAATTAAAACAAAAATTCTAGACCCACGCTATAGGTGCATTATGAGTTCCAATTTTATACCACTTAAATTATACTAGTTAAATTATACTAGTTAAATTACGTGTCAGAGAATAAAAATGAAAATTGTGAAAGAGAATTCGATGACATTGAAGGTAGTACAAATGAAAGCAATGCTCAGAAGCAAGTGGAGAGATTTACACAAAGTCATAAAAAAATTGGTTAAATTTTCATTTTAATAAATTAAAAATTGGTATGAAGAGTGATGTTATTTGGGAACTGGTAATAGTGACGGTTGAACAACGTAATAAACATAATTAATGTCACTGAACTATACATATAAAGATTGTTAAAATATCAAATGTTTCGCTACATATGCCAAGCCAAGTGCCGTCGAGTCAGAGCCAAGGACTGCCAATTAAGTTCACAAACTCATTCCTAGAAAAAGTGCGACATGCCTCATTGTTGAGTATCACTGCAGTCACCTTTGAAGTACTGTCCTTGGGAAGGTATGAACCAATGTCAGTGGCTAGTCTACCATTCAAAGCAGTTTTGAAACTCTTTCTGGAACGGCCACCAGAGTTGTTGTCATTACCTTTGATGTCCGGAATGCCATCAAAATACCTTCCTTTCAGTATTTCCTTTATCTGCAGGCAAAGAAAAAAGTCACTGGGGGCCAGATCAGGTAACAAGGGAGCGTGTTTCAATACAGGTATTTGTTTAGTGGCTAAAACTCCCTCACAAACAATGGCACAATTAAGTTCTTGAACTTACCGCTGTGCAGTGGCCATGTGCAGTGGCCATTCAAGAAAGAGTCCCAAAATTGCTTTGAAGGGTGGACTAGGTGCTGACATTCGTGCATAGCTTCCTAAGGGGGGCACTTCATAGTTGACCAGAGCGATATTCAGCAGCGAGGCATTTAAAACTTAAATCTATTAAGTTTGTGGACTTGTGAAACCTCATATATGTTTACCATTGTAAGAAATAACATGAATTTGGAAATAATACAGATAATAGAAGTTAAAAAAATTGTTACATAAAATGAGATCAGTAGGACTAAAGGCTAATTAAGAGATCAATGAAATAGAGAAATATTTATCAAGACTGATAAATCACAAGAAATAAAGGAACAAATTGAGAACTAAGAAACAGAGACATGAATACATATATGGCATAATTTTTAAAACTATGAATAATTTTATTCCAATAAATCCTGAAATGTGATAGGAGATGGAGAACTTCTTTTAGAAGTACATGAAATGCATAATTCAGATAATTTTAGAAATGAATCCTGCCAATCTTTTAAAGAATAATCTACACATTATACCATCTCTTCTGCCATTGGAAAACCTTTTTAAAAGAGAGAGAACACCCCAAAATGCTTTCATAAAACAGATAACTTCAAAACCAGAAATGGTCAAGGAAAACATAAGTAATAATAGTAATTATAATGATAGTATTAGCAATAATAACTTACAGTTATTATTGGACAGGCATTTTTAAAAGTGATTTTTTTATATATGAATTCTAACACCACATTTATGATGTAAGTAATATGATGGGCACATGACAGAAGAGAATATTTTGGCAGAGAGACAGTAAGTAACCTACCTGTGTCAGGCTGAGTTCTCTAGAGAACTATGCATAAACATATATGTAGAAATAGGTATATATCAAGGAAATGGTTTATTGAGTTGTAAAGGCTGTACTGTCTCAAGTTTGGGGATCAGGCTGGAGCCTCCCCCAATTCATGAAGTTGCAGGAGCTAGAGAACACAAGATTGGCAGGTCAGACAGCTGGGCTCTTGCTTGTAGGCTGTGAAGACCAATGAATCCCAAAATTAGCAGGTAAACTGATAGCTCAAGTCCCAAGAAATAAGAGGTCAGGCAAATACAAGCCACCTACGGGATTCAGAGTGAGCAAAAGCCTAAGAGACTTGCCAGGAAATTCAACTACACTAATGCAGGCCACACTCCTGAGGAAACTCCCTTTCGGCTGATTGGCTACATACAGCACTTCCCATCATGGAAGAGATCACATTATATCAAATGTCATCATGGAGATGATCATGTAATCATACAACCAGCAAACTACATTGTAACTGCCAAAATACTGAGAATCTTGGCCCAGCTAAGCTGACATACAATCTTGTGATCACACTATCCAAAATCACACAGAATGTGGTATAGATTTGAAAATGAACCCAGGCAGTCTGGCTTGGGAGCCTCTGCTCTCAATAACAAACTCCAAGTTTTAAATAAAATATTAGCGATGAACGATGGACAATGAACAAAGAAGATGGTGCAAGAATTGATGTCTTTGAATTATGATGTTGGAGAAGAATTTCGAATGTGCCGTGGACCAACAAAAGAACAAACAGATCTGTTCTAGAAGTAAAATCAGAGCATTCCTTTGGAAGCCAAGATGGCAAGACTGTGTCCTACATACTTGGGACATGTTATGAGGAAAGATCAGTCCCTGGAGAAGGGCATCATGCTTGGTAGAGTCGAAGGTCAGTGAAGAAAAGGAAGACCCTCAACGAGATGGATGGACACGGTGGCCGCAACAACGGACTTAAGCATAAATACAATTGTGGACACGGTGCAGCACCAGGCAGTGTTTCGTTCTGTTGTTCATAGGGTCGCTAAGAGTTGGAACCAACTCGATGGCACCTAACAACAACACTAGCAAAGCAAACTTAGCCAGGTAGTTTTAGCAGAAAATGATGATACAGGAATGATATCTAGGGCACTTCTACTTCTTGTAGACTTACATTCCTATAATATGTCATTTCCAATCCATTGTCTAGCTCTCCATAATATTTTATAAACTATTTCAGCCTCCTTTTCCAGCAACTGTTCAGTCTCAAACTGTTCCTTTTCCATTTCCAACTAAATTGCATGAGAGTGCTTTCAGTGAAAGTGTACAGTTCATGCTAATTTCTCAAAAAATATATATACATATATACACACATACTGTTACATGACCCTAGTTGGAATTCCTATAGTGTGACAGTACATTCCCTCTTTCCAGCTCGGGTTTCCCATGTCCATTCAACCAGCTCATGTGCCTTTCTTATGCTCACCCCTCTTCCAGACAGGGCTTCACATTTAGTCTCGTCTGTCTACTTGAACTAAAGAAGCCCACTGTTCATAAGCAGTATTTTATGTTTTATAGTCCAGTATAATCTGTCTGAAAAATCGACCTCAAGCATTGTTTTAGTTCTGGGCTGACAGAGAGTCCAGGGCTCATGTCTTCTGGGGCTCCTCTAGTCTCCAGTCAGAACATTAACTCTGGTCTTCTTACATAAATTTCTGTTCTACACCCCACTCTTCTCCTCTGTCGGGGCAGTCATTGGTGCTAATCAGGTACCGTCCAGTTCTTGTGGACGTCTGGTTCTTGTGGCATCAGGCTGATGGAATCTCTGGTTTATGTGGTCCTTTCTGTCTCTTGGATTTGTATTTTCCTAGTGTCTTTGGCGTTTATTCTCTTTTGTTTCAGATAGGTTGGGACCAACTGATGCATCTCAGATGGCACCCTTGCTAGCTTTTAAGACTACTGTGTCTCTCAAAGTGTTTGGCTGTGTTCAGGAAACTTCCTAACTTTGGGTTTAGTTCAGTTGTGCTGACTTCCCTTGTATTATGTGTTGTCCTTCCCTTCACTTAACGTAATTTTCATCTACTATCTAGTTAGTGAGTTTTCTTCTCTCTCTCCCTACTGTTGTAACCAGCAAAGCCTAACTGCATATTTGATGATCACATCACTCCTTCCCACCTATTCACCCTGCTTAAAATCACTCTCATCTCCCGCTGTTTTTAGCATAATGAGCAAATGCCTCACCATGCACTCTTAGGTCTACTTGTAGCTTACCTCTCCAGCATCGTCTAGGATCAAAGTCTTTCTTTTGTTCTGTATTTTGGGCACACTGAACTTCTTGGCAGTCCAGAATTTGACCCTTTCCTGCTGTCCCCTGGCCTAGAACTCTCCACTACTTGCTTGCCTAATCATCATCTAGTTTTTCAGGTCACTTCAATTATTACCTCTAGAAAGAACTCTTCCATGACCACTTTGCTTCCCAAGACCAGGTCACGTCCCCTTATTTAGACTCTCATGGTACCTTTCCTTGGTAGAGTATGCATAGCTGCAAATTCATACGTATTTCTGGGATTCTTTCTTTAATCTGTTTCCTATAGGAATATAAACTACAAAGGGCAGAGACTAGATATTTTCTTTCTTAGCATTGATTCTCTAATGTCTGACTCAGCTCTTGCTACTTTGTTGGAAAATTAATGAATAAATGGAAAAGACAAAAAAAAGGAACAAAACCCCAAACAAAACCCATTGCCATTGAATCAATTCTGATTCATGGTGGTCCAAATATGGTGCAGAATAGAACCAAGCCCCACAGGATTTCCTTGGCTGTAATTTGTACGGAAGTGGGTTTCCAGACCTTTCTTCCATGGTACCACTAGGTGTTCAAACTGTTAGCTTTTCAGCTAGTAGTCAAGCGCAAACCTTTCGAAAGAAAGAACCAAAATCAAAAACCATACCTACTGCCATAGAGTCAGTTTCTACTAATGGCAACCCTATAGGACAGAGTAAAACTAAGAAGTGTTAAATTATGCAGAAAAAAAAATGGCCTCAATTCCTCTTCTCTTTGTATTCATGACTCTTTCAATATGACTTTCTGCTTTTCCATTTACACCAGAAAAACAGAAGAAAACAATCCAATCTGTTGTCATCGAGTTGGTTCCAAATCATAGTGATCCTACCGAACTGAATAACACTTCTTCATGGTTTCCAAGGAGCCCCTGATGGACTTGAACTGTCACTCTTTTGGTTAGCAGCTGTAACACTTAACCACTATGCCACCAGGGTTTTCTTTCCAATAAGAAGTGAGGTCTGTTTTCTCACCATTTGAATTTGGGCTGGACTTGTGATTTACTTTGTTCATTAGAAGATGGCAGATGTGACAACATGCCAGTTTTGCATCTGTGTCTCAAAAGGTTCTGTGAACTTCTCTTTCACTTTGGACCCTATGACTGTTATGTGAATGAGTCCAGTCTAGCTTACTGGATGATGAGTCATTCCAGCCACGCCAGTCAAGGCCATCCTAGACCAGCCAGTCTAGAACCGACCTCAGACACGTGAGCAAGCCAGCTGAAGTCAGCAGAGCCCAGCTCACAAAGTCAGGACTGGAGAGCAATGATGAACGATGCTGTTTGACTCCACCACAATTTAGGGTGGAAAAGGAAGGAGAAAAAAATATGAAAATCTTTCATGTGGAAGTGGACAGGTTCAATGTTTAGCTCCAGAAAAAGTAATTGGTGTTTAACAAAGAAGTTTACAAAGAGAGGTTTTGGCTCAAATCAAGTTTATACTTGCATTTTCCAAAAACTAGCATCAAGCTCTTATCATGGGCAAAATGGCATTATGGAAAATAAACAAAAGCCCAGCAACCTAGAATTTCAGACCTATTGTTTCAAATCTTAGCTTACTTTACTAGTTTTATGTACTTCTGTGATTTTTCTAAGCCTGTAAAATGGAGCCAGTAGATTGTACTTTTCCTAATTTGGGAGGGTGCTGTGGTATTGACCAGATGGCATTTTCATGGCTTTGAGCTCCCTCAGTAAATTTGCCACCCACAAGAGAATCAGGGATCCTATTACTGCTCAGATTTGGTATTTCTCTAGTGGAATCCCAGATGTCTACGGTACAAAGATAATCCTCAACCGGCACCTCAGTTATCCAGTCACGTGAACTACCTCAGTAGCTAACATGCATGTCCCCAAAAACCTATGACGGGAATCTTGCCTTCCTCTGGACAGGACTATGACCTTCACCTGCTGTTTATAGTCATACTGTCATGGACTGGGGGTCAGGCTTCATTTCATCTCCAACTGCTGGCTTTCTCCTTGCTTTAATGTGGATATACCTCTCTGAATCTAGATACCAGTACCATCACAATCATTTACCTAGTCCCTGCTCAAATAGACCCCCAATGACTCATCTGGGTCCTTTGGAGACCTCAGCTATACCATATTGGTGTCCCTTACCCTAAAATGGATGTGGTGATTGGGATTGATCTCTGTCATCCTTAGGAGCCAAGGCCTAAATCCAGCCGGTTCCCATACACTCACCTCTACCAGCTCCCAATACATCTTTCTCTTTTCATAGCTGAAATCTTAAAATGTCTCATGAAGAGGATCCAAGGGTTAGGTCAGGGACATCATTTGTAAAATATTTACAAATCATAAAAGTTCTGTATAAGAGTTCCTGGGTCCCTAGTGGTTCGGTGTTTAAGGGCTACAGCTGCTAACCCAAAGCCTGGTAGTTCAAATCCATCAGCAGCTCCTTAAAAATCCTGTGGGGCCAATAGAAACTAGATCAGCTTAACTGAACTTCACCATAAACTGCAGACTCTTCTAATCTTAATCCAATATTTCAAGGATAGAGTAGAATGGGAGAGGCTGGGGCTCTTGGGGAACACTGGGACCAGTTGACACAACCAGCCTATTGCTAAGAGAATCTTCTGCACACCGTATTGGTGAGTGGAATCTAGGGTCTTAAAAACTAACAAGCTGCCATTTGAGGTACACCAAATGTTCCTAACTCATGCAGAACAGATGATCACCAGAACAACAAAGACATGAGGATAAAAGACCCCAGGAGATAGAAGGACCCATGTGAATGGGAGACTATATCAACATGGGACCAGAAGAACCAGATGGTGCCTGGCCACCACCAAAGGCAGCTGTGATGGGACACACAACGTTGAGTCCCTGTGGCAACCCAAGAAAAAGAGGGGCACACCTCAAGAACTCTACTAAAAGACCACAGTTGATAGTCTGATGACCTGGAGGATCCACTGGGAGCATGGCCCCTAGGTCTGCTGCTTCCCCTGTCCAGAAAATACTACTGAGGTCAACTCTTTGGACAAAAATGGACTGGACTCAGGGACACAGTTTGACCATGTGGTGTGTGTACTTAATGGTTCCATGCATTTATAGCATGCTGTCCTACTGATCTTTCTAGATGGGAGAGGAGAGTAGAGAGGAGGGGACAGGAGATTGTTAAGAGGATACAAGTATAGAATGATAAGAAGGACTGTGCTGTCACCAGGCAAGGAGAGCAGAAGGAGCCGTAGATAGGCAGGCATGCAAATTTAATTTGGTTTATATATTTCCACCTAATTAGAACTTGGCTGGCTAATTAGAATAAAAAAATAAAGGCAAAAACCCTGTGGGGCAGTTCTACTCTGCCCTATAGAGTTGCTATGAGTCAATGTTATTATCGTGATTACCCAATATCTGCCTGAGAAGAACGCTGCTGGTAGAAGAGTGCCTTAGGAAGGACTTCCAGGCCCAGCAATTCAGTCTTATAAGACACAGGAACTCCATTTTTTTTTAAATAAGTAAAATACCCTAAAACTGGGTAAAATTCTGTTTTCTGTATTAATTTCGATTTTTGTTCAAGTTAGGCCTTTTTTCTTCTTAGCTCTTTTCATCTACTGTAGCCATAAAAAAATAAGAGCTCAAAGTATTCTTAGCTGACATTCAGACTCACTAAAGTGGAAAATGGTAGCAAATAATGATACCAGCAAACACTATCCATCGTAATTATCCATGCTATGCAGTGTTCCACCCCATAGGGTCATTGTGAGTCAGAATTGACTCAAAGGCCCTGGGTTTGGTTTTTTCTGCAGTGGTCTAAGGACTTCATGCAACTATTATTCTCTTGACAAAGTTATGAGGTGAGTGCTGTTATTATCCCCATGTCATAGATTGAATTATGACCCCCCCTAAATATGTGTAATCATTTGGCTAGGCCATTATTCCTGGTACTGTGTGATGTTCCTGTATGCTGTAAAGCCTGCCTCTGTGATGTTGCTGGGGGAAGATGGGTAGCAGTTGTGTTGGTGGGGCAGAACTCAGTGTGTAATATCATTGCTATAGTCATCTAGTGCTGCGCTAACAGAAATACCACAACGTGGATGTGTTTAACACAGAAAAGTTTATTCTTACACAGTTTGGTAGGCTACAAGTCTGAATCCAGGGTGTCTGCTCCTAGCGAAGGCTTTCCCTCTGTCAGCTCTGGAGGAAAGTCCTTGTGTTGCATCTGTCTTAGTTCAGGGAACATCTTGGCACAGGAAACTCGGGTGGATGTGAAGGACGCGCTCTACTGCCGATGCTGCTTTCTTGATGGTATGAGGTTCCCAACTCTCTGCTTGCTTCTCTTTGCTTTTATCTTTCATAGGATGAAAGGATAAAAGGTGGTGCAAGCCATACTCCAAGGGAACTCTCTTTCAATGGAGCAGGGAGGTGATCTTAAGAAGGGATTTACAGTCCCCCCCAATCCTCTCTAACATAATCCACTCTGTTGACCACAGGCAGGGATTAGGATTTACAGCATCAGAAAATCACAAAATGGAGGGAAATCACAGAATACAGGGAATCCTGGTCCAGCCAAATGATTACACACATTTTGTGGGGGGACACAATTAAATCCATGACAATCACATTGTGTTTTGAGGCAACCTTTTGGAATGTAAAGGAAAGGGAAGCAATCACCGAGTGGAGGACTTCATACTACCAAGAAGCAGTACATGGAGCAGAGTGTATCCTGTAGAGACGACCCTGTGCTTCAGAAGCCCCCAGACCAAGGGAAGACCAACAACAAGGAGCTTCCTAAGAGCCAGCAGACAATGCCTTTCCCTGGAGCTGATGTCTTGAGTTTGGACTTGTAACCTATTCAACTGTGATAGAATAAAATTTCTCTTTTTAAAGCCATTGACTTATGATATTTCTGTTATAGCAGCACTAGACGACTAAAACACCCCAAATTACAATGGAAAACCAAGGCCCGGAGAAGCTTAAACAACTTATGCGAGGTCACAGAACCAGTAAACGGGACTCAGGGAGCAAATCCAAACAATCTAGTTCAGTGGCCCCTGCTTTAAAACCCTATGTACCTTCACATGCGTGCACCAGTCCTTGTCTCCCCTGTGCTCCTGCCCCCTCCAATAAAATACAGCTTGGTGGCCAGGCAGACTCTCCTTGCAAGTGAGAAACTTTCTTCTTTGGTGCATATGTGCCTGGATGTTCCAGTTGTGCTTGGCTCTGGCTCCCTAGAGAGAATGCGGCAAATTGGGAAGGCTAGAACTCTCTCCTGCCCACTCCTGCTAATTAAACTCCTCCAACTGACACCTTTTGGCTGGTTCCAAGAGGAGATTATTTTTAGCTCGTGAGGGTTAAAGGCGAAGGGAAGTGTGCCAGATTCAGATTGTTAAAGAGGGAGACAGAGAAAGGAGCTGAGAGCGATGCCTTATGATTGCATCTGCTTTAATAATAAAATGGGGAAAATCGGGAGCTCTGGACCTGACTCAAAGACAGGCAGGATGGCTCCTCAACTCTGTCAGCCTCCTTAACGGCTCTGCCACATTGAAATGGGTGAAATATTTCTCTACTCACACAATTCCACTGGAAGAGCCATGGCAGATATCAGAATGATCTAGGAGTTTATTATTATTATTGTTGTTGTTACTATTATTAGAGGAGTCCTTGTGGCACTGTAGTTAAGTGCCCAGCTGCTAACCAAAGGGTTGGCAGCTCAAACCTGTCAGTTGCTCTTCAAGAAAAAGAGGAGGCTGACTGCTGCCATAAAGATTATGTCTTGGCAGCCATGTGGGATAGATCTACGAAATCCTTTAGGGTTGCTACGAGTCAGAATCGACTCAACAGAAATAGGTTTTGGTATTCCTATTACCATAGTTTTATGCAAATAACCCATGCATTATGTTTTTTGCTAACAGCGCAATCCCCTGGGGTGTTACTTTCCTAAACTCACTATGTATGTCATATATGTGCACTATTATTTACACGGGCACATTATTTATGAAAAATACGGTACTATTTAATGAAAGAAAGGTGATGCTTTGCAGACCAGGAGCGAGGAGCTCTGCACCTCGGCTCCTTTTCCCTTGGTAGCTTTCTGAAAAGCCCTCCCTGGCCAGCCCTCAGAGGTAATAAATGATGTACTAACATGACCCTGATTAGGAAGCTGGGAGGTTAATCTATGGGGCTCCATCTGATAAAGACCAGGCCAGACCTGCACAGCTCGGCCAATTGATAAACTCCGGGCCGCGTAAGCAAGGCAGCAGGCCAGACGTGCAGGGTCTGCAGCTCCGCCGCCGAGGAGCCCATCAATCCACCTGGGCTGCACTCTTCCGCTACGCCTTCCTCCTGCAGCCCCACCTCTCTCCTTACCTTCCAGTGAGGACCATGCAAGGTCTTCAATCATTTATTTTCCAGCAGCTCTGTAGACGATGGGAACGCAGACGGCCAGCCCAGCTAAACTGAGGACTAGAACCTTGCAGCCCGGTGATGCAAATCATGAAACTCTTAAGACTCTATTCACAAGAAACGCACGTTTTTTCTTTTTACAAATCTGTCTTTTTTTTTTTTTTAACCCCTCCTCTTCCTGTGATTAATAGATGTCCTTGTTTGGTCTGACAGCAAAGGCTCCATTGTGCAACAAGCTAACGATTTCGCTCCTGGACAGAGCAAAGAGAGAAAATACTCTTGACAGTTGGAAGATCATTTTTCTCGGGACTGAATACATTGTCATTTTTTTAAGAGCATGCTGATGGAATTTTCAGCACACACAATAAACATATACAGTAGAATGGAATTAATGTGCTGATATTTAAAGGAGGACTGTAAGGGTGACTATGTTATTGTTGTGAGCTTTCATCTATTCGGTTTCAAGTAAGAGCGACCCTGTGTACAACAGAACAAAACACTGCTCTGTTCTGTACCTTCCTCACATCTTTGCTGAGCCTCAGCCCACTGGTGCTGTCGTTGGGTCACTCTAGCTTGTTGAGTGCCTTCTTTCTTTTCACTTTATCAAGCATAATGCCCCTCTCAAAGGACTGACCTTCCTCATAACATGTCTAAAGTATATGGAAAAAGTCTTAACTATCCTCCTTTATAAGGAGAATTCTGTCTGTACTTTTTTCGAGACAGATTCATTCTTTTTTTTTTTTTCAGACCATGGTATAGTCAATATTCTTCACCAACACCATAATTCAAATGCATGAAGTCTTCTTAGATCTTGCCTCATCATTTTGCAGTTTTCTCATGCATATGAGGTGGTCGAAAATGCCACAGATTGGGTCATGTGCATGATAGTCCTCAAAGTGACATCTTTACTTTTTAACACTTTTAAAGAGGTCTTTTGCAGCAGATCTGTCCAATGCAATATGTCTTTTGACTTCCTGACTATTACTTCCCTGGGTGATGATTGTGAATACATGTAAGACAAAATTCTTGACAACTTTAATGTTTTCTCTTTTGCTTATTACGTTGTTTATTGGTCCAGTTGTGAGTATTTTTGTTGTCTTTATGTTGAGGTCTAATCCATGCTTAAGGCTCTAGTATTCTTTGAGCTTCATCAGCTGGTGCTTCAAAACCTGTTCACTTTTGGAAAGCAAGGTCAAGTCGTCTACATATTGCAGGTTGTTAGTGAGTCTTCCTCCAATTCTGATAACTCATTCTTCATGTTGTCCAGCTTTCCAGGTTATTTGCCCAGCAGAAGACTGAATAAGTATGGTGAAAGGAATCCCTGGCATGCGCCTTGCCTGACTTTAAACCATATGGTAGCCCTTGGTTCTGTTCAAATTACTGCCTCTTGGTCTATGTACAGTTTCTTTATGACAGCACAATTAAGTGTTCTGGAACCTCTATTTTTCTCAATGTTATACATAATTTGTTGTGATCCAGAGAGGTGAATGCTTTTGCATGATCAATAAAACACAGGTAAACATCTTTCCGGTATTCTTTACTTTCAATCAGATCCCTCTGACACCAACAATGGATATCCCTTGGTCCACAGCCTCTCCCGAGTCAGGCCTGAGTTTCTGGCAGTTCCTTGTCAATGCATTGCTACAATTGTGTTTGAATTCTCTTCAGTAAACTTTTTCTTCAGTGTCATGTTAATGATACCGTTTGATAATTTGCACTTTCTTTGGAGTAGGCACAAATATAAAGCTCTTCCAGGAGGGTGGCCAGGTGGCTGTGTTCCCGGTTTCATGACCCAGATGAATGAGCACTTCTAGCTCTGCATTTGCTTTTTGAAGCATCTCAGTTGGTATCGAATCCATTCCTGGTGCCTTGTTTTTCAACAATCCCTTTAAAGCAGCTTCAGCTTTTTCCTTTTGTACCATTGGTTCTTGACCATATGCTGCCTCCTAAAATGATGAAACATTGACCAGTTTCTTTTGGTGACATGACTGTGTATTCCTTCCATGTTCTTTCAATGCATCCTGTGTAGTTTAATATTCTGTCCCTAGAATCCTTCAATATTGCAACTAGAGCCTAGAATTTTTTCTTCAGTGCTCTGAGAAATGCTGAGCATATTCTTACCTTTTTGTTTTCTCACTCCAGTTCTTTGTACATTTCATTGTAGCATCTGACTTCAGCTTCCTGAACTGCCCTTTGAAATCTTCCTCATCGTTCTTTTACTTTATTTTTTTTTTAACATTTGCTTGAGCTACTTTACATTCATAAGTAAGTTTCAGAGTTTCTTCCTACATTCATTTGGGTTTTTCTTTCCTTCCTCTCTTTTTAATGATGTTTTTGCTTTCTTCATGTGTGATATCCATGTTGTCATCCTACAGCTAGTTTGATCTTTGGTCATTAGATTTCAGTACATCAGATCTATCCTTGAAGATGTCTCCAAATTCAAAAGAGACATACTCAAGATTGTTCTCTGACTGTCATGGAGTTTTACTAATGTCTTCAGCTTCAGCTTGAACTTGCTTATGAAAAAAATGATGGTCTGTCCTGCAGTTGCCCCAGGTGTTGTTCTGATTGATGTTATTGGGCTTCTCCGTTGTCTCCTTTCACAGACTAGTCAGTTTGATTGCTGTGTGTTCCATATGCTGATGTACACATTTGCATTGTCGAAAACAAAAGTATTTGAAATGAATAAGCTATTGGTTTTACACAATCCTGTCATGCAATCTCTGGCATTGTTTATGTCACCGAGACTGTATTTTCCACTTACTGGTCAGAACTGACTTGAAAGCATTGGGTTTGGTTTCAGTTTCTGGTCCTCCTTTGTTTCCAACTTTCACACTCTAAAAAACCAATAATTTTCAATGTATCTTAATTACATACTTGATAAATTTCAAACTATGCTGTTTTGTAGTTGCTAGGTGCCATTGAGTCTGTTCCAACTCATAGCATCCCTATGAACAGCAGAATGAAACACTGCCTGGTCTTGCACCATGCCCACAAGCATTTTTAGACTTAAACATATCACTGCAGCCACTACATCAATCCATCTCATTGAGTGTCTTCCTCTTTTGTGCTGACCCTCTGCTCTACGAAGCATGATGCCCTACTCAAGGGACTGATCCCTGCTGACAACATGTCCAAAGTATGCAAGATGCAGTCTCACCATCTTTGCTTCCAAGGAGCACTCTGGTCGTACTTCTTCCAGATAAGATCTCTTTGTCCTTTTGGCAGCCCATCGTACATCCAATATTCTTCTCCAACACCACAATTCAAAGGCATCGCTTCTTCTTCTGTCATCTTTATTCGTTGTCCAACTTTCACACTCATATGATGTGACTCAAAATACCATGACTTGGGCCAGGTGCACCTTAGTCTTCAAGGTGACATCTTTTGCATACTTTACAGAGCTCCTTTGCAGGAGACTTTCCCAGTGCAGTGCATCTTTTGATTTCTTGACTACTGTTTCTTCGTGCGTTGACTGCTGCGTCCTTCTTCCTAGTCTGCCTTAGTCTGGAAGCTCAGCTGAAACGTGTCCACCACGGGTGACCCTGCCGGTATCTAAATACCACTGGCATAGCTTCCACCATCACAGCAATGTGCAAGCCCCCACGGTACAACAAACTGGCAGACAAGCAGGGGTTCAGATTGTAGAATTTGGCAAAAATAATCGTCAGTTTCTTCATCTTTGGTATTAGTGGTTGGAGCATAAATTTGAGTAATAGTCATATTAACTTGTCTTCCTTGTAAGCATATGGGTGTTTTCCTGTCATTGAAAACACTGCATTTCAGGATAGACCTTGACATGCTTTTGTGGACAACGAATGTGATGCCATTCCTCCTCAGTTTGTCATTCTCAAACACGGTAGACCAGTCCATTTCAGCTCACTGATGCCTAATATGACAATCTTTATGTGTTCCATTTCATTTTTGACAATTCGTAATTTCTCTAGATTCGTGCTTTGTGCATTCCACATTCTGATTATTAATGGATGTTTGTAGCTGTTTCTTCTCATTTTGAGTAGTACTCTGTCAGCAGATGAAAGCCTTGCAAGATTTACTTCATCCACCTCGTTAAGGTTGACTCTACTTTGAGGAGAGACTCTACTTTGTGTAGTGGTTAAAAGTTTGGCTGCTAACCAAAAAGATCAACAGTTCCAATCAACTATCCACTTCTTGGAAACCCCCTGAAACAGTTGTAACCTTGTCCCATAGGGTCACTGTGAGTTGAAATCAACTCAGTGGTGATCAGTTTTTGTTTTGTTTTGTTTTGTCTTCCTAATTTGAGGAGGCAGCTCTTGACAATTATATTTTGAGTGACTTCCAATCTAAGACATTTGTACCTTCCCACCCCAGCACTGTATTAGGTAATATTCTGCTGCTATTTTTAAAGTTTGTGCTGACCAGTTTTTTAGAAGTAGATCACCAGGTCCTTCTTCACAGTCTGTCTTAGTCTGGAAGCTCCTCTGAAAACCATTCCCCATGGGTGATCCTGCTGGTATTTGAAATAGTAGTAGCACAGCCCGCAGCGTCACAGCAATGTGCAAGAAAAACTGTATGACTTACTAACAGTAGTTAAGCAGCAGATCTGAATTTGAATCTATACTTACCCACTTACTGCTTTGGTGACCCCAGGCAAGTCATGTCACCTTTTGAGATACAGATTCCTGATTGTAAAATGGGATCGATAGCATTGACCTCATGGGATTGTGTTGAGCATGCCACTAAAGTTCTCAGCATGGTGCCTGGCACAGAACTACTTCTCTATCAATATTAGCTGCTGTGATTAGGTCATCCATAGACACAAAGGATAGGGATAAGCCTGGGGCAAGATGGCATCTGAATCATCATCTGGCATGAGGTGGACTCTACTTTTATTTTTATAATTTCGTTTTTTCTTTAACAAAGAGAAGTTTATCTTCCCACAGTTCAGTAGGCTATAACACTGAATTCAGGGCACTAGTGCCGAGGAAAGGCTTTCTGTCTGTCAGCTGTGGATAAAGGTCCATCATCAGTCCTCCCTTGGTCTGGGTGCATGTCAGCATAGGAACCTCAGGTCCAAAGGATGCACTCTGCTCCTAGTACTGCATTCTTCGTAACAAGAGGACCCTCATTCTACTTTTAATACCTCAGTAAACTGGCTTCTAATAACCAGTAAAAAGGAACCCTGGTGATGGTGGTTAAGTGTTTGGCTGCTAACCAAAAGTTAATGTTTTGAGTTCACATGCTGCTCTGAGGGACAGTGATGTGATGATCCGCTTTCATAAAGATTACAGCATTGGAAACTCTATGGGCTATTTTGCTCTGTCCTACAGGCTTGGCTGTGTGCAACAGATTTTTTTATTAGTAACCAGTCAGTATAAAACACAAAACCATCATCATCAGTATAGAGTAATTGTCCATTGTTGACACCTAGGCATTCCTTTAATTAGCAACACCTTATTTAAAACATGTTCCCCCAAAATGTAAATGATGAAACTATGCAGGAGACACACTGTCAAGCTAGTATGAATTGAATTTTAATAGTGGGCAGTTGACTAACATGTAATAACTTTTATAGTATACCAAATAATAGTCTTATTAATCCATATCTACCAAGGGGATGGGAAAGATGCTTTCACTTGAACAGTTTAAGTCAGTGTTCCAGAAGTTATTAGAGGGTCTAGTTTAGAGGTTCTCGATTAGGACAGAGTCAGGACAGTGTGTTTGTGATGAGGCAACAGCCTTTTGAAAAGCTGAGAGGAGAGAGAGATGTCTAACTGGGGATGGGGACAAAGTAGTTCAGCTGCTTAGGAGCAGAGCTTAGGAATGGTCACGGAGAAGTGAGACAGGGATGTGTGCCCCATCTTGAGGGTGTTACCAATGACCAGCCAAGCCAATTGCCGTCAATCCGACCAGATGAAGTTTATGCTGAGAAGGCTTGTATAGATTTTAATGTGTGGAGACATTTTTCATTGTCACAACTCAGGTGAGTCAAGTTGGTACTAGCATCAATGTGACAGAAGCCACTAATACTACTATGCCTCCTGCAAGGCACAAGACAGCCACACAACAAAGAGTTATCAGACCCTGCATATCCATGGTGCTGAAGTTGTGACATTGTATCACCGTGGTCTGATGAAACTTTTGGAGCCCTGGGAGGAGTCTAGATGTCTCAACTGAATATTAAATGGCTTCTCATTGTCTGAGGCAGTTTACCTGGAATTAAAATTACTGGCATTCATTTAAAAGAAATTTCACCTAATAATTCTCTTGAGAATCATTTGAAGATAGCATTTGCAGTTCTTGATCAATTTGATTTCTGTGGGGCTTTTTAGGTGCCTGCCCAGCATGAAATACAGTGGTCTTCTTGATTATTAGTGTTTAAAAGGCTACTTGAGCTGATTCTTATGATTTAACTGTTTAAGAAAGGATTGTCAGTGGTAGAACTAATGCAGTTTTCCACAAATGATGGGACTTGTTCCCACAAACCCCTGGTCCTATTCTTCCAATAAACGAAAAGGAACTAATTGCTAAGATTTCACTTAGCTTTACTTCAGCCTAAAGACTTTACTTCTCTCAAGACACCAGGAGTATAGTTTCTAATCCAAGCATAGCATTTCCCAGTGGCTGCCAAAGTGGAAATCAAAACATTCAGAGGCACAAGAAAGAAAGCATAGGTCCCATATATTAATTCCTTTCCCCTTTTGTGCCCACAGAATATGGTTCTGTCCATCTGAGAAAGTCATTAGTGAGAGAAAGACTATATAAGCCTTTTCTTGAAAATGGGGCATGTTTGCTGTTCTTGGAAAATGTTACACTGGAAGAGAACAAATTCAGTACAGGGCAAGGCTCGCAATGTAGAATCACAAGATCCTTGAGTTTGGTGGTCCTTGGTGAGAATTTGATTTTGCCCAACCGTCCTCTACTCTGTATAATGCCCCAAAAGCCATAATAGGGCCTTGGGAATCCCAGAGAGGGCCTGACTTCCACTAGTGCGTACTTAGACCAGCCATCACAATATTTTTCCAGAACAGAAAGGGGAAACTGGTATTTACTAAATGTGGGTTATGAGCTAGGACCTGTGCAAGGTGCTTCAGAGACATCAGTTACTCCAGAAGAATTTCGGAAGACACAACTATTTAAAGCAAAGACAGAAAAAAAAATGGTGTCGGTGGGTCCTTTTTTAAACCAATATAAAATCTGGATTAATGAATATATATATTTTTCATTCTGATTGAGTGAAAGTTTACAATACAATTCAAATTTACATGCCTGCCTATCTGCAGCTCCCTCTGCTCTCCTTGCCTGATGGCAGCACTGTCCTCCTTCCCATTACATAAGTGTCATATCCTCTTAACATCTCCTGTCCCCTCCTCTCCACCCTCTCCACTCCCCTCTAGTAAGAGGTAAGTAGGACAACATCCTAAAGACGCATAGAACCATAAAGTGCACACATGTTATGGTCACTTTGTGTCCCTGGGTCCATTCCATTCCTATCTGAAGAATTGACCTCAGTAACTATCTGTGATCAGGAGCAGCATCAGGTCAAGGGCCCATGCTCCCAGGGGAACTCTCAGGCCTTCTACCATCAACTGTGGTCTTTTAGTGGAGTTCTTAGGGCATACCCCTTTTTTCTCATGTTGCCACTGGAACTCAACATTGTGGGTCCTATCACAGCTGTCATTGGTGGTGGTCAGGCACCATCTGGTTCTTCTGGTCACATGTTGATATAGTCACCCATTCATGTGGGTCTTTCTGTCTTCTGGGCTCTTTTTCCCTCATGTTGTTCTCCTTGGGAATCATCTGTTTCAGCTGAGCTGGGACCATTTGGTGTTCCTCAGATGGCAGCTTGCTAGCTTTTAAGAAGTTACTACCTGACTTACACATTATCCTTTAGCCTGTTGCCTCCTTCACAAGGCCTTTGAGCCAAGACCTCTGAACTGCAAACTGTTTCTGAGTGTCATACCTATAAAAATGTTTGACTCATAGCCCAGGTAGCATGACAAACGTCTCTGGGGGAAGAAGTGACTTCCCAACCAAGACTTGATGGTCATCAAGAGTTACCTAAAAAAAAGAAGAAACAGCAGAAGAAGAGTCACTTGAGTGGAAAAAGGGAGTCAAGTACAGGGTGTTTGTGATGGTGAAATGGTCTTTTGAAAATCCCAGAAGATAGAGAGAAGGCCCCTTACTTGGGAAAACAATAGAGGGCCAGCAGGGCAGGAGCAGAGCTTAGGTCACGAGCAGAGCTTAGGTCACAAAGAGGAAAGAGGAGGCAGCCCCATCTTGAGGGTGTTGTGACCAGGAGGTGAGATTTATGCTGAATATAGTGAGCCATTAGAAGGTTTCCCCTGCCATGGAGTCGATTCTAACTCATAGCTACATACAGTGCAGGCTAGAACTGTTCGGTATGCTTTCCAAGGCTGTAAATCCTTACAGCAGCAGACTGTAAGATCTTCCTCCCACGGAGCAGCTGGTGGGTTCCAACCAGAGACCTGTCGGTCAGCATCTGAGCCCTTAAACCCACTATGTCACCATGGTCCAGGCATAATCTAATTCAGTAAGGCCAGAGGCAGCTTTCAGGAAAGAAGGCAGTTTGGAGACATAGCACATAAAATCAAAGGGTTTCTGTGGTTACACTGGTTGATTCAGCGTTCCCGGTATTCTTCCTCTACTCATAGCCTTAGCCCACCTCCCAGCCCTTTTCCCCCAGGCCCTCTGGCTCCCTGATCAGTGGGAAAACTTGCAGGTAGTCACCTCCAGGAGGGAGGCTTCTGTCAAATGCTCAGATGGAGGAGGAGGCGCTGTGATTGATGCCTCTGCTCTCAGTCCTGCAGGAGAGCTGTTTGCACAAGCCAATGGGCCATGCCCCATCGGCTTTTCCACTAGAAAGCAACACCTTGCACCGCCAGATACACACAGTGGGAGGCTGCAGCCCAGCCACACAGGCGAAGAAGCAGCAGGCTCAGTCCCTGAGAGGAGGCGAGGGAAACACAGGCAAGGCTTCTAGGAATGACTATTCCAAATGACAGCAAGGGGGTATGTGCTTGACAACCCATGAGGCTTTCCACTGTTGGTGACACAGTAGGCAGGCTAACAAAGCAGACTCTGGTCTCCCTTCGCCCAAGTTCAAATCCGGCTCTGTTACTTCCCAGCTCAGTGATACTGGGTAAGTCACTTAACCTCTTAGTTCTTCAGTCTTATCAGCTGTCAAATGGAGCCTACAATAATATCTAGCTCATGAGTTCTTATGAAAACTCAGGAAGATAACCAATGGAGGGCCTTTAGACCAATGCATGACACATGATTGG
Organism: Heterohyrax brucei; assembly: GCA_028571685.1. Classification (NCBI taxonomy): domain Eukaryota; kingdom Metazoa; phylum Chordata; class Mammalia; order Hyracoidea; family Procaviidae; genus Heterohyrax; species Heterohyrax brucei. Next base: position 68,245,931 of record CM053156.1, read on the forward strand.
TGTTTATCAAAAGTGAGCTGTTACTATTACCCACACTGTGCTAAGCTCTAAGCTAAGCCCTGACAATTAATAAATGAACTGTGTAGCTTGGTCAAAGAGAAATACATGTCACTTTTTGATCACCTACTATGTGCCAGGTATTTGGGGGACATGCCAAGCCAAGTGCCATTGAAACCAGCCACAGACAACAAGTTCATTTATCTTTCACTGCCCAAGATCTAGATGAAAAGCATCTCTACTAACTGCAATTGAGTAACACAAATTCTGAACTGGAGATACAAGCATAGTGATCTCTGTGCAAAGATGAGGCTGCAAGTAGTTAGCAGTTAACAGTGAACTGCCAAAGTGTCAGCAAACTTCTTTCCACTGAGATCTCAGTACACTTTCCAGACGTCACTCACTCATCTCCCATCAAAACTACCTGCAACCTCATTTTTGCACAGAGATCACCATGTATGTATCTCCAGTTCACAAATTGTGTTACTTAGTTGTAGTTAGCAGAAATGCTTTCCACCTTGATTTCAGGCAGTAAAAAACGAATGAGCTTATTTTCTACAGCTTGCTTTGATCCCAGAAACCCTGGTGGTATAGTGGTTAAGTTCTGCAGGTGCTAACCAAAAGGTCAGCAGTTCAAATTCACCAGGAGCTCCTTGGAAACTGTAGGGTAATTCTACTCTGCCCTATAGGGTAGCTATGAGTTGGAATTGACTCGACGGCACTGGGTTTGGTTTTGGTTTTGTTTTTAGCTTGATTCCCTTTGTTTTCCTGGTGGCAAACTTTCCTTTTAGATTTTGTTCGGAGGGCTAGGTTATTGAAGTCAATTGAAGCATTGACATGATGTCTCAAAGCAGAAAGAGCACTAGTTGAATCCCAGACTACTATCTTCCAGGTGTGTAGATTCCTGAAGCATAACTATATTTCATTGTGTGATTATTAGGATAATTAAAGGAGATGGTAAATGTAAAACAGATAGTCCACTGAGAGCCTAGTAAAAGCATTTACCTTCTTCATTAACTTGTCTCTTTATATACGATAATATTGCAATAGACATTAAACATGGTGCTAACCTTGCCAGTGATCCCATATAAATGGAGATGATCTGGAGAGCTCATGTGCCTCGTGCACCATGCTGCCCAATGAAACCATGGTGTGCACATGCCTTGAGGCTCAGGACATCTGAGTGGTGGCTGGGCCCAAGAAACTTCAAATGGGAAGAGATGGATCCATAGGATTGTCTCTGTTATACAGTTGCACTGGAAAACAGGAGAGTAACAGGAAACCAGAAGGAGAAGAAAAGGTAAAAGCTGGAAGAACCAGAGCCACAAAGAAGTAAAATGCTAAAAGAGTGAGGCTGACCAGGCAGACATCCGGGCGAGCAGTCTGCAGAGAAGGCACTAAAAGAAGAATCAACAACCTCTTGCTACCGGAAGATTCTGCGTAGCGTTGCAGGGCAGAAGCCATGGGGCCCATTTCCACCACGGCTTCTGATGTGCCAGAGGTCTGTCCATTCTCTGGTGCCTGGGGTCTGTGAGACGCAGCCACAAACTAAGATGCTCAATTTAGTCATCCATACTTGTGGCCTTGGAGCAGCATTCTCACAAGGGATAATATTCTGTCAGGGGACATTTAACAATTTCTGGTGACAGTTTTGGTTGTCACAACTGGGATGGCAGGGTGTGACTGGCGTATAAGGGGTGAAGGTCAAGGAGGTGAGGAAACTTCCTACAGTGCACAGAATGGCCTTCTATCGAAAAAAAAATTTGTCTCACAACGTCAATAGTGCTGAGGTTAGGAAACCCTGCACCTTACTTGAAGAGACTACAGGAACATAAACAACCCAGCAAGTCCAAAGCTTATTTATTCTTGCCCAATTATTAGTTCCTAAAGGCACTCTGGGGGAATGATAGATCTGTTTCTCCTACAGTTCTCTGCATGGGGCCTGGTGCAGTACAGTTATTTAATAGGATGGATTCACTTTGTAAGTGAAGTTAGATTTTAACTGCAATTTAAATCACCTAGACAAAATCGCGCTCAGAAATCACTCAAGTCACATACATAATACTTTGTATGTGTAATTTGTATCACCTGATGTGTAAACAAAGAACTTGGCTTATGTTGGCTTTCACTTATTTTAAATTGAATTTTAAATTGCTAGAGAATTTAGCACGTCGAAAAGGGTTCACACCATGAACTGTACTAAAAGAGTTTGTGTCCTCTGTTTCATGAGCCTCTGAATACAACCAGAACCAGTTAGTTGCCTTTGAGTGGGTTCTAACTCCTAACAACACTGTGTGTGTCATAGCAGAGAGAACTCTGCTCCATTAGGTTATCAATGGCTGATTCTTGGGAAGAAGGCTGCTAGGCTTTTCTCCTAAGGCAGCTTGAGTGAACTCAAACCTGCAAACTTTGAGTTAGCAGCCAAGCATGTTAATCACTTGTACTACTGAGTGCCTTTCCCATAATCTTTAGCTATCACTTGCATTTATTATCTCATTTACTCCTAATACCAGAGGTTCTGTTTTCAGATCCAAGGAGTTCCATAGCAAGTTATTGTAGAGTCAGAGCACACAGCCAAGTGAGCATTTCCACCCCAATATCTAAGACAGAATCTCTAACCTAAACCCAAGCAGTCCTCTGCCCACATCATGAAAGCTTGGTATGAAATCCATATTCCTTAATGTAGCTGCTGGCCATATCTGCAGAGCAGGAGAATCACAAGGCCCTGTTGCTATCTCTAAATGCCGAGGAGTCAAGGAAGACCTTTAAGATCCCCGCATGCTCAGCTGTGTAATACTCACTGCCTTGTTTGTATTTGACTGCTTTTCTGCAGCAGCAAATAAATATGAAACACTCAGATCCAAGCTATTGTCATCTTGATGTCATGGTGCACATGTGAATAAGAGAAGTTATAATTGGATGAAAGGAATGATGCTGTTGGTGCTGTCGTTAAGGAGCATCTAGTTGGTTGTAACTCACAGCTACCCTACTTCACACAACACAACGAAACCCTGCCTGGTCCTGTGCCACCCTCCCAACCATTGCTAGGTTTGAGCCCATCGTTGCAGCCACTGTCTCAATCCATCTAGTCAAGGGTCTTCCTTGTTTTCATAGACCTTCTATTTTACCAAGTATGACGTCCTTCTCTAGAGACTGGTCTTTTCTAATAACATGTCCAAGGAACACAAGACAAAGTCTTACCACCCTCCCTTCTAAGGAGCATTCTGGCTGCATTTCTTCCAAGACAAATCTGTCCCTTCTTCTGGCAATATGTAGTGTATTTAGTATTCTTCATCAACACTGTAATTCAAAGGCATCAGTTCTTCAATCTTCTTTACTCATTGTCCAGCTTTTACGTGCATATGACCAAAAAACAAAAACAAATCCACTGTCATCAAGTTGATTCTGACCCATAGTGACCCCAAGTGACAGAGTAGAACAGCTCCATAGAGTTTCCAAGGAGCACCTGGTGAATACCAACTGCTGACCTTTTGGTTAGCAGACACAGCAGTTCACTGCTAACTGAAACATACCATGGCTTGAGTCAGGTGCACTTTAATCGTCAAAGTGACATCTTGACTTTTTAATACCTTTAGAAGAGTCTTTTGCAGCAGATTTGTCCTATATAATGCTTCTTTTGATTTCTTGAGTGCTGCTTCCATGGGTATTGATTTTGGATTCACATAAAATGAAACTTCTGAAAATTTCAATCTTTTCTTCCTTATTGTTATGTTGCCTATGGGTCCAGCTGTGAGGATTTTTGTTTTCTTTATGTTGAGATATAATCCACACTACAGGCTATAGTCTTTGATCTTTATCTAAGTTCTCTTGATTTTCAATAAGCAGAGTTATGCCATTTGCACACTACAGGTTAATGATTCTTCCTCCAGTCCTGATGTTGCATTCTTCCTCATATAGCTTCTTGGATTATTTGCTCAGCATACCAACTGAATCATGGAGATTCCATGAAACATGGAATTATAGAGAAAGTATATACCCCGACACATATTTTTCCCAGCTTCAAAGTATGCAGTCCCACTTGTTGTTTTCCAACTACTGCCTCTTGATCTGGGCACAGATTCTGCATGAGCATAATTAAGTGTTCTGGAGTTCCTATTATTTGCAAAGAAAATTACAAAATCAAACAGGCATCTGTTACCAAATATAATACTTAACCAAAACTAGGTTTAAAGCACTTCCTTTTTCCAGAGATTCTTGTATCTTGTGAAAAATCATCATGAAATCTTCTAGCCTACAAGGGGAAGGCACACCATCATAAAGACATATTACCCTTTGTTTGTAATAGCATACTTGGTGCCTTTCAGGTTTGACTTCTGACCTCAAATTGTCAAGCTGCCCATTGTTGCTAGCTTCTTTCAAGTTGATGGTCACTCCATGTGTTTCCACATTCAGCAAATCAAGCCTGAAGTCAAATTCCATACTGCTGGGAAGACCTATAGAAATTTGTCTTTTTAAATAACCTGAAATTAATACTTTTTAACTCCCAAATAACTGGAATTCCTATCAAATGCAGACCAAAAAGATTGTTTTCTATAATTGTCTGGAATTCTATGTAGTTAGAATGTTTATTAGTTTATCCTACTCTATTCTATTGTTAATACATAGGAGGATGAATCCTGGTGTGGCAATGGTTCAGCTCTCGGATGCTAACAGAAAGACCAGCCATCAGAACCTACCAGCAATTCCATAAGAGAAAGGACCTGCCAAAGTGCTCCTGTAAAGAACACAGCCAGTAAAAGCCTACGGGCGAATCGTAGTATATCTTATAGAGTTGCTATGAGTTGGAATTGACTCTATGACACATAACATTATGTAATATAACCTATACTATACTAAAACATGGGAAAACCTGGTGCTGTAGTGGTTAAGTGCTATGTCCACTAACTAAATGGTCTGCAGTTCAAATCCACCAGGAGCTCCTTGGAAACTCTATGGGGCAGTTTTACTCTGTCCTATCAGGTCACCATGAATGAGGATCGACTTGATGGCAGTGGGTTGGTAATTTTTCTTTTTTTTTTTGGTTTCGTATACTAAAACATACAACTTATAGTGTATTGAATTACTACATTTTGGTGGAGTCACAGGAAGACATCTTTCTGGAGACCACCTGCTCCTACCTAACATACCACATCTAATTCCAGGCTGCTTCCATTCTCCTTTCTCTCCTCTGTACCACTTTGCTAATTTTGGATGCCTTCCCTGCCAATCGAGGACTTAAAAATGTTAGCAAGATAGCACTGTAAGCACCTCCCCCTCCATTCTGCCCATAGCTGGCTAACAGAAGGATTTTTTTCCTGTGCAGCTCATACCCCATTGAGAGGGGGCAGGAAGCACAGAATCCTCTTTTCCCTGGGGACTTGTTTTAAAAAGGCTCTGGAGAGTGTAATTGAGGGCCAAGACTTTGCAACTCCCTCAACAGCAGAAACTGTATCACACACACAGCATCTTGGCATATAGAAAAAAAATATTGCCTACATAAAAAAGGAACATATGGATTGCACTGGCTTCTTTCTGATCTGTTTTGCCTCAAGTTTAGAAGACAGAGAGAAATTTACAATTCACTGAATGTCCACTTTGTGATGGACACTTAATAAAAATGCTAACAGCAGAAAATAAGATTATTTACATGCTTATCTGAGATGTGTCACTTAATCCTCCTAACACACCTGTCTTCTGCCATTGAGATGATTCTGACTCATAGTGACCCTATAGACAGAGTAGAACTGTCCCATAGATTTCCCAAGGAGTGCCTAGAGGATTTGCACTGTCAGCCTTCTGGTTAACAGCCGTAGCACTTAACTACTACACCACCAGGGTTTCCTCTAATACTCCTAGATAGATATTATTATTATTATACCTATTTTATAAATGAGAAAGCCAAAGTTCAAGTGTGGAAAGTCATTTGTCCAAGATCACATGGTAGATGAGCAATAGCAATAGGATTCAAACTGAGTCTGTTTTGTCTTCAAAGTCCTTGATCCTTCTCTTAAATTACTGTATTAGCTTGGTTCTCCTGAAAGAGAGACTGAGAAAGAACTTGGTCACAGGTAGTTTATTTTGTAGGCAATGTCAGGAAATAGGGACAGAAGAGCTGGGGAAGTAAGTCAGGAAGGGAGGAAATAATTGATGAGTGTGTTACTGAGGTTTTCTCTGTGGTTTCACATCTCAGCTCTACAGAAGCATGTATCCACAAGCTGTAGTTCCCAAACAGTTAAGGATGGCTCTGAAAGGTGTTCAGAGAGTGCTAAGCCAGCTCCAGGGGCTTGGACAAAGATCTTGAGTCAGAAAAGTATGAAGAACCTCAAGAAACACTTGAGACAAGGAGCTGCCAGCAGCAGTCTTATAAACTGGACTTCACAGCTACAGGTGAAATCATAGATGGTGGCAGCCTCCTAAAGTCCTTGCTACACTCCCTCCAGGTCAAGTTCAGTTGCATCTCTTCTTCATAGCGACCTTAAATTACCCAGCTGGGAAAAGTTGAAACTCTGAATTGTTGATGACCTGTCAAGGAACACACAAAAGGCCAGTGTCCTTGGACCCTCTATTGGAAAGCAGGTCTTCACCTTTCACTGTCTTCCTGCTGTCCCACGCTCTGTTAAGTTATGAAAGAGGCTCAACACACAAGGATGCAAGACACCAGAAAAGAGAAAGCTCAGTCTTCATCCGCAGTATGGCCAGGGCAGGTATAAGACAAAGAGCATGGACCTACCTTACATCCATGCTTGTCTAAAGATGAAAGTACTGGTCAGCTTTTACCTGAGCTGGTCTAGGTAAGCCTGAGGGCATCTGTTATCTTTAGAAAAAAAGGTAAGCTCAGTCTTACTTATGTTTTATCTTTACAACATAAACATTGATATTTTATCAGGCCTCAGGGATCTCTTTTGAGGTCTGGAACAAAATTAGTTTTTCGTTTGTTCCCTTTTAAATCAGTGAATGGTCCCTGTTATAGATTAAACTATGTCCCCCAAAATGTGTGCCTACATGGCTAGGCTATGATTTCCAGTATTGTGTGATTGTCCATCTTTTTGTCATCTGATTTGATTTTCCATGTGTTGTAAATCCCACCACTATGCTGTTAATTAGCAGGATTAGAAGCAATTATGTTAATGAGGCAAGACTCAGTCTACAAGATTAGGTTGTATTTTAAGTAAATCTCTTTTGAGGTATAGAAAAGAGAAGCCAAATGAAAGGCAGAGAGACCTTCCATCACAAACAAAGCAAAGCCAGCAGCATTGTGTCCTTTGGACTCAAGGTCCCCGCTGTGCAGAGAAGCTCCCAGTCCAAGGGGATATTGATGACAAGGACCTTCTTCCAGAGGCAACAGAAAGAGAAAGCTTTCCTCTGAATTTAGCCTTCTAGCCTATTAGACTATGAGAGCATAAATCTGTGTTTCATAAAGCCATCTACTTGCAATATTTTTGTTATAGCATCACTAGCCGACTCGACGGCACTTGGCTGGCTTGGCAGATAAGTATTGAAAATGTATACACACAACAAAATAGTCTTTGAGGGAGGGAGCTACTCATCCTATGCACAATGGCCCTCCCAAACAATTCCTAGAAACAGTTAGGATCAACTACCCTGTTATGGGCTGAATTGTGTCCCCTCAAAAATGTGTGTAGCAGTTTGACTAGGCCATGATTCTCGGTATTGTGTAATGTCCCTCTATGCTATAAACTGTGCCTCTATGATGTTAATGAGGGAAGATGGGGTGACAGTTGGGAAGGTGGGACAGGACTCAGTGTATAAGATTGTATTGTGCCTTGAGGCATTCTCGGATATTTAAAAATGGGGGTGGGAGGAACCAAGCAGAGAGTTGGGGACCTCATACCACCAAGAAAGCAGTACTGGAAACAGAATGCATCCTTTGGACCTTGAGTCCCTGTGCCTCAGGGGCTACCAGCCCAGGGGAAGATTGATGACAAGATCTTCTTCCAGAGCCAGGAGGGAAAACCTTCCCCTGGAGCTGATACCCTGAATTTGAACTCTTAGCCTACTCAACTGTAAGAAAACTAATTTCTCTTTGTTACAGCCATCCATTCATGGTATTTCTGTTACAGCAGCACCAGATGACTAAAACCTACCCCATGGCCCTGGGGGTTTTTCATTTGGTCTTCACTCTAAGAATAAGGGAAGAAAAGAATTTAGGCAAGTCACAATGATTCAACCATCAATAAAGTGCTTCTGGATGACAATAAGAAAGGATAGCAAAGAAGTGGAAAAAAGGGAAATTACTGGCTTGGTCCAAGCTTGCAAAACGGCACCAGTGATTAAAACATCTTATGCTGTCCTCGGGCTGCAGAAGCTATCACTGACAAAAGATCTCATACACATACACACAAAAGGAAAGAAATTAGCCATTAAGAAATATTTCAACATAATGCAATTATTACAGCTGTATAATTGAATGGGGAAACCATTGATCTGTAGTAGAAAGGAAATTGCTCTTCTCATTGTGTTCCTATGAATATGTGAACATTAATCTCCATCTATAATCAACGTTCATTTCAAATCTGATTGCGTGCTACTAAACACCCGTAGCTATGCTAACATTATGTTAATATGGTTCAACATCATAGCTCCCAGCTTCACAGCACAAATATTTTTCTTTGGCAATCAATAGTAATTTCAGCTGAGTGGATGGAAGTCACGTTTTAATGGTAATCTTTCCTCCAAGCCTCCAAGTGGAAACTCAGTTGGTGTCTTAACATGGCTGCAGCACCATTGCATATAATCAGATAAATTAACCTGAAAAGAAATGGAGAGAGAGGAAAGAAGGGAGGGAACCTGGATCAGAAATAAAGAGCAAGCTGCCAAAACTCTAAATCTCCCTAATAGATGAAAGTGCTTATTAGGAAGAAACGAAAGTATGGATGGATAGGTAGATGGGAAGAAGTGAATATGTTTTGAAGGAGAGTATACAGGAAGGGGCCGAGGACTGTCAAGAAATGAGGCTGGCTCCTTCTGGCTGTAGGCCAATGGGGTGGAGCAGCCAGGTGCCCATTGAACGTGGGTTTTGCCAAGGCAACAGAGAGGCATGAGGAAAGAGTTAGAAGCTCAACACAACCGACAGTATGACATGTGGAGTCTTCTTTGCTTCAAAGAGATCACTCAGGTGTCCCCTCTTTTTCTCATTGATTCATTTATTCATTCACAGCAAATCATAAAACTTTTTGAAAATAAAGAAATACATGAAGTGAGACTGTGCATTTTTAAGCACCACTTGGGGCCAGGCACTGTCCTGGACACAAGGGACATAAAGATACATTACTGAAATCTCTAGATAGTATAAACAGCTTGCTCTAGACTAGCCTAAAATTTGACAGAAAAAAAGGCCTGGTGATCTGCTTCCATTAAGATACAGCCAGGAAAACCTCTGGAGCAGTTCTACTCTGTAACACATAAGATCGTCATGAATCAGAGTCAACTCCATGACAAAACACATCTCTGTCCTCAGGGAGATGATGATCCCAGGTGGAAACCAGACACACAAACCACCACAGTGTCAACCTAAGAAGCTTTGGGAGCTCTCTGTACCCCTTCTTCCCTGGCAATTATGATTGTCTTTCTCCCTAGTCTAGACCAAGAGAGAGTTCTGTCTATGTTTACAGGTAAAGCAAATTATTTTCTGACCCTCAAAAGCCTAACTGATGGAAATACTAGATACATCTTCTGCTCATCTCCCACACCTTGAGCTGATGCTCTCCACTAGCGTCTTTATCCAACATCTTCATCTCCTACAACAATTTAAATCATAAGACTCTTTCTCAGAGACCTTCAGGCATGTGTGATTTCACTCACTACAAGGCAAAGGAAAATACAATCACACAAGAGTATTCACGAGTCCCCTTCCCCTGGTTGTCAAGGAATATTCTAGCAGCGTGCTCTCCCTTTCACTGCTGCCCCCACCTTCTACCTCTGTCTTCTGCGTCCTATTTGGAAGATCACGAGGGGAAAACATTCTTTTAATGTGACAAGATACTCATGGAAATGAGAAGGGTAATGCAAGGAGAGATCACCATGTGCCAGCAAGGAAAGACAAGGAGGACACCATGGGGTTAAAAAGCCATGTGTATGAAGTGTAAATTTGAGAAGTTCAGAAAGAGGAGAGATTTGTTAGAGAGATACTACCAAGAGTACAGGATGATAAAGGCAATCAGAATTTTCAAACCCTTCACTTTGTATATTAGGGTTTCTCCCAGTTCATTCTTGTCTCCCAAAACCTCAGGAAATATCTCAGTAAAGAAATTAATGTCCTTTGCTGATTTGTTTTCTTTTTTATAATCCCAGTGTAACAATTTTACTTGCTTTTGTCTCAAGAAACCAGACCACGGTCTCAGGAGAGATCGAGGCCAAATTGACACAACTAGTATTCTGCTAAGACAGCCTTCTGCACCTCACATTAGGGAGTGGTGTCAGGAGTCATAAAAGCTGCCATGCTGCCATCTGAAGGTAAAGCAAATGGCCCCAACTCAGCAGGATTGGACGATCACCAAGGACCAAAACGACATGAGAGAAAGACAACCCAGAAGACAGAGAGAGCCACATGAGTGGGTGATTACATCGACTTGTGACTGGAAGAATCTGATGGTGCCTGGCCACCACCAGTGATAGCCTTGATGGAGCTCACAAAATTGAGTCTAACTAGCAACACAAGAATAAAAAGGGGTACCCCCTAAAATCTCCATTGAAAGACCACAATTGATGGTCCAGGGGCCTCGGAGTTCCCCTGGGAGCATGGTCCCTGGCTGGAACACTGTCCCTGTCCATAAATCATAATGGACATCAACTCTTGGACAGTAATGGATTGGTCTTGGTGACACAGAGTGACTGTAACGTGTGTGCACTATATGGTTCTATGCATCCATAGGATGTTGTCCTGATGAAGTCTTACTGGAGGCAGGTAAGTAGGTACAGAGGAGGGGATAGAAGTTTGTTGGGAGGGTAAGACACGTACAGAACAGAGAGGAAGAGTGTGCTGTCACAGGGCAGGGAGAGCAGTGGGAGCTGCATATAGGTGGACATGCAAATTTATATGTGAATGTGCATTTTCACTCATTCATAAGAAAAATAAAAAGAACCCCCCAAAAGAAAGAAACTAAACCAACTCCTTGCTACTGAGTCAATGTTGACTCTTAACAACTGTATGCGATAGAGTAGAACTGCCCCCAAAATGTTCCCAAGGAGTAACTAATGGATTCAAACTGTCAACCTTTGGATAGCAATTGAGCTCTTAATCACTGTACCACCAGGACTCTACCTTTATCTAATTTGTTTTTCCTTAATCTCAAAAGGCCTCCTTCACCATGATAATAATGATAATAACAATTAGCAAATGTAGTTTTCATGGCAATACTAAGAATCATTGAGGGTTCTCTCTTAAATCCATCCTTTCTCTTTAACTCAGAACTGCTGCTCAACTTTAATTTTATCAATGCACCTGTGATTATCACAACTACATCTCTTCTAGCCTTTCTCAGATGTGTGCTTGTCCCTTATAATCTGTCACTACAAGATAGCCACTAAAGCTAGCACTATTTGGCACAGTTTTTAAGACACTTGAAAGCTAAGCACCCAGAACGCGGAAATAAGACTCTATATTTTCATCCATGTTTGCAGTCACTCAATACTCAACAAAGTAGTACTCAAAAAAATTTCACTGAGCTTACTGTTAAGTTTAGAAGCCTATTTTGAGTTGTATTGCTTATTAACAAAGCCAAAAAAAAAAAAAAAAAAGTCATTGGGGAAATACTCAATCTTCCCACCACAAGAAAAGCCGCTGAAATATTCCACAGAAAACAATACGGTGACAAATAAAACCATGTCCCTTAATGAGCAGATTCTGCTGGGAGACACAGAAAACCTTGCCATATCTTTGAAGAGTCAAGTGCTAAAAGAAATGACTTGATGTGTGAGGTTTGCTGGAGAGTTAGGTGAAAGTACAGATGTTTCTAACATTTCTTTCCTTATGGAATTTGCCACGTGAAATACAGAAATAACTTGTTTTTTACACTGAAGGAAATATATAATGGGAAAGAAATATTTTCAGCATAAATGGTTTCTTCATTTAAGAAACAATATTTTACAAACTGAATTATAAGTGACTTAATAATGCTACTCTGATGGACTGGAATTTTTTTTTCCCAGTAAGATGACTAAGACAATACCAGAAAAGAAATTTGTAAACTACGGCATCCTGCCTATACCAGGAACAACAACAAAAAAAAAAAAAAAATGGCAAAGCCACAGTAAACAAAAATATTTTCAGGTTGCTTAATTTTATAAGATAAAAAACAATCATTAAAGATAAAGATAAAATGTGTTTATCTTTATAATAAAGTTGAGATACACAATGAACATCTTTTTTATAATGTAAAAAGGAATTTAAAATTGCTGCTGGATGCCCTCAGCTTCTAACTGAAAGGTTGACGGTTTGTGTTCACACAGAGGTACCTTGGTAGAAAGGCCTGACAATCTACTTCAGAAATACCAGCCATTAAAAAAACTGCAGAGCACGGTTCTGCTCTGCCACAGGGGGTCACCATGAGTTGTAGTCAACTTGATGGCACTACCTTTTTCTTTTGTTTTTTTTAATTTCCTTGTTGTGACTAAGAGAAAGTTTACAATCAGAGTCAATTTGCCATTTAAAACCCTGAGCACCCATCTCTCTGCAACTCTATCTGCTCTTCTCACCCTGTGACAGCACACTCCTTTTTTCACTCTTTACTTCCAGTGTCCTCTAGACCAACATTTGTCCCCTACTACCCACCCTCTTGTCTCCCCTCTAGAAAGAAATCCACAGGACAGTCTCATTATATACATATTAAACAACAAAACACACATGCCACCTCTATCACTCTGTGTCTCCAAGTCCAATCCAGTCTTAGTTTACAAGTGTTGGCTTTGTTAATTATTTTTCTTTTATATAATGACAGGCACTTCCAGTTTACTACACTTTGTTTATTGTAAGCATGAACAAAGAATGAATGAAAGTTTTTAGAAGACTATTTTTAAAATGACTGTTTGAAAACATCTTTGTTAAAATATTTTGTTACTAAAACAAACATAAACATCTTACCTGTAAGAATTCTTATGTCCACATACTTTAAAATGTAAATATAGTTATTTAATATATGTGAAATTCTTCTAAGCAAGAAGGTGTGGTGGAATTTGAAGTGCTTGTCACAAGTGTATAAGTGCAAATTCTTATTTTGTAAAACTAGGAATTGACACCATGGGAGATGGAGATTTTCTATCTAGACTGTGGTTGAGAACTACATTCCAGAACATGACAATATGAAAGACAAGATGGGCTGAAGCTATGAATGTCCTGGAATCCCAGGTGGTACAAATGGTTAAGTATCTGACTACTAGCCAAGGCTGGTGCTTTAAACCATGTCTTCCAAAGGATTAGTTTATGTTCACATCCCTGCTGAGAATTTACATTTCTAACAAGGTACCACTGAAAGAGATCTGTATTTGTGCACATTCCAAAGAAAGGAGATCCAACAGAAGGTAGAAATTATCAAATGATATCATTAATATCACATGCAAGTAAAATTTTTGTTGGATATCATTTAAAAGCAATGTAGCAGCACAGTGACAGAGAACTGCCAGAAATTCAGGTTGGATTCACAGGAAGATGTGGAACCAAGGATACTACGGCCAAGGTCAGATGGAACTTGGCTGAAAGTAGAGAATACTGGAAAGATGTTTACCTATGTTTTAGTGACTATGCAAAAGTATCTATATGGATCATAACAAATTATGGATAACATTTCTAAGAATGGGAATTCCAGAATACATAGAAGGGCTCATGGCAGAAACGTACACAGACCAACAGGCAGTTGTTCAGATGGGACGAAGCAATATTGCTTGGTTTAAAATCAGGAAAGGTGCGCATCAGGGGTGTATCTTTTCACCATCATGATCCAATCTGTGTGCTGAACGAATAATCTGAGAGGCTTATATGAAGAAGAACTAAGTATCAGGATTGGATCAAGGCTTACTAACAACCTGCGATACACAGATGGTACAACTTGCTGCTGAAAGTGAAGCCCTAACGTACATACTGACAAAAATAAGACTACAGCTTTCACCCCAACATAAAGAAAACAAAAATGCTCACAACTGGACCAATAAGCAACATCATGATAAACAGATGAAATACTGAAGTTGTCAAAGATTTCGTCTTACTTGGATCCACAGTCAATACCATGAGAGCACCCAAAAACTCGTACTAGGTAAATCTGCTGCAAGTGACCTCTTTTAAAGTGTTAAAGAGGTCACTTTGACAACAGAGGCGTGCCTGACTCAATTCATGGTATTTTCAACCTCCTCATGTGCATGCAAAAGCTGGGCAATGAATAAGAAAGACCAAAGAATTGATGCATTTGAAATCATGGTGTTGGCAAAGAACACTGAATATGCCATGATCTACCAAAAGGCCAAAGAGATCCATCTTGGAAGAAATACTGCCCGAATGTTCCTTGGAAGTGAGTATGGTGAGACTCTGTCTTAAGTGTTCTGGATATGTTATTAAGAGGGACTAGTCCCTGGAGGAAGACATCATGCTTGGTAACGTAGAGGGTCAACGAAAAAAAGGAAGACCCTCAACAAGATGAATTGACCCATTGGCTGCAACAATGAGCTCAAGCACAGAAATGACAGTGAAGAGGCTGAAGAGCAGGCATGGTTTCCCTCTGTTGTACATAAGGGTCCCTATGAGTAGGAGCCTTCTTGAGGGAACCTAGCAACAACAACCAGGTGACGCTAACGCTGCTAGTTAGAGACTAGTACTAATTGTGAGAACTACTAGTAGAATCACAGCTCTGAACATTTATTAGACATAAAAATTACCAGAAACAGCAGTTTAACAAGCTCTCCAGGTGATTCTTAGGTATAATAAAGTTTGAGAACCACTGCTCTACTTGTGCTTCTCAGAATAGGTCCCCAGCCAGCAATACTGATATAGCCTAAGAACTTGCTAGAAATGCAAATTCTCAACAGGGGTGCAAACCCAGACTAGCCTGTTCAAAGCCTTGGTTTGAAGCTACCTGAATGTGCTTCAGAAGACAGGAGTGGTGATCTGTTTCTGAAAGATCACGGCCATGGAAACCCTGTGGAGCAGTTCTTCTCTGCACACGTGGAATTACCATGAGTTGAAATTGACTCCCAGGAGCAAATAACATTGCTTTGTGACAAAGCATCCCTAAACTTGATTGTCATCTCTTATGGCTCTGGGATTTGCCCTCAGCTGTTCAAGTTGGGTTTAGGACCCTACACTGGTGCAGTTGAATGCAGCTGGGGCTAGAGTGACCTGCAGTCTTCTTTCCTCAAATGCCTGATGCCTGATGCAGCTGCTGGATGGACTGGGGCTCATCGGGCCTTTCTCTCTGAGCAGGCACTCAGGCAGCTAGGTGGGCTTCCTCACAGCAGGGTGGGCCCTGGGTAGTCAACCTTCTCAAATGATGGCAGGCTTCCTCTATAGTAAGCATTCCAAAGAATCCAAGAGGAAATGCTAAGGCTTCTTACAGGCTTGGAAGTCCCAGAAAGTTGCTTCTGCTGCTTTTTACTGAGTAAGCAGATCGCAAGGGCTAGTCCAGATTCAAAAAGAAGAAAATAAGATTCTACCTGTTAACACAAGGGGCAGTAAGAGTCCAGAGAGAGAAGTAGCTGAAGGCAGCCACCCACTTACCTGTGAATTAACTCAGGTGACATACTAGAAAGTGCCTGCTACTATTCCTGCAGTTCATGCTTGTAAAGAGCTCTGGGTGGCAGGAACAGTTTGCACTGAACTACTGTTTAATGATTTGAACTCAGCAGGTGGTTCTGTGGAAGAGAGGTGGGGAAATCCCTTTCTGTAAAGATTACAGCTAAGAAAACCCTCTAGACTCTTCTTCTGCTACCTGAGGCCCATTCTGTCCTAGAATACCTTCCACTGTGGGCACACAAGCATGAAGCCCTCTCGTCACAATGCCTGGGCCCATGAGGCCAAAGTGGCAAAAGAAGTGGCTATGCAGACAGAAAAGAAAGGAGAAAGATGAGGCAGAGAGCCAAGTGCAGTGTTTAGAAACCAATAAGCCCATGAAATGAGAAAAATCGCCATTGGCTGCCCTAGAAATAATGGCTTTCAATGTCTTTACCTAGCAAAGCGTTTTTTGTTTTATTTCGTTTTTATCAATTTGTACTCTTAACTTGCTAAATGGAAAATAAAATCATGAAAAGATTTTTCAAAAAATATGCATAGTTCCACACTGTAACATGTGGTTGTCATGAGCTGGAATCCACTTGATGGCAGCTTTTTTTCTTAAGTTAATATAAATTTATCTTCTTCCAAGCAGTAAAGTACTTTTTAAAACTTAAGTATAGTTTATGTGCTTATGATGACTGATTCCTTTTTCCTATTTTCTTTAAGACACATGACCTGACAAAGGATTCTTTTTCTGCTTTGAGAGAATAAACAGCCATTGTTTATTGAGCATTGCTAGCGTGACATTTAGAAATCCTGGTGGTGTTGTGGTTCAGCGCTACATCTGCTAACCAAAAGGTGGGCAGTTCAAATCTGCTAGGTGCTTCTTAGAAACCATGGAGTGATTCTACTCTGTCTTACAGGGTCGCTGTGAGTATGCACAGACTCCGTGGCAGTGGCTCTTTTTTTTTTAGTGTGACATCCAGTATGTTGAATGCTTTCCACAAATTAACTAATTTGAGCTTCCCTCAGACTTATGGTGGCTTAGACATTAAGTTCTATGGCTGCTAGTAAAAAGGTCAGCAGTTCAAATCCACCAAGTGCTCCCTGGAAACTCAATAGGAAAGTTCTATTCTGTCCTATAGGGTCACAATGAGTTGGATTTGACTCCATGGCAACAGTTTTCTTTTTTTTTCCTCCTCAAACCTATTAGGTGGATGCCATTTGTGTTTGAACTACACAGTTAAGAAGACTAAGGCTTAGAGAGCCATTTGACTTTCCCTAGGTCACATGGCATATAAGTAACAAATCGATAAAGGGAACCCCATCTAGCTAATACCAGAGGCTAATCTCTGGACAGCCACGTAGTTAGAAAATCTATGAACAGGTTAAACTACACTTTGTTATTAAAGAAAAAAAAATTGTCATCGAGTTGATTCTGACTCATAGTGATCCTGTAGGACAGAGTAGAACTGCCCCATAGGGTTTCCAAGGAGTACCTGGTGGATTTGAACTGCAAACCTCTTAGTTAACACATATTGTACTTAATCACTACACCATCAAGGTTTGTTATACATTTCATAAATATGCTTTATTAAAATAGGCCTCCAAATAAATTATTTTTGGTAAGCTACATTCCTCCATTCTAACTTCCTCTCTCTTTTCTGGGATCGCCTCCAAATGAAATTACCTGCACCCAAATCCTTATCTCAGCAGCTGCTGTTGGGAGAATCCAAACTAAGACAAATATTTAGTCACTGAGTGCATGGCATGTGCTCATATAAGCTTTTATTTAAACAAACAACCAAAAAACGTAAGAATGGGTCAATCATAGAATATGCCCAGTATAAAGCAATATGGACTATATGGCTCCCGGTGCATATATACATACGCTGCAAGGCTGCTGCAGCACACCTGGGGCTTCTGGTTGGGGCTTAGAGTGTACTCGGCCTCTACCCATGAATCAGACACATTCCCAGGGGCTGCGGTTGACTCTGAGAGACCGTGGCCCTGAGCAGAGGACGTTTCCAACCACACACAGAGTACAGAATTCCACACACACTACCAGTCGTAGCCTGCCATGATTGCTTCTCTGTTGCCCACCTTCACCCTCTTCTCGCAACCATGTTTGATTTAGCGCTGCTTTGTGTGTGGCCGTGCAGTTACCAAGGGAAGCTGTTTGCTGGGGCTGCAGCTGCAGTCTCTGGGGATTCACTGTCTGGGTCTGACACAGCACCTGGGGCCCTGGGCCCTGACCCTAGGGGGCTGAACAAAGTCGTCTCAAGATTACAAGCCATTTCAGCCCGATCAGGGGTTATGGCCCCTACTTTTTAACATGCGGCTTTTATTTGCAGGCTATGAAGTGTAATCGTTCACCATTTTGGTTTAAGTATCACCATAAAAGTCAGTGAGATGGAACGGGCAATAAGTAGTTCTTTTACATAGTGTGGCTGAGCTGGGGAGCTTACATCTTCAGTAACTTACAGAAATGGCCCCGAAATGGAGCGCTGAGGCCAGAGCTTTGCAGTGTAAGGAATCAGTCAGCATCTACGGGGTAATGTCCTTCAGACCCTTGTGCCTCAGTTTCTCCATTTCTAGCTCTGGTGCTGAGTAAGCTGTTAAAACAGAGGAAGGAGAAGAATAGATGAACTTCACTGGGTGGTTCTGAATGTGGACATAAAATATCCAGTTTCGGGGTGCAAAGTGAAAAGCCTTTCCCAGTATGTGGATATAGGCCCAGGATGATGCTCTTGTTACTATTCTCCAGCAATCAAATATTCTGGGAAATAAAAGTTCCCACTATCCACCCAGTGACCCTTTTCACCTAACAAAAAAGAAGAAGAAGAAAACACATGAACGGAAAACATAAACTTTCACGCCCTCTATCTCGCATCTCTTGCAGAGGCACAGAGTTACTAGGTACAGTGTGACAAGACCACTTTTTTCTGCTTATCAAGGTGCCATCTGCTTACATTAGAATTCCCGGGGAGATTTTCTGCAGAACACACATTCTATGGTTTCATGTGTAAAAAGGAGTTCTTCAGTGAAATAATTTGAGGATAATGTAGAGCAAGGGGCACTAAAGGTTGATGTTTGCTATGCATTAAATTGTGTCCCCCAAAACATGTATTATAAATCCTAGCCCCTATGTCCGTGGCTATAATCCCATCTGGGAATGGGTTTTCTTTGTAACATTAATGAGACAATATCATTGTAGGGTATGTCTTGAGTTCATCTATTTTAAGATATAAAAGATCTGATTAAGCGAGGAAGAAAAGATGCATAGCTGGAGACAGACAGACTCAAGGCCACATAAAGATCACTAAGGAACAAAGCTACAGCAGCTGAGAAGAGACACAGACGTTATTGCAAGGCTGACAGAGAAAGAAAGCTTTCTGTTAGACATGGAGCCCTGAATTTGAACTTCTAGACTCCTAAACTGTGAGAAAATAAATTTCTGCTTATTAAAGTCACCCACTGGTGATATTTCTGTTATAGCAGCAGTAGATAACTAAGACAGTGCTTGACTACTAACCTGAAAGTTGGTAGTTCAAACCCACCTGGTGGCACTAAGAAGGAACGTCTGAAAATCTGCTTTCCTAAAGATAATGACTAAGAAAACACTGTAGAGTAATTCCACTCTATGACACATGGCATTGCCATGAGTCAGCATTGACTCAATGATGATAGTTTTCATCTTTTATTTAATGGAAAACAAGGATTTTTCACTTGCTAGAACTTAGAACTCTGAGAGTTTTGTTGTATTGTTGATACGTTCTAGAAATCTCCAAGGAGGGCTGATGACTATACTACATAGAAACATTTCCTCAGATAGCATCTCCTGGAGTTCAAGTTCCTTGCCTCACTGACTTAAGGTGACCCCAGTATTCCCAGTCCAAACACAAAAATCTCCGAATTTTACTCTATCTGTGATAACATTGTTTAACCAAGCACTCCACTGTGGGAGTGTACACCCATCATCTCGTCCTTCTGCAACTGACTTATTCACTAGCATTCCTTTCTTCTCATGCCCAGTGCTCGCACCAAACCAAACCCATTGTTGACAGGTGGTTTCCAACCCATAGCAACCGTACAGGACAGAGTAGAATTGCCGCATAGGGTTTCCAAGAAGTAGCCAGTAGATTTGAACTGTTGACATTCTGATTAGCATCTCAACTCTTAATCACTGAGCCCAGTGCTAGTTCCCTGTAAAATGGTAGTAACAAAAGTAGTGGTAACAAGATACCTTGTCCAACTTCAGGGGGGATGATGACCAGTATCTGTCCAAAGCCAGTTCCCCTGAGTTGGAGATCGGATATGTCCCCACCCTCCAGTGTTTTGACCAATTCTGATACCGGTTGGCCCTCCCACAGAATTTTCTGCTTCTCTTCTGGGTACAGCTATCTGTTGCAATGGCTTCATAGAACTCCAAAACTATACTTACAGTTCAGCGGTTTATTAAGGAAGTAACAGGCTATAATGCAGGATCAAGACCAACAGGCGACAACTCAGGACGTGGATGAGGAAGCACCCAGACAATGTCACCCTTCTTCAGTGTGCTTTCAGTTCCTCTTGGCAGTCAGAGCCTCCTCTCAGCCCACCCAGGACAAGCCTCCTCTCGACCTCCTGAGGACACAGCTTCAGTTGGATGATGTTGGAACAACCTTCGCTCTAACGTGTCTATAGCTACAAAAAAGATTCTTCCTTGATAGAACACAAATACAACAGGATGCTACTGAAAACCTGACTTTAGATACTCAAAAGGTAGCCCAAGCCTTTAACCCTTAAGTAAAGGCAGGACAACCAGAATAGGGCTGATCCAATCTATCGAGTTACTAAATACAAAACCAAACTCACCATCCGCGGAAGAAGGAAGCTGCTCCTATGTCAGCCCAGATTCTGTACTCAGCAGGAGTGTCATTCAAAGCCACTCTCATTACTTAGTGACCACTTAGACTTGCAGAAACCACGATGATGGTCTGCTTTTTCTGTGTAGATTTCCCACACATCTGTGTTTGACCATGTCCCTGACACTACGCTTCCCATAAAAGCAGACCTTTATCATATCTGGAAACCCTGGTGGTGTCGTGCTTAAGTGCTTTGTGTACTAACCGAAACGTCAGCATTTGCTCTGCCCGGCTGGATTTCTGAGTCATTCTCTTCTATTTTCTTGCTTTCAATGACACTCTCACTCAGAAGTATCTACAACTTTGCCTTTTTTTTCCATTTTTATTTGTACTTTGTTTTTCAAACTCCCATTGTTTTCCCCATTATGCTCTTGCCTTAACCTCTGCAGCTGTTACAGCTGTACCCCTTAGCAGTGGTGAGGCCCTGCGACTTGTACTAGTGCCCCCCTGGCCTTTCCACAGCCCAGGAATGGGGACCAGGGAGCCACTTCTTTCCTAACCATTCCCTCATACTTCCAAAGATGTCACTGAAGCGTTATGTCTCCCACCAGCTTTTTGTCAGGAATAACGTTTCCAAAAAATGAAGAGCCACTAATTCTCTCCCGAAAACTCCTCATCAGAGAACCACTTCAGGCTCGCCTTTGGGGACCTTGGCACCACTTACTGTTTGTCTTTGTGCTTGGGGAAGTTTGGTTTACTCGTCTGTGAGTTACTTTTCTGGAACAGTTAGATACAGAACTGCACCCATCTGTGCAGAGTTAAGACGACGGGATGTGTTTCCTGAGTGTCATGCCAGGGTTTGAGGCCACCAACAAAAGACACAGACCACACAAGTTCTCCTGCTACGTGGACTGCTTTGCTCACATACAGAAGAGGCAGAGCAAGATCAGTTTCTCTAACAGACACTGTTCTCCCCAGACATGCATTACTGAGAATGCATACTTCAAACACCCTCAAGGTGCCAGGCTCTATGGCTAACTCAGCAGATAGAGCAGTAAATGGAATAGACCAAATCTCTGGGCATCATGAATCTCTGTCATGCAGGGGTCTCTGTGAGCATACCCCTGTATGGCCAGACACATCATCCCCACCTATGACTGGCGCAGGGAAGATGTTCTATGTTCACTCCTCTCATGCCATGGTTGAGAGACGCTATCACCTTCCTGATGGGATCAAATACAGAAGTTGGGTTGGCCAGGTTCCATAAGGTGCCTGTGAATACGTAAGAGATAGAGAAAGTCACTGTGTGTCCAGCCCGGGGGGAAGTATTCTCCAATAAAGAGAATAAGATGGGAAGGAGGGAGATACTCAATTCCCAGTCTCCTTATCAGAGAATGTTCTGAACACAAAGTCTTTATTTAACTGTCCTGAATGAGAGGCATCATGGTAGAATATCCCAGGAGCGTAGAAATAAGGAGTAAACCTGTGCTACCAACTCACAGGTGACTAACATGGACTGGTTATATCTTCTCCGTGTAAGACATCCTGAAACACACTGAAGTTTTCCAAAATCTAGTCAAACCCAAGACTTAATCTAATCCCAATCTTCCTATATCACAGTGCACCAAAGATCTCCTGGAGCTGATGACTTCATGATTGTGAGCAATTGCCTTTGACCTCAGCTAACACAACAGAGCAAACTTAATACCAGCAAAACCAAAGCATTTCTGTCAAGTTCATTCCATCTCTGCTCTCATGAGTTCAGAGCAGAACTGCCCCATAGGGTTTCCAAGGCTGTAAACCTTGATAGAAATAGGTTGCCAGAGCTTTCTCTTGAAGAACAGCTGGTGGAATCAAACATCTGGCCTTTTGGTTAACAGTGAAGCACTGAACCCCTGTGTCAGCGGGACTCCTTACCAGTAGGTGGGCAAAAAAAGGTGATGATAGATACACAGGACTTGAAACAAGCCATCTCTGTCTCCTTCAAGTTAACCTCTTGAGAACTCCCTAGAGAGATGAATTTTGTTCCCAGCACAGGGTTGCCTTCTATAGTATCACAATAGGCCTCCTCAGCTTTTCATTTCTTCGTTATATAGAAACATGCTACCCGACTAGAGCCACGTATCTCTAAGGCTGATTTGTGCACACTTCACTGCTTGATGTGTTTCCATCTGCGTCTGTCTGTCTGTCTATTTACTAAATGATTTACCTGTGCACTCTTCCAGATGTTTGGGATTGCTGGAAGTCTAAGCTCTGATTTATGGACGGGGTGCTATTTAATTCAATGTGATTTAAAGTGTCACACAATCTGTCTGTATTTGGAAATATCTATTCTCCTGGCATCACACAGAACCAGACACAGCCTAAGGCCTTATGCTTTCTGTTTAATCTAACAACTTGCAGAATGTCTCTTTTACGTATTACCAGAGTATCTTTAACAGTCCTGCAATTCCTGAAGCAATTTCAGTGAGGATAAGCAAAATCCCACATGCTGCAGTATGCCAAGAACCATTTTTTTTGGCTTATAAAGCCAAGTAGACTTTCCATATACACCTAGTAGCCCAGAATTGGATCAACCATGCCCTTTAAAGAAGAACACCCATTCTCTTTTCTGCACTTGACATGTGTTCAGTAATCATGGTCCAGGAAGATATCGTTCCACTTTGTTATTATTTTTGTTTTGGCATGGGATGGGAGTGGGTATGGAGATTTACTAATACAATTCAGCTAAATGGTGCAATAATCATGAACTCTGTGTCTTCACTGTGACATATCATTCTCCACAGTCCATGAGTAAAAGTTCTGCTACAAAGAGTTCTTACAACCCTCCTCAAAGGCTTCCAATAGCCCACAGATGTCTCTATGCACAACATTAGCTGTGGCAAGAATAACTGTGTTTAAAAACATGTTTTACAGTTAGTGGTAGAAATAGAGCCACTCTGACAGCAAAAATAGTCAACTGTGAGTCTCTTGGAAGAGCCTCAGGTTAGTTCTCGAGACTAGTTGGTATCATGTCGGTGGCAGGTGGTGTAACAGTGAGGAATAACATGAATGGTGCTTACAAAAAATGAAACAAAGTCAAGATGGTCAGAATTTTTCCCCAGAATGGATGAAACTATGCACCATCCTTCAAGTTCACTCTTGCCTCTAGTCACTGACTAGCCTTTTGTATGCTTCATTCAGTGTTCTCTACATGTTGACACCAGGAAAAAAGTGGGGAAGGAGATTCT
The DNA here is from genome assembly GCA_028571685.1 of Heterohyrax brucei. Lineage (NCBI taxonomy): Eukaryota > Metazoa > Chordata > Mammalia > Hyracoidea > Procaviidae > Heterohyrax > Heterohyrax brucei. The sequence continues at coordinate 68,269,717 of CM053156.1, forward strand.
AGATAATAAAGAGTAGTCCACTCACGTAAAAGGTAGAGACAATTCTGTAAATTGATTCAGTGTTGCCTTGTTTATATCTCTACTGTTTATGAGTTTGGTAACTGTAAGTCAGTTCCAAGACTTTGATAATTAGCCAAGATGTATTTCAAAACTTGCAAATTTGAGGTGGCTTTCAATCAAGAGCTGATTAGATCTTATTCTGGCCAACTGAACTCTCTTTGTGGGAATTTGAATCCTGTGTCAATTATAAAAGATAAAACTTCAAACCCGTGCTGGCCACTCTGACTTATAACAACTCCACAAGTATCAGAGTAGAACTGTGCTCCATAGGGTTTTCAATCTATTATTTTTCAAAAGACTGCCGAATCTTTCCTCCAAGGTGCCTCTAGGTATACTTGAACCACTAATATTTTGGTGAGCAGTGAAGTGTTTGGACCACCCGGCCATAAATCCATTGCAACTGAATATTTCCGGAGGCAGCACTTGTTGGAACTTCACATGAATTCCCACTGGTGACATCCCTCAAGCTATCCTGGTTTCTGTCCTTCCTTAAGTCTGATTAGTTTTTCCTGTACTTCTGTGAGCTATTCTTTACATCCTTTAAAAAGAAAAATTCTTCTACTGAATTCTGTCAGTTTGCTGTGGATGCTACATCTTATCTCAAAACAATGGGATTCAGAAGCTATGAGACATTTTCTGTTTTGTGTACAAATCAAGGTACACAGAAGCCACGATTTCTTCCTGTGGAATTCAGCACCCAAAGCAGGATAACTAACTTCTTATTAGGGAGACTATGAATTCTGTGTCCTCCTCCCCAGGCAGAAACGACCAGTTCTCTACCCAGGCCTGCCTGAGCAATGCAATTGTTTGAGCCCACGTGCATTTAGGCAGGAAGGAGCTGCTGGAGCCTGCTCAGGAGTCTCTGGCCAGCACCAAGTGCTGGAGGGCTCAGGAGGCGGGCTCTTGCCTCACCCTGGGAGGTCGGCTGGAAGCAAACTATGTCTACTGCCTCGTTCTGGCAGTGAAAACAGTACGAGCACCAGAGAAGGTTCAGGCTCCAGAGCCCTGAAACCAGGACACTCCAAACCAGAAGTAAAGTTGTAGCTGGCCTCCCCAGCTGTGTTCCCAGCTCACATGAGCCCTACAACCTCAGCACTTAAACTCAGTGCTGTCAAGTCGATTCTGACTCATAGCGACCCTTAGCATGGCATGCATCTAATGCTAGGTTACCTAGTAAGTTGTTATGGCCACCCACAACTGCCAAGGCCAATGCCCTTCCCCTTGTAGAATCGCCCACTCTCGCCGACCCTGGAGCAAAAGAGATCCTTCACCCTCTGCTTACTTGAATACTTGGACTAAGCCAGCTGTTAATTTTAACCTCAGCATCTGCAACAGAAAGCTAACATCGGTTATTACAGGACAGGCAGTGCACTCCAGACTGCACAAAAATTATCTATCCCTTTTTTCCAACAACACTGCAGTAAAGGCAATAATGTCTCCATTTTACAGCAGTTGTCCAGGTTGCATGACACTTAGGGGCCACAGCTGTAACTAGAGTTCTGTTCTTTTGTCTCAGAAGCCTAGGTAACTAGTTGATATTTTTCTAGATAAGACTAAGGATTTGAGCTGAGGCTATTCTCAAGTGCTCCTTTTATTTTTTAAATTGTGGTAACTATATATGCACGCCAAGCCAAGCCAAGTGCCGTCGAGTCGGACACACGTACAGCAAAACTTCTGCTATTTCAGCACACTTCACATGTACAAATTTAGTGACACTAACTGTACTCATCACATTGTGCAACTATCACCAATACCCTTTTCCATCACCCTTAACAGAAGCTCAGTGACTCCTCCTAAGTCACGACCCCTGCTTCCCACTTCCTACCTACCACCCAGGGTAACCAGGAATAAACGTTGGTCTCCATGCATTTGTCTATTGTATGTATTTCACACAAACGGGACCATCCAGAATTTGTGTTCTTGCATCTGACATTTCACTTAGCATAACGTTTCCAAGGTTCAGCCATGTGGTAGCATGTCTTTTGATACCTGTTGCAGCGTGTATAATTTTATTTCTCCTTATGACTTGATCCTTTTGAATCGTGTTGGCAAAGAACATTGAATATACCGTGGAGTGCCAGGAGAATGAACAAATCTGTCTTGGAAGATGTACAACCAAAATGCTCCTTAGAAGCAGGGTGGGTGAGACTTTGTCTCACGTATTTTAGACACATTATCAAGCGGGATCAGTACCTGCGGAAGGACATCATGTTTCATAAAGTAGGAGGTCAGCCAAACACAGGAAGGTGTTCAATGACATGGACTGACATATTGACTGCAACAATAGACCCAAGCATAACAGCGATCATGAGTGTGACACAGGACCAGGCAATGTTTCATTCTGCTGCACATAGAATCACTGTGATTCAGAACCAGTTGGACTGCACCTAACACCACCACCACCAATATTCTACAGTTTATTTAGTCAATCATCTGTTGATGGACATCTATTGGCTATTGTGAGTAGTGGTGCCATGATCATGGGTGTACACATACCCGACTGTGTTCAAGTGCCTGTTTCAGGTTCATTACAAAACCAGACCGCACCACGGTGGTTGCTAGTTACCATCAAGTCAATGATAGTTCGTGGAGACCCACTTGTGCAGACTAGAACTGCTCCTGTAGAATTTTCAAGGCTGTGACCTTTTGGAAGCAGATCACCACTCCTGTCTCCTGAGACACGTCTGAGTGGGGCCACACCACCAACTTCCAGCTGGCTGTCAGTCATTTAACGTCAAATACTGTCCTGTAAACCAAGAAGTTTTCCTCCGTCTCTCCTGGAAAAGTCGTTGTCCATTAGAAGAAATGACCAACTCCCAGAGAACACAAGTTGGAGGAGAAAGACTTGGGTTAATAATCAGGAATCTGAAGCCAGTCTCCAACTATGTCTGCACGACAGGGGTTCCAATATCTACTTTCTCTATGCCTTCAATCTTTTTAACTAACAAGACAGGATGCAGAAACGCCTGCCTGCAACAGCACTGCAAGTGAAGAATGAACTACTGAAGCCCAAGGAGCCACGGTGGTGTAGGGGCTAAGCGTTCCTCTGAGAGCTGGACTTGACAGGATTGGAAACCCTGTGGGGTAGTTCTACTCTGTCCTATGGGGTTGCTGCAAGTTAGAATCCACTTGAAAGCAGTGAATTTGGTTTTTAATTTTGTTTGGTACCAGAGGTGGTGGGGGCTGAGCTGTGCGGTAAACTTCAGTGGAGGTTAAGTTTTACCACTAACACTGTCTAAAGTTGAGAAAGAGGATGGGCTTTTAGTGAGTTCGATTGCTGTTTTTAAATTCACCTTTGATAATGCCGCTTCCACGGCCTGTGGAGTTTGAACCACTGGATCCTGGGGAAGCCGTCTCTGGGGAAATGTCGTGCTGCTGGTGGTATTGAGGCTTAAACTCCATGGAGGTGCATGTCACTGGGTGTCCCCTGCTGTCAGATACGTCTCTCCAGAAGAGAAGCCTCAATACTGCAACCCTGATAAAAAAAAAAAAAAAAACAAAAAACAAAAAAAAAAAACCCTTCCTAGCCCCTTGCCTCTCCAACGCCCTCTATTGACAACGTTCACAGTGTGTCTTAAGCAAGGTAACCAAGGACGGGTGCGTCACTAAGACAAGAAAATTGATGATATGCACACATAACAAAATATAAGAAAGTGAATTAAGATCATCAATAATCCCAACATGAAAACAAAATTCTATTAATATTTTCAATTTATATCCTTCCATATCTTTTTTGGTTTTTCAGTGCTTGCATGCATTATAGGGGGGTCTTTTCGTATTTTTCATACAGCTAAGATTGTTTGTTAGGTGCTGTCGAGCTGATTCTAACTTGTACCGACTCTATGTACAATAGAATGAAACACTGCCTGGCCCTGTGCTATCCTTACAGTCTTTGCTGTGAGCTCATTGTTGCAGACGTTGTATCAGTCCATCTTGTTAAGGGTCACTCTCTTTTTCTCCGACTCTCTACTTTGCCAAGCACGATGTCCTTTTCCAGGGACTTTATATAAACTGAAACCCTGGTGCTGTAGTGGTTAAGAACTGTGGCAGCTAACCAAAACACCAGCACTTTAATCGACCAGGCACTCCTTGGAAACCCCATAGGGCAGTTCTACTCTGTCCTATAGGGTCCCTATGAGTCAGAATCAACTCAGTAGTAATGGATTTGATTTTTTGAGTGTATGCATGCATCTATGTATCTGTAACTACATATATTTACTTAACATCATAAGTAATGTAATATATCATCAAAATTCCTTTCAACATCATTTTAATGGGTACATAATATTCCATAGCAGAATATCTTCTTAACTGTCATTCTACTGTTAAATATTTAGGTTGTTTTTTTATTTTTGTTTCATGTATCTATATGTGTGTGTATGTATGTAATGTATGTGTATTTATAAACTTTTCACAGTAGAGACCTAGAATACATTATCTGGTTTAAAGTTTCATTACTATATATGACTCTTATATATTTTAAAATTAGTCTTCATAAGTATAATTCCAGTTCACATTTCCACAAAATCATATGTGAATATCTGCCACAACTTCATCAGCAAAGAACAGTATTATATTTAAACATGAATTACCTTGTTAGATTAAAAAAAAAAATATTTCCTGTATTTTCTGTTTCTCTTCTATATATTTATTTTTCATCGATTTTAAAACATTATTGGTCTTTTTGTAAAGAGCCATTTTTTGTAATATGAAAATATTAAAATATAGTGATGCTTTTTACCATGATAAAGGACACTTCTATCATACAGAACAAATTTTAAAGTTGTGATAATGGAAAAATTAAGTGTTTAAATTTCATTCATAAGCATATATTATTCTTATACTCAAGAAAACTATACCTTAAACATAAAAATGCATCTTTTGCCAAGTTATAGCTGTGCTTGTATTTCACGGTTAACACTCTTAAAAAATCGGTAGCAAAGAACAATGTCCACTAATATGACATAACAGTGGATGAAAGTTGTGGCCAATGAAAAAAGACGGAAACCAGAGGGGGAAAAACATTCATAATGGTGGTGAAGAGTCAAACTGTTATTATTCAGATTGTATGATCCTGAGAGTAGCATGAAAGGATTTTGCTTTGTTAAAATTTATGATTTTAAGTTACCTTTTTCTTTCTGTGTGGAAACATTTTCATGTGTTTTTAAAATAGCTATCTCATTTAGTATTGGTCCTTATGCAATGGACTTATTTCACTCAAAAGTTGGTGGGTAAATTGGTGTGTAAAATTAAATATGCCTCTCTATGAGTTGGATCCAACTCGATGGCACTTGACTTGGCTCGCTCTATGAAATAAACTTTAGGAAAAAAAAAAGAGTAGTAAGAGGAAACTTAGATTGTAAGTCAAAAGAAAACTGCTCCCCAGCATACATTAATCTTTAAGATACAATAGTAAAGCACTGAAAATAATTGGGCAGCAAAGTTATTCTGCAAATATTACTGGGGTCACTTTACAGTTAAAATAAACAATCTCTCCTCTCATACCATATACAAAAATACATTTTAGATGGATTAAAATTTTAGTAGGAAAAAGCAATGAAGACAAATAACCAGAATAACATATAGCTGCTAATTTGCTGAAATACTTAACAGAAAAACAATTAACAGATTATGTATTATTCCATATGTTAAATATATAAACTAAAAAAATACAAACAGCTATGCCAAAAGAAAATGTACATGAAGTAACATGAAGTATTTTTTATGTTTATGCAATTGATAGTTTAGATAAATCAGTCAGAAAAACATAATACCGTAAAAGATAAAAGGGTCAAAGACATGAACAGAAAGACTAGTTATTAAATATAAACTACAATGATTAAAATAACAAGGTGAGAAAATTTAAACCTCATTAGTGATCAAAGAAAACTATCCATGTGATGATTTTTTTTATCATTTTCTTGTTAGGTCCATCTAAGCGATCACCCAAATTCATTTCAGAAAATGACAAATTACTCAACTCCAAAACATGTTTTTCATCAAACTAGAATGGCTGTTAGTCACTTCTTGAGAGAGAGTGTGTGTGTGCATTTGTGTGTGTGCGTGTGTGTGTGTGTGTGCGCGTGTCTGTGTGTGTGACTGCTAATTTCTAAATCAGCACACAGACTGATGGGAACCATATGACAACCTGCATTTCTAACAGGTTTCCTCCAACAAAATGGTTTGGGTTTATTTTGAAATGTCTTCCCCAGAGCATCCCCAAGAGGTATGTTCTAGACAAAACCTTTGCTCTGTTTGGCACAATGCCTGCAGTGGATCCAAACAAACAAATAAAATCCCAAACCCATTGGGATGTACAGTTGAGTTCAAGATCCAACAATGAAGTCCGTGAACTCAGTTGCCGTAAGCGCTACATACTTCACTGATGAATATCACTACACTCACCTTCAAAGTGCCCCCTTTGATAAGCTTTCATCCTTCAAAGCAATTTTGGAACTTTTTCTGGAATGGCCATTGTGAGAGATTGCATGGTGACAAGTGTGCAAACTTAATTGTATAATTGTCTGTGAGAGAGTTCTTAGCCAGTAAACAAATCACTATATTGGAATACCCTCCCTGCTCACCTGATCAAGCCCCCAATGACTTTTTTCTTTACCTGAAGATAAAGGAAATATTCAAAGGAAGACATTTTGATGACATTCAGGACATCAAGGGTAATCCAATGACAGTTCCAATGGCCATTCCAGACAAAGATTTCGAAAATTGCTTTGAAGGGCAGACTAGGCGCTGGCATCGGTGCATAGCTTCCCAAGGGCAGTACTTAGAAGGTGACTGCAGTGATATTCAACAATGCGGTGTGGAGCCCTTTTCTAGGGTGAGTTTCCAAACTTAAGTGTCAGACCTTGTACTGTGGCTGATGGGAACCATATCACAACCTGCGTTTCTAACAGATTTCCTCCAACAAAATGACTCTGTGACTCTATAGGACACAGTAGAACTACCCCATAGGATTTCCAAGGCTGTAATCTTTACAGAGGAAACCCTGGTGGCCTAATGGGTTAAGTGCTTCATCTGCTAACCAAAAGGTTGACTGTTCAAATCCACCAGGCCTTGGAAATTCTATGGAGCTATTCTACTCTGATCTCCAGGGTCGCTATGAGTCTGACCTAACTAGGTGACAGTGGGTAGGGTAAGCTTTACAGAAGCTGATTGGTGCATCTTTTCCTGTGGGGCAACTAGTGGATTTGAACTGCCAGCCTTTTCGTTAGCAGAGAAGTACCCAACTATTGCATCATCAGGACTCCTCTATGCAGTGGTTAGTCCCTTGGACAATGCTAAGGATCCCTCTAGGATAGGAAAGGGGAACCTAGCTCCAGGCTCCTGACTCCCAATTTATTCTTCTGCTCTGGCCTCAGCACCTGCATCCTCCACTGTGAACAAAGAAGGAGGTGTGCCATTTATTCACAGAGCTGCCTCTACCACTCTCCTCTTTTCAATGCTCACCCATGTTTTGGGACAGCGGTGTGACTGTTGCACTTGGAAAATCCCAGTTCCTTCTCTAAATCACTGTAGGATTATGGGTAAGTCACACAGTTCTGGGAGTCTTGATCTTCTCACCAAGAAAAATTGAGTTCATGCTTGCTCTGTATTATTGGGAGAAGTAAAGCTAATGTAGAGGCATTTTTACAAGATGATAGGCTCTGAGACATGCCAGACTTTCTGGACTCCAATCTTGCTTCTGCAGCTGTGTGACCTTGTGAAAGTTACTCACCCTCTCAGTGCTCAGTTTCGTCATAAAGAAATGGAGATTATAGTAGTTGCTTAGTAGAATTACGAGAATTAAATTATATGATATGTGCAAGCGCTATAACCAGGGCTGGCACTGAGTACTCAAGAAATAATAATATTAGTAGTAGTATTTGCATTTTTAAAACAACCTACCACTCAAGCACTCTTTCTAACATTCTCTTCTTAGTTCAACCTGCCCTCCATAGCCTCTCTCCCAGTCCTGCCAAGCAACGCTTTGCATTTTACATGTTTGATGCCTTCAGATATGATAAATAGCATTTTCCTAGCTTAACTCTTATCTATCTGAGGTCCAAGACAAAGTTTCTATCTTCCTTATTTATTCATTCTTCAACAAACATTTCCTGAGCAGCTGGTTAAATCCAGGTACTCAAATTCAAACTTGGGAGAAAGACAAATAAACAAGTCATTTCAGAACTGAGTGATAAATAGATAAGAGTCAAAAACAAGGCTTTGTGGGAAATAGACATGGCATCTTAGTCATCTAGGGCTACCACAACAGAAATAGCTCTAGTAGATACCTTCAACAATCAGAAGTTTATTCCTTCATTCCAGGAGGCTAGAAGTCCTAATTCAGGGTGTCAGCTTTAGGTGAAGTCTTTCTCTCTCTGTTGGTTCTGGAGAAAGGTGCTTGTCATTGATCTTCCCCTAGTCTAGGAGCTTCTCTGCTCAGGGACTTCAGGTTCAAAGAACATGCTACACTCCCAGTGCTTCTTTATTTGCGGTAGGTGATCCCACATCTCTCTGCTTGCTTCTCTCTTTTATGTCTCAAAAGAAATTGACTTAGACACTTCTTAATCTTGGAAATTGAGCCCTTCCTCATTAACATAACTGCCACTAATCCTGCCTCATTAGCATCACAGACATAGGATTTACAACACATAGGAAAATCACATCGATGAAAAAATAGTGGACAACCACACAATATTCAGAAACATGGTTTAGTCAAGTTGACAAATATTTTAGGGGGACAAAATTTAATCTACAATAGGTAATATGGGATTAGCATTTGGGGTAGTGTAGTGGTTAACAGCTGTGACTCCTAACCGAAAGATCAGCACTTGAAATCCACCAGGCACTCACTGGAAACCCTATGGGGCAGTTCTACCCTGTCTTGTAGGGTAGCTATGAGTCAAAATTAACTTGACAGCAATGGGTTTAGTTTTTAGATTACAGATGCTGGGAAAGGCCCCACTGATTCATTTGAGCAGACCATGGACATATCCAACAAGCAAAGGAAAGGAAAGGCACCCAGATCAAAAGAGCAAAATCTTCAGAGCATGAAGGTTAGACCAGGCATGCTCTGTTCAAGGGAAATTGGTAAGTTGACTCTGGAAATGGTGGTGAGAAAGAATGCCTTTAGTAAGTTGAGTGGAAAATACAGTTGTGGCTGACCAGAAGAGACTTTGAAGGCTGGGTAAAAAATTTGGATGCTTTTCTATAAACTGGGGATCTTAAACATGTAGCCATCAGACCAATCTGATCTAAACAGCTCAGTATCTGTAGTCTGTGTTGCATACAGACTTGCACTGTGCATCTGGTTACCAAGCCCACTGTTAAATATTTCCTTACTTTGAGCGTCAGCCCCTAGAGCCTTTGTAACTTTTCTTAGGTTTCAGCAAATTGCCACAGGATTTCTATAAGGGATTGACTTGATCCAACTCTTTTGCAAGACAGATGGACACTGTATTGTATGTAACTGTGCTGTGAGATGGCAGATGGATAAAGCAGCTAAAAAGCTGCTGCAATAAAGTAAAAAAGACAGAAAATACATATTTGCAAGGATGTGCAGTACCCAAATTCTCATTCACTGCTTCTGGCTGTGTCAACTTCCAACCACTTCACAACACTGTGGCAGTATCTAGTAAAGCAGATCTTGTGACTCAACAATATCAAATCTAGGTATCCATTCAACAGACAGAAACTCTGGTGTCCTGGTGGTTAAGTGTTATGTCTTCTATCCAAAGGGTCAGAAGGTTGAATACATCAGGTGCTCCTTGAAAACTCTATGGCGCAGTTTGACTCTGTCCTATATAGCAGTGCTATGCATTGACTTGATGGAATTGGGTTTTTACTCAACAGATATGTGCACATACATGTACCCAAGTTATGTAGTGTTTGTAGCAGCACTATTCATAACAGACCCCAAATGGCAACTACCCAAATAGTTAATGTATAAATAAGTTGTGGTATAGTCACCTACACATTAGATTACTATACCACTGAACAGTCTTTACCTATATACAGCAACATGGGTAAATCACATAAACGTAGTACTAAGTGAAAGAAGACACTCAAAAGAATTCATATTGAATGAGATTCTGTATATAAAGTATATCAGCCCACACTAAAATTTGCTATTAGATAATGTTCATCTTAGGGGAGGCAGTGAATGACTGGAAGATGACAAGAGGGTCCTCAAAACACTGACAGTGCTCTATTTACTGATCTGTCTGCTATGTCCATGGGAGGGTTCAGTTTGTAAAACTTCACTCAGATGAATAAGTACATTAATGATATGTGCACTTTTCTGAATATGTTTCAATTAAAAAAAAGTTTTTAAAATATTTTACAATGTTAGAGGTCACCAAAAATAATACTGTTTTAATGATACAGTGGGAAGTTGGTGACACCAGAGCCAGGTAAATGACTGCAGCAGCTGTCCATCTATCCATTTGTTTTTGTTTGTTTGTTTTTCCCTTAGTATCTACTATACCTCAAATATTCCATTAGGTTCTAAGGATACTGTCTTAAGCTGAGTTCTAAAGAGAAGCAAAATCAGTAAAGCATACAAATGTACAGAGAGAGATTTATGTCAAGGAACCAGCTCATGCAATTGTAGAGGCTAAAACATTCTAAATCTTGGATCAGGATGCAAACCTCATGCAGCTGCTGAAGTTGGCAAACGCAAGGTCAGTAGGTGGGAGAGAAGGGCTCCCACTAGCATGCTGTGAAGGCCAGTGTATCCCAAGAAGACAGGCAAGACTGCCAAGTTTCTCCTGATACCTGTAGCTGCAGGGGCTGGTGAACCCAAGATCAGCAGGTCAGGGAACAAGTTTCTTACTCAAAATCTGTGAAGACGGATGAATCTTAAGATTGACAGATAAGCTGCTAGCTAAATTCCCAAGAGCTAAACACTGGAAGGCAACAGAGAGGTAGCTATTTGAGCCACAAGGAGGCAAAAATGTTGGCAAGGTGAGCAGAAAGGAAGTAGATAGTGGAAGGCAGAGAAATGAAGATTAAGAGAGCAATAAGCCACCACAGACCCCACTCCCATTGGTACTACTCAGCACATTCCATCTTAGGGGTAACCACAACATTATATAACTGCCAAAACACTGAGAATCATGTCCCAGCCAATTTGACACACAGTCGTAACAGTAAGAGAAACTGATTCTCTTGCAGAAAAGTAGGCTAAATGTTCAAATTCAGGGCATCAGTTCCAGGTCAAGGCTTTCTCTGTTGACTTTGGAGGAAGGTCTTTCTCTTAAATCTTCCCCTCGACTGGAATCTTTTGAGGCCCCAGGACTCTGAGTCCAAAGGATACCCTCTGCTCCCAGCACTACTTCTTTTCTGATGGCATGAGGTCCCCAACTCTCTGCTTACTTCCCCTTCCTTTATATCCCAAGAAATTGCCTCAAGGTACAGTACACTCTTATAGATTGAGTCCTGTCTCACCAACACAACCATCACCTATCCTCCCTCATCAATATCATACAGGCAGGATTTACACCAACAGGAACATGGCATGGTACCAGGAATCATGGCCTAACTAAATTGCTACACACACATTCAGGGAACATGATTCAATCCATGACAGACACCAAAGGTACTGATCATGTAATAAAACTGTAAAAGTATGTACAGGCTATCAAGGTACTAGACAAAGTGAAGAAAATATATCACAGTAGACAGCAGTGAGGAGCTACTTTAGGCAGGATATTCACCATATTTCCTCCTGTCCCAGGGTTTGAGGATTACACACTTTTGCACAATTACTGATGTTAAAACCCATAGAATTCTAGAATATACAGAACCAACAGATTTTGTTTCTTACCAATAATGAGTCAGAATGTCTTAGACTAGGTTCTCTTCAGAAGCAAAATCAGTCAAGCATATAAATACACACATATACAGAGATTTATTATCAAGGAAATGGCTCACATGATTGTGTAGGCTGGAATATTACAAGTCCATGGATCAGGACAGAGGCTTCTCCTGAATTAAGTAGCCACGGATCTGGCAAAATCTGGCAAACCCAAAATCGGCAGGTAGGACAGCAGAGCTGTTGTCCACAGGCTGTGAATACCAAGGAATTCCAAGCTTGGCAGGTAAGCTGCTAGCTAAAGTCCCAAGAACTGGAAGTCAGATGAACAGAGACCAGCTGCAGGAACCAGAGGAGGCAAAAGCCAGAACATTCTACTATTTTTGGTTTCTATTTATCTGCAAATGTCTTAATTTCATGTTCATATTTGCAATATAGTTTCACAGGATATGTAATTCTTGGTTGGAAGTTCTTCTCCTTCAAGGCTTTGAATGTGTCATGCCACTGTCTCCATCCCAGCATCATTTTTGCTGGGAAATCTGATAAAAGCCTACAGGGTTTCTGTCTGAATGTTAGCTTCGCTTTGAGTCTTGCTGCCTTTAAGAGCTTCTGCTTATGTTTCATGTTGTTAAGCTTGACTATAACATGTCCTGGAGTCTTTCTTTTGAGATCTATATTGAGTGGCATTTGATATGTGTCTTGGATATCTACATTCTCTTCTTTCATAGTTGCAGGGACGTTTTCTGTCAGTAGCTCAGCCACAATACTCTCTGTGTTCTCAGGTGTCTCGCCATGTTCAGGAACTCCAAATTAATCATAAACTGTTCATCTTAATAGATGAACTTCTTAATGCTTCTTCATTTTTCTCATTTCTTTTTTTCCGATTTCTCCTCATAGATGCTGGAGTCAATAGCTCTGTCTTCCAAATCAGAAAGTCTATTTTCCATCTGTTCCATTCTGTTTTCTTGGCTTTGAATTGAAGTTTCTGTGTCTTTGATTTTGTTCTTGATCTGTTGGATTTCAGAGTACTGCTGTTCCATCAGATCAAACAGCTTGCTTAATTTTTCATTTTCTTCTGTTGCATTTTGTATAAGGTCTAGGACAGCTCTATGTATAATCCTTTTGTGTTCACCTTCCGATAGTTTCAGAAAAGTTTCTTCGTCTGGGAAGTTCTGTGGTGCTTTCTTTTGGGGGCATTCTGAAGCCATGGGTGATTTCTTGGTTACACTTTTATCCAGAATCTGTAGCTCTTTGGGCTTCATGTGAGTCAACAGAGGTTTGGAGAGATGCTGTGAGGGTGGACTGAAGTTGTTTCTCTAGGCCACCTTAAAATGAAAGGTAAAAGATATCTGACAACTTTCAAAATCAGTCAGGTTTTCAGGTATATAAGTCCTCCTTCCCAGCTGGCGAAGTAAACACTTCTATAATGAACCCCAGATGTTACAAACTAGCTCAAAAATACAGAAAGGCTACTGCCCTGCTTGTCTCTGCCATCAGGCTCCAGTTGTAGGCGACACTGTGTAGAATACTGCTTTTCTGCCAGAGAAGCTCTCTCCTCCAGACAGGTGCTGCCTCCCAACCTAGGAATTGGGTGCCCCTCATACCCTCCGTATGGGTATTTCCACCTCCAAGTGGAACAAGATGGCGTCTCGCACATGCTTCCTGTCTGTCTTGCTACAGGGTAGTCAATGCCAGAGGTGGAAAGAGTGGCCAAAGGTGGCAGAGATGCACAGAGTCCACAGTCTCAGCTGCTGGGCCCCAGTCATAGCCAACACTGTAAAATACTGCTTTTCTGCCAGAAAAGCGTTCTCCTTTGGGCAGGTGCTGCCTCCCAACCCAGGAACTAGATCCAGTTGGGCCCTCTGTATGGGTGTATCCACCTCCCAATAGATCAAGATGGCTTCTTGCAAGAGCTCGCCACCTGCCTCAGCGGAAAGAGCAGCCAAAGGTGCCAAGATGCACAGAGTCTGAAGCCAGGCTCTCAAAATATGGCAATTTTGCTACTAGTCAAGTCCCAGCTCCACCTGCCAGCTAAGTCAAAGAAAAGAAAGTTAAACTGGTGAATTACCTTCGGTCCTTGAAAGTCTGCACTCACCAAGAGCAGGGTCAGCAAAAGAGAGAAGGTTTTCTGTTCAGTGGTTTGAAGCCCAAATTAAGAGCCCTATGCCATGTCCTAGGGCTCACTATGTATCCAGAAGGCTCCTTTTAATTATCAATTCAGGTCTTGGTTTCCAGAGGGACTTAGGGAGACGTGTGTTTAGTCTGCCATCTTGACTCCACCCCCATCCTCCTATTTTTGGATGCAGGCCACACACACAAAGCATTTCAGTTGATTGACTACTCAAAGTAGATTCCATGATGGGGATGATCATACATAATCCCTGAGAATCAGGACCCAGCCAAGCTGAAACACTATCTTAACCATCACACAGGATTCTGACAATTCTTCTTCCTTAAAACCAATGTTACTATCAACATGTCCTAACACACCATACCTTGTTCATACAAACCAGGGCTCCTGTGGCATTACTGGACATTGGGTAGTGGCTTTTGGTGTCTTCTAACGTAATTACCTGTGGACACTGATCCCACTGCTTGGCTTGTGTTTTACAACATCCTCAGGAGTTTGCCTCCACAGTAGATAATATTCCTAGGATACTCTAACAGCATATTTAAATACCCTACATCCCAACTTATTTTCCTGAAATTTTTTTGTCTCCATCTCCCTGGAGCACAACTGATGATCCTTTGTTACCAGGGCGTTTTCAACAAGCTTTACTCTTGAAATATTATTTTTTAATTTACTTTATTTTTAATACCTGCATAACTTTGAATTTCACAGTTAGTCCCAACACCCCACTAACTCTCATATGATCTGGAGAGCTCTTCAAAAGAAAATATACACATATATTTTAAGAAGGACCAACATTAAAACTGAAGGCTTTAGTTTTTAATAATATCACTTGAGCCTCTAAAAATAAAAGTGCTATATAAATGTAAAATTCTAATCACAGTTTTTCATGGAAGAACATGCAGCAAAGATAACTTGAAAATATCTCAGCTTTTCAGAAAGAGTTAGTGCCAGATTTGATTTGGTATCATCAGCATTGGCCCCCAGTACATCCTTGTATATCTAAAGCCTACACATTTTTGAGGCCCGGCCTAGACACTAACTCTTCTGTGGAGGCTTTCCTGCTAACCTCAGCCAGGAATCTTTCTCCCAACCAAACAGCTATACTCACGATTCATACCTTGCTCACACATAACTACAGGTTAACATGTCTATCTCCCTAACCAGCCTGTGAATGTCTTTGAGAACAAGAACCCTGTCTTAATTAACTTTGTATCTTCCCATTCACAGTGTTGCCTCCACCACCATCCCTGATAGCCTCGATACCAAGGTCATTATCATCTTCATCCCTGATACCCAGCAAGCACTTAGATTTTGTCTAAGTGCTTAGATTTTGACTGCTACTTTGAGCAAGGCATTTAGCCAAACTCCACCTCCATTTCCCCCTCTATAAGTAGGGGAGATAATAGTCTATGACACAAAAGGTTGTTATAAGGATTAAATGAGTTAATATCTGTAAATGACTTAGTGAGAGAGTAAAAGTAGCATTCTGCTGATCTTTATCTGTGTGACCTCGGACAACTCAGTTTCTTTATCTGAAAAATGTGTAAAATATGCATCTCATATTCAATGACTAGGTTCTATGATGTAATAACCTTATCCCTCTTAATACTTATACCTACCACTTAAGGACAAAGAAGTAGGAATATAGAAGATCTACGCAGCCTCTTTCAAATCCCTCTGCTGTAGAACTAGAACTACAACCCTGGGAATATGGCTCTAGTCCAAGTTCATGCCTTCAGTGCCATTCTTCTCTCTTACCAAGCAGAGAACTAGGTGAAATGGAATGAATTGGCCCTAGAGCATGGCAATGATTGTGAATTGATTTGTAACAAAAATAAAAATAAGCTTAATTTGGCCTCACAAGTGTTTTGTGGTGCATCTAAGAGAAAGACTGAGTATCTGCATGCAGAAGACAAGGCCTCCATTCCAAGATGACTTGTGGTCTCCTTGCTAAACTGGAGTCTGTGGTTTATATCCTTTATCCTCCTAGCACACTGGCTTCCCCACTGGCATGACACTCCTGACCACACAGTCTCACAGTCACCGTCTCACCAAATGTCCATGCAGTGCTTGTAGAATTCCCCTAGAGGCATGCCGTGAGGACAGGTGGGGCTCTGTGGAAGGAATGGATGCACACTTAGGCAGTTGGCAGCAATGCGCTCTTTCCATTCCCTTTATTAACTCCCACTGACTTCCATTATAAAAATGAAGATGCATTCCCACGGGATAAAGCATTTGGCCTCCCTACTAGACAAAAATGACCTGTACAAAGGCAGCAAATCCTTTTCAATCAGCTGTTTAAAGAAAAAATGATAATGGATGAGAGACCCTGAAGGAATAATGATAATTATCTCTAGAAAGCAAGGCTGAACTACAGAAAATACAGGCAAGGGAAAAGCACATGTTAGAAAAAACAATAATAATAATGGACAAAGTAGAGCCACTGACAGGATCAAAGCAAACGCAGATGTTCATTTTTCAATTAGTTTTTCACTCTTTCATTCGTATGTTCAGCATACATCACAGGCTTGCACTGTTTGCATTCAGCTTGGTAGAGGAGAGAGGAAGACAAATGAAAAGTAGCTGGGAAGTAGCATCAGGAGGACTTGTACTCAGTGGAGCTAGAAGTGCTATACAATTGTGTTTAAGATGTCAACTTCAACCTTTGAAAGGCACCGTAGCACAGGCTCTGCAGCTACTCTGAGGGCTGGGAAGCCTGTGCTACCTCAAACTGACTGCCACTTTGAGCAAGGCATTTAGCCAAACTCCACCTCCATTTCCCCCTCTACAAAGTAGGGAAGATAATAGTCTATGACACAAAAGGCTGTTATGAGAATTAAATGAGTTAATATCTGTAAATGACTTAGTGAGAGAGTAAAAGTAGCATTCTGCTGATCTTTATCTGTATGACTTTGGACAACTCGGTTTCTTTATCTGAAAAATGTGTAAAATATGAATCTCATATTCAATGACAAATTTGTATATGTATACATATATAGGTGACTTAGTGACTGTCATTAAACACTCAAGTAGCTACAAATTAAGCTCTGTGAATATATATACACACACACATATACACATGTATACACACACACACATTGAGTCCATGTGTGGTACAAATTGATAAGTGCTCAAAAAAGAGATTTGGTTTGAATAGACCCAGAGACACTCTAAAGAAAGGCACAAAGAGATATCTCCAAAGAAAAGCCTTGTGATCTACTTTGGAAGAATGAGCCATTGAAAACCTTACAGAGCACAGTTCTACTGTGACACACATGGAGTTGTCATAAGTCAGAGTTGACTCCAAGGCAACTAGTTTGGGGATTTCCTACATACTTGTAAACACTTTTGTTGTTGTTATCATTCAACAGGAAATGAAAAAGGTTTATGAGGAGTCTTTTATACATTCAAAAAATATATATGCTGAGTATTTATTGTGTGTAAGGTACTCCCTGTTCTGTAGTGGCAGAAGACTGGTTTCTGTGGTTTCTGTCCTCAGTGGTGCTTATATGTTAGCCAATCATTCTGGCTTGAGCAGATGAGTACAAGGTGGTATCCACTCAGATACAGAACATTAGAGGAAGAGCAATGTGGTGGGGGAAGTTCAGTTAGGGGCATTTGAGGGTGACAAGAGAAGTTACCAGGAAGATATGCAGATTAGTAACTTGGGGGAGAAAACGGGATTACAGATTTGAGGTTATCAAGAGTTGGGTTGGGAAAGGGGAGGTCACCCGGAGTGAACAAACTAATGACTTAAAAAAAAAAAAAGTTGTCATCGATTCCAACTTTTAGCAACCCTGTAGAACAGAGCAGAACTGCCCCACAGAGTTTCCAAGGAGCACCTGGTGGATTTGAACTATCGACTTCTGGTTAGCAGATATAGCACTTAACCAGTATGCCACCACAGTTTTCAAATGACTTAACACGATTAGCAATTAATAGAAGGATGGAACTGTTGCTACCGCTAAATTTTTAAGGTGCAAATAGAAGAGAGGATACGATGGAGACTGAAGAAGGAAAATAGGAAAAGAGAAGAGCCAGGATTCTACAGAGAATATAGGAAAGGATGGGATAAGCAAGATCACATCTTTGTATCCTGGAAAAGCAAAAACATCTATCCTGGTAGCTAAATACTGTTACACATTCTTGACCCATAAATGTTCTGACAGCAATTTAAACAGCCAGACTTTGAGATACTTCCTATGTCAGGAGGTACTTGCTGTCCGGCAGAATCTCTTTCCCTGAGATTTGTTCAGTTCTGCTCATAACAACCTCTCCCCTCACTTCAGAGCTTGTGAAGCTCTTTCTCTTGCCTCTTGCCTGGGCCTCACTGCTGAGAATCAGGCAGGGCTGAGATCACTGTATTTTTAAATGTAGACAAAATGGGCTCAGAGAGGCTAACTAGTAAGAGTGAGGCCCTGCAGATTTATTGGCACCCTGCAACAGGCTTGCTATACTTTATCCCTGAAACTGGCCTTGAGAAATTGTATCTTCTGAGATATAGTTTCAGAAATGATGCTCTACAGGATGTTGAGAGGTATTTTGGATCTGAGTGACCCATGACATATGGAGAGTTAACTTCCTTAAATCTTTTCTGGGAATGGAAATGAACAGGAGACTAACTCAGGCATTGGAGTGTTGGCACAGTGATGGAGAAAGACTGAAAAACACATCCCTATGTTTTTTCTATAAGGCTTTTGTCAGCTGGCATTGCTGATGGCCACTGTATTGCTATGGCTGCAAGCTATGCCACTGGTATTTCAGATGCCAGCAGAGTCACCTATGATGGATAGCTTTCAGGGGAGCCTCTGGCCTAGGACAGACTGGGAAGAAAGGCCTGGTGACCTACTTCTGAGTATTAGTCAATGGGAAAAAAACCCTTGGATCACAACAGAATATTGTCTGACGTAGTGCTGGAAGATGAGCTCCCTAGGTTGAAAGGCACTCAGAATACAAAGTGGTTGCAACCCTGGAGGTGAGCCTACCAACCATTCTCAAGATGGCACAGGGCCAGACAATGTTTTGTTCTGTGTTATATAGCATCGCCATGAGTCACAGTCAACTTGATAGCAACTAACAATAAGAACATGTGTTTTTATATTTCACCCTCTTTTGTCCCCCACTTTGAAACCCACAACAGACAAAGCAACTGGGTTGAGTCTCCAGAGACGGTCTGGGTAAGAGCCTGGTCTAGGCTCCTTCCTCAGGCTGCTGCATTTTCTTTGTACACGTGGCATCTCTCCTGTGTCCACACACTGCTCTTGCTGAGTCATGAGTTCAGTTCCAACCCTGGTTCTCTTCCTCCTGTAGTTCAAGCAGACCTTCCCATTTCTGAAGTCAGCAGCTTCCCTAAAACAGTGGGACACTGGATGTTATAACTCAGAAACCAAAGAGCAGGAGCCAGCAGCGTGGGTGGAGGGAGGAACAGCTGAACGGGAGAAGTCATGTGAGTGGGAACCTCAAAGACCTGAACTGAGGTTGTTGAGCACAAAAGCCACTCTCTGCACTAGGTTTGAGTTTTGATACCTCATGTGTATGGAAACCAAAAACCAACCAAAGCCACAGCCATCGAGTCAATTCTGACTCATCACAATCCTATAGAACAGAGTAGAACTGCTCCACAGTGTCTCCAGGAAGCACCTGGCAGATTTGAACTACTGATCTTTTGGTTAGCAGCTGTAGCACTTAATCACTATGCCTCACCTAGGCCATCACAGCAGGGGTTACAGAGAGAGCAAGCAAGATCCAGCTCTTCACTGGGCAGAGACTGTCAAGACTGTCAGCAACACATTCCAAAAAGAAAGTGAAATCTACTCAGTAGATCAAGGCAGGGCCCCTGTAAGTCAAGAAAGACAGGAGGCACTAAGATTTGCAGGCTGTGCACCGCCACCCAGGTGGGTAGGTACCAAGAAGCCAGGAGCAGTCTCCTTTCTCATTCCACAAGCTGATGGGACTGCAAAACTGATCAAGTCAGGATTAGATGTGCCTGACCTCATTGCTGAGAATGCCAGAACTCAATCAGAAGGAGCTGCGAGCTGGGAAACAGGGTTCCAGAGAGGGACATTGGTTAGAGGCATCCAGAGAGAATCTGGAGAGAGCCTACTGTCTACTGAATGCATGGGCAGGGAGTTAGCTGACACTACTAGAACTTCCAATCCAGTGTATTAAATTGAGTGAGCTGGCTTGGTCCTGTGGCTCAGAATCTTTGACTAATATATCAGGTATCTGGCTGATTATGATACTGAGTATTTTAACTTATGTTAGATAATGAGTTAATGCTTTAGATAGCTTGCTTCATTCTTTCTAAAAATGTTTTACCGAAGTATAATCTGCACATAGAAAAGCACTTTAGCATGCAGTTTTCTGCAAGGTCACAACCTGAAAGCACCCGTGGAAACAGACTCCAGACTCAGGCACAGGACATACCAGCAATCCCTACAATGTTTCATTTGTAATTTAACAAGAAAAGTTAAACCCTAGCAATTTTGTCAACCCCATCAAAGACTTCTCTGATTTTATATTGAAAATGATTAAGAAACCACTATGCAGCATATAAACTTTCATTCTGTATTATCCTTTTCATACAGATCTCTTCTGCAGAGGGAGTGTCTTCAAGCTGGCCGATGACACCCATGGAAGCTCACTTTGGTGACACAAAGGGATCCATAATCATCAGTGTTGGCAGTACTGCTATGTGGTCACTTCCAAGTCAGCCCTGTGTCTTGCCAAATGGCCTCTGAGTCCTCTTAACTGATGTCCCGTCCATCTTCCTTCTAAGCTGCGAGGCAGCAGCCAGCATGCAAAAGCTGGTTCCACAACCAGCACTTAGTTCTTTTCTTGTAAGTTTCAGGAGAATGCTTGGCATTGTTCCCTTTATGGGCATGGGCACCTTGGAATTACTAAATCATCTGCTTCCAAGATATTTTGAGCCCAGAGTCTTTGCTGAGATTTAGGATGGGGATGGATGGGAAATATTTTTCTTGAAACTATCTGCAAAGTTTTCTGTATGGTTCTCTGGAGATATTCTTAAAGGTTACACAACATGCCCATGCTCCATTCTCCAATTTCCCCTGAAAGGTAAGAATGTCTCTATTTGACTTTGAGTCCTGTGAAAACAAAGACCTTGATCTTCTTCAAACTCTATACACATCAAGGTGTCATTTCTGTATTCTTCAAAATCAGCTTATGTAACAGAAAGAACTGGGAATTTGAAGGCAAACAGATTGCCCTTCCCTCCATGTGACTCTAAGTTTTCAAAATTCTCTGAGTTTTAGTTTTCTCATCAGTAGCATGCATATAATAATGCCTGATGAGCTAGACATGTATGCATATAGTTCTGGCAAGATTTTTGGCTCATTGAAGAACATCCACAAAGCTAGCTACTCTCTTCCTCCCTGGTACATCCAGGGCAAGCTAACATGAGAAGGAAGGAGGTACTCAAGGTGATATGGATGTTTCAGACTAACAGCCAATAGCAAACCAAGGCTAACCATGACAAGGCAGTAACTCTACTCAGAATGACCACAGAACTGCAGATAGAACAGTGGCCTTGCAGGTCTCAGGTGACTAAAGGATCTTCTTATCACCTCCTGCCAAGCTCAGGCAGGAACTCTCTCCCCACTCCCACTCCATAGACAGCCCCATAGGCCTTCAAAGTGTGCTTCTCGTGTGGCTCAGGTCAATTCTGGCTTTGGTTTGTGGTCTATTAGGTTCTTGATTTACCACCTAAAAACAGCCCAAGTGTTTTGAAGGCATGAGCTATGTGTGTGTCTACCACTGCACAATGCCAGGTACTTCAAAGGAATACAATAATTGCTGATTGAATTTAAAGTTCTTAAAATGGGATCTAGGGCTAAATTTAGCTTAAAATCATACATCATTTTAGAATCCATTAGTCTTACTGTGTAGCTATATATTTCAGGGAATCAGTAGATCCCCTAGACCACTGCATGTTGGCATACAGGTGGTAAGTGGACAAACCACTGACAACTGCCACCTACCCCAATTAACAACCACCTAATTTACCAATGGGCCAGGTTTAGAGAGAGGTCAGTCCTGTCCTGAGTTTTTCTCCTACAAAGGAAGAAGAAAGTACATCAGATTCAGGCACCTAGAATTTGATTTAGATTTTCAACTATGTGGCCATCAAGATAGAAACTCTTTGAGGAAGAAAATCTAGAAAATACCAGCTATTTAAAAAGTAATAATAATACCAGTAACATCATTTTTGAGTGCCAAGTATTGGGCAGATCTCCAATTGTGCATAATCTCATTAAATTTTCTCGAGAAGACAGCAAGATAAGTATGGTATTTACTCCTACTTTTCAACTGAGGAAACTAGGTTGACAGTGTCCAAGTGACTTGGCCAAGGGCACTCAGCCATGGAACCAAAATCAATCTGGGATCTGCTTGGAACTGAAAAGCAAGTTCAACATGGCCAGGTGTCTTACCCAAAACTCGAGCTCAATGCTGACGCCAGGAAAAGACCAAACTATTCTCTGTTTCAAAACCCAACTTTTGTACATTTTAATGATCTCTAAATTTCCTTCCAGAGCTGTATAGATGATCCAATTCCAATCTTAAATCACTCATGGCTGGGCAGGTTTTTCCAAACTCGGGCAAAGTTTTCATTGTCCACAAGATGGCGTCAAGGGGTGACTCAAGATACTTCAGGTCCTGGCTGTCCTACCTGTATGGTCCTACTGTAGATAAACACACTGACATGTTTCAGCAGGACTTCTAAACAGTTTTGAACTAAAGAAGGGAAGGAACGTAGTTAAACATCACTTGCCTGTCATCTGGCCATGTTTCACATTGAGTTCCTTGCATATATTAATCCAAAGCAAAACCTCAGATACTCCCTGAGTGTTAGTCCCCTGGCAGGTGTTACAGGTCCTTGATAATCAGATGCTAAACTAAACTCAATTGGTTTAATGAAAAACTCCTGAAGAGCCTTGGTCTGAGCTTTTTGAGTTTCCATCTAGGCTGGATTGGCACTCAGGTAGTCAGTTATCTGCAGGATTAATCACAGATGTTCAAGACTGGAAGTTCAAATCCATCAGGCACTCCTTGCAACTCTATAGGGCAGTTCTACTCTGACCTATAGGGTTGCTATGAGTCAGAATCAACTCAAAGTCTGTGGTTTTGGCTTTTTACTTTTAGCATTCTCTTAAATGCTGGCTCCTGGATGAGGCTTGGGGAGATTTCATGTACAGAAAACAGTAATGTTACCAGTGAGAACTGAGGTTCTAGAGAAGAAAAGAGCAAGTTGTGCTGAAAAGACACTGGACCATGAGGAGCTCCAGCCTGCAGCTCTACTCTGCTCCTTGAAACTCTTAATGAATCATTTAACTACAGTGAGCCTCAACTTGTCATCATAAAAATAAGTATATTTTCTCCATATAATTTATAATGTTGAAAGAATCCAGTATGTTGCCCACTGCCCACTGCCCACTGCTGTTGAGTCAATTCTAACCCATAGCGACTCTCTAGACAGGGTAGAACTGCCCATAGAGTTTCCAAGGAATGCCTGGCAGATTTGAACTGCCAACCTTTTGGTTGGCAGCCATAGCAGTTAACTACTACATCACCAGGGTTTCCTCCAGTATGTTAAGGAATACAAATTATTACGCTGAAAAATTACAATTCAGGATATAAAGTTTCACACACAGGAACAGAACAATTATTACTTGTATTAAAAAAGATAAGAACACTGCTGCTGAATCAAATCAGACTCATAGCAACCCCATAGGGCAGAGTAGAACTACACTATAGAGTTTCCAAGGAGTGTCTGGTAGATTTACACTGCTAACCTTTTGGTTAGCAGCCGTAACAACCACTACACCACAAGGGTTTCCTCTATTAGCCAAGTGCCGTCGATGACCCTAAATATGGTCATGTGTTAAGACTTTGGCATCATACCTAGGTCTGAATCATAACTCCGTCATTTACTAGCCAAGTGGCTTTGGGTAGGTCATATAATTCTGTGAGCCACAGTCCCTACTTATGTAAAACACAGATAATAATAACACAAAGTTACTGGAGTTTTGTCAGACAAATGTAAACATATTTAGCATAATGCCTAGGACAGCTAGCCCTCAAAATGGTAGTAGTAACAGCATTAGCACTATGCATACAATTTTTAATCTATGTATATTATGAGCTACATTGTGCTGGGACCAACTCATAGTGACTCCCAGGACCCAACTGGGTATTTCTCTTTCCAACTTCAGGTTCAGTAACAACACATTGGTAGCTCAGAATCAGCCAAAGTGGGAGTATTTACACCATGGAAATTGGCAAATGCTACAAGTGAAGGCTTTCCCCCGCTAGATAGTTGGTTTACCAGAGTCACACTGTCTATGAATATTAAATGTATCTTAGTTTAGTTTCCCCAGAAGCAGAGCCTAAGATAAGGATTCTGGTGATAGTGATTTATTAAGAGAGTACTCTGAAGTGAAGCCTGTAAGCCAGTGAGGAAAGCAGAATGAGGAGGAGAAAGACAAAGCAGAGATATAGGCTCAGGTGACATTTACTCTTCACCAGATCCCGTAGAAAACTTCACAGGCTGCACAGCAACAAAGGGAGGCCACACCTTAAGGCAAGAAAGTCAGGTTTTTCTACCACCGTCTTGCTGGTCATTGGCTACTGATCAACTGCTGGGAGGAAGGCAGCTTCCATTTCATTTCTGGGTGAGACAGCTCCAGATCCCAGAGCAAGTCTCTGGGACCTTTCTCAGATTCTACCAGCAGTCAAGTCATGGCATCAGCTCTTAAAGGGAATCTGAGCAGAGCACAGGCAATACTACCACAACCTGAAGACAAATTGTTCTCATAACTCTTTGAAATAGAAAGGGTTTGAGAAGTCTCCTTTACTACATGTCTAATATGATATAGAAGGATTATTTATCCAATCAGTAAATACTTTTTTAATGTAAAGTACCTTCTCAGTAATGGGATTGGTTCTAGAAATTCAAGGGGTAATAAAATCAGCTATGTCCCTATACTGAAAGAGTTTAAATTCCAGGTGGGGAGAGACATTAATCAAAGGATCCCGCAAATAAACATAAATATACAACTGTGATAGTTACTGTTAAATGAAGAAGGAAAGTGATGTTCTTGGACATGAAGAGAGGTATTTCTGTAGACAGGGAGGTCTCAGAGGGCATTTCCTAAAGACCAACAGCTAAGCAGAGACCTGAAGCTTGAGCTCGAGTTTCTAGGTAAGGGGTAGGTGGGCCTAGAGGTGGAAGGAGCTTACACTGGTCAAGAAAAATAGATCTCCACTTGGACTTGTCTTCAGGGAAACCTTGTGTGTGAAGACATATGCCTGAGGTCAGGAGGAGGGGGATAGTTCCTGCAAGCCCTGAAGAGTGGGAAACTGATGGAGTCAAGAGACATCTTCACTCTCCCGAGAACAAAGGCCGACAAGCTCTTCTTTACTTCCATTGAGATTCCAGAAAACCTCTGTTTTGAAAACATAACAATTTTTATGCTGTTCATGTTTTCTAGGATTAGTTACTTTGTGCTTTTCTTTGACGTTTAGAAAAGCGCCTTTTGAAAATCCCTGCCTGGTTGAACTGCGCCAAGGTGAAGGGGTATGTATCTGTATGTAGTCCTGAAACTAAAAGGAGAGAAGATGATGAAGCTCTACATTCAGACGTGTGTGTGTGGTACAACTAATGTGTGTGATCCTTAGAGTATATACGAAGGGATGTGTGTTTGTGTGTGTGCATGCTTGAGTACACATGTGAATGCTACATAGATGAAACTGTGGTATGTGTGCATGTGTTCAGCGCACACGCTTCATGTGTGTCTACTTCAGTGACCAAGGCTGGGAGGTGGAGGTGGGGAGAAGAGTGGACTGGCACATCTCGGAGGAAAGAAGAGAGAGGAGGAGGAGGAGGAGGGGAAGTGCTTGTAGCTGATGCTCAACCTATTATTAAAGAGAAACAACATTCCCAGCAGGAAGCAGAGGGTCAATAAAACCAGTGGCTCCACAATTTATGATGCTAACTGAGATTCCATGGCTTGAAGCAAGACTGCCCCTGAGTATCAAGGTCAACAAGCCGGCAATGCCCAGGCTTCCAAAGAGCTCCCCCGTGCCCACCTATTAATCAGCTCATTGCTGAAAATGCACCAATGAGCTGTGTTCTGGAAACATCATTAATAAACAGGGACAGGCCAAATTGCTAAGAATTCCAGGGTAAGGGCAGGAAGGCAAGAAAAAAAAATATATACACGTATGTGTGTGTTTATGTACGGGTGTAGCCTATTATATGTACTGGGCTATATATTACAAGTTCATATATAAGAATGTCTATCCATTTTCCATATATTTTATATTATATGAGGGATTTTCAAGCTTTAGAACCTTGCCAGATGGAATTAGAGCAATTGTTCTTCTGCCGAGACTTGGGGAAATTAATGAGGTCCGCACACAGAGCCATGAGAAAATAGAAATATTAAAAAAAGAAGAAAAAATGCCCAGTTTCCAAAAATACAGCAGCCACAATCCCAGAGAGAGCAATCAGTTTAGTGGCTAATCTTGAGATTCTCAGTAGCCCCAGCCTTTCTTTGGGATTACTGTAATTCTGAATGGAACTTTAACCAACTTTGTGGGGCTCAGTGCCACAGACCTGTAGGAAAAGGACATCTCCTTGCCGATCCTCTGGAAACTGTCTCTTTTCTAAATGAATAGATCATTCTCTCCTCCTGAAACACCCCAGAGTGTAGAGCTTAATTTTCTGTTTAGGAAAAAAAAAAACCGCTAACGAGAAAATCTGAACCCTCCAAGGAAGAATTGATCGTCTTCTTTCTACCAAGGCTTCAGTATTGTCTAATCTGGACCCAAAATTGGAAATCTCCATTGTCAGTCCCAAAAATATGTTTCTGTTTTAACGTTCCATCATCCAGACTCTTCCAGGATGCTATGTTCCTTTCAGAGACCACCCAGAAGAGGGACTCTGTGCCACTTGTGTCATTCTCCAAGCCCCCCGGGACAAGACTTTGGCCAACATGGCGACCTCCCATTCTGATGGCTTCCCTCACAGAATGCAAAGGATGGGGAAAGGGGAGCCCAGCACCGGGTCCCCGCCTTAATCAGATGAGCCAGCTGGTCCCAGACAAAACCATGGCTGGCTTGCTTCCTTCATCTGCTGAAGTCCTTGCCTCAAGTTTGAAGCAGGGAGGGCTTTTTATCAATAATCACCCCCAGAAGGTGTTTTGCTACTGCCTGACAGACCTCAGGACCTGAAATGGTCTAGTCTCCCAGTTTCTTGGCTCACTGCAGCCCTGTGCTCCAAGGGAATTTTCAACATATTATATTTGGTCTAAACAACAGGAAATGCTCCTGAGATAGACTTTTAAGGGGATCTTCCTTCTAGAAATGTAGGGCAGGACTTATGGGGCAGAGGGAAGAAGGATTTCTTCTATATCTGTGTGTGTATGTGTGTCTTACAGGAAATTTTTTAAACTGCCCTTTATTGAGCATCTGGTATATGCAGGTGCTAGGACTCAGTGGCAATTGTTACAAGTATTGGATGTTCCAATCCACCTGTGAGTATAGACTGTGTATGCCATGGTGTCTTCGTGACCCACTGTCCCTCAGCAACAAGGGAAAGGAAACTGATATTCCCTGAGAGTTTACTGTATGTCAGGTACCATATTAGATAATTTACACGCATTAATCCAGTTTCATCCTAATCTAATGTGTATAGATGAGTGCCAGCAACATTTCAAATACGACCCGATATCATACAGCAATGAAGTGAGGTGTTGCAGTTCAGATCCAAGTCTCTGTGATCCTAAAGTCTCTGATCAAATTCTGTGTGATCCTTGGCATCTCGTTTCTACATTTTTACACCACACCAAAAACAAAAGATGATTCCTCTGACATTCCTTAATGCTCTGCTTTCCTGATTTCATTATCACTCACTTCTACAAATAGACCCCGTTCACTCAACTGGGCCAGTTACTAGCAAGTTGATGTGTTTGTGTCTGATGTTTCACCCATCTCCAAACAACCAACTCAGAAAGCTTATAGGACATCTCTGCCACCTCCTTCTCACCTAAAGCTGTGTGTCCCAAACCTGGCTCATCCTTGGGCCTCTAGCAAGGTCCTGTGGTCTGGGTGCAGTAAACATGCCTGCCTCACAGCCCTCACCCCGCGTTTCCAATTCACTTCCCCTCCCGACTTCCCATTTCTTGGTTAAGAGGATGGTTGGTATTCTATCATCAGCTGAGGTTTCTGGGCTCATGCTGTGTAAGTCCTTTCCTGACCTGAGTATGGACCTCAGGAACTTCCTAGATGATCTGACGGTCATGAGTGGAGGTAGCCCAGCAGATACAATAACTTACAAGTGGAGAAATTTCAGAAAGGGAGAAACAAACTCAATGGTGCTATCCAAAAAAGAAGGAGGGGAACTTGAGGTGTAGTAGTTAAGTACTACAGTTGCTAACCAAAAGGCCAGCAGTTTAAATCCCCCATCGTCATGAGTCGGATCTGACTCAAGGGCACTTGGCTTGGCAGAGACTCCTTGGGAACCATGGGACAGTTCTACTCTGTCCTGGAGGGTTGCTGTGAGTCACAATCAACTTGATGCAATGGGTTGGTTATACCGAAAGGCAAAGAATCATTCACCAATTAACGGATGTTATTTTTTTAGCATTTTTGAAATCAAACAAGACACCACTAGCAACCAAAGTGCAGAAGAGTAAGAAAACATAACCTCTGAACGTGAACAAAGCGTTCTATCACTCAGTTCCATACTTCCACCTGTAAGATGTTCACTGACTGTTCCACTACTTTCACTGTCCTAATGCAACTTGTTGTGATGTGACGAAGAATCAAGGTGTCAGTGTTTCAGGGACACGTGTCTATTATTCTACAGCTTGCTGGAGAGACAGCAGAGCACAAGGAGACCTTGAATTTTCAGAATTTGTTTTTTTTTTTTTCTTCCTTTCAGAACAACAGGCTCCTTCTCTCTTTGGCTCTATCCGGTTCTGTCTGGCTCGGCACTGTTCTCTGAAATAACTTCCCTGCTTCGCTTCTCCTTCTCCTTTTCTGGAGCCGGCCCTTCCTGCTTCTCCTCTGGTTTTTCTAGTGGAGCTGCATGATGTCTGTTCCAGCTGTTTATAATTACCTCCCTCAGGGTTCTTGGGCCAAGTGACTCAACACCATGCCTTGTTTTGTTTTTAAGAAGCCAGATATTTGTTTAACAGCCAGACCATCAGAGATCATGGCCACTGGATACTTATTTATGCTTCCCATATCCAGGCAGAACCTACAGTTCCCCAGTCACTTTATATTAAGAAATTAGATTTGGGAATAAGAAATAACTGGCCGTGAAGTCTGCCTCTAATTGTACAACACCGGTCGCTTAGGCATGCTGAGCCTCACCTGTAAATAGGGATCATGGCATAACATAGGTATCATGAAGACAGAATGAGCAAATGAACATGAAAGGCCTAATCCAGTACTTAACCACTGGATATTTCTATCTCAATCTAGCATTTCCTTTTTGTTTCAGACACCCAATCAACAATTAAACAAACAAAGCCGGTCACTGTCATGTTGGTTCTGACACACGATGACCCTCTGTGTTTTAGAGTAGAAGAGTACCATACAGTTTTTGTGGCTGTGACCTTTCAGAAGCAGATCACCAGACCTTTACTACAGAGATGCCTCTGGGTGAGTTTGAACCACCAATCTTTCAGTTAGTTGTCAAGCGTTTAACTGTTTGCATCACCTAAGGGCTTTGCAAAGCAGGAACAGCAGTAAAAAATACAAAGGGAAGGGAAGGCCTGAACTTTGAGATGAGGTGGTCAGAGAAAGCCTCCTTGAGTGCCTTTTTTTAAATTATGATTGAGTGAAAATGTATATTCCCATATAAATTTACATGCCCACCTATATGCAGCTTCCACTGCTCCCCCTGCCTAGTGACAGCACACTATTCGTCTCTGCTCCATACATGTCTCATCCTCCCAACAGTCTCCTTTCCCCTCCTCTCTACCCACTCTTCTTCCTCCAGCCAGAGGTCAGCAGGATGATATCCTATAGATGCATAGAACCATAAAGTGCATCCAATATATGATCACTCTGCATTGCCAAGTCCAATTCATTCACATCTGAAGAGCAGACCTTTGTTATGATTTATGGACAAGGGCAGCATCAGGGCCAGGGACCATGCTCCCAGGGGAACCCAGAAACCACTGGACCATCAATTGCGGTCTCTTAGTGGAGATCTCAGGGTGCACCCCTTTTTATTCTCGTGTTGCCAGTGAGACTTGACTTAGTGAGCTCCATCGTGGGTGAAATCGGTGATAACACACAAGAACAATATTAAGTGGACTTCAGCATAACTTGAATACTCCTTCCATCTTAACCCAATATTGCAAGGACAGAGTAAGTGCCTTTTGAAAAGGAATCCTGGAGAAGTGAAGGTGTGAGCCTTGAGGATACCTGGGGGAAAAAGAGCTCTGGAACAGAGAGTGGCAGGTGCAAAGGGGCTGAGGTGGGAGTGTGCTTGAGTAAATGCAAATACAACAGGACAACCAGCAGAAGTGGGGCACCTGCCTGAGGAGTCAGCAAAGGCCTCGGTAAGGACATGATATTTAAGTCTTGGAAGAAAGGCCTGGTCACCTACTTCCGAAAACTGAGCCACTGAAAACCATGTGGGACATTGTTCTACTCTGAGATGAGTGGGGTCCCCACGACTTGGAATCAGCTCACTGGCAGCTGTTTTTTTAATGTCTCTCTCTCTCTCTCTCTGTGTGTGTGTGTGTGTGTGTGTGTGTGTGTGTGTGTGTGTGTGTGTGTGTGTGTGTGTGAAGAGGCTATTTCTGCTTGACTACATATTCCATTAAACATTTATGATTTGTGCTCTGCCTGCCCCCTGTGCCTTGATCCCATTCCTGAGAATTAGCCCACTCTAGGATGGTCAACCCCTTCCAGCTGTCTCCTTCCCAGAATTACTAACCAGGGTTATGCTGCAGGCCAGGCTGTTGCCCTTCCATAATTACGGCCTGGAGATTCCTGATCCCTCTGCCCACCCCTGCTTCCATGACTCTCCACTAGAACTGTCACAATTCCTCATATCCGTTTGGATTGCTAAAATCCCCCCCTTCACCAATAGCCAGTTTCCAGCCTGCCAGCTACCTCCTATTTAGTTCCAGACTTTCTTCCATTTGCTGATGTCTCGTGATCCTGGGATCCCACAATGCCTTGCAGCTAGTCCTGGCCAAGTTATGACACATCCATGCTTCCCTGAAAAAGAAAAAGGCAGTGCAGCTTCTGGAGGCTTGATTATTTATAGGTCTTTGGTTTATTTGGAAAGCTTACAGAGAAAAATGACAAAGGAAATTGAATTATGAAGAGTTATGTTCCATTCTCTTCTGCCACTTGCTAGCTGTGTATCTCCAGGAAGGCTGACTTGACTGAGCCTTGATTTTCTCATTTGTAGAGTGGGAATTCACAGCTTTTGAAGGATTCAAAATAAATTAACTACAGAGTCTGACACTACATAATAAGTATTCTGATGAATGTTTGTCAAGTCTGAAACTTCAGTCTTTTCCTTTGGTTTACACCAAGGGTAAGCAAACTACAGACTCTGGGCAAAATCTGGCCCACTACTTATTTTTTAAAAATAAAGCTTTATTGGGATACAGCCATGCTCATTGGCTTATATGTTATCTATGGCTGCTTTTATGGTACCACTTCAGAACTGAATCATCACCATAGAGATTGTCTGACTTCAAAGCCTGAAATATTTACTATTTGATCTTTCACAGAAAAAAATTGGTCAAACTCTGGCTTATACCATTGTAAGCCATTATAGAATTATGGTTGAACAAAAGATCTAGAGTCAAGTTCCTGTAGCTGCTGGCTGCCATCAAGTCAGCTCCAACTCATAATGACCTTATGTGTAACAGGACAAATGTTACCCAGTCCTGTGCCAGCTTCATGAGCATTGTCTGGATATCAATGCTGGCTTTATCCTTTATTAGCTCTGAGGCTCTGAACCAGTTATCCAACTTCTCTGTACCTCTGTTTCCACATTTGTAAAGCAGAGACCATAATTCATGACACTTGGTGGATGCAAAGATTAGTCAATCCAGTATATACCATACTGCCAGGCAAATGGCTAGTGGTGATCAATATGGTGATTATTACTATGAATGTTACGTAATATTCTTACATATGATACCCAAACAGGATCTCCGTTAATTGGAAGTAAAACTGATTTTCAAAATCAACTGAAACATAAGGATCCTGTCTAAAATATTGCCTGGCATGCCAGTATCCTCCAAGTAACTGATATTTGGTGCAAGGCCCCCAGGATCCAGCCCCCATCCACTTCTCCCTTCAGCTGATTCCATTCTTCTGCTCCTTCCATGGAACCTGGTTGGTATCTGGCCTAGAAGCTTTAGACTTCTAGAGGAGGCTTTCTCTGCCATGCCCTTGGCATGCTCAACGATGAGTCACCACTGAGCACAGGGCCTTTTGCTAGTGAGGGTACAGAGAGACACACCCTTTAGTCTGGCTTAGTAAGAGTACCTGGAACAATGCATTGGCCGGCACTGCATACCCACCTTCTGCCTTGATGCTCACCAGACTGAGGATGGGAAGAGCATCCCCCAGTTGCCTCACTGGGCCGTTGAGGACTTGTTGAGCAGAACTTACAGCTGAAAGGAAAGGCTCAGGTGATAGCTCAGATGGGGAGAAGAACTGGGAGAAAGGAGGGACAAGTGCCTGATGCTTTGTGCAAGATCACCTCCTAGAAAGTGGGAGCCCCGGCGCTGGGCCCACCAGTGTTCAAACACAGAGCTCTGTAAAACAGTCAGGGCCAGGCAGATGTGAGTGGGTAGCTCCAGAAGGGTCAAGAGCCAGAGAAATGCAGATGGACTCACAGTCACTTTACAAAGAAGACGAGGACCTACCAAGGAGACCAGGAAGAGGGGTGAAGCTTGTGTGTGTGTGTGTGTGTGTGTGTGTGTGTGTGTGTGTGTGTGTGAACATCTCTACTCTGTAGCCATTAAAAGAAGAGGAGGAACAATTCAGAAAAAAAAGGATGCAAATGGTCACACAACTTAAAGAATGGAAGCAATGTCCATGAATCATATATGTAGAGATTCTTGACTTGGTATCTGCTCTAATGTGTGTCTTTTCAACAACAACTAAAATAAATGATTACAGGAAAAGAAAGATGAGATGGAGCAAAGGAGCAGGGCATATCTCACACACCCAGACTACAAGAGTTCTAACATTTCTAAAACAGTTGACTCCAATTTTCTTCCCTTGCAAGGTTAATTGACAGCATTTCCAGAATTCATCTAATCGAGCGCAATAATAGACGAGCTGTATTTTGGAATGTTGTTGTTGCTGTTAGCTACTGTTTAGTCAGACCCCTACCCATGGTGACCTTTTGTACAAGGGAAGGAAATGCTGCTCTGTGCTGAACCAACCCCCTGACCTGTCAGGACCAGTATAGTTCAAAGAGTTTTCAATTTCTGATTTTCAGAAGTAGATTGCCAGGCCTTTTCTTCCTAGTTCATCTCAGTCTGGAAGTTCCACTGAAACTTCTTCAGTATCGTAGCAGCACATAAACATCTATTGAAAGATAGGTAGTAGCTGTGCACGAGGTGTGTTGGCCAGGAATTGAAACTGAGTCTCCTCCATGGAAGGCTGGAATTCGACCACTGAGCCACTACTTCCGCCTGTTTTAGAATAGGAGTTGTATAAAACATCATAGCAAAGTTATCATAAATTCAATCACATGTATTCACAATATCACAACCTCATGATGTTAGGATAGCACCGGATTATCTGAGACGCCCGCCACCATATCAATAGGACATACACTTCTGAGAAGCTATCAGAAATTCCTGAAGAAGACTTCCCATGTGAACCAAAAGGAGTTGGATTAAAAGCCAAGCCACCTGGACGTGTGTAGCAGAAGCTTCCACTACCTCACCCTGGATAAAGACATTCGTGGATAAAGGCATTCATGCTCAGATTGAGGCCTCAGCACACACCTCAAGTGTGGCAATATTAGGAACAGTTGTTCTGTCAAAGAACACAGGTGACTGCTGCGTTGATTTGCTTGTGCCAAAAAAAAAAAATACACATGTTTTCTTTGGTGAATGAGGATGCCTCCTTGAAAAATGAGAACGTCAGCCAAAAATATCAGGAACTCTTGCCCTCTAAGAAAGATAACTTCCTATCTCAAGCAGCCAGTGTGGCCCTGGTGAACTTTTCAAGCAGGTAAGTAAAAAAGTGACTAAGGAAAGAACAAACCCATGGGTCCTGATGACTTGTTCTATTCTCAGATTTTATTATCATTCAAGATGAAGAACTGAGGGGGAGGGCAACTGAATCCCAAATGAAGGGTCTTCCTAGCACCATATCGGCATATAAACCCACTGCCTTAGAGTCGATCTCAAATGGCATATAGGGCCTCAGCAGATGTGTGTTGATTTTCTGATCAGCTGTGTTCTACTTCTTCAGGAATTTCTGATAGCACAGAAACCAAAGACAGTTATGGACTGTCTGATGTACTCCACGGGGTGGAATTTCAAGGCTGTGTGGACAACCCTGTCTTTGTTAAAAAGAATAATACATAAAAAAATTTAATGCTGTGGCAGATGATTCTCTCACGATGTGATTTAAACAGACAATCCATCCCAACTTAGAACTCAATTTGTTCTACTCTGTAGGTCCCTGGGTGGCAGAAATGGTTTGCCCTTGTCTACTAACTGAAAGATTAGTGGGTGCTGGTTCAAACCCACCCAGCGGTACTGGGACAGAAAGGCCTGCTGACCTGCTTCCCTAAAGATTACAGCCAAGAAAACTCTATGGAGCTGAGTGCTAGGCTGTCCCACATGAAGTCACTGTAAGTCAGAACTGACTTGAAGGCAACAGGTTTGGCTTTTGGTTTAGACTTGCACTTTCATTTCAGACTGTCTGGCCGTCTGGTGATCTGATAGCATGTTTGCTTCCTCACAACCAAATCCTCCCAAACACAGCTATGCCTAGAAGAAGGGTTCAATTTGCACAGGACCATGAGTTAGGGATTTAAGGGTAGCACTAAGGTGGAGGGAAATACTGTGGCCAAGTTTAGAGCAGTTTTCAAAAGGTGTTAGCTTTCCCACAAGAAGTTGGTCCAGGAGAATTACAAATGGAATGGTTGGTATATCCCTGCACAGGGATGTAGCCTACACAGGGTTCCTTTGCCACTGGCTGTAGAAGTAGAAGGTGGATATGAATGGGCTCCGAAAAAGAGCCCAGCCAAAGACCTCAGTTTAAGACTGGCTCTCAGCTCCTTTTATTCCAACAAGTTCTGCAAACCCAGAGGCTGCAGAAGAGAGAGGGGAGAGCATACTGCATGGAAGCCATGTTCTTTCCTCCTGGCCTCTTGAGGGCATTAAACATTTGGTGGGATCTGAACTTCAGGCCTGAAGCTGAAGGTGAGGCTGGGATTTAGGTTTCTGATCAGATCGGTGGAAACCCTCTTCCCTAAGTTAGGAGAATGCTCTGAGTCAGTTTCCCAGGTCCAGCGAGCAGTAGATGCTTCTGGGAGGACGTTGTTTGAGGTCAGCTTTGAAAGGCAAGGGCTCTGTGTGCATGACCCACAGTGCTTGCCTGCCCGCAAATGTGGTCCCTGGCCTTCTTCCTCTCCTTGGCTGTGAGACAGTTTGGTAACTGTCAGTGCTGCACTAACGATTCCCCTGGAATGAAGTCAATGGGATAAGCTCGTGGCCACACTGGGTATCTGCCCTGAGTGTAAACTTGTCCCAAGTGCCTTTTGTCAGCTCAGAGCAGTGTTGGATGACTTCACAGGGTGCTGCCTGTAATTTCAAGATTTTTATCTCCTTCTGTCTTCATGGCAGTTCTTCACACATGTCCTGCAGGGCCATCCTTTATTAGGTCTGAGCTATGTGGTAGGGATGTGGCGGTGCATACAAACCGAGATGGATAGGTCAGAATCCAATAAAGCGGATGAGCATGAATCAAATAACCGTATCAACAGTGAGTTATTCCAAAATGAGTCCAGTGCTTGGAGGGAAAAGAATAGGGTCCCAGACAAGTTCTGGGGAGCATAGGAGGGTGGTTAAGATCAGAGACATGCTCCTGTCTGGAGGC
The DNA here is from genome assembly GCA_028571685.1 of Heterohyrax brucei. NCBI lineage: Eukaryota > Metazoa > Chordata > Mammalia > Hyracoidea > Procaviidae > Heterohyrax > Heterohyrax brucei. The sequence goes on from CM053156.1 coordinate 68,305,863, forward strand.
AAGATGAGAAGGCAGAAGGGGACAGAAGCTGGTTGAATAGACATGAGTAATACAGGACGGAGAGAAGGAGTGAGCTGTCACACTGTGAGGAGAACAGCTAGGGTCACATGACAATGTGTATATCATTTTTGTACGGGAAATGGACTTTAGTTGTAAACTTTCCCTGAAAGCACAATAAAAAATGATCCAAGGCACTACAGCCAGTCTGCCGAGGTCTTTGCACATGTCACTATGAGACCTTGGTGAAATTACTGAATCTTTCTATACTTCATAACAATATTAAGGATAGGGATAATAACAGTACCTACATCGTGTCCTTATAGGATTAAGCGAGAGGAAAATTGTGAAATGTCAAGACTAATACAGTACAAGTATGTAGCTAAGGAATGTGGTGCTAAGAAACTCCACGAGTGGCAGATGGTTATTCTGACCGAGCTAATGAGGAGACTGATGTTCAGGGGGACAATTTGACCACCACAAGGTCACACACTCTGTGACCAGGTACAGTTGTATCTGCTGCCTCCAAGTCTGGCAATGTTTTCCCTTCACCATGCTACTGCCTTACCTGGCCAGGGACGTGTCAGGGAGCCCCAGCCTCAGGCAGGGATCGGCTCTTCTAGCCACAGAAGCAGGCTCGCTATCATAACACATCTCTGTTTAAGAAATATAAACCACCCTTTGGCAGCTACTCAAGTAAATGTCAAAACCAATAAAGAGCTCCCTCCCCTCAGCCCACTTCTCTGCTTTGACTACAAGACCTGGCCTTACAGGGAAACACGGAGGAGCCTACCCAACAGGTTTCCCCATCAGCCACATCAGAATGGGCAGGCTCCAAGGAGCCCAGACATGGGAGGACCCACTCTGCTGGCTGGCAGTGCCCCTTCTGACCCAACACAGGCAACCTTGGTTTCCTCCTGCCTGAACTTGCATCTGGGAGGGGCTGATGTCACTAATCCTGCCCGTGTAGCTGCAGGCCATCTCAGGCTCCTAGCAGCAATTACCCTCACAGTTCGGCACAGCCCTGCCGCCTTCCCTGGCACCTCTCCAGTCATGGCCGAGAGCCCAGCCTGGTAAAGGAATGGCCTGGCCCAGTGTTGAGTGTCCCTGCCGGGCAACTTGGCCCGAGCCTGACAAGGAGCATCTGCTCTAGTCTAGCCTGAGAGCAAGAGCCAAACCAAGGAGCCAAGCTCCAAAGCTAAGCCTTTAGGAGGCCAAAGATCCCCTGGAAACTTGATGACAAGACCAGAATGGGCCATAAATCTCTAAGGAGTTATTCTAAGAAGAAATCGCACTCAGTTCCCAACTGGTAGACATAAATGGCTATACGAAAACCCATTAGCTCTGCCCTCCTTTCTATTTCCTATTAGCAACCTCCGTGTAGCCCGGTACTATATCTGGGGCAGATCATATTCACACTAGGCTAGGATGGGAGGTGGGACATACCCAGAATTGTCCCGGGGCTCCTGAGGACAGCAAAAGTGGTGAGAAAACAGGTGCTTGGCACAGAGTTGGCAGAACAAGCCAGGCACACAGAGGGCAGTCAGATTTAGCACTAGAAAAGAATTTAAAATAAAAACTATAACAATAACTGTAATTGATTAGGTTATCTCTCTGTCTTAGAAACTATGCTAAATGTTTTTAGCTCACTGGAACCTCACAACCACTTGGGAAGGTAAATATTGATATTTTCCATCTTACACAGGAGGAACTTGAGTCTAACAGAGAAGGAACTAGCCCGGGGCTTTTCAAACAGGATCCAGATTCCAATACATCTAATTCCATGAGGAGAGGGGACCAACAAAACCAAAACCCACCGCCATCTAGTCGGTTCTGACTCATAATGACTCCTTCTGTGCAGAAGAGAACTACTCTATAGGGTTTTCAAGGCTGTGACTTTTCAGAAGCAAGTTGCCAAGGTTTTCTTCCACGGCAGCTCTGGGTGGGATTGAACTTTCAATCTTTTAGTTCGCAACTGAGCACTTAGCTATTTGGGTCACCCAGTCGCTTCAGGGCAGACCCTCAAATGAGCTCACACTCCTTTGGGACTGTACGGTCCTGATTTTGTAGATAGCAAAAACTAATATCCTTCTTCTCCTGTCTGTCTCTCACAGGCCTAATACCAAGCATGTGAATTTGACACAGCTTCCTTAGACAGCTGGAACAGACCAAATGCTACTTACTCCCTGACAGTGTAACAGGCAATGTGGAAGTTTTGATGTTGCATGTGAGAATGTTTCCTAGCCCTGAAGCAGATTGTCTGAGTGGCCTTGGTGATGTTTGTATATTTTGGAGATTCAGACCCTTTGTTGATAAATCAGGGGTAGTTATTATTACATTACTGGGCAAGGCAGACAAGAGTTCAAGATGTAGCATACATTAGAATCATAAAGACAGACAAGACTGCAAACTCCACGAAGGAAGGAAGAATTTGCATATTGTACCTGCTGTATTTGTAGCACTATCTGTCATCAAGTTTGGTTAATAAATTCCTGTTAGTGTCCAGCCTACAAAATTACTTTCAAGTGTACGCCGAGTTACATGGGCAGTGATACGTGTTCAACCAGCAGGAGCAACACATCTAACCGTGGATGAGACATGCTAGACAAACCCAAGCACTTCCATGGATTAGAATGGTAAGTAGTCATTAAAACAGAGACAACTCTGTAAGTAAACATGTAGAAAAGCATAGAAATGAAAAAGCAAAACCAGTGTCACTGAATCAATTCCAACCCACAGCAACCCTCTAGGACAGAGTAGAACTGCTCCACAGGATTTCTGAGGAGTGCCTGGTGAATCTGAACTGCCAACCCTTAGGGTAGCAAATGTATGGAAGTACATATTGAATCAGAGGGTTAGAGAGGCAGTTGGGATTTACCAAGGAACTTGGTGGCACAGTGGTTAAAGTGCTCGACCACTAACTCAGTGGTCAGTAGTTAGAACTCACCAGCTGCTCCATGAAAGAAAAATGTGCCAGTCTGTTTCCATAAAGATTTCAGCCTTGGAAACAGTCGTACTCTATTCTATAGGGTCACTATGAGCCAGAATCATCTTGACTGTACATAATAACAACATTTCAACTTCAGACTGAAATTTCAAGAGGGAAGGATGGTGTAGGGATATTTTTACTTTTTGCCCTGTGCCCTTTTACATTGCTTAATTTGTTTTGACAAAGAGTCTGCATACTTTTGTTATAGAAAAATGTAATCCAAGTTATTTTTACATCTTAAATAAGTGAATAGAATAATCGTATCACATGCCAAGCATAAAGCAGTGCTTGTAAATGTTTACCCCTTTCTTCCCTTGTCTCGGTTGTCATTTGGGGCCGTCACATCAACTGCAACCACATGTGACAGAATAGAACTGCCCCATAGGATTTTCTTGGCTGTAATGGTTCTAAAAGCCAATCACCAGGTCTGTCTCCTGCAGAGCAACTGAACAGATTTAAACCACTAACCTTTGGGTTGGCAGCCAAGTACTTAATCACCACCAGAGCTAAGCCCTACAGAATATGTATCATATCTTTATATCTCTGTGACCTGAAAAAGCCATGCAAAGATATGCAAAGTCCTATTAAAGTTGGTTTTGCCTGTTAGTGTGTTTGGTCCTGCAAAATCCAATAAAAATCCAACAGTACCCAGGCTTCCAGAATGTTCTGGCTTTGTCTTGAAATGAACATGGTCTGAAAGCACGGCCACTGGTTTCCCCAGAGCAGAAGTAATAACTTGGAAGCTTTTGTCAAAGGTGAAGGACCAGGGGTAGATGGACTGCTATGGCATCTGCCTGAGTAATAATTCTTTACTGAGGTCCTGGTGTGACCTTAGTGCAAAGGAAGAATCATTATAATGGGCCCAGTGTCTTCTCAAAAAGTCAGAACTCCGATTTTGAGAAGCTTACAGTCAAAAAGAGAAGCGAAGAAGGGTAAGAGGTCACAGGCAGGGGTCATCTTCCAAGTGACAGCCCAGTGGGTTGGGTTAACAGAAATCTAACTCCCCAATGAACTAATATGTCCTCAGTTAACTGCATTTGTGTCTCTAATTAATCAGACAGTTGTGCAACTTCCATGCTGAATGCCTGCTATGTAGACCCAGCCGTCTCCAAACAGATTTGGAACTTGGTGCAGGGGAAGATAGAGAACAGGAATGCAAGAAACAACTATTTCAGAAGCATCTACTTTGTTTCTGGAATCATACCAGGTGTTTAACATAGAAGGTCTCCTTTAAACTTCAAGACACCTTGTGAAGTAAGTTAGCTTACCTCCATTTTATTGACAGTTCAGAAAAGTTGAGTCAAGGTTTTACAAGGATTTAGTTGCAAAATTAGAAAGATTATTTAGGTTTGTCAGACTCCAAAGCCCATCTTCCCTTGACACAGGTACAAGGGTACACACACATGAGCACACACATGAGAAAACCAAACCCAAATCCATCGCTGTTGAATCAGTTCTGACTCATAGTGACCCCATACACACACATAGACCTACACATGTATACACACATAGACCTATATACACACACCTACACACACCTACACATACCTACACACACACACACACACACACACACACACACACCTTTTTTTCCTTACTGTAACTACTTACCCAACCAGACCAGGTTACCAGTTAATATTTTACTTCCAATGCTTTATAGCCTCTGTGAGAATGAAAAGTTACAATGTGCAGGGTCAAAATGCCACGCTGCTATAATCTTGTTGCATATGAGACCTTTAGAAAAGAGGTTCTACACTCTGTTTGGAGTCTCTTAAATGTTTGTGTTCCTAGTCTCCCTATACCGAAAGTCAGCCTCTGTTGGGCACACTGTGCAGGGCATTGAGCCAGGCATTGATAGAGGGATGAGTTACCAATCTCTGCACCTCCCCCAAAATTGACACCCTGGTAGCCAACTCTGGCAAAATAACAGTAGAGGCTGTTCCTAATTTGTTTCTTCAGAGCTACTATTAGAACAGAAACGTTCTTGAGAGTATCAGCTAAAACTACTCAAATTACAGATGGAGAAATTGCAGGCAGAGAAAAGAAACTCTTAATATCACAGATCAAGTTGGTAGAAGGTTCTGGAATAACTTGATCTCTGTGGCTCAGTGATTTCAGGTAGCTAAGTGTTTTGACACATGGGCAAGCTAATGGTGTGTGTGTGTGTAATGGTTTTATTGAAATATTATTTGCCTTTAAGTGTACATCCGTGAGTCGGATCTGACTCGACGGCACTTGGCTTGGCTTAAGTGTACAATTCAAAAACTTTGACTAAATTTACAAAGTTATACAACTATTACCACAGGTTAATTTTAGAACATTTCCATCATCCCCAAAAAAGAAACTCTGAGGCCATCTACGCTCCTTCTCCACTGCTGTCCGTAGCCCCAGGCAACCACTAATATACTTTCTGTCTCTATAGATTTGCCTTTTCTGGGCACCGAATCATACAATATGTGGTCTCAAGTATCTAGTTTCTTTTTATTCTGAATAGTATATCATTATATGGATCTGCCATATTCCTATCCATCACTGGTTGATTGACATTCAGATTCTTCCCAAATTTTGGCCCACTGTACTACTTGAACATATATCCCAACCCCAAATGCCTGGTCACATCTTCCATGTATATCAAAGATCTTGAAGCCATATCTAGATTCAGTGAGAAGAATACTCTTAGCAATCAGTGATGTGCCACTGTAAGGTGATAGAAAATTATGACATTTGTGCAAAATGCTATTATACCACTTCCAAAAAGGTGTCTCCTTGTCCTAAATGAAGTAGCCACATTTCTCCTGAGACAAAAAGTTAAAAGAAGGCAAGATGCTGCAACTTGGGAAAATCATGCTCATTTTTGGTAAGGAACATATCTTTTATGGTACAGTTTATTATTAAACAATCAGTGGTTGGGGCTTCTTTAGCATATTTTTCTGGAAAGGCAATGGAGCCACACTGTCATATCTCCTTCAGGCCAGATCCTTACCAGGCTCAGGATTGGCACTATTTATGCGGCCAGTGATTGGTGCACTCAACCACAGTTATGGTCCCAAGTGGCTGATGAGTTAGCATTCCTGGTGTATAAACAGCCAATATATATTTTTTTTTAATGAAAAAGTAGGAAGGTTTAGGCTTCCCTTTCATCTGGAGAATGGTAGAGTGGACTTAACTCTTTCACTGCTGAGTGAGTTCAGAATTGTCTTTCTGTTGTTGGCTAGGATAATAGAGACGAGAATTGGAGCAAGCCTGAAGGGAGAATGAGGAAACCGTGGTTTGTGTAAATATATCCCAAGTCAGAGAGTCTGGTGTCACTTCAGGATAACTCCAAGAAAGCACAGTTAATGTTGGATGGAGGAAGGGGAATGCTAGGAAAAAAAAAGAAAAGAGAATGCCTTAGAGGCGGATGAAGGCAGAAATTAATAAATGATGAAGCCGATCAGAAATGTCCAACTGCTGGTTTGTCAGCCAAACCCCGTTCACAGCTGTATTTCAGTTATTTCATGTAGTTTTTCAAAACAAAATGAACTGGCTGCCAACCCTTAAAAATGAGGATATTTTATATACTTTTCTGAAGGTCCTATTTCTTTCAGGAAAAAGAAAAGAACATCTGGCAAACATCTGACAGAGGAGAATAATGGTGGTTCCCTGTGGGTGGGACATCACACTCCAGTCTGCCACACTCCCTGCCACACCCAGGGCTTTACTTGCAACTGATTCACAGGTTTATGTCAGCTGTCTGAACCCTCTGCCTCTGTGACACCTGAAATAACTGTGTCCAAGGTGCCTTAATCATCCCAGCCATGATGCTGACTGCTCATATTACCACCTCTTTTTTCAGAGATGGAAATGAATTCAGAGAGGTAAAATGACTCGTCCAACATCACCAGTGCTGGGGTGTGCCCTTGAGCCAATTCCAACTCACAGTGACGCTAGAAGACACAGTAGAATTGTCAAGGTCAGAGCAGAATTGTCCCACGGGGCTTCCGAGACTGCAATCTTTATAGAAGCAGACTCGAAATCTTTTTCCTACAGAACAGTTAGTGGTTTCTAATTGCTCGCCTTTTATTTTGCAGTTTTTCTCAGTAACCACTGTGCCACCAGAGCACCTTAAGGTCACAGTTAGTATCAAAGCTCTTTCTTACCTCAGCATATCTGCTGTTTTTCTCTTTTTTCCATGTACTGTTTTGTGGAAACCCTGGTGGCATAGTGGTTAAGTGCCAGAGATGCCAACCAGGGCGGCTGGCCGTTCACATCTACCAGGCACTCCTCAGAAACTCCACGGGGTAATTCTACTCTGTCTATAGCATTGCCATGAGTCAGAATCAACTCAAGGGAAGTGGGTTTGGTTTGGGGTTTATTTTGCCTCGATAAACAGATAAACACAAAGCATAGAATAGAGAGAAAAATAAAGAAAAAACCTGAGATAGAGACATAAAGAGGAGAGGTTTTAGAAGAACAATTTGTTAGTTGATTGAAAATACAGCAATAAAGCAAAGTCGCTCAATGAGGGACCAAACATAGCCTAGAGGGATCGGCAGATTCTTTGCCTCGGTCCAAAGAAACAAGTCTAGGCCTCCAGTTGGGAACAATTTTTTTTCCCTTAACTCATGAAGATAGCTCCGAAAATCAATTGGATGTTGGCTTGGGAATTAAATAGCTTATTCAAACTAGAAAAAGCTTTCCAAATATCTCCTAGAAAAGGAGCTACTACATCTCACACCTCACTGAATTAGCAAGGTCTCCAGGTGACTCCAGAAATGCTGCTTAGGTCAGAATTACTACCTGGCCATGTTCAGGGGCAGATGACTCAATAAGCAAAGTACACTTGGGCTTATAGTAAGCAAGGTAAGCACAGGCTTACTTTTGCTTATCTTACTTATTACGCAAGCCATTCCTGGATATAAGCCATCTCCAATCAGTCCCTGGTAAATCCTCTGGGTTTGGCCAGGAAGAAACAGGATGTTTTCAGCTGTCGGAGTTTACTGGGGCAGCATAAGGCCCTGTTACCCACTTCTTTGGCCCTTGCTGGTGGACCTGAGATGTCCCCTGAGAGTCACCACATGTGCAGACACAGAGGAGAACAGAGAAAACAAGCATCTCTTTTTGCAGCTTCACAATCTATTTCTGGGGTTGAACAGAAGCCATTAAAACATTCCCATGACTCTGTGCCAAGCCCCCAAATTACTAATGACAGACATGCTGGCTGGAAGGGAGTCATTGCTGGCAAATATCCCTTTTGTATCTTGTTAACAGTAATAACCCTGAGTCTTTCATTGAAAGATCTCAAAGCACAGTGCAAGCCTTAATTGACTCTCCCCCCAGCTCTGTCCCTGAAAAAGGTAATTATCATTATATCCCTCAGACAGTTTACACAGGGGTTAAGTTGGTGATGGAGGTTGAATGATTTATCTTTGTTTCATATTCCAAGTTGAAAGGAAAAGTATAAATAATGTTATAACTTGGGGTGAACTCAGTTGTACAACTTGCTGGAACTAGTGGGATAGTAAAAGCAGAGAGAACAAGAGGTTGGTGAAGTTGACATTTTAGAGATGCTTCTGATCTGTGGCCATAGGCCAAGCACCATGTATGAAAAGTGCTGACATGAACTTGGTTTCACCTGAAGACATTATTCCTAGCTGTGCAGATGAGGTCTAAGGGAGAAGAGAAGTAGAGTCAGAGTCATACAAGTGAGAAACACTCAGTATCTTGTGTGCAGAGTCCAGAATGAAGGTCTGTGCTCCATAGCTTGGAGGAAAAAAACATAGTCAGTTGTACTAAAAGAACAGTGTGGCAGGAGCTGGAACTATATCTGAGCTCTGAATATATGAGGGTTCATGGCAGTGGAGAGTTGGAATGTCAGACACGATACATAGGGCAGCAACTCTTATGTAGGGCCCAAGCCGCCATGGAAATAGGCTTCAGTGATATCACAAACCTGTTACTCCTCCTGTAAATTCCCACCTCAGCAAAGGCGACCTCTCCTCACTCAGGTGCCAAAACCAATGTATAGGGAGTCATTTTCCACTCCACCGCCATTTCTCTTCAATCTCCAAGTTCTGATGACTCATTTATCTTCCAAATCAGTCCTATATCACTATTTGCACCTGCTATGAGTCACTATTTGCACCTGCTATGGTGGTGTAGTGATTAAGTGCTACAGCTGCTACTCAAAAGATTGGCAGTTAAAATCTGCCAGGCACTCCTTGGAAATTCTACAAGACCATTCTATTCTGTTCTATAGGGTTGCTATGACTTGAAATCAACACAATAGCAGTAGGTTGGGCTTGACTCATCTAAGACCTCATCATATCTCTCTTGGATGATTTTAACAACTCCTAACGGTTCTTGTTGCTTTTAGTCTTTTTCCAAGTCAACTTACTCTTCATAGAACCACCCAAAGGATATTCTTGAAACACAAATGTAAACCTGGCACTTGCCTAAGAACTTTCCTCACTAAACTCTTCAATTGCTTCTGAAAGTCTGCAGGAAAAAATGTATAAAAACACTTGCCAATCTAGAATTCCATACCAACAGCATTATGTTTAAAAAAAAAGTGAGATAAATAAATGCTTAAATAATTTATTACCAGCTAACCTGTATGACAGATCTTAAGCTTGAAGGAGTTGCTTCGGGAAGGAAGTCTAACAAAATGAAAATGTCGATCTACACAAAGAAATAAGAAGCATAGACATGATCTACACGTAAGTGAATGTAAGACACTTTTTTCCTTGCTTTTAATTTCTTTAAAAGACAGTTGCTTAAAGCAAAAATAATTTTATTTATACCATATGCAGTTTTCCAAAAAAATGGAAAAGGATAAATGGAAGCATGTGGTTGTAAGATTTTTACATTATTCATGAAGTGATACGATATTTAAAGGCAGGCAGAGGTAAGCAGAAGATGTATATCATATACCCTAAAACCAAATCAAACCAAACCTACTGCTGTCGAGTCAATTACAACTCATAGTTCTACAGGATGGAGAAGAACTGTCCCACTGAGTTTCCAAGGAGCACTTGGCAGATTTGAACTATTGACCTTTTGTTTACCAACCGTAGCGGTTAATCACTATACCACCAAGATTTCCATACCCCAAAGGAATCACTAAAAATAAATTAAATAATAACACTGAAATAATATTATCTAATAAATTATCTAGTAATACTGAAATCATAACAGAATATGAGGCTGCAAAAAAGAAAAAAGTAATAAAGGGCTTACTGGACAAATAGAAAACGAATACCAAGATTGTAGATTTAAACCAACCATATCAGTAATTACATTAAATTTTACCAAGGCCAAGACTCTAACTAAAATAGAGTTTGGCAGAGAGAATAAGAAAAAAAATACCCAAATATTTGCTAACTGTAAGAAAATCACTTTGAACATAAAGTCATGGAATGTTAAAAGTAAGAGAATGGAAATGATACACCAAGCAAATGCTACTAAGAGGCTGTCATGTCTACATTAACAGTAGACAATATAGACTTGAGGGTAATCAATATTATCAGAGATAAAGTAGAGTATTTCATAATGAAAAACCAGTGAACCTATCCAGAAGATATAATATTTCCAAAATGTATATTCCCTTAACAACAGAATTTCAAAACACATGAAGCAAACACCAGCAGAATTTAAAGAGGAGAGAATTTCCCATAATTATAGTCAGATTTCAGCACTACTCACTAAGCAATTATTAGAACAAGCAGCAAAGGCTTAGCAGACTTGAACAACATTAAGAACCACCTTGACTTAAGTGACATCTGCAGCTTACTTTCCTCGAAAAGTGGAGAATACACATTTTTTTCTAGATCTACATGGAAGATTATTGCTATTAGTTATGTATATTATGGGCCACAAAATAAGATCTAAAATCATTTAGAGTATGCTCTCTGATAACAATAATGTTAAATTAGAAACCAAGAACAGAAATAGAAATGGAAAAAAATTCTCAAATGTAGGAACTGGAGAGTGCACATCTAATAGCCCATTGCCAGCCAGCTAATAGCCCATTATGGAGTAAATAAATTACTCAAAAAAAATCAGAAGATCTTTTGTACTAAACAATAATGGCAATGCCGTTGTTATTAGTCACTATCAAATTGCCTCCAACTCATGGTGATCCCATGTATAACAGAATGATGTGTTGCCTGATCCGGTATCATTGTCACAATTGTTGTTGTCTTTGACTCTGTGGTTTCAGCTACTGTAGCTTTTATGTCAGTCTGGATAATGGCATTAAAACATTCAAAATTTGTGAAATGTACTGCATTTTGACAAAAATAATGCACATCTTTTACATTCATCTGCCAACCACACCCTCCCACACTGAGAAGTATTTCCTTAAGCACACAAGGCTAATTTTTTACTGTAACATGTAAAACAGAAATTGGCATAGCAGCACTTATGAAAATACCCCATAGGAGGAGGCCACAATTGGCAAACAAACATAGAAAGCATGTGTTGTTTGTGTAAAAATATAGTAGCTAACGCAGAGCTTAAAGGGGAATGTACATAGTTTTAGTTAAGGGTGTTTGAAAAGAAAAATATTATAAAGGAAGTGATCCTAACTCCAATTTAGGAAGCTAAAAATGAAGAGAAAGATAAACTCTAAGTAACTGGAAATAAGGAAGTAATAAAGTTAAGAGAGGAAGTCAATAAATAGAAATCAGATAAACAACAGAAAAAAAATCAATGAAACCAAAGACGTTTTTTCAAAAATATCAGTAACACTGATAAGCTCATAAAGGTATTGTTCAAATTAGAAAGCAGACATAATTTTCAGTAACTGAAACAAAAGAGGAGACATTACTACAGACGTTTAAAATAAAGAATAAAAAGAAAGTATAATAAAAAAAAAATATGCCAATAAATTTGACAAGTGAAAAGGGCAAATTGTTTGAAAAATTTAAATGACTAAGACTTACGCAAGAAGAAATAGGAAATTTGAATAACCTTATATCAAATTTAAAAATAAATTCTAATTTAAAACATTTTTTCAAAGAAAAATCCAGGACAAGAAGATTTGATGGGTGAAGCCTACCAAATATTTGTGAAAGAAGTAATAACTACTTTACATGAATGCTTTTAAAAAGAGATCATGAGAGAAGAGTTCCCAACTTACTTAATGAAACCAAATTCTTATCTAAATACCAGTCATTATTGAAAAGCAAGCATCACACCAATATTCCTGTCAATAGAAGTACAAAAATATTTAATCCTTAGCAAATTAAAAATCTACCTACATATAAAAAGGATAGTGCATGACAACCAAAAAGTGAGGTTTATATACAAAATTCAAGGTTGGCTTTCTATTTGAAAATGATTCACTGTATTTTCCTATATAACCAGAATAAAAGAGAAGCAATGTAAGTATGTCTGAACACTCAGAAAAGAAGAAAAAATGACCATATTCAATTTCCTTTTGCTGATAAAAACTCCCAGAAAACTAGGAATACAAGGTCATTGCCTCAACATTATCAAAGTTATCTATGAAAAATCTACAGCTAATATCACACTTCATAATTAAAGAGTTTTTTATCCCTTTGTTTTAGAATGAGACAAGAATATTTGCCTTCACTTCTTCTATTTGATGTTTTCCTGGAGATCAAATAAAGGCATGTTGTTGTCATTGTTAGCTGCTTTTGAGTCTTCCTCAACTCATGGCAAAAGCACGTGTCTCAGAGCTGAGCTGTACTCCACAGGTTTGCAAGGCTGTGATCTTTTGGTATCAGATCTCCAGGCCTTTCTTCCAAGACTCTTCTGCATGTGTTGGAACCACCAATGTTTGCACCACCCAGAGAATCCAAATAAAGGCATAAACCAAACCAAACCCATTGCTATTGAGTAGATGCTTTCTCATAGTGACCCTGTAAGACAGAGAAGAACTGCCCACAGAGTTTCCAAAAAGCCCCTTGTGGATTTGAACTGCTGACCTTTGGGTTAGCAGCTGTAACACTTAACCACTATGCCACCAGGGTTTCCATATAAAGACATATAGACTGTAAATAATTAGAACTGTTTTAACTTGCGTATATTTTCTTATGATGGTTTACATTTAATATTCTAAGGAATTTATCAACATGTTACGTTAGGACCAATAAGTGAATTTAACAAGATCATAGAAACAAAGTCGACACACAAGTCAATTTGAAATCTTTGTGTCAGGAAGAAACAATTGGAAAATGAAATTTAAAAACTTCAATACCATTTATAATGGCATCCCAAAACATGAGACTCTTAGGGAAAGTTCAGCAAAATAGGTGCTAGGTTTCTAAAGTGAAAGCCACAACGCAATATTATGAGAAATTAAAGAAAACCTGAAGTCATTGATACAGTGTATATCTTATTTGTGAACTAATAGACACAGTGTTTTTAACAATTCTCCCAAAATTGATCCCTAGATTCAACACCGTCCCAATCAAAATTCTAGTGGGCTATTGCTACAGAAATAAATAAACTATGCACTTAAAATAGGTGAATTTTATTGTTTAAGTTAAACATCTATAAAGTTCTTGTTGTTGCTGTTGTTTGAGTATATAACAGCAAAAGAAAATCCATCAGAAACTTAGAATGACTTCCATGAAAAGAGAAGAAAGCTCAGGAAGAATATTTTGAATTTTGTATTTACCAAGTAAAAATAAAGTTTAAAATGGGTGTCATAAATTACCCTGGGATTAGCAAGATTATAGGTGCCCTGGTGGCACAGTAGTTAAGCGCTCAGCCGGTAACCCAAAGGTTCGCAGGTTGAACCTACCAATGGCTCTGCAGGAGGAACACGTGGCTTCTGTGAAGATTTATAGCCTTGGAAAGCCCACGGAGTGCTTCTACTCTGTCCTGCAGAGCTGCTATACATTGGACTGCAGTGGTTTTGGGGTCAGCAAGATTAAGTTTCCTGTCACCAAGTAGAATTGAAATCTAAAGAGCAAAGCTAATTACAGTAACAGTGAAGTTAATACAGTTACATCTTTTTAGATCTAAGTATTTTTGCTTGTGAAAATTTATATGTGGCACCTTGTCAAGTAGGAAGGTATCCTCTCTCATGCTTGAGCCACAAAGATCACTATGTTCTTGGATGGCCTGCCCCTGAAGAAGATTATTTGCGTAATTATGTACAGATCCTGAGCTTAGGCCAGGGATTAAATTCTGATATAGAATCATAGTGCTTGGAAGAACCTAAGAGATCATTTGCATCTCTGACCTATACCAAGCTTCTAGGGGCACATAGCATAAGGGTATGTGCTTTGGCTTCCAAGTAAACCAAGAGGAGGCTCCCCTGCTCTGGGCTGGGCATGCTTGCCTGCCTGCCTGGGGCTGACTGACAGTGAGTTCATCTCTGCTGATGTAATCCAGAGCAACTGGAGTCACTCAGCTCTGATCCAAGCATCTTTTGCCTTCCGCCAGACTAGCACAGGTATTCTCTCACGATGACGAAAAAGCTACAAGTGAGCAACTGAAAACATGCGAGGCGTCTTGGTCTTAAACTTAGAAATAGCACACCGTTACTCTGCCTCCTTCTACTGGCCAAAGTAAATGTCTTGGCCAGAGCCAGAGTTAGAAGGGGTAGGGAGTGAGGGACATTGCAAAATAATAAGGCGAAGATTATGGCTATAGATAGAAGCAGAGAATTAGACCATCACTGCAAACTGCATACCACCATGAGCTTATTTGTGTGCTAAGACAGTTTTGGGTTATAATGGTATAAATATAGTGATTTACTCAGGATGACCCTGACCAGTAGTTAAGGAAGTCATGGAGGATATTCTAAGAAGAACTCAAATCGAGGTAGAACAAGTTGGGAAGGTAGAATTAGGTGTGATCCTTTTTCCACTGATAAGGTAGGAGGCTGGTGGTATGGGGAGGCTCTTTGGAGGAGCTGGCCTTTGGACATGGACAAGGGAGGCAAATGTTCCAGAATGACTCGGCCACAGGGATAGACGGGGAAAGACTATTTCTAACGGATGGAAGAGACTAAGATGAGGAAGTTGACAACATGGCTAGATCTACTGGGTCTGGATATTATGGAACTCATGAGCGAAAGTGAAAACAGAAGAGGTTGTTTAAAGGAGGATCTTAGGGATTCGGACATGTGATGTGCTTCCTGGCTATTCATCTGTAGACAACAGCAAGCCTTTGGTGGTTTTGAGTACAGAGATGCTGCTGGCAGAGTAGAAGGCAGATTAAAGAGGGTGGACCTGAGAAGTGGGAGATAGGTACACCAGTATTAAGGAGATAATAAGAGCCACTACAAGGGCATTTTTAGCGAGCATGAGTAGGAAAGAGAGCAATGTCACAGAGATTGTAGAAGTCGGTGGTATCATCAGGGTTAGAATGCTGAAGTGTGTCTTGTACATCTGGTTTTCAAGGGGCACACTCAGAAAGGACGGGAATTTCAAGAAAGCTTGCTTCATCCTCTTATACTGCAGACATGCATGATAAAAGTTATAAAAAAATTCTATGCAACAGCCTTGAAGAACCTAGGAAACACGTCTGAGACAGGTCGGGAATGGATCCCGCAGTGACTTCCACTGGGGGCCATGGGATCCTTACTGGAAAGGTGCTGAGGGGACCAGAAAAGCAAGCAAATGTTTATTATTCCTTGGCCCTGCCAATAAACCAAAGGTTGACAGTGGAAGCCAGATAGATGGAGTCTCCTAAAGGACCCCGTCTTCCTGACCAAGAGACTGGTGGTCCAAACACACCCAGCTGTTTGCAGAGGAAAGACCAGGTGACGAGCTTCCGTGGAAGTTTACCACTAAGGAAACCTTCTTGGAGCAGTTCTCCTCTGAACACATGAGGTCACCATGAGTCAGAATCTACTCAACAGCAACGGATTTTGTTTTTTGGTTTTCTTCCCAGGAATTTCATCTGCCTGGACTCTTCTATGGTGGCATTGGTCAAAGTTGAAGGGATGGATATTATCGCATTTTGATTCTTGGGGACAAAATAATAATGAAATGAACATTGTGGTCACTGAGCAAAAGCGCTAAAAGTAGCATGCCAATGAGCTGATGTGCAGGTGCCTAGAATTGTATGGCACTGTGAAAGCAATCAACATCTTGCCGGCTTTTTACTGAGATTAAAATGCAAAAATCACATTTCATCTCCAAAGGTGTCTGTTCTACTTCTCCAGCCCCACCCCAGTTCCTCCAGCCCCCTCCAGCCTAGACTTAGCCCTGTATTTGCCCTAGAAAGCAGATGAGCCCAGAATTCCTCTTGCTGTTTGAACTCTGGGATCCCTGGCACCCAGATTTGGTCTGTGGGTGCTCCAGTGACTGCCTTGCTTGCATTGTCTGGGTGACTGGGTTTTTGACTCAAACCTGGTTTGCACTCAGGCACCTTGTTTGGAACTGAAGGCCTAACCTGACCTCCAGTTCACTTGGCTCGAACCCTGACACCTGTTCAGCCTTAGCAGCCTCTCCCTGCATACCAATGCCATTCCCCAAACCAGGCAACCTGCCCAGAGTCTGACCTGCCTTGACTGCCACTCCTGGGAGACTCCCACTGTCCTCTCTGGGTCCCAAGTCAGACCCGCCTTAGATTATCTTTCCAGACTGGCGCAACCCCTGGCTACCATGCCCATTTCTTAGTCCCTTATACCTGTCCTGCTAGTCCTGGCTGCCTCCCTTTTCCAACAAGCTCGAGTTTCTGCATTCCCGACCTGACCCCACGTTAGGCAGGGCTTGGCATGGGTGGGCAGCAGAGGGGAATCTTTGAGACCCAAATGCTTTGCTTTATGATGAGGAACAGTGGGTGAGAGAAAAGTAAACTCCTCCCTGTCCCACACTGATGTGTGACACAGAGGCAAGACAAACTCCCACCACCTGAGAAATATTTGTCTTGGAATATTGTTACAGTTTCAGAGAGCTACAGCTTATGTTTCTTCAGCCTGTCCCCATGTAACCTGTAACTGGATGTCTTTCTGGAACCACACTTAGCAGGTAATCCTTTCTCACAAAAGTGCTCAAGGCCTTTGGATTTAAATACCCCTTCTCTCCTCCCTGCGTTAAGGAACTGTTAGGGTATTATGGTCTGTCAGTGGTCTGTAGTGGCTGACTCAGTGAAAGGGGACAATCACTGGAATCCTTGAAGCCAAAAAAACATCAAATGCTTTTCTCAGTTTTCTGTGAGCCAGACAAAAGGGGGTTTTGCACTGCTGACCTTCTTGTTAGCACTTAACCACTCTGCCACCAGGGTTTCCTAAAAGCAGGGTTAGGAACCAAGTATCCATGTTATCGTTTGATTTCCCCACACCATCTTGGCTTTTTGACAGAGTCTATTAACCTACAAAGAGGGCACTGGCAGTTCAGAGGTAGAATTCTCATCATCCGTGTGGGAGATCTGGGTTGAGTTTCCCACTGATGCACCTCATGTCCAATCACCAACCATGAGACATTGGATGCTTGCACGCTGAAAACCCTGGTGGTGTAGTAGTTAAGTGCTACCTCCGTTAATCAAATGGTTGGCAGTTCAAATCTGCCAGGTGCTCCGTGGAAACTCTACAGAGCCATTCTGCTCTGTCCTATAGGGTTTGTATAAGTTGGAATCAACTCAACAGCAGTGGGTTTAGTTTTTAGTTATGCTGCCAGACAAGTGTCAGCAAAGCTTTTAGGCTAAGACTGGAAAAAAGGTCCGGCAATCTAGTTTAGAAAATGAAACAGTGAAAGACTCTAGATTACACTGCTCTGATGCACAGCTATCACAGGATGGCCGTGGACCAGGCATCATTTCGCTGTGCTTTTCATGGTGTCCCTATGATTTGGGTCTGGCTTGACAGCAATGTTGACCCACCTTCATAGAAGTCCTCAGGGCCACCTCCAGGACTGGGCTGAGATGCTCCAAGCAAACACATGGAACACCCTGACTTAGCACTTCCTTGGCCTAATGGAAGGAGCCCTGGTGGTGTGGTACAATGGTTAAGTGCTGAGCTGTTAACCAGAAGTTTGGCAGTGGGAACCTGCCAGCTTCTCTCTGCTGGAGAAAGAGGAGGCAATCTGCTTCCATAACATCACAGCCTTGGAAAACCTATGAGGCAGTTCTACTGTCCTGTAGGGTCACAAGGAGTCAGAAGCACTTCAATGGTAAGGAATTTAGTGTCTTGGATTTGGCCCAATGGGACTAGGGATCTTTCCATAAAATTCAGTCTGTGTGGCTGGACTACAGGATCTCTCTTAGTCAGCTAATGCTGCCTTAACAGAAATACCATAGCTGGATGGCTTGGCAAAGAGAAATTGGATTTTGTCACAGTTCAGTAGGCTGAAAGTCCAAATTCAGGGTGTCAGCCCCAGGGGAAGGCTTTCTCTGCTGGCTCTGGAGGAAGGTCCTTGTCATCAGTCTTCCCCTGGACTTGGAGGTGCGGGAACCGTGGTCCTTTCCAGAGAATGTTCTCAGCTCCAGGCAGTGCTTTCTTTCTTGAAGGCATGAAGTCTCCAAATCTCAGCTTGCCTCCCTTTCTTTTATGTCCCGAGAGCCTACCTCAAGCTACAGGACAATCCCACACACTAAGTCCTGCCCCACTGTCTCAACTGCTTTCCATCCTCCCTCATTCACATCATAGAAGCAAGGTTCACAGCATTCACAACGTCAGGAATCATGGCCCAGCCAAATTTCTACCTGCATTTTTCAAGGAACACATCTCAATCCATGACAGGGTCTTACCTGGGCATTTCCATACCAGACCAGATTCTTAATTTAGCCCAGAATAAAGCACCAGAGGAATATGGCTTGGATTTAAACCATTTTGTGTCCCATCTCTTCTATCTACTGTCATGTGGCTTTCAATAAATTACATAATCTCTATGGATTACAGTACTCTGTTCTTACAATTAAACAGCAAAGCAACAAAAACAAAAAACATCTTGTTTTATACATAGTATTCAACCATCCAGCTAAATCAAGCATGCAAGATGCTTTGTACCTTGTAAAATGCTGTAACAAAAATGTTCCAGCTCCTTATTAATAAGGAGTATGGATCTTCCAAGCATAGCAGAAAACAGAGGATGTCAAATGACAGGGGCTAGATGGAATGTACAACCTCAGTGCCTCAGTATTCTCATCTGTAAAGTGGAGTCAGCAGCAGTATCCACTTCTTAAGATGCCTTTAGTATTCAGAAGATAATGGTAGGCATATTGCAACTGCTGATCTTGGGAGGAGTTGCTGCCTTTTTATTGCAGCATTCTGCTAAAATGATGACAGAATGTCCTTCCTGGGCCTTAGAAGTATTGATAAGACAAGTTCACACTGTTTCACAGAGGCTTTTCTAAAGGTAATAGGTCTACTGAAAGGAAAGAAGAGGCAAGAAATGAGCATAAACACTCCCTCATAAGATGAAGAAGACTTTTCTCTGATTTTACAACTCCTTCCATCACATCACCTTATCACGGGGTCTATTTTGAACCCTAAACTTTGGACCACTCGGCAGACATTAAGGGGACATTGTAACCAAAGTGGTGCTCTGTGATGCCCTGTGCCATGTCTTCTAAGAGTTTTTTGGCAAGGTCCAGCTTCATCTTCAGACAAGTGACATCAGGAGTGTCTCTCTTCTCTTAAGCACACCAGACCCACCACCAAGATTTACCAAACACACTCCAAGGGCCAATTATCACCTCTATGCAGCACAGAACATACACACACAGTGGAGGGTCTGCAAGGGTGAATTTCTGGAAGAAGTGTTATACAGATGCTAGCAATTAAAGGAATGCTGCCCCTCTGAGGTATTTCTTATTTTCTCAGAAAGATACAAAAGTGATGGAAAATCTCTCTATAGAGAGAAGCCCTGGGCCTCAGCAAGAAATACAGATGGTGAGAAAGAATGTTGGAATCCAAAGAGATGAACCCTCCAATTTGGGTTTCAGCAGCACTCTTGCCTGAGAGAGGACCCCCAGTCAGTGCGGAAGAGGAGACTGAGGAGACAGAGGCTCAGTGAAAAGACTGTTCCAGAATGTGTGAGAAATTCATCCAGCTGAGTTCATTTCCCCTGCTCCCTAGCCAAGCCCACATGTGCACCTGTGTACGTATGTATATGTCTGTCTTTACAAGTAAGACAAGATAAAGAGAGAAAAGACTCCCACCATAGGCCTTCACCGGCATCCCAACATAACATTCATACTAATGACCCTGTCACTCATCAGAGCTGTGGTGCAGGCCGGCCTCTGCAGCCATGTGAACACCCTGCCAAGGGGGCTGTAATTGTGAACACCTCGCCCCCAAGGATGTATCAGGTGATGAGAAGACACTTGGGCTTTGCCAGTATCGGTAAAATACAAGTTCAAGGGGACTTTTTAACATCAGAAGAAAAAACGTGAAAGTCAAGAGACAGGTCCCCTGCACCCTGGAAAGGGTCACGGTTGAGATAAGAAGTGGGAGGCGATTGCTCTGAAGGTGGGAAAAATCACTTGAAGGCAGCCGAACAGAGACAAGGTAATTACTGCTCAGACACGGCATGAGCGGAGGCCCTCACTTATAGGAACACAAGAAGAGACAGGGTGGAGCCAGGAGGAGAGGCTGGCCTTTTCTGGGCACTAGAGGAAGACAGAGAGAGACACACTTTATTAATTCGTAAGTCAGTTTGTCCTTGTCAGTTGCCTTCATTTTGCACCCATCTCCTCCCTTGGTGACTTCATATACAATGGAACGATTCACTGTTGATCAGACCATTATGATCCCTATGGTTTTCATTGACTCTTTTTGGGAAGTAGATCACCAGGTCTTTCTTCCTAATCTGTCTTAGCCTTCCAGCTCAACTGAAACATGTTCAGCACCACTCCCTGACAGATGATAGCTGTGTATAAAATGTGTTGACTGGGAATTGAACCCAGATTTCCCACATGGAAGGTTAACAATTGCCTCCATAAGCCAAGTTAGGTGTGGGTTTGTCTCAACTTTTCAATTATGTTTTAGACAGACTGTATTTGTGTGTGCTCATGTGTGCGTGCATGCCTGCATGTCCACCTGCGTGCAGCAATGGGAAGAGATGAAAGAGACATGAAGTCTTGATGGAAAAGAGAGTAAGAAACACATGTATGTGGAATGAGGGATTAAACAGTTAAACTGCCTCTTTTCAGCCAGGCAGAATACTGATAATTTGGTAATCAGAAGAAAATCAGTTACTGTAGCCCAGAAAACATGTTCAGATCAAGAAATTGGAAGTGCCAGAAACTCAACTTGGGTATAATCTAATGTCACCAGTGGCTAATAGCTAACGTTTACTGATCTCAGCAAAAAAATAGGAGGGAAGGAACTTAACATCAGGGCATTACGGAGAGTCTTCTTGAACTGCTAAAGGGTGGACTTTTTGTTGTTGCTTATGTGTATTAATTTAATCTTCTAATTTAACTCAACAAATTACCTACTTTAGTAAATATAAAATTTAAAGAAAGCTACTAGAAGATGATAAGGTGCTTACCTATCAAATTCTTACTAAACTTTATAAATGTTTATTCTCAATGTCTACAATTACGGAAAAGTTCAAGCACAAACTCCACCCACAGATGGACACCTCTTTGAGTACGGCTTCATCAGAAGAGAGTGAAATCTACCCAAGACCCTGCCCCTGCACAAACTCCAGCAGTTAGTGAAAGAAAGGAAACACAGCTAAGAAACATAGCTGTATTTACCAGTAATGTTTCTTGAAAAACAAGGGCACCATCTCTTGTCCAGACGTTCATTTGTCTCCTTAGCCTTGTTCTCTTGTGGTCTATTTTCTTCACAGTTATAAGATAATGTATTCTAAAATGCTAATATGATTGTGCCACTTTCTTACCCAACACCAGTTTGTTTTTCTCACTGTCTCAGGACTGCAGAGGCATTGTTCAGCACCTTGTCCATAGCACTGTGGCTCCTGCCTGCCGCAGTACTGACTAAGTGCCCCAGTGAAAACCCCAGCTGAGCTGCTTTTAGCAAGCAGGAGGGCAAGGCTTTGACCCATGTAGTTTAGTCACAACCAGGACTCAGCACTCCACTAGTCTGTGAGATCTGACAGTTAAGTTCACAAATTCATCCTAGAAATAGTGCTACATACCTCATTGCTGAATATCACTAGGGTCACCTGTGAGGTACTCCCCTTCAGAAGCTATGCACTGACGCCAACACTTAGTCCACACTTCAAAGCACTTTTGGAACTCTTTTTCTTCAATGGCCATCAGAGCTGTTGTCGTAGTACCCTTGATGTCCTGAATATCATCAAAACGCCTTCCTTTCAATATTTCCTCTATCTTTGGGTAAAGAAAAAAGTCATTGGGGGTCAGACCAGATGAGTAGGGAGGGTATTGCAATATAGTCATTTGTTTACTGGCTAAACCCCCCCTGACAGACAACTATACAGTTAAGTTCGTGTGATACCATGAACAATAGTTGTTCCAGAAAGACTTCTAAAACTATTTTGAAGGATAGACTAGGCACTGGCACCAGTGCATAGCTTCCCAAAGGGAGTACTTCAAAGGTGACCCTAGTGGTATTTAGCAATGAGGTGTGTAGCAGTTAGAACAACTAAATCTGCACGTTTGGGTGTTTTACTTTTGGGATCTACTTTATGTGGAGTTCCATGAGCATCCTGGATAGATATCTTCTACTCTTTCATATCAAGGAAGTTTTCTGTTAACAAATCCTCAACAATTCACTCTGTTTTTCTGTTACCAACCCCATACTCCAGTCACTCATAGATTATTCCCTTTGATACAGTCCCACATAAGTCTTAGTGTTTCTTCATCCTTTAAAATTCTTCTATCTGATTTTTCCTCAAATATATGGGTGTCAAATGTTTTATCTTCAGTCTCACTAATTCTGGCTTCAATTCTGCTCTTGGCTTTCTATTGTGTTGTCTAATTCTGTAATTTTGTTATTCATCTTCTGAATCTGTGTGTGCTGTTTCTGTATGTTTTCTTGCAGTTTGTTCAGTTTGCCATTATGCTTTGCTGCATTTTGCCTGATCTCCTTTATGATCTCTTGAACAGTTCTAAATATTAATCTTTTGTGTTCCACTTCTGATAATTCCAGGAAATTCCCTTCATCTGGAAATTTTCTTGATTTTTTGTTTTGGGAGCTTTCTAAAGCCATTGTAGTCTGTCTTTTTTAGTAATTTGATGTGAGCTGTTGTTTCTGAGCCATCAGAAAGTAGTTATATTTACTTACTGTGTTCTATCTTCTTGTTTTGAAATGCCAAAATGGGCTGGTTGTGTGAGCTAGTTTGATTATTGGCACCACTGAGGCTCTAGCATCCTATCGTCTGATAGTTACAGCTGTTACTAGGCAGATAAGCCTAGGCATCTGTTTACATTCCTTGAAGTATTCAGCTCAGTTGCCTGGGTAGTCAGTCAACTGTGTAATACAGGATCTCACTGCAGTCCTAGATGAGCAGGGGTGCTTGATATAGACACAGGTATCTGGCTGCATATGCTAAAGAAGGCAAACGGCTAACAGCCATCAGTGAGCATCTCTGAGGAAGGTGTATCCCCTTATTATGCCTCAGCCTACACAAAGGAATTGTTTGTGCTTTGAGGGGAGATAGCAGCTTGTTTCATTTATTAGTTTGTTTGTTTGTTTATTTCCCCTTTGTGTGCTAAATTTTTCCCTCTCTGAGCCTAGTAGGATGGCTTAAAGCACAGGTTTGGAATCCTACTTCTGGCCCAGATAATGGCTTTAGATCTGGAGCCAGGCACAGCTGAGGGGAAGGAGTGGAAAGTGCTAAGAAAATGAGAGAGTTTTATCTTGAAGGAAAGATTTGGATCCTCACACAATAGGTCATACACAATCTACTTAGGTTTTGACATTCAAATGCCATTTTTTTTTTCACTAATTCCAGAGGTATGGGTAGACTCTCTACACTCAGTCTCTCCCACAGAGGAAGACACTTTCCAAAAATCACTCCTCTGATCACCAAGTTTCACCCACTTGCAAGATGCTGATTCCTGTCGGCTCAGGTCTGGCCAGTCCTAGGTACTTCTGGACCTAACCTCCCTTCCCTGTCATTCAGTCTGATTTCTCAGGTTTTCCTTTGATGTTCAGGCCTCCTAGAATACTGTACATAATTGATTCATTTGTTACTGCTTACTATTTGCGTGACTCACTGAGACCTTTAAAATTCCTTTAAAGGGGTGTTTGTTGTTAGAGGAAACTTTTGTGGCATAGTAGTTAACTACTGCTTGTGCTAACCAAAAGGTCAGCAGTTTAAATCTTGCAGGTGCTCCTTGGAAACTCTTTGGAGCAGCTCTACTCTGTTCTACAGGGTCACTATGAGTCAGAACCGACTCAGTGGCAGTGGGTTTGGGTTCGGGTTTGTTAGCAGGATCACAGCAAGCATCTGACTACTGCACCATCTTAGCCCCACTTCTAGAAGATGCGTTAATTCTAAAAACTTGCCAGAAAGTAAGGAAATTCTATCAAAGCAGGAGAAATCGAGTATACTAGGCTTCGTTTACTCTTCACATCAGTCCAACATGACGGGTTTTCTCCCCGTTGTACAGATGAGGAAACTCAGGCTCAGAGTAAAAGAGTGGTCTCAGTGAGTCGCACAAATAGTAAGCAGCATAAGCAAGTTTCCAGGTGGCACAAATGGTTGACATATCACAGCTGCTAACCAAAAGTTTGGAGGTTCAAGTTCAACCAGAGATGCCTTGGAAGAAAGCCCAGGTGATCTTCTAAGAAGTATCAGCTATTGAAGACCCTGTGGAGCACAGTTCTACCCTGACACACATGGAGTCACCATGAATCAGGGTGGATTCAACAGCAACTGGTAACTGGTATAATCAAGTCTGAAATCCAGGTCTCTCTGGCCTTGAAAGCTGTGTACTTGCTCACAAGCTCAGCACTATTATGATCTCAAGTGTGTAGAAAAGGTAGTCGTTGAGAAAAACAAGAGTTTGGAAGGCAGAGAGTGACACATTATAATCCTAAATTTGCAAATATATATTAGCATGGAACTACTTAATAAGAATCAACCTGTATCAAGTGTCAGGTACTGTTAGGTACTGTGTGTGCATCCCTCATTTCCTGTCTCTGCGAGGTAGTTGTGACAGCTCATATTATTGTTTTCAACAATCCACTCTCTTTCTTATAGCATACACTGCTGCCCATTACTTCTAATGCCCAATGTGGGCCAAACACACGATCCTGCCCTAATATCAGGCTGAGCCACGAGACTTGCTTGGGCCAGTGGACATGCTGCCATGGTCTTAACAGAAGCTCTCAGAGGCCTTCAGTTTCTGTTTTCTCTCTTATTCTTTCTCTTTGCCACAAGAACAGATGCTACTAGACATGTTCACCCAGCCCACATCCTGGGATAAGAAAGCACAGAGTAATGCCATAACTGCAACTAGGCGGCAAATTGAAACTGATTGTTGCAAGTCAGTAAGCTTCTGGGAATGTTTGTTACTATGGCAAAGCTGACTAGTACATTTAGTATGTCACAAATGAGAAAAAAAGAAGCTGGGAGAGACTCTTACAACTTGTAAATGGTGAAGACTAGATTTAAACCGATTTGACTTTAAAACCTGTGGCTAATGTGCTCAGCTACGAGGTGAAAAGTTGGAGGTTCAATTCCACCCAGTGGTACCTTGGAAGAAAGACTTGGTGATCCACCTAAAAACTCAGCCATTGAAAATCCTATGGAGCACAGTTCTTCTCTGACATACATGGGGTCGCCATGAGACAGACTTGATTTGACAGACTTGATTTGACAACAATTAGTATGTGTGTGTATGTATGTATATGTGTTTGTATATACGTGTGTGTGTGTGTGTATACATATATATATATATATATATGAGGTCTGACAATTAAATTCACAAACTTAATTATTCTTAGTGCAGTATACCTTGCTGCTGAATATCATTATGATCATCTTCGAAGTACTTCTCTTGGGAAGCTATGCACTGACACCAGCACCTAGTCCACCCTTCAAAGCAATTTTGGAAGTCTTCCTGGAATAGCCATTGCACATGCTGGCAAGTTCATGAACTTAATTGTCTAGTTATCTCTGAGGGAATTTTTAGTCAGTAAACAAATGACTGTATTGGAACACCCTCTCTGCTCACTTGATCTGGCCCCCAATGAGTTTTTCTTTACCTGAAGAAAAATGAAATATTGAAAGGAAGACATTTTGATAATATTCAGACATCAAGGGTAATCTGATGACAGCTCTGATGGCCATTACAGAAAAAGAGTTCCAAAATTGCTTTGAAGGATGGACTAGGCACTGACATGGGCACATAGCTTCTGAAGGGAAGTACTTCAAAGGTGACCATAGTAATATTCACCAGTGAGGTATGTAGCACTATTTCTAGGATGAGTTTGTGAACTTGTCAGTCCACATATACACATACACATACATGTACATGAACACAAACATGCACACCAACACAAACATGTACACCAACACAAACATATATGTAAACATGAACACATGCATGTTCTCATACATGTTCACACATGCATATATATTAAAGTTTTAAAACCTTCCTTTAAAGCCCAGAGCATTTACGTAGGTTCTTTGAGGTCACTTCCCAGGTAGGAAACAAGTGAACTGACTCCAAAGTCTTCCATATTTGCAAGATTCCTATATCTTCCCCATCTTTTGAAGCCTCATCTTAAGCCCTGTCCTCTTGGTGAAGTTGGTCTTGACTTTTCCCTTGCCTTGACTTTCCCCTTTCTCTTACCCCCTGTAGTGTTTACCTTCCACATCCCTTTTACAGGAGCTTGGTAATAAATGATTGTGCCTAGACAACAAATACAAACCAATTTAGTCTCATGTGCAGAAGAGCTACACAGTAAACAACCACTAAACTGAGCGTGAGGGCAAAGGAGTACGTAAGTTAGCCAAGGTTCAATTTCAGTTTGCAAGGTCTACTTCATTAGCTTCGTGACTTACAAAAGGGAAATACAACCCCTGAAACCCCCACCCAGTTCTTTCTGAGCAACCACCGACCCCTCCTTCCTAGGCTCCTGTGACAAGCTGTTCGCTGGTTTCCCTGCCCCTGTTGTACACACTCGCCTCCACACCGAAGTTAGGTTGAACGTCTAAAAATGATGATGACGCTTCCTGGATCACAACCTCCAACGGCTTCTCCCAGCTGTCGGGAAATGCCTACTTCTCGTAATCCATCTCATAGCGCTCTCTTCTCTCCTTTTTATGTGCCAGTCACAATGGTATCCAGTTTGTCGTCAAATGGATCGAGCTTATGGCCTTTCCGCATACAATGATTCTCTCCCATTTCATTTTTATGATCTCAGTTCAAACATCAGAAATGATGCCAGAAACAGTGTTTACCAAATTCTGTTTCATGTTCCTCTTCTGGGTCAACCAGGAAATGTCTTTTCTAGTCAGCTTGGTATTAGATGTGGCAAGCTCTGGGCCAACAAAATATAAATGAAGCTGATGTGTTCTAAGGATTCAGGCTGTACCATCCTCTCGCGTCCTTCTTCCCTATGGTCAAATTCTAGAAAAGGGTGCCTACTGTAAAGGCACCACAACAATGCTAAAGTGTCTCCACTGCTTATACATTCTGTACAAAAACAGCTGAGGAACCACCTGGTTGCTCTAAGAACAAGAAATCAGATTTTGTGTGTCATTATCTACAGAGTGTGAGCTTATTTCCACAGCATAACCGAGCTGATCCTGACTAGCAAAACTCCTCACCGAGGGCCCCCTGACCATGCTACTTACTCTACAGCACTGTCACAGCACTGTCTTTGTTTCATGTATAACATTACAACTATCCAAAATTATTTTCTCAGTTTTGGTTACCAGATCATTTCATATCTTTTGTGCTAGACTCATGGAAACACTATTGGCATAGTGTAAGAGCTATGGTGGCTAACCAAAAAGGCTGGCATTTCTGATCCTCCAGGTGCTCCTTGGAAAGCCTATGGGGCTGTTCTGTCCTACAGAGTTTCTATGAATTAAAATCACCTTGATGGCAGCATGTTGATTTAATCTGTTTGTTTGTTTGTTTGTTTTGGTTATGCCAGACCTCAGGCTTTGAGAGGGAGAGGGCTTTGTCCAGCTTGTTCATAGTTGTACCACAGTGCCCAACATAGTGTCTACATATCATCCCCAAACCCCATTGCCTCCAGAATGTATCATAGACATCCAATTAATATTTCTGAAATATGCAAACATGTGAATAAATACCTAAGCAGGGCTCTTTCCAGGAAAAAAAAAAAAAAATGAGTTACTTCATGTGAAGCAGTTAGCTCAGAGCCTGCTAGAGTATAAGGACTAAAGGACTGTGCAAAATGAGAAGCCTGAAGAAATGAGGCCAGAGCTCCTTAGCGGCTGTGCCATAGAGAAGAAGATAACAGAGCAGAGGTCAGGGCTTGGGGTCAAAGGTATGCAAAGAAGCAGACCCGGCTTTAGATATCAGAATCACACAGGTAGGCAGAATTAAAGCGAGCTGTGAAGGCAATCAAGTCTCTGGATGAAACAGACAGTTCATGCTCAACTATTAACCCAAAGATTGGAAGTTTGAACCCAGCGGCAGTGTCACAGGAGAAAGGCCTGCCAATCTGCTTCCATAAATTTTATAGCCAAGAAAACACTATGGAGCAATTCTACCCTGTAACACAGGGGTTTACCATGAGTCAGAATCAACTTGACGGCAACACGTTTTTGGTGAGAGCTGTCGCTGGGGCAAAGTAGACTGAGGATGAGAGTGGACTTGGCCCCACGAGTCAGACTTTTCCTTAACAAAAGAAACATGGCATTAGAATTGTCAATAAGGCCAAATGAGGCCTGGTAGCCCAACTGTTAAACATGCAGATAACCCGTTAAGTGTTCAGATCCCTTCAGCAGCTGCCAGGGAGAAAGACATCATGATCTGCTTCCATGATGGTTACTGTCTGGAAAACGCTGTGGGGCAGTTCTTCGTCATATGTGGTCACTGTGAGTGGGAAATTGAGAGCATCCAACAAAGCGACAATGGTGCCAGACCAGGACAGTATCCGCGTCTTCATCAGCACCACAGAATCCCATGTCAGAACAAATTCATACATTTAGAGGACACTGACTGGGTCTCTAGGGTGTGCCAGATTGGGGCTAAGTCCTGAACTCAAAAGATAAACAAAACACCACCTCTGCCTTCAACAGTCCAGAGGCAAGGATCTTCATAGAAACAAAAAATTAAAAACAAAACATAGCTAGTACAATGACAAGAGGATATCGGAGAAGAGAAAGGAAAGCTCACCACTGTGGGGCCATAAATGGGAGTGGCAGAAAACCTTGCAGTTGAACTTCAGCAAACAAGTGCAAGTTCTCCAGGAAGACAGACTGGCAGGGCATTCTAAGCAGAGGACCAGCGTGCGTTAGGCATGGCATCATGAAAGGGCCTTCACGAGTCTGAAGAAGAGTGAGAAGTCCTGGTGATCGAAACTAAAGTGATTCTGTCTTGTTTTGATCTCGTCTGCCCCATTTGAAAGGCACCCTGCTGGCTTAACAATTAACTGCTTACCTGCCAACGAAAACATTGGCAGCTTGAATCCATCCAACAGTTTCAAGGGAAATAGACCTGCTTATCTGTTTCCATAAAGATTACCAGCAAGAAAACCCTGCAGGGTTTTTTCTTTCTGTCGAATAGGGTCCTTACACGAAAAATCAGAGCACCTAACTACTACATTGGAAAGACGTTTTAGGAAGGGGCATGATAAAGAATTAGATATGGAAGAAATTATTTGTGTCACAAAATAAAGATGAACTGGTTTTGTTTTTTAAATTGTTTAACTTTTTGTTTGTTTGCCTCAAGCAGAAAATAGAGATAATTTCTGATCTCCAATTTTTCTGGTTCTGTTTAAGATGTATTGTTTAAGCAATGTTACTAGAAAAACATAAAACTCAAAATTGAAAAAGAATGACCCAGAACACCACCGCCCTAAACACCACATGTTCATGTTTCCGCGTTCCTTCCAGGCTCTACTTGAGCCCATCCCTTACTCACAGGACTGAACAAATGAAAACTGTATTTAACCATGTCTTAACCATGGCAGAACACTGCAGGGACCCCTGGGGAGATAGATGGAATTTCTGTCCCTAGACAACTTAAACCAGAGATTGATTATGTATAAACCTGCCTGATAGAGGACCAGGTATTGTCCACTTTGGAAGTTAAAGATTCTAGAAAGTGGAGAGTCAACATAAGACTCTACTTCACAGATTTTTAAAACCAAGATCCAGAGACATATGACCCTCCTGACCCAAAAATCCAAACCCACTGCTATCAAGTGAGTTTCAACTCACAGTGACCCTATTAGACAGAGTAGAACCACTCCATAGAGTTTCCAAGGAGTACCTGGTAGATTTGAACTACTGAGCTTTTGGTTAGCAGCTGTAGCACTTAACCATTGTGAAACCAGGGTTTCTATGACCCTCCTAGTCCACTAGAAGGGAACTCTAGTTGTGCGCTGGGTCAAGTGCTTGGCTGCTAACCAAAAGGTCAGTGGTTCAAACCCACCAGCCACTCTATGGGAGGAAAATGTGGCAGTCTCCTTCAGTAAAGATGAAAGTCTTGGAAACCCTTTGGGGTAATTGTACTCTATCCTATAGGATCACTATTAATCTGAATTGACTCTGTAGCAAAGAGTTTAGTACCCTAGGTCCCTAGGTGGCACAGATGGTTTGTACTCAACTTCCAACCTGAAGATTGGTGGTTGAAACCAAACCAGCGCAGAGAAAAGGGCTGGCAATCTGCTTCTGTGCTTCTGTTCGGATTACAGCCAAAAGAAAACTCCAGTGGAGTATAGTTCTATTCTGTAACACATGAGGTCTCCATGAGTCAGAATGAGCTCAAAAGCAACTAACTGTCCCTTGGGGGAGAGGGGACTCTATGTGGGATCTTCTAGGACCCCAGAATCCCCTGAAACTGAATGCCAAGCGCTGTGTGTAAGCCGTGCCACGTTCCAGGGAGAGGGTCTGCTGCTCCCCAGAGAGCTGGTGTATGAGTCAAGTCTAACTCTTTCTTTGTTAGCTTTATTGTTTTTCTACAGATCGCACTGAATCAACATGTTTCTGAATTACTGTGCTGAGCCCTGGGAATGAAGTTAAGACTGACTCCTGGTTCTTGGCACTCCTTTTGTAGGCCTTCAGCAAGTCCTGCTGTTTCTCAAAACCACACACATCTCACATCTGTCATGTGTCTCCATCTTCATTGCCAGCTCCCTAGTCAGCCCCTCATCCTCTGCTCTCTCATCAGGACAAATGCAAGAGACTTCAAACAACTCTCTTGGTTTCACTACTTGACTTCTTGGTTTATTTGCTTGTTTCGTCTTCCCACTTGTCTGTGTTGCACAGATTTCCCAAAGAAACTACTTGACCTGGAATCTTCGTCTTGAGCTCTGTTTCTGGGACAGCCCACACAGAAGAAATCCTCAGCCTAGTGCCAGGTTATTCATAAATTCTCACTATTAAATGGCTTAGCTACTATTGTCATCAGAGAAGCCTGTGCCTCATTTCGGTGAGAAAGACCTCACCCTGCGCCACCCAGACACCTACAAAAGGCACATACTGCTCATTAGTGTGAATAATCAGCCCAGGCCTGCCAGCACACCCCGGTGCTGCCTGGCTTGTCAGCCTTGCTGCCTCCCTGTTCTGCGAGCTCAGAGCTGGCTGAGGGAGACCACCAAGGCGCACCTCCTGGCATAGTCTTCCAGCCTTCAGGGCAGTCGAATACAGGGCCTGTAAATAAACCTGCCTCTCCAGGCGAGGGGAGAAGTCTCCCTTCCCTTCTCTAGCTGGTCAGAACAGGTCTGGCCAGTTATTGCCCCATTGGTCCAGATGCCAGACAAAGGAGAAGGCAGCACACTTTGTCAAACACTTAGATGAAGAGCCCCAGCCGGGCACAAGCAACCCCCATAAATCTGTCTGAGCATCTGTCCTTGCCCTTGCCCACGTCACAGCCTCTGAAGTCACTCCCTTTTAGCTGGGCTCCCATAAAGAGGTTTGTGAGAAGTATCGTCACCTAGGACCCTTCACTTCTGCAGGCAAGGTGTGAGCTCTTTGCAAACTCTAAGCCCAGCCGGGCCATCCTGGATATAGACTCTTCTCTCTTTAGACAAGCCCTGAGACTGGTTCTATGCTGAACATATCCAGACACAGACTCTGTGGAATCACATGAGTTCTTTGCAAACTCCAGCTTCAGGTGTCCTGGACTTTCTCAATGTTAGTGGAACAGTCATGAGACCTCGTGAGCCAGCTGACTGGTTCCTGGCCACCATTAGTATTTTTAACCATGAGGGCCGGGGCTTTCCCACAGGCTAAATGCTAAGATTTCCATAAAGAAAACATTGTCTGGTTCCTGTATAGTCTGGGGCATCTCCTGCAAACACTGCTGGTATTAAATATGCCTGACACATCCAGATTCTGACCATTTTCTCATCCAGATTCTGACCATTTTCTCATCCTTTCCCTTCAGTTGCTTCTTGTCTGTTTGTCTACACCAACAATTGATACCATAAATGAAACAGGATCGTATCTGATTCCCGTGCATTTAGCACCTACTGCCTGCCTGGCAATGTGAGGTGTGATGTATCTGACAGTCATGCAGAAGGTGGGCTCTAGAGTCAGGTTACTGTTGCTGTTGTTAGTAGTCAAGTCAATTCTGACTCACTGCGACCCTGTAAGATAGACAGAATGGCCCCACAGCACTTCCTAGGCTGTAATCTTCACAAGGAAACCCCGGCGGTGTAGTGGTTGAGGGCTACGTCTGCTAACGTAAAGGTCAGCCGTTCGACTCCACCAGGCGCTCCTTGGAAACTCTATGAAGCATTTCTACTCTGTCCTACAGGGTCACTGTGAGTTGGAATCAACTTGACGGCAGTAGGTTTGGTTTGGTTTTAATCTCTACACAAACAAATCACTAGGCTTTATTCCATGGATTGGCCAGTAGGTTCAAACTGCCAATCTTTCACTTAGCAGTTGAAAACTTAACCATTTCACCACCAGAGCTGCTTTTCTCTTATTAGCTGTGAGATCTTGGTCAAGTTATTTAACCTTTCTGGCGCAGTTTTAAAACATGGTCTCAAGTTCATTGAACCTCCTCCCATCAAGAGACAAAGGCTGTGTTCTGTTTTCTTAAACCTGAATGCTCTCATGACTGCAGGGACCCGTGGAAGTCAGTAGACTTCAGTTGACTACGTGTCTTCCAGGGCTGGAACACGAAAGGCCAATGTGACTTCCGCCTGGTTCTCTGGAATACTCTGTTGGAGTCCTGAGCCACAATGGAAGAAGGCTGACAACCCTGGGACCATCCTGCTGGCATGGCCATGAGTAGTTGTCCAGTTCAGCTGACAGTTCTAGCTGAGGCTTTCTCCAGCCATCTGGTCCAAGCGCAGAAGTGAGTGAAGAAATTATCTTACATTTGGATCCTCCAACCCAACTGCCTTAAAACCCAGCCATTCAAGTCGCTGCCAGCCATCTGTAAAATCAGTCATAACAGGTCTGGCCAGTTGTTTCTCCACTGGTTCAAATACCAAGTGAAGGAGAAGGCAGCACACTTTGCCCAACACTGGTTCTATGGAAAGCTCAGACACTGTGGAGCAGGGAAGAGCCTTCTTGCTGTGCTGAGCAAATTAAAATGGATGTTGTTTCATACTACTAAGATGTGTGTCTTAGTTGTTTAGTACTGCTGTAACAGAAATACCATAAGTGGATGGCTTTAACAAAGAAAAGTTTATTCTTGCACAGTCCAGTAGGCTAGAAGCCAGAAATCAGGGTAAACAGCCCCAGAGGCACTCACTCTCTCTCTGTCAGCCCTGGAAGAAGGTCCTTGTATTGCAGCAGTCTTTCTCTGGTCTCAGAGCATCTCTGTACAGGACCCTCAGGTACAAAGGATGCACTCTGCTCTCAGTGCTGCTTTCTTGAAAGTATACAATTTGACAGTTAAGTTCATAAACTCTTCCTAGAAAAAGTGTTACATACCTCATTGCTAAGTATCACTATGGTCACTGTTGAAGTACTGCCCTTGGGAAGCTATATACTGACACCAGCACCTAGTCTACCTTTCAGTTTTGGAACTCTTTTCTCTGGAATGGCCACCAGAGATGTCATCAGATTACTCTTGATGTCCTGAATGTCGTCAAAATGTCTTCCTTTCAATATGTCCTTTATCTCTGGGTAAAGAAAAAATTCACTGGGGACCAAATCAAATGTGTAAGGAGGGCGTTCCAATGCAGTTATTTGTTTGCTGGCTAAAAACTCCCTCACAGACAGTGCCATGTGACCTAGTGCCTTGTTGTAATGCAAGAGCCATGAGTTGTTGGTAGAAGATTTAGGTTGTTTTCATCTAACTTTTTCATGCAGGCTTTTCAGCACTTTCAAATACTAAACTTGGTTAATTGTTATTCCAATCAGTACAAACTCATAATGAACAATCCTTCTGACATCAAAAAAGCTAGCAACATTGGTTTGACTCTTGATTTGGAAAGACGGGACATTTTCCAGTGGTGGATAATTGGCTGACTTCCAGTGTGCACTTTGACACTTTGTTTCAAGGTCATATTGGTACACCCATGTTTCATCACCAGTGATAACGCGGGCCAAAACATCATCTTGCCTCTCCAAACAGTCGTGGTAATCTTCGACTCTCCTTGGCTTTTTTTCTTTGGTGAGCTCCTTCATGGCCCTTTTTGCACACACTTTTCTCGTGTCAAGATTGTTCTATTTCTCAATCAATGTCTACTTGGTCTGCTATGCTTCTCACAGTCAGCCAATGATTTTGATACACAATTCGACAAATTTTTAGAATGTTTTCATCAGGTCTGCTCATTAGTGGCAGCCCTGATCTCTCTTCATCAGTGATGCTTTCTCTCCCCTCAGAAAAACGTTTAATCTACTACCATTTTCTTCACTGCATTAACCCCATAAACTTGGGCTAACGTATACCTGACTTCACTTCCACTCTTGGCAAGTTTAGCAAGAAATTTAATGTTCATTTGTTGCTCTAATTAAAGTTTCAACATTCTCGAGACAGCACACAAAAAGAGGCAATAACAATAACAAGCACCACTTGGCAAGACACCACCATACACCGACACAAACACAGCTGTGAGACACCCGTGTACCAAGCTTATGAAACCTGACAGAGTTGTTTGCACAGTGCTGCCAATGTAAGTGCATAGTGGCAAGTCTGTAAACTTAAATGTCAGACCTCGTATGAGGTCCCAACTCTCCACTTGCTTCCTTTTCCTTTTATCTTTCGTCGGACAGAAGAATAAAATGTGGTGCAAGCCATAATCCAGGGAAACTTGCTTGGTAAGGGTATTACAGTTCCATCTTAATCCTCTTTTAACTCAATTCTATCTATTAACCTGAGGTAGAGATTAGGATTTACAGCATAGAAAAATTACAAAACAGAGGACAATCCCACAATACTGAGAATCATGGCCAAGCCAAATTTCTACACATGTTTTTTGGGAGACACAATTTAATCCATGATAATTATGTAGCAACAACTAACCAGAACATTCTTTAAGGCTCAGTTTCCTCATCCATGAGACAGGATCATTAATGATGCCTGCCTTTAGAGTCTTTATGAGGATTAAATGATCACTGTGCACTTGATATTAAGCATTCATATTTTATCATATTGATCATTATCAGTGATCAATGTTGTCAATACTTTCAGTATTTCATTTAATTGAGGAACAGGTTAAGACATTTGATGAGAATTTCTCAATTTCAATATCGATCAACTTGATCAAATTTCAGTATTGATCATTATCAGTGATCAATATGGTCAATTCTTACAGTATTTCATTTAAGTGAAGAATGGGTTAAGACATTTTATGAAAATTGCTCAGTTCTTTGTTGTACAAGCTGTCTCTTTTTAATTTCATGAATAAGAGATACTCATGGAAAGCGTCACCCTAACTTTTAGAGAAAAGTAGTTTATTTACAAGATTACAGAATTTTATTAGTTGTTTAGTAGGTGCTAAAACAGATTTCCAACCCTTTTCTGTCAAGTTTGTCCTCCTGCAGTGGCTTGTGTGTTGCTGTGATGCCGGAAGCTATGTCACCATATTTTAAATACAAGTAGGCTTGCCCAGGGTGGATAGCTTCCAGACTAAGACAGACTAGGAAGAAAAGTCTGGTGGTCTCCTTAGGCTAATGACTCAATGAAAATGATATTGTTCACAACAGAACAATGTCTGATGCAGTGCTAGAAGGTGAGGCTGCTATGTTGGAAGGTGACAATGGAGGCCAGCATACTGGCAGTCGTGAGGATGGCATGGAACTGCACAACATTGTGTTCTGTTGAACATGGAGTCCCCATGACCCAGAGCCAACTTGACAATAACAACAACACAAGTTTGGTTAAATGTACTTAAGTGTATTTGTGATATATCTATTTATAAGGAGCCATGGTGGTGCAGTGGTTCAGAGCTCAGCTGTTAATCAAAAGGTCAACAGTTCAAATCCACCAGCCACTCCTTGAAGACCCTACGAGACAAAACAGTTTTATTCTGTCCTACAGCGTCACTATGAGTCAGAATAGGTAATCAGAATGGCAACAGATTTAATTGTTTTTTGTTTGTTTGTTTTTTGGTTTTGGGTGTGTATTTAAGGAGACCTAGGGGTGCAGAGGCTAAGTGTTCAGCTGCTGACAGCGATTTGAACCTCCCAGCTGTTCTGAAGCAGAAGGATGTGGCAGTCTGCTTCCGTAAAGATTCACTGCCTTGGAAACCTTCTCAGGAGGTTCTACCTTGTTCTACAGTGTTGCAAAGAGATAGAATTGCCTCAGCTATAACAGGTTTGATTTTTGGTTTGCTGTTTGTTAGTTTGTGTATATCTGTGACCCCAGGTTAGTTTCACATTCTCCACCATGCCTAAGCCTACAAATTGACTGATATGAAGAATCATATGCGTTTGCACATGTGCACACACTCCCTGTGTTTGCAGTGCACAGTGAGAAGTGTCTGCTGTGTGTCTAGTTCCCAAGATGGTAACTGACACTCCATTAGTCCACTCAGGTTTTCACTTCCCAGCCTAAATGCTTTTATTTTCCCATCCACAGATCAATACGGCTGGCAGGTAAATGTCTTCCCCCATGTCAGACCAGCGAGACCCTCCGGGTCAGAGGGTTCCCGTTTCTCCTGAGGGGTCCTCAGGCCTAGCCACTCCGAGCAGGTGTCTGAGAAGTTGGCTAGCCCACACTTGCTCATCAAGCCATCAGTGCACAAAATCAGATCTGATGGGGCCTGCGGAAGATAAATGAACTGGAGCCCCCCCATCTCCAGATTTGGCCATCTCTTTATGAGCTCTGAAGGGCCTATTAGCAGCTCTGATGACTGCTGGGGGAGATGAAGTCAGCCTCGAACAACGTTAGCTGGCAGAATCAAATCACTCCCAATCCCCTTAGGGACGAGAAACCCGGCTGGCTTTCAGACGAAGCATCCTCTCATCTCCGTTGCCCATAAGGTTTATATGAACACTTACTTGGGGGGAAAAAAAAAGTAAGTACTGTTTTTTTTCCCCTTGCCAAATCACCTAAGAATTTCCTCATATATCTAATAGCTTCTCCTCGGGCAATTTGATGATACTGCCTACAAAGGTATACTCTCCTTTTCCTCTCCCAGAGTCTCTACTTAGGAGGGGGCTGTCATCATCCTGGAAGGCCAGCTGAGGCCAGCTCCCTGGACCCTCTCTTGAGTTATGGCCTACTTGGGAAGGGAGAGTGTGCACCATGCCTCAGTGCTCTGACATGGAGCTTGTGCAGGGTGGAAGTGTGGGGTGGTGGGAGTCACAGGGACCTGGATTTGAAGTTTAACTCCTGGTGGGTGAGTTACTTGGCAATTAGAGAGTTCACTCTTTAGAGACATAGGTAACTCCTCTGTAAAGTAGAAATAAGCTAATTCCACTTGACATATCTCTTTTGAGAATTAAATGTGGTCATAGCATTTAATCAACATAAAGGTGATGAGACATTGGTATAGAATATCAGTGCTTTCTGGGCCCCAAGACAGAGCATCTCGAAAAGACAAACAACTGCCCCAAGGGTTCTACCAGCTTTTTAAGGAGACAAAAAGGATGACAATTAAATCTAGGGCAAGAACTCGGGAGAAGGAAACAACTTCCAAAAGAAAAGACAACTGCAGGTCACAGGTACATTGTCATCCACCTCTGTCTCAGATCACTCAGTATAGTATTGACTTAAGTATGAATCCCTCCCCTCTACCTGTGTGACCTTGGCCTGGTCATGTCTTCTCTCTGGTTTTTATTTTTTGCGTCTATGAAATGGGAGCAATACTACTTATATCTAAAAGCTGTTTTGAGAAAATTAAGCACAAATACCTGAAAGAATAGCTGATTTATAGCCTGTGCTCTGTAAATGTGGTACCTTGTCCCTTTTTTCCTTGTTTGACTGCTCGGTCGGAGTTGCTCACCCACACACCTTCACTCTCAGTTCTCTGAGTGTGACTGCCCCTTCAAACTCTTGCTTTGTTCTTCACCCATGCTCAGGCTACCCCAGCCCCAGTAGCGTTCTGTATTCTGCCATCCTCCACTTACTCAGACAGGCCCCGGTCAGAATCCCCTCACTTTACACATTGTACTTGTCCGTCCATCTGCCCTAACTGACTGCGAGGTCCCTGGAGTATGTGGGAGGAGGTGTGGGAGAAGGGTGGGTGTCTCTTATCGATTCCATAGAAATTTATTGATAGTGGCCAGAAACTTAACATATAAATACACTGAAGGACTACTGTGTACCAACTGTCAATCCAGGGGATAGGAAAGAGCAAAGACAGGACAAGGAGGCTGCCTTCCTAAGACTTAAATTCAAGCTGGAGAAGGAGTTATCTTAGTAATTTTGGTACTGCTGTAGCAGAAAATACTAGAAGTAGGTGGTTTTAGCAAAGAAAAGTTTATTGTTACACAGTCTGGTAGGCTGGGTGTCTGAATCCAGAATGCTAGCTCCAGGGGAATACTCTCTCTCCCTCTGTCAGCTCTTATGGAAGGTTCTGTGTTGCATCAGTCCTTTTTTTGGTCTGAGAGCATCTTGCCACAGAAATCTCAGGTCCAAAGGACATGTTCTGCTCTAGGTGCTGCTTTCTTAATGGTATGAGATGCCCAACTCTCTGCCTGCTTCCCTTTTATTTTATCTATTATAAGATAAAAGGTGGTGCAGCCACACTTCAGGGAAACTCCCTTTACACTGGAGCAGTGAGGTAGGTGACCTTAGGAAAGCTATGACAGTCCCACCCTCATCTTCTTCGCCATAATCTAATCTATTAACTGGGAGTAGAGATTATGATTTACAACATAGGAAAATCACAAAATGGGAACAATCACAAACTTCTGGGAATCACGGCCCAACCAAATTGTTACACAACATTTTTAGGTGGATACGACTCAATCCACGATGGGAGGCAAAAACAAAAACCCAAGCCATAAGTAAACAGTAAGATTATTAAGGCCTGTGAAGTCTTTCTGTTATGGATTGAATTATGCTTCTGCAAAATATGCGCTGAATTCCCGGCCATTGTACCCGTGAATGTAATCCTATTCATAAATAGGGTTTTTCTTTTATGTTGATGAAATCACAGCAGTGTAATGCAGATCCTAAACCTCATCACTTCTGTGTCACAAAAAAACAGAATAGACACAGAGACATATATATCTGTAGAGGAAGGCAGAGACCGTGTGACAATCACATACAGTTCAGAGAACAACAAAGAACAAAGGAACGCCTGGGAGTGCTGATAAGGAAGGAATTGACACAGCCAAGACCTGAAGCTGTACTTTCAGCATCCAGAACTGTGATGTACACATTTCTGTTTTTCAAAGCCACCCTCTGGTAGTTGTGTTACAGCAACAAAAAAAAAAAAACAAAAGCAAGCTGAATACTTTGCCTTCCAGTGGATTCTAACACAGTGACCCTACACCAAAAAATCCAAACCCCGTGCCACTGAGTCAATTCTAACTCGTAGTGACCCTACAAGACAGAGTAGAACTGCTCCACAGAGTTTCCAAGGAGCACCTGGCAGATTCAAACCGCCAGTCTTTTGGTTAGCAGATATAGCACTTAACCACCATGCCTCCAGGGTTTCCCAGAGACCCTATAGGACAGAGTAAAACTGCCCCACAGAGTTTCCAAGGAGCACCTGGTGGATTTGAATGGCTGACTTTTTGTTAGCAGCATTAGCTTTTAACCACTACACCCCCAGGACTTCCAGCAGCAGCACTGGGTAACTAAAACAGCTTCCCGGGATAGAAACCAGCACCCTAAGGAGAGACAGCAGGAAGCTGCTTAGATGGGTAAACTTTCTAAGGAGATTCCACTTGAAGATGTCACATAAGGATCTGAAATAAATATATTATGACATGAAGAATGAGGAGGAACCATCTTTGCTAGGACCTGGAAGAAGAAAACTTCCTCAGGCAGGGAAAATAGAGTGTGCCAAAATGGTGAGGCAGGGAGAGTTTGTTGGTTCTTAGAGATGACAAGAAGTTACTGTGAGTGGAATGCAGTGGATAGTAAGGATTGCTACGTATAGTAGGTGCAAGGAAGAAGGCAGGGGAGCAGGTCCTGAGGACCTAGTAGGACAAAGTAAGGTGTTTAGTTTGGGGGGCAGCAAACTATGGCTAGTGGATCAAGTTTGTCCCATTGCGGGTTTTCATAAATAAAGTTTTATCGGGACACAGCCAAACCCATTCATATACATATTGCCTATGGCTGTTTGTAAGCTACAGCAGCAGAGATGGGTGGCAGTAACAGAGATCTCAGCCTACGAAGCCAAACCATTTTGCTATCTGGCCCTACACAGAAAAACTTTGTGGATCCCCAGTTCACATGATGCAATCCAAAGGAGCCATTCTGATGGGTTTTCAGCTATGGAGGAATATGATCTGATTAGCTGCTCGAAACAGAGCCTGGCACAGAGCAGATTCTCAAATGTGCTTGCTGAATGAACAAGTAGATGCTTTGATGAGTAGCGCTTCATTATCCACAACCATATAATGCTATCCACTCTGTTAGTACAAATAATCGGGAGTTTATGGCACTGAGAGGGAGCCTCCCCTCCATCCCGACAGACGTTGTTTTTCACAGTGCTAACAGCTGACGGATACTTAGAAAATTGAATGTTTTATGCAGCTTCAGATTGGAAATAGCAGTGCGGTTTTCACCACGGGGAGCCCTCTCAATGTAAATCCAACCCAATTACGCACACACAGGCAGGCACCGAATTTGCAACAAGACTGAGTCTTGCCCAGTAGCAAATGAGGCATAGCTTGGAAAAGGGGGATGGACGCCTGCTGGAGACAGGACAGGAGCTGCTGGGGGCACGTCATCACAGGGGTCTGCAGAACGTGAGTCATATGAAGCGGGTACTGGGTGGCTTACAACGCCCAAAAGAAAAAGGATGAAGAAGCCAATGCAAATATACCCAGGCTGCACTGAGCAGTTGCAAAATCATGAATAGGGGAAATTGCTGGAAAAACATGACCAACTTTTGACCTCCGAAGGCCATTCCTCTGGCCAGTCACAGAAGAAAGCCTTAGAGAAAATTAGATATATGCAAGATTGGACATTTTGAGTAATAGTCATTCTCATACTGAGGCAGGAAGATTGGATGTAAGAACTACAGATAGAGTTTTAGGTAAATTAAATATCTCCTTTGTGCCCAGGCACCCATAGAAGAAATAGCTGGGGAGCTGCCCTGTAAGTGTAGTACCTCTCTAAGTGTTGAAACATACTCCTTCATTCACCCAAAACCAAAAATACCAAACCCATGGCCACCGAGCCATCTGATTCATGATACCCCCATATGTTATGGAGTAGAACTGAACTGCTTCTTAGGTCTTTCTTGGCTGTAGTCTTTACAGTAGCAAATTGCCAGGAATCTCTCCCACTGTACCTCTGGGTGGGTTTGAACCACTAACTTTTAAGTTAGTGGTCAAGAACAAGCCATTGTACACCACCCAGAGAGCTTTCTCACTCAACATTCCCAAATATTGCCACCATCTGCCAGGTATTCAGGGGTTTCCTATGTTCTTAGGAGCTGTAAGTTGAGATCCCATGACTTATAGCTTACCCTTCACAGAGCGAGAACCTATGGCAAGGATCCGGCATCATTCCCATTAACTAAAGAGAGCATTTGGTGGAGAAGGCAGCCTCATTTCCACTTGTATAAAGGCCCTGGGTGTGGGTAATTGTCCACTCATGATGCAGACTAGAGACTGAAAGACTGAAACTCTGCTGGGCGCCCAGATCACACCCTTCTCAGTGGTCATTTTCTCAACCCTCTCTTCTAGTGCATCCTGGATAGACACCTCACTCCATAACCTGTCACTGAGTCTGGGTCTCTGGCATTTGAACTCTTGCCTCTATTCACCCTTCTTCCTCAACCTATCTGTTTCCCACCTGTATGAAAGATCATTTCTCTTCTTTTCCTTCTGTACCCTTTGGAGACCCGTGGAAGATTCTGGAAGATTCTCAAAACATAAGCTTGAACCAGTTCCCCTCCATCAAAAGTAGAAAGAATACCATCATTAAAAAAAAAAAAAAAAAAAAAAAAAAAAAAAAACATAGTAATAATAAAGGACAATAATAAAAACTGATCCATATTCCTGGAGTGCAAATATTTTTCTTTCATCCTATGGGAGGTCTCCTTCTGCCCATATAAAGTCTGATGGAGAGTTCTAACACAGCAATGGAAAAAATAGCTTGAAATTTCACAGCAACATAGGTCAAAACTTCCCCTGCCCCTGCAGACCTTGGGCAAGCGTTGTGCTCAGCACCCAACCTTTGTAATGTTGTACAGGCAGTTCCTTGATAGGCCTGTAGCCCAATTTTAAAAAGCTGGGAGTTCAGAGGGTAGAGGGGAAGATATACAAATCACCGTGTCTCAATCTAATGTGCACACGTGTCACCTGGGAAATCTTGGTAAAATGCAGATTCCGATTTAGGAAATCTGGGGCAGGGCTTGAGAATTTGCCTTTCTAACAAAGTGTCAGATGACACCAGTGCTGCTGGTCCCTAGATCACACCTTGAATAGTAGCAAGGCTCTAGATGACCTCATTCAGTTTAGAACTGCCCATCCCCAAGCTCATGTCTTCAAACAAGGAAAAGAGCAACTTTCACACTGCTCTGTCTTTGACAATACAGGAAACCATCCAAAGCAAACAAAGATAACTGCTGGCTTCCCTAGGGTTCAATAAAGCCACCTAATCTTGACTGACAAGTAAGAGTCTCTAAGTTATGTATGCTCGCCTACACTGGCACCCATACCAGTGAAGTATCAGATGTATCTTTACAACATACTATGATTCCAGGTGAAATAAAGATTTCGTAATTCCATGATGAACATTATTGTGGCTGGAAGTGAGAAAAACGCTTTATACTGAGGGTTGTATATGTTCAGTTGCATTTAGCTCTCACTGTGACTCAGCAAGAAAGATGTAAAATTGAGTGAGGCCCAAGATGGCTAACTCCAAAATTGGCTCTGAGCTCCAAAATTATTCCACTAGAACTCATGGGCCCTCATGATCTCTGTTGACTGATTCCTCATTGCTTTTCCATCCTTCTGAGACTCACTGTCAGA
Organism: Heterohyrax brucei; assembly: GCA_028571685.1. NCBI lineage: Eukaryota > Metazoa > Chordata > Mammalia > Hyracoidea > Procaviidae > Heterohyrax > Heterohyrax brucei. The sequence goes on from CM053156.1 coordinate 68,349,363, forward strand.
ACCAAGTTTTCATCCCCCTTAGGGGAAATTGCCTTGCTTAGCTCCTAACCCAAAGAAGACACTCAATGCCTCTTCTCTTTTCCTTCCCCTCCACCATGGAGACAGAAAGAAGGGAAGGGCAGGAGATGCAATCACTGGTCCTGGGGTCCCCCAAGATCCCCAGTCATTTCCTGTGTGTGCCAACTTCCTCTCCATTGTCCCCAGTTACTAGGATCCTCAAACGTGACAGCTGAGTAGGGAGTGGCCAGGGCTGCAATGCTGTAGTGACTAAGTTCTGAATAAACCATGGGGATGCCGGGATTCGGACCTCCACCCCGTGCCATAACTGACCATCGATGGGTGGGGGTGAAGGGGAAATGATCACCGAGAGAGTTCCTTACGTGTATCTGGGGGATCTTAAAGTGGGAATTCCTTCCAAGACTGTGCACGGCATGGTTTACTGGTTAGGATGTTAGCTTCGGAACGTGGTCTAGATTCCTGGGTATAACTTTTTCCAGATGCATTATGTGGAGGCAAGGTCTTAGCCTGTTTTTGCCTTAGTTTCCTCACAGATAAACCTCATAAAGTTATTGCAAGGGGCAAATGAAGTAATTCTTGCATTGTCCTGCCTATAGAAAGCATTCGATAAGGAATATTGAGCATTGTTTTTATTATTATCACTGGTAGTTCCTCTTGCCGACATATTTTATATCTTTTCCCTGTGACTCCTATCTTCTCAGAATCAAATTCTGTCAACACTGTATTCTTTGTTCTTCTTTCCCCTAGTAAATACAGTCAGATATCCAGGATATTGAAATGAAGTAGTCCCTGAAAATAAATCCTCTTGTAAACTCAAGAATTACTCTCGGACAAAACAGCAAGTATGTCTTCAATGTTAAATCCATGAGAACTTAAATGCTAAATCTCAGAGGAAGGAGGTGTGTTCCAGGATTGTGGCACTGAAAAAGACTCCATAGTCTTGCTTGGGCTTAATGGTGGATAATAATAATAATAATAATATGATTGCCTGATGGTATCCAACAGGGCTACAGAAATGGGAAACAGTCAGTGAAACCAATGTGCTACTCATTTTGCTTTCTGTAGTGTGGAAGAGATAGCCTCAGCCTTGGAGTCAGAAGAATTGAGCAGCTCTGCTCCTTGGTGGCTGATACGGCTTTAGACAAGTTATCCAGCATTCACGATGATCTTGCTCTTCCCCTATTTTGTGATCAGGGGCTGCTCTGGATACTCTGTGAGAATACAGCCTACAACTTGGTTTTCAACACAGAATAAGGACTAATGATCTCCATCCTTCTCTCTCTCTCCCTCCCTCTTCCTTCTCATGTTGCTTCCTGAACACTGGCTAGTTTTCCCAGTCTTTCTCCTCTTACTGTCCATGATGGTCTCACAGGGCCATCCCCAGAGCATGTGTGTTGACCCCTGGTTCGGAACTTACAAGATCAAAGACTCTTACCACATTGCTGGAAGCACGCCCTAAGGAGGTTGGCAAATCTTAAGCTCTCAAAGCCTTTGCTAGCTCTTCTAGTAAACAGGGATGACTCATTCAACCACCGTTTTGATTAAGCCCCTCTTCCATGTCAGCCCTGTTTGGGATACAGAAAAGAAAGCAATCTTCTTGTGCAGAATATGCAGAGCAGCTAAAATTATTTTAGGGGCAAAAGTCATGATTCCTAAAGGAAGTGACAGCTGAATTGGGCCTTGCAATTTATTTCAGGAGAGAGATAGTATATACATAAAAGCATGTACTATCAGCTTCTCATATAAACTTATACCGGATACCCTGTACCCTACACACACTGACAGAAGGTTGCTAAGCATGTTTGCTGCCACTTATCTGTTTCATTCATCAAAGACAGGCTCAAATACAAGTTCAGGAGACCATGTCCAAGTCCAGACATAAAAGCATGAAGTCCCAGAGATGTGTGCATTCTAACACCACCACTTCTCCTTGAATACCTTCTCCCTGCTCCCAACTTCCCTTCACCCTCACCCTCATCCTAGTGTCCTGGAATACCCTCACTCTCTTTGTTTCCATCTCATGTTCTGGATCTATACCTCTCATCCCTGGTCACATCTTCCAGAATGAGTTTCTTAGCCTATGTCCCAGGCATTCTCTTCTAATTTCCACATATAATCCATGCACCCAACTCAGTGACTTTCAAAAAGGAAGCACCTACATCAGAATCACTCAAGGACATTCTTAAAGGAGGAGTGTCCAGGTGCCCACCCACAATTTACTAAATCAGACACTTTAGGATTCTACATTATTTTAAATATCTCCCATTAAGTCTACTTCACATGAAGTTTAAGAGCTACAGAACCTGTTCTTGCACTGGTTATAACAGCTTATCCTTTCTGAAAGTTTATTGGGCATCTTCCCTAGGCCAGACATTCTGCAAGATATTTTCACACACATCGTCTCTTTTAACATGATCATGTCACTGATTGGTGTCCTGGTATAGGCCAGGTCTAAGCATTATCACACACAATTCTCCAATATCTGCATTGAACAACTGCACAAACTAAGAATTAACTCTGTAACGCATTGCTTCCTCTCAAATGGTTTGAGGCTGGAAGGTAATACAAACAGCTCTGGCATGTGTAGATGTCTGATCCATTGAGTATGGGCAGAGGGCAGAGAAGAAGGGAAGCTGCGCACAGAGATGCCAGCTGGGCAGCCACAGAAGGACTCAGAAATTGTCTCCCAAACTTGTATTTGAGCCTATGGTCCTATGTCTTTGACAAATGAAATAGATAAGTGGCAGTGAACGTGTTTGGCAATCTTCTGTTCATGTGTGTAGAGTACAGGGTGTCTGCTATAGGGTTACGTGAGACACCGAGTGAGTCAGATGACATAGGGATGCCATAGGATCTCTTTCTAAGGGGGTTCCTAGTTCATGCAACATCCTCAATACATTTTGGGGTCTCAAATGAGCTATTGTGAGGATGATGGCAGGGTCCATAGCCCCTCATTATAGGGCTCTTGCTCGGACATAGTTCTGCCTATGCTCAGAAAATCCCTGCCCACAGACACCACTTGAACCTTTGCAGAAGCTTATCACCTGCTTTTTCTTCTCTTTGTTTTCCCTCTTCTTGCTTGCCAGGAAGGTGAACTGCCAGACAAGAGGCCCTCATCGTGTGGTGATCAACAGGAATTGAGAGAAATCCCAGAGGGGCACCCGACACAGCATTAAGTGGGTTTCAAGAGCTAGAGGCAGAATGAGGTGTGATGGGGAACCAGCTCTCACTAACTGACTGCCTTCAGCCTGGCTTTGCAGAAATTGCGATACTGAGCCTCACCGTCATTGACAAGGGGGCTGGTTCCAAGTGAGTGAGTCGGGGAGGGTTTCAGCTGTTTCCATTGGGGATGGGAGAGCCTGGCTGAGCTGAAGGCGAAGTCTCAGAGATCTGCCAGGAAGAGAAAAAGCGCTTCTGTCATTTACCAAGAAAGCACACTTCTGCATCCTCCAACCCCAACATACACACCACAGGCCACAGGGCAGTCCTCACCCAGGACATTGGGGAGCCTGTCCACCTCATTCACCAGTCCAATCAGATGCACCTCAGCCTTGGTTTCAGAAGAATCCTCCCAGTTCCAGAATTTCAAATGGGAATGTTCTGCTCACATCTTGCCAGGGAAAGAAGAGTAGTACTGATATATTTGCATGGCAACCTTTCCACTTAGAAAATATTCATATGTTTGCTCATTTAATCTCCCTCATAACTGCTCTATGGGGTGTATGTCCCCACCTTTGTTTACTCGAGTGGGCTGGCATTCAGAGGGGTTGAGTGACTCTCCTGAGATCACATAGCAAAGAACTGGCAAAGCTGGGTTACGATCCCAAGGCATCTTGACTCCAAAACTAGGGCTTGGTCCCACCCCTCTGCCTCCAGGCACTGGAGACCCCTATGAACATCTTATCAGTCTGATGGGTTCATTGATCCCTTCTTGTCTGTAACCTCAAGGGAACAAAAAATTTTCTATTAGTTTCTGTGTGCATGTGTTGGTTTTACTGGACCATTTTCAGCTGGTTAAACTCTAGATCAACTGAATCTGATAGAAATATAATGCCAGCAGGATAAGCAATTTAAAATTTTTTCACAGTCACTTTAAAAAAGAAATACACAGTCTAACAATTAAGTTGATGAACTCACCTTAGAAAAAGTTCTATATACCTTATAGATGACTATCACTACAATCATCGTCAAAGTACTCCCCTTGGGAAGCTGTGAATCAAGGCCAGCACCTAGTCCACCTTCCTAGAAAAAGTGCTGTGAAGGGTGGACAAGGTGCTGGCATCAGTGCACAGTGTCCCAAGGGGAGTACTTCAAAGATGACCGTAGTGGTACTCAGCAATGAGGTATACAACATATTTTCTAGGGTGAGTTCATGAACTTCATTGTCTGACCTAGTAGATGAAACTATTTTTAATAATGTATGTTATTTAACCCAATATATCAGAAATATTGTCATTTCAATACATAACCAATCTAAAAACGACGAGACATGCTGCAAGTATAAAATAAACGCTTGCCATGCAATGGATCATTTTTGTGTCACCTTCCTCACTATGATCCTCTAACTCCCACTCAAGTGACTGTGCAGATAGGACAATTGTGGTCCTCCAAAGCGGTTACTCAGCTTTCCCATCCACTGGACTTGAGATGAGCCATCTCAGAGGCAGGAGAGAGAGCATCCCACCACCACCAAGAAAGGATAGCCAGGAGCAGAAAGCATGTTCTTTAGACCTGGATTCCTGTGCTGAACAGCTAGTGGAGCTAGGAGACAGAGACAGAGAAAGAACTAGAGAAGGGGTGGCAGAGAAATGACAGTGGGAGACAGCATGGTGGACTTCCTGGCTCATGGAGAGAGAAACTTGAATAGCTTTGGACTCGAATAGGAGGCTTGCTGGCAGACTAGAGTATCTCTGAGCACTTACTGGCAGAGCTCAAAGAGCTTTGTAACACTTGTCCCAGAAGGGCAGTGGCTGAGGACCAGGGTGGCATGCCTGTGAGCACAGCTGCAAAGACGCTATGCTGATGGAAGAATTGTATGCTGAACATTCTGAATCTGATCTGTAACTTGTTACTTCCCTAATAAACCCCATAATTATGAGTTTTGTCTGTGAGTTCTGTGTGGCCACCTCAATGAACTATCAAAGCCAGCAGAGAAGCAGAGAGTGCCCTAAGAGGGACAGCTGGTGTCAAGACTGGTAAAGATAGTAGAGAGAGGAGGTGCTTCTGACTCCTCATAGGAAGCGACCTTGGGCTGTTGATCATGGTTCTCCTCCCTTGTGAAGTCAAAGGCGGTCAAAAATCACCCCCAGGCCATTTTTACAACACTGAATTTCTAATCGGTCATTGCAAACTTAACTATTTCATATAATTGCTGAAATTCAGTGTGTATATTACACTTATGTCTCAACTTGGACAAATCGCACTTGAAGTGCTCAACAGATTTATGTCCCTAAGGGCTACGATACTGGACAGAGGATCCCTAGATGGGTAAGACATGGAACTGGTCATGTTGAAAAGAGGAAAGAGACTAACTTGGAGTCCATGGGACTCTCCCAGTAGATGTGACCTTTCAGATCCTGCTGAGGTGTCCGTGGGTGGACAACGGCCTAGTACTATGACTACCCTCAGTACCAGGCTGCCTGCTATTTACATTCATACAGGTGGATGAAAGAGTCCCCTGACACCAGGATGAAGAGTCACACATTTCTCCCCAGAATCTCTGGCAACGCAAGGAGTCCATAACGTTGACCAAGCTCCTTCCTGGGCGGCCTAGTTTGTCCCTGTATCCCTTCCCTGCTAAGCTTCGCTCTGGTGGGAACTCATACCTCCCACCAGGAAACCTGCTACCCAAGTTGTCAAGTGACCTAGACTAACCAGAGGAGTTTGAACTGAGACTCTCAGACCAAGGCCAGCAATGCAAGACTTCCCTTTGCCCTAGAGGCACAGTCGTCACTACTGAAGACTACCTACCACAGTAGAAGCTTTCACTGCTCCTACCTCAGGGCACACTAGTCATGACTATCCATAGATGGATGTGAAAAGAAACCAGACTAAGCCAGGCCTGGAGCTAGCCTGACTCTAGTCCCTTTGTTGGACAGGGGAGGCACCTACAGCCCATTTGCTGAGCTACCACTCAATTCCACCAGGCACTTGGCAGCTCTCAAAATGACAGCACCTGCCTAGTGTTTCCTGAGCACTTACTACAGGCCAGACACGAGAAAAGCCCTCAGGGTGAGTGATCTCATCTAATCCATTCTCCACACCACAGCTGAAAAGAGCTTTGTGAAACACAAAACCGGCACTTAAAACACTTACAGGAATTCTCAGCATGCTTAGAATAAAGGTCCAAATCCTTAACAGGGCCTCTGAGGCTGCCCAGGCCCCTGCAGGCCTCCTCAGACCCGTCTTGCCCATGCTCCCCGCTGTGCACAGCATACACCTCATTCGGGTTCTTGCAGTCATTGCCAGCTGCCAGGGGGGTTGGCAGGGCAGCCGTAGGCTTGTGCTCACTCTGAGACAGTGGCAGAAGTTTGTGGGCTGTCTCCGATATTGACTAGCTGTCCCCACCTCCCTGCTTGCCATCCAGGGTGAGAAACATGAAGCAGCAATTATTATTCACGGCAACTTCACACACACCACACACATAGAGAAAGACACATCCAGAACACTCTTCTTTCAGTTTGTAAGCTCCTTCAACTTTACTCAGACTGTAACTTACCAGAAATCCCCAGTGGATTCTCCCAGTTATTACAATTCCTGAGTAGAGGAACTATCACCATCCCTGCCTAGATGTGGACAGAAGCACTCACCCACCCCATCCTGGATTCAAAAGCCTCTTATTGTCCAGGATCCAGAGGCAACTTGCTCTGGACAAAATACAAAGATTCTGCTCTCACCTACACAGGTTAATAGCCCCCCCTTCCCCTATTTCTCCTGACTCTCCAGGAGCCTGGTGACGCAACCAGACCATTCACTGGCATTTAGGATACCCACTTAACAGATGGGAAAGCTGACGCTCCAAACAGGAAGCAACTCACCAAAGGCCATATAGTCAAGATACAGTAGAATTATGCTATAAATGTGTGTGGGCATTTGAAGAGAAGGTTGGATCTGAGATGCAGAGGCTCTACACGGACCTTTGAGCCTGACCTCTGCCTTCCTGTCACAAAAGACCTTAACTGCTTCGGGACCAGATGGCCTTGGATAGGTTGTTCCCTTCATGGTTCCCATGCTCCCCACCTCCTGGGCTCAATGTCCAGAAGCTGAGCAGGTTGCTTTCCAGCCTTTGTTAAACGAGACCAGGCTGCGTCTTTTCTCCTGGCAATGTCTCCCAATGGGTAGGGTTCTAAACTTTCTTCTATTCATCCGGTTTTGAGTTGTTTCCCCACTTGCCTACCGAAGTCCCCAGCCTGCATTCTGCCCCCCTGCCCAGCCCCTGAGGACCCTTGACAGAGTGGCAGTGATCTGCCTGGTGTTCTTAGTCAGGGGCTCCCCCATTTGCTGTTTCTCAGATTATTTTCTCAGCTCTACTAATGTTGGACTCCTACTGCTATACTGCTACAGAGCCAGGCTCCCCAAACCTCCCTATACTGCTCCCCTGCGAGGAGGAGGACACTGTTGACGTCCTTGCCCTGTGTTCACTCCGTCACCTACGGCCCTGTGTTACAGATTGAATTGTGTCCCCCCTAAATATGTGCTATAAACCCCAACCCTTATACCTACACTTAAGGATCCCTGATGATGCTATGATTAAGTACTTAGCTTCTAACCAAAAGGTCAGTGGTTCAAACCCACCAGCTATTCCTCAGGAGAAAGATGTGGCAGTCTCTCCTTCCGCCACGATTCAAAACTGAACCAAACCTGTTGCTGTAGAATTGATTGCAACTCACAGCGATCCTAAAGGACAGAGGACAGCTACCCCCATAGGGTTTCCAAGGCAGCTGATGGCCACATCCTCGTCCTGTGGAGTGCCTGGTGGGTTTGAATCACTGACTTTTTGGTTAGCAGCAGAGTGTTTCAACCACTGTGTTACCAGGGCCCATTTCATAAAGATAATAGCCTTGGAAGTCTACTCTGTTCTACTCTGTCTTATAGGGTTATTATGAATTGGAATCAACTCAATGGCTATGAATTCAGGTTGTACCTATGGTTATATTCCTATTTGTAAATGGTTTTCCTTTGTTATGTTAATATGGAAATATTAATGTAGGCTGTGTTTTAAGCCCGTCTCTTCTGAAATCTAAAACAATAGAATAAGCAAGTAGAAATGAGGAGAAATAAACGTTTTGCCACAGGAAGTCTGAAGAGTCAAGAAACAGAAGCTGAAAAGAGACAAGGCTCTTTCCTCAGAGCTGATACAGAGAGACAGACTTCACCTACAGCCAGCGCTCTGAATTCAGACTTCCAGCCTCCTAAACAGAGAGAAATAAACCTCAGATTTTTGAAACCACCCATCTGTGGTATTTCTGTTATCGCAGCTCTGGGCAACCAAGACAGCCTGTTTCTGGCTCTTTCTTTGCCCATCTGTGACTATTGCTCTGAGAAGTGGAGACGATTATTGTAAAACCGTCAACAATAAACCAAAACCCTGGGCTCTTCTGCTGTGAACATTCAGTCTGTCTTTGTCTTCTTGAAAACTGAGCCCAGCTTTCAACCCAGGCTAACCCTGGTCTGAACCCAGGTTTATCATACCAACTGTGGGATCCGCTCTCCGCTTGGATTTAAACATTTCTTTCTGCTCCCACAGAAGCAGCCAGACATGGCCCTCACATGAGGCATCCATCAGAAACCTATGCGCCATCCGTCTTTGTTATAGGAAAGGCCAGAGAGGCAGAGGGAGGAGAAATTAATTTGATGTCAGGTCTTAATTGTTGAGCCACTAGTCTAATCAGTGATAACTTACCCTTTTAAATTTATGGCTTTCCAAAAATTAGAAATATCACCTTTTTCCAAAAGGCTGCTGGAGAGGAGATAATTACCCCCAATACAATCTATGCTCATTCTCATAGTTTTCTTTTTTTTTTTTTTAGCACAACATTTCCTACATGCGTTCAGTGAAGCTGAAAATGCTATTTTGATAATGGGCACGTAGAACGGTTAACCAGCCTGGATGACAACGCGAGACTTTCTTAAGGCAAGAGGAGGCAATGGAAAGCTATTATAGGAGTCGTTAATGGGAACTGTGAGGTATGCCAGAGACATCCCTGCGATTCTCAGTTTTCCTGTTCTCTTAATAAGACTCTTTGGAGGCCAAGTCTGAAGTGTAATCTCACCAGAACCCAAAGCGTTTAGCCCTCTCCTAACTCTACCTGATTCTCCAAGTTTTCAAGATTGAACGTTCCTTCCTCAACCCCCGTTTGATAAAGTTTGACGGCAGGTATGCCATGGGCCAATCTCTCTATTATGTGCTGGGACTAAGATAAAAAAAATACTATTTGCCTCTGCATGTCACAGCCCAGTGAGGAAGACAGACAGAAAATGAGAATGCAGTCCAGTGTCATAGGCTTTAGGATGGGGGAATACAGGGCAGTATGGGGGTGGGGACTAGAGAACAACTGAAAGTCTGGGTCTCCAAAGATGAATAGGATTTCCCATTTGTGAGAAACCAAACAACCAAACCAAAACCTATTCTAACCTGTGATAACCCCGTGTGTTACAGGGTAGAACTGCTCCAGGGGGTTTTCTTGGCAGTAATCTTTACAGAAGCATGTTGCCAAGACTTTCTGTTGCACTGCTGCTGGGTAGATTTAAACTGCCAGCCCTTAAGTCAGTAGTTGACCACAAACTGCCTGAGACACCCAAGGACCTCATCCGTCTGACTTCAGTTCCTTGCCATTTCCGAAACCAATCACCATGGCCAGAAATGTGGAATGCACTCCAACTGGCCAGATCTGGGTCTTATGCCCACTCTTGAAAATGACAGTGGCGTTAACCACTGGGGAACTCATTGACTATCAACAGTGAGAGGTGTTCCCCAAGGAACAGTGAGGTCCTGTTACCTGAAACAGAAGGAATAGGTACTGAACCAGCAATCATAGCAGCTGTCCACTAAGCACGTAGTTGCCTACGTCCCCTAACAGAGGTTATAACCGCTTCCAAGCTCCACAAAAAGCACACTGCAGACATCTGCAACTCCTGGAACTTGCCCCTAAAGCCTTAAGAAATCCTTCTCTCCCTGGGTACTGAAATAGTTTGCCCTTGGCTGCTCACTAAAAGGTTGGCCATTCAAACCCCCCTAGTGGGGCTGCAAAAGGCAGGCCTAGCAATTTGCTTTCATAAAAATTATAGCCAAGAAAACTCTACCAAGTAGTTCTACTCTGGAACACATAAGGTTGCCATGAGTTGGCATCAACTCAAAGGCAATGAGTTTGATTTTTTCAGTTTGGGGTTACTCTCAGATAAGCAGCCTCAGTTTTCCAACTCAAGGGCCCCCGTTAGTTCTTCCCTGAATCAAAGGAAGCTCACATCGCTAATAGCCTTTGTTGTCCTGGTGACAAAGTGCTTAAGTACAACATCTGCTAACGGAAAAGTCGGCAGTTTGAATCCCCCAGGTGCTCCTTGGAAACTCTGTGGAACACTTCCAGTCAGTCCCACAGCATCACTATGAGTCAGAATCGGCTAGATGGCAGTGGGTTTGGCTTTTGCTTTTGGTTTGTTGCTCTTGGAGATAGAGGGAGAAAGTTACTTAATCATTCTTTCTGGTTTCCTAGAACAATAAAAACCAAAATAAGACAGAATCATGTATCTTAAGAAACTACCTACATAAATAATCATGACCTAGCAGAAAAATAGTCCTCTAGAGAGGTACCCAAAGCTCTGGAAGTCGGGAGAAGTAAGTGAAGAATCCAGTAAACTTACAGACAAAATGCCATGCTAGCGGCTAGGATGTAATCATTACAGAAATGAAACACAATAAATGAACTGAACAATTGCCTCTTCAGGCAGTGCTTTCAGGGTTCAAAGTACTTTCACCTACATACCTCCATTCAAGGCTCCAGAGAAGCTTGGAAAGTGGGCAAGGTTGTTATTTGAATAAGAGAAAAGCTGTAGTCCCAAGAGATAAGGTAAATTTGAAACTAGTTATTGGGGAGAGGAGGTAAAACCATAACAAGGGGATCAGCTATTGAAAGTATTATAATAATAAGGTAGAAACAATTACATCATCCAACCAATAGAAGTCAGCATTCCTCTGAGGGAGGTAGCAGCATCTGTAGGGGAAAAGGTCTAATTCCCTTGTATGTTCAAAATTGATAGGCCTTGTAGGCCTCTCCTGAAGGGAGGGAGTGGGTTTGTTCTACAAGAGGCCAGGGAGGAACATGTTGACTTGGCTCACAGCGCTGAGGCCAGAAGAGGGGTAGCTGGACAGGAGCCAGGGAGAAGAGTAGAAAGGAGGCAAGAAGAGGCCAACCCGTGGCTCCACCCCTAACCCAGTCCTACAGTGATGTGGCCCAACCGTCTGAAGAACGAGGACACCCTTCTCCTTTAAATGGGTTTGTGTCCCTCCAGTGGGAACTCCTCCTCCGTTCTGATTTTGCTCAAAGTGAGTGGCTGAGTTTTTGTTGTGGTTGTTTTGGTGTGTCAGTTAGTATTCTTTGGATAAAGAAGTGAGGAGACGGTGTCTGACCTGTAACTCAGTGTGGTACAGAAGAAAGGTTGTGTATTGGAGAGGAGGAAACTGGGAGTCAGAAGGATTATTAGACTGCAGGAAAACCTTAACGCAGGCTGTGGAAATGGAAATTTGAGACCATTTTATCCCATTCCCACAGAACCAGGAGATTTTGGTTGACATAGGGGCTACAAAAATCAAGAAAGGGAGAATGAATGAATTACTGTTTGTTTATGATCCTTCCCATCGTGTTATAGAGTATCTTTTGACCAGTGTGGATAACTTTGGTTTTTGTTATTTACCAGATATTAGGTGTCTAAGAACTCATAACTTCATGTATATAACTGGGCCCCTCAAAGCACTGTCTTCACTCATGGAGCCAATTTTGCCTTTCCCATGTGATTCCACTTTCTGTTGCAGTAGGCTTTCTGCAACAACACGTATCATACAGTCTCACCTGCTCCTCTGATCATGCAGTATGTGGCCATAGTATCCATGCAGAGCTGGAGAAAATCAGCAAGATGAAGAAGCCACAGTTGGAAGGAAGACTTTGAGGAAGCCTAGAAAAGAACAAGGCCTTGATCTCACAAGGTTGGGGTGTGACAGTCAAGACTTTAAGCTCTGTGAGAGCAGAGATCCTATTGATCTGTGTCCACCAACCAAAGTCCAAACTCATTGCCTTTGAGTCAATTCCAGCTCATAGGAATGCTATAGGAGAGAGCAGAACTGCCCCCATAGGGTTTTCAAGGAGCAACTGGTGGATTCCAGCTGCCAGTCTTTTGGTTCACAGCCAAATGCTTAACCACTGCACCAGCCAAAAAAACCACCCAACCTGTTGCAATTCCAACTCACACCAACCCGTAGGACAGCATAGAACTGCCACATGGGCTTTTCAAGATGCAGTAGTGAATTTGAACTGCCAGCCTTTCGGTTAGCAGCCAAATGTTTAACCACTCTGCTACCAGAATCTCCTCCAAAATTGTCTGGTAAAACACAGGAGTGTTCAGGAAATTATTTGCCAAATGAATACAGGAATGAATGAATGACCTCGGCAGAGCTCTATAAATTAAGCCTGATGACTCATTCCGTAGACAAAGAAGCCAGGCCTGCAAGAGATGAAATGGATTTCTCCAAGTCACAGAATCCTGGGGCCAGGAGAGGATTTCAAGCCAGTTTGGCTGCAAAACCTGCGTCATTTTCATTCTAACACACTGGTCTTTCTTCCTATTTAAAAAGCCATGCTTCTTCTTGCCCCGACCTCTGACTTGCGGTGATCTAACGTCAACCCATTGCACCACTTGAAGCTGTGGAACTCTACCTTCAGAACACGTTAGACTCCCACACGCAGCTGGACACGCATGCAGGTGTCTGAGTCCGTCCTCAGAGGTATTAATTGTCTAGGCCATGGAATCTGCAGGTTTAACCAAGGTCAATTACATGATCGATTGCTTTATGAAGGAACCGTTTTGGTGTTCCACCCAGATCTCTGCAGATCCCTTTTGACTATTTTGCGTGTCCCTTGTCACCCTGTGGTGTAGTTGCTTAAGTGTTACGTCTGCTAATCAAAAGGTCAGCGGTTTGAATTTGCCAGGTGTTCCTTGGAAACTCTGTGGAGCAGTTCTACTCTGTCCCATAGTGTGGCTTAGAGTAGTAGTCAACTTGACGGCAGGGGGGTTAGTTTGTCACCTGCAGCTCTACTGGTCCTTGAGCTGTTGAGTCCACTCTGCTCAAGCTGGAATGTCCGGGAGAATTAGGTTTCTCCTGGAGTTGACCCTATGGCACTAGGTTTGTTTTTTTGGCTGGAGAATTTTTCACTAAAAGCTGTAGGGTAAAGTTATATGAAACCTCAACTTCCTTATACCAAGTCAGGACACTTCTGAGGTATACCTTACACTGCAGTGTTTCTTTGTGGAATTAGGCTGCAGTCAACCTCTACTGGACCTTGTCTGAGATTGTATCTTTGCTTAGTGTCTTCTTCTTCCTTGTCCTGTTTTTCTCCCTCTTCCCAGTTTTGCCCCAGGAGCATTCCTTTTATAAATTACCTATAAATTACCTCATCTCAGGGTCTGCTTCTGGAGAGATTTAACTATTGATTAAAAAGCAGCAAAACTGTTATTCTTTGCAGGTGAACTTGACTTCGCTTCCATTCTTCATTCTTCGTTGCTTCTGTCTTCCTTCTTCATGCCCTACCCAAACCCCTCTCAACACTTAATCTTACAGAAAGCTGAATACGAGTGATGTGACTGAAAATCAACACAAGTGAAGTTTAAAATGGGGTTCTCCCCATTTGCTTGGGGTCCTACAGAGTTTGAGTTTACAGTCTTTGACATAAGTAGAAGCAGACTGGAGGGTGCACGGAAGGCAGAATTCCTTTCCCCACCCACAGAGTCAGGCAGGTGGGGTCTGAGCACCATCAGCGGCTGATACAACACCAAGGCCATCTCTCTTCATGAGAGTTCAGCTTCTGTTTGGTGAACTAAGCCAGACCTGTACACACAGACCCCGCTAAGGTCAACTCCTTTTTCTCTTGCTGTCCACTGTAGAGAAAACACACAGCCTCCTCATTAATACTCAGAAACTGGTCTTTCATTATTTTCTGCATTTCCAAAAGAAAATGTGAGAAAATATATTTCTTCATAGGGAACTGCATGACTGAGTGACACATTTCTCTGTTGTGAAATCTAAGCTACTGTGTCATAAAGGATCAAGAAAAAAGGGAAGAGAGTGACAAGGTGGCCTGAAGAGGAAGCACTTGTCTATTTGCATTTCTATGGAAACGGCTATGGGCAGATGCAGGCCTGAGAGCTCTGCGGTCACAGCGACATGAGGTCAGGTGCCTGACAGCTGGTCAGAGGTCTGCTGCAGCAGCAGTTTGCAGGGGACAGGATGGCACAAGAGAACAGTATCCAAAGGCCTCTAAACATCGTATCCACAGGGACTAGGAACTCATGGGCTTCTCTCTCACTACTGTCACCTGCTATGTGCACTTGCAAATGGACTCCCCTGGCTATTTTCTTCCTCTGTCTGTAAAGGACTGTGTCAGAGGACTGGGGACAGAGACATCAGAGAGAAAAGATGAAAGGAGCAGTGGCTAGAAGAAGAGGAGAAACCTGATTCACAGGTTCTAAGTGGACCGGGAAGACCTACTGGCACAGTGGTTAAGAGCCCAACTGCTAAGCAAAAGGTTGGCAGTTTGGATCCACCAGCCCCTCCTTGGAAAATCTATGGGACAATTCTACTCCATGCTGTAAGATCTTTATGGGTCAGTATTGACTCTGTGGCCACAGGTTTTTGTTTGTTTCTTAACGGACAGGTAGAGTTGATTCCAGTATGGTGACCTCAAACAACTTCTTATATTACCAGTTAGAGGGAAACACCAACAACAAAATAGTCATTTGGGTGAAATGCTGAAGAAATAGTTGATAAGATTAATTACCTGTTCCTAATTGCAGAATAAAGTGAATAAAAAAGAAACAAATTTTATCAAAGTATAGAAAAAAAAAAGAATTATAACTGTACTAGAATTTTACAGACAAATCATGTGTAATGCAAAATATTAGCATCATTCCCACTAATGCAAAATAGATGACACCATCAGAGTTTAGCATTGTTCAAGGTGTTCTATTCATTCTAATAAAAAGAAGAAAAAAGTTTCAACTATTAATTCAAAAGGCAATTTTTTTCCTATTTGTAGATGAAGTCTTCTACATGGCAAATCCAAGGAATTCAATTTAAAAATTTATAAGATTATTAAGTAGAAAGATATAGTTTAATATACATACATGTTGAATACCCACTGTGTACATGTGGCCAAGCCAAGCCAAGTGCCATTCAGTCGGATCCGACTCATGGCGACCCTAGGGGCCAGGGTAGAACTGACCCCCAGATCATTTTAATCCTTACTACAAAAGAGTAGTGTGGATGTAACTTTCTGTTTTTGCAGATGACACAACTCAGACTCAAAAAGATTTAGTACACTAGCTAAGAGCACACAGCTTGTCACTGCCAACAAGTAAACCCAGGGATGGTGACCTTTACAACTCACGTTCCTCATGCACTAACACAACCTGGCTTTTATTTATAGTATAAATGTTGATATGTTAATGTTAATAACATCATTTTGAAAAGGTACTCCTTACTAAGTTACTATTATCAGGCACTGTGAATGACTGAATGGTGTCTCTCCTTAAGACCAACACAGACACCTCAGAGTTTCTATGAAACATGTAAGTTCTTTTTAAAAAAATAAAATTTTAATACTATTAAATTATTTGTTTACCCTAAATATCATTAATCGTGTGTAATCCAGGGGCAGAAGTATGAATCATTTAGAACTAGAACTGGTCAACAATAGAAGACATTGAAAGTTACAGATACTTCAGCTGATCTCCACAAAAAATTTTCAAGGAAAATATTATTTGTATATATAAAGGAGGCTGAAAAAGACAAAAAATGTTGCCCAAAAAATGTTGAGGTAAGACTCAAAACCAGAACTGCCTCCGAGCAAAGTCCACCCACTGTTCTCCATCTTCTACTGTCCCTCCATGAATTAGACTCCAGTTTTCTATCCCAAGTTGTTACCATGGTGCCTTGGTAGAGCGGACTGTCAGCAAAAAAGAGGAAGACCCTTGATGAGAAGGAATTACATGGTGGACCCGACAATAGACTTAAGCATAGAAACGATTGTGGACATAGTGCAAGACTGAGCAGAGTTTCGTTCTGTTGTACATAGGGTCGCTATGAGTCCAAACTGACTCAACAGCACGTAACAACAACAAAAACAACAAAAATGTGTTCCACTTGGCTAGGCTATGATTCCCAGTACTGTCTGATTCTGTACCATTTCGTCAACTGACATGATTTTCTTATGTGTTGTAACTACAATCTTTATGGCATTAAGGAGATAAGATTGTTGACAATTATGTTAACAAGGCAGGGCTCAATCTATAAGATTAGGTCGCACCTTGAGTCAATCTTTTTTGAGCTGTAAAAGTGAGAAACAAACAGAAAGACTCTAAGGGGGCCTCATACCACCAAGAACGCAATAATGGAAGCAGAGCATGTCCTTTGGACCCCAAGGTTCCTACGTGGAGGAGCTCCTAGACCAAAGCCAACAGAGAGAAAGAAAGCCTTCCCTTGGAGCTGGCACCCTCAGACTTCTGGCCTCCTGGACTGTGATAGAATGATTTTCTTTCTACATGTGGAGTTTCTGTTACAGCAGCACTGGATAAACAAGAAACATGGGGAACATAACTTTACTAAATATCTGAGACCCACTCATTTCTTGAGCAAAACTGGGAATTGAGCTATTTCCCCATCTAAATACAATTAACTAAAACCATACTATCAACTCCAGTTGCTGTTTATGGAGCACCTAGTGTGTGGGAATCCTGGTGGCATAGTGGTTAAGGGCTCCGGCTGCTAACCAGTTCAAATCTGCTAGGTACTTCTTGGAAACTCTGTGGGCCTGCTCTACTCTGACCCATAGGGTCTCTATGAGTTGGCATCGACTCGACAGCAATGGGTTTGGTTTGGGTAGTACATGTCAAGTACTTTACCAACATGGCCTCATTTTCGTGTTCATACCAGCCCTGGCTGGGAGGTAATCTTATTATCCCCTTTTATAGCTAAGCAAGCTGAGATTTAAAAAGAACTGATTTGCCTAAGTTCACATGCTTAATAAATGGGAGATCCAAGATTCCTATCTAGAGCTATTTGAATCCAGATCAATTATTTTACACATTCTGTTATAATCCTCAATGTTATGGTGATTTTACTCCAAAGGAACCCTGACTCTCACCTCTATTCCCTGCATCAAGCAACTTCTGAAGACTTACCCCTGAGGTTCTGATTCACAAGGTCCAGGCAATGTCCAGGAAGCTAGGTCTTACCACAACAGGCCTTGAGAGTCTGTTCTTTAGAGCATGATTTGATTAAAATACCCACCACCAGAGAAGGAAATGCTGTTTAGTTGATTCTCATTGTCTCTACAAGTCATAAGAGGCTAGAACATGTAAGTTGGGGAGGAAAACAGTATGAAATACTTGCTGTGCAATGACTATCACTTGGGAGATCATCTTTCTTGGGAACTAGAGACTCCATCTATGCCTTGCATGATGTAATACCCAGATGTTTTTCCTGCTCAACTGTGATGGCAATTAGTTAGGTTAACAAATAGGATGACACAGAAAAAAGGCTAGAATAGGATGAGAAAAGAAATAGCTTTCCCCAGTGCTGGGATGAACCCCTAGCCTGTATTAAATGCTCTCAACTTACTTGGCAAGTCCTCCTGATAAACAGCTTTGCCTGGTCCCTCCCACTGAAGAATTCCTGATATGAACTGTCCAACATTCACATCCTTCCTGTCATCCACCTCCTGTGTGAAGCAGAGATTTCTTCTAGAAGTCAAGCCCGCCTTGCCACATCCGTCTGCCAGACTGGCATTAGAATAGTGGAATCTTATAAGCGGCAACCTTCCAGGAGAGATGCCACCATGCAGTGTTTTTACTTGGGTCTGCTGTTTCCAACAAAACAAGCTGCATGTATGGCTCCCTGCCTCCCCTGGCATGTCCGGGAGCAGGAAGACAGGGACCTCCTGCCAGAGATCCAAGCTTCACTCTCTTCCCTACCCTGGGAAATTTCAGTTGAGTGGGGATTCTCTGCTCTTGCTACTGTTCTGTAAGGATGAGCAGGAGTATTCTGTGATTAGAAAGGGAAGGTTAAGGAAAATAGGTTGCATGCTGGTGCAGAAATATGTATCCTACTTGAATATGTGACCACTGAAACTCTGTCAATGCATACTACATCAGTAGACAGGTCTACATGGGCAAATATTTCTTACTGAACTCTGTCCAGGTGTTGACCTTACCAGCTCTGCGTAATTAATTCATCTAGAGTTAGAGATGAGCAGGACCCTAACACTAAGCATTCAGTTGAAAGGCTTTGGGATTTCTTCTACCTCCTCCCCCAAAATACCTGAATGGTAGGTACATACCTGTGGCTATAGTTCTGATAAAAAGTTCATACCCACCTTCATACCAATTACTACCTTCAAACAGTCTTTGTATGCAGAGAATCAAGGTTGATGATAAATGCTTGGACGAGGTGAATACCAGAAGACTGACGGGGTGGCATCAATGGTTACACTCTTGGCTGCCAACTGAAAGGTTAGAGGCTCCAGTCCCCCTAGAGACACCTCAGAAGACCTGATGACCTACTTCCAAAAGTTCACAGCCGTTGAAACCCCTATGTAGAACAATCCAGGTCATGCACACATACAGTCACTCAGAGTTGGAATTGATGTGGTAACAACTGGCTTTGTTTTGTTTTGAGACCAGATAATCTTCCTTGGCATTGAGAAAGTGATTTGTTCATTGATCCATTGATTCATACAGCCACCTAGTCAACAAATGTGTTCAATACCCACAGGTGAGCAAGACCAACATCTTTTCAGCACAGAGAGGGTTATGGTAAGAAATGCAGAGTTGCTACTGAGCCACAGAGCTGGACAGTCTAGTCTAACTTGCAGGAATCAGGGACAGCTTTCCCAAAGGTGTGACGTATCAGCAGAGAGCTCAGAGATGAGGAAGAGCACATGCAAAGGGCTAGAGGCTTGATCCAAGGAGCTGGAGGAAGTTTAAGGTGGCTGAAGGGTAGCAGTTGTCCCATTACGAAGGGCTCCATTAACCCCGATAATGGGGTCTTTTGTTGGCTTGCTTTTAAAAGTGATTCAAACAATTACTCTACATAAAGCACTTGGTATGGTGTCTGACATTCAATAAACATTAGTTCAGTTTCCTTCTGTGGCTTCTGTTTTCTTCTCTCACACAGGATTAAAACTTACCTGTTAGGTCTTTGCCTTTTCAAACTCTCTGAACCAAAGGGCAACTCTGATCTATTCTGCTTGTCCTCTCACATCTCAGGCCCTGTTTAATATTTTAATCCTGTGATTTGATACACATGATGGAAAACTTACAGGGAATATGGAAAACAGAGACATCATCCCAAAGTAAAATGAAAATGACTTAATCAGACAGCCCACACAGGATTCTCTTGCCCATTTACAGGGACTGTTTGAGGTGATCATTTCAGATATGCTAAGTGTGTATGAGGTGATATCTGTGGTTTTACTTGTTCCCTGAATCAGGCAGCTTTTGCCACAAAGGTGATAAATAATACACTACCCCTCAGCTCTGTGGCCTGTAACAGCAAAACTTTCATTCTGGCATTCATAGATTCACAGACTGACTGTGCTCACTTGATCTGGGATGGACTTATTTGGAGAGATCTACTTGAAAGAGAAAGACAACTGGAGTTAGGGCTAGTCAAGAGAATACATTTTTCCCATTCTGAGGCACAAGGTTAGAGGCAACAGTGACGTGGGTTTTGTTTTTCCTTTCACAGTGGTGACAGAAGGGGAAGAGGGCAAACCTGATCTCTCTCTCTCTCTCTCTCTCTCACACACACACACACACACACACACACACACTATGTCCAGTAGCATCTCCTTGGCCAAAGAAAGTCACACATCCAATCCCAAAGTCAAGAAGTGAGGAGGTATATTCAAACCTCCATGAGATAGATCATAGCAAGGGTGGTAGCTAAGCATCACTACAAATCCGGAGGGAAGCATCGGGGACAATGATTGAACTGCTCTCCTACCTGCCTGGAGTAAATAACTAGTAGCTCTCCATTATCCCTCAGCACCCTCTTGTGCTAAACTCACACCAAATGATTCACTTAAGCAGTGAGGGCTGGGATCCATTTTTAGAGTTGGAGTTCTAACATGATAATCAGGGAATACGTTTCTGAGAGTTATTAGCCCCATGAAATTCTATGCAACCATTCATAAGTGTGTGAACATATGCATGATTTCTCAAGAGTCCAAAATTTGTGTAAGATTCTCAATGAAAAGAATTAATTTCTTGAAGCAGCCACGTGTTCGCATGTGGTATTGTGGCATTGCAGCAAGACACAAGCACGGCCGTAAGTTCTCAGTCCAGGAGTTTTCGATGGCCTGAACCAGTTTGAGCCCCAACACCTTCACCCTACTCACTGCAAGGTCTTCACTAGAGCAAGTTAGCCTAAGCGACACCTCCCAGAAGAGTTTTCCCTGACAACTCTAATTAAAAGAGCTTTGCCCTTTCCCGGTTATTCTCCATCACATCTCCCATTTATTCATTAGTTACATGTTTTCTTTCTATCCCTTCCCACTAGAATGCAAGTTCTGTGAAGGAAGGTCCTTTTCAGCTTTGTCATCAGTTTTCATATAGTGCCAGACACATGCTAGAAGCCGCATAATTATGTTTGGTGTATGAATGAATGAAGGCATATAAGTGCCAGTGGAGAACACCAGCTGTAGTTGAATTTCTTTAATAACTAAAGATCGTGAACATGTCTGCATGTGTTTTTTGGCTGCCTGGATCTCCTCTTTAGTGAAATGTCTGTCCATCTCCTTTGCCCATCACTTAATTGGATGGTTTATCTTCTTCTTATTGGTATTTTGTAATATCTTATAGATTATGGAGATCAGGTGTTGGTCTGACATAGAGTTGCCAAATATTTTTTCCCATTCTGTGGGTGTTCATTTAATTCTATTAATAAAGTCTTTGGATGAGCAAAAGTGTTTGATTCTTAATAGTTCCCATTTATCTATTTTCTCTTCTGTTGATTGTGGTTTCTTTGACAGATTTTGGAGTCTGTCCTCATTGTGTATTAAAACTTCCATTGTTGTTCCTACCTTTTCTTCTATGAGCTTTATCATTTTAGGTTTGATATTTAGGTGTTTTATCCAGCTGGAGTTGGTTTTTGTGTAAGGTGTAAGATACGGATCTTGATTCAGTTTATTGCAGATGGATAACCAATTTTTTCAGCACCATTTGTTGAAGAGACTGTTTTTACCCCAGTTTAATGTCTTAGGGCCTTTGTCGAATATCAACTGTTCATAGGCAGATGGTGTCATCTCTGGGGTCTCAATTCTGTTCCATTGATCCATCTGTCTGTTCTTGTACCAGTACCAGGCTGTTTTGACCACTGTGGCAGTGTAGTATGTTCTAAGGTCGGGTAACGAGAGGCCTCCCAGTGTGTTCTTCCTCTTTAGTAGTACCTTACTTATCCGGGGCTTCTTCTCTTTCCAAACAAAATTGGTGATTTGTTTCTCCATCTCATTAAAAAATGACGCTGGAACTTGTATTGGGATTGCATTATATAAATAAATCGCTTTGGGTAAAATAGACATTTTCACAATGTTAAGTCTTCCTATCCATGAGCAGGGTAGGTTTTTCCATTTATCTAAGTCTCTCTTATTTTCTTGTAATAAGGGCTTGTAGTTCTCTTTGTAAAGTTCTGTTGTTTCTCTGGTTAGATTAATTCCTAGGTACCTTATCTTCTTAGGGGCTATCGTAAATGGTATTGATTTGATAATTTCTTCCTTAACAGCTTCGTTGTTGGTATAAAGGAATCCTACTGATTTACTTATGTTTATCTTGTATCCTGAGACTTCACTGAACTCTTCTATCAGTTTGAGTACCTTACTCATAGATTCCTTGGGGTTCTCTGCATACATAATCATATCATCTGTGAACAGGGAGATTTTAACTTCCCCTTTGCCGATGCAGATGCCCTTCATTTCTTCGTCTTGTCTAATTGCTCTGGCTAGAACTTCTAGCACAATGTTGAATAGGAGAGGTGAGAGTGGGCATCCTTCTCTAGTTTCTGATCTCAAGGGAAAGTCTTTCAGTCTCCATTCAGGATGATGTGGGCAATTGGCTTTGTATAAATGGCCCTTATTGTGTTGAGGAATTTGCTGTCTGTGCCCATTTTGCTAAGAGTTTTTAGCACGAATGGGTGTTGGACTTTATCCAATGCCTTTTCTGCATCAATGGACAAAATCAGGTGATCCTTGTCTTTTGTGTTATTTATGCGGTTAATCACATTGATTGTTTTTCTGATACTGAACCAGCCTTCCATACCTGTTGTGAATCCCACTTGGTCATGATGGATTATTTTCTTGATATGTTATTGTATTCTATTGGCAAGAACTTTGTTGAAGATTTTTGCATCTAGATTCATGAGTGATATCGATCTGTAGTTCTCTTTCGTTGTTGGGTCTTTCCCTGGCTTGGGTATCAGGGTTATGCTGGCTTCATAGAATGAGTTTGGGAGTACTCCATCCCTTTCTGTACTGTGAAATAGTCTCAGTAGTGTTGGAGATAACTCTTCCCTAAATGCTTGGTAGAATTCTGCAGTGAAGCCATCTGGGCCTGGACTTCTTTTGTTTGGCAGTGTTTTGATATTTTCAATCTCTTCCTTTGTCATGGGTTTATTAAGTTGTTCTGCTTCACGTTGTGATAATTTGGGTAGGTGATATGAGTCAAGGAATTGGTCTATTTCCTCTAGGTTTTCAAACTTGTTACAGTACAGCCTTTCATAGTATTCTGTTATGATATTTTTTATTTCTGTTGCATCTGTGGTGACAACTCCCCTCTCATTTCTAATTTGGGTTATTTGTTTCCTTTCCTGCTTTTCTTTAGTAAGTTTAGCCAGTGGTTTGTCAATTTTGTTGATCTTTAAAAAAAAACCAGCTTTTGGTCTTTTCAATTTTTTCAACTGTTTTTCTATTCTCTAATTCATTTAGCTCTGCTCTAATCTTTATGATCTCGTTTGTTCTGATGCCCGAGGGGTTCCTCTGTTGTTCTCTTTCTACTTGTTCAAGTTGTATAGTTCCTTGATTTGGTTTCTTTCTTCCTTCCAGATGTGTGCATTTATGGAGATAAAGAGACCTCTGAACACTGCTTTGGCTGTATCCCATAGATTCTGGTAGGAAGCGTTTTTGTTCTCATTGGAAGCCATGAATTTCTTTATTTCATCCTTGATTTCCCCTATAACTCATGTTTTGTGAGCAAGATTTTGTTCAGTTTCCAAGAGTTCCACTTTCTATCTATGTTTTTTCTGCTATTAATTTCAACTTTTATGGCTTTATGATCTGAGAAGATGCTTTGCAGTAATTCACAGGTATGGATTTTGTTGAGCATTGCATTATGGCCTATAACATGGTGAAGTCTGGAGAATGTTCCATGTGCACTGGAGAAGAAGGTGTAGTTGTCTGTTGATGGGTGGAAAGTTCTGTATATATCAATGAGGTTTAGTTGGTTAATTGTGTCAATGAGGTCTTCTGCATCTTTACTGAGTTTTTTTCTAGATGATCTGTCTAGTATTGTGAGTGGAGTGTTAAAGTCTCCCACTATTATTGTGGAGTCATCTAATTCTCTTTTGAGTGTAGTCAGTGTTTCTTCGACGTATTTAGGTGCTCTGATGTTCGGTGCATAAATATTTAATATAGTTAAGTCTTGCTTGTGTACTGAACCTTTCAGCAGTAAAGAGTGTCCATCTTTGTCCACGATGGTGGATTTGACATTAAAATTGATTTTGTCTGAGATTAGAATTGCCACCCCTGCTCTTCTTGTTCATTGTTAACTTGATATATATTCTTCCAACCTTTAGTTTTCAGTTTGTTCCTATCTTTAGGTCTCAAGTGAGTTTCTTGTAGACAACACATGGATGGGTCATGTCTTTTGATCCAAGATGACACTCGGTGTCTCTTTACTGGAGCATTCAGTCCATTCACATTCAATGTAATTATTGATAGGTATGTGTTCAGTGCTGCCATTGTGATATGTTTATTGTTATGTTGATGTTTTCTCTGTTGTTCTTATTAGTCTGTTCTGGGACATTCTTTTTGTGAGTTGATTTTTCACCTTTTTCAGAGCTGGTTTTGTAGTTGTTGAGACTCGTGTGTTACATTTCTTGAAATGGTATGATACATCTTTGTTGTGCTTTACAGCTGCCCCTATGATCCCCCTTAATAAACTATATATAAACCCAATTTTAATTACTACCAGCCTTGTCATCTTCCTCTCCATCTGGAAGGACTATGACAACTGTAGTACATCCCTCTTTTTATTATGATGACACCATGGTTTTCATGATGATCACTGGATTGCTTCTTTCCGTATCAAAGCTGTGATTGACTTTGGAGCCTTCCCTACGGCACTTGGCTTGGCTTTATTGAGTAGTGTGTCATTCTAAAATATAAAGTTAGTGGTTTCGTTCATCTACACCAGAGCTAAGAACTTCTTTCAGTATTTCTTGTAGTTTGGGTTTGGTTTTTACAAAGTCTCTGAGTTTCTGTTTATCTGGGAATGTCTTAATTTCATTTTTATATTTGAAAGATAGCTTTGCAGGATATATAATTCTTGGTTGAAAGTTCTTCTCCTTCAAGGCTTTGAATGTGTCATGCCACTGCATGCCACAGCATGGCTTCTGCTAAGAAATCTGACGAGAGCCTACAGGGTTTCCCTCTGAATGTTAGCTTTGCTTTGAGTCTTGCTGCCTTTAAGAGTTGCTGCTTATGTTTCACTTTGTTAAGCTTGATTATACTATGTCTTGGAGTCTTTCTTTTGAGAACTATATTGGGTGGCATACAATAGGCGTCTGAGATGTCTGTATTCTCTTCCTTTATGATTTCTGGGAAATTTTCTTTCAGCAGCTCAGCAACGATAGTCTCTGTGTTCTCAGATGTCTCGCCCTGTTCAGGGACTCCAATTAATCGAAGGTTGTTCCTCTTAATAGAGTCTCACATGCTTCTTAATGTTTCTTCATTTTTCTTGTTTCTTTTTTCTGATTTCTGCTCATAGACGCTGGCATCAGTAGCTCTGTCTTCTAATTCAGAAATTCTTTTTTCTATTTGTTCCATTCTATTTTCTTGGCTTTGCATTGAAGTTTCTATGTCTTTGATTTTGTTCTTGATCTGTTGGATTTCAGAGTACTGGTGTTCCATCAGATCGAACATCTTGCTTAATTTTTCCTTTTGTTCTGCTGCATTTTGTGTAAGGTCTAGAAGGGCTCTGTATATAATCATTTTGTATTCACTTCCTGATGCTTTCATAAAAGTTTCTTCATCTGGAAAACTCCTTGGTTGCTTTATATGGGAGCCTTCTGAAGCCATGGGTGATGTCTTGTATGCCACAATTGTCTGTTGTTTTTGGGTCCCATGTGAGTATGTAGAGGCTGGAAGAGGTACTGTGAGGATGGATTGCAAATGGTTCTCTAGGCTGTCTTAAAATGTAAAGCAAAAGGTATCTGAGCACTTCACAAGTCAGTTAGGTTTTCAGGTGTAGAGGTCCCTCTTCTCAACTGACAAAGTAAGCACCACTGTATCCAACCCCAGATGATAACAAACTAGTTCAGAATACAGCAATGCTACTGCCCTTTTGGCTTCTGCTTACAGGGCCTAGCCTTAGGCAACACTGCGTCGAGTACTGCTTTTGTGATAGAAAAGCGCTCTCTTGTGGGCAGGCTCTGGCTCCCAAGCTAAGAACTAGGTCCAGCTGCGGCCACCGTATCCAAGATGGTGCCCTCCACACAGGCAGCAGACAGAGGAGCTAAAGGTGCCGAGAGGTAGTGATTCCTCTGCTTCTGTTGCAAGGCCTGCAATGTAGGTGGCACTGGGAAAATTACTGCTTTTCTGTTGGAGAAGCACTGTCCTGTTTGCAGGCGCTGGCTCCCAGCCTAAGAATGAGGTCCCGCTAAAATCTCGGTACCAACCAATGGCGTCCCGCACACTGACTGCGAAATTCCGTACAAACCCCCGCTGAGGCAGATATAAAACGAAAGGCTCAAAGTGGCTAGATAAACAGAGTCCTAAGCCTGGCTCTCAAAATATGGGAATTCCACCTGCCTATCCCCCCAGCAGCGCGTCTGAGTCTAGCCACTAGGCAAGACCCAGCTCCACTCGCCGGCCAAGACAGAGAAAAAAAAAGTCAAAATGGTGCGTTTACCTTCCATCCGTGAGAGCCAGGGCTAGCCAGTAGCTGGAGTTAGTGAAAGAGAGGAGGTTTTCACTCAGTGGTATGAAGTCCCAATTAACAGCCCTGTGCCATGTACTGAGGCTGATTAGGTGATCAGAAGGCTCCGTTTGATTATCATTTCAGGTCTTGGTTTCCAGAGGGATAGAAGGAGACGTGGGCTTAGTCCACCATATTGACTCCACCCCGCCAGCTGTAGTTGAAAGCCTATTATGGAGTTCATGGATCTCTGACAATGCCCTCCCCAGAAGGGTTGTAGGAACCAGGTAAAAGGGTGTATGTAAATGCATGCACATGGGTGGAATGGGAACACACAAGGAAGTTTAACCATCCGTGTTTTGCTGCCTCTTTGGCTGGTGAATAATAGGCTTCCAGTGAAAAAAGTATTTCTTCACCTGGTGAAGAATACAGCTACAGGCAGCTTGCAACCACGCCAAGAGGTGGTTTCTGTGTCACTCACTTGCCATGGGCTCCTGACAGTGTGGGGGCACTTTGTTGGGTGGGCACCCAGCGCAAAGCCACATTGTTGTTACTCGTCAATGGTGAAAACCAAGACTGATGTGCCAGCGGTATCTATGATGGGAATATTTGGTTTATAGCTGCCCCCAGGCTGCTATGCTATACCAGGGGACGGTTAAGGAACCAGAAGGTCAAACCACAGGCTCTCCATAGCCTACTATTCTCAGTTTTGCACAGAAAAGCCTTCTGTAAACTATGCAACTGGAGAACTGTCTTGAGTATTTGAAATATTTAGGACTGGATTTGTAGGTTCACTCTGTCATCTTGCTTAATTTTGCTAAATCTCAGTTTTAAATGGAGCTAATATTACCCTCATCATCATAAGGCTAAAATAGGATAACTATGTAAAGCACGGCTTGACATAGCCTTCAATAAATTCTAGCCTCTGCTACGTCCAGCATCACCCCCTTTCCATACTCTTCTGTTTAATAATTGCTGGTATATATCCTCTTCTAGCTGTCCATTCTTCTTCATCCATCAACCCATCTATCTAGCCAGTCAGAAAGAATTTGACCTTAAGTGTCACAGTTGAGGTTGGATCTCTGAACTTCCGTAACTATACCAAATACTAAAAGAAGCAGCTTTTCACATAATATCTACCATTAGTCTCACACAATGGATCTGTAAGAGCCTTTGTGTTGGTCTCTGAGCTTTACTAGGGTCATCCAAATTCTTAATAAGTCCATCTATTCAACAAATATTGCCTTTATTTGGCAACAATGGGCTGGGTCCTCTGCCATATCCTAAGGGGACGTGAAACTAGAAGGTTTCTATCCTTAAAAAGCTGGTAATCAACACAGAAACAGCCTGGAAGTGGACAATCAAAACTTTTAAAGATAAATAGCAAATTAGTTGGGGTTCCTTAAGAAGACAAAGTTCAGGTGTTGCCTTATTATGATATCAATACATTTACTATTTAGCCAATACCTTCAAACCCACCACTGCACACACATACCGGACTATGAATTCTTCTACTGATAGATTCATCTCCTAGATCTGTGGTTCTCAGTCAGGGCAATTTTGCTCTCCAGGGGACATTTGACAATGTCTACAGATACTTCAGTTGTCGTAACTTGGAGTGAGAAGAGAGGGAGGGTGCTATCAGCATCTAGTGGGCAAAGGTCAAGGCTCCTGCAAAACCCAGGCTAGTTAATTCTCTTGCAACAAAGATTATCCAGCTCAAAGTGTCAATAGTGCCGATGTTGAGAAATGTTGTCTCAGTCCTGGAGACCTATACATGGACATACATGCATTCAAAGCATGGTTGGACCCACGGGTCATCTTGACTATCCAACCTTCTGAATTGTGCTCATGGGTGTCCAGGTACCAAGTCTTATTCTAGCAATCTCTGTCTGCCAAAAGTTTTGACAAACACTTCCTGGCAATCTCTTAGAAAGCCAACACTTTCATATCCAGACTAAGAAAAGCTAAGTCATTTGGTGAAGTTCCATGGCTAGAAACTCAAGAATCACAGGGCAAGCACGAGTTTAGCTAAACTGTGCTCTGATATCCGTCCTCTGGCTGACCATCGCTCCATCTTCTTTTGAATATTTTTTTTTTAATATGACTGAGTGAAAATGTACATTCCCGTATAAACTTACATGCCCACCTATATGCAGCTTCCACTGCTCTCCCTGCCCGGTGACAGCATGCTATTCCTCTCTGCTCCATACATGTCTCATCCCCTCAACAGTCTCCTTTCCCCTCCTCTCCACCCACTCTCCTTCCTTTTAAATTTGTTTACTCTGTCTGGAAAGCCCCGAACAGACATGCCACATGTCAAGGCTCTGAAGGTCCTTTTTGTTTATTCAGCTTCCTTATACCGAGACGCACTGGTGGTGCCGTGGTTAAAGCTCTCAGCTGCTAACTAAAAGGTCGACTTTTTGAACTCCATGGGAAAAAGATGTGGCAGTCATCTTCTGTAAAGTTTTACGGCCTTGGGCATCCTGTAAGGC
Organism: Heterohyrax brucei; assembly: GCA_028571685.1. Lineage (NCBI taxonomy): Eukaryota > Metazoa > Chordata > Mammalia > Hyracoidea > Procaviidae > Heterohyrax > Heterohyrax brucei. Next base: position 68,378,324 of record CM053156.1, read on the forward strand.
AGTTCTACTCTATGCTATAGGGATGTTATGAGTTGGAACTGACTCAGCAGCAACAGGGTTTTTAATTGGTATAACAGTATGCAGAAAGTTCTACTCTAAATGGCAGAAATGCTTTCTGTTGGTGCTTCAGAAGCTTCTGTCTCTCCAAGAAAAGTAATAAAAAAACAATAGAACATTGCCATTGAGTCAGTTCTGACTCATAGAAACCCTATAGGACAGTGTAGAATTGTCCCGCATGATTTCTAGAGTGCGTGGTAGGTTCAAACTGCTGACTTTTTTGGTTAGCAGCCACACTTCTTAACCACTACACTACCACGGTTTCCAGTTTGTCCTACCCCTCACTGTATTTGCCCGTGCTTGATTTTGAGTAGTTCTAGGCCTTATCTCCCAAGCCCAACCACTGTTAGCAAAGAATCGTCTACAAGCCTCCTAAATTCTGACAGAGAAAAGACTTTTCTGACACGGTATCCCTAAAAGGAACCCTCACTCCAGATTTCAACACTTTCTTTCCAGAGGTGTTCCCTTAATCTTAAAACAAAACAGCTCCACTGAAAAGCTAAAAAGACATCAACATATGACTGTGACAGGGAGCCATTATTACTTCCAGTTCATCTGAGAAAAATCCTGAATGCTTTTTTCCCACAACCTTATGTATGTTATATAGTCAAGTGTACGGGCAAAGCCACGCTATCCAATAAGTGAGGTAGTCACAGTTTCAGTAATAACTTTTCACCAAGCTACAGCACACAATTTCACCTGGCCCTCATCACAGGAAAGAGGGGCTAAAATCTCTGTGAAATTGCTCACCACAGAGTGGCAAACGAATACAGCTAAGCCTGTACGTCACTTGCTCAGCTCAAGTCGGTGTAAACAGAGCACATATTCAGCTGACCTCCAAAGCAAACAGATAATACGTGAAACCTGCAAAAGCCAGAACTTACGTAAGGCAAAAACCTGTCACAGGTTTTTCACTTGTAGAGAGCAATAGAAAAACAGTTCAACTACACCCTGTCAAAGGCAGAAAACTGGTGAGAACACGGAAAAACTAGGCAGCCCCATCAAGTTTCAGCTGTCACAGGTTTCAGCATACCTAAATATGAATTACCTGAAAGTATCACTGTTCTCAGGACACTTACATTTTTAACAGCTTTCTTTTAAGTTCACTCATTCATTAAACAAGATCCTAAGATTCTGTGATGCCCTGCACCCTGTGTTGGGTGCTAGAGATAAAAGGGTGAGCAAAGCAAGTAAGATCCTGCCCCTGTAGTTTACAGTCTGGTGACACATATGGATTCTGGCCAAATCATGTTGTTGTTAGGTGCTGTCAAGTCAGTTCTGACTCATAGCTAACCTATGTACAGCAGAACGAAACACTGCCCAGTCTTGCACCACGTCCACACCATTTTTGTGCTTAAGCCCATCATTGCAACCACTGTGCCAATCCGTCTCATCAAGAGTCTTCCTCTTTCTCACTGACCCTCCACTCTACCAAGCATGATGTCCTTCTCCAGAGACTGGTCCCTCCTGGCAACATGTCCAAAATATATAAAATGCAGCCTCACCATCTTTGCTTCCAAGGAGCACTCTGGTTGTACTTCTTCCAGAAGAGATATACTTGTTCTTTTGGCTGTCCATGGTGCTCAATATTCCTCTTCAGCACCACAACTCAAAGGCATCATCATCCAGCTTCTGCATGCATGTGATACAATTGAAAAATACCATGGCTTGGGTCAGGTGTACCTTAGTCTTCAAGATGACATCTTTACGTATCAATAATTTTAAAAGGTCCTTTGCAGTAGATTTTCCCAATGTAATGCATGAATGCAGGTAGTCCCTGACTTACAACATGTTAGAGCTATGACGTACTGCACTTAACATCTGAACTCAAAGAATCCTGTCATATATCAGGGACTATCTATGAGTACAGTGTTGGAGCACATACATGTGTTTGTATAAAATGTTTACATGTAACAATTCCAATCCCCAAAGACAAACTAAGATCAGATTTATAAAGATACTGATAATGAAAGACAACAATAATGAAAATAAGAAGAAATAAAGTGAAATATTTGACTGACCTACAATGGAGTCGTCAAAATGGAACCCCATTGCAAAGTGGGGACTATTTATAATTAATAATCCATAATTATAAAACACAATAAGTGATATGAGAAGCAAGCAGGGAGGTTCCGAGAGTGCTGATCAGGAGTTACGCCTGGTCTGCCAGAGCTGGGCAGGGAAATCTTCTTTAAGGAAAGGACTTAAGGGATTCAGTCCAACGGAAGAGTCTCCATGCATTAGGAGCTTGAGCAGTTGACAAGAATGACACCTGAATAGAGGAGAAGTGACCCCCCTGCCATCAGTGACCTCTTCTGCCAAGGAGCGGAGCTGGTTTGACCTTCCTGTTTCCTAGGACTGACTTTGAGCAGCGGTCTTCAAATCACACTGCTTGCTTTGTTTGCCAAAAGCAGTCCCTGGGTTATGCAGTTAACATTCTTGGCTATTAACTGAAAGACTGGTAGTCTGAGCCCACTCAGAGGCACCACGGAAGAAAGGTCTGGAGGTCTGCTTCTGAAAATTCATCCATTGAAAATCCTATGGAGTGTAGCTGTACTGTGACACATATGCAGTCATCATGAGTCATAATAGTAACCGACACTGTTATGTACCATTGAAAAGAACTTCAAAAAGTTTGATACCTCCTTAAAAAGGATGTCATTTCCAGGAAATTACCAACATTGTCATTTTTAAATAAATTGCGGCAACATTCTTTAAAATGGAGTCTACAGATCCTAAAAAAAATCGTAATTTTGTCACCTTCGTATGCTATTAAAGAAAAATGGACAGACTCTTCAAAGCAGACAGATATTTTACATTTGTCTCCTTCTTCCCAAACCATATTTTCACTTCACTTTCATCACAGAATCTTAAGCTCATGTAATATGTTTTATGTTTGAAAATCTTTTATTGATCATACTAATCTACTACCAAATGTTTACATAAAATGCACTTTAAATTGTGTTTGTATTTCCTAGGACAATACAGTCCTAACTCTTTTAAAAAAATTCTCCTATATGAAGATCTAATATTATTATCCCTAAGCCGTTGATGGAAACAAGATGGATACATTACAAACTTGGATAAATGTTTATTAAGTATAAATAAAACAATTACATTGGAAATGTATTTCTTAACGAGGTGGAACCATGAGGCTTTTTTGTGTTTCTGAGGATGATTATAACTAATTTATTGAATAAAAGAAGGCTCAGTATGGATTTCATTCTCTTTTCAGTTTTGTTTATACAGATGTTAAGTGATTAGAAAATCTGTTCACAGAAGTAGTTATTTCAAAACAGAAGCTTATTTTTAATCATTGTTACTCAAATACAGTATAACAACTCAGTTGTGTGACAAAAATCAAGTAGTGATTTAACATTAAAAAGTGTTTACACTATGCAGCGAAATAAGCCAGTTACAAAAGGACCAATACTGTATGGTTCTACTTATAAAAGATACCTAGAGTACTAACTAGATAGTAGACAAGCGTTAACTTTGGGGAAAGGATAAATAACACACAATATAATATGACCAAGGCAAAGTCATACGAGATACATAGACACATCCAAACACTTTGAGGCACTGAGCTGCTGAGTCTGGGGCCTGGGGACCATGGTCTTGGGAGACAGCTAAGTCAATTAGCATAACATGGTTTATAAAGAAAATATTGTACTTCTTACTTTGGTGAGTAATGTCTGGGGCCTTAAACACTTGCCAGCAGGTATGTCAAATACAGCTACTGGTCTTACCATGTCTAGAGTAAAGAAGACTAAAGAAAACCAAAGACACAAGGAAAATACTAGTCCAAAGGACTAATGGACCTATAAGCCACAGCACCCACCAACCAGAGCCCAGAAGAACTAGATGGTACCTGGCTACCACCAACAACCACTGCGATAGGGATCAAAACAGAGAATTTCAGACAGAACAGGAGAAAAATGGAAAATAAACATCAAATTCACAGAAGCCCAGACTTACTGATCTGACACTGACTAGGTAAACCTCAGAGACAATGGCCCCCCAACACCCTGCTAACTCAGCACTGAAGCTGCTCCCAAAGTCCACCTTTCAGCAAAGATTAGACAGACCTATAAAACAACAATAACACATATGAGGAATGTTTTTCTTAGTTCAACCAAGTATAGGACACCTAATGGGCACTACCTGCCCAAAAGTAAAGATGAGACGGTAGGAGGAGACAGAAAAGCTGGACAAATGGACACAGCAAACCCAGCACGGGAAAAGGGGAGAGTGCTAGCATATTGTGGGGATCACAACCAACATCACAAATCAATTTGTGTATAAATGTTTGAATGAAAAACTAATGTGTACTGTAAATGTTTACCTAAAGTGCAATCTAAAAGAAAAATCTAGAGTAGACAAGTATTTACAGAGCTGTATATATCAGTGGCTATCAGGGATGGATGGCAGGGAAGGGGAAGAAGGATTCATTGCTTTGGAGACACCAAGCTTCTGTTAAGATAATGGAAAATATTAACAATGGGTAGTGGTGACAGAGGACCAGCCTGATAAATACAACAGAAGGTCACTGAATTGTACAGGTGAAGAACGGTGAAATGGCAAATGTTTGGTTACACATATTTTTACTACAGTTAAAAAAAAGATGGTCTAATTCTTTAAATTTTCTTTGTTTGGTCCCTGGAAGTTTTTTTTTTTTTTTTAATTCTACATACAAAAACCAAGCCAAGTGCCGTCGAGTCGGATCCGATATATATGCATATATATATATGTGTGTGTATATATATGTACATATACACACATATGTATGCATATATATATACATATATATATTTGTTTATTGTGATTGAGTGAAAGCATACAATCCAGTTTAAATTTGCATGCCTCCCTGTGCTCTCCTTGCCCAGTGATAGCACATTCCTCTTTTCTGTTCTATATATGTTATGTCCTCTTAACAATCCCCTGTCCCCTCCTCTCCATGGTCTAATAAGTGGCCAGTAGAATGACATCCTATAGATGCATGGAACCATAAAGTGCATACATGATACGGTCACTCTGTGTCACCAAATCCAATCCATCCCTGCCCGAGAAGTTGACCTCAGTAATGATTTATGATCAAGGGCGGCATCGGGTCTATGGGCCATGATCCCAGGGGAACCAGGCCTTTGGACCATCAGTTGCAGTCTTTTAGTGAAGTTCTCAGAGTGCACCCCTTTTTATTCTAGTATTGCCACTGGGACTCAACTTTGTGAGCTCCATCATGGCTGTCATTGGTGGTGGCAGGGCACCGTCTGGTTTTTCTGGTCACATGTTGATGTAGTCACCCATTCATGTGGGTCTTTCTGTCTTCTGGGTTCTCTTTGCCCCATGTCGTTGTTGTTCTTGGTGATCTTCTGTTTCTGCTGAGCTGTGGACCCTGGCAGTTTTTGTTGCTAGTAGAATGTACCATAGTAAAATTTCCAATGGATAAAAGGTGTATATTCTCTTTGTTATTGTCTATTTTAATTCAGAAATGGAAGATAATAAAATAAAAAGGAGAAATTGAGATGCTTTCTCCACTAGATCTTTATTCTTTTAAGTTCAAATGGTAGCTGATGATCCAGAAAAAAAAAAAAAAAAATCTCTAAAATTCTTCAGCCCATGTATCTTGTGGAAAATCTTCATAAACCTCCAAAGATATAGGTAGCTCTTTTTGAAAACCCCTGGCTTGAAGATCAGATCACACTACTCTGATGACATTCTTAGTTTCAATCCAGTGTGCTAACCTCCCACTCAACAATGAATATGTGTTGCTAACACCCTCCTGCTCTCCTTCAGGCTGAAAGGCTTCTTCCTGGATTCTTTAGACCATAAACCAGTGTGGGATAGGGTACCCAAGAGGGAATTAAATTCCAGGAAGCGAACAAGCAGAGTTGAATAAGAATAGATAGCATGACTTTATTCAAAAGGTCAAAGAAAGCTTAACTGAAAAAGTGATACTTGAGCTGAGGTCTAAGAGACTAATAGAAATCAACAGGGCCAGGAGAGGAAGTAAGAGACGGAGAACATTCCAGCAGACAGAACAGCACATGGGAAAGGACTGAAGAAGAAAGGAGCATGAGATGCTTTGTAAACTAGATTAAAGAGGCTACAGTTTATTCTTAGTTCAGTGGGAAGGCCATTGAATAAATTTTCAAGGGGCGACAAACACCATCAAAAGGAGCCTTTGTGATACAGTGGCTAAGAGCTCGACTGTAGTTTGAATTCACTAGCCATTCAACAGGAGAGAAATGTAGCAATTTGCTTCCATAAAGATTGCATCTTTGGCAACACTACTAAGCAGCATCACTCTGTCCTACAAGACTGCTATGAGTCAGAATCGACCTGAAGATCATGGGCTTTGGTAACCACAATGTGCATTTCTGTGAAATGTTGTAGGACGACCCACAGAAAGAAGTCTATTCCACAAAGGGAATAGACTGACCAGCCCAAAGCCGAATAGGACTATAATGTCCTGTATTCTAGATAACAGTTCTTGTTTTATGCGGCCTAAGGTCATTACTTGACTCCTGGAAGCCTCTTCTCATTGAACACTATCCCTTGATATCTCCTTCTTTCTTGCTACTGTTGAGTCATTATTACTCTGATCCTACCTTGAATGCCAACATTGGCATTTAGTTGGCATTTAGTCTCAGAGTGGGACTTGACAGATATACCTGAGAGAATTCTACATCAAGAGAAGGGTGTGATCATACAACATGATACGGTGCTTGTGATACATTTAATAATATACCACAGCATAGCATAATCACTTGGAGAGTTACTCTTAATAAGTCCATAATGAATAATTTATAGCCCCAAGTAAATATGTAAATTAATAAACATAATTGTGAAGTACGTACTAAACTCCTGAAAACACTTTTTTGGATACGGCAATGTTCTAGATTAAATTGCCTCAGTGTTTTCAAAAATATTGTTAGGAAAATATCAGATTCATGTCATCTGGGTCTGGGATACTGATTCTAAAAAAATAAAGACTTTGATTGGTTTTTCTTTCCTGCAAAACTTCTCAGGGGCCTCGAAACATTATGTGAGAGTTTTTTGTTTTTGTTTTTGTTTTTGTTTTGGAAAGGTTTTATGATCTGATATGTAAACTTTCCCAAATATCTCTGCGCAGGACATTTGTCTCCATAGTAGCTCTCCAGCTGCTGTTCTCCAGAATGCTCTTCTGAACACACAGTGGCTGGAGAGTGACTCCGAAGTCCTCCACATCCTAGTACCATGGGACTCTCTGACCCTATCTGTTAGCTGTGAGCTCATGCTCTTTCTTGGTAAGAACCTCCTTCCTCACCATTATCAGTCTTTAAGTCTTCTTCTCTGGGCACCTACTATGGGAAAGTATTCTATAGATATTTCACTACTTTAGATTTACAACCTTTTTGTGTTAACAGCCTAAATATAAACTCATTTTTATTGCTAGCCACTGTCAAGTCAGCCCACAAATCACGGCAATCCCACATATGATGGAATTGGGACCACTGTGATCTACTGGGTTTCTACTGGTTTATTTTGGGGGATAAATTGCCAGACATTTCATCCTAGTCTGTCTTCGTCTGGAAGCTCCACTGAAACTGTTCAGCACAATTGCAGAACGCAGACCTATGCTGACAGACAAATGGTGGCCACACTTGAGGTGCATTAGCCAGGAATCGAACATGGGTCTCCCTGCTGGAGGGTGGGAATTCTACCACTGTACCACCACTGACCTTAATAAACATGAAATAGACCCAGCGAATAACTGAATGGGGAAACTGAGATGAATTCGGTAGTCTGAGGTCCTTAAGACCGAGAAGTAAATGTTACTCTACTTTGTACATTCTAGTGGCCAGCTGAGAGTAAATCTTTGTTAAATAATTGTTAGATAAATGAACAGTAACTATTCAACAGTAGGAAACCCTGGTGGTGGAGTGGTTAAGAACTACAACTGCTAAACAAAAGCCTGGCAGTTTGACACCACCAGGCCCTTCTTGAAACCTTGATGGGAGCGAGTCTACTCTGTCCTATAAGGTTGCCATGAGTTGGAATCAACTCAATGGCAAAGAATTTTGTTTTGTTGTTTTTTGTAGCACACAGTAGGTGCTGAGCAAGCTATGACTCCCTAAACCCTTCTCCTAACACAAAATATGAGACATTATATGAGTACAAGCCATAGAGTTCAGAGACTGACCTTCCAGGACTGATTGTAAATATTTACCATGCTCAGAGTCTCTGTGCACCACTGGCACAGTCTGTATTTTCTGAACGCCATGGTCTTGCACAGCAGCACTCCTACATGCTTACACTTCATAATTTCTTAGAAGTTACACTTAAATTGTTTACAGTCAGTACAACTTCTAGATAAATGATTCAGGATAATCCTTCTGCATTTTTTTTTCCCCACTAGTTCTTGGCCAATTACGATGAAGAGATTGAGAGCTAAACTGAGGAAGTAAAAATGTAACTTGAATGTTGGAAGAAAACCACCCTAGTTTCTAAATGTTTTGGCTTGCCTTGACTTACAGTAAAAACAGAAAAAAGTACATCTTGGAAACTGCTGTGGATGCACATTTGTATACAGGGGCCCTCCACCCCAAGAAACTAACACAATGCAGTTCCCAGAAAATTGAATTTAGGTGGGAGCATGACAGTGGGACCCCTAGGCCACTGTCCTGAGCCCTCTCCTAACTTTCTACCTGGGCTTTGAAGAGTCTTCTTCTCTTGTCTGCTCAGAAGGGCATTTTGTTCTTGGACAGGAAGAACCCAGGCAGGACACCTCTTTCCTGGCTGCTTCATTCCTGATCTTGGGAGAGAAATGGGAATCACTCTCACTTCCACAGCCCCTGGGAATTGCAACTGATTAATGCTTGGCTACTAACAGAAAGGTATGAGGTTTGAGTCTACCAAAGGGCACCTCAGAAGAAAGATCCAGTAATCTACTTCCAAAGAAACCAGCCATTGAAAATCCTGGGAAGCACAGTTCTACTCTGACACACAAGGGGCCACCATGAGTTGGAAGTGATTCAAAAGCCACTGATACTGAATCACTGCTCTACTTTGGTAGCCAGAGAGATCAGCAGTCTCCCTAACTGCACCCCTGTCATCTCTTCCAAAGGGCTGACCTGTACCCCTTCTTCACTACAGTCATCTTAGCCAGCTCTCCGTGACTGCGCCCATGGGATGCTGCAAGACAAGAAAATTTTAATACCTCTCTTAGGACCTCACCTATGCCTACCAGCCTGAGTCCACTGCTAAGACCTCAGACTCATACTTTTGGTCCATTGTGCTTGGGTGTTTTCCCCTGTAGTTCTTCCTGAAAAGCAGAATGACACAGTACAGAGAACATGAACTTTGGTCGAAAACACTTTGGTTCAAGTATATCTACTGCCACTGAGTCAACTCATAGTGACCCTAAAGCACAGAGTAGAACTGCCCGATAGAGTTTCCACTAGGAGGGCCTAGTGGTTTCGAACTGCTGAACTTCCAGTTAGCAGACATAGCGCTTAACCACTACACCACCAGTATAGGTTTCGCCATTTTCCAGGAGAGCCTAGGCTGTTTCAGAGGCAAGATCAACAGTAAGCTTACAAAGATAAATAAGGCAAAGCCCTACTTTTAAACTAGTTCCAGGCTAGTGGGAGATAAAGAGATGTGGCAAATATTTTTTACAACATATTGTGATAAGAACATTTCTGCAGGAGACATGAATGTAGTGTGAGCCCACCTGTGGCACCCAGAAAGCACTAGACAGAGATGAGAAGGGGCTTTCCTCTCAGCTCAGTAGCCCCCAGCACCACTCTCACTCTCCTGCACACTGCCTATCCTTGTAGACAAGTGGAAGGGCAGAGGTAGTTTCCAGATGGGTTTCAGATGTTGAGTTCGGAGAAGGAAACTTTAGAGATGAGACGAGGTATGGCCAGGGGCCTTCACAGAAGAATTCCTTAAAAGGAAACACAGGCCATGGCATCTAGCCCTGATGCCTACATCCTGCTTCTCACCATCCTTGCAGACTTTGCTAGGAGATGCATTAGCTGACTCTAACTCCAAAGTATTCTGTCCAAGGCCAGATTTCTTTTTTTTAATTTAAATGATGGTTGATCTTAATTTCTCTTGATAATATAAATTTTCTGCAAAAACTTTATGTAACACAGCAAAGTAAAAAATAAACTAAAATCTCATCACTCAAAAAGCGAGCATTTAATAAACATTTTCTGAGACCTCTTACACATACACATAAATAGATGAGAGAAAGGGAAAAGGATGGAAGAAGGAAAAGGAAAGAAAGAGAGGAGGAAGGCAAATAATGCATTACAATGGAGCCATACTGTGCATCCTGATACTTTACTTTTATACTTTAAAAAAGCAGTAATATTTATTAACAATTCAAAAGAAACACATTCCAAAGGAACTGTGTTCATTGGATCCAGTATATTAACAAGAATGCCTTCACCTAGGGATTCTCCTTAAACCTCCAGGTGAGGCCGTGATAGCATCCATCACTCATCAGTCTTCCTTCATTTTGCCATGAATAAATATTTTTGTAAAGTCTACCATGAGTTAGGCACTAAACTAGTACAGGTGATAAAGCCCTAGGCAAGGCTGACACAGTCCCTATCTTTATAGAACTTGGGTGCAGAAGAGTATATCTTGAGGCATGGTTCAATATCTCAAGGAAATTTGGCTTCATAAGTGTGAAGTCCAGAAATCTGTGTTTTCAACAGCACATTTGATTAGGTATACACTGCAGTCTGAGAATCACTGTGCTAGCCGAACTTTGATGTCACAAAGACGAATAATGCTCTGCCTAGAAGACTATGGCAGGTGTATATGACTGCCCAAGTCAAGAATCTAGGTCAAGGCTGGGCTGCAGTTCAGCTGATGGAACCAGACTGACTATCTTGGATAGTCTCGCAGTGTAACTACAAGTCTAACAGATTTGCTTACAGATTACATCTGTCACCAAAATGAGAAGGACATTTCCCTCACCGAAAGCAAGATCTTTGAAGGTAAAGGCATTTTCATGTTGCAAATGTCCCATTTAGAGTTTGTACTGCCTTTTCCTGTTATGTAAATTTTCCCTCACTATGAAATAAGTGAAACAACCCCAACAAATTCTTCATCATCACAATCACCTTCACTTGTTGCACACATAGACTTTAATGTCTCTGGTCTTTTCTCACATTAGTCCCCCAAACTCAGTTCTTTAAGTCTATGCTGACTCATAGTGACCCTGTAGGACACAACAGAAATTTGCTATAGAGTTTCCAAGGCTGGAAATCTCTACAGAAGCAGACTGCCTTATCTTTCTCCTGGTGACTTCAAACCACTGATCTTTCATTTAGCAGTCTGATACTTCAGCTGCTGCGTCACCCAGGATACTTTCTTGCACTAAAGTAAAGCCAAATGAGAACCGCGTGCACCTGTTCTGATTTAACCACCAAATTCGACTTAAAGACAGAGTTAGGAACGGATTTCGTTCATAGCCCAGGAACTGCTTGCAGTGGCCATTGGCGGATGGTCACAGCAGGTTGTGTTCCTTGGATAAGCTGATGGATACATTTTCAAGAATTCTGATGCATGAATGTGAACCCCAACTTCTATAACGATCTGCCAGCAGTTACTTTTTTGTACCTTGGCAGATGTCACAAGGGCTTAGGTTTCTTCAGCCCAAAGATTCCCAGAGGAAGAAACTGTGAACTCCTGAGGATTAGGGTCAACTTTCTGCTAAAATCTGAGTCCTTGCCTGAAAACATGTCACTAAAAGATTTATTTATCCTTTTCTGTGTTTGGTTTAGAGGATGAGATCCAAACTAAAAGTGCAAGAAGGACTGAGACCTAGTGTTGTGTCCTGATAACCTTGGGAAGAAAGGGCTATGCCAGAAAGGACTGTTTTCCAAGTTTAAATAACAAAATTGTTCAGTATAGTGGCATGAGGTCAAGTGGGAATCCCCTCATGGAATTCATGCAGTTACATAATTTGAATGAATACATACTTGGAGGATATATAGTATTTATGTAACAACTCAGCTTTGTTTCCAACTGCCCTCTAGCCCTTTAAAAACATGTCCTTCTAAATACTCATTATAAATGTTCATTCTTAAAATGTCACAACATAAAAAAAAAAAAAACAGAAGAAAAAGTTGCCACTGAGTTTCCCACTACTCATGGTGACCCCATATGTGGCAGAGTAGAACCGTACTCCAATAGGGTTTCCAATGGCTGAGTTTTCAGAAGCAGATCATCAGACCTTTCTTTTGAGTCACCTCTGGGTGGACTCAAGCCTCCAACTTTTCTTAGAGGTTATATAAACCTATACATGCGATCATACTTACTGCTTAAATTCATTTCTTCATGAAATGCAATAAGACTAGGAAGCAGTTAAGAAAAAGAACTGTTAGACAATTAACTTATTAGCCTATAAGCTTGCTGAGCCAAGTGCCATTGAGTCTGATCCAATAAGCTTAGTTTACATATACATTGCTGGAAAATTGCAGGATCTCGTTTTTCACCCACCTCAAGTTAGGCAGAAAAGAAGTTGAGTGTTTCTAGACTCTGGGAACATAGACAGCAGTTGACACAAGGGAGTTTAATTGATACCTAAGCAACAAGGGCTGAAATAGGAAAAGGAATGATAAAAATCAGACTTTCAAGTCCTAATATCATAGCAGCCTGCTAGCAGCAGGTATTGAGACAAGCTGTGATGATCCGAAGTGGCTTTGAGTACATCGTACACTGTGAGAATTAATGTTCATTCTGACTTCAAGCTATCGAGAAGGATCCATATACTCTGCTTTAAAAGACTATGAGTTATACAGTACAATTTACACTTTGTTCATGGTGTACTTATATCAAGTTTTGGTATTTTATGGAATTGACTTTCATCACAGGTAAAATTCTCTTAGCCAGAAAAACTCCTCATTTATGAAGGTTGCAAGATTTAGCAGATTAAAGGATGGTTAAATCTAACTTTCAGATAAACAACTAATAATTTTTGGAATAGTTATTGGGAAATACTTATACCTCATGTAATATTGTGACATAATGTGTACTAAAAAAATTTTTGAAAACTATGTTGTTTATCTGAAGTTCAAATTTAACTGGGCATCCTACATTTTATATGCCATCCTACCAATGACTCAGAAATAATTTCTGTTGCATCTCAGAGTCAGTACCTTCTGTGTTGCTCATCTTGAGAAAGCCCGACTATTCCATGAGTCAGTTTCACAGAATTTTCCACAAGAACCCTACAAACTTCAGGACAAAATAGTCTTCCAACATGGATGCACTCTTGAAGTTTCACGGCAAGGGATAAAGCTTGAGATACCTACAGAAAGTATTTAAATAGAGATGATAGGCTTCATGGGAGTAGGCTCAAAGAACAGATTAGCTCACTAAAGCCCTTTGCAAAATTATCTCCGTCAACTTGAGTTCCATGAGGAAGCCTTGGACTTTTTCTGATAGAATACATCTGTAGGCTTTTGCTGTAAAGCGCATCTTGACACAGATCGCTAAGTGTGATACTGAATGTTGTTGAGAGACTTGTGCTCTGCTTCTTTTCTCAGGTTTAAGCTTTCTGGAAGCCTTAGCAAAGTCTCCTAAACTTGATTAGCTGCTCTTTTCTGTGCAAGTCTCTATTTTAGCCCTAATCTCATGCTTTTCTGTTTATCTGTGTAGTTTCCTCACTGGGCTCCTTAAAAGACAGCAGAAGTATCTTCTAATTTTGTGTTGTCAGTAAAGCATTGCCTGATTTCCAGTAAGTATGTGTTTTATATGGAGGCAGAGTGAGTGAATGGATGGATAGATGGGTGGGTGGATGGGTAGAAAGGTGAGTGTATGGGTAGGTGGATGGGTGAATGGATGGGTGGGTGGATGGATGGATGGGTAGATGGGTGGATGGATAGGTGAACAGACAATATGGCTGAAAACATTACATTGTGCTATGAAAAGGCAAAAATTAGTTCTTAGACTTATACAAGAATGTTCATAGTTGCTTTTGTTCTATTGGCCAAAACCAAAAAAGCCAAACTGCCCATCAATAGGTGAATGGGTAGACAAATTTTGGTATATTCACACAGTGGGATTCTAATTAGCAATAAAAATGGACAGGCTACTGATAGACACACATTGTTGTTGTTGTTGTTAGCTGCCATCAAGTTGGTTCCAACTCACAGTGACCCTATGAACAACAGAATGAAACACTGCCCAGTTTGGTGTCATGTCTACAATTGTTTTTATGCTTAAGCCCATTGTTGCAGCCACTGTGTCAATCCATCTAGTCAAGGGTGTTCCTCTTTTTTGCTGACGCTCCACTTTACCAAGCATGATGTCCTTCTCCAGGGACTGATCTTTCTTGCAATATCCAAAATATATAAGACGCAGTGCACACACATAGGAAGTTCAAAAATATACTGAGTAACAGAAGACATACACCAAAGAATATAACCTATGTTATTCTATATTGATGAAGATCTAAATGAAGCAAAATTAAAGCAGAAAAACATCTATGCAAAGGTTGTTGGGAAGGTAAGAGTGGGTGAGGATTGACTGAGAAGTAGCATGATGGAACTTTCTGGAAGAAGATAATTCTCTATATCTTGATAGTGGTCTGGGTTACAGAGGAAAATCCATTAGCCAAAACTCAGGAATTATACAGTTGAGATTTTAGTGTGTTTCATCATAAGTAAATTTTATCCCATAAGAAGAAAAACCGTAAAAAAAAAAAAAATGCTGAATTCTAGGAGTATTTAGGAAACATGCAATGATATCTGGAACTTTCTTTGAAACACAGCAAAAAATAACATAGGCTGATGAACAAATAAAGGGAAACAGATATACGATAAATCAGTCATGATGAAATATTAATGGTAGAATTCAAGTGCTGGAAAAATATCTATTCACTGTAAAATTCTCTCAATTTTGCTACATGTTTGAATTTTTTCATAATAAAATGTTGCAATACAACCAACCTCTTGCTCATAGAATGGTCAGGCTTTGCATTGGAAAGAACACTTAAGTTCTCCAATGTTACGGATTGAATTGTTTCCCACAAAAATAGGTACCAACTTGGCTAGCCCATGATTCCCAGTATTGGGTGATCGTTCACCATTTTGTCATCAGATGTGATTTTCCTATGTGCTGTAAATCCTAACCTCTATGATGTTAATGAGGCAAGATCAGAGGCACTTATGCTAATGAAGCAGGAAGAAGTCTACAAGATTAGGCTGTATCTTGAGTCAGTCTCTTTTGAGACATAGAAGAGAATCAGAGAGATGGGGACCTCATACTACCAAGAAAGCAGTGCCAAAAGCACAGTGTGACCTTTGGCCTCAGAGTTGCTATCCTGAAAAGCTCCTAGACCAGGGTAAGATAGATGACAAGGATCTTCATCAAGAACTGACACACAGAGAGAGACTGTCCCTGAAGCTCACACCCTAAATTTGGATTTCTTGCCTCCTAGGCCATGAGAGAATCTAGCTTCATTTTATGAAAGCCATCCAATTGTGGTTTTTCTATTACAACAGCACTAGATAGCCAAGATAGTCCATATCTGAGAATCTTTCTCAGGGCGCATCAGTAACCATGGAGGTTTTCTGAGGAAACAGCTCTATCTCTAATCAGACCCCAAAATATCACTTGGCCAAACTGGGTGCAACTGGTAGGAATTCTCCTTGGGCTATTCTTCATCATTCTAGCCGTTCCAAAACTCTCTCTCCTAATACTTCCTATTTATTTAGGAGGAGGAACTAGTTGCCTTCAAGTCATTTCCAACTCGTGGTTATCCCTTGCACATTAAAGTAGAACCGTATGCCCTTGGGTTTTCATTAGTTGGGTTTTTTTTGGAAAGACATCACCAGGCCTTTCTTCCAAGTCACCCCAGGATGGACTGAAACCTCCGGCCTTTCAACTAGCAGCTGAGAATATTAATCACTTGCACCACCCAGGGAGTAGGGAGAATTTCCCCATTCCAGGGCTCCTGTTCCTGTGTCATACCCACTGGTGTCTGTCATTTAATTTCTAGCTGAAGGAGGCGGTGTCAGAGTCCATAAAAGGTCCATCAGAGAAAAGGGACTCCTGGGGTTAACGACACAGTCCAACTGCTCCCGCCTGCAGAAGCGGTGAGCTTGAAGATCACTGTCTCTGACACATTTCTCTAGCTGCTGAAGAAAGGATTTACTTGGGGGAAATTCAGGCCTGAGGGGAACTCAAGCATCGTGTCTATAATTAGAAGTGACATGTGACCCAGGATTAAAAAGCTGGCTGCAGAGAGAGGAATGAGCAGACGATTTTGAGTGGGTCTAACTCAGAAAACAGTCTTTGTAATCCCATCCTGTGAAAGGTCCAGAACATTTTTGTCTGGGTCAGCTTAAAATACAAAAGAGAGATGAATGTGAAGAGTACCTTGTACGAATGAAAAAAGGAAAATAAATAAATAAATAAAAAGGATGCCCCAAAAAGAGAAGAGAGGAGGCAGAAGAGCTCAGTCATTCTTCACAGGCAAAACCTGTGGATGGGTGTTACCTTGGCAATAGGTAAGACATCACAGTTGACTACTTAACCCTCCAGCTGCCAAGTATCCCCTAGCCAAGTGACATGGAGAATCAAGCCCTATGGTGAAAATATCTGGGTCCTGTGGCCTTTCACACAAGATAGGTTTAAACTCTCTTCAAGGAAAAACTCCAGAAAAAAACTAACAGGAAGCGGAACAGTGTGCTCGTCGTCATTTGGGTAGTCAGTTCAACCTTGGATGCGAACATCAGAAGACAGCCAAGGGAATCTAAGTACATTGGGGCTTGGAATAGGTGAAGTTCCAGGTTTTAACGTGCAAATGTAAGCTGTTTGATCGGTTCACCGCTGTTTGATCGGTTCACCGCTGTTTGATCGGTTCACCGCTGTTTGATCGGTTCACCGCTGTTTGATCGGTTCACCGCTGTTTGATCGGTTCACCGCTGTTTGATCGGTTCACCGCTGTTTGATCGGTTCACCGCTGTTTGATCGGTTCACCGCTGTTTGATCGGTTCACCGCTGTTTGATCGGTTCACCGCTGTTTGATCGGTTCACCGCTGTTTTCCAAAGGCCTGCGATAGTGCTTAACGGGTAGTAATAGTTATCATTACTATTGTTATTTGTTGTGGAGTTGTCTACAACTCACAGCAACTTCGTACATAACACAGTGAAATGCTGCCCTGTCCTGTACTATCTCATGTGGCGGGTATGTTTCAGTTCATCGTTGCAGCTGCTGGGCAGTGACTTCCTACCTAGGGGACTCATTTTCCAACAAAATGTTGGTCAATATTTTGTTGTCATCCATTAGGTTTTCTTTGACTAACTTTTTGGAAGCACATTAGCAGGCCTTTCTTCTTAATTGTACTCTGAAAGCTCTGCTGAAAATTATCCACCAGGTTTCAGGATCTTACAAGAATCTTACAAGAATTTCTCAGGAATTTTATGTTACCAGAAGTTGACTGCCAAGCACAGAACTTTTATAAACTTTCACGCTGACCCCTTGATATGGTCTTATTATATTCATTATAGAATGTTATATTTTATTCTAGATTTATTTGAGAAAATTTGGGAAATGCAGGAATTGAAAGAGAAAATAGAAGTCTCCTGAACTCCCAACCGTAAGACATAACTACTGGTAGTATTTTTATTTTGTTTCTTCTTTCATAAACATATACAGAAATTTAAAACCAATTCTAAATGCAGTATATTTTCTTTTTCCTGTAAGACTAGAGTGCATTTTACCATTTTGTTCCCTGTTTTTTAAAATAGGTATTCATGTATTAACACTAATGTGTGCAAGGACAAGGGACTATTCTCCATTGCTGTCAATTTCAACTCAAAAGAATATAATATTACTTAATCATCCAAAAATTGGCATAGCATAACAGAAAAAAACATTAAATAGAAATCTACTCATCTATCACAGGTTACACTGTGCTCCCCCATCCCCAAAAGACAGCTTGAAGTCCTAATCCCTGGTACCTAGGGATGTGACCTTATTTGGAAATAGGGTTTTTGCAGACATTATTAGTTAACTTGAGGTCACATTACAATAGGATGGGTCCTAAACCATTGCCACTGGTGTCATTACAGGGAAAGAAACACACAGCAGATGGAGACAGAAAATTGGAGCAATGCATCTGCAAGCTAAGACACGTTAAGGATTGTCAAGGATTGTCAAGGAGTACAAGAAGCTAGAATAAACAAGAACGATTCTTCCCTAGAGCCTTTGATGGGGCATGGTCCTACAGATACCTGGATTTCTGATTTATAGCCTCCAGAACTATAAAACAATACATTTCTGTTATTTTAAGACACTCACTTTGTAGTGATTTCTTATGGCAGTCCTATGAAATTAATCCAGTGTCTAAAAACTTCAATTTAAAGATTGTATTTAGAGAGGTTAAATATTTTCACACATTTTAATAGACTCTGAATGTTACATTCTCCCTTTATGTTTTCTCTACTGTTTTATCCTTAGAAAATAATTTCCTACACCCAAATCAGTTAATTAACCATTCATGTTCTTTGGGGTTATTTCCATTACCAAACCAAGACATGATCATGTTACAAATTTTGAAATTACATGAAACCTGAAAAAATAAAGAAGTCATCTGTAATACACTGACCTTTTGCTGTTTTTGATTTCTAGCCAATCTGTAGTGCATAATTTCATATTTTTGTTATCACAATAGTACATGTAAAACTTTGTATTTATTGCTATGATTATAAAATCAACATCTAGAGATTACACAGTAAATCTGGAGATTACACAATAATACATGTGGAAAATTAAAAAATTTAATAAATAGCAAAAACTCCCTCCCCCAGGCAGAACAACTGTTAACATGTGGTATACAAAATTTCTTTCCAGTTTTCTGTTGTCTGTTTTTGTATCTGGTAATTCTCCATCACTTTACTGTTGCGAACACTTTTGAATGATCTTCAGCAAAATTTTACTTGTGAGTCATATTACTGATATTGTTCGATAATTTCCACATCCCGTTGAATCACCCTTCTTTGGAATGGGCACAAATATGGATCTCTTGCAGCCGGTTGCCCAGGTAACTGTCTTCCAAATTTCTTGACATAGATCAATGAGCATTTCCAGCACTTTATCCATTTGTCGAAATATCTGTTGTATTCTGACAATTCCTAGAGCTTTGTTTTTCATCAATCCTTTAGTGCAACTTGGACTTCCTTCTTCAGTATTACTAGTTCTTGATCATATGCTACTTTCTGAAATGACTGAACATCATAAACGCTTTTTGGTGCAGTAACTGAATTCCTTCTATCTTCTTATTTTGATGCTTCTTGTATCATTCAATATTTTGTCTGTTGTTGTGTGCCATCGAGTTGGTTCTGACTCATAGGCTACTTCAATATTGGAACTCTAGGCTTGGTTTTTTCTACAGTTCTTTCAGCTTGAAAAATGTTGAGCCTTTTCACTTCTGGCTATCTGACTGTAGCTCTTTGCACATGTCACTACAAAACTTCACTCTTCCTTCTTGAGCCACACTTTGAAGTCTTCTGTTTAGCTCTTCATTTCTTTCACTTGCTTCAGCTATTCTTCATTCAAGGTATTTCTTCCTTTCCTGTCTTTTTAATGACTTCCTGCTTTCCTCATGTGTGATATCTTCTATGTGATCCCACAATTGACCTGGTCTTCAGCTGTTAGTGCTTAGTACATCAAGTGTGTTCTTAAGATGGTATCTAGACTCAGGTAGGATATCTTCAAGTTTACATTTTGTTCTCATGAATTTTTTAAAATTTTTTCATCTTCATTTTTGAACTTGCATAGGAACAACTAATGGTCTGCTTGTAGTCAGCCCTAACCTTGTTTTGACTGATGATATTGAGTTTTTCCATTCTCTCTTTCCACAGATGTGGTAGATTTGATTTGTATGTTTTCCATCTGGTGAGAACCATGTATGTACTCGCTGTGTGTGTTCTTGAAAAAGGTGTTTGCAATGAATAAGTCATTTGTTTTGCAAAATTCTATCATACGATTTCGGAAGCAGTTTCTATCACAAGTAGCATATTTTCCAAGTACTGATCCTTCTTCTTTGTTTCCAACTTTTGAATTCTAATCACCAGTAATAATCAGTGCGTCTTTTTTAAAATTTATTTTCTTATTTAATATGACTGAGTGAAAATGTACATTCCCGTATAAATTTATATGCCCACCTATATGCAGCTTCCACTGCTCTCCCTGCCCGGTGATAGCACACTATTCCTCTCTGCTCCATACATGTCTCATCCTCCCAACAGTCTCCTTTCCCCTCCTCTCCACCCACTCTCCTTCCTCCAGCCAGAGGTCAGCAGGATGATGTCCTATAGATGCATAGAACCATAAAGTGCATCCAATATATGGTCACTCTGCATCACTGAATCCAATCCATTCGTGTCTGATCAAAATGCACTATTCCACTATCACTTGGACTCATCTAACTCTTTGAGTCATCAAAGAGTTAGATGAGTCCAAGTGATAGTGGAATCAGTGCATCTTGGTTGCATGTTTGATCAGTTTCACTCTTCAGAAGGTGGTAGAAATCTTTAATTTCCTCATATTTGTCATTAGTGATTGGTGCATAAATTTGAATAATAGTCATTTTCTGTATATTATCCTATCACTGACAGAACTGTACTTCAGAACAGATCTTGAAACGTTCTTTCGACAGTGAATGCAACACCACTCCTCTTCAATTTGTCATTCCCAGCATAGTAAATCATATAATTGCCTAATCCAAAATGGCCAATACCAACCTATGTCAGTTTACTAATGCCTAGAGTATCAATCTTTATGTGTTTCATTTCATTTTTAATAACCTCTGATTTTTCTGCATTCATGAGGAATGATAGATATCATTGCTGATGTCAGATGTATCTTGGCTGAAACAGAAAACAGAAAAATGTTTACCTGTGTTTCATCGACTATGCCAAGGTATTTGATTACATGAATCATAACAAATTACAGATAGCGTTGCAAAGAACTAGAGTTCTAGGACACTTAATTGTGCTCATGCAGAACCTATACATAGACCAATAAGCTGTCATTCAAACAGAACCAGGGGGACACTGTATGGTTTAAAATCAGGAAGGGTGTGCATCAGGATTATATAAATTTACTATACTTATTCAATCTGTATTCTGAGAAAATAATCCCCAAAACTGAACTATATGAAGACAAACGTGGCATCAGGACTGGAGGAGGATTAATTAATAACCTGGGTTACACAGACGACAACAACTTGCTTGCTAAAAAGAAAGAGGACCTAGAGCACTTACTGATGAAAGTCAGAGAATACAGCCTTCAGTATGGATTATACCTCAACATAAAGATAACAAAAATCTTCACTACTGGACCAAGTGATGAAAACTCTGGTGGCATAGTGGTTAAATGCTGACCAAAAGGTGGGCAGCTCAAATCCACCTGGCCCTCCTTGGAAGCTCTGTGGGGCAGTTCTACTCTGACCTATGTGGTAGCTATAAGTCAGATTGGACTGAATGACAGTGCGGTTTTTTGGACCGGACAAATTACTAACATCCTGATAAATGGAGAAAACACTGAAGTTGTCAAGAATTTTATTTTACTTGGATTCAAAATCATCACCATGGAAGCAGCAGTCAAGAAATTAAATGACATACTGCATCCAGCAAATCTGCTGCAAAAGACCTCTTTAAAGTGCTAAAAAGCAAATATATAACTTTGAGATCTAAGGTGTGTCTGATCCAATCCATGATATTTTCATTGCCTCATGAGCATGTGTGGACAATGAATAAGAAAAACTGAAAAATAGTTAATGCCTTTGAATTATGATGTTAGTGAAGAATATTGACTATGCCATGGACTATCAGAAGAATGAGTCAATCTGTCTCAGAAGAAATACAGACTAAATGCTCCTTAAAAGCAAGGATGATGAGACTTTGTCTCGCGTATTTTGTACAAAGCTATCAAGAGGAACCAGTCACTTGGAAACAACACTGTGTTAGTCATCCACCACTGCTATAACAGAAATACCAGAAGAGGATGTCCTTAACAAAGACAAGTATATTCTGTCGTAGTCCAGTGGGCTACAAGTCCAAATTCAAGACATCAACTTCAGGTCAAGTCTTTCTCTATTAGCTCTGGAGGAAGATTCTCACTGCCGGTCTTTCCTTGGTCTGCGAGCATCTCAGCACAGGAACCTCAGATCCAATGGATGCACCTTACTCTCTGTACTGCTTTGTTGGCTGTGTGACATTCAGGTTCCCACCTCTCTACGTGTTTCCCTTTCCTTTTGTCTCTTGTAGGATAAAAGATGGTATAAGCCACATCCCTGGGAAACTCCCTTTATACTGAATCAAAGAGGTGACCTTCATAAAGATGTTACAGTTCCACCCTAATCCTTTTTAACATAATCCAGTCTTGCCCTATTAACCATAGCTGGAGATTAGGATTTACAACATAGAATCACAAAACGGAGGACAACCACACAATACTGGGAATCACAGCCCAGTCAAATTGCTACACACATTTTTAGGGGATATAATTTAGTCCATGATGGACATTATGCTTGTTAAGGTAAAGAGTCAGCAGAAAGAAAAGGAAGACCCTCAACACAATGTATGGACACAGTAGCTCCAACAACGGGCTCAAACAACAATGACTGTGAGTAGGGTGCGAAACTGGGTAGTGTCTCTTTCTGTTGTATATAGGATTGCTATTGAGTTGATATCAAATTAATAGACCCTACCAACAAGATATTTTTATATAGTTACAGACTCTCAAGATACACAAAATTATGCTGCTTAATCTGTTATCTGTTCTAACACTTTTTCTGCTTCATCTAGTAATTACTAAGACATACTGCGTTTTACATAGTCATTGTGGATTTTTCCATTGTTTCCTTGTAATTTCATTGACTGTGAATATTTGAATTTAACTGTACATTAATTTTAAAGTATTAAATATTATTAGTATATTTTTAGTTTTAAAATTACATCATTACTCCACTTATCTTTAAAATACATTTTGCCTTAAAGTATATATTGTCTTATGGTAATATAATCATAAACCATTCAGATGCTAACCAAAAATCCAGTGGTTCAAACTCACCAGCCACTCCTCAGGAGAAAGATGTAGCAGTCTATTTCCATTAAGTATTTACGGCTTTGGAAACCCTATGGGGTATGAGACCAAGAATAACAGTAACTGAATGAGAAGAGGCCAATTTAAAACCACACTGGAAAACAGCCAGAGTTACAGCTTACTTCTGGACCCTCTCAAAGTCTATATGGTTGTAGGTAAAATTACCTTCTTAATTCTACAGCTTTTTAAAAAAAGACTGTGTCTAGCTTTAGCACAATTCTAAAGGTCTTACAAAACTATTTTTCTGGATCTTGCATTATTTTTTTCCTACTCCCACTGCTTGATTCTGCAATATTCTATCTACAGAGTAAAATAGTAAAGCTAGCATGGATTTCAACACAGCTCTTTCTAACTCTACTTCTCTGTACAACTATTTGTAGATTTGGATAATAAATCAGTCAACAGATAGTTACTGAGAGTCTTCCATAATTCAGGCATTGTCCTAGGTGCCGGGCATATTATGTGTCAAACCAGTATGTTAGACAGCTTTGAGCAGGCTAATTTTGACTGGGGTATCTTGAAGGCAAGACCAAGCAGGTGATACCTGGCCTAAAATCTGAACACTTAACCCACTCAAAACCCTATTATTTTCTGCTTTGATTTTTTTCCCCCTTTCTGGGGGTCATGTGTTTTCATTAACAGAAACATGTTGAGTCATACAGTGTGCTTAAATTTGTTATTAGTAGTTTGGACTTTGAGAAATATTATTTTGGAATAAATAGTTCCCACAAACCTCAAGGGTTCTCAGGTACCAGAATTTGCGGATACCTATCTGTCCCACTGGTCATGGGTGGCAGAATGTATTGCAATATACATAAATAAGACAAAAAAAAAAAAAAAACAAGAAGAAGCCCATCATAGCTCCCTAATTATCACAAGGAAATCATAAATATGCTTACAAGGCCTATGTAGCTATACAACAGCCAAAAGAGACAGAATTTTTATCTTATCACACTTGCTATACACACTACCTCACATTTAAGGCTAGTACCCCAACTATTTTGCTTCAGTGGATGTTTCTTTCATTTTCTTGTCACAAACATCCCCACTGGAGGGCAGCAAATATTTCTAACAAGCAAAGTAGATCCCCAAGAAAACTGAAAGCCAGAAAGAATGAGTAGGGTACCATATGTTTCATGGTAAAAAAAGGAGATATCATGTACAAATTTGAGGAAACAAACATTCTAATTGCAGACAACAAAAAGTACAAACATCCTAAACATAATCTTCATATGTTCAAGGATTGAAGAAACAGTTATTGTGAGTGGAATATGAGAAGTGGAAGGAGATAAATTCAAAGAGATAAGAAATGGGTAGGGACAGTGAACCTTTCAAATCATGGTCAGGATTTTGTTTTAAGTGCAACAGGAAACCCTTAAAAAAGTTTTAACACAGAGAGATGAATGATCTGATTTATGGTTTTGAAAGATCATGACAAACGCTATACGAAAAATGGTATGTAGAGAAGTCAAGAGACCAACAAGAATGTCATTT
Organism: Heterohyrax brucei; assembly: GCA_028571685.1. Taxonomy (NCBI): domain Eukaryota; kingdom Metazoa; phylum Chordata; class Mammalia; order Hyracoidea; family Procaviidae; genus Heterohyrax; species Heterohyrax brucei. The sequence continues at coordinate 68,403,003 of CM053156.1, forward strand.
TAGTAATCCAAGACAAAAAAAAGAAAAAAGAAAATTATGATCTGTCTTAGAGTAAGTGATAGTGGAGACAGGGAGAAATAGAAGGATTTGAGTTTAGGACCTAATGCCAGTGTTATGGTATTGCAATTGAAAGGAATAAAGAAACCAAAAATATCTACTATATTTGGTTTCAAGGAACAGCACGTGAGGTGATTATTGCTTTTTCTCAACTAGAAAAACTTGGAATGTAGCAGAAGGTAGTGGTATCAAGACTTTCAAATAGATACAATCCCAGGTTCTAAGTGGAACTCAGAAGGAGGACGTAGGATATTACCATATTTCTGATGTCTTTCAGGATTTGTTGAACCCAAATAGATACATTTAGAAATAGAATTCAACAGGAAAAATAAACATAACATGTGTATGATCATCCTAAATAGCTATGTAACACACAGTAGAAGAAGGAATGCTCAGCTCTCTGATTATCGTGTACAGATTCTGGACCAGGAATCAGGCAAGAGATCACTGATGAAGTGTCCACCTTACTTCACTCATGGGGTTTTTCCTGTGGCAAGTGGGTGAGGGTGTGAGGACTACTTATCACAATTTTTCAGTTAGACTTACAGTTCATAGTTCATGGGATCTCCTAGGTTCTGACAGTAGACTGGCTGGTGTAGATGACTTTATCAATGTGTTGTCCATATCCCCTTGACAGTCAGTAGTCCTCTACTTACTAGCAACTCTTGAGACTCTGCTTTTCGCCTAAAAGCTTTTCCTGGCTTTACAATCATGCCTACTCTACATACAGAGAAGGACGGATACCCCATCTTCCTCATCCTAGGATGGGGCAACTGGAGCATGTTCTACACCACTTCCCAGAGATTCCTAGTAGGAATAAATTCCAATTGCCCACAGTAACAACCTTTTCATTCATACAACTTGTAATTTCCTCCTTCCCTTCACTTTCACTTCTCCACTTCCTTATTAGTGTTCCAAGAATTAATTCCCAAATAAACTATTTTAACCCCAATCCTAGCCTCAGAGAATATGACACAGCTGATGGGGGCAGCAGCCAAACTAAGACAACTGATATCTTTATTACTGTCTTTCTAGTTTTGTGTCTTTTCTTTGATTTCGGAGGCATTTTCATAAGTAGAATTTGGCATGCCGATAAGAGGAAAAAAGCGTATTTGTAAAAGCACATTTGTTTTCAAAGTACAAAAAAAAAAGTCAAGGAAAAAATTCATCTTGAATTCTACTGTTAATATTCTGGTGTTTGTGGTGTTATTTCTCACCAGCCTTTCCGTTCTCTTTTGTCATCTTTCCTCCAACTTACTGAAAGACAAATGAGGAGACACCACAACAGGAACAAGTACTTAGATGCTATCTTACAGCATCTAAGACATATTTCATTGATACTTAACATGAGGTTTTTTGTGTGTCTATATTAAACATGCTTTGGCATAAATGCACAGATCTAGAGAATTCAGTAGAGTATTATACTTGGTACATCATTTTATGTAGCATGATTACTAGCTATTCCCCAACTCACTTCTAAAAATGGATTCAAAGTTTTGCCTCCGTTTTATAGCTGGTAAGATAAACAAAGCATGGTTTTTATAAGTAGAAGGCATTTCAATGGCCCATTCAGTGACAACTTGACCTTATTTGTTCATATTTGCCTGATTTTTTTCCGAAGTCTAGCTTCTTTTTCACCATGCCAAATTCTTTGATGACAGGTTAATGCTGCTGAGCTGGCAATTTGAAATGGAATGATTTTAAAACCTGCATTGTAATACAGGGAGTGGCTCATTTCTAAGCCTGTAACTAATTCAAAAGCAATTGAAATTTCCCAAAGAAAGCACACTATAGTGAGAAACAATCCTCCAGGCTCCAGAGTGAAGCTGTGAGACAAGCTAAATCCATCAGCCAGGCAGGCAGGCAGGCAGGCAGGCAAGACAGGCAGGCAGGCAAGACAGGCAGGCAGGCAAGACAGGCAGGCAGGCAGGCAGGCAGGCAGGCAGGCAGGCAGGCAGGCAGGCAAGGCAGGCAGGCAGGCAGGCAAGGCAGGCAGGTAGGCAGGCAGATGCCTAGAAGAAAGGACCTCAGAATAGGGACGTGGAGTTAAGCCTCCCACAGTCTGGCTACTTTTGACTCCTTCTTTAATAGTCCATGTTCCCACAAATCAAGCTAACCCGGATGCATGGCACCAATTATAAGCAGGGATCATATATTTGTGCATGCATTTGTCAACCAACAAACATCTACAGAATCTGAAACAAATGTGGGGCACTGAGTTATGCACTGGTGTATACAAAGAGAATGCAAAACTGCTTTCTATAATTTTGAGCAGCCTGCCTTAATTTCTTTAGCTATCTGTAGAGCGACTTCAATGTGGCAAGCTTAAAAGTGAGGCCCACTTCTTAGGAGACACTGAGTTTATGGTAGCAAAGGTTTATGGCAGCAAAAGGATGGAGAGAATGGTTACACAGCTTGAAAAAGGTAGTCAATGTCTCAGAATTGTATCTGTAGAAATTGTAAAGTTGGCATCTGTTTTGTTCTGCATATTTTCATCCCAATAAAAACAAATAAATAAAACAGAAACGAAATGAAGCCCTTGGAAGTCTTCCAGCTCAGCTGACCCTCCAGCTGAATGAAGCTACTTACTTGATTCCACTTGAAAGCAGCAGAGGAAATGCTCAGCCAACTCATAAAATCAAGAGAAGAACAAATGAATTGATGTTGTGTTAAGTCACTAAGTTTTAGGGTGGCTTGTCATGTAGGAATAGATCAATAAAATAGTGAGCAAATGTGACCTGTTTCTCAAATCTAACCCATCTGATCAACATCCTAGATTCTGGAGGGTGGTGATGGAGACATCCATGGGGGTAAGGGAAGTCGGTAGGGGTAGGAGAGATGGACGGACGGAAGAGAACAGCACAAAGCAGCACCCACCACCTGGGAGATCAAGCCGGGAGAGATGCAGGATTAACTGAAAGATACCGGTCAACCTGGCTTAATGCTGGAGCGATAGCTCAATCTCACTTTATCCTTTGCCCATTTGGTGCTGCAACAAAAACACCAGGAGCCTGGGAGTCAGGACCTTAGATTTTTCTCTTCAACTGTCATGCTTTATGTGCACCATTGGCAGAATGTCCTCAGTTGTCTGTCTGTCTCTCAAAAGAACTGCTCCGAGGATCCAATGAGAAGCATTACTCTGAGAATATTGCAGTATGATGCAAACATGAGACACTGCTGTAACTTGGATCCAGTGCTATTAATTAGATCCACTGCCATTTATTGACTCCATAGCTTCCTCAAATTATTCAATGGGATGAAAGAATAGCTGGAAGTTGTCAATACCATTATCTTAAAAATACATACCATTACAAAAAGGGCATGTCCAGCCTTGTAAACCACAGCTCAAAGAACCAAGAATCATAAAAGAAATCCTAAATGTAGAAGAAAAAGAAATTACATAGAAACCTGAATCATCTGTGCCTCTGGCCTCATTTCTGAACCTAAAAAATTGGAAAATATATAGCATCGTTTATGGAGCCCTTAACATGTTCTGGAAACCTTGAAGGCACAGTGGCTAAGTGCTGTGTTTGCTAACTAAAAGGTCAACAGTTCAAATCCATGAAGCACTCCTTGGAAGCTCTATGGGGCAATTCTACTCTGTCCTATGGGGTCACTATGAGTTGGAGGCAATCAGACGGCAGGGGGGATTTTTTGATAATATGTTCTGGGGATGGGAAATTAATAGAATTAGCTATCACTCACCACCTGTCACATGCCAGATACTGTGCAAAGATATTTTTATGTATACTCTTTGTGATTCTCCCCAGTCATGCTGGGATATTGCAGAAAAGGAAACTGATTACAAAGAGATAAGCAACTTCACAAGGTTATCATATGCTATGATGCTATGAAGAGGGAAGAGATGGCGGTAATAGAAAAATTTCTATAGATGACAGAGAATATGAGGGAATTCCAAAGGATAGGTCAAGTTTTAACTGGGCAAAGGTTTATTCTGTAGATTAAATCACAAAAGCTGTTTGGCTGGAGCATAGTTGTATGTATAGCATAATAGGCGAGGAGATTAGACAGGGGCCAAAACTCTCTGTCAAGGTTCAACCAGAAAAGCAGAAGCATCAGTATATACATGGATTTCCTGCACATGAATGTGGAAGCAGGCTAAGGAATTTCTGCAAGAGCTTTCTCTCTGGGTCTAGTGCTGGGGCTTAGAGCAATAGCAGGATAACCAGAAATGTGAGATGTCCCAAGAATAAGAAGGGGGATGTTTCAGAAAGAAGTAAGTAAGTAGTTCCAAAAAAGAAGACAGGCCCACACATAAACTGTGATCACTAGACTGGGGTTAGGAAGTTACTGTGGAGTAAGAAGTAGAATTATTATTATTATTTTTTTTTTTTACCAAAACCCCCAAAGAGTGGGGCTCCCAGATCTAAAACTAGAACGAGTATACAAGGTAAGCAAGCTGTGGTGAGTGTTGCTCCAAGAACAGCAAACATGTATTCAAATAGATGATTTTGGTGGTGCTGCCCGTTAAACATGATTTCCCCACATGGGATTTTTGGAAGGCTGCTTAATGAGGTATCCAGATAACAGCTTCTGACAGCAATGGCAGCAACAATTTTAAAGACACTGGACAGAAAAATACACAAGTTTGTAAGAGACACAGCTGCTGTCTTGAAAATATTACGTTGCGTGAAACTAGTAACAGAAGGAGAAATAATGTATTATCCCACTTACATGAAATATCTAAACAGGCAAAAGTATAGAGACCAAAATCTATTGGGGCTTACCAAGGCTAGATGGAAGGGGAAAATGGGAGTCAGCAGTTTGAATCTACCATGCACTCCTTAGAAACTCCACAGGGCAGCTCCACTTTGTGCTGTAGAATCTATGAGTTGGAATTGACTTGATGACAATGAGCTTATGTGAATTTGTATGTATGTGTTGGAATCAACAGCAACACCTTTTGTGCATGTGTATGTACACATATATATACCATAATAAGATAAATAATTTCAAAATTAGTTTTAAAAAAAAAAAGTCTGAAAGAGGCACAGGGTGATTCTGTGATTTTGCAGAATGGAGGAAAGTTGAGCATGTCAGGAGTGAAACAGAACCTCAGCAGAAAGCTAGGATTTAGTCACACTCTGGAGAAACACAGGAGACCCACTGGGGGTGCTAACAAGACTGGAAAGACAAACAAAACTGAACAAGTGTCACTGTAAGGTATTCCTGCACGCACCCATCATCCTCCCTGAAGGTTCCATTCTGTCACTGGCCAGGAAGCTGGAAGTCTTAGGTGCCTCAAGGGAAAGCCACCTTTCTGAGGAAATCACTCTCCTGGGAAACTCCTGATCCTGATGCCCTCCATTTCTCTAGAAATGTTATCTTAATTGATTTTTAATAATTTTCATTTCTCAAAGTTAATTACCTCTGAAGAGGCCATCATGGCAGAATCACATGGCCCACCTCTGACTGATGTATGTATGCGTAAACAGGCACATACACTTGCACACAGACACAGTCACTGTGAGTGTCTTTCTTGTTCAAAAGTAACACTGATGCAGTCTTAATACTACATGTGTGAATATAGCTGAGAACAACCCTATGATGGCTACAGAAAAAGCAAAAGTAAAAACTCGGGAAATGTCTCATATTTTCTCCATTTATGATACAATTAGTGTCTCAGTAATATTTTCATGGCAACTCTAGGTCAACTTGAAAGCCTAACAGTCAATTCTCTTTGTTAAGTAAAACCCAAAACATCATTGCCTAACAACTTCGTGTCATTGTTAGGTGCTGTTAAGTCTATTTTCACTCACAGTGACTCCACGTGACTGAGTAGAATTGCCCCATGTAGTTTTCTAACCTGCAGTCCTCAGGGAGGAAGGCCACTAGGTCTTTCTTCCAAAGAGCCCTGGCTGGGTTTGAACAGCCACCTTTTCAAAGAGCGGCCAAGGGCTTAACCACTGAGCAATCAGGCTCCTTAACAAGTTAATAGTCACTTGAAAATTAAAAAAAATTCAAAGGAAGTGCCCAAGGACCTACATGACACCTGCCCTCCCGGAGCATCCCATCTTTGTTCTTCACTCCTCTCTATCTAAAGCATCCACCCAGTTCTCCTCTCACACACAGCTCCTGTCTTCACGGATGGCACAAGGCAAGCAGAGCTCTGTCTGCTACACCTTCCCTCCTATCTGCTGGGATAATTGCTCACCCCTTTGTCTGTGCTTCCAGAGTCTTCTGCCCACACTCTTAACACACAGCATCACAGTTACACACTGGTGATAGACTGTATACCTTAACGTAAGGGAACATATTTAATTCATGACTCTCTTTTTGACTTCTAATGGGGCCTGCCACCTTTATGTGCTTAATACATGTTTATTCATTCAATGAATGATGGATGCCACCAAACTCACCAAATAACTTTAAAGTGACAATGTGTGGGAAATGTAGGTGCTAGCTGACGCATATACGCACAGCTATACATACATACGCAAGTTTACATAGACACTTGCCTTATTCATACATATGCATGTTGACATAAACATCTGCCTACATTCCAGCTGCCCAAATCTGAGTTCTGGGTTTTCTTTTCTAGGCAGAACACAGAGAGATTAAGTAACTTGTTCAAGGCCACATAGGGAGTATACGGCAGAATCAGGATTCAAGTCCAAGCATATTAGCTCCGAAGTCCAAATCCCTTATCAGTATGCTGTCCTGCCTTTCCTTTTTCTCCTGGATGAAGGTCTTTCTTAGGAATATACATGCAAATAGGAAGTCCTTCTCAAAGCATGGGAAATGAAGCACTTTGTTGTGCTCCTCGTCCTTATCCCTGCTGCCCAGTACTTCCCCAGGTAGCCATGGTAAAATTGACAAATTTAATAAACTCTAAAAGTGGGCATGTAGTATTCTAATCTGTACCGAGCAGTAGGGTACAGCTCTGAGTAGATCGTGGCCTTGCCCTGGCTGAGAAGGGAAGACAAAGGCATTGAGGGCTTTAAGAAGACAATGCACAGGTGTCAAAGCAACACACTACAGGAGGGAGCCACTCATGACATTCAGAAGATCACAGAAGGCAGATACTGAGCTCCCAGAAAGTAGGAATCCAAATCACGTCAGTCAGATGAAACTCATTCCAGAACACAGCCCAATTCTGAATGATGCCGGTATACTTGAGGCAACAGCACCCTTCTTTGAGAGTATGAGGCCAGGGTTTCCACTCTTCTCAGCCAAAGCCTTGAGTAAGCCACTCCCCAGCCCTGTGCTTCAGTTTGCTCCTCTGTAAAATGAGCATGCTGGACAAGATACACTGTCTTTAGCTCCAAAAAACTCAGCCAATCAGAAGTTAGCTTTGACATATAGGATAAAAAAAAATTCATAATGGTTCTCCAAAAATAAGCAGAAAGCCAAGAGTTTAAAGTAGATGCAGTTATTTTAACTTTTGGGAAAGCAGATCGGAAACCTAAGCGGGGAGGCTAATGTCCACAGAACCCACCGAGACATAGAGCTCCTTATCCCTGACCCATCACCTTTCTGGATAAACAAAGCAGGAACACATAGAGTGCTTCCTGAAACCCTTCACACTCTAAAACTTAGCCTTTTGCAGAGCAATGCAAGGCATCCCTGGGTGCCTACCCTGTGCCTAAAATTGTGCTAAGTCCTTCACACCTGTGTTGCCTTATTATTCATCTTATTAATATATCTATAACGATAGTGTTATCATCCTACTTCCAAGATGAAAAGACAGATTCAGAGAAGTTAAGTCACTCACTTGAGGTCACACAGCCAGATGAGAATCCAGACCAGTATTACTCTACACCTACTCTCCCTTTCACCATGGCACACAACTGGCTTTGACTGCAGGCGGCAAGGTGACCGAGGCTGACAATAGTTAAGGATGTATGCTGAGGACAAAGCCCAGGCAACCTGAAAGTTTCATTACCTCAAATCATTTACAGCATATTTACCTTCTATTAGAAACACAGCATATCAACTGTTTGAAAGTTTAACTTATTTAAAAAGAGGGAAACTGATGCTATATCCTTTTGAAAGAGCAGAACCGATATTACTTCCTTTCAAGCCTGTTTGCTGCTGCTTTTTCTTCTCTTAGCAGCTGCCCAGAGCTCTTTCTTGTTTTCTTTCTTGCTTCAAATTTATTAAGGACATACCTCGCTGCATATGAATCCCTGGGAAGAGAATTTCCTGGTTTCTGAGACTGTAGGACAAGGTGTGCCAGGCATCACATATTCCACAGCTTGCTAAAACCAGCTGTGCAAGTGCCAAGGCCATGTGCATCCATTTGGGTCCTCTGAGAAGCAGGCATCAAGATGGACTCAGACATGCAAGTGAGTTATTTGGGAAAGTATAACACAGAGCAATAGAAATTGGAGGAAACTTTCAGACCACACGCAGGTATGGCATGCATGAGAGGAGAGAGAGGAAGACTGGGCAGGAGGAGACTCAGACTCTGGCACATCTCTGAGAAGGTCTTAGCCATGGTGATAGATACCCTCAGTGCAGGGACTGATGGATATGGGAGGCTTCCAATGGACAGGAATAATCTAGCTCTCATACCGCATCCAAGCTCATCCCTGGCTGGGAAGAGTGGTGCGCTTGGTCTTGTGTTTGCAGCAACCAGAATATGTTAGCTTGCTAAACTCCTCACAGAAGATTCTCTCTTAAAATGAGATCTGAGAGACACATTTCTGTGACTGCCGCACAGGATTATCTACTCCAAAAGCTTCTGCAAGTCTGGTAGATCTCTATACTTAGGTTCATGATGGTCTAGCCAAAATGGTTGCATTCTGCAGTATCTGTGCCAAAAGACACTAGAAGTTTGTACGTTGACACTTGAGTCCAGTGAGGAAAGATGGGCATCTCTTAAAGTATGCTTGTGTCTCATTTTGAGACAAGATAACACTGAGAGAATTATGGGAAGGAGGTTCATGAGGGTGATTTTTCAGGAAAAAAAAAGGAAAAGAGAAAAGGAGGAAGAAGAAATGAAGGAGACAGAGGAGGAGGATGGAAGGGGGAAAAGACAGGAAAAATGAGAAATAACTCACTAATGGTGTGGAGAACTATCTACCACAGAGTTCTCCACATAGCAGATGTTCACTAATGCAGAGATTGTCTTGCTTACTTTGGACATGCCATAAGGAAAAACCAATTACTAGTAAAGGATATCGAGTCTGGTGAAATAGGAGGTCAGTGAAAGTGAATGAAACGCTCCACGAGGCGGACTGACACAGTGGCTACAATAATGAGTTCAGATATAGCAAACCCTGGGCAGTGTTCTGTGCTACACCCGGTCAACACGAGTCAGAGCCAACTCAATGGTAACTAACAGCAGTGATGGCAGAAGGAAGGAACCCTCTCCACATGTCACCTACAAACCTCTACCTCTGGTCAAGGCCATTCCTTCAGCAAGCATATATAATGTACCTGCTAGGTGACAGATGTTATACTGAGTGCTCCTGGGGATGCTGAGATACATGTCCACACTTGCTGCCTTCAGGAGATGACGAGTTTAGCAGGAAGGCAGTCAACGGGTAAACAGAAATAGAGTAGATGTTTACTTTCCTAAGAGGTCTGGTAGCAGGATGGACAAGGCACTTTGAGAATCACTATGGTTAGCATGTGGTCTGCTACAAGGAGCATAAAACCTAACTCGAATTGGCTTAAATAGGGGGTATTGCTTCCCGTAAATGCTCTTACAATAAAGTTGTATTTTCTTGTCTGTCCGCAGGAATAGCAGTCTAGTCTTTTCTTTTGCTTGCAGAGCTTCCAATACCCATGCACCAGGACTCCTCTTTCTTCCCTCCCAAGTTCACTAACATGACAACCTTGAAGATGTCTCTTCCAAGGTCTAAGAGGCAGCTGATCAACTTGAAGACCTCTCCAGTCCCCTCCAGCCCACTTCAACCAATGCCACACTTCAGACGTTTTTATTAACAATACCCCACTTTCTTTTACCAAGTTCTCTATCACTGGTGAGGCCTTGAGTTGTAAATGATAAAAAAAAATCCATTTGTTTTTTGTTTGTTTGTTTGTTTCATTTTGTTTTGTTTTTTAATATAAAGAAGTTACCTTGGTGACTAATAGTCTTGATCATGGAAGAGCTGGTTCAGTTTAGCAGCTCAGCAATGTTATTATTTCCACATCTCTTCTTTGTATTGTGGCATCAACTTCATCGTCAAGTAGGTTGCACTTCATGGGGACAAGACGGCTGACAACAACTAGCGCCATGCTTCCTCAGGCCCAGTCAAGGGACAGGCAGTGGGTGTTGCTTCCAACAGGTTCTGTAACAAAAATGAGGAAGTACAATTCCAGAAACCAGGCCGAAAAATAAAAAGAACACTTGCTGTTGCGTCAACTCCAACTCATGGTGACCCCATGTGTGTCAGAGTAGGACTGAGCTTCATAGGGTTTGCAAGCTACCCTAGTCACCGGGTACTGCTCTAATGGAAAATACCACAGGTGGAAGGTTTCATACAGAGAAGCTTTTACTGTCTCAGTCCGGTAAGCCACAAATCCATTTACAGATTGTAAGTCCATTCAGTAGGAGAATTTATCACAGTCCTGTAGGCTAAGTCCACATCCAGTGCGAGCATCTCGGCACAGGAACCTCGGGTCCAAAGGACGTGCTCTGCTCTCGGTGCTTCTCCCACGGTGGTATTAGGTTCCCAGCTTCCTCGGCTCACTTCTCTCCCTTATACTCCACAAGCTTGTAGCTTGGGTCCTGCCTCACTAACACAACTGCAAACCATTCTTCATCATCAGTATCACAGAGGCAGGATTCACAACACGTGGGAGGAAGGGCACCATGTTGGAACGCCAAACCAATTCAAATCAACACATACATTTTTGGGGGGACACAATTCCATCCATGACAAAGCAGATTCCTGGGCCTTTCGTTGTAGCTTTCTGTGATCATACAAGTTGTGTGTCAACTTGGATAGGCCATGATCCTCAGTGACTTGATAGCTATGATGTAGTTTTGCAGTCATATAGGGTTGTAATCGCCTCCGTGATGAGATCTGATATAATGTGATCACTTGCATCATGGGCCCGTGAGTAGCCAGTCAGTTGAAAGGGAGTTTCTTTGAGGGTGTGCCCTGTGTCCAATACAGGTGGACTTTCTGGTAAGGCTGGAAGGCTTTTGCTTGTGCTAGATGTCACAGCCTTCTCGTGTTCGTCTGCCCTCTTACCACCAAGAAGAAGCACTGAGAGTAGAACACAGAGTGAACCACATGCTGGGATTCTTGTACTGAGAATTTCCTGCACCAGGAGAAAATTGATGACAAGGACCTTCCCCCAAAGCCAACAGGGAGTGAAAGTCTTTCCCTGTGGCCAGTGCCCTGAATTCAGACTTCTAGCCTCCTAAACTGTGAGGAAATAAGCCCCTGTTTATTAAAGTCATCTACTTGTGGTATTTCTGTTACAGCAGCACTAGATACTAGATACCTAAGAGTAATTCTGGGTGAGTATGAACAGCAAACCTTTTTCTTAACCATTTTCAACACTAGGACTCCTGTACAATTCCAGCAATCCCTAGAAAACATCTCTTCACATCCCATATATTTAAATGGGACCATGTGTCCAACACTGAGCCAATTGCCAAAGCCAGGAAATCTGTTTATATGGATTAAATAGCCCTGTGGCATGGAAGAGAATGCAGTGGACTTCCTATAAAGCGTGTGGATTTGTAATATTTATATTTGAATAAAAATTAGATTTTTTTTCATAAAAATGGATATTGCAGAAAAAAAAAACATGATGTCCACGTAAGCAAATATTTACCTGATCCTTCTCTGCATAAGGCTTCAAGCTAATGGCTAAAGATCAGTAGAATGGACATATCTCTACTGATAGTGTGCCCCAAAGAAATCCAGCAAAAGAAGCATAAACTGAATATGTTGGCAAAGCTCCAGGTGAAAGAGACAGTTTATTGGGCTCAGTTGAATCTCCTTGTTTCCTACCATCTACCCCATCTTTGAGCGCCCTTATTTCACTGCATTGTTTGCTTGAAGCCTGAGGCAAAATCCTGAAAGCACCCCAAAGGTCTTCTTACTCAAACAGAAATCATTTGCTCTAGTGAGCCCCGGGTATCACCTCCCGACCTTGGAGCTCAATTCATTTTGTGCAGGAAAAGTGCTGGATGCCTCTGACCCCTGCTGTTGGAGACATTCCCATTTAAAAGGTAATCACCTCCCTCAGCAGGGGCTTAAAATGAAAACTGGTTGTAAGGTCTCTATAAACCTGGCACAGAAGGTAAACAAGAGCTGGATTTTCTGAAACAACCAGGGAAGAAAGGGAAAATCTGTCCCCCTTGAGCCAGAGAGTTCTCCTTGATTCCAGAATTTTCTGTGTATCACTTGACTTTTAAAAAAAATCATAGGAAAACAGGATTTCCCTGGAACTTTCCCCCAACACAACCTTTCGATTGGCTAACTCCTCTTCAACCTTCAGTTTGCACTTTTGCTGTCTCTTCCTCCAGGAAGTCACATCAGTTACTCCCCACACTTCACAGACAGGGTAGGGTCCTCTGCTGGATTTTGCCACACCCAAAACCCTTGGAGTCTTCCACATAGCACTTAACCCACATGAGCAAAATAACTTGCTTACTTGCTTTTCCACTAGGTTTCAGAAACCTTCAGGATAAGAATAAAGTCTATTGTGTTGTCGACTATATCCTTAACAGCTAATACCACGTCTGACACGTTTCAGAGTGTCTGCAATTACCGTGGAAGGAAGAGAAGAAGAAGAAGAGTAGATAGACAGACGCCCAGGAAAAGAGGGCGTATTGATCCTCCTCTCATAGTTCCACCAGCCTCATCCTAAAATCTTCTTGACATGAACTTGGAGCTGTTTCTAATTCTGAAACTCTTGATAATAATGAGATATTCTCTTCACCTGCCTTCGGATTCTGGAAGGTCTGAAGAGTGGCAGAAGAAGCCTGAAACAGACAGAGCGTTAGAAGTGTAACTGTGGGATCGCTAGTATTGCACAGCAATGGGCACATGGAGCACCGGGCAGTTCTTATTAACCCCATACAGCCAGCACTGTATCTGCAGAAAATGGTCCCTATGGTTAAAACTGAAATTGGGTCCCTGCCCAAGCATCTGACACCCTTCTTTTAGATATATATACCATAATATCAGTTCAAAACACAAGTTAGGCTTGTTAATCTTTTAGTTACCACATTACCATGCTTGAAGAAGGATGTTAGGTCACACTAGATTAACAGAAATTGTTCAGCAGTGGCACACTCCCAGGGCAAGGTGCAATACCCTAGACACAATGCTCAATTTCTGCAATTTCAAAATTCAGCTAGGAAAATCAGTGTTCTACTTTTGCGCGGGTGGAGTGCAAGTGGGAAATCACCTGCCATCCCCCATGTGAGTGGGTACTTCCTCTCACCTTTCCCACATGATGAAAAATAAAGAAAAATAACTCACTGCTATTGATTCGATGTTGACTCATAGCAACCTTTTAGGAGAGAGTAAAATTGTCTCACAGAGTTTCCAAGGAATGCCTAGCAAATTTGAAATGTTGACCTTTTTGATTAGCAGTCATACCACTTAACACTGTACCATCAGGGTTTCCATAAGCAGGAAGAAAAAGTGTTTCATGCCAAACTCAATTTGAGAAACCCTGGCTTAAACAAAAGTAAGGGAGCTTCTTCAGTGAAGAATTTCTCAGAAGTTTAGTGTGCTTCATGACGTGAATCTGCAAGAGTGTTCAAAATTCCTTTCTTTAATAACTGTCTTAGTCCTCTGGTGCTGCTCTAAGAGAATATCATGAGTTGCTCATTTTAACAAAGAAAATTTTATTCTCACACAGCCTAGCAACCTACAAGTCTGAACACAGAGTGCCAGCCAGGTTCAAGGGCACACACACTCTCTCTGTCAGCTCTGGAGGAAGGTCCTTGAGTTGCATCATTCTTTCTTTCATCTGAGAGCATCTCAGCTCAGGAACCTCGGGTCCAAAAGATGCAATCTGCTCCTGCTGCTGGTTTCTTGATGGTGTGAGGCCCCCGTCTGTCTGCTTGCTTCCCTTTCCTTTTATCTCTTGTGTAATAAAAGGTGGTACAAGCCACACTACAGGGAAAGTCCCTTTACACTGGAGGAAGGAGGTGACCTTAGGAAGGGTGTCACAGCCCCACCTAATCCTCTTTAACTGAATCCAGTCTATTAACCACAGGCAGAGATTAGAATTTACAGCATAAGAAAATCACAAAACATAGGACAATTACAAACTACTGGGAATCATGGTCCAGTCAAATTGTTACATAAATTTTGGGGGGGATACAATTCAATCCATGACAATAACCAGCTGCATACCATGGGAGGAGTCCAATGTACTAAATGATTGTCTTATAGTACAACTCAACTCATTTTCATACAGAATAAATTTTGTGCTTTTTCTTTTAGTTTCCAACTTGTCATGGACTGTACATGGTCTTGGGAGGCTGACGACTTAGTTGTTAACATTTTGGCTGCAACCAAAAGCCCAGCAGTCAAAAGCCACCAAACATTCCTTGAAAATTCTATGGTGTAATTCTACTCTCTGCCCTGTAGGATCACAATGAGTCAGAATTGACTCAACGGGCCCTAACAACAACAATATACCTGGTCTTAGGAGCCCCATAGCAGCACCAGCAGTGAAGCAATCAACCACCAGCTGAAATGCTGGAGGTTTGAACCCACTTAGGGGTACCTTGGAAGGCTCCTCTGATCGTCTGCATCTGAGCAGCCAGAGCCTTATGAAGTCTATGGAACACAGTTCTGCTCTGATCCACATTGGCTCACCATGGGTTGGAATTGACTCCATGGCAACCAACAACAGCAACAACAGCATACATGACCTTACTGTGCTTGACCGACTAGAACACTGCCTATGCTGCTTGATACTCACCACCAAAGTTTCACAACATCTGTACTGATGTATATCTTGTTAAAAGAGGTGATCCCATCAAACTCTTGGCTGTTGGAACAATGAATAAACTTTATTCAAAATGCCTCTTTGCAGACCAGTAAGAAAGAGTTGACAAAGCAGCACTGGTGTTAAATGCCTGTCAGACAAAACTCTTTCAGATCTCTCTGATCAAGCCAGGTGTCCCACAGTCTCTCTCAACCTCCCATCTCTCTGGCTCTATCTCCATGCTTCCTTTCCATAATGAAAAGGTGCTTCTGAGAAGCCCATCTGCCCAGCAAGAAACTGCACTCCCCAGGTCCCTTACGTCCAGGTTGGCCCAAGTTATCAACTTGTGAAAAGTAGGCAGAAGCTCACCAAAACCCTAAACCCTGTCTTCAGTCTCTACTTCCTTCAGTATGATGGCTGCATGTCAATTCCCAGGTAACTTTATGACTCACGAATTTCAGGTGGTGAATTCACTGTCAACATTTTCCTAGAAAATTATAAGGAAGAAAGCCTACCTTCTGCCACCAATTGGACTTTATATGTGTAAAATATGTGTTTGTATTATGTTATACCATTGAGATTTTGGGTTTCATCCCATCACAGCCACTGGCAATGCCTTAAGTAATAGAGTGAGCGAATTGGTTTGATGGGCTTGGATTCTACTGTGCTTCAAGCCAACATTTTTGTCTCAAGATAAAAGATCCCTCAGGACCTCAGCCTGGAGTTAGAGGTCAGACCCTAACTCTCTCTCTCTCCTAAGCCCCATCTTACCTTCCAGGATGTGTCTTCCTGAAATGGACAGTATATGGCAGTCTCTGACTGCACATACCATACTCAACCTCAGACACATCCTTGCTTTTGGAATCATCTCAGGCAGGTCTACAGGGGCCTGTACCTTCAACTGTGTGAATGCAAACCACTATCCATCCATCACTCCAACCTATCCCCATTCCCAGTGGAGTGTTCTTCCTTCTACTGTGTTCAAGAGAGGCAAGAACTACAGTGGAACTAGCTCTTACCACAGTCAACCATCCTTAGGATAGAAAAGAATTAATCAGTATCTCTGTCCTTATGTTAAATTCCAGGCTTCCAATTAGTTGACTTTTCTCCACTGAAATCCACCATCATAAGTAGTCTGTGTATAAACATGGCAGGTGTGGTGAGTGGATGAGAGTGTGTTGTGGACATGTGGTTCATTTTCATGTTCTTGTCGCTAATAAAATTATATATATATATATTTTTTTTTTAAGAAAGAAACTTAGCTTGTTCATGTGTCTAAGATCATCTTGCATGTGTTGAAGAAGTTGCTGATTCTCAGGAAAAAAATTCTCTGTTACAATTTGAGCTTCTTTTCATGTTTCCTTCTTTGGATACCAAAAAATTACAGCAGCTATTTTTTATCTAGTTTACACATAGAAAGTTTAATTTCCCACCAGTGAAAGAAAACATTGATTAATGAAGCACCTTATGAAACAGAGATGACAGACAGGTGGATAGACAGACAGTAGACAGAATAGATAGACAGACAGATAGATGGATAGATAGATATCCTGAAGTTTTTTATTAAAAATGTGAGGTACCATGAAATCCAGATGGATGCAAAGTCCCACTGTAATTCTCTGTAGCCTTCCAATACTGACTCCCAACTAACTTCAAAGAAATTGAGGAGAAAGAAGACAACAGTGCCTTTGGAAATGCACCCCAGGCATTTGCTACCTAATGAGAAGTATGTTGCAATGTTTGTACAGTTCATTTCTACTTAGAACATTATGGAAAAATCCATCTGCCTTCACAGGCAGCCTCTAGAACCAGTCCCATGACTGAAGAGGAAACGTGGCTGTAGCCACAGGCCACTTTTGAGTCTTGGCTGAATTACTTAGCAACTGTGGAGTCCTGGGCAAGCCACCTAATCTCTCCAAGCTTGTTTCTTTATTTTACAAAATAGGAATACTAAAACTGAACTCCTAGAGCTATATTTCAGGTTAAAAATAAAGTTTTACGGTGATCACAGGATAGTAGATGCTTATATCACAATTATTAGGTGATTGTGAGGGATGCAAATCGTTAACACACTTATCTGCTAACCAAAAGGTTGGATGTTTGAGTCCACCCAGAGGCACTTTGAAATGCAGCTCTGGCAGTCTACTTCCAAAAATCCAGCCACTGGAAACACTATGGAACACAGTTCTCACTCTGACACAGGCAGGGTCACCATGAGTCAAAGTCAACTCAACAGCGACTGGTTATTGGTATTATTATTACTTGGCTTGGCATTACATAAAAATGTGGATTCTCCTCTATGCAAAGGATTCTAAAGGTCTTTTCCATCAACCTTGTTGTGAAATCCAAGTCTTTGCATACTTAATCTGTCAACTCAGCTCCCCTATGCCATGGCAGCCTGGTAGAGACCTACATGACCATGAATCCAATGTTACTGGCAAAACTGGTCTTCCAAGAGTGAAAGTGACCTTCCTTCCTGGTCTTCCTATTCTCTGGTGGCCTAAAAAATAAAATAGCACCACTCAGTGATTTGACTTACAGCTCTCTTAAACCTAGGGCATTACTGGAAGATATATGAAAGATGCAGCTGTGTACTACAGCACATACTCCTTCTCATCATCCGGGACAGAATCCAAGAAACACCACTCCAGCTTTTATGGTGGAGTAGAGGTCCGTCTACCCACTCAAGCAGTTATATTGTTCATTCTCACTGTCTTAGTCTCAATCCTGGATGAGCCGCTCAACCCAAAGTCCTCTTCAGTGTTTCTACCAAAATGAAACTCCAAGCAACCTGAAATGCTAGCCTAAGAGTAAACGCTGAACTCTCCACTCTCCTTCATGCACTTGTCCAGCAACTAGTTACTAAGGGTGTACTTAATACCAGGCACAGTTCTAAACTCTAGATCAACAGTGGTGAAAGGGAAAGGAAAAAGCCGATCCCTACTCTTATGGGAGAAGCAGATATTAATAAAACCTCTTTACTATATATGCACACCAACAAAAAACCAGTTGCCATCAAGAGGATTCTAACTCAGGGTAATTCCACACGTGCTAGACTGGGTTTTCAGTGGCTGATTATTTGGAAGTAAACTGGCAGGTGTTTCTTTTGAGATGCCTCTGAGTGGACTCAAATCTCTCACCTTTCAGTTTGCAGCCAAGTGCATGTGTGTGTGTGTGCACGTGCGTGTGTGTGTGTGTGAGTGTGAGTGTGAGTGTATTTAAGCATTACGGGGAAGGCATCCATGGCAGCACTGAAGTGAATGATTAATGTACCTATTCCAGGATATCAGGGAAGGCTTGTTTAAGGCAGTGAGATTTAAGCTTCAATCTGGAAGATAAGCAACATTAACTGAATGAAAGCAGCAATGAAGATGAGAGATTATTCCAAATAGAAGGAATACATATTTGAAAGTGCAGGGCAGGAGGGTACATAGTACACGCAATTGACTCTCCCAGAAAACCAGAAGGGGATTCAGGGGACAAGCAGGCAGCATCCAGACAATATAGAAATTTGTAGGTCATTGAAAGATTTTGATCTGCCACCTAGCAATGAGAAGTTACCAAAATGATTTAAGTGGTCAGAAAAGATCATGATCAAATCTGCACTTTCAGGAAAATGTTATTGAGCCTTTTTTGTAACTGGACATCAAACATCTTCACAGATGTCCTTGCAAGACCAGCCTCTCAGCTGACTCAGAGACAGGGAACCAGGAGGAAGCATGAGTTAGGGCCTTCCTCTTTATAATTGGATGCCTCTAATCTTTGCTGCCCCGTTGGGGTCAACTTGAGTGGGCCATGATTTCATCACCTTCCTTAGTTTGGCTTCTGGTGCCAAGCAGCTTTCAGCATAACCAACTTTCCCCTGCCTGGAGGGTTAGAGAATCACCACCCTTGACTCGAGCATCGTCCTCTCCTTGGAAAGTGCTCAAACACTGAAACTTAGCCTCAATAAAGGTCAAACTCATTGGTGAGTTAATCCTTATTAAAAATCCTTAGTATTTTGGATTTTGTACTCATCTGAATTTATTGGGAATAAAACTACATTTTAATAACTAAGCCATAAGTTCCATGAAAAACTGGGACCTTTTTTTTGCACTATTCTATTGCCAGTATATAACAGAGACCCTGCTATACAAGAGTTGCTCAATAAATATTTTTTATGCAAATGAAAAATTTTTATAAGAAGGGGTAAATAGAAAAAAGCGATAACTTCAAATATAAACTCTGTATCTCAAGATACAAGAGCCAAAGATCCAAATTTGAGTCATTAATTTTCATTTGAAGGTCTACACTTGTGGATAGCTCTGTGTAGCTTGCTGCAGAATGACTACCAGCTGGAAGCAACTTATTTAATGATGCTGTTTGGTTTTCTTGAACCCTAGTGGCATAGTGGTTAAGCGCTACAGCTGCTAGCCAAATAGTACACAGTTCAAATCACCAGGATCCCCTTGGAAACTCTCTGGGGAAGTTCTGCTCTGTCCTATAGGATCTAGATGAGTCAAAATCAGCTTAACAGCAGTGGAGTTTGTTTGGTTTGGGTTTATGCTGAAAAGGATACCACAAAAAGGAATTCAGCTTTTCAAAGCATGTTTTTAAGCAATGGTTATTATTTTATTAAAATTTATTAACTTCTAACTATGTTGATCAAAGACTTGGCACTGCCTTAGTCCTGGACACCTGTCACTCTTAATAAGATGACCAAGTCTGAAGTCTAGTGCCCCTGAGAAGCTGGGAGGAATCAGCACAGTCTTGAAATAGGGCCTTGACACCGCTCACTTTCCTTGGTAACTTTCAGAGACTACTCCACTGCTTCTGCAGCCAATTCAAGAAATCCTTCCTGGAGAATAACCTAAAGTGGTACTTTGTGTCTCACTTGCTTCCCGTAGTTCCTTGTCCTACTTCCGTGTGTGCGTTCTCTTCGACCTGGGTCTGTGTCTCCCAAATTAGGCATCACAGTGTCATCTCTTTTCTCTAGAACTCGGACGAAGCCTGAGTCTTTGTCTTCAAAATAATAGAGGAGAGGATGTCTAGAGACCTCACAGTCACTGCACAGTTCAAGATTCTGAAGTCCATGTTTTAAACTTTAACAGGACTTGACCAAGAGTTTCTATAAGGCAAGCATTGTTCATTATGAAGTATGCAGGTTAGGACATCACTTTCTTCACTGGGACACTTTTCTGTGGGGTTGCTAGCATTCTTCCCATTCTACAGAAGAGCTAATTGAGGCTCAGAGGGTTTAACCCACTTGCTCATGCCCTGTAGCTAAAAAGGAGCAGAGCAAAATTCAGACTCCGACAGTCTGACTCCTACATCCTTGCTCTTTTCCACTGCTTCATCCCGTATTCCTTCAAGTCTTCTGGATACACTTTTCAGATCTGATTAGCTATTTCTTACAGATTAAGGAAAAAAGTCCACAATGGAAGGGTGGAAGAGAAAAGTAAGACAGCTGTTCCTGAGATGCACCAAACAACATGCAAGGCAACAATTTCATGCTCTTTTATTTAAGATGCCAAGATTATGCAAGCCCCACATTTTAGCACCCTGTTCCCTTAATACTTTCTCTAAGAGAAATGGGTAAGTCAGACAAACCATCTTTAATAGGAATACATGCCCTAATTGAGGTATTAGAAATATAGCACTGTAAAACGAAATACAACATGATAGTTCAGTTTCACCTAGAATTCTTCTGCATCCTGGAATCAAGTCTTATGTGAACTTCATGACTGGTCTATGAACAAATTTTCTTTGTTTGCTGTCAGAATTATGGGTCCCCTGAAGATCTAGGCATCTAGTATTCTATAAAATACTTTCCCCTTTAATTTCTTCTCTATGTCTCCTACTACTTCCAGAAAGAAAGGGTTGTGACCTTAGATGTTATCTCCCAAAGGCACAGAGTCTGAAACCCATTCTACTACACGGCATGATTATTGGGAGCAGATGTTAACACGCATTGCCCAGGAGTGAGCACAGGTCTGAAACCATAACAGAAGCAGACAGCTGACCACCAGTGGTGCTGCAAAGTTCAAAGAGTCAGAGAGATACAAAACAGGTGGGAACTCCCCGCTGGCTGCCTTGCCTCCCCAAATCTGTTGTCTTCTCCCCTGACAACTCCAGACCTCACTGGGGTTCAAGATCCTTCACAAATGACTTGAATTTCTGCTCAGCCTCTTGATACATTTAATTGTTGAGGGAAGGTTGTATGGAGACAAATTGTTCCAGTCGGAAGACTAGTTCTCCCATTCACATGTCCACACAAGCACACAAATGACTTCATGGCTTATGAGAAAGGTGAGCTCAGGAGTCTAAAGATGCCAAAAGCAGGAGGCAGGACTCAGTCGGTAGGAGCTACAGATTGTTCAGGAGTTGTCAAAGAACATGGACTGAGGGTTTCTAAGGTCAGGACCTTTTCAACATCCTTGTGGGGCTAAAGGCCACTCCAAATTTCCATAATTTCAAGGTTTTGAATATCTCAGTTTCCCAGAAGAATAGATAACATGAAATGTTCTCAATAAGTATTGATTGAATTAAAAAAGAACAGTTAGATGGATGAATAAATGAATGAATGAACTTCTTTATTTCCCTATCCATCATGACTACAAATTATCTTTTCCTTGAAGACAATCTGATGCTGCAGTTTTGAGGTCAGGCAGCCCCACAAACCTACTTTTGTCCTTTATTAACATGTGACCTTTATCCCTTAGAACCTTATTTCTCAGCTGAGTCAAGGCAACTGTAAAGCATCATTCCGTAGGAGCAAAAACCTGGTGATCTACTCCCATAAAGACAACAGCCTAGGACACCCTACAGGACAGTTCTACTCTGTCCTATTAGGGTTGTTATGAGGTGGAATAGACTTGACTACACACAAGAACAACACAGTCTCCATCTCAAAGGAGACTGTGAGTATTGAAAGTGTTAACTCAAGAATCTACCTAGCCCATGAAGGGGCTCAGTGGATGCAAGTGTCTTTCCCTTTCTGTTTTCTCCTCTTGTGCCATTCTGTCTGCTAGGCCCTGGTACCCCAGAGCCAAGGTCAGTGCCATGGTGTTCTGTGACCATATCTGACCAAGAGAGGCTGTGCTGTAGAGGACTCCAAGTCACAGGCTCTGATGGCCAACTGCTACGTTTGCATACCAGCTGCAACACTTATTAGCTGTGTTAGCTCAGATAATTTCCTCAGCCTCTCTGAACACATCTGTTCCACATCTGAAAGATGAGGATAATCACAGCACTTAAATGGAATCTAGGAATATTTACATTAGTGAATACATATAAAGGCATCTCCAGCAATGCCTGAGCTTAGAATTACTTGAGTGCTGTACCTAATATCACACCATGTATATAAATCTCCTCTGAAATTTTAGACTCAAGCTGGTAACCAAGGTTTCTATCTACTAAACCTATAAGAATAAACAAAAGAAAGCCTTACCACCTAGTCAGTTTAGACCTATAGCAACCCTGTAAGACAGAAGAGAATTACCCCACAGGGTTTCCAAAGAGTAGCTAATGGATTTGCACTGCAGAACTTTCGGTTAGCAGCCAAACCCTTAACCACTACATCACCAGGGATCTGCCATCTCACTTCACTTATTGTTTTGTCCTCTCTCTTGACTCCCTGGGCTGTCTCTGTGATTTGTGATGAGGTTAGTTTGTGTTCCCTGTACCATACCATCTACAACCTCACCTTCTCCGGCCCCAGTGAACTCAGAAATGTCTACACAGACGAGGGGACGAAGGGATGAGGGGTGTGCAGGGGTTGGACAGTGCTGCCCTCCCTGAGCAAGCCTATGGGACACCTCTGTAGAAACCTGAATTTCAGTGAGCTCGCAATGCGAGTGGAATGTTTGCTGAAGCTTCTCCCAGCAACATGCTCTCCTCCAAGTTCAAAAAACTCCTCAGGTCACATTTCCAGTGGAATTGTGAGTTCTCTTGCTTGAAGGCAGCACTGAACTCTTTCTCCCACCTCCCATTTTTCTGCTTCTTTTTAGGTGACTAGGAGCGTGAAGGGGACTCATTAAGGTTTATTAAGTAAGAGGTAGAAATACTTGCAAACTTTTAATGCTCCTCCTGGACCTATAAACAGCCTCTTCAGTCCTGCTTTCCAAGGCAATAAAACCTGGAAGGAGGCATGCCCTGGGACCCTGGGGGTGAAGGTGGGTCTGATCCCAGCCTGAGGTCACGGCAGTCCCTACCCCCTTCTCCAGCCCCTACAGGAGAAAGGCTAAGAAGGGACCAACAGAGCTTGTATGGAAAATCTAGAAGTGGCGGCAGTCTCAGGGAGGTGAGGGGCAGAATGGAGACCCAGGAGGCCCTTCTGAGGCTCTGCAGTCAGAAGCCTTTATAAGCAAGAAGTAGGGGAAGGTTCTAAAAGAGTCTGAGTTCCTATATTCTGAAGCTGGCACTGATGCTCACCATCCAAGCGGCCCTGTACAAGTGACTTGACCTCTCTGTCTCAGTGTCCTCATTTCTATGTGGGGTTAATGAGAGAACACTCTCCGAGGGAGGTCTGGATGACTGTATGAGACAATTAATGCAAGGCAACACACACTGCATAGAAGATAGTAAACATTAAATAAACCCTAGAGGACACTGGTGGTTCAGTAGTATAATTCTCACCTTCTGTATAGGAGACCCAGGTTCAATTTTCAGCTTGCTGAAAACCTGAAGCACAGCCACCTATCTGTCAGTGGAGGCTTGCATGTTGCTATGATGCTGAACAAGTTTCAGTGGAGCTTTCAGACTAAGTCAGCCTAGGAGGAAAGGCCTGGAGATCTTGAGGCTGACAATTAAGTCCATGTACCTAATTATTCTAAGTGCTACACACCTACCTCACTGTTGAACACCACTATGGTCACCTTAGAAGTACTCCCCTTGAGAAATTATGCATCGATGCCAGTGCCTAGTCCACCCTTCAAAGTGATGTTGGAACTCTTTCTGGAATGGCCATTGCGCACAGCAGCACAGCGGCAAGTTTGTGAAGTTAACTGTATTGTTATCTGTGAGGGAGTTTTCAGCCAGTAAACAAGTGACTGTATTAGAACACCCTACTCACCTCATCTGGCACCCAGTGACTTTTTTCTTTACCTCAAGAAGAAGGAAATATTGAAAGGAAAACATTTTGATTACTTTCAGGACATCAAGGGTAGTACAATGACAGCTCTGATGGCCATTCCAGAAAAAGAGCTCCAAAATTGCCATGAACGGTGGACTAAGCCCTGGAGTTGGTGCACAGCTTCCTAAAGGGAGTACTTAGATGATGACCATAGAAATATTCAGAAACCCAGGTGATATACTGGGTTAAGTGCTATGCCTGCTAACCAAAAGATCAGCAGTTCAAATCCGCCAGGTGCTCCTTGAAAACTTGATGGGGCAGTTCTACTCTGACCTCTAGGGTTACTATGAGTCGGATCCAACTCAATGTTAGTGGGCTTGTAGTATTATTCAGCAATGAGGTATGTAGCACTTTTTCTAGGATGAGTTTACAAACTTATTTGGTGATTCTCGTACTTCTGAAAATCAGTCAGTGAAAATCCTATGGGTCATACAGGCCTGATTCCCAACCACTTTGTTCCTTTGTTCATGAGGTCACCATGAGTGTGGCACTAACTCAACCATAGCCAACAACGACAGGTAAACCTTGACAAATATTTACTTAAGATGTGAGCTGAGCACGCATGTACCCATGGATTGAGAAACATGAAGTCACATGTGGTTGATGTCTGTTATTGATAGTTTTATCCATAGTGATCCCATGTGTGCAGAATAGAACTGCTCCACGGGATTTTCAAGGTAGTGGCCTTTCAGAAGCAGATCAGCAGATCTGTCTTCCAAGGTGCCTCTAGATGTGTTTGAACTTCCAACATTTTAGCTAGCAGTTGAGTGCTTAAGAATTGTATGGCCCAGAGACTCTATGGCTAACAATGATGATCAAATAAATCACCCATTCAGTATGTCCTGGCTATATGTGTCTTAGAAGGAAGTATAGCCAGACAAATCTCTGAAATACGTCAACAGAGATTAGTGGCTCCAAGAAGACAGACTAGGAGGCTCCTCAGATAGGCATTTGAGGGGCCCATCTGAAGTGTGCCAAAGGCTTCCTCCTTTGGCAAGCTCTCAGCATCAGGTGGCCTTGCCTGTTGTCTGTGAAGGACCGGGAGAGTTAGCGGTACCTGGGCCCAGATGTATGATAGACTTGAAGTAACCTGTAGCCTGTGGGCAGCCTGAATAACACATGAGGCTCCAAAAGCGTGCCTACACACATGGAAAATCAAGAGTAGTACCCTTGATAAGGCACCAGGGTTCCTAGTCTATGTGACTTCTTTCATGATCCTTGACTGAATTCACGTTTTTTTTATGTCCAGTGAAATCTTACCCAGTGGTCTTGCCCAAGCTTTCTCCCATATGAAAGTCAATCTACACACCAAGTTAAATAATATAGTCATATCACACAACACCTTGTCCTTCATACACTTGCAAGCACATTGTGGGAATGTAAAATTCCTTTTTTTAATCAGTAACAATAATAATAGATAATACACAGGTCATGTAGAACAAGCCATTCAGCCAGTCTGTGCTTCCATCCTCTTGTTAGTGAATGGGGAATAAAGTGTGGTTTTCTGCACACTTGGGAATCAGAATCATTTGTTAAAGATGTTCTTATTGACCAGCCAAACTCAAAAATATCACTGAGCCCCCCTCTTACCTTTCTTCTAGTTTCAACCCCAAAGAATTTGATTTCTCATCAAGCTCTGTTTCCCAAATTCTCAGTCCAAAGCAGAAAAAAGAAATCCTTCCAGTTACCTGAAACCTGGACAAGGTGGTACCTTGTATTTCTATCAAAGCTCTTTTTTTATTATCACAACAGCATGGACTATGAAACTATTCCAAGCAATGTCCAGTTTAGGTTTTCAGTAAACTTGAATGTTGTTTTTGCTAAGAACATTACATAGGTTCACTCACTTCTTTATTCACATACTCATTTATTAAAGGTTTACTGAGTTTCTACTATGTGCTAGGATCTCTGCTAGGCAGATGGGGGAAAAAGTGGGAAAAACTCAAGCTATACCATCTTTTCCATCTAGTAGGAAAGGCAGACGTTGAACAAATACACAAATAAATATTTAATTGTTAAAAATTACATAGATTTATATTATTCATATAAAACATGCAGAATATAAAGGGTGCTACTGGAATGAAAAACAGTGGAAATTAATTTCAGTGGCAGTGGGGCTGACAAAAGACCTCTTTGATAATTGTTGGCTGGTTAGAGTTAAGACAAGAGAAAAGGAAGGACGAGCATTCCAGACACAGAGAAGAGCATGAAGCAAGGGTCAGAGCTGGAAAAGAATCTGCTCTGTTTTAGGAACTGAAAGAATATTTACACGTCAGGTGGACAGCGGCTGAAAGAGAGAATACCAAGAACATGGACAGGTTTACAGGGCTCAACAGGGCAAGGGATTTTAGACTGTGGGAAGGGTTTGAATTTTATTGTAAGTGCTATTATAAACTGAAACCAAACTAAACCCAGTGCAGTCTAGTCTATTCTGACTCGTAGCAACCCTACAGGACAGAGTAGAACTGCTCCATAGAGTTTCCAAGGAGCGCCTGGGGGATGTGAGCTGCCAACTTTTTTATTACAGGCATAGCATTGAACCACTATGCCCCCAGGGTTTCCAGTGCTTTATAAGCTATATTTTAACAAGTCATACTGATTACTTTTAGAAGAATGGCTTGGCAAATAGCAAAAAGGAAAGCAGAGAAATCAATTAAAAAGCTACTGCAGGAACCAGAGGAATAATTCAGGAAACTACCTGACACATCTTCAACACTGTCTAACATTCAGTTTCTCAGTCAGAAACTAAAAGTCATAAAAAGAAGATTGGTTGAAAGGAAAAGGAAAGAGAATGAGATAAGGAAAACAGATAAGAAAAGAGGGGGAAATTTAAAATATATAAAAATTCCATAGATTAAATAGCTTCTACAGAGAATCGCATCAGTAATGTGTAGTACAAATCCTAAGATTTCTCAGAATGCAAAAGCAGAGGACAAAAAGATAAAATTGATGGTAGGAATTACAGCAGAAATTAAGCAAATCACTCCAATAGACAAACTGGAGTCATATCTGAATGAAACCAAACAACAGATACAAGAGAATCAGTACCCAAAGACCTGTCAGAGACAAGTCGGTTCTGGCAGAAACAGAGTCACTTACACGGTTCAGCAGAGCACAGTGGTTTAACACAGACTGCGAAGCCGAAGAAGAGTACGGTCTTGTACAAATTACTTGCTTTCTCTGTGCCCCAGCTTCCTGATCTGAAAGTAAAAAAGATAATGTAAGTACCTATCTCCACGAAAATATATGAAGATTAAGATAATACTTAGTGTTTGGAACAGGGTATAATACACAGCAATTCATATATGTTTGTTATTACATGGTAGAAGGGATTTGCCGTATTTCTGACAAAATCTCTGAAAAAAAAATAAAAAGCCTGTCACAACTATTAGGCTACAAGGACAACATGATAATGAAAGCACAAGCGTAAAGGTGGGAGCAAAACACATTTCCTAAGGTCGCCAGGAGTCGGCTCCGACTCGACGGCACTTGGCTTGGCTGGCTTTCATTAAAAAAGGGAAACCTTAGACTGGCCTCATCTCAGAGTTCTCCTCCGCAGAACTAAATGCCAGAATACAGCAAAGGCCTCAAAGCACGGGAGGCAATATATATGTATAAATGAGTTTAGTATTTTACAGCTAGTGCAAGGCATATTAACAGAAACACAGTTTAAACATTCAAGGGTTTCTATAATAGATCACTGATGTACTCTTTTGGGGGAAAGTTTCATGAATATGCACTCTGACCAGCAGAAAAATGGAGCTCAAACCACAGCGCAAAGATAGCTCTGCAACGTTCAGTAAAAATACTTCAGTGAAAGCTGAGGTCAATCAGAATATAGTAAGACTAAAGAACTATTTTAAGCTAAGTGATAAATCCATACACCAAAGTGAAAATTATTTCAGAAGACTTGCTTTATAAAGTAAATAATTATAAATAATTATAACTCTTATAATAATACATGTATCTAAAGTTCCAGAGCCCATTAACCAAAACTGAGTAGAACAGAATGATGGTAGAAAAGAAAGTAAAATTGTGCTTAAATCCTTAACTCTAACATGAAGAGTTCGATTTAATGCAAGGTGCACAAACTATGAAACAATAAAGAATAAAAAAGAATTAACACCACCTGCCAAAAAAAAAAAAATCAAGAAAGCAAGAGAAAAAACAAGGATATGTAAAAATAAATCCTAAAACAAGATGAAGAATGGATTTAACAGTCATACAGTCATAATTCTAGATGTAATTCTGACTTTAAAGGATAAAAACAAAGACCCTTAAATTTAACCAAAATTTAAACAAAGAGGTATCAGAATTTTCAAGAAATGGATTATTCAAAATGAAATTAAGAACTTAGCAATAGTAAATATTACTACAGGTAGTCACCAGTTTACCACAACACATTCAGGTTATGACAAACAGCACTTAGAATGGTTCTGCCTTTTTTTTTTCTCCTTTTGTATATCTAATCATTGGTAATATGTTCTTCATACAATGTTGGAATGCATAATTGGCAGATACATCATTTTCAGATGTTCACTCTCAGGTGTTCAATTTTAGGACTTGCTGTTCAAAACACTGCCATGTAAAAGAGGAAATAAATGCTGAAGAAGTGAGAAATAATGAGAATGAGGAAGGAGAGAAGTGCTCAAAATTTTACAGTGAAAGAATTAGCTGAAGTTTTTTCTAAACCACATCAGGGGCTTCAGTTGCTTGGACACACAGACCCCAAGCATCACTTTGTTCAAGTCCTCAAGCAGATTGGAGAAGCAGTGAGCTGTTCCTGTGAAATATGTGAAGATAAAAAGAAAAGAACCATAAAGACAATTCATACTAACTTTCTGACTAGAAATGCTATCCCCGTTCTCCTGGATGGCTATGAGTCAGAATCAAGTGAGGCAGTGGGTTTGGTTTTTGTGTTTTTTTTCCCGGGGATAATCTAGGTGATCCAGAACCTTCTGCAAGTGGCAGAATGCCAGCATTGTCCAACTCTTCATCTTTGAAGTAAATTTTTAAGATTTGTGTATTTTTAGGTATGTGCGTGTGTATGTCATCAGCTGATCTTTGGAAGCTCTATTAGGCAGTTCTCCTTTGTCCTATAGGGTCACACTGAGTCAACTCAGTAACGGTGAACTTGACTTTTCTTCTTTGGTTTTATGTATATATTAAAATATATCTATAAGTGTATATGTAATGTTTCTAACCCTCAAAACAAAATTAAGATTAGACCCTGTTAATAAAAAGCAATAATAATGAAAACTAAAAAGACAAATAAATGAAGTATTTGACTTACATCAGAACCCACTCACGATTCCCGTGGAAAGTTAGGGCCTACACCATCTGCATTAGATAAAGATTAGCTGAGGTAGTGAAGCCAATTTTCTAATAATAAAAGTTCAAGATATAAAGGGAAAAAGAGACTCAGGAAAGAGTTATCAAAGAGTTAACAGTATTCACCTTTCAGTTTTTAAATTACATGTGATTTTTTCTTCTTATTGTTTATTTGCATGTTTAATGAAAAAGTTGTAACTTCTTCCTGTTTCCAAATAAGCCAATACATCTCAGGTGTCTTCCTGAGCAAATGCTACAAATCAAGCCTTTCTCCCCTCATGTAAAGCTGGTTGTTAAACATTTATCAGCACACCAGTGCTTATGTTTCCAGAAGTTTGTGCATATTCCTATATACTTTTTATCATCTTGTGTTATAATATTTTACTTATTTTTCTATACTATTTATCTGTGATTACTTCAAAGGTAAGATGCTTCATCATTAAACTGTAACCTATACCACAGCACCTAACATACAATTTGCAGAAGGAAGAAGAGAAGGAAAAAAATAATGAAAAGGAAGAGGAAAAGGGAGACTGCAGAGAGGAGGATGGGAGGAAAGAAGGGAGTGGGGAAAGGATAACCACGACTTTCTTCAAAAGTAATAATAGAGGCCATGAGTATCATCCATAACCCATTCTTTGGGGCATGGAAATTTCTATCAACAAGAAAAAGATCCGGGCTTCCTTGTTTCTGATTCCTTAGAAGTAGAAGACTTTAAAAAGCAGCCACCAACCTTGGGAATGTTCAGTCAGACTGTCAGCAAGGTAGAACAAGGCTATTATTTAAAAGACATCCCTGAACTCAAATTAGTATGGCAAATCCCAGTCTTGCTTGGAACAACACCTCCTGGTAATTAATGATTTTGAGTCTCTCTCTATTTAAAACATAGATGCCACAAGAACTCTTGGTCTCTATACCTTCTAGTAATTCAGTAAGAACTGAGGACTGAGAAAAGACACTGTAAATATACAGTACTCGAAAAAGTTACCTGTTTGGTACTTACCTCTTTCAAAATATATTAGAATCTTGTCAAGAATCATTTTTCTATTATAGTGTGTGAGGTATCTTTTAAGTACTGATTAATCCAAATAACTGGCTCATTATTTTGATATACTATCATATACAATCATCAGTATCAACTGCTTTAACTTTGTTGAAGTTAAACAAAACAAAACAGAAAACAGTAGTGAGCTCAACTGGTTTAGCCAGTTTTTCTGATACACACTAGATACAACCACTGAGCTGTTATTTCCATTGTCAGATTCAAGTTCCTTCAGGTTGCATGAATAAAAACAGCAGCTTAAAGGGGAGAAGAAAATAGAAACCACTAATTATTGAGTAGCCACTGGATTCACTCATTGATTCACCAAATATTTATTAAGCAGTGTGCCAGGTACTGGCCCAGCCCTTGGGGATAAGGAAACAAACTTTCAGAGTACACAACCTATTGGAGAAATGAAACAGAGAATAATAAGAAACAAATAAACAATATAATTACAGCTTGTAATAAATCGCTTATGCTTGACCACGAAATGAAAGGTTAGCCGTTCGATACCATCCAGCAGAGCTGAAGAACAAAGTTGGCCTGGCAATCTGCTTCCAGAAGATTTGCTAAGCACTCTCGAGTTGATTTTTGACTAATAGAGGTCCCACGTGACGGAGTAGAGAAGTTCCAAAGGAGCTTTTAGGCTGAAATCTTTATGGGAGAAAATCTCCAGGTCTTTCTCCCACAGAGCATCTGGGTGAGTTCAAATCACCAAACTTTTGATTAGTAGTTGAGCACCCAATCACTTAACTGTTGCACTACCAGGGCTCTTTCAGTAAACATTAAACCAAAATCAAACCCACCACCGTTGAGTCAATTCTAACTCATAGCCATGCTATAGGACAGAGTAGAACTGCCCCGTAGAGTTTCCAAGGAGTGCCTGTGAAAAAAAAACCTGTGGAGTGTTTCTACTCTGCAACACATAG
Organism: Heterohyrax brucei; assembly: GCA_028571685.1. Taxonomy (NCBI): domain Eukaryota; kingdom Metazoa; phylum Chordata; class Mammalia; order Hyracoidea; family Procaviidae; genus Heterohyrax; species Heterohyrax brucei. The sequence continues at coordinate 68,434,360 of CM053156.1, forward strand.
GGTCTCCAAGAGTCTGAATCAGAGGCAATAGGTTTTGTTTGATTTTTTCAGGTAATATAAATTCTAATAAAGAGTTTAACAAAGTACTGTAATATATTGTAAAGACGGGGGGACCCATGTATTCAGAAGGAAAGATTTCTCTCTAATGCATGAATTAAGAGAAGGTGTTGCCACACAAAGGGAAAGAAGAGAAGCATTCTCAGGAAAGGAGACATCAGGTGCAAAGAACTGGAGGTGGAAAAGAATGCAGCATAAGCAAAGAACATAAACGAGGTCTGTGTGGCTAAACAGTTGGAGTCAGAGTAATTTACAATCCATTGCAAGTCCAAGACAGAACAGAAGCTGAAGTTAGATGGACACCCATCATACTGGGCATGATAGAGTTTAGATGCTAATGTAAGTGCAGTGAGGAACAACTGGAGCCTTTGAAGCAGTATAAAGCCATGAACTGACTTCAGGTCTTTAAAAGTTTTCTTCTGAGTGTTGCGTAGAGGAGGCTAGGATGACAGCAGCGAGAGGAGATGAGTTGATTTGCTGTGTAGACTTCTTTTCATGGCATTCTGGGATTCAGGAGCAAGAGCGGAATTGAATGCATGTTTACTAAATTACCTGCAAAGTTGTCAAACTTCAATCTGTTTGGACAAAAGAAACATGTGGTATGTCCACAGCTTTATCATACTCTTGGTGGCGAAATCTTAGACAAATTGCATCACCTCTCAGAACCTCAGTCTCTTTGTAAAAGCAGTTGAGCTGAACCTTACAGAGTATCCAGTAAATGTTTCCCTCCGTGGTTTCTTGGAAAGGAAAATGACTCAGATCTACTGGAAATAGACCAAGTTGCTCCAAGCAATTTCCTGGGCCAAGCCACAACCAAGCCTGGGTGGAACCTAAAAGAAGTTAGGGTGGAGACCCAGGGAGGTCTGGGTACTTAATTATGCAGTGCAAAGTACCACGTTCAAGATACAAACATTCAGTTCAGGAATGTGGCTGAGGAGGGGCTTGCTACTGATGTAAATGGCAAAGAGAAAATGAGGGAGACAGAGGAAGAAAAAATACAGGTGAATATTTAAATAATTGCAGAGTGGAGAAAATACAGTTGAACTGAGAAACAAAGGCAAAAAGCATACACACAAAGACAAATGAAAGGTGTTTTATGAAAAAAAAAACAACGCTGTCCTATGAATCACAAAGTAAATCATGAGTAAACTAATTAATTAAAAATGGACAAAGACTAAATAGGCATTCCACAGAACCAAGAAGGACCAATAGGCTCTTGGCAAGCTGTTAAATAGTACTTGTGACCACAAAACTGCAGATCAAGAGGAATATGAGTGAAAAAGAGCAAGATTCTTAGTGAGATGGACTGACACTGTGGGTACAACAATGGGCTCATAGATACCAAAGATTGTGAGCATGACACATGACCAGACAGTGTTTCATTCTGTTGCATATTTGTTTCCTCTGAGTAGGAACCAACTAGATAGCACCTAACAACAACAACCTACTTGGCTGTGTTTCCTAATTTAAATATATAACTATATTTTTGGGTGAAATTGTTGAATCCTAGACTATATAAATGTTCAACAGTAGGAAAAATACAGTTCCAGATTATTCAATATAATGAAAAGATATTCAGGATAATGGTGACCTCAAGTAAGAGAAGACAACCTACTGGACTGGGAGTAAAGAACCAACCACGTTTACGGATAGCTTATCACCATGGTCCTAGCTTTGGTTTGGGGAGGCAGTTCCAGCATGTCTACTGCACAATTTTAAACACCTAAGAAACAATACAGACAAAACAGAACAACTAGATAAAAATAGGCATACATGGTCAAAAAGGACAGTGTGTCAGAACAAAGGATTATAAATAATCAATTCTGAGTACCTAAGCTTTGAAAAAAGAAAGAAAAGGGGGCAAGGAATACGGGAGGGAGAGAGGGAAGGAGGGAGGCAGGGGAGACAGAAGGGACATGAAATGATATCACATGTTTCTATATAGGGAAATAGCAGAATGAAAATTCAAACACTAATGACAAACCTGGAAAAAAATTATGTTTGCATATTAACAGAAAAGCAGTTATTACTCTTAAAATATACAGAGGAATTCTATTTTTTAAAAAATGAAACACTATTTCAATGATAAATATATTCAAGACCTCACCAGGAATTATTTATAAGTGAAACACAAAAAGCAAAAACAAAACATTAAACCTTACTTGGAAATAAAATGAAAGTACTTGTTTACATGTATATAAATATTGGTAATCAGGTTTCTCATTGTCATAGAAGAATGTTACCAACATAAAAGGGGAAGAGTAGAATGTATCTTGTATTACTGAGTTAAAATTAGAGGCAACACTAGAAATTCGTGGTTATCATGACAAATAAACAGACATGTATACTTACAGTGTACAAATATACAAAGATAAATAAATGTATAGATACATTTATGTATAAGTATATATTACATTGATATTCAATCTCTGAAAGGGCCTAGAAGTAATGACATAGCCGTAACACTTCAATTTTGACTTTTAAATTCCATTCTCCACTAAAAGAAAAAAAAAGAAAGATTGAACAGCTAGGGCGGGGAAAATTCATCTGTGGTATGAAGTGGCAAATACTCCTTCCTGATGGCAAATACCCATTTCTTGCTTTAAAATTCAAGGTAAGCTTAGCACATCATATTGCACCAGAAAAAGACAATATGGGAGGCAGAGTCAACACAGTATTACAGACAGAAGCACCATGACATCCTCTGCAGCAAAGATCTGAAAAGCTAAGTAAAACAGACACAAATGTCAAGCCTAGAACCCAAAGCATCAAATGGAAAAAGAATATGATGAAGAGGGAGTCCTTTGGTTAGGAAATCAACAACATCAGACAATTACCAGAGTCTAAGACACAAGACAACATTGGTCATAGAAACCTAGGTAAAAAAGAAAAAAAAAAAAAGCAATAATAATAGACCAAAACCAAAAGACTTAAAATAGGGAAACAGAAACATTGATCAGTAAACCAAAATGTCTGAACAATCAAAGTGAGAATAAATGGTGTAGGCATAGAACCTTCAAATGGAGAGAAATTCAAGGTGATATCAGATAATAAAAGTCTAGTTCAAGCTTAGGAAGATAAGAGTAAGTTTCAAGGTATCCAAAAACAAAGTTATCAAACCTAACAGAATGAAAAAGAAGTAAAACATAAAGACTCAGTAAATACAAAATCTACAATGTCTTAAGCAAGGAAAACCCACAAACAAAAGAACTCAGCACAGGAGGATAAAAGGAATACATAAAATGTCAGCACCACAAAAAAGACACATTATGGCAACAATAAACTCATATCTATTGATAATCATACTGAACACAAATGGTTTAAATGGACCTATAGAGAGACAGAGAATGGCAGAATGGCTCTAAAAACATCATCCATCAATATGCTGTGTATAACAGACATACCTTAGACAAAAATATATTAAAAAGCAAAGGATGGGAAAAAATGCATATTAAGAAAACAGTAACAAGAAAGGACATGAGTGGCAGTACTAATCTCATATAAAATATACTTTAAGACAAAATCAATCCTAAGAGAAAGAATATTACGTAACAATAAAAGGAGCAATTTACCAAGAATACACAACTTAACAAATATCTGTGCACCCAACAACATGGTTCCAAAATACATAAAGCAAACTCTAACACACTGAAAAGGGAAATGCTCTTCAGCAATAAAAGGAGATTTCAACACACCACCCTTGGGAAAGAAGAGAACATCTACAAAGAAACTCAGAGACACAGAAGATCTAAAGACTAAAATAAATCAAATGACCTCATAGACATATACAAAACACTTCACCCAACACTAGTAAAGTATACTTTCTTTTCCAATACATATGAAACATTCTCCAAAATAGACCACATTTTAAATAACAAATCAGCCCTCAATAAAATCCAAATTCCCTCTGATCACAATGCCATAGAAGTGGAAATGGATAAAAGGAAGAGGAAGGATAAAAAAAAAAATGAAACGTATGGAAACTGAATAACACTGTTCTAAAAAACAACTAGGTAATAGAAGAAATCAAAGAGGAAATTAAAAATTCCTAGAATCAAATGAGAACAAAAACATCTATCAAAACCTTTAGGATATGGAAATGGCAGTGCTCAGAGATCAATTTATAGCAGCAAACATACACATCAAAAAAAGAGGACTGGGCCAAAATCAATGTTAGGCCTACAACTAGAACAAATATGGAGAGAACAGCACAAAAAGCACAAAGCCACCAGAAGAAAGGAAATAATAAAGATGAATAACAAAAATAAATAAAATACAGAAGAGAAAAACAATAGTAAGAGTCAACAAGACCAAAAGCTAGTTTTTCAAAAAGATCAGCAAAATCAACAAACCACTGGCCAAACTGACAACAGAAAAATAGGAGAGAAAGTAAGTAGTCCAAATAAGAAATGGGACAGGGGACAGTTCTAAGTGCTGTTTGTCATAACCTGAATGAGTTGTGGTAAACCAGTGACTGCCTGTAGTAATATTTACTACTGGATGTTCATTGATAAAAAATGAAATAGGACCCAGACTTCACACTGTACACAAAAACTAATTTAAAAAAACACCTAAATATAAAACCTAAAACAATACAAGAAAAAATAAGGACAATACTAGTTGTTCTATAACATGGAATGAATAAGATGCAAACCGTAACTAACAATGCACAAACACTAGAAAAGAAACTAGATAACAGGAGTGCCTAAAAATTAAACACTTAAGTTCAGCAAAAAACTTCACGAAAAGAAAACCACCACAAAAAAAAATTTGTGGGAAAAAATCTTTGACCACAGCACATCCAACAAGAGTCCTATCTCTAAAATCTATAAGGTAGTGTAATACTTAAACAACAGACAGACAATATAATTTTTAAAATGGCAAAGGATATGAACAGACGCTTCACCAAAGAAGACATTCAGGCAGCTAACAGGCACATCAGGAAACACTTGTGATTTCTAGCTATTAGAGAAATGCAAATCAAAGCTACATTGAGATACCATCTCACCTTGACATTGCTGGCACTAGTTAAAAGAACAGAAAATAAATGTTGGAATGGTTGCAGGGAGATTAAAACTCTTAGTGAACTTCTGATAGGAATGTAAAATGGTACAACTACCATGGAAAATGATATAGTGCCTCCTTAAAAAGTCAAAATAGAAATACCACATGATCCAGCAGTCCTACTCCTAAGAATATATCCCAGAGTAATAAAAGCCATCACACAAATAGACATATGCACGCCCATATTCATTGTATCATCAGTCACAACAACAAGAAGATGGAAATGACCTAAGTGCCAACTAGCAGATGAACAGACAGTAACAAATTATGGTACATATATACAATGGAATAGTAAGCAATGATAAAGAACAATGCTGAATCCTCAAAATATCTCACAGTATGGATGAACCTGGAAGATGTTATGCTGAGTGAAATAAGTCAATCACAAAAGCATAAATACTGTGTAAGAACACTATTATAAAAACTCAGGCTAAGGTTTACCCACAGACAAAAAATAATATTTGATTGTTACATAGGTAATGGGCTTGGAGAGGGCAAATCACTAACTAGACAGTAGGTAAGTGTTAACATTGGTGAAGGGAAAGACAACACACATTACAGGGAAAGTCAGCATACCGGCCAAGGCAAAGTCATGGTCAAACTTCACAGACACATCTAAACATCCTGAGGGACTGAGTCACTGGGGATGAGGGCTAGGGACCCTGGTTGCAGGAATTATCTAGGTCAACTGACATAACATAGCTCATAAAGAAAATATTCTACATCCTACTTTAGTGAGCAGTGTCAGGTCTTAAAATGCTTGTGAGTAGCCATCTAAGATATAGCTACTGGTCCCATGCCACCTGGAGCAAAGGAGAATGAAGAAACCCAAAGATTCAAAGTAAATATTAGCTCAGAGGACTAATGGACAACATGTATCACAGCCTTTACTAGCCTGTGCCCAGGACAACTAGATGGGACTGGCTATTTAACATCAACTACTCTGACAGAGATCACAATAGAGGGCTTGGGGCACAGCAATAGAAAAATGTAGAACAAAATTCAAATTCTCATACATACACACAAAAGCCAGATTTACTGGCCTGATAGAAACTGGAGGAACCACCAAAACTATGTCTCCTGACACCCTTTGAATCAGAACGGAACCACTCCTGAAGTTCACCCTACAGCCAAAGGTCAGACAGTTCTATAAAACAAACAACACATGCAAGGAACACATTTCTGAGTTCAGTCATGTCTGCAATATTTCATGGGCAACACCTGCCCAAAAGCAAGGACAAGAAGGCAGGAAGGGACAGGGAAAATGGACAGATAGAAATGGGCCACTGGGAGGGAAGGGAGTGTTTGCACACCACTGGGATTGCAACCAATGTCACACAACAAATTATGTACGCATTGGTTAATGAGAAACTAGCTTTCTCTGCAAAATTTCACCTAAAGCACCATGAACAAAAGAGAGGAGGAAATGTTCAAAAAAAGGACAGGGCAGAGGTGGAGTTAAGTTGGTGGACTAGACATAATTCCCTTAATTCCCTCTGAAAACTGAGTCCTGGATTGATAATTGAACGGGGCTTTCTAGATACCCAGTGAGCCCTAGGAGATGGCACAGGGCTGTCAGTTTGGACTATGTGCCACTAAATGAAAAACTTCCTCTCTCTAGCTGAGCACTGCTTCTGCTGACTAGCTGTTTGCATGGACTGAAGGTACTGGTGCTTGTAACTTTTTTTTCTTTTTATTGGCCAGTAGGTGGGGAATGGGCATGAGCTGGCAACTATACTGAGCCTTAGTACTGAAGTGAACTGCATGTGCTGCAGCAGAGAGACAATGTGTGGAATAGCCACATTTTGAGATCCTAGCTGCAGACTGAGGGCACCACAGCCCTTCGACCCTACCATTTGGAGCTCTGCCATAGATTCAGCTGTCTCATGGTGAGAGGGGTAACTTGACCAAGATGCCATCTTGTTCAGCTGGGAGGAGGAGTTACCCAAGTGGAGGCCACAGCAGGGGCTAATTCCCAGACTGAAAGACAGCGCCAGTCCGGGGAGCACTTGTCCAGCAGAAAGACTGTGTTTAGCTCAGCATTGCCTTACAGGGAGTAACCAGCAGGCAGCACAGTAGCCACAGCTGATGAGGTGACTCCGTTGTCAGCCAGAAGGAGGGACCTGCCACACCTGATGGCCTGGCTGATTCTAGAAGCTGTCAGATGGCTTCTAGCTTTTTAAAATAAGACTGTTTGGAGAAATAACTGCTCTTCAGCCCAACAGCATCTCTTTCAGCCTTTACTGACACACATCATAGGGTTGGTTGACAGCTCCCAAGTGACTCCATAAATAAGGCTATGTCTTTGCCAGATACGAGGTAGAGCCTGTCACCCTAGAGAGTCCACTGGAACCAGTCACTAGAGTCCACAGAGGGGGCTGGTGACCAACTCCCTCCTCAGAACTACACCTCAGCTCCTATTGAGGCAACACCAGAAAAACTAAACAGCCTCTAGATGGCCCCAAAGCAACAAACCACCACCAAGCATTTAAAGAAGCAGTCTACCATGGCTTCAGAAAACTCCCCAAATAAAGAATCAAAAAACTTCCCAGATGAAGAAGGCTTTCTGAAACTATTGGAGATTGAATACAAAAGAATTAAATAAAGAGCCCTTCTAGAGATTAAACAAAATGCAGCAAAATGAAAAATTAAGCAAGCTATTTGAACTGATGGAACTTCAACGTTCTGAAACCCAACAGGTAATAACAAAATTACAGAATTAGAAAATTCAATTCAAAACCAAAAGAGCAGAATAGACTAACTGGAGGTCTGACATCGGCATTTATGAGGAAAAATCAGAGAAAAGAAACAAGAAAAATGAAGAAGCATAAAGAAAACATGCAGGGCTCTATCAAGAGGAATAATCTACAATTAATTGGAGTTCCTGAGCAGGAAGGGATAACTGAAAATACAGAGAGTTGTTGAGTTTCTGACAGAAAACTTCCCAGAAAAGTATGTAAGAGGAGAACATAGATATCTAAGAATTGTATTGAAAGCCACAAAAAGTTGACCTAAAAAGAAAGACACAAAGATATATTATAACCAAGCTTTATAAAATGAAACATAAGAAGAAATGCTCAAATGCAGCAAGACTCAAAGCAAAGCTAACATTCAAAGGGAAGACCTGTAGGCTTTCATCTGATTTCTCAACAGAAACAATGTTGGCATGGAGGCAGTGGGATGACACATTCAAAGCTTTGAAGGAGAAAAACTTCCAACCCACAGTTATATAGCCTGTGAAACTCTTTCAAATATGAAGACGAAACTAAGACATTTGCAGATAAACAGAAGCTTAGAGACTTTGTAAAAACCGAACTAGAACTACAAGAAATGCTGAAAGAAGCTCAAAACCATTAAGCGTATATTTAAGGAAACAGTGCAGCACACAACATCCAGAAAACTACTCAGTTAGGAAGGCACAAAACTGAATCAAACCTATAATATTAAAAGAAAGGAACCAGTGATCATATCATGAAAATTATGACACCATCACATTTAAAAGAGGGATGTACTACAGTAGTTATAATCCTTTCAGAAGGAGAGGAAATTAAAAAGATATGCAGGAGGTAAAACTGGGCTTAAACTTAGAATATTAAGGGGGATCATAGCAGTAGCTGCAAAGCACAATAACAGTGTGATATATCAAAACAAGAAATGTAATATGAGAGTCTCAACAAACACAAAACCAACACTGAAAAACATGAAAAGTTAACCCATAAAGAATGATGCACAACAGAATATTAGGAGCAACATAGAAAACACCAACACAAAAATAAATACATCAAAATGACAGCACTAAACACACACCTATCAAAAATTACACTGAATGTAAATGGACTGAACACTCTAGTAAACAGAGAGTGAATGACTTCTTGGATCAAAAGACGTGACCTCTGTATATGTTGTTTACAAGAAACACACCTTAGACTTAAAGATGTGAACCAAATGCAAGTTAAAGGATGGAATAATGTATACTTAGCTAACAGTATACAAAGAAGAGCAGGTGTGGCAATGCTAATCTCAGATAAAATAGGTTTTAATGTAAAATCCACCACCATGGGCAAGGACCGTCACTATTTATTGCTGAAAGGATCAATACACAAGCAGGGCTAAACAATATTGAATATTTATGCACTCAATACTACAGCATCTAAATACATCTAACAAACACAGACTACAATGAAAAATGAGACACGTCACTCCACAATAATAGGTGGAGACTTCAGAACTCCTCTTTCAGTAATAGACAGATCATCTAGAAAAAAAGCTCCACAAAGACACAGAAGATCTTAATGCAACAATTAACCAATTAGACCTCATCAACATATGCAGAACTTTTTTTTTTCTTATTAAATAAAAAAATGAAAATGTACGTACTCTGTGCTTACAATATTGGGTTAAGAGAGGAGGAGTACACAAATTGTGTCAAAGTCTCATTAATATTGATCTTCTTACTAATGTGAATTGTCACCAATTTCACCCTACCAAATTTCTAACAATAACTAATCTAAACCCTCGCCCCTTGCCTTCCCACCCTCCCATCTTCCCCACCCTTGTCACCGTCAAAGAGTCTTTTCTATTACGTATGAGTATGGTTTTAAGTTTTTATCTTAGGGGTCTCATATAATAGTTGTCCTTCTGTCGCTGACTGGCTTCACTCAATATAATGTCCTCCAGTTGACACCAAACTGAGAGATGTTTCCTGCTATCATCACTCTTTATCAGTGTATAGTACTCCATGGAGTATATATACCAAAGTTTACCTATCCACTCTTCTGTTGTTGGGCATTTGGGTTGATTCCACTTTTTTGCTATCATGGACTGTGCTGCAGTGAATATTCATGTGCATGTAGCAGTCGGTGTGAATTGCCTTGATTTTGTAGGATATATTCCAAGCAGAGGAATAACTGGGTCAAATGGTATATCTATATTCATTAGTTTAAGGTAACGCCAAATTGCTTTCCAAAGAGGTTGCACCATTCTGCAATCCCACCAACAGTGAAGGAGAGTTCCAATCTCTCCACAGCCCCTCCAACATTTATTGTTTTGCGCTTTTTGGATCATGGCCAATCTCACTGGGGTGAGGTGGTATCTCATTGTCATTTTGATTTTAATTTCTTTAACAATTAATGATCGTGAACATGTCTGTATGTGTTTTTTGGCTGCCTGATCTCCTCTTTAGAGAAGTGTCTGTCCATCTCCTTTGCCCATCACTTAATTGGATGATTTGTCTCTTTCTTACTGATATTTTGTAGAACCTTGTAGATTATGGAGATCAGGTGTCGGTCTGACATAGAGTTGCCAAATATTTTTTCCCATTCTGTAGGTGGTCTTTTAATTCTTTTGAGGAAGTCTTGGGATGAGCAGAAGTGTTTGATTCTTATTAATTCCCATTTATCTATTTTCTCTTTTGATGAATGTGTTTTGTTTGTCAGATTTTGAAGTCTGTCTGTACTGCATATTAAAACATCCATTGTTGACCCTATCTTATCTTGGATGAGCTTTATTGTTTTAGCTTTTATATTCAGGTCTTTCATCCAACTGGAGTTGATTTTTGTATAAGGTGTGAGATGTGGGTCTTGTTTCAATTTTTTGCAGATGGAGCTCCAATTATGCCAGCACCATTTGTTAAAGAGACTGTTCTTACCCCAGTTCAAAATCTTAGGACCTTTGTCAAATATCAGCTGTTCATAAGAGGATGGTGGCATCTCTGGGGTCTCTACTTTGTTCCTTTGGTCTATATGTTTCTTTTTGTACCAATACCAGGCTGTTTTGACTACTGTGGCAGTGTAATAGGTTTTAAAGTCAGGTAGTGAGAGGCCTCCCAGCATGTTCTTCTTTTTCAGTAGTGTTTTACTTATTCGGGGTTTCTTCCCTTTCCAAATAAAGCTGATAATTTGTTTCTCCATCTCATTAAAAAACGTCATTGGAATTTGTATTGGGATTGCATTATATAAGTAGAGTGCTCTGGGCAAAATAGATATATTCACAATATTGAGTCTTCCTGTCCATGATCAGGGAAGATTATTCCACTTATGTAAGTCCCTCCTAGTTTCTTGTAATTTTCTCTGTAAACATCTCTTATTTCTCTAGTTAGATTTATTCCTAGGTATTTTATCTTCTTGGGGGCTATAGTAAATGGAATTGATTTGGTGATTTCTTCATTAATAATTTCATTGTTGGTATAAAGGAATCCCACTGATTTAGTTATGTTTATCTTATATCCCGATATTTTGCTGAATTCTTCCATTAGCTCTAATAGTTTACTTATGGATGTCTTTGGATTCTCTGTATAAACAATCATATCATCTGCAAAGAGAGAAATCTTTACTTCTTCAGTGCCAATACGGATGCCTTTTATTTCTTTGTCTTGTCTAATTGCTCTGGCTAGAACTTCTAGGACAATGTTGAATAGAAGTGGTGAGAGTGGGCATCCTTGTCTAGTTCCCGTTCTCAAAGGGAATTCTTTCAGTCTTTCACCATTCAGAATGATGAAAGCAGTTGGCTTTGCATAGATGCTATTGATTATATTGAGGAATTTCCCTTTTATTCCTATTTTTCTGAGAATTTTAAGCATGAGTGGATGTTGAACTTTGTCAAATGCCTTTGCTGCATCAATTGACAGAATCAGATGATTTTTATCTTTTGTGTTATTAATATAGTTGATTACATTAATTGTTTTTCTGATGTTGAACCAGCCTTGCATCTCTGGAATGAAACCAACTTGATCATGATGAATGATATGTTTTTACATGTTGTTGAATTCTATCAGCTAGAATTTTGTTGAAGATTTTTGCTTCTAGATTCATCAGTGATACTGGTCTGTAATTTTTTTTTTTGTGGGATCTTTCCCTGGTTTTGGTGTCAGGGTTATACTGGCTTCATAGAAGGAATTTGGAAGTATTTCATCTCTTTCTATAGTGTGAAATAGCCTCATTAGTATTGGGGTTAATTCTTCTCTAAAAGTTTGGTAGAATTCTCCAGTGAAGCCGTCTGGACCAGGACATTTTTGGATGGTAGATTTTTGATGACTTCTTCAATCTCTTCTTTTGTGATAGATTTATTAAGTTGATCTATTTCTCCTTGTGATAGTCTTGGTGAGTCATATGAATCTAGAAATTTGTCCATTTCCCCCAGATTTTCAAACCTGTCAGAGTATAGCTTTTCATAGTATTCTGTTATGATATATTTTATTTCAGATGGGTCTGTTGTAACATCTCCCAACTCATTTCGTAATCGGGTTATTTGTATCTTCTGTTGTTTTTCTTTTGTAAGTTTAGCCAATGGTTTATCTATTTTGTTGATCTTTTCGAAGAACCAACTCTTGGTTTTGTTAATTTTTTCAATTGTTTTTCTATTCTCTAATTCATTTAGTTCTACTCTAATCCTTATAATCTGTTTTCTTCTGGTGCCTGAGGGGTTTCTTTGTTGCTCTCTTTCTACTTGTTCAAGCTGTGAGGTTAATTCTTTAATTTGTGTTCTTTCTTCTTTCTGGAAGTGTGCATTTATAGAGATAAACTGACCTCTGAGAACTGCTTTTGCTGTATCCCATAAATTCTGGTAGGAAGTGTTTTCATTCTCATTTGAATCCATAAATTTCTTTAATGTGTCTTTGATTTCTTTTATAACTCAAGGCTTTATGAGTAAAGTGTTGTTCAGGTTCCACAAGTTGGAATTTTTACCTATGATTTTTCTGTTATTGATTTCAACTTTTATAGCTCTGTGGTCCGAGAAGGTACTTTGCAATAAATCGATGTTTTGGATTTTATGGAGAATAGTTTTATGACCCAACATATGGTCTATTCTGGAGACTGTTCCATGTGCTTTGGAGAAGAAGGTGTATTTATCTGTTGATGGATGAAAAGATCTGCATACATCAATAAGGTCAAGTTGGTTGATTGTTGCAACAAGATCTTCTGTATCTTTACTGAGCTTTTTTCTGGATGATCTATCCTTAACTGAAAAGGGAGTGTTAAAATCCCCAACTATTATTGTGGAATGATCAATCTCATTTTTCAATGTTGTCAGTATTTGTTCAATGTATTTAGGTGCTTTGGTATTGGGTGCATAAATATTTAATATTGTTAAGTCTTGCTTGAGTATTGAACCTTTCAGCAATAAATAGTGACCGTCCTTGTCCATAATAGTGGACTTCACATTAAAATCTATTTTATCTGAAATTAATATTGCCACACCTGCTCTTTTTCATGTATTATTAGCTTGATATATATTATTCCAACCCTTAATTCTCAACTTGTTCTTATCCTTAAGTCTAAGATGTGTTTCTTGTAAGCAACATTTAGATGGATCATGTCTTTTGATCCACTATATCACTCGCTGTCTCTTTACTGGAGCATTCAGACCATTTACATTCAATGTGATTATTGACACATATACATTTAGTGATGTCATTTCAATATGTTTATTTTCATGTTGGTGTTTTCTCTGTTGTTCTTATTAATCTGTCCTGGGACATTCTTCTTTATGGATGGTATGAGTTTTGATTTTGTATTTATTGAGACTCCTGTATTGTGATTTTTCATTGCAAATGGTTTATTGTTAATTAGTTTTATGGCTACATACCTAATCCCCCATAACATATAATTATTGAAATCAATTTTAATTATTTTAGAAGTCAGAAACTGTCACTGCATAAAAAAACAACTGTAACTATTGTAGTGTATCCCTCTTTAAATGTGATATTATAGTTGTCATGATATGACCATGAATTCCCTTATTATAATACTGTAGTTTTTGGCTTGTTTCGATGAAGTTTTGTGCCTTCCTTAACTGATTAGACATTTGGATGAAGTGCCTTAAATTATCACCTAAAACATATATTTAGGGAAGAGCTTCTTTCAATAATTCATGTAATTTGTGTTTAGTTTTTTACGAAGTCTTTAAATTTCTCTTTATTTTCAAAAGTCTTAATTTCACCATTATAGTTGATAGACAGTTTAGCGGGATAGATTATTCTGGGATGAAAGTTTTTCTCATTCAGGACTTTGAACGTGTCTGCCCATTGTTTTCTGGCCAGCATTGTTTCAGCAGAAAAGTCAGGTGCAAAACTTTTTATCCATCAACAGATAAGTACACCTTCTTCTCCAATGCACATGGAACATTTTACAAAATAGACCATCTGTTAGGATATAACGCAATTCTCAACAAAATCCAAGCCACTGAATTATTGCAAAGCATCTTCTCAGACCATAAAGCCATTAAAGTAGAAATCAATAGCAGAAAAAACACAGATAGAAATTTGAACTCATGGAAACTGAACAATACCTTGCTCAAAACTTCATAGGTTATAGATGAAGTCAAGGATGAAACAAAGAAATTTATAGATTCAAATGAGAATGAAAGCACATCCTACCAGAACCTACGGGATACAGCCAAAGGAGTGCTCAGAGGTCAATTTATCCTTATAAATGTACATATCCAGAAGGAAGAAAGGACCCAAACCTAAGAATTAACCCTACAGTTTAAACAAGTAGAAAGAGAGCAACAGAGGAACCCCTCAGGCACCAGAAGAAAACAGATCATACATATTAAAGCAGAGTATATGAATTAGAGAATAGAAGAACAACTGAAAAAAAATTGAAAACCAAAAGATAGTTTTTTGAAAAGATCAACAAAATTAACAAACCATTGTCTAAACTTACTATAGAAAAACAGGAGAGGAAACAAATAACCCTAATAAGAAGTGACATAGGAGATGTCAGAACAGATCCAACAGAAATCAAAAGGATCATAACAGAATACTACAAAAGGTTGTACTCTAACAGATTTGAAAACCTAGAGGAAATGGACAAATTCCTAGATTCAGATCACCTACCAAAAGTGTCACAAGGAGAAGCAGAACAACTTAATAAAACCATCACAGGGGATAAGATGGAAAAAGTCATCAACAAACTACCAGCCAAAAAAAAAAACTCTGGCCCAGATGGCTTTGCCACAAAATTCTGTCAAGCTTTTAAAGAAGATTTAACTCCAATACTACTGAGACTATTTCACAGCATAGAAAAGGGATGGAATACTCCCAAATTCATTCTATTAAGCCAGCATAACCCTGATGCCAAAGCCACAGAAAGATCCAACAAAAAAGGAGAACTATGGACCAATATCACTCATAAACCTAGATGCAAAAATCTTCAACCAAATCCTTTTCAATAGAATTCAACAACAT
This sequence comes from Heterohyrax brucei, assembly GCA_028571685.1. NCBI lineage: Eukaryota > Metazoa > Chordata > Mammalia > Hyracoidea > Procaviidae > Heterohyrax > Heterohyrax brucei. The sequence goes on from CM053156.1 coordinate 68,449,667, forward strand.
ATCAAAAAAATAATTTATCATGACCAAGTTGGATTCATACCAGGGATGCTAAGGCCAGTCCAGTATCAGAAAAGCAATTAATGTGATCAACCATATAAATAACACAAAAGATAAGAATCACCTAATTTTGTCAATTGATGCAGAAAAGGCATTTGACAAAGTCCAACACCCATTCATGCTAGAAACTTTCAGTAAAATAAGAATAGAAGGCAAATTCCTCAATGCAATAAGGGGCATCTACACAAAGCCGACTGCTTCCATCATCCTGAATGGACAGAGACAGAAAGAATTCCCCTTGAGAACAGGAACTAGACAAGGATGCCCACTCTCACCACTTTTATTCCACATTTTATTAGAAGTTCTGGCCAGAGCGATCAGACAAGACAAGGAAATAAAGGGTATCCACACAGACAAAGAAACAGTAAAAATCTCCCTATTTGCAGATGACATGATTGTATACGCCGCGAATCCTAAAAAATCCATAAGTAAACTACTGGAACTAATAGAAGAGTTAAAGCAAAGTATCAGGATACAACATAAACATGAGCAAATCAGTACAATTGCTTTATACTAACAAAGAGATTACTAAAGAAGAAATCACCAGATCAATACCATTTATTGTAGCACCCGAGATGACAAAATGCTTAGGAATAAATCTAACTAGAGAAATAAGAAACGTACACAAAGAGAACTACAAGGCCTTACTGCAAGAAACTATGATAGACTTACATAAATGGAGAAACCTACCTTGCTCATGGATAGGAAGACTTAAAATTGCAAAAATATCTGTTTTTCCCAAAGCCATCTACATGTGCAATGCAATCCCAACACAAATTCTAGTGACGATTGCTTGTGAGATGGAGAAAAAAATCACCAACTTTGTTTGCAAAGGGAAGAAACCCTGGATAAGCAAAGCACTACTGAAGAAGAACATACTAGAAGGCCTCTCACTGCCTGACTTTAGAACCTACTACACTGCCACAGTAGTCAAAACAGACTGGTACTGGGACAACAAGAGACATATAGACCAATGGTAACAAGTTGAGAACCCCGAGATGCCACCATCCTTCTATGAACAATCGATATTCAGCGAAGGCCCTAAAACTGTAAACTGGGGTAAAAATAGTCTCTTTAACAAATGGTGCTGGCAAAAATTTGAAACAAGACCCATATCTCACACCTTACACACAAACCAACTCAAATTGGATAAAAGACCTAAATATCAGACCCCAAACAATAAAGACCATGAAGGAAAAACTGGGGTTAGCAGTGGAAGTTTTAATACACAGCTTAGACTCCAAAATCTGACAAAGCACAATCAATGGAGAAGGAAATAGATAAATGGGAATTACTAAGAATCAAACACTTCTGCTCATCCAAAGACTTTATCAAAAGAACTAAAACACTACCTACATAATGGGAAAAAATATTTGGCAACTATACGTCACATCATTGTCTGATCTCCATAATCTACAAGGCACCGCAAAATACCAACAAGAAAAGAGTGAATAACCCAATTAAGCACTGGGCTAAAGAGATGGGCAGACACTTTCCTAAAGAGGACATCCAGGCAGCCAAAAGACATGTAAGGAAGTGCTAAAGATCATTAGCTGTTAAAGAAATCCAAATCAAAACTACAATAAGATACCATCTCACCTCAACAAGGTTGGCCGTGATCCAAAAATCACAAAACAGCAAATGCTGGAGAGGATGTGGGGAAATTGGAACTCTCCTATACTATTGGTGGGATGGCAAAATGGTATAACCTCTCTGGAAAGCAAACTGGGACTTCCTTAAAAAGCTGTAAATAGATATACCATTTGACTCAGTAATCCCACTGCTTGGAATATACCCTACAGAATCAAGGGCAGTCAGATGAACAGATATGTGCACATGAACATTTATTGCAGCCAGTCCGCAATAGCAAAAATACAAAAATACAGTTGCCCAACAACAGATGAATGGATAAACAAACTATGGTATATACACTCAATGGGATACCACGCAATAATAATGAACAGTGGTGATTTTAGGAAGCATCTCATAACCCAGTTTCAGTTGGAAGATGGTATGTTGGCTGAAATCAGTCAGTCAGCAGCCCAAGGACAAACACTGTATGAGACCCCTACTATAAGGACTTAAAAACAGACTCGACTCGTATACAGAAGACTCTTCGATGGCTGCAAGGGAGGGGAGGGAGGAGGGAGAGGGCTAGCTATAGACTAGATAACTGATAGAAATTTGGTTGAGTGAAAGCAGTGACAGCACACGTTAGAAAGAAAGTCAACCTAACTGGACTTCAATCTTGAAAACTCTTCTAATCTTAACTTAGTATTGCAAGGATAGAGTAGCAGTGGTGAGGATCTGGGATCCATGTTCTCAGGGGACAGCAAGATCAACTGGCATACGTAGCCTATTGCTAAGAGAGTCTTCTGCACTCCATATTGGTGAGTGGTATCTGGGGTCTTAAAAGATAGCAAGCTGCTATCTGAGATACATCAAATGGTCCCAACTCAGCTGAAACAGGTGATCACCAAGGACAAAAAGACATGAGGGAAAAAGTGCTCAGAATACAAAAGGACTCACAAGAATAGATGACTGTGTCAACATTTGAGCAGAAGAACCAGATGATGCCCAGCCACCACCAATGACAGCTGTGATGAGGCAAAGAATGTCAAGTCCCAGTGGCAACATGAGAAAAAGAGGGGTGCACCCCAAGAACTCCCCTAAAAGACCACAATTGACTGTCCAAAGCCCTAGGAGTTCCCCTGAGATTATGGCCTCTAGACCTGCTGCTGCCCCTGATCATAGATTATTACTGAGGTCAGCTCTTTGGACAGCAATGAATTGGACTTCGGGACACAAAGTGGCCATACAGTGTGTGCACCTTAGGGTTCTATGCATCTGAAGGATGCTGTCCTACTGGCCTCCTACTAGAAGGGAGAGGAGAAGGTAGAGAGAGGGGATAGGAGACTGTTAAGAGGATATGACACGTACAGAATGGAAAGGAGTATTGTGCTGTCACAGGGTAAGGAGAACAGAAGGAGCTGAAGACAGGCGGTCACGCAAGTTTAACTTGGACTATATACTTTCACTCAACCACGGTAAGAAAAAGAGAGAGAGAGAATAGCTTAAGACACAACCTAAAAAATAAATAAACAAATTAATGGAAGCAAAAATATAAGAAAATATAAAAATACAGGCAAAAAAGGAAAGGACAGGGACCAGTCAAAAGGACACAGGAGCTAACTTGAAAGTGGCTCCCACAGCTCTAGGACAACTTGAGCAATAGACAGACTTGGAATCTAATTCTGTAAATAAAATAAGAATCTGTGACTGTTTATTAATGTAAATGAATGCATGAGTGGATTGATAAATTAGAGAGAAAGAGAAGTTCCTTCTTACAGAGTATTGCCAACAAATAAAGAGAAGGAAGAGATGCTAACTAGAAGTTGAAGATACAATAAGGAGCAGTGTATTTGCGTATTCTCAATGTATTTACCTATGTAAGGAGTCCAAAGGAGAAACCAGCAATTTCACAGAGAAACCTAGCAGGTGTTCCCTTATTTGAATGATCAAAGTTACTATCACTAAAAATACGTAAACATTATATACCTCCTAGTTTGGAAACTTTGATTGTGTAGTGGTTAGACAGTTCACATCCACCAGGTACACCTTGGAAACAGTATGGAGTAGTTCTACCCTGCCCTGTAGGGTCACTGTGGGTCAGAATCAGCTCATTGGCAACAGGTTTAGTATGAGACAGTGAGAAGGACACATCACTGCTTTAATTTCCCCTTGAGAAATATCAAGAATTTCCCTTTGGATTTGTAATTCTATGTCTCTGAACATTTCATTGTAGTACTTGATCTTCACAAGCTTCCCTCTGAAATCCGTTCAATTGTTTTACTTTGTCATTTCATCCATTTGCTTTAGCTACTCTGGGTTCAAGAGCAAGCAAGATTGAGAGTCACTTTTGACATCCATTTTGGTCTTTCCTTTCTTTCTTGTCTTTTTCATGGGTTCTTGTTTTCTTCACATGTAGTGTCCCTGATGTCACATCACAATTCATCTGATCTTCAGTCACTAGTGTTTAATGCATTAAATCTATTCTTGAGATAGTCTCCAAATTCAGGTGAGATATACTCAAATTCTATTTTGTCTTTCATAGACTTGCTTTTCACCTTCCAACCTGAGAGACTCAACTACCAAAACTCTATGATACAATTTTCTTCAGCTTCAACTTAAACTTGCATATAAGCAATTAATGGTTTGTTCCTCAGTGAGACCCTTGCCTTGTTCTAATTACATTGAGTTTTCCCGTCATCCCTTTTCACAGATGTAGTCAATTTGATTCTTGTGTTTTTCATCCAAAAAGGTCCTCATGTATTTTATGCTGTAGAATAAAGATATTTGCAAAAAATATGTTCTTGCTCTTGCAAAATTCTATCAAGTTATCTCCAGAGTCAATTCTATCACCATGGCCATACTATTTTCCAACTACAAATCCTTGTTCCTTGTCTTAGACTTCACCTTCCAATTATCTGTAATTATCAGTGCATTTTGACTGCATATTTGATCAGACTACAGAAGTTGGTAAAAATCTTCAGTGTTCTCTTCTTTGCCATTAGTGGTTGGTGTACATATTTGAATAACTATCATATTAACTCGTCTCCTTGTAGGTCTGTGGATATTATTCTGTCACTAACTGTTTTACTTCAGGATTGATCTTGCAACGTTCTTTTTTTTTTTTCTTTTTTATTTAACATGACTGAGTGAAAATGTACATCCCATATAAATTTACAAGCCCACCTATATGCAGCTTCCACTGCTCTCCCTGCCCGGTGACAGCACACTATTCCTCTCTGCTCCATACATGTCTCATCCTCTCAACAGCCTCCTTTCCGCTCCTCTCCACCCACTCTCCTTCCTCCAGCCAGAGGTCAGCAGGATGATATCCTACAGATGTACAGAACCATAAAGTGCAACCAATATATGGTCAGTCTGCATTGCCAAGTCCAATCCATTCCTGTCCAAAGAGTGGACCTTTGTTATAATTTATGGGTAAGGGCAGCATCAGGGCCGGGAGCCATGCTCCCAGGGGAACCCCGAAGCCGCTGGACCATCAATTGAGGTCTTTTAGTGGAGATCTCAGGATGCACCCCTTTTTATTCTTATGTTGCCAGTGAGACTCAACCTAGTGAGCTCCATCGCAGCTATCACTGGTGGTGGCCGTTTTGATGATCAGTGTAATACCATCCCTCTTCCATTTGTCTTTCCTCGTCATAGTAAACCGTATGATTGCCCAATTCAAAATGCCCAATAGCAGTCCATTTTAGTTCACTAATGCCTAGGATATCAAGTTTACATGTTTCATTTTATTTTTGATGATTTTCAATTTTCCTAGATTCATTCATGTACATTCCACCTTCTGATTATTAATAGATGTTTACAGCTATTTCTTCCCATTTTGAGTCATGCCACATCAGCAAAGGAAGGTCCTGAAAACTTTACCTGTGTTATTAATGATGATGCTACTTTGAGGAGGCGGATCTTCCCCAGTTGTATTTTGAGTGCCTTCCAACCTGGGGGGCTCATCTTCCAGCACTGTATCAGAAAGTATTTCACTGCTCTTCATAAGGTTTTCACTGGCCAATCTTTTCTGAAGTAGACAGCCAGGTCCTTCTTCCTGGTGTGTCTTAGTTTGGAAGCTCAATTGAAACTGTCTGCTGTCGGCAATCTTGATGGTATTTGAAATCAGGTGGCATAGCTCCTGGCATCAGAACACTACGTGAGTCACTAACTGTAGGACAAACTGACAGACTGTAGTGGTAAGACGGCACAGATGAGTAAAATTCTCTCAGCAATCAAGTGTACCCATATTTCCGGGCTTCTGTGACCTACACGGGCAGGGTGGCACACAGCACTGGCTCTGCATCAGGCTGTTTTATTTTTTGCTGAAGTTACTGGTGCAAACCTGAGCTTGTCTAGGCAACAGAAAGAGCAAAGTCTGTAGTACATAGGACCAAGTTTTATTTATGTGCTTTCTTGTTTATTTGTCCTGTCAAAGGCATTTTCAAACTTATCACTTTAACCTCAAGGAATTTTTCATTCTTTTTGAAATTTCAATCACCATGTCACAGAATGAGGAAGATGATGTAGGGGCAGCCAGGCTCCTTTGCGCAGCATAAATCCTGTGGCCTCTGTCTCCAGGTGAGCTCACCCCTGGTGACCAGCTGCCAAAAGCATTCAACCAAAAGAAGCTGGATCCTCCCCAGGAACTGACATTCTCATGCAAGATGTTCGTTGAAATGGTGTCCTGTTTCTTCCCCTTCAGTTGTGATTAAATCCTAATAAAAGGGATCTCCGTTCAGAGCCCTTAACTTCCGTGGTAGCAAATGGAATCTAAGAGTCTGTCTGACCCAGACACCTGATTCAAGGCTGGTGAATAAATAAATATTGTAAGAAATCTAACCCTCCCCCACCCCACCCCCAAAAAACCAAACCCACTGCCATCAAGTCAATTCTAACTCATATGGCCCTACAGGACAGAACAGAACTGCCCCGTAGAATTTCCAAGTAGTGCATGGCAACCTAACTGCCAGCCTTTGGGTTGGCAGACGTAGCACTTAACCACTAGACCACCGGGGTTTCCTAGTGGATCAGTTATTTGCCTGTTTGCCCTCAGATCCGTTCTCTCATCCTTTCTCTGCTCAGGTTGATACTGCATGGGGCTGAGCCCACAAATTGCTGTCCCCAAATCCCTGGAAACTGGATTTTGATTAGGGTCAAGCAATGGCAGGCATGGAAGGAAGACTGGAGGGCCTGAGGAGGGGACAAGCCAGGGTATGTTTCTCCTTCACTGTATCTTTCAGGTCAAAGACTAGATTTCCTCCATGGTTTCTGCAAGCAGACCCTTGCTCCTAGGCTCTGTTAACTTAACCTGTGTTCCGACAGTTTCTCTGAGTTCTGCTTTTGCCCGTCTCTGGGGCTCCTTGCTGTATCTGGTTTTTCATCTTTTCTAACATCTTTATAATGCACCCCGTGTGTGACATTCTCTCTAATGGACTACCTAGTGTGAACTCTGTTTTCCTAACTGATCTTTCACTGATCACCTGCTCATTTATGCCGGGAATGGAGATCTTACAAAGACCTTAAGATGGGGTCACTCAAGTACACAAAAACTACTCCTTTTGTTAAGGCTATCTTCTTCCTGCTGTGACACAACTGTCCCCTCCTGCATGATCTTCAGCTAGCAGGGAGGAATCATGCTGTGGACTCTATAATCTCTCAGTTACCCGAACATCTGGGGTTGTTCGGCGACTTTGAAGGAAAGACACAGGAAAAGGTCAGGAATTCAAAACCTTCTGTCTAATGATGTAAATATCAAGTTCGTCGTAGAGAAAATCACACATATTACTTCACTTAATCCTTATTGTAACACTGAGTCAGGTATTTAGAGACTAAAAAAAAATGCTACATGGCGTTGTCCAAATCACACAGCTACTGATTTCTACTGTATGATCACATGCCAACATTTGTGTGCTGACTACTGTTTCCTTAACCTCCTCTGCTATAGACTGAACCCTTAAAATTCTCATACTTCAAAGTTGCTGAGCTATTGTGCAGTGCAAGGAAGAGCCTCGCCATTCTACCTTTCTCCAGCCTGGCGTGATTACATAGCGGCTCAGTCTGTGAGCCCAGTTCTCCCTGTGTGTGAGATCAGCAGGGCTTAGATCTCAGTTTCTTGAAGCAGCACTTATTTGGCTCTTGGAATGTCCCTGACTTAGAGTGTACATGTTCTTCTGTAGGTGCCCTTCTCCAGATCAATTTATAGAAGTCTCTGGAGGCTTTGTGCTGTGCTGCGTACTTACATTTATCATTCTCAGCCTGTTTAGTAACAGTGCATTGAGCAACTGAGACAGAAAGCCATGGGGGAAAGTTGTGGTGCCATCCTTCTTTCCTTTTCCTTCCACCCATCCATGCATCCATCACTCCTTCCGTTTATCCTCCCATTCATCCACCAGCCAACACTCCACTGATATAAATAAAAATAAAATCAGTACAGCTAATGGGTTAAGTGTAGAAGATTTCAGAATCAGAGCTGAAATTAAAATCCAGCTCCACTATGTTTGTTAGTTGTATAAACGTTGGCAAGTTATTTACCTTTCTGGCCTTAGTTCATTTTCCGTGATATTGCATTTTTATTAATATATATGTGATTATCTACCTCACAGGATTTTTTTTCCTCTCAAGAATTTTAACATTCAATAACAATAAATCTTTCTCTATTTTTTTTTTTTTTTAGTGTTTAGGGAATTTTTGTTTTGAAGATTAAACTTATTTTGAAAGTACTCATATAAATTATCAGATATGACTATAGCTTCTGTAATGAAACTCCCAAGTAAATCTTTGTAATACCTACCTTCTTTTTGAGGATCACCATAACATCACCAAAATAACATGTTAAGTTCTCTTATTCAAATCTGCTGTTTTTGGAACTAATGGTTACTAAGAAATCTTGATTTTTATTATTCTGCTAAGGTAAGATAGAAACATAATATTTTTAAATTATTTTTCAGTTTCTCATAAGCTATGTTACAGTAAAAAACAAATTATCTGGTAACAAGTATTCTTATGTTCTTAATCTTTTGTCCTTAACTAAACTTGGTACTCCAAGATTTATTTCTTAATTTCAATGACATTTACATAACGCATGTTAATTTTAATCACTAGGTTCCTCTTCGTCACTGAAATGCTTGCTTTTCTTTATTCATGGTCATCTTGAATCAGCTGATGTTGACAGTTTCCTGGAACTGGGTGTCCATTTTCTTTCTCGTTCTATTTTGGCTTGCTGGAAAGCTGTGACTTGACGAATATTGCCGAAAGCAAGGTTTTCTCCTTCATCATCACTTTCTTCTGCTTCCTCAATTTGTTCTTCTGGCTCAGAGATTTCCTTTTCTTTTTTCTTCTTTCTCCTTCTCCTTTGGAGGTTCACGTTCTCCAAGCATATTTTTAGGACAGGCATGACTCAAGGGACCATTTCTCCACATTCAGAATACTTAGATCTATCAAAGTATTGTCGTCTTCAGATGAACCCAGATGCTCTTCCACTGTTAATAGCCATGTTGGCTTTTCTCACTCTACCAAGTAGCTGTTGCTTATTGCCCTGGTAAAGTTTTGTGCAGATTCTTTATCCGAAAATAAAGTCCAACCCCTTTTCTCGTCTTCATTTCTTTATCTTTCATTATGGAAAACCTGTTGCTGTGAAGTCGATTCCATCTCAGAGCAACCTTACAAGAGGGTTGACAGGTAAGTTTGTGAACTCACCCTAGAAAAAGTGCTGCATACATCATTGCTGAAAGTCACTACAGTCACCTTCGAGGTAGTCTGCTTGGGGAGCTATGCACCAAAACCAGCACCTAGGTCACCCTTCAAAGCAATTTGGAGCTCTTTTTCTGGAATGGTCATCAGAGATGCTGTCATATTATCCTTGATGTCCTGAATGGCATTAAAATGTCTTCCTTTCAATATTTCTTTTATCTTCAGGTAAAGAAAAAAGTTACTGGGGGCTAGATCAGATAAGTAGAAAGGGTATTCCAATACAGTTATTTGTTTACTGGCTAAAATCTCCCTCACAGACAACTGTATAGTTAAGTTTGGGAACTTGCCACCTTGGCATCATGTGCAGTGGCCATTCCAGAAAGAGTTCCAAAATTGCACCGAAGGGTGGACTGGGTGCTGGCATCCCTGCATAGCTTCCCAAGGGGGAGTACTTCAAAGGTGACTGTAGTGATGTTCAGTAGTGAGGCATGCAGAACTTAGAACAATTAAGTTCATGGACTTAATTGTCAGGCCTCATAAGTCTTGTTAAGGAAGCAGGCAGGTTGCATACATACACTGTAATTTTTAGCCAATCCACCACTCATTTCTTCAGCTGAGGCAGACACAAGACACTAGCAGTGTACAAGCCATAGTACCAGCTAAGGCTCTACCCTGACTATTCCTTGTCCCACCTCACAAGATTTTTTTATGAGGATTCAAATTATAATACAGAATAAACCTGTACCCAATAAACGATAACTGTCCTGTTGTTCTCACAAACATCTGCTCACTGGGTCTCTTACGCGTGCTCAACTCTATGACGGGTGGTCAAGTCTTGGAGTTCTAAAGTTGATCCAGGAAGTCTTACAGTGGTAACAATTAAGATAGAATAAGTCATTTATCCTCTCTGATTCTTAGTTTTCCAGTGTATAAAATGGCATTAATAATGGTTCCTACACACTAGTAGCTGTTGTAAGGAACAACTCACAGCTTTGTAGTAGCAAATTACCTAGCCTAGCACCTGAAATAGCTGGCACTAACTAAGAGTTGGTAGATGATGATGACAGTGAAGATGAAGAGGATGAAGAAGAAAACAGTACTGTTGGTAGGAGCAGTTCATAAGCACCTCCTCCTGGAAGCGAGTCTGGATAATCTTCTACAAAGCCCGAGACATCCCCATGGAGCATTCTGTCCATCTCCTGTGGTCGAAGTAATGCTAAGACCCATGAGAGCCAGAGTCTATAGGAACAAACCTGGTCTGACTCACATGGAAAGCAGTCACATGAGATTGAACAAGTCATGGATGGACCACCAGCAGGGGATGCCAGTTCTGTGTATGTCAAGTATCAAGCGTCAGCCCTCTGTGAACCTGAGCTGCCTCTGTTGAAGAGCAAAGATACCACCGGCTCAGACTCAACTTACAGAAACACAACAAGACTGGATTAGATAATGTCTACAAAGCACTTTGGACTCCTTAGAGAATGGCCGTTTCTAAATAGCGGGTGGTGGTATTATTATTATTAATCAGGCCTGCCTCACATTGAAGCTAATTGCTACTGAAGCCAATGGGACATTTACCTGGGTACAGCTTGGGAATCAGACTCTCCAGGAACCGCCCATTATTTATTCATCATTAGATTAGCGACCACGAAAGAAACGCATCTCATAAAGAGCAGCGGTATTTATTGCTATAGGAAGGCGAAAAAGGGGGAAAGATCATCTGTTTTACTGGTCGTAAAGACTTAGATTCCAATTCCACCTTTACCTCCAATCAGGTACGTGATAATAAGGTGACTTACTTTACTTCTCCAAGCCTTGGCTTTCTTGTCTCTAAATAAGGAATGACAGTTCTTCCCTCAGAGGTTGTGAAGATGAAATGAAATAATGACTGTTTGTTCCTAAGCCTGCTGCTAGGCGTAGGGCAATTTTGGAGCTTTACAAGACTCATTTCAAATGCTAGAGGTTGTCATTTGTCACTACTAAGTTCTAAATTGTGTTTAGAACTCTTTGCCTTATTCAGTCTGGGCTCTTGTAATCAGGAAAATAGACCCAGTTTTTAGTAAAAATAAAGGAGAGAGACAGACTAAGGATATGTCTCAAAAGAAATCAAAGAGTTGCTGTGTCCCTATGCCTTACTTTTTTTTTAATAAGGTTGAATATTCATTCTCTAATTCCCTGTTTGAAAAGCCTGGTGACATAGTGGTTAAATGCTGCAGCTGTTAACCTGAAGGTTAAGCAGTTCAAATCTGCCAGGTCTTCCTTGGAAACACTGTGCAGCAGTTCTACTCTGTCTATAGGGTCACTATGAGTTGGGTTCAACTTGATACCAGGGGGTTTTTTTTGGTTTGTTTTTGTTTTTTGTTTTTGTCATTGCTGTTGTTTAATTTCCTGTTCTTTTACAACCCTAACCAGTCAGGAATGACTGCAGGCAATACCAGATTTTTCTGCTGTCTGAATTCCAGCCAATAGCTGCTTTGCCCACTCCCACTTTGCTTGCTGGCAATGGGAAGAAAAATTGTTTCCCATGCTTGAACTGACCAAAGAGCACGAGAGAGATGACACTATGAGAAGCTGCCTACTAGGTCTGCAGAAACTATAAAGCTGCCCCAAATAAACACTGTTGGCCTATCCTTTCTGAGGGGTCATGGATCATTCATGTCAATACTTCCTGTGGTACATGCCCTGGGGGTCAGCAGAGTACAATTAACAGAAAGAAAGAGGTGAGGAGAGGGAAGAGGAGGACAAAACTCTGTTCAACCAAGTACTGCAAAAAGAAAAAAAGGAAGGAAGGAGAGAAGAAAAGGGGAAAGGGAAAAGGAGAAAGAGAAGGAGAAGGTGAAAAAGAAAACAGTAAACAATCAGACTAGAAGACCACCACACTAGTTTCTGTGTTGCTGCTACAGGGATGGCACAACTGTCAAGACCCGGACCATTAACCAAATTTAATTGTTCAAAACCACCTGGAGACACCTTGGAAGTAAAACCTAGCAATCTTCTCTGAAAGGTCATGGCCTCAAAAACCTGTTGGAACATAGCTCTTCTCTGATATACGTGGGTTCTCCATGAGTCGAAATCTACTTGAAAGCATCTGTCATAATTACATAGTGCTGCAGTAACAGAGATACCACAAGCAGATTGCTTTCAAAGTATAAATTTTTCCTCCTACAGTCTAGGAGGCTGGAAGTCTGAATTTAGGTCAGTAGCTCCATAGGAAGGCTTTCTCTCTCTGTAGATTCTGGAAGACAGTCCTCATCATCAATCTTCCCCTGGACTAGGAGCTTCTCCTCACAGAAACTGTGGGTTTGAAGGACACTTTCTGCTTCTGGCTCTGCTTTCTTGGTGATAGGAAGTCACCCTGTCTCTCTGCTTGCTTCTCTCCTTTATATCTCGAAAAGATTGACTCAAGTCACAACGTAATCTTGTAGATTGAGTCTTTCTTCACTAACATCATGTTGTTATTGTTGTTAGGTGCCCTCAAGTCGGTTCCAACTCATAGCGACTGTCATGGATTGAATTGTGACCCCCCCCAAAAAATAGGTGCAACCATGTCCTACATTTGTGATTTTCCTGTGCTGCATGTTAAAGAATTAGGGTGGGACTGTAAATCTCTTCATAGGATGACCTCCCTGCTGCACACTAAAGGGAATTTCCCTGGAGTATGGCTTGCCCCACCCACCCTTAATCCTTTCATACTACAAGAGATAAAAGGAAAGGGAAGCAACCAGAGAGTTGGGAACTTTACGTCATCAAGAAAGTAGCACTGGGAGAAAAGGTTCCTGTGTCAAGACGTTCGCTGGACAAAGACTGGTACAATATCAGACTTCCCTCCAGAGCTGATAAGGGGGAAAGCCTTCCCCTGGAGCAGACATCCTTAATTGGACTTGTAACCTACCGGACTGTGTAAGAATAAGCTTTCCTTTATTAAAGCCATCCACGTTGTGGTATTTCTGTTACAGCATCACTAGCTGACTGAAACAGAGACCATATCTGTGTACAACAGAACAAAACACTGCCTAGTCCTACGCCCTGCCCATAGTTTTCACGCTTAAACCCATTATTGCAGCCACTGTGTCAATTCATCTCATTGGAAGTCTCCCTCTGTTACACTGACCCTCTACCACACATGATGTCCTTCTCCAGGAATTGATTCCTCCTGACAACATTTCCAAAGTAAGACATAGTCTCACTGTTCTTGTTTCTAAGAAGCACTGTGGTTGTACTTCTTCTGAGACAGATTTGCTCATGCATTGTCCCTTGTCCTCTTGATCCCTCAACACATTCCTCATGAGCATAATTACGTGTTCTAAAATTCCCATTCTGAACAGTGCTGTCCGTAATTTGTAATGATCCACACCCTCAAATGCCTCTGCACAGTCAGTAAAACACCAGTAAACATCTTTCTGATTTTTTGGTATTCTCTACTTTTAGCCAAAATCCATCTGAACTAGTGGTGACATCTCTGATTCCACGTCCTCTTCTGAATTCAGCCTGAATTTCTGGCATTTCCTTGTCAGTATATTGTTGCAGCTGTTTTTAAATGATGTTTAACAAAACTTTACTTGCTTGTAGTATTAATGATACCAAAAAAACAAAAACCAAACCCACTGCTGTTGAGTCGATTATGACTTACTGCAACCCTGTAGACAGAGTAGAACTGCCCCATAGAGTTTCCAAGGAACGCCTGGCGGATTGGAACTGCTGATCTTCTGGTTAGCCACCATAGCACTTAACCACTACACCACCAGGGTTTCCAACATTAATAATATTGTTTGATAATTTCTGCATTTCGCTGGACCACCTTTAGGTATAAATATGTATCTCTTCCAGTCAGCTGGAAGATGAATGAGTGCTTCCAGTGCTGCACCCATTTGTTGAAAGATCTCAACTGATATTTCATCAATTCCTGGAACTTGTTTTTGGCCAATGCTTTCAGTGTAGCTTCTACTTCTTCCTTCAGTATCGCTGGTTCTTGACCATATGCTATCACTTGAGATAGTTGAATGTCAACCAATTCTTTTTAGTATAATGACTCTGTATATTCCTTCCACCTTCTTTTGATGCTTCCTGAGTTATTTAATATTTTCTCTGTAGAATCCTTCATTATAGCAACTCGTGCTTATATTTTTTCTTCAGGTCTTTCAGCTTGAGAAATGCAGAGCGTGTTCTTCCATTTTGGTTCTGTATCTCCTGATGTTTTTACATGTTATTACAATACTTTGTTTTGCCTTTAGCTGCCCTTTGAAATCTTCACTTCTTGTACTTCATCATTTCTTCCTTTCAGTTTAGCTACTCAACACTCATGAAAAAGTTTCAGAGTCTCTTCTCACATCCAAATTGGTTTCTTCTTTCTTTCCCATCTTTTTAATGACTTCTTGCATTCTTCATGTGTGATGTCACTGATGTCCTTCCAAAACTCACCTGCTCTTCAGTCATTAGTGTTCAGCACATTAAATCTACTCTTCAGATGGTCTCTAAACTCAGGAGAGGCATATACTCGAAGTTGTACTTTGGTTCTCATGGACTTTTTCTTATTTTCTTCAGTTTCTATTTGAACTTGCCTATGAGTAGTTGATGGTCTGTGCCACAATCAGCAACTAGACTTGTTCTGACTGATCATATAAAGCTTTTCCATCATCTCTTTCCACAGATGTAATTGGATTGATTCTTGTTTATTTCATCTGGTAAGATCCAGGTGTTTATGTTGATGATACAAGGTACTCGTAGTGATGAATTTGTTGTTCCTACAAAATTCTATCACGTGATCTTTGGAATCACCTGTCAGCTCAGCTGAAACTTGTCCACTATGGATGACCCTTCTGGTATCTGAATACCAATAGCGTAGCTTCCAGCATCACAGCAACATACAAGTCCCCATAGTATGACAAAAAGCCTAGCAGATACGTGGGGGCCTTTACATTAGAGAAGTAAGACTTAGGATGCATAGGAAAATCACATCAGATGACAAAATGGTAAACAATCACACAATAGTGGGAATCACAGCCTAGCCAAGTTGGCACACATTTTGGGGGACACAATTCAATCCATGACAACAACTAACAATGACGAGAGCAAATTACCTCAAACGTAGTAGCCTAAAACAACACGATTTTAATTAGCTTACAGCTCTGTAGGTCAGGTCTCCAATGTGGGTCTCTCCGGGCTAAAATCAAGGTGTCAGTAGAGTTACACTCCTTTCTGGAGGCTCTATAGGAAAATCTATTTCCTTATTTTTTCCAGCTACTAGAGATCACCCACGTTCTTTGATTCATGTCCCTCATTCTCCGTCTCTAAATCCAGTGACACTAAATCTCTCTGATGCTTCTTCCGTCATCACATCTCTGCTGACGACAGTTGGGCAAGATTCTCTTTAAGTGTTCATGTGAAAATTAGCTTGAGTCCACACAGACAATCCAAAATAGTCTTTACACCTCAAGGTCACCTGATTAGCAAGCTTAATTACAACTGTAACCTTAATTTCATTTTGCCATGCAAGATAACACCTCCACAGATTCCTGGGACTTAGACTTGGACAGGCTGGGGGATGGGGTCATTATTCTGCCTACCACTACCACTATCACTAAGTCAATTTCTCCTAAATTGTAGTCCCTGGGCCATTTCATCTGGATCACCAGGGAAGATTGATAAACCCTGGAGATCCAAAGACAATACCCGAGACAGTCAGAATCTGACATCTTTAGGAGTAAGGCTCAGGAATGGCAAATGTTTAATAAACTCCCCAGGGATTTTCTGTCCACACTCAAGTTTGAAACCTCTGTTCTAGATATGCAGTCAAACAAGTTGTTATCTTCCACTGAAAAACTGAGAAATTTTTGCTTTGTTTGAATTCATTTCTCTAATCAATTGATGAGGCTGCTTGTATTTAAAACAAAAGATTCCAATTTTAGATTGAATTTCTAATATTGTATCAAGTAGCTAATGTACACTGAAGAAACTGGCACCAAGTTTAGTCCAGTAAACACATCATGTACTTGGAAGAAGTATAACCACAATAATCCCTGGAAGCAAGGATGACCATTTAATTCCGATGGCAATTGAAGAATCTTCCCAATAACTTGTACGAGATCTGACAGGTAGGTTCATGAACTCCTACTGAAAAGGTGCTAAATGTCTCATTGCTGAATATCACTATGATCACCTTCAAACTATTCACCTTGGGAAGCTATGCACTGATGCCAGTGCTTTGTCCACCCTTCAAAGAAAATTTTACATCTCTTTTTCAGGAATGGCCATCAGAACTGTCATCATATGACCTTTGATGTCCTGAATGACATCGAAATGTCTTCCTTTCAATATTTCCTTTATCTTTGTGTAAGGAAAAAAGTAACTGGGGGCCAGATCCGGTGAGTAAGGAGGGTGTTCCAATACAATTACTTGTTTACTGGCTGAAAACTCCCTCTAGACAACAACACAGTTAAGTTCACGAACTTGCCACCACGCCACCATGTGCAACTGCCATTCCAGAAAAAGTTCCAAAATTACTTTGAAAGGCGGACTAAGTGCTGGTGTTTGTGCATAGCTTCGTAAAGGTAGTACTTTAAAGGTAACTGTAGTGGTATTCAGCAATGAGGTATGTAGCACTTAGAGCTATTAAGTTCATGGACTTAACTGTCAGACCTCATATGACAAGTTTCAAATAAAGAAAAGATGACAAAGTCACACATTGTGCACCCACATATCCACAACCTAGATTCCACAATTAACATTTTGCTATATTTGCTTTGGGGCCCTGGTGGCACTTTGGCTAAGTGTTTAGTTGCTAACCAAGAGGTCGCTAGTTCAAATCCACAAGCTGCTCCTTGGATGTCTTATGGAGCAGTACTACTCTGTCCTGTAGTGTCACTGTGAGTCAGAATCAACTCGACAGCAATGTTTTCTTGTTTTGCTTTCCTGTGCTGTATCACTTACTATATCTAGAATACCAAAAACCAAACCCACTGCCACCGAGTTGATTCCATCTCATAGTGACCCTATAGGACAAAAGAGAACTGTTCCATAGAGTTCCCAAGGCGGATTTGAACTGGCGACCTCTTGGTTAGCAGATGTAGCACTTAACTACTAAGCCACCAGAGTTTGCTACACCTAGAAATGGGACAGCAAAAATGAATGTCCGGGATACAGCAAGTAAAGGAATTTTAAAATATTGAACACTTTTCTTATCCCATCACCTTTTCCCTTCTTCTTATTCGCTTTGCAAGGAGTGAAATGCAGCACAGCAGAAAGGAAAGAACTTGTGGATTTAAATCCTGGCTCTGTTTTTTAACATAGGTGTGATATTGGGTAAACGAGCCCCTTTAAAAAGAGGTTGATAATTCTGTCTCAGCAGGAATTATGTTAAGCACTTGACTACTAGCTGAAAGATTGGTGACTTGATTCCACTCAGAAGCACCTTGGATGACAGGCCTGACACAGCCTTGAAAACACTGCAGAGCAATCCTACTGTGCACACACAGGGGTGCCGTGGGTCGGAATCAACTCAACAGCAACTAATAATTCCCATCTCACATAACTGTTGTGAGCATGAAGTGAAATGATATGTATTTAAGATAAGTAACAAATAATAACAGGTAATCTTCACCAAGTGCTTTATGTAGGGAGTCTTTGCATGGTACAAACTGTTATGTGCGGGGCTGCTAACTGAAACATTGGTGGTTCAAACCTACCCCGGGGCACCTAGGAAGAAAGGCCTGGTCATTTGCTTTTAAAAGGCCATGGCCATGAAAACTCTATGAAGCCATTCTACTCTCTATACACGGGGCCACCATGAGTCAGAACTGATGCAACTTGTTTCTGGATTTTACTGGTCATGTGCTAGGAACTCGATATAATTTTTCTTATGTACTCATAACACCCAGATGCAGTAGATGCTGTCATTTAATTCATTTTACATGGGAAGAAACTGAGGCACAGAGAGATGAACTAACTTCGTAGAGACAAGATTTGATACCAGGCAAAATGATAGCAGGAAAATAAAAAAGTGAACCACTCTGCTGGAGCCACCTCTGGGTCTCAGAGCCTCTTAACTCTTTGCAGTTCTCAGAGCTTGCTGAGAATCAGTTTCTCCCCAGAGGAATGATCATACATTTTGTACACAACTTTAAGGTGATCTCGGAGCCCCCAGAGTCTACCCAAACCACTAGACCACCCTGCAGAAGTCACCCACTGGCTCTAAGTGGGTGAGGTGGGTGGAGAGAAAAAAGACAGAAGAGCCACTTTGGGAAGAGGCCTCCAACTTGTCGTGACTAGCGAGAGATGGAGTCAGCCAGGGGAGGCAGCAGGCGCGGAGCACCCTGCCCTCAAGGAGGAAGAGGGAGTGTGGCGGCTGACAACCAAGTCAGGATAGGGTAAGCTGGCTCCCAGCCCAGCGGCGCCTCCTGGAGCCCAGAGCCTCTGACTCAGGGAGGGGTCACTGAGGCCATGGTGCTGCCGGGGCAGGGCGTGGGAGAGGCCGGACAGGAGCCAGAGCGTGTGCGTGTGGCACGGTGCAGGGCTCAGCCTCGCTGTGGGGTGGGGTGGGGCTGGGACAGCCCGGCCGTGTGTCTGAATGCCAGATCAGCCCTGGCCTGGGGGAGGCTTGGGGAGGACCTGGCGAGAGTCCCTTTCCAAGGAGGTGGAGGCCCAGGATAGGCTCCTAACAGGTCTGGGATGGAGGTGGAGCCAGGCCAGGGTGAGGCTTCTTCCCAGCTACTGTGGGAGGGTGAAAGCCCACATCTGGCTGGCCCTTCTTCCTCCTTCTGAACCAGAAAAGCCTAGAACCTATTGCCATGGAGTCAATTCCAACTCATGGTGACCCCGAGTGTGAACGAATTGACTGTTCCATAGGATTTTCTTGGTTGTATCTTTTCCTTAAAGCTGCCTGATCAATGAATTTTTTGTCTTGATCTGAATATTTTTCATAGAAAACCATGGCTTGGTTTAGCTCTCAGCAGCCCACTCTTGAGCTCTGAAGAAGTTTGCCTTCTTCTGAGCGCTCCATCTTTCTTCTGAGCAAGAGACCCCTTCGGGCAATTCCACCTCTTCTTTTAAGCATCTTTCTTAGGCTTCTTCCCATAAACCAGATTCTCTGGTAGAGCAGTGCCTTACTCAGCTAGTGCCACTCTAGCAGAAACACCACAAGAAGATGGCTTTGACAAAGAAAAGTTCATTCTTCCGCAATCCAGTAAGCTGGGAGTCTGGATTCAAGGCAGCAGCTCCCGGAGAATGCATCTTCTCTGTGTCGGCTCTGGACGAAGTCCTTGAGTTACATCAATCTTTCTTTGGTCAAGGAGGATCTCAGCACAGGAACCTCAGGTCCAAAGGACACACTGTACTCTCAGCGCTGCTTTCTTGACGGTATGAGGTCCCCAACTCTCCTCTTGCTTCCCTTTATCTCTTGTAGGATAAAGGAATAAAAGATGGTGCAAGCGACACTCCAGGGAAACTCCCTTACTAAGGGCATTATAGTCCCACCCTAATCTTATTTAACATAATCTACTCTATTAACTGGAGCCAGAGATCAAGATTTACAGCATAGGAAAATCACATCATGGAGGTCAATCACACAATACTATGTAACCAAATTCCTACACATATTTTTGGGGGGATACAATTCAATCCATGACAACAGCATATGCTTTTTATATACCTCCTCCATTATGTCAGGAATTACATTGATCTTTATGGATGGAGAGAATTGTTTCTTGTAAACATCTCCATCTTTCTACATTAAGTAACACATATACTCTGCAATGGCCTGACCCATGCTCTGTTACCAATGTACTTCTGCTCTGAACTCTTTGCTTTCTGAATCATAACCAAGGAATCACGTGGTACTACGGGGAACATACATGCTTCCATCCACATCACCATTCAGAGCCCCCAAGCTTTATTTCCAGTGGTTGTGCTGACAAGGCCTGCAACTAAATAGCAGGTGAGGGTATCAGGTTGGACATCTGTGTTGTCCCTGCCCATTGGATCTCTCTCTGGTGGCCTCCACTTGGCCATCATGTCCCATGCCAGAACCTACTGAGAAGCCTGCAGGACCGCAGCCAGACAGTGCAATACGCTGCAGCCTGATCTGTTTGGCCAACTTTCACACCACACTTTGAGAGTTCATGAGCAGAAGCTGCATAAACTATCACATCTCCTCCTCTATGAGCATAAGTAATCTGGTAAACAGTATCTCTGTTGGTTACAACAACTATCATCCTGCATTTCGGTTGTTGTACTCATTTTTACTCTGGATTACTAAGAGTTACAGAGTATAGTAACCAGTTATACCCTCTTGTCTTTTTTCTAAATTTCACTTGCTGTCTCTTGAAGCAGATCTTGTTCTTGATAACTTCAACAAATCCCATCCTGTGTATAATTACATTGTAATTTCTATTAACTACCACTGTAGAGTGACACTGAGGGTGCTTCTAGTCTTTTCTCACTACAGACAGTGCTGCAGTGAATATCTTGTACACACAGCTTCACACACACATAGGGGTATATTGGAAGGATAAACACCCAAAAGAGAAATTGCCTCAATGGGCATGTGAATTTTGAAATTATAACAGATACCATGAAATTTGTCTCCAAAGGAAATTGTATGAATTTATACATACTGTCAATAGTCTTGGAAGAAAAATGTAGCAGTCTGTTTCCATAATGATTACAGACTTGGAAACTCAAAATTCTACTCTGACCTACAGGGTCACTGTGAGTAGGAGTCACCTTGAAGGCAATTGGTTGTGTTTGGTTTTGGTCAGTCATCTGCATCTGTCTTCCTACAATTGCACCATAAGTAAGCACTATCAAATCTTTGATCTTTGCAGGTCTGATACATAAAAAAATGATCATTTTGTCATTTTAATTCACATTTTTATTGAATTAGGTTCTGTATCTCTTCGTATGCTTAGTTACCATTTGCATTTTTTGCTATGTACTTTATGGACAAATTAACTGTCTTTTTTTATGCCCTCAGTCAACATTAATTTATTCAATAACTATTCTTACATAGTATCTACTCTGTGCCGGATATTACACTGGCTGTTGAGAATTTTTCAGATAAAACACAGATCAGGCCTCTGACCTCATAGACATTATATTCTAAGCTAACGAATGCATGTGTATTCATAAAGCGCAAAGTGTTGTGAAGGTCTGGGTGGTACAAAAATTTACATATGTGTATGAATATATCTCAATTAAAAAAATATGAAGGAAGAACAGGATGCTGAATAATCAAATCTCGAATAGCATGGTCTTGACATGCCTCACGAAAACCTGAAGGATAATGACCCTCTGTGCAGGAGTACAACGTGTGAAAGCGGGCTTCAGACATAAGGCGCAGCATTTATAAAGGACAGGGAAGGAGCCTGGCTTTTTTGAGGAAGTGAAAATAGCAAGCTAGGGAGACTGGTCCCAGATGCGGTTGAAGAGGTTATCAGGGGCCAGATCAAACGAAGCCTCTTAGGCAAGAAGTTTGGGTTATTTTTCTCATTGCAGTGGGAAACCATTGAAAAAATTGAAACACGTGAGGGGCATGACCCATTCTATGCTAAAAAGAAAAAACATTTGGCTGCTATATGGAGTGTGGTTTCAGATAAGGAAGAAGAACAGAGACAAGCTAGAAGGCTGCTAACACTGTGTGTGTGCAAGGTTTTATATGACAAATTGACTTGGATTGCAAATGTTCACGTAAGGCATAACAAAACATTTAAAAAATAATAATAAAAGCTGCTGAGTTCGTCAAGCTGAGAAATGACAGTGGCTTGACTAGAACAGTGATAAAAAATGGAGAAAGGACAGTAGTGGCAGTTGGTGGTGGTGGCTGTTACTAGGTGCTGTCAAGTTGGTTCTGACTCACAGTGACCCTGCATACAACAGAACAAAACACTGCCTGGTCCCGCACCTTCCTCAGGATCTCTGTTGTGTTGGAGACCATTGTTGCAGCCACTGTGTTAATTCCTCTTGTTAAAGGTCTTCCCCTTTTTTGAGGATGCACTACTTTCAAAGTATGATTCCTTCTCCAAGGACTGGTCCCTCCCGATAACATATCAAAGTTCATGAGACCAAGTCTTACCATCCTCGCATCCAAGGAGCACTCTGTATTTCTTCCAAGACAGTCTTGTTCCTTCTTTCAGCATTCCAAGGTATCTTAACTATTCTTCACCAACACCATAATTCAAAGGCACTAATTCTTTAGTCTTTCTTATTCGTTGTTCACATTTCAGATGCATACGAGGCAACTGAAAGTACTGTGGCTTAGGTCAGCTCCATATTAGTCTTCAAAGTGATAGCTTTACAACACTTTAAAGAGATCATTTACAGCAGATTTGCCAAGTGTTGCTTATCATTTTATTTCTTGCCTGCTGCTTCCGTGGGCCTTGATTGAAGATCCCAGCAAAATGAAATCCTTGACAACTTCAATATTTTCTCCATTTATCATGACGTTTATGGCGATGACACTTGGCTTGGCTTGGCATCATGGTGTTGCTTATTGGTCCAGCTGTGAGAAGTCTGGTTTTATTTATGTTGAGGTCTAATCACTACTCAAGGGGATAGTGTTTGCTCTTCATCAGTAAGTGTTTTAAGTCCTCTTCAGTTTCAGCGAGCAAGGCTGTGTCGTCTGCATAACACAGGTTGTTAAGGAATCTTCTTCCTCCAGCCCCAGGACCATGATCTTCTTCGTAAAGTCCAGCTTCTCTGATTATTTTCTCAGTATAGGGATTGAGTAAGTATCATGAAAAGAATCAACCCTGACACACACTTTTCCTGACTTTAAACCACTCACTATCCCTTTGGTTGAAACAACTAACTCTTTGACTGTGCACAGATTCTGCACAAGCACCGTTAAGAGTTCTAGAATTCCCATTCTTCTCAGTGTTATCCATAATTTGTTACATTATGTCTTTGCATAGTCAGTAAAACACAGGTAAACAGCTTTTTTGCTTTCAGCCAAGATCCATGTGATTTTGGCAATAAAGTCTGCTCCACACTGTCTTTGGAACCCAGATTAAATTTCTGGCAGTTCCCTGAGAATGTACTGCTGCAGCTGTTTTTTAATGATCTTCCACAAGATTTTACTTGTACATAATATTAATGATATCATTTGTTAGTTTCCATCTTCTGTCAGATCACCCTTCTTTGGAATGGGCACAAACATAGATCTCTTCCAGTCAATTGACCAGGTAGCTCTGTTCCAAATTTCTCAGCATACATAGCACCTCCTGCTGCCTTCACTTTTTGAAACATTTCCTTTGTTTTTTTTTTTTTTTGTTTTGTTTTTGTCAATTCCTGTATTCTTGTTTTCCCCAGAACCTTTGGTGCAGTTTGAACTTCTTCCTCCACAATACCGTTGGTTCTGGGTTATGTGTTGCCTCCTGAAATGTTTGAATGTCAACCAATTCTTTTCAGTACAGGGACTCTGTGAATTCCTTCAATATGCTTTTGATGCTTCCTATGTTCTTCAGTATTTTGCCCATAGTATGCTTCAAAACTGTAACCCGAGGCTTGAATTCTTTCTTCAGTTCTTTCAGCTTGAGAAATGCCAGTTCTTCCCATTTGATTTTCATTATAATACTTGTCTTATTGGGCCACCCTTTGAAATCTTCTGTTCTGCTTTTATACTTCATCATTCCTTCCATTCACTTAAGCTACTTTAAGTTTGGGTGGTTTCAGAATCTCCTCCAACCACCATTTTTATCTCGTCTTTCTTTCGCATCTTTTTAATGACCTTTGATTTCATCACACATGATGTCCTTAATGTTATTTCACATCTCTTCTGGTCTTGGATCATCAGTGTTCAATGCATTGAACCTATTCCTGACATGGCCTCCAAATTCAGGTGGAATATACTCAAGGTTATATTTTGGCTCTTGAAGACTTATTCTAATTTCTGTCAGCTTCAACAGGAACTTGTATATGAGCAATTGACTGTTTGGCAGTTGGCCATTGGCCTTGTTTTCACTGATACTGAGTTTTCCGCAGATGGGGTCTATTTAATTAATGTGTTTTCGCTCCAATGAGGTCGAGGTGTACAGTTGTCACTTATGTTGTTTAAAAAAGATATTTCAATGACTAGGTCCTTGGTCTTGCAAAATTCTATCATGTAATCTCTGCTGTCATTTCTACCACCAGGGTCACACTTTCCAACTAGAGATCCTTCTTCTTTGTTTCCAACTTTAACATTCGAGTCACTATTTATTATCAGTACATCTTGACTACATGTTTGATCAACTTCAGACTGCAGAATTTGGTATAAATCTTCAGTTTCCTTATCTTTAAATTTAGTGGTTGATGGATAAATTCGAATAAAAATCATACTAACTGGTTTTCCTTGTAGGTACATGGATATTATCTTACCACTGATAGCGCTGTACTTGAGGACAGATGATGAAATGTTCTTTTTTGACATTCCTCTTCAGTATATCATTCCTGGCAGGGTAAATCGTATAATATTCTGATTCTAAGTGACCACCACCAGTCCGCTACAGCTCACTCATGCTTAAGATGTAAATGTTTACATGTTCTATTTTATTTTCCACAACTTCCGATTTTTCTAGATTCATACTTCCTACGTTCCATGTTCTAATTATTAATGAATGTTTGCAGTTGTTTCTTCTTATTTTGAGTCATGCCATATCAGTAAATGAAGGTCCTGAAAGCCTTATTCCATTCATGTTGTTAAGGTGAACTGTACTTTGAGGAGGCAGCACTTCCCCAGTTGCATTTTGAGTTCCTTCCAACCTGAGGGGCTCGTCTTCCAGAACTCTGTCAGACAGTGTTCTGCTGCTATTCATAATATTTTTACTGGCCAACTTTTTCAGAAGTAGATCGTCAGATTCTTCTTCCTAGACTGTCTTATGAGGTCTGACAGTTAGGTCCATGAACTTAATTATTCTAAGTGTTACATACCTCACTGCTGAATATCACTAGGGTAACCTTTGAAGTACTCCTTTTAGGAAGCTGTGCACTGATGCCAGAGCCTACTCTATCCTTCAAAGCAGTTTTCCAACTCTTTCTGGAATGGCTATTGCACATGGTGGCATGTTCGTGAACCTAATTGTCTAGTTGTCTGTGTAGGAATTTTTAGCCAGTATACAAACTGAAACATCCTACTTACCTTATCTTGCCCCAAATGACTTTTTTCTTTACCCAAAGATAGAGGAAATGTTGACATGAAGACATTTTGATGACATTTAGGACGTCAAGGATAATACTACAACAGCTCTGACTGTCATTCCAGAAAAAGAGGTCCAGAATTGCTTTGAAGGGTGAGGTACGTGCTGGCATTGGTACATAGCTTTCCAAGGGGAGTATTTCAGAGATGACCTTAGTAAGACTTAGCAGTGTAGTGTGTAGCACTTTTTCTAGAATGAGTTCACAGACTTAATTGTCAGTCATTGTAGTCTAGAAGGTATACTGAAGCCTATCCACCAAGGATGACCTTGCTGCCATTTGAAATACTGGTGGCAAAGCTTCTAGTATCATAGAAACATGAAAACAAACTAGTATCTCCTTGAATAGAGTGGATTAGAAATGAAGATGTATGTGCTTAGCACAAAAAAATCAGTTACATCAAAGTGATACCGACCCACAGTGAGCCCATGCTGGTCACAGTAGAACTGTGCTTCACAGGATTTTCTGTGACTGACATATACACACATATGCATCTTATTTAGGAGCCCTGGCAGCGCAGAGGTTAAAAGTGCTTGGCTGCTAACTGAAAGATCTGCTGTTTGAAACTTCAGTGAGAACAATATGGGGCATTCTGCCTCTGTAAACATTTATAGCCTTGGAAACCCTCTGGGACAGTTTGCTCTGTACCATAGGGTCTCTATGAGTCAAAACTGACACTAGGGCAACAAGTTTATATCATATTTATTACAATCCTGTTTGTCATAGCAAAGATACAAGACAACTTAAATGGCTAACAAACACAGAACAACTAAGTCATCATTTATGGCAGATTCTTTTTAACAATCTCATAAAATTCCAGTTGGCAAATTCTACAAGGTTATTAGAAACAATGCAGTAGCTTTGTATAAACTGATTTGGAAGGATATGTGATAAAATGGAATAAGATCCCATTTGGGGTAAAAACCAAAAGGAGAAAGAGAAATCTGGTTGACACCTCAAATACTATTGGTATTTTGTGAATTGTTATATATGTTTTCCATAATCATCTACTGCTTTTGAAACTAAAAGAAGACATATGATAAAAATAATTAATCAAAATCTTTAAAGGGCCCCAGGGCAAAGAGTTAGTAGCGACTGTTGCTGCAGATAGTTCAAGAAGAATCAAACCTGAAAGAACACTGGGGACTGTCCCCCAAGATCTGAACAGATGTGGCACAGGAGGTGGGTGTGGAGGTCAAAGTCTCCAGTTTAGACACCTTCAGTGGCAAGCACGTACAGGGCACTAGGAATGACAACACTACACAAGAAGTGACTGACATCAAAATAAGAACAAGGTCTGAGCCCCTGTGAGTCTTGTTCAGAACTGCTGATATCTAAGGATCTGTCACTATCCATTACTTAGGGCCATTAGCTCTGTGGCTGGAACTCTGCTGGAGTCTTGACCCTCTCTTTGTGACCTGGTGGGGGACTATCATAAACGGAAGTGCAAAAGGAGCACCCCAGGAGAGAAGTGATACTGAAGAAGATGAGATGGGCCTAGTTCGGAGTAAAGCATGGTGTCTGGACCTCAAATGCATCCTTAGGCCTGCTGTCAAGCCTCAGTTCTGAGTCCCAAGCAGAAGGTAACCTAAGGATGAGAATAAATTGGAAGACTGGTGACAGTCTTTTTCTTGGTGTGGGTCGTGGTCATATGAGTGTGCTCAGTTTGCGAAAATTCAGCAACTGTTCACTTAGGATATGTACACACATGTATAGTATAAATCACAAAAATATTAGGAAATAAAAATAGCAAAAAAGAGCTGTGCCAGTTTTTAAAAACCCAGTTCTCATTGACTCAGTTCTAACTAATGGAAACCCCATGTGTTTCAGAGAAAAACTGTGCGTAGGCTTTCTAATGGCTGTCACCTTCCAGAAGCAGATCATCAGGGCTTTCTCCCAAGGCACCTATGGGTGGATTCGAGCTGCCCACCTTTCTAGTAGTAACTCAGCACTTTAACATTTGTGCCACTCAAGAGCACAAGAGGAAAGACCTAGAAACCTGCTTCCAAGCTGATAGTCAAGGAAACCCTGTGAAAAAATTCTACTCTCTGACCATGATAACTCTGTGAGTAAGAGTCGACTTGTTGGCAGTGGATTTATTTTGGATTTGTTGTTGTTGTATTACCAATTAATAAATTAACAGCTACAGCAGAAGGAGAGAACCAAAGCAGAGCTGCCTGGCTGCCCTAGGAGAACAAAGAAAGAGGAAACTTTTGTTCACTTGGGCATCTCAAGGGTCCCAACAGCAGTGGTGGCCATGGTGACAGTAGTGGCCAGAAGCTGTGTTTGTCAATAAACAGCAGAGTCACAGGTGCAGATTACAGACACAGACAACGGTTTTCTGAAGTTTACTCGTACATTTGATGCTGGTAGAAAAATATCGGTAAGGTCACACACTGCACTCAGGACAATGCTTACCTTGGCATGGGTCATTTTGACTCTTTGTTTCATAAATCTTTGCATAAATTTGGTTGCTTTTACTAAAAGCACACATAAAAATATTTTATAGTATTTTACAGTTTTTTATAACTCTTGCTTATTGACAAACCCTTATACGTCCTTTGAAACAGCAAACTCTTCCCTGTGAGATCTTCTCTTCTCGGGACAGATGTTCTCAGAGTATTGTCCTGCCATCCGACAACACTAGTCCTTGAATCATCTGGAGAGATGGTGAGCTGTGTAGATCATCAAGCCCTTGCCAGACTGTCTAGGGTAAAGCATCTGGGGCTCATGAATCTATATCTTTGTTGATTTTGATGCTTGCTGAAGCTTGATCATCTTTGGGTAAGGCAGCAAATTTCTCTCTTTCTTGGTGCCCAAGGCCCTTTTTAACACTTATTCTGTGTGCTCCACTAGACTGTGAGCCTGTCGAGGGCAGTGACTGTAACCAATTCAATACAGTGTCCTCAAAGTCTGCTAACTTCCTCAATCAACGTTCGGTGAATTAGAGAATGAATGAGTCTCCATCATCAATCACACAACCATTGGGTTTCCAAGAATGAGACTTACATGATGGACCTAGTACAGACAACACACCTGGACTTGTCTTAAATGTATTTCTGCCACTCCAGGGAACTCTAACCTGCACTCCAGACTGCTCTGGGTAGAGACAAGCTAGTCTAGGCCAGATAACAGGAAAACTCCAAAAGCCAGTGGAACCAGCTGTAGGAGTGGCCCAGTAACCTAGATTACTGGGTTTAGTTTCCCTATGCACTGATCTTTCTTCAGTAACCTTAAAGGTGCTGGGTGTTAAATAATGAGCTATTAGCTTCCCCAAACCAAGCACTCCTAAGTGCAACAAGGTCCAACTTGACTAGAAGTGTGAAGCACTGGCTAAAAGCCTGCACTGTAGGATCAGAGGCCTGGGTTCAACTCCATATCATCTTCTAACTAGGCAATTCAGGGGTGGCTCCCATGTGAGCCTCACTTTCCCTATCTGTACACTTAGAAAAACAGGAGTGCTTAAATCAAAAGATTGTCATGTCAGGTTAGATAATTCATGCAACAATACTTAGTAGGCTCTCACTGTGTGCTAGGCACTGTTCTAGGTGACAGAAGACAGCGATGAATGACATAGGGAGAAACTTTGCCCTCAAGAGGCTCCTTAGTAACTGATCCACGTGGCTAAGGCAGATTTTTCTGTAAGCAGACCTATGCTAAGCAAAGTCGGGAAGCTGACTATCAGCCTTTGGACAAAAGCATTGATACACTCAAAGACGAGAGCAAAAGTCACCCCTAGATCTTGGACAATGACCAGGTAGGCAGAGCAAATGGCCCATAAATAAAAAGCTTTCAAAAAATTCACCTCCGTTCTGCTCTAATCCCTCCAGTGGAGCACAGGGACAGTGCTCCTAAAGTCCCAAAGCCAGAGAAACATGTGCTGTGTCAACAACAAAGCTCTGGGGGAGTACAGGACATCAAAGCATGCCAGAGCACGGCAGCTCAGCCCAGACTCCACTTCCTGGAAATAAAAAAGTGAAAAAGCCTACTGTCGTCAAGTTGGGTCCAAAGTCACTCTTTTTGTTGGAAGAAAGCGAATTTCAACAGAAAAGTACTTCATGCGTCAGTGAGAAGCTCAGGGTCCTTACAGTGTGAATGATCAGCTAAGTAAGCAATGTCTTCCAAGTACCCCTGCCAAACGCAGAGGCAGATGGGCTTTCTGCGAAGTAAGCATGGTCTGCATCTCTATGTGTTTACGCCTGTGTCCCTGTTACACAAGCATGCCTTGGTGTGTGTTTGCATATGTGTGTGTGTATGTGTGCAATGTGTTTGTGTGAATGTGTGTGCTCCCACATGGGCTTGTATGGGGGTGTGTGTGCCTGTGTACGTGCTTGTCTGTGCTTCCAGGCAACTGACGATAACTTCTATGTGTATTGCTGTATGAGCACCTGTGCAGGCGCAGTTGTGTGGGTCTTTCTTTGTGAGCATGTGTAAGTGTGCTTAGGTCATTGTGAGCACACTTCAGTGATGAGCAGGAGGAGAAGAGGGGAAGCAGAGACAATGAAGAAAGAGTCTGAGTGAGTAGAGTTGGGGCTTGGAGCCCACTCTGGGGAACATGGAGTGTGTGCTGGGAGGGTCTGCTTTATGGGGGCTTCAACTGTTCCCATTAGGGCTGTCAAGAGAAAGCAGACTCACCACGTGTCATAGCACGATCTCCGGGGAATATGTCTGGGGTCTTGGCTCCTGGTCTCAAGATTTCAAGTGTGAATGGTTTCCTTTGCTCACTATTCTCCTTCTTTTCCATGTTTCCTACAACAAGCATATGTTACTTTAATAATAGAAAAATTATAGAAAGAAATATAAGAAATCAGGCAGCCTCTCTGGGAATAAAAAGGCCTGGTAAGGTCTCCGTGATGGAGTGGCCCCACTCCCCCAACCCGAGTGTGTGTTATAATCCTAGCCCCTAGGAAACCCATAGTGGTTATGTTGTATGGCTGCTAACCAAAGGTCAGCAGTACAAATCCATCAGGCACTTCTTGGAAACTCTATGGGGCAGTCCTGTAGGGTTACTAAGAGTCAGCATCAACTTGATGGCAACAGGTTTGGTTTTTAACAGATAAACTGGTGGGTATAATCCTGTGTAGAAATAGCATCTTCTTTGTTATGTTAATCAGATCATACCCAGGAAGGGTGCGTTGTAAATCTGAGTTATAAAAAGAGCAGATTAAACCCAGAGGTGCACCTGCTTGCAGAAAGACAGGCTGTAGTAAGAAGTTCAAGGAACCAAAGAACATCCAGGGCTGCCAACAAAGAGCCAACACAGCCAAGTATGATGGGACTTCCAGCCTCCAGAGCTGCGAGACAACACATTTCTGGTCTTTAAGGCCACCTCCTCGTGGTATTTCTGTTACAGCAGCACTAGGAAACTAAGGCAGTCTCTACATACTCTTCTGTGGCCCACCTGAAGGGACTGGCCCATCATGTCCACACACAAGGACCCTCAGCAAAGAGGCACCCCAGACCTCCTGTCAAACTGCCAACTGTGGAGAGTTAAGACTTTCCAACGGGAGGGAAACAAAGGTTGTCCCCAACCCTGGGAGCTGACCAGGGAATCTAGAACAAACATGAGAACCTCACCTGTCCCCTGGGCCCTCAACATCTGTCATCAGCAAAGGAAGACTGTGTATGAGACTGAACAGTGTCCAGTGCCCTTACCCCATCCCCAGAGCAACTGCGACCAGGTTGGGAGGGAGATAACATGTTGCTGGTGCACAGGAATTACAGCGTTGGAGATGCAGCCATTAGTTAAGGAAACAAGGCCACCTGAGCAGAGTCTCTGCAAATAGTGACTTTACAGAGGGCTGCCCAGGGAGGGTGACAGGCCCAGCAACTGTGAGGGCACTCTGAGAGAAGTGGCAGCTCTTCAGAGTCCCCCCAGGTAGAACATCCAAAGCTTCCAAGGTTTGGAGAATTTCGATCAATGGCATTGTATTTCCACTTTTAGACAATTTGATCTTTATGCAACTCAGTTTTCTCATTTGTGAAATGGGGTCATCCTGGTGACACAGAGTGAACAGCAATGGCTGTTTTACCAAAATGCCGGCAGTTGGAATCCACCAGCCTCTCCTTGGAAACCCTATAAGGCTGTTTTACTCTGTCCTATAGGGCTGCCATGAGTCAAAATCAACTCAGCAGCATTTATTGTTTTTTATTTATTTATTAATGGATATGGTACATATGGGTGATGATTTTCTTCTGTGTGTCTTTCAACCTGGGAGGGCCCAGCAAAGTGATTTATTAGGACAGTTGTCCTGAATACTGGCGATCTCAGTCTTGGGGACAAAGCAGTCCCATGCTGTGGCCTCCTCTGCTTCCTCAAGTGATTCTCCTAGACCTTCCCCAGCTTCCAGCTGACTGCTGAAACACAGGGCTTCATGAGGGCGAGGGATCTGCCCTACATTTAGACTCCAAGCTCAAGCAAGCTAAATGGGATGCAAGTCTTAGATGGATGGCTATCTGACTCCATGCCTCCAGAAATTCTTTTTGAGACTCAGTCTCAGCATCTATTCTCAGCGGGAAGGCCTAGAGTAAGGACTCAAACTTCGAGACGAGTCTTTAAATAGCTGTAGGTCTACCCAGCCACCATGAGTGGCCTTTGGTAGTTTAGGATGAGAAAGGACTCTGCCTTTTCCACAGCACACTCAGACCACTATAGGGAGAAGCCAGCGGATACAGGCCAAGCTGATACTTAGCCCTAGTACCTCAGCCCTCCCAGCAACCCTCTGGCCCATCCTCAAACAAGGTACCCCATTCCTTCTGTCTTGAGGTCACAGGATACACCCTGCCCATGTCTGCCAGGAATTCGGATATTAGATAGAACTGGAACTCAAGCTTGAACTGCAAACAGCCCACTTATTTCCTTATGGATGAGTCTTGCAGGGAGCACCTATAGAGTGAGCCTGCATCTTGGGACATGGTCATTTGACTCTCACAGAATACCAATTACTGTCATCAAGAAGAGAGAGAGTGAGAGAGAGAGAGAGACTGCTGTGTCCTCACACCAAGACCAGCACAGGGTAGTGAACATGAATTATGTATTACACAAGCAATAGAGATAAGAGTGGAATGGGGAAAATCATAACCCTATTAATAATGGAAGTGCAGTTTGTAAACTCTCCACCAGGAATAATTTGCATTGCAATATAAACAGGGAGTATAACACAGAGCAGCCAGCAGTGGTGCTTCAGTGTAATGTAAAAGCCACCATTTCAAACATTAAAAGTCATGATTAAATTATAAGAATTTGTTCAGCAGAATGTACAAGCAGAGGTCATGTGCTCCAACTCTGTCTGAGCACGGGGTCAGCCCTTGCTCTGTGTGTCTGCCAGGTGCATGAACCAGGGACTTGGGTCCTTGAGACTTTGGCAATTATTACTTGTCATCGTTGTTATTTCATGTACACTATGGGCACCATTCTATGCACATTGTACCCGATAACTGGTTCTTGGAGCAAGCCTATGAAGGATATAACAACATATCCACATTTTATGAATGAGGAAACTGAATCATATAAAGGTTCAGTTGTCTAGGCTGTACGGTTGGTAAACGGAGACACGAACCCGGGTGATCAGATCTGAGTCCACCATCCTGAACATTATGTTCAGTTGTCTGTCTCTGTGCTCTCATACAGAGCTGTTGGGATGGAACACTGGGGCAATCTTTTTAAAAGTAATTTGGCAGAAAGCTAGGAACGTTGAAATACTCTTCATCTTTAGGCAGTTTGCCCTTCATTTCTAGAAATCTGAAAAGAAAAAAAACTTACTTTTGTGGTTATTATTAGCTATTTGGAAACGCTGGCAGCATAGTGGTTAAGTGATATGACTGCCAACCAGAAAGTCAGAAGCTCAAATTCACCAGACACTTCTTAGAAACTCCATGGGGCAGCTCTTCTCTGTCTAAAGGGTCGCTATGAGTCAGAACTGACTTGACAGGAATGAGCTCAGTCTTTTTTTCTTATTTAATCGAGGTATAGAAGTCATGGTGGTTCAGTAGTTAAGTATTCACCTGCTAACCAAAACGCTGACAGTTCAAACCCATCAGCCGCTCTTTGGAAACCCTATTGAGTAGTTTCATTCTGTCCTACAGGGTCACTGAGTTGGAATCAATTCAACAGCAGTGGTTTTAGCTTTTTGTGTGTTTGTTTACTGAGGTATAATCATTATTATTAGCTATTCATATAGGTAAGTTTTGGGCAAAAAGATGACTCTTTCTCTTCAAGTTGATACTATAAAATATTTTGAAAACAATTTAACTGTCCAATAATGATAGATTGCTGAACAAGTATAGTGAACTGTTACACATCCCCAAAAGAGGGCTTTGGTAAAGAATTTGAAATAAAATGGAAAACATCCTTAAGTGAAAGAAGCAAGGTATTAAAGGACAGATTGAGTATGAGTCTAACTAGG
The DNA here is from genome assembly GCA_028571685.1 of Heterohyrax brucei. Classification (NCBI taxonomy): domain Eukaryota; kingdom Metazoa; phylum Chordata; class Mammalia; order Hyracoidea; family Procaviidae; genus Heterohyrax; species Heterohyrax brucei. The sequence continues at coordinate 68,483,557 of CM053156.1, forward strand.
TAAAACAATATTAGGAAAACATAACGTTCTAAAGTTGTTCTTGATAGGTGTCATTGAGTTGGTTCTGACTCATAGTCACCCTATGTAAGACACAACGAAACACTGCTTGGTTCCACAGCACCCTCACGATCATTGGTATACCTGAAAACATTGCTGAAATCACTGTGTAAATCCATCTCATCAAGGGTCTTCCTTTTTTTTACTGACCGTCTATCTGAACAAGCATGACTTTCTTTTCCAAGAACAGTCCTTCCTGATAACATGTTCAAAACACATGAGACAAAGTCTTCCCAATCTTACTTTCGAGGAACACTCTGGCTATATTTCTTTTGAGACAGACTTGTTCATCCTACCAGCAATCCACCGCATAGTCGATATTCTACATCAACACCAGAATTCAAAGGCATCTATTCTTCAGTCTTCCTTATTTATTGTTTACCTTTTACATGTGTACGAAGCAATTAAAAATCATGGCTTGGGTCAGGCCCAACTTAATCCACAAAGTAAAATCTCTGTTTTTCAACACTTAAAAGAAGTCTTTCAAGGGAGAGTTGCCCAACACAATACATCATTTGATTCCTTGACTGCGCCTTCCATGGGTGTGGATTGAATATCTGTAAAAGGAAATCCTTGACAACTTTAATCTTTTCTCCATTTATCATGATGCTGTTATTGGTGCAGTTTTGAGGATTTTTATTTTCCTTATGTTGAGGCTGCATTCTTTCATTTTCATCAGTCAATGTGTAAAGTCTTCTTCACTTTCAGTAAATAACTTTGTGTCACTTGCACATCACAGGTTAATGAGACTTCTGCTATTCCTGATGCCACATTCTTCTTCATATAGTCCATCCTCTCATATTATTTGCTCAGCATGCAGATTGAATAAGTATGAGGAAAGCATATGTTCTGATACACACCTTTCATGATTTCAAACCACACAACATCCCCTTATTCTTTTCAAATGACTGTCTGTCTACGTAAAGATTCCTCATGAGCACAATTAAGTATCCTGTAACTCCCACTCTGCATAATGTTATCCATAATTTATTATGATCCTCACTGTCAACACCTTTGTATGGTCAATAAAACACAGATACATATCTTTCTGGTTTCTCTGCTTTCCGCCAAGGTCTAACTGACATCAGCAACGATACTACTCATTGCACTTCCTCTTCTGAAACTGGCTTGACTTTCTTGTACTTCTTTGTCAATATACTGCTGCAACCACTTTTGAATGATCTTCAAAAATTTTTTTACTTGCATCTGATGTTAATGCTTTTATTCAATAATTTTTACATTCTATTGCATCACTTTTCTGTGGAATGAGAACAAATATGAATCTCTTCCAGCCAATCAGCCAGGTAGCTGTCTTCTAAATCCCTTGGCATAAATGAATGAGCACCTCCAATGCTGTATCCGTTTATGGAAACATCTCAATCATTCTCCAATCAATTCATGGAATCTCATTTTTGGTCAAAATGTTCAGTGTAGCTTGGTCTTCTTCCTGCAGTATTATTGATCCTTGATCATGTACTACCTCCTGAAATGGTTGAGAGTCAATCAGTTCACTTTGGTGCAGTGACTCTGTGTATTCTTTCCATCTTCTTTTCATGCTTTCATCATCAGGAGAAGAAATAGCTGCAAACATGTTTTAATAACTGGAACATGGAATGTGCAAATTATGAATTTAGGAAAACTGGAAGCTTTCAAAGTAGAATGGAATGATTAAATATCCACATCCTAGGCATTAGTGAGCTGAAATGCACAGTACTGACCTTTTGAGTCAGTCGTATAGTCTACTATGCCAATAATGACAGATTGAAGAGGAATTATACCACATTCGTTGTCAAAAAGAACACTTCAAGGTCTATCCTGAAGTGCTACACTATTGATGATAGGATAATATATAGACATCTAGAAGGAAGGCCAGTTAATACAACTGTTACTCAAATTTATGCACCAACCAGCAATGCCAAAGATGAGGAAACTGAAGACTTTTACCAATTTCTGCAGTATGAAATTGATCAAGTACACAATCAGGATTCTTTGATAATTGTTATTGGTTGGAATAAAATCTGGAAACAAAGAAGAAGGATCAGTAGTTGGAACCTACGGTCTTGATGATAAAAATGACACTGGAGATGCCATGAAAGAGTTTTGTAAGACTAACGACTTCTTCATTGCAGATATGTTTTTTCAACAACATAAACAGTTCCTGAACAGATTTCAAAGAGAAGCTCAAGAAGACAAGCAAAGTTTTATAATGAAATGTACAAAGACCTGGAGTTAGAAAATCAAATGGAAAGAACAGACTTGGCGTTTCTCAAGGTGAAAGATCCAAAGAAAAAATCCAAGCCTCAAGTTGTAGTTTTGAAGACCTCTACGGCACTTGGCGTGGCTTGGCTATGGGCAAAATATTGACCCACACAGGAAACATCAAAAGAAATACACAAGGCTGTACAAGAAGGTAAATCATGTTTGTCTCTACATATCAGAAATATGTAGGCCGTTTCCTTTTCTACTTTCTGTATTTTCAGCATCTTCTACAATAAGCACGTGTTGCTTTTATAATAGAAAAACTACAGCTATGTAGATAGATGGAATCTTGATGTTGAAATAGCTAAGAGCTCAGGCTGCTAACCCAAAAGTCAGCAGTTCAAATCCACCAGCCATTCCTTGGAAACACTATGGTACAGTTCAACTCTGTCCTACTGGGTCTGTATAAGTCAGAATTGACTTGTTGGCACACAGCAACAACAATATAGAGATTCTGGTACTTGACGTATGTAAACTTGAAGGTGCCCTCCTCATCTCTACAGTGGACACCAAATGGAAAAGGAAGGACTACCTTTGTATCCACCTTTCCATCACCATCCCTCCAATATCTGATGGTTCCTACCCTCCCAGCAGTTTCCCATCACTCTCTGTGATCAGCTCACTGCCTGACCTATCAGCTCAGAGCGTCCTAGATCACAGGACTAAAGCACTCTCTTCCACACAGGTGAATAGTGGCCTGATTCTCTCTTATATCTGTCAGCCTCAGCCAAGGGGAAGCACCCTCAGTCTTTTTGTCTGTTGAACTAGAACTTGACAGCCCCATGTTTACTTCCAGGCTAATAAAGTAAGTAGAGTTTCCCCAATGCTGCCATTAAGTGTGGCTGCCCTCATGGATAAACTAAAAAGACACTGGCCTAAGAAACACTCCATGTTCTATAATGACCACCTAGCTATGTCATTTCTGGTAAGCCACCTGAGCTCTCTTGGCTGCAGTTTCCTCACCTATAAAATGAGAATATTTGATTTGCCCATCTTAAGAAATCTCTGGTAGTGTAATGGTTAAGTGCTATAGCTGCTAACCAGGAGGTTGGCAGTTCATATCCACCAAGAGCTCCTTGAAAACTCTATGGGACAGTTCTGCTCTGCTCTGTAATGTTGCTATGAGTAGAGACCCACTTGACAGAAACACTTTTTTTAAAGTCCTCTTCCTTACCACAAGACTGCACAAATGTAAGTTCATGTGAACTTGAGAAAAAATAAAAATGTGAGCTATTTTAATGCTATTTTAGAACACTTGAGTGCATTGTAACAGAAAGGCACAGCTGTCTTGGTCAGTTCAGGGACCCCAGTTATGAAATAAAGAAGGGAGTTGCACTAGAAAACATGACTCTTCCATGTGGTGACACTGTAGTGAGCCTTGGGCAGTGTGGCTGGCTGGGCTTCTGGCCTCCCTGGTCAGCCAAAGTATTGCCATCTGGGGCAGGCTCAGCTGTATTTTGTCACTGATGACTATTATCCCTTCAAATGACCTGTGAGAGCCTCCAGGCAAGAGACGCTATCACTGAGCCAGTCAGGTTTCCTCTTGGTGGATGGTGGGAACGGGGGAGACAGCGAGGTTCCCCAGGAGGGAGTGATATATGACAGGCAGGGTGCCACAGGCCTGGAGACCTAGAAGGCAGAGTTATCAGAGGCATTCGGAGGCCAGTTTGGGGAAGGCAGTGGCAGGCAACTGTACTCCCAAGTCCCCTCAGCACATTGCTGGCATTCCAGCAAGGAGAGGCCCAGAATTAATTTCATGCTGCCTTCCTCCCCACACACCCATGCCTCTCCCCTGCCCACACAGTCCCAGCCATATCCAAATGAGGGTCTGTGGCTTGCAGGAAGACAAATGATCAGAATTAGGGAAGTGCTCCATTGGTCCCTGCATTCCATTCTTCCATCAGCTCCTCCCCAGCATCCTACGTCTGGCTGTGTACCCAAGCATTCCACATGGAAGCACAAAATTGGTGCTCAGTAAATGTTGGCTGGCTCAGAACCACATGGCAATTCTCTTAACTGTAATTCTCTTAGCCATGGATTGCACCTCAAAACCCCTTCCCTTCTGCTCCTAACTCTTATCTCTTATGAATTCATCCCAGTCTTTTTTTTAAATCCCGTGTCAAATCTTAAATGATTGTATTTCCTCATTATTTTACATCACCCATTCAAATCTGTGGTGCCTTTTTTTCTAAAAGATAAAGAGGTTTAACACCTGGACTGGAAAGAACAAAAATGGATAGCGGTGTAGAAAAGCCAGTGGAAGGAAGGGAAAACATCTACTGAGAGCTTAACACGGCTCCATGCACTGTGCTTTTCAGACATTCTTTGACTCATCCTTAAAGAAAGCCCCGTTATCCTCATGTGAAGCTTAAGGAAACTGAGGCTTGAAGAAGTGACAGCCCCGCCAGACATAGGTTTCCTTTTCCTTGCCTTGGTGATGGTGACCCAGTGGACTCTGGGCTGGTGTAGTCTAGGTCCTTACTGTTCAAACTGTGATCCACACACCAGCATGAACACACCCCGGGAGCTTGTTAGAAGCGTAAGATCTCAGCTGCTAGCCTAGATGTACTAAATCAGAATCTCTTTTTCAATAGGGATCCTTAGGTGATTTGTGTGCACACTACAGTTTGAGAAGCCTGGATTATAGCAATGGTTCTCAGTCTTCCCAGAGGGCTACACTCCAGAGTTTCTGATATAGGAGGTCTGGAGTAGGGCCAAAGAATTTGCATTTCTAACAGACTGCCAGCAAATGCTGATGCTATTAATGTGAAGACTACACTCTGAGGACCCCTGGACTAGAAACATCCCCATCCCTAGAAGATCTAGTAATTCCCTCTTTTGTCCGAGGACATTTGCTGAGGCCCTGTCGTACATCACTTGGTACTGGGAATTCAGATGAGGACGTTCCTCAGCTGATGCTCCACCGGGGCAAGTAGATATGACAGAAACTAAGTGTACATTGGGGGCAGTGGTGGTTCAGTGGTATAATTAGTGCCTTCTGTGTGGGAGACCCAGGTCTGATTTCCTGCAGTACACCTGAAGCACAGCCATCAGCTGTCTGTCAGTGAAGGCTTATGTGTTGCTATGACCATGAACAGCTTTCAGCTGAGCTTCCAGACTAAGACAGACTAATTCCAAAAACCAGGTCTAATTCTAAAACCAGCCAGTGTAAACCCTATGGATCACAATGCTCCAATGCACAAACAATCCTAGGGCTGGTGCAGGACCAAGTAGTATTTCAAGCCCTCGTACACAGTCACAAGGCCAACTCAGCAGCAGCTAGCAGCAGGAATTCTAAATCATCTAGATGCTGATGGAGAACTGGGTGCTACTGGAGCCTGGGAGAGGGAGATTGGAGGTGAGTCTATAATCCTTCTGTATTCACCTTCTGATGATTTCAGAGAAGTTTCTTCATCTGGAAAACTCCTCAGTTGTTTGGGAGCCTTCTGAAGCCATGGGTGATTTCTTGCTTGCCACAAGTGTCTGTTGCTCTTTGGGTCCCATGTGAGTAAATAGAGGCTGGGAGACATACTGTGAGGATGGACTGCAGATGCTTCTCTAGGCTGTCTTAAAATGTAAAACAAAAGATAGCTGACCACTTCCCAAGTCCATCAGGTTTTCAGGTGTAGAGGTCCCTCTTCCCAACTGGCAAAGTAAGCATCTCTATATCCAACCCCAGATGACACAAACTAGTTTAAAATACAGCAATGCTACTGCCCTGCTGGCCTCCACTGACAGGGCCCAGCCTTAGGCAACACTGTGTAAACTACTGCTTTTCTGGTAGAAAAGCACTCTCCTGTATGCAGGCTTCGGCTCCAAACCTAAACATTAGGTCCAGCTGCAGCCACCATATCTAAGATGGCACCCTCCACATGGTCAGCAAATAGAGGGGCCAAAGGAGAGGGATGTAGTGAGTCTTCAGCCTCTGTTGCTGGGCCCCCACCATAGGTGACACTGTGTAAACCACTGTTTTTCTGTCAGAGAAGCATTGTCCTTTTTGCAGACACTGGCTCCCAGGCTAAGAATTAGGTTCCATTAAAATCTCCATATCCATCATGGCATCCCACACATAGGCCCCACGGTTCCATACAAACCACGCTGTGGCATAGATAAAAAGAGAGGCCCAAATTGGCTAGGTGTACAGAGTCCTAAGCCTGGCTCTCAAAATATGGCAATTCTACCTGCCTATCCCACCAGCAGTGCATCTGAGACTAGCTGCTAGGCATGACCCAGCTCCATCCGCTGACCAAGACAGAGAGCCAGGGCTAGCCAGGAGTGGGAGTCAGGGAAAGAGAGGAGGTTTTTCGTTCAGTGGTATGAAGTCCAAATTAACAGCCCTGTGCCATGTCCTGGGGCTCACTAGGTGACCAGAAGTCTACATTTGATTACCAGTTCAGGTCTTGATTTCCAGAGGGATATGAGGAGACGTGTGCTTAGTCTGCCATCTTGACTCCTGGAGGTGAGTCTGGGAACTGAGCAGTGGAGGTCCTCCAAGAAGGGTTTGCACTAGGTCACCAACAGGTGGGCTGCCGATTGCTTTCTTGAAAGCTCTCTAAGGGACAGGGTGGTTTAACTCACTGGACATTATAGACCTACTGCTTTTGAGCTTATTCAAGGTCCTCCAGAATTACTGAGACTATAAAAAACACAGCTACAGTAGAGCAATAGAAAAACACATAGAACAGAAATAAAGTTAATGTGTGCAAAATAATGCATTGTGGCAACTAGCGAGTGGCACTCCTTTTTGGTTTAATTCACACTTATATTTATTTATACTTAATGTGAGATATAGGTGCAATATAAATTGTTTTCATTGCTATTGGGGGACTTCCAGATGTTAGAGAGCCTGCAGCCTATAGAATCCATCAGCTGTCCTGTGAGCCACCACAGACCCAGGAGTGATGGACAGAGCTGAGCATTAACTGGGTTCTTACTATGTAGCAGCAATCCCCCCGCTCACTGCCTGCATCTGTGAAGGTCTCCCCACTGCCAGCTTCTTCCAGGGGCGATCAGTGGCAGGAGGCCTGGGGATCTTTCTCACAGCTGCCTTTAATATTCCTCTCTGGTTTCATGCTCCTCCCCGCCCCCCTGCCCCATTATGGTGACTAATGTTATTTGTCAGTCGCCCACCCACGGGTCGTAGAGAAAGCCTGCCCAGGTGCATATCATAATCCAGGTATAACCATAGGTGCTGACATCTTGTCACAGCATCTCTCTGACCTGATCTTATTGGTCTTTACATCACACTGCCCAGAGAGACATCTGTGGACTGAAAAGAGGGAGTGAGTCCCAGGAGCCCAGCCTCCCATCCCCTGCTTGTGGCAGGAAGGGAGTGAGGAAATAGCAGGGGGAGGGGCCTGCAGCTTTGGAGCATTGAAGGCCCTGAACTTTGGGGCAAATAGGACAACTGAGAAAGTAGAAAAAAGAGGTCTACTGCTGAGGATGGGGGACAGAAAACACACGAGTATACTCCTTCCAGACATCAGTTATAAGTCAATAGCCATGTACACAGCCAAAGATTTGTATCCTAGGATGGGCATTTTGGTGCCATTTATGGGAACAGAAATTTGGTAACGCCACCACTTGCTGTGATACCAGAAACCCTGGTTGCATAGTGGTTAGGGGCTACAGCTGCCAACCAAAAGATCAGCCATTCAGATACACCAGGTACTCCTTGGAAAGTCTATGGGGCAGTCTACTCTGTCTACAGGGTCGCTATGAGTCAGAATCGACTCGATGGCCATGGATTTTGTTTTAGTTTATTGTGCTACCTTGCATGTAACACTTAACTCTCTAATGCTCACTTGTTTCAGGGGTAAAATGAGAAAAGAAAAAGTAATACTTCATTCATTTGTTGTGAAGATAAGTAACCTAACCGCGGGAAATGTCATGTACAATGTTTGTCACAATGTGAAGATTCAACACAGCCATCATTCAAAAGATATCCAGAAATTATATATAAGCTCCACAAATGGTAGTATGCTCCATTCCAAATAAAAGTGTAAAATAATATAGCAAAGCAATGTGGGTTTCTTCCCTAGAGATTTGCTGATAAGGCGGCCAAGCTTATGATAAAAATGCATTATGTAATCCATAGATGTGCATATTTATAACAGGGTAGACTTAATTTCCTCATTGGATCTAAGATGCAATTGATGTCCAAGTGTCGCCATGGAGGCCAAGAAAACTTTAATGAATGCAGAGGAACCCAAGAAGACAGGTATAACCAGCAAGCACATTCCCCAGAGCAGCTGATTTCTTCTTCAGTAAAATACATCCAGTTTTCCCTAGTTGAGTCAGTGTGTGTGTCTGTGTGTCTGCATTTGTGTGCACATGCGCACATGCACACATGTGCATTCACACACCTGTATATCCTCTGTCACATTTGAATTCTGCAGAGCAGTGTTTCCAAATCATTATCTACCACTCAGGGGCTTGTTCAAAATACAGAGTCAAAACCCATATGCCTTGATCAGTCAGTCAGTCAGTGACAGCCATCAAGTCAGTTCTGACTCACAACCCTACAGGTCAGAGTAGAATTGTGCCACAGTGTTTCCAAGGAGTGCCTGGGAGATTTGAACTGCTGATCTTTTGGTCAGCGGAGGTAGCACTTAACCACTACGCCACCAGAGATGCCTTGATCATACTTGCTTATACAGAAGGGAGAGTCTAGAATTTTGAAGCAGTGAGAAACCCAGCAAGTCATTCACATGCACACCACATGAAGAGCTTTGAAACCCTTGTGCTAAGGGATGGGGATCTCATCTCATTCACTTTGAAATTACCAGCACCTGACATGGGACCTAGTATATAAAGTCTCAATAAATGGCTGTTGAATGAATAAATGAACCAATCAAGCAAGCAAGCAATGTATTTTTCCAGCTTTGCTTGAAATATCCATAATCTGAACTGTACTAGACTAAAAATCCTATAAGCCTGGGAACCAAGAACACTGGGTACCTGGCAGAGTAGGTGTCCCATATACTTTTATTGAATTAATTAGTTGATTTTACTGATACTGATGAAAAAATAAAAAGGGCCCCCTTTTCCTAGGAGGGCCATTTTGAACTGAGCACTCTCCACAGTGAGCCACGTAATAGCAGATTGGCGCTCTTCATGTTGCCACTATCATGCCAGAATAGACTTGATTCTGGCAGGTGTGATCTGACAGAGACTATGGCAAAATCTCATTTGACCAGAAAGGACTGAATGAAGATTTTAAAAGCCTGGTAATTGTAGCTGCAGCAGCCTGCCATATTTATGTGCTTCTTGGAACTGACAAGGTGCTTAGCCACACTCCACTTTCTTTATCGTTGTTAGGGACCATCAGGTACACTTTGACTCACAATGACCCTATGTGGCAGTAGAAGTTCCCCCATAGGGTTTCCTAGGCTGTAATCCTTGTTGGGGCAGATCAGTAGGTCTTTCTCCCCCAGGGTCATTGCGTAGTTCCCAACTGTCAGTGTTTCAGTTAGCAGGAGCACTTAACTGTTACACTACCAGGGCTCCATCACTTCCTTTCAGCTGTACCACTACAGGCTGGGTAAGTACCACCTTCATCTCCCTTTTACTGAGATAAAGATGAAATGACTTGTCCGAGCTTTTCCAGCTACTCAAGTGGCATTAAAAAAAAAAAAAAAAAAAAACCAGTGCCATTGAGTTGAGTCTGACACATAGCTACACTAGAGGTCAGAAAACTGCTTTCCAAGGAACATCTGGTGGATTTGAACTGCTGAGTTGTTGGTTAACAGATGTAGCACTTAACCCACTACACCACCAGTGTTTTCTCAAGTGGTGTTACCCACTGCCGTTGAGTCAGGTTCTACTCACATTACCAGGTCATAAATTCTGGTAATTAAACTTCTTTCAGGCTTCTTTGCTGAAACACAATGAACAGAGAACAACTTTGCTTTGCTTCTTCTTTGCAGTCCAACCAAAAGCAAACCCCAGCTAGGATCCAAATAGGTGCAGTGTGTCTCACCAGAGGTTTAAGCAAAAAATTATGACACAGTTGGTGGCACCTCTGATCCAACAGCTTTCAAATGGCTGGACTGGTTTTACTTGTTTACACACAAATGCAAAAGTCGTTTTGGGGACCCCTAGTTCCACCACTGTGGATTTTAAGCACCAGAGTCCCAAAGTGATTTCCATTACCTATCTGGAATTTTAAAACTCATGTAACACTTGTAAGTTACAGAAAAGATAAAAAATAATAGTGGTGATGCCAGAAAGGAAAACAGAAGGAAAGACAATATTTTTCAAATATTTTCCCAACTGTCATTTTAATAACGGTCTAACAACAAAGTATGCTAATTTTCCTCCACAGATACCTGTGAATGCAAATGTAAAACAAATAGTAATTAATATCTCAGTGTGAAAATCAAGCAATTGGTATTAATTCTGCATAAGACCTGAGTTTATGCATATTCAAAATCATGATCTGTCTTTAGCAGCAACATTGACAATCATGAAGGAAAAAAGTGAGGAAGACTCCAGACTAGCAGAAGCAGCATAGCCATCCATGGTATGACCTTGTTCAGCTTCCCACTGAAATATACACAAACACTCTGGTGACTAAAAAATCACAATCAGCCAAGTCTCAGATTCTGAGTGTAAGTTTTGCTAACAAGAGCTTGAAAGGGGACTGTGACATTAAAATTATTCTCAATGACACATCCTATCTTTCAAAGCAAAGTATCAAGATTGACAGACACTGTTGAACCCAAATTTAATGACAGAAACCCCAGATCTCTGATGATTTTTAAGAAGGTACTCACTAGATGCTCAAACAGCTTTCTTAAAAATGCTCAGTCATCCTTTCTAAAAATATCAAGAAAAGCTCGCCTGATGACAACATCACAGCCACAGAAAGGGGAAGAGGATAAAGATGGGATATGAAATCTGCATGAGGTAGACAGTCATAAAAGAATACCTAAAAGTTATGCTTTTTAGGGTTGAGAGCCTTCAGGTATTATTTAATATCTTCAGGTATTATTTCTAGAAAAAGAGAGACTATCTCAGTGTTCTGGAATGAATTATCTACTTTATAATCAGAAAACCAAGAAGCAAGTGATTCTAAATCAGTCCTACAAAGTACACTGTAGTACTGTAGTCCAAGCATGAATCAAAAAAGTCTAAACCCATCGTTGTCTAATTGATTTGGACCCAGAGCAACCCTATAGGACATGGTAGAACTACTCCATAGGGTTTCCAGAGAAAGCCTGGTGGATTCAAACTGCCAATCTCTCTGTTAATAGCTATCACTTTAACCACTATACAACCAGGGTTTTCATGGATGAAAGATGATTGAAATTCATGCTGAGCTGCCCCATCCAATGTGGTCAGCACTACCTTAATTTTAAATGAAATTAAAGATTCAGGTTCTTACTGCACTAGGCTTTTCAGTATTCAGTAGTTACCTGAGGCTAGTAGTTCTTACATTGGGCAGCACTGATACAGCACAATTTCATCATCATAAAAGGTTCTGCTGGATGACATTAATAGAGAGACTGTAAACATAAACTCCTAGGGATGGAGGTCTTTTATTTGTCTCACCCATCCTTCCCACTTAGTTCTTTATCTAAGGCAGTGGACACATACAGGGCTCATTAAAGGAATCCTTTACTTTCTGATTTTTTGGTGACATTATTCATTGGGAGGCACCAATATGACACTCTGGGGCAGAAAGAGAGCATGAGGTTGGTGTTTTGTTTGGCTTTCTTACTATTCATCATTGTTATTTAGATGCATCACTCTATTAAAAACCAAGTGTTGTCACCCAGCTCTCCACACAACTATTCCCTCTGGGTTCTGGGAATACTTCCCTTCCTTGATCCTTCAGGCCTTGGTAGGTAAAAACCCTCACTGGTACTAGACTTGGAGTGCTGTATTACCCTTTTGGGGAGCCCCTGAACTCTTGCCATTGTAAACAATCTCTTAATAAGTTTGTCTTTAATTGCCCTGTTTTAGTATATTATATGTCTCTCAAGAAGACCCTGACTGATAAAATTCTATTGTAACCTGAGAGGAAAGTCCTCTGGGGCGGGGAGGGGGAACTAGGAATAATGCTGCTTTCCTCTGTTCCAGGAAAACAGATTAGAAACCAATCTGCAAAGAGCCAAGACAGCTACGAAATGTCTGCATCTTCTGAAAGAGTATTCTATAAAGCCTCTGTAACACCTATAGAGACAGTGAAAACTGTGTGTCCTTCACAGTCAAACAATAGCTTTTAAAAAAAATCTTATCATTTAATAACGGTTAAACAGAAGAGAGTAACAAAAAATCAATAAAAATTCTTCTAGCACAAGGGTTGGCACATATTTTCCAGAAGGGACCAGATAGTAAATACTTTAGATGTCGTGGTCTGTATGTTCTCTATTGCAACAATATTGTAGCCTGAAAACAGCCATAGGCAATAAGTAAATAGATTAATACAGCTGTGTCCCAATAAAACTTTATTTACAAAATCAGGCAAGGGATTTTATTTGATCCATAGACTGTAGTTTACCAAATATTGCTTTAGCATATCAGATTCCCTAAAGATGTAGAAAAAAAGAATGCCTCAAAAATCTGTTTACTAAAAAAAAAAAAGAAGGGGCAGAGCCAACATGGTGGACTAGACATACACCTCCTTAATTGCTTCTGAAAACTAAGGCCTGGACTGATAACTGAACAGAGCTTTCTGGACACCCACTGGGCCCTAGAACACAGCATAGGGCTGTCAGATTGGACTACTTACCACAAAATGAGAAACTTCCTCTCTCTCACTGAGCCCCACTCCTGCTGCCTTGCTGCTTGAGTGGACTGAAAGGTACTGGTGCTTTTTTATTTTCTCTTTCTTTTTGTTGGTGGGGAACAGGCATGAGCTGGCATACAAACTAAGCAGCAGAGCTAAAGGGAACAGCGTGTGCAACAACAGAGAGACAGTGCATGGGATAGCCACATTTTGAGAGCCTGGTGACAGATTGAGGGCACCTCAATCCTCTCAATCCTCAACCCCTCCACCCTCTCTTTTCTGAGCTCTGCCATAGATTTTGCTGCTTCACAGTGGGAGGGACAGCTTGACCGGGGTTAGTTGCCGGGGAGGTGGAGTCACCCAACTGGAGGCCTCAGAAGACTGGGAGGCAGTGCCAGTCTGGGGAGCACTTTTCTAGCAGAAAGGCTGTATTTAGCACAGTGTTGCCTTACAGGGAACATCCCGCAGAGGATGGCAACAGACCTGTAGCCCTTCCCTACTTTGAACTACATCATAGTATCTGGGAACTGCTGAAGAAATAACTACTGGACAGCCCGACAGCATCTCGTCCAGCTTTTATTGACCCAGACAGCCCCCCAGGTGATTCCGTAAGTAGGGCAGTGTCTTTGCCAGCCAAGAGGCAGAGCCTGCCACACTTGGAAGTCCACTGGGGACAGTCACTAGAGTACACAGAGGCGACTGCTGACCAACTCCCTTCTCAGAACAAAGTCTCAAATCCTGTTGAGGCAACACCATAGCAACTAAACAGACTCTAGATGGCCAGTAGGTAATAGACTATCACTAAACATTGAAATAAACAGCCCACCATGGCTCCAGAAAGCTCCCCAAATAATCAAAAAACTTCCCAGATGAAGAAGCCTTTCTGAAACTATCTGAGGTTGAGTACAAAAGAATATATAGAGAGAGCCCTCCTAGAGATTAAACAAAATGCAGTAGAGAAAAATGAAAAATGAAGCAAGCTATCTGAACTGATGGAACATCAATATTATGGAATCTAACAGATCAATAACAAAGTTACAGAATTAGACAATTCAGTTCAAAGCCGCCAAAAGAGCAGAATTGAGGAACTAGAAGTCAGATTTAGTGATCTTGAGGACAGAGCAACAGACACCAGCATGTATGAGGAGAAATCAGAGAAAAGAAATAAGAAAAATGAAGAAACATTATGAAACATGTGGGGCTCTATCAAGAAGAATAATCTACAATTAATTGGAGTTTCTGAACAGGGGAGGATAGCTGAAAACAGAGAGTATTGTTGTTGAGTTGCTGACAGAAAACTTCTCTGAAATTATGAAAGAAGAGAACATGGATATTCAAGATGTGTATCGAACACCACAAAAACTACACCCCAAAAGAAAGACACCAGACATATTATAATCAAGACATATTATAATATATATAATATATAATATATTATATATTATACATCTATATTATATATTAATATATTAATAATGTTATTAATATTAATATATATTATATATAATATATTATATATAATATATAATCAGACATATTATAATCAAGAAACTCTTAAAGGCAGCCAGACTCAAAGCAAAGCTAACATTCAGAGGGAAGCCCCATAGGGTTTCGTCTGACTTCTTTGCAGAAACAATACCAGCAAGGAGGCAATAGGATGACTCATTCAAAGCCTGGAAGGAGAACAACTTCGAACCAAGAATTTTATATCCTGCAAAACTGTCTTTCAAATATAAAGGTAAAATTAAGACATTTGCAGATAAACAAAAGCTTAGAGACTTTGTAGAAACTATACCAAAACTACAAGAAACACTGAAAAAAGTCTTTGCTTAGAAAAAACAAACAAATTAAGTGTATTTTTAAGGGGGCAATACAGGACATAACACCCAGAAACCTTCTCAGGTGGAGAAGGCACAAAACTCAATCAAAGCTATAATATTAAAAGAAAGGAAGTAGTGATCGTATCATGAAAGATATGACACCATCACATTAAAAAGCAGAATATACTACAATAGTTATAGTCCTTTCAGATAGTTAAAAAGTTAAAAGTTCAGGAAGTTAAAAAGATATGTAGGAGTTACAATTGGATTTAAACTTAAAATACTAAGGGTGATCACAGGGTAGTCACAAAGCACAATAACAATGCACCATATCAAAACAAGAAATGTAATACAAGAGCCTCAGCAAACACAAAATGAACACTGGAAAAGATGAAAAGTCAACCCACAAAAAAGAATGACCAACAACAGAATATTAAGAGCAGCATAGAAAACACCAACACAAAAATAAACACATTAAAATGAGCACTAAACACATACCTATCAATAATTACACTGAACGTAAATGGACTGAATACTCCAATAAAGAGACAATGAGTGACATCTTGGATCAAAAGACAAGCCCCCTCTACATGTTGCATACAAGAAACACACCTTAGACTTAAAGATAGGAACCAACTGAAAATTGAAAGATGGAATAATATATATTAAGCTAGCAATAGACAAAGAAGAGCAGATGTGGCAATACCACTCTCAAATAAAATAGGTTTTAACATAAAATCCACCATCACGGACAAGGACATGCACTATTGCTGAAAGGTTCAATACACACATAGGACTTAGCAGTATTAAATATTTATGCACCCAATATTAGAGTATCTAAATACACTGAAGAAACATTGACTACCTTGAAAAATAAGATACGTCACTCCACAATAATAGTTGGAGACTTTGACACTCCACTTTCAGTAATGGACAGATCATCCAGAAAAAAGCTCAGTAACAAGGTAGAAGATCTTATTGCAACAATTAACCAATTAGACCTCTTCAACATATACAGAACTTTTTATCCACCAACAGATAAGTACACCTTCTTCTCCAATGCACATGGAACATTTTACAGAATAGACCATGTGTCAGGACATAATGCAATTCTCAACAAAATCCAAACCATTGAATTATTGCAAAGCATCTTCTCAGACCATAAAGCCATTAAAGTAGAAATCAATAGCAGAAAAAACATAGATAGAAATTGGAACTCATGGACAGCACCTTGCTCAGAAGTCATGGATTAAAGAAGAAATCAAAGACAAAATAAATTAATTTGTGGATTCAAACAAGAATGAAACCACATCCTATCAGAAAGTTTGGAATACAGCCAAAGCAGTGTTCAGAGGTCAATTTATCTTCATAAATGCACACATCCAGAAGGAAGAATGGATCCAAACCTAAGAATTTGCCCCCTAGCTCTAAGAGGTAGAAAGAGAGCAACAGAGGAACTCTTCAGGTACTAGAAGAAGACAGATCATAAAGACTGGAGCAGAATTAAATGAATTAGAGAATAGAATAACGATTGAAAAAGTTGACAAAACTGAAAAAGGAAGAAAAAGAAAATTTTAGAAAATGCACACATTTTGTTCTCAATAAACTGTAAAAACACATGGCATCTAGACAGCAAAAGGAGATAGAAAGTAAGATAGAATGGAAAAGAAGCAGGCTGAGATGAAGAAAAACTCAACTGAGATACGATGACCAAAATGTTCAAACTTGCAGTCTTAGAATTAACTTTCACATTAGAAGCAAGAAAGCAGAATTCACATAGCAGACAATTGAGTGTCAGGGTAATAAGTCTGAGATATGTCTTGTAGAATCTAAAGTTGAAAATAACAAGCAAGTACATTGCATGTAAGAAGGACAGAAAAAAGTGATCTATTTTATAGAAAGGGTAAAGATGCCAGCCAGCCAAGTGCCATCGAGTCAGATCCGACTCATGCCAATAGAGGATCCTAAAAAGTTCTCCAAAATATGACACTGAAGCAATGAAATCTACAATAGAACATTTCTGTACTGAAATGAGTAACTTAAGATGGCAAAACAAGACGGTATATACTGTGCCACATATAACTTACGAAAAAGAAATTCACAGCTTCACAGTAAGAAAAAAAAGTTATACTATCCCGGGCAAAAGAGAAAATAGAGCAAAGCAAAAGTAATGAAAATCTTGTTGCTTGAAAAACAGCAGGGAAAAAAATCAGACTAGGCTGTCCTCAGAACACCTCTTGATGAAAAACTGAAAATAAACTTTTTCCAAAATAAACACAATGCCTTATAATCTGGAAATTGTTAGCTGTACTTACAGTACAACCAGCTAGTAGAATATTATACAACCATCAAAACAATGCTTTGTTGGGTTTTTTGTTTTTAATGAGACCAGAAAATGCTTATGATAAAATGTTTAAAAAATAAGCCAGATGCTGAAAGAATGGTTTCAGTTATGTAAAATATGCATGCATGTATATTAACTTATCTTCTGTATTATTTCTGTCCTTCTGTCTACCCGTATTCCCAAGTAGAAAAATGTCACGGGTGCTATCTAGGAACCAAACATTTTCATATCCTTTGCTGCTCGTATTTTAATTTTTCCAACAAATTTGTGAGATTAGTACTATTATATTCCTAGTACAGCTGAGAAATTCAATGTCAGAGAGGTTGCATACTTATCTAGATAGTTGAGAAAGTCAGTGGCGTAACCAAAAATCCAACCAATATCCAGAACGGGCACTTTTCCATTACTCTATACTAGTGAAAAAGGCTTCATTATGTGGTGGTTAAAGGGATTAACTGCTAACCAGTAGGCCAGTGGTTCAAAACTACCAGCAGTTCTGTGGGAGAAAGATGTGGGAGTCTGCTTCTGTAGAAATTTACAGCCTTGGAAACCTTCAGGATTGCTATGAGTCAGAGTCAACTTGATGGCCGTTGGTCTTTTTGGTTTTGTGTTAGTGAGAATGGAGGCTGAGCCTTGGGTAACAAGAAGGTATAGGAAGGGCTGGAGGATCCTAATTCATGAGAGTAGGGCCCTAGGGTCTTGGGTGCAACCAGCAATCGAAAGCCTGAACAGATAGGACCAGTTTTCCTTTATCCAACACTCCCTGAAGATACCCCCTTCAGAAAGTCAGCAGTGACCCTGAATCATCTCCTTTTAGTCCTAGGTCTTACCTCTGCAAAGCCTGGAAGAACCAACAGGTTTCAAGAAAATCCCCAGGACTAATTCAGAGGGAAACTGATGTTTTACCAATATGTTGAGGTGTAACCTGCTTAAACCATTGAGGCAATCTTCCATTTAGAGTAAGGAAAAATTCTACAGAGAATGCTGCAATCCTCTGTTCCAGGTAAACAGATTTGGAACCAAGCTGCAAAGATCATAGACAACTCTGAAATGTCTACACCTTCTTAAGGAGCATTCCATGTCACGTGTTTATGCTGGGATTGCTGATGGCCTTAAATAATGCAGAAAATTTTATAGCTACACAACTGACAGAGAAGTTAAAAAGAAAAAGGAAATAAAAAATACAAAGGAAGACACAAAATGAGTAAGCGTTCTGGACTTTCAAGTTCTTCATCAGGATGAACTTTGGTTCATCTGCTCATTTGTTCATTTGTTCATTTGCTTATTCATATTAAACACCTGTAAAAACACTCAGACACAGTGTTAGACTCTAAGGATACGAAGAGACATCAAAACAGTTTTCCAGCTTCCAGGGATTGTCTGGAAGGGGTGATTAAAAAAAGAAAGCAAGTCACATGTCCCATAGTTTGAATTAGAAAACTCACTTTGGTTAATGAACAAGTGGTGGAAATTTCTTACATTGTGATTCTATTAAGCAAAACACACCTAAAGCAGCATGATAAACACATGTAAACATACAGACGTAAATTTGACTACACTACTTTTATGATGTGATGTTGCCTTTTGAGCAGACGGAATAACTAGAAAAATCAGAATACAAAAGACCTCACACTTATCTTTAAAAATCTCTTTCTTGAAAAGTAGTTTCAAAATAAATACAACCCACAAAGCATATTGTCTGACTGTATTTATGTAAAGTTAAAGTAAGCTAAGAATAGACAATCCAATCTAGGCTTCTAGTTTCAGAATAGTGGTTATCTTTAGAAGGATGAATAGAAGGGACACAAACAGAACTCTTGGAAGGCTGGCCGTATTCTGCTGCTTTTTTATGACTGCTGATTACATGACTGAGATCACTTTGTAAAAATTCAGCAGCTGTACATTTATGATAAGTGCACTTTTCGATATGTGATTTATGTTTCAATAAAGAGCTGTGATAGAAAAATAGAGACAGAGAGAGAGATGTAGGTAGGTCGAGAGGGAGAAAATAAAAAACTTGTTGCCCTCAGGTCAATTCCAACTCATAGCAACCCTAGTGGGAGAACTGCCTCATAGAGTTTCCAAGGAGCACCTGGTGGATTCAAACTGCTGACTTTTGGTTAGCAGCTGTAGCACTTAACTATTGCACCACCAGCGTTGCCAATAGATAGATACCAAACCTAGTGCCATTGAGCCCATTTCAACTCATAGCTACCCTACAGGTCAGAGTAGAACTGCCTCCTAGAGTTTCCTAGTTGCACCTGGTGGATTTGAACTCTCAACCTTTCGGTTAGCAGTGGAATGCTTAACCAGTGCACTACCAGGGTAGAGACCCAGAGATAAAAAGAATATGGCAGAAAGAGTTTATTGATTTGGAATGGTAAAAAGTGTTAGTTATAATATCTCTGTGTATTCCTGTATTTTTTTTACATTTTTCTAGTTATATAAGTAATAAAAAACAGAAAAGGCAACTCCAGCTACAATATGGACAGGGGTGGTGACTGCAGTCAGGCAGATCAGACAGAAGATCACTGCAAGAGCTTGGGTTGGAGAAAATGAGAGCTAACCTAGAAGGACAACAGAAGTCAAGCGAAAGGGGTGGTAAATTACCTACAGGGTCTGATGACCAGGGACCGTCCTCTAGGTTGTTCTACAGACTTTGAACAGTCTTCACAAGCAACAGTATTACTGTCCTGTTGAACCCAGGACAAACGTCTAGTCATCCGTAGAGTGAGATATGCTTGTCCTGAAGTCCTCTTGCTCTGTCTTCCCATCAGCCTGCCTTCTTCTGAACCTGAGTCTCCACCCAAGTCATTCCTGGGGGCCTTTAATTGGATTAAATATTAAGTACGAGATTTCCTGGGATGGGTGATCCATTACTGAACTAGGCAGCGTAATCAGCATAATGAGTTTTTCTGATTAGCCAGCTTTCACTACCGGTTATCACTTCGCTGAAAGAAAGCCATGTGGGGTGCAGACAGCAGGTAGGCTTACGGCCTGATACTTTGCGGGAGGGGAGCATTGCCAAAGAAGACTCTGAATTACCAGGTCGCTAGGCTCACAGCAATGGTTGTCCAAAGGGAGCTAGAGAAAGTATGTGGACTGGGAAAGCCAGTTCTTATCAGCAGCACTGCAAAAATACACACACATCCCATAAAAATGCTTATGAGTTGAGGGATACTTTTTCTCTTAAACCCATAGGCAGAGGGTCTCTGTTCATCCCCTCAGTAAGCATCAAGTTGGGCATGAGCACTTGCTATCCCTGTCTTCATCTCCATGCTCCCTTCACCCTGTGGGAAGAGAAATGGTTGATCTAACTGGTGGATGAAAAGAGTGTGTCCTTTACTGAGCCATATTAAGCAGAGCAGGGCTGCATTTCTGAGTCATGAGGGTCTCCATCCGTCTCTCCCTCTTATTCTCTCCTTTTCTGAACATTCACATTCTCAGAGACAGCCCTTTATAAGGTAAACTAATGGGGCAAGACTTGCCTCTGGCAGACAAAACTAGCCTGTTCCCCCAGCTTTTGCCTTCTCAGCCTACAGCTGGATAAATAAACTCACCCAGCTCAGCCTAAAGGCCCAGGGAAAGGAGTAGCAAGCTCTTTAGCCTAATGTCCCTGTGATGTATAGAGCTATTATTACCAATGCTTTACCCTTACTTGTATCTACATCCTCTGTACATGGTTTTGGTGGTGATGGTGGTGTCTTTGCTGTTAGCTGCCATCAAGTCATCCCTGACTCATGACAACCTTACATATAACAGAACTGTCACCCAGTCTGCTGTCATCCTCACAACGTCCAGCATGTTTGAGTCCATTGCTATGGCTGTTGTGCTGATCCATCTCACTAATGCTCTTGTGCACCCTCTGCAGCCTTATGTATCATCAAACATGATGTCTTCCTCCTCCAGTGATTGATCCCTCCTGATGACACGTCCAAAGCAGCAAGTCAGAGAGTCTTCTCTTGTGGTCTATGCCATCCGAAGCCAAGTGTAGTTGAGTCGGATTTTCATTAAAAACTTTTGGAAGTAGATTGGCAGAACTCTCTTCCTAGCCTTAGTTTGGAATCTGCTAAAGCCTGTCTACCATGGATGACCCTACAGGTACTTGAAATACTTGTAACATGGTTTTCAGCTCCATAGTAACATGTAAGCCAGCACAGCACTTCTCACCAAAGGCAGAGTGTACAAGGGCTGACAATTAAATGTGCAAACTGATCCTGGAAATGTTCTACACACCTCATTATGAATATCACTATGGTCACCTTCGAAGTACTTCCCTTGGGAAGCTGTGCACCAATGCCAGTGCCTAGTCCACCCTTTAAAGCAATTTTGGAACTCTTTCTGGAATGGCCATCAGAGCTGTCACCATACTAACCTTGATGTCCTGAATATCATCCAAATGGCTTCCTTTCATTGTTTCCGTTGTGTTCAGTCAAAGAAAAAAGTCATTGCGGGGCAGATCAGGGGAGAAAGGAGGGTGTTCCAATACAACTATTTGTTTACTGGCTAAACTCCCTCACAGACAACTATACAATTTGGTTTGTGAACTTGCCACTATGCCACCGTGTGCAATGGTCTTTCCAGAAAGAGTTCCGAAATTGCTAGATGCTGGCATCAGTGTATAGTTTCTCAAAGAGAGTACTTCAGTGGTGACCGTAGTGACAGCCAGCAATGAAGTATATAGCACTTACAACAATTAAGTTTACAGACGTAATTGTTGACCTTGTATTTCCCTATCTTAAAGAGGATGGGCTTCGCTAGAGAACTTGCTTTGGTCAATGGGATTTGAGTGGAGGTGACAGTATACTATATCCAAATCTTGGTGTTAGAAGACTGCATGTGCTCCATTCGCTTCTACTCTGCTGTTGCCATTACATGAGAAGACCATGCCCAGTTGATCCACTGGTCCTATGAGAAGGAGAGATGCATGAAGCTGCGCTAGGCCTAACCTGTAACCTGGATTCAGGCTCCACCTAGATCAGCTGACCTGGTTGTGAATGCACGAGAATAAATGATCTTGCTTCATGATACAGAGTTTTGTGGTGATTTGTTATACAACATTATTGTAGCAAGAGCTGAGCAGTATATCCTATCATCTTATAATCACTTGCTCCCTAATTCGGTAAAGAAAACCAGTACTTTAAGTTCAATGCTAACATTTTCCCCAGTGTTGTCCAATTCTCTGTGCTTTCATTCTGTCAGTCAGACCAATGAAAGAATCTGTGCATATGTGGTAGCATTAGAGCACCAAGTACAGGGTACCTATATTCTGGTTTACAGTGTTTTCTCAGCATAATAATAATGCCACTTACCGTAAAAAACATCCTAGCTGGAATTATTAAAATATATTCTCTCTCTCCCCTTCTCTCACTCTCTCTTTCCCACACACACGCACACACACACACACACACACACACACATTGTCTCCCTACTTAAACACAAGATCCAATATGAACCAGGCCCTTCTTACAGTAACCATGGGGACTTCTCCGGGGTCAATAGACACTATGGACATTTGCAAGAAACCGTGCTCTGGAAAGCAGAAGTCTGGACTGTGATCCCCATGGCAGTGAGTGAGGTAAAATAGTTCTTTTTCTAAATGCAGTCTATCTATGTAAGATTTTATAAAAGCGCTGTGGGGTATCTTCTGAGAAATAAACTCCTTAATATGACTTCATGGTAAGAGTTCTATTTCCTCTATTCTCAGGAGTTCTGCGAAAGAAAAATATGCCCCCTGGCAGTGTTCCATAAAACTAATGATGTGGGGGAATACGTGAATAATTGCCTGAATCATGGGGCTACATATCTGTTAGGAAGTCTCTTGGCAATATACAGCAGGGGCTCAGGACAGTTAAATTGGAGTCGAGTGAAATAAACTCTTGCTGTATCAGCTAGACTGTCTTGTGGGTCAAGGGAACAGTGGCAGCCATCTCCATAACTTAAGGTTGGCCGAGTATTCTGGGTTCGCAGAAACACAGACTACAATGAGAGATGGAAGGGAAGAGTAAACAAGGCATGGACATGGTTCTGCAGAGGCAGAAGGGCAAGGGCAAAATAGAGAAAGGCAGAGAGGGCAGTTCTTGAGCTGAGCCTGCCAGCTACAGGTTAGAAACTCAGACCAATGCCCCAAGCTCGAGTTCAAAGCAGTGAAGAGGACTGACGTGGCTCCTAGAGAGTGTGTGTGTGCTGGGGGTTCTTTGTAAACTTACAGACACCTTTCTCAACTGGAAAGCATCATGTCTGCTTCTTGATGCGTCAAGAATCAGCCCCTAATCATGCAGAAACCAGATGACAGTAGGTAGGAGAAAGTACCTGAGATGAAAACTCCGGAGGATGAAGGAAGGCATAGTCCAACCTCATTTCAGCATATGACTCAGTAGTAATTGATTTCCTGAACCACAATGCCTGATGGTTGTCTGCAGAAAATGCTTCAATATAATCTTGTTCATCAATTGGAGAAAATCTGGCAAGGCTTAATAAGTGTTTGAGATATGATCGAATTAATGTCTTCTACAAATATTTATCGAGCACTGTTTCTCAGACCCACACTGCCCTAAGCCCTGGAAATGTGGCAGAAATGAAAGAGACTTGGTCCCTGCCTTCATGGTACCTTGAGTGTCAAAGCTAATCACACATCAGAATCACTTGGAGAGTTTCTATAAAATGCTAACATCTGTGCGCTACCCAAGACCAATGGCATCAGAAACTTGAACAGCAGTTGAAAATCACCTAACTAGTGGGTAGATGAGTAGATGAATGAATGAACGATTAAGTGAATTCTAAGTGCAGAATTATTCCTCAAGAAATATTGATGCTGTGCTTCCTAATATTGGAAACCCTGGTGGTGTAGTGGTTAAATGTTAAAGCTACGAACCATAAGGCCAGCAGTTCAAATCCACCAGGTGCTCTTTGGAAATTTTATGGGGCAGTTCTGCTCTGTCTATAGGGTCACTTCAAGTTGGAATCAATTCAATGGCAGCAGGTTTGGTCTTCTTCCTAATATTAACTTCCAAAATTACTAGAGTGAAAGGAACTTCCCCACTCCATCCCAGCCCTATCTTTGCCTCCTCACCATCCTTCACCCCACTGGTCTGGATGAGTCATCTCACTATATTTACTCCCAAGAGATGAGGTCGGAGGATCTGTAAATCAAAGACAGACTGAGATACTGACAAATATGATCAGCCCCACTCTTTTCCCACCCACTGGAAGACAACTGATTTTCCCAGCACCAGAGACGATCAAAGAGAATATTTTAGAATTTTCTTTAAGGCCACATGGAGAGTTAGATAGAAGTCCACGAATTCTTAGAAAGTAGACAACCAGATTGCACAGCTTAGGACACCAATCTATGTCCTTTACCTTAGATGCTTGATGTTAATGGACATTTGTATCAACACAGTTTTTTAAATCGTATTTTTCTTCTTCCTCTTCACCAGTGTGTCTTCAGAGTAAATTGAGGAATTATTTCAATGGGGTCGTAATTCTTTCTACATCTCAAAATATACACATAGAGACTTCATGTTAATTTTCCTTCCCGTTCAGCATCTCAACTATTTCAAATTATCTATACCACTGACCAAGCCAGAAACTTCAGAGTCACCTATTACCATGGCTTCGCCATCACCCCAGTCCCAGTCATTCCTTCCTTCTAAATCTCTCATGAATTGCTCCAGTTCTTCCAGCTCACAGCCGCCCCCTCACCCATCCAGGTCTTGACCACGCCCCCTGTTACCCAGAGCCCATTGCTGCCTCTCAGCCCTGGTTCTCACCCCCAGATCCATCATAAACACAGCAACCAGAGTTATCTTTTCTTAACAGAAATGTGTCTCTGTTGGTCCCCTGGAAAATCATCAATTGCTTCACTCTGCCTTTGGAGTTAAATCGAAACTCATTATGAGGCTGTGCACAGCTTGGCTTCTGCTTACTCCTCAGCCCCGTGTCTCACCACTGTCTGCTTCACACTCTGGCTAAGGCATCCCCAGTTTCTTCTGGCTTCTTGTTTTCTCCCATTTCCTGTCTTTGAACATCCCTTTTCACTGTCTACTTGTCAATTGCCCATTCCATCTTAATCCTACCTTTTCCTCTCCACCATTTCTTCAGCTGACAGGTGAGAGTGAGTTGTCCTCCTACATTTTGCAAGACAGTATCTTAAAGTTCCGCTAAAGTATCACTTAAAGCACAAGCTTACACTAGCTTTATCTTTTTTCTGTCCTTCCCAGGAGTGAAAGATCAGAAAAGAGAAAGCCCAGGTCCGTCTTACATATCATTACATTTCCAGCACTTAGTTCAGTTCCTGCTACAAAACAGAAGTTTGTTGATGTTAGGGGCTATCAAGTTGGTTCTGACTCCTAGTGACCCTGTGAACAACAGAATGAAACTCTGCTCAGTCTTGTGCCATGTCCACAATAGTTTTTATGCTTAAGCCCATTGTTGCGGCCACTATGTTAATCTATCTCATCGGAGATCTTCCTCTTTTTAGCTGACCTTACACTCTACCAAGCATGATGTCCTTCTCCATGGACTGATCCTTCCTGACAACATGTCCAAAGTATGTAAGACATAGTCTTACCGTCTTTGCTTCCAAGGAGCACTCTGATTGTACTTTTTCCAGAACAGATCTGTTTGTTCTTTTGGCAGTCCATGGTACATTCAACATTCTCCTCCAACACCACAATTCAAAGGCATCACTTCTTCTTCTGCCTTCTTTGTTCATTGTCCAGCTTTTGCATCCATATGCAGATGAAAGTAATATGGCTTGGGTCAGGCGCATTTTAGTCTTCAAGGTGACATCTTTACTTTTGAATACTTTAAAAAGCTCCTTTGTAGCAGATTTTTCCAATGCAATGCATCTTTTGACACATTAAGCCAAAGCTTAGGAGAACCTTTTTGAATGTTGAACGAATGCTTGAGCTGAGGACAGTTGTTTAGTCCTTCAGCATAAAATAAGGGTCTGCTATGAGTCAGGCGCAGTTCTAAGTGCTTGCAACACACCAATAAACAACAGACAAGATCTCTGTCCTTGTGGAGCTTACCTTCCAGGTGGAGGGAGATGGTTTTATTTACATATTTAACAAACATGAATTGAGCACTAAACTGCAGCACATACATCAAAAAAAAAAAAAAATAGGGTGGCTTAGCCAGACACCTGTGTGGAAGTCAAAAACCCACTGCCATCGAGTCGTGTCCTTAAATATTTCACTTGCTTTTCTTTTCAATCTCAGTGAAGACTTTTCCATTATTTTAGTGTTACACCCCTGGAATTTCTCAGCATCTCCTTTCCTGCTCGGTGTCTCACCATGCATTTTTCACTTTCTAATACAAAAAACGTGGAGGCCCTGTGGTGCAAACGGTTAAGCACTGGATTACTAACCAAAAGGTTGGCAGTTCATGTCCATCCAGAAACACTTCAGAGGACAGGCCTGGAGAAAGATTGTAGTCTTAAAAACTCTATGGAGTAGTTCTACTCTACACACACTGCAATCAGCTCAACAGTAACTAACAACAGCAACAACGTAAAGACTAAAACATACAGCCTGTGTTTATCAAGGTCTGTTGAACATACGCATGAATGAAGAACTCCTGGAGTTCTTTCAATACCAAATTTTGCAAACAGAGGAAAGAAGTAGTCTTATAATGGGCTTGCCTGAAGCAGAAGAGATGAGAAAGAGACAATTTTTAGAATAACCTTTCAGGAAGAGGAAACTGCCGTGTTGTTGTTAGTGGCCCTTGAGTTGACTCCACTTCAGGGCAACTCCGTGGACAACATAATGAAACACTGTCTGGTCCTGAGCCACTCTCATGCTTGTGGCACTGTACTGGGCAACACGTTGTTGAGACGCCTGGAGTTTTCACTGGCTATATAGCAGATCGCCAGGCCTTTCTCCCTAGTCTTTCCTAGACTGGCAGCCCCACTGAAACCTGTCCACAGTGGGTCATCCTGCTGGTACTTGAAATGCCAGCGACATAGCATGCGGCATCAGAGCCACACACAAGCCACTACAATACATCAAACTGACAGACGAGTGGTGGAAAGGGAACAGTTTGCAAAAATCAGGGAACAATGAGTGCTGGGCTGATCTTTATGATCCAGAGCTGAGCCAATGGCAGACCATATCATGTTTTAATAGAAGGTTTTTTACATAGTTTCCTAATTATTATGTCTCAATTCAGGGGAAAAAGAGTCAGTGTTTTTCTAATCTCTATCTGCCTTAAAGCTCAGGGGGTAATAAACTATTGGTTTTCTTTTTAGTTGGTACACACTTCTTACTTCTTTTCTTAAAAAAAAGGAAAAAAAAACACACGGTTCGTGACACTTTTAATGGAGAGTAAAGGCCTGTGACTGGACTGTTTCCTTATTATCAGGACAGTCTGTCAGCATTTCTCCATGAAAGGCATTGTAGATGAGGTAGTGCTGTGGCCAGCTTCTTGAAGCAGTAAATGTAGAGCCTGTTTCTAGAGTTAAAAGGCTGTGAAAAATATAACAATGTCAGGCTACAGCTGATAAAAAGGCACTGTCTCTCTTGCAAAAATCCTGGGCTGTGAGCCCGATCCGTTGTTGAGGCAGGCTTCCAACGTCTCGAAAATGCTGCACCCAGCCACAGCCTGCCCCCATTCAGCTTCGGGAAGTGGCTGCTGCTGTTCCCAGAGGGTCTGGTCACAGGCAGAGGCCACTGTGCTGGTAACCTTAACCCCACGTGGGCAGGCCTGCGTCACAGCTCCTCTCCAACCCTAAAATTAACAGGCAGGGTTTTGGAAGGGGAGGTGGACAGAAAAGTGTGGGATTGTGTTTGTTATTCAGAATGCAAAGGAAACAGGAGCCTGAAGACTGGTCATCTGGGCTTGAACTATTGTAATTTGTTGAAGGAATCCAGATATGTGAACAAGAGTGACTCTGAGAGCATCGGAGTGAGACTCGCAGGGCCCCTCGTGCTGCATTGTGGGCAGGCGGCCTCTCTGGAAAAGAGAAGAGTGGATTATGGGAAAGTCTAAAATTAATCAGTAACCAAGTCTGACAGAGACTGGACACACAGTGGGGCTTTGCATACAGAGAGATCTAATTCACGTTCCTGTGCCCTGTGGAGGGCAGGCAATGTGCCCCAATTCAATCTATGCAAAAATTGTGTGACATGGCAACTTTATCTTATTTTATAGATAAAAAAAAAAGTCAGGGATCAGAGAAGTTAAGCAATCTTCCCAAGACTTCACAGCACTGAATTAGCAACACAAAAATTCACAACCAATCTGTTCTCTGCCAAGCACCACAAGTCGAAAAGATAGCATGGTATAATGGTTAAGATCATGGAGTCTAGAGCCAAGATACCCAGGATTGAGTTCTATCACTTACCAGTTGTGTGGCCTTAGTTAAAAAGTTACTTAACCTCACTGTGCTGCAGCTTTCTCATCTGTAAAACAGGGAAAATAATTAGCTAATCAACTAGTGGTAGAACTGTGCCCCATAGTGTTCTCAGTGGTTGATTTTGCAGAAATACATCACCATGCCTTTCTTTCAAGGGACCTCTGGGCCAACTCAAGACTCCAACATTTCAGTAGTATTTAAATGTGTTAGTATTTGTAAAATACTAAGAAGACTTTCTAGTACATAACATTTGATAACAAGTAAGTGAAGAGAAGAACCACTTTATTCCCCACAGAGCTCATTCTCTAATATCAGAATATTTTCTAATATCGGGCTCGGGATACATGCTGTATATCCTTGATGCTGTGGTGTCTATGAAGCGTTCGGGCTGCAATCACCCCATGTTATTTGTTATAACAGCCATCCAAGGAAAGTAGGACTATTGGGCACACGTTAGACACTGAGGCTGGGCCAGGTGATAACTTTTCCAAGGCCACTCAGTAGGTTAGTCAGAATGACACCTCCAGCTGGATCTCTATGACCTTAAATTCTATGCTATGCCACACACACCAAATGAAACATAAACTTGACAAGTCCATGAATAAAAACCAGACACAGCCTACAAAATGCACCTGGGGACAGCCTCATACTACCATTTGCCGTGGCTTCCTGTTTGCATAAGTTCTGGTTAAATAGTTCAACCTTCTGCAGAAAGTCGGTGATTCCTGGCTTCAAAAGTTCCCGTGAACTCCCCTCTCCATCCCTCCTGTGTATTGAGGAAGTGAGTATGTATCCAGAGGTGACACATTCTTGACCACCACAAATCGGTGGTAATGTGATGTTCTCCTTTCACACAATAGAACAAAGATTCTAGAGTATTAGTGATTTATCTAAAAGTCTCTTGAGTTCAGTGAGTGGGGAACTGCACTAAGAGATTCAGCTAGCTTCCAATCAATTTTATGAACTCTCTCTATGTTGCCTAATATGAGCGTTCAGTCCCATGATTCTCTGTTATATGTGTGTGTGTGAGCAATCACTGCCTCAAATTCTAAGGAAGTTGGGGTGGGGCAAGGAAACAAGTAAAAGAAAACAAAATGTGTGAAACTTGGTGCAGAGGAGGAGAAAGGAAAGGGAAACTGAATCCAGATGGAGGGGGCTTCAAAGAACTGGAGAAGTTGGGAGGCTTGAGTACCTTGGGAAGAAGAATTGAAGACCAGAGTCGTTAGGTAGACAGAAAGTTGGTAGCTAGCAATGTCTATGGAAGCCCAACAACGACCACAAATACTTGAACTTCAAGAGTTACAGCAGTGTCTGAATGCTAGTTATTGTCCCCAAGTAAAGCGCACTTTGCTTCAGATCGGTACAGGCCATTGCTATAACAGGGAAGCCTGGGGCAAGGAGATGTAGGAGTTCCACAGCCTATCCTAGACCTTCCAGACCCCAGGCCAAAGACCACAAGACCGACACTGGTTCTCTCAGTGACGGAGCTCAAACTCCTGATCCCCTGTGCTCAGGTTAGGACAAACTGAGAACTGGATGACCCCAGCCTGCCACTGGAGGAACTGACCTTAAAAACACGCACATTTCAAATGTGTGCATGTTATATCTTTCTGACTATAAAATCAATATATATTTATTGGAAAAGAACTTGAATCTGCTGGTATATGCATATGCTTTCATCCAGAAAGAATCAAAAGGATTTATTAGCAATGATTTCATCTAGGGAGAATTGTAGACGGGAAGAAAGACTTTCCATTTTCTTTTCACACCTTTATTACTGTTTTAAGTTGAGCATGAGGCTTCTGTGTCATTGTTTTTGTTTTGCTTATCTGTTTAGTGACAACAGAAGCTATCTAGAAAGTAGAATGGTAAGCCATGTGTCTCATCTTGTTTTTATTTCTGTACTTCTCTTTATTAAGCTTGCAAGTTAATGTTGATCTTTTGGAATAATATGAAAACCAAAGAAAAAATTAAAATCCACAGTAATCACACCCATCCAGAAACGAACACTGTTATCATTTTAGCTTAAATAATGATTATATGACACATAAATTTGAAGTTCTATTTTTTACTTATTTGTGTACCAGATACACTCTTACATACTGTTAAGCATTCTTTAATAGCATTATTTTAATGGCTATATGAGAGTTTTTCTACAAAAACAATATTTGAAAATCCATAAAACCGAAACAAAAAAAATCAATGAACTTTCACTTAAAAGTTGCACTTAAATCTTGCACAGCTTCTAGTGTGAGAAATAGATGGGATGGGATGGCATGTTGCCAAAGTTTCTGCCTCAAAGTGGTCACTGGTGGGTCCCAGGGCCTGCTTTCACCCACCACCCTTGCCTGATAGTGAGCTGGCTTTCTCAGAACCGCTCAGAAAACTTGTTTTTTAAAAACACCGCTTCGTTGATCCAACCCCAGAGATTCAGATTCAGGAGGTCAAAGTAAGGCCTGGCAATCAGCATGGTTGCTTTTCAAGACACCTAGGTGCTCAGACTATCAGCTCTGCCAAGGGATAACCAATCACCCTGGAGTTTCCTGGGACTGACAGTTTGGGTGCTAAAATTAAGAAAGTCTCAGGCAAAGTGGGACAACTTGGTCACTTTCTATTCTTCTGCGTTGGGCATATGTTACATCTCTTGCGCTGCCTACCCTGTATTTCATTGTCTTGGATTGAATTATATCCCCCCAAAATATCTCTTTGAAAAGTAAAGATGTCACCTTGAAGACTAGAGTGTACCTGACTCAAATCATGATATTTTCAATTGCAACACAACACGTGAAAGCTGGACAACAAACAGAGAAGACAGAAGAAGAAATGATGCCTTTGAATTGTGGTGTTGGAGAATAAGGTTGAATGTTCCGCGAACTGCCAAAAGAACCAACAGATCTGTTCTGGAAGAAGTATAGCCAGAGTGCTCCTTGGAAGCCAAGATGGCAAGACTGTATCTTGCATACTTTAGATGTTTTATCAGGAAGGATCAATCCCTAGAGAAGGACGTCATGCTTAGTAGAGTGGAGGGTCAGCGAAAAAGAGGAAGACTCTCGACAAAATGGATTGACACACAGGGGCCACATCAATGGGCTTAAGCATAAAAATGATTGTGGACATGGCACAAGACTGGGCAGTGTTTTGTTCTGCTGCATACAGGATTGTTATCATTAGAACCAACTTAACAGCACCTAAGAACAACAAAATATCTATCAGCTTGGCTAAGTCATGATTTCCAGGATTGTACAACTGTCTACCGTTTAGTCATCTGATGTGATTTTCCTATGTGTTGTAAATCCTGTCACTATGATGTTAGGAGATGGATTTCTGGCAGTTATATTGATGAGATCTGTAAGATTAGGTAGTGTCTTAAGCCAATCTGTTTTGAGGTATAAAAGAGAGAAGCAAGCAGAAAGACAGTGGGGACGTCTTACCACCGGGAAATCAGTGCTGGGAGCAGAGTTTGTCCTTTGGACCTGGAGTCTTGTACGGAGAAGCTCCATTCAAGAGGAAGATTGATAAAAGGAACTTCCTCCAGAGCTGAGAGAGAAGAGAAAGTCTTCCCCAGGAGCTGACACCTTGAATTTGGGCTCATAGCCTACTAGACTGTGAGAGAATAAATTTGTCTTGGTTAAAGCCATCCATTTGTGGTATTTATACGCTTGGATACAATAATAACATCTGAGGTTGAGTCTCAAATTCAGCAAGAAAGGAAGTCATTATAACCTTTATTTTATGCAAAATGAATTGTCTGTAAGTCCAAATGGGCTCACAGTGGGGCTGTGCTATATAGCTCAGGACCAAAGCTGTAGACATCCAACTTGATACTCTGATGGACTCTACCTCCTCTGTACACTTATCTCCTTTGGGACCTTGATAAAATTCACTGGTCAAAGGAGGCAGGATTCATGGTTTCTACAGCATTATTTTCAGAAAGATCAACCGTTATGAAATGAATTGTGCTCTGAACTCCACCCCCTGAAATACTGTATTTTTACCCAAATAACATGTGCCTTCTACATTTGTTTGCCAACCTTACTCTCCCCCTCCCCTGAGGAATTTTTTGTTAAGTGTGCTGTGCCAACTTTTTTTTTTTTAAGCAACATGTAGAAAAAATTGTCATAGTATCACTTCCAGAAAACACCTGGCGGGGAGGAGGTGCTGCCAGCAACCAAACATAGATGGAGTGTGTTGTTTGTGTGCAATACAATGAAGTGTTGGAATCTAACTCTCCATACCTGTGGATGTAATAATCCTGTTTGGGAATAAGGTTGTCTTTGTGATGTTCAGGAGGCCATCTCAGTGTAGGTTGTGTCCTAAACCTAATCACTTACAAGTCATTAACATCAGAGATTGGACTCAGGAGGGAGCATGGACAGAGAAGGCATACTCCACATGGGCCTCTCTAAGGATCCACAGAATGCTGGGGCTACAGATATGAAAGAGACAAGAATTTACCCCTAGAACCAAAACCCTGAATCCAGATTTCTAGTCTCCTACACTGGGAAAAAATAAATAAATTTCTATTCTTTAAAGCCGCCCACTTGCAGTATTTCTGTCACATTGTTCTTTGGGCAACTCCTCCAACCCAGAGGTCCCCTCATACTACTTCCAAGTGTTCTGCGAGAGAGGTTGGCATCCATCCCCACTAACGGAGACCCAAGCAGATGGAGTAGTGATTTCATGCTGTATGCTGAGGCTGCTCATCCTCACACACAGGAGCACCCTTCTCTGCTACACGATGAGTCTTCCTGAGCCCATCACAGGGATGAAGGACATGAGGGTTTGCTTTTTCCCCTGGTTAACATGAGGGAGGTGGGGGTCTGTACCCTGTCTCCCTGGAAAGGTGAAGGCAGTGTTGTATCACAGCAACTACTCTTGTTTACTGAGTGCCAACCTTGGACCAAACACTGAACCAACCACTTAATTCTCATAACCACTCGCTGAGGTAGGTGCTATTTTTCTCCCCATTTCACAGAGGAGAAAACTGAGGCACAGAGACATTAGAACTTGCCAAAGGTTAAGTGGTAGAACTGCAGTTGAAAACCAGGCAGTTCTGGCACCAAATCCTATTCATAGCCATTGTAGTGATTCATGACAGTAGAAATAACACAGTTCTGGGCCCAAGTACCAGTTTGACCTCAAATCAATTTAAATCTCTGAACTTCAGACTCTTCCTCTATTAAAACGGTCAATTTTTAGAAAGTAGTTAAGGCTCTGCATGCTCCCTGGGTTGTTGTAAGGGTTATAGGCACTATCTGCCCTTCTTCCCCACCCTCAATTATCACATGGTTGTCCTGTACCTGTAAGATCTCTGTTCCCATGGCATCTAGGCCCAAAGAGCTTCCTTGTTGGCCGTGTAATAGCAAATTGCCAGCTCTCTGCCCCGCTACCCAGGTTGTCTCTCCTTCTATCTGACTTCATTTTTCTGCACATCACTTACTACTAGTGGGCACTGCTACGTGAGTGTGTGAGTGAGTGTGTGTGCATGTGTGCGTGCCTTATTTAGTTAATGTCTGATTTCCCCACTAAATTGTGGAGCCCCAGGAGAGCAAGGACACTGTCGTATCTGCTATAACATCCCCAGAAACCAGAATGGCAAGTTGGGAAATGGAAGGTACTCCAAAAAATATTTGAGAAATGGATAATGAATGTATTAAACTGTATGGTGCTTGGCAGACATTGGTCACAGAATCTTTTCACTTACCTGAATCTGAATCCCAGATGACCTACAAAAATAATTCAGATATATATATATATATATATTTTTAATTTTAAAGACTAACCCAAAACAAAAGACAGGAACCAATACACCAAGGATAAAGGGAACAGAGGAAGTATCTTAATAGCTTTTTGGAAAGAAGTCACAATTGAGTGCTGCCGTGGATTAAATTGTGTCCTCTGAAGATGTTGGTTAGGAAACCCTGGTGGTATAGTGGGTTAAGTGCTAAGTCAGCTAAGCAAAAGGTCAGTAGTTTAAATCCTCCAGGCATTCTTTGGAAACTCTATGGGGCAGTTCTTCTCTAACCTCTAGGGTAGCCATGAGTCAGACCCAACTCGACGGCAATGGGTTTTTTGGGGTAAAAATGCCTGTCAACTTGACTAGGTTGTAATTCCCAGGATTGTACAATTAATTGACTACTGTTTTGTCATCTGATGTGATTTCCCTGTGTTGTAAATCCTATCACTGTGATGCAATGAGGTGGCATAGTGGCAGTTACATGGATGAGATCTACAAGACTAAATAGTGTGTTAAGCCAATCTCTTTCAAGACATAAAAGAGAGAAGCAAGCAGAGGGACACGGGAACCTCACAGCATCAAGAAGCAAACATCAGCAGTAGATTGCATCCTCTGGACTCTGCACAGAGAAGCTCCTAGTCCAGGGGAACATTGATAAGAAGGATCTCCTCCAGAGCCGACAGACAGACAAAGTCTTCCCCTGGGCCCCTGGAACTGACACTCTGAACTGGGACTTCTAGCATACTAGACTGTGAGAAAATAAATTTCTCTTTGATAAAACCATTACTTGTATTTCTGCTATAGCAACACTAGATAACTAAAGCAAGTACCATCTGAATTACAAGCGTCTTAGTAGCCAAGCCAAAGGAAAATTAGATGAGAGCCCACAATTCTATCACCTGCCTGAAGGAACACACTATGACCCAGCCCTAATGCCTCAAAAGGTGGCAGGTGGCCACGTGGCCTCAGCAAATCTGTTGGATAAAAACAACCCAGCATTTAGCTTTTGATCCACATGATTGACACAGACCACTGTCTCACTTTTTTCCCTGTCTTCAATCCATCAACTACTCCTTAGAAAGGTGACTCCTGGATTCATAAATCTCCCTTTTATAATAGCAGTGCTAGTTAGAATATGTGTACCATCTGGGTGGATCAGGCACCTTCTGAGCCTGCAGCGGTCACTTTACAAATGTAGCTGATTGCTTGAGTGTGCAGTGTCTCTGAGGCACCTGGGAATTTAGAGGCAGGAAACACCACCAGCAGGGTGATCTTCCAGTGGTAGCTTCCAGGGCCCATCATTCTTCGGAAACATTCAAGCTGAGTCAATTGGGAGGCTCCATAAGAGGAGAGCGAATACCGATCTACTCCCTGCTAAGGGAAGAAGACGAGAAGCACTTGTGTTCAGTCCAGAATGTCAGCTGACCGAAAGCTGGGACAGAGCCAAGGAGAGGCTTCAACCATGTATTGCTGTCCTACCTCCAGAAGGTGCCCCAGTGCAGTGGGAAGATCTTTGGAGTTCACCAAACCTGGATTCAAATCCACCCTTCCTCCTCATGAACTACGTGATCTTGAACAACTGACTTCCTCTTGCTTTGTGCTTTTTTCCCTCTGTCTTACAACAAGGCTGAGACCATTTGCTCATTGTGGCTGAAGGTTTAAGAGTCCAGATCTAAAGCCAGGCCCCTTGGATTTGCCTCCCGGCTTGCTGAGGGAGTGCCCTTGGGCAAGTACCGTTATGTTCTTACCTTGATTTTCTCATCTATAAAATGGGAATAATGCTAGGATTTACATTCTATTGTGAGGATGATATGTGATAAACCATGTAAGTCTTTTGGAACTGGCCTAGTACACAGTAAGTGCACAATAGATACTATTTATGTTCACCAACATTTGGGGTTGATTATAAGGCTTGTAGGAAGAATATATGAGTGCCCAGCAGTGTCTGACTCTTAGGACTTTGCCTCCCTTCTGTAGAGAAAGCAGACTCAGAGTCTAAGCCCAGGCTAGGGGCTCCTTCTGTAAACCCCATGGGGTCCCCAGGTCACTCAAGACATAAAACACAGCCGGCATGTTTCCTTGGCTCTGGCAGTGAGAAGAGGGACAGACTTGGCCAGCTCCTGCCCACCACGGAGTCATAAGCACATAAATAGGAAGCCCCTAGCTGGTACTTTACTGTAACTCCTCAGCCCCTGACCACATTGTCTTGTCTGTGGCACGTTTATTTTGGGGACAAGCGCTGAAGTCATTGCTGCCCGAAAGTGCTGCAGGCAGGCCTGCCTCAGCTCTGTTTCCCAGGAGAGCCCTGGGGTGAGGGAACCAGAACCGCAAGCAGCCCCAGAGGTGCCCCGAGTCTGACAAGCCGACCGCAGGCCCGGCTCTGGCTCCTACCATGGAACAGGCCTGGGAAGAGCCCAGCTTCCCTGTGAGCTTTAAGAAGGGCCCCTGGCAGGAAGCTCGGAGGCAGAGGCCTAGCGAGAGGCAGCCCCACCCACCTACCTCTCCCATCTGTCTCACTTTCTTTTTCCCCCAAGGTCTGCTTCAGCCCATCTTCCTTGTGACTGGGGCTCCTCTCCCTTCATTTTCTATAACTGCACAGGGAAAAGAGGAAGTGAGTTCTTCAAAGCCACCCTCTGATCTTGGTGAGTAAACCCTCAGTACCAGGTCTAGCCTTGGGCCTAAGCAGGCCGCTATCAGCTGCTCTGTAGGCTGAAGGATTAAAATTTAAAAAATAAAATAAAAAACCCATTCCTGTCAAGTTGATTCCAACTCATAGTGACCCCCATAAGCTGAAGGACAGACAGCCCTGGCAGACTTTGGTTCCTGACACAGCTGGCAAGCAGGAGCCACTACCTCTCCAGAGACAGGCCTAAGACTCCACCTCCGACAGGAGGCCTGGCTTCTTCAAGCTGCCCTTTCCTTGAGGTGTTCTGGCGACAGCCTGACGCTCTCAGCCCAGCACACTAACTGCCAGGTGGAGACACTCCCTTACTCATGTGCCTGTCTTGTCCCCAGGCCCCCAAACCAAAGAATTTAAGGCTGTGCTTCTGTTCTGCCCTCCCCAGGTCTAGGTGACACCTCCCTGCCTGCTCAAGGAATAGGTCGGCCTTCCTTCCTAGAGCTGGGGCTTCCACGAGATGACGAATAAAGGGAAGACAGCCTAGCACCCATGCATGCCTCCATAGGCTTTTTGGGGAGTCACTGGGTAGTTGTGGGTAGAAAGGGGTGCCCATGAAATCAGCTGCTTCTCAGCAGTGTGGGGTCACCTTTGGCCTCCTGCCAGACACCCAACACAAGGCTAGGGACAGAATAGAAGGCCACATCTGTCTTTCCCTTAGACTTTCCTTCTTTCTCCCCCTCCTTGTTTCCTCCCTCCACACAAGACAAAACCAGCTTCCCTGGAGTGGACTCCAGCTCAGGGCAACCGCGCCTGTGTCAGCGTAGAGCTATATTCCTTAGGGTTTTTTATCAGCTGGTTTTGCCGAAGGAGATGACCAGGTCCTTTCTTCTGAAGGTGGACTTGAACTTCCAACCTCTCATTTAGCACCACCCGGGGGCACTCCCCCACAACTGCCTCTCTTTTAGTAGGCATCAGAATACCACAGCAACTACCTGAAGTACGTGTTGCAAGACAACAGTGAGCTCCAGCAGAGCTCTACAGACAACAAAACCGGTGTCTGACATCGAGACCCCCTCCTCACTTCTCCTCCCAACTCCCACGTGAATCAGAAAGTGATGTACACCCAGGATTGGGTTGCTGCTCAAGAATCAGAGATGGTTCGGCTGCAGCCACAGCTCCTAAGGTGCCTGACAACGTCTTCTAATTTAGTAGAGCGGCCGTCGCCCCTTCACAACAACAACTGCAAGGAAGGCAGACAGTCTTGGCCACTGCCAGCCGTCCCCAACAGTTCCCGGGTGGAGCTGCCAATGAACTGCAGCAATGGTAATGATTATAGGAACAATGGGAGGCTAGAGCGTGTACCTTCTTCATCCTCTACCCACAGTGGAGGCATGGAGAAGACTCTTTTGGATGCACAGCATGAATCAGGACAAAGTAGTTCAAGGGGCAGTTCTCGTTGTGACAGCCTTTCCCCACAAGAAGATGGACAGATTATGTCTGATGAAGAAATGCATACCAGCCGGGACCACGGCACACAGTTAGAAGAAGGAACTGCAGCAGGAGAGAAAGTAGCTGAACCTTTGAAGAAAAGAGTCGAGTGGGTATCTGACTGGTCCAGTAGACCTGGAAACATTCCATCTAAGGAATTCCCTTCAGGTACCCTGAAAGTTCTGTTTCTTTTTGAATAAGAAAAAGTGGAGCCATGAAGAAAAGGAATATTTTCTCTGCAGAGAAGGTGGTCATTTCATCTCTCTTCATTCTCGTGTTTTGGCTTTGGGGCTAGGCATCTATATTGGAAAACAACTGAGCACATCTTCTGCTGGCACCTACTGAGAGAAAGAAAAGGCCATGGAATTGCATGTGACCTGTGAAGGGCTGTTATTCTCACATCAGTTTATTTGAGCTTGAGACCACTGTAAACATGACCCAGCCTACCATCCTGATTTTACAGATCAAAGTTCCAGTAAACTCGAAATCCAGTATTTTGTTCAAACTCTGTTGAGGCAGTTTACTAACCTCATTCCCTTTATGGCCTGTAAGACACTTTAGAATTTCTTAATGGAGTTAACTGTTGTTTAGAAATTCACGAGGGCTTCTTTACCGCCAGTGTCACCAGTAGATTATAATTTTGTCAACAAAGGTCTTGTCTCCGTTTAGTCACCACTGGATTTAGCCCTGCATCACTGGCATATGAATTTTACTCTGACAGGATAACTATCATTCGTGTGTCCAGGTGACATCAGGTTAGAGAGTGATAAAGAAGCTTTGTTTCTTTCAGGACAAAGGCAAGCTTCCTTAAAGTTGAACTTATTAAGAAAAAGAAAATAACAAAAAAATAAAAATTAAATAAAAAAGACACAGGGGGAAAAAATATCCTGGACAATGAAAGAGTTATTTTAAACTAAAAAAAAAAAAAAAAAGAAAGAAAAGAAAAGAAAGTGACATACACCCAGGTCCCAAGGTTTTCATCTGCCCTTCCAGATCCAAGTCATAAGGGTCAAAATCTTTCTCCATTTTCAACCATAATCAGTAACAAATGAGGCAACAACTCTGAACTTGCTTTTCTAGTACTTTTTAAAAGACCTTTAGCCACAGAATTTTTATTAGCTCTTTTTTTTTCTTTGTCGTTAAACAAATGAGAAAATCTCTGCAAATCAAATCCAGACATGTTTACATAGGCTATCAAAAGCCACAATATTTTTATCATCTTTATTTGTATTTATTCAGCCTCCTTAGCTCTCTAGTCATGGGTTTCCACTGCTTCCTCATTGTTTTGAAAGCCAGGGGATGTTAGCGCCTGGTGTGAGCAGTGCTCCCCCTCTACTGCCACCCCCCCATAAGCCTAAAAGGTCTAGACGCTTCTTTGTTGGGGAAAGTAGGAGAGGCAAACAAAATGGAAATCTCAGTTCCATTTGCATGTCCTCAGTTGAGTAGACTGTTCTCTACATATAATTAAACCCTGATATATATCATAATTGGGAAACTGACATAATTTCATATCGTTAAAATAAGTGGTGTGATTCAAACAGTATAATGTACACCATATACCTTCCTCCTCCCATGTATGAACTAGGCCAGTTTTTACGGCGTCTCAGAGCCTTGGCACAATTGGCCTATCTCGGTGAAACCCTGGGCACACAGAGAACGCTGCTGCAAGCCTTCCCCGGGGTTCACCCGAGCCGGCACCACACCCACTGCTGGGTTTTCAGACCCAGATGGCCTCCTCTATTCAGCTACATCCCGGGCTGATTGAAGAGTAAAATCAATAAGTGGAAAAAGATCCAATAAGTTACTGAAAAAGTTACTTCCATTTATATCTTCGCGACTAAGTAGGCACTCTTCAGTCAGTAGAAGAGCCAAGTGGTCAGATGGGGGGGCAGAGCAGCCCCCGCCCGCCTCGCAGCTGGCAATGGCTTCCCAGGCCGCCTCTCAGCCCCAGACGCTCAAATTAACCTCACTGGGCCTCGCTTTCTGTCCATTAGTATTTATTTATTTGATTTTCTTAAGCTTGCTCTTTGTGGTAAAAATCACCTGAGCACACCAGCACAAACGAGTAACACTTAATTAAAATATATAAAACAGAACAGAGATGGCCAGTGGCCTTGAACTTGGAGAAAGCCAGATAAGCCCTTTGAAAGGTCTGTCCTGTTAACTCGCTAGACTCACAGGAGGCCAAGAACCCAGCAATAAAGAACCCCCTCTAAAAGTCATGTAGAGGCTTCTGCTTTCAGGGAACTTGGGCAATGTTGGAAGCAGTGCCCTGGCTGACCTTGCCCTAGGTACAAAAAACATCAAGAACCTGCACAAAAGCTCCAAGGGAACAAGACACCAGGTCAGGAGAGACCATGCTTGACAAGTGAGACACAGTTTCATCTAACATCATCTTATGTAAAGGCTCTTCTTTACAAATCCTGGTGCCGTAGTGGTTAATAGCTAACCAGTAGTTAGTGTTGCTTACCAAAAGGTCAGCAGTTCCAATCTGCCAGATGCTCCTTGGAAACTCTATGGGGCAGTTCTACTCTGTTCTATAGGGTCACTATGAGTCACAGTTGATTCAATGGCAATAGATTTGTCTTTTTGTTTTCTATAAGAAAACTCAGTCTGTGTGCATGCTCTACCCTGTCTTTTTTCTACTCCGTGGCATATCTAGGCTATCAGTTCTTATCAGTCTGTGAACAGTGTCTGCATTCTTTTCAATGGCTGCAATTATAGATGCCTATCATTGTAACAGTTTTGAAATTACCCTGTTCCCCATTTAGGACATTGAGGTCTTTTCTGGTGATCTGCTATGACAAGCATTGATTGACTAAATACTCTTGTATATATGTCATATAAAAGCATATTATTTTTTTTATTTTAATGGTACCATATATTTTATTTTATTTTTATTATGATTGAATGAAAATGTACATTACCATACAAATTCGCATGCTCAACCTATATGCAGCTCCCACTGCTCTCCCTGCCCGGTGACAGCACACCCCTCCTCTCTGCTCCATACATGTCTCATTCTCTCAACAGTCTCCTTTCCCCTCCTCTCCACCCACTCCCCTCCCTCCAGTAAGAGCTCAGCAGGATGACATCCTATAGATGCATAGAACCATAAAATTCCCACAAGATACAGTCAGTCTGCATCACCAAGTCCAATCCATTGCTGTCCGAAAAGTTGAACTTCGTTATGATTTATGGACAGGGGCAGCATCAGAGCCAGAGGCCATGTCCCCAGGGGAACCCTGAAGCCCCTGGACCATCAATTGTGGTCTTTTAGTGGAGACCTCAGGATGCACCCCTATTTATTCTGTGTTGCCAGTGAGACTCAATTTTGTCAGCTCCATCGTGGCTATTACTGGTGGTGGCCATGCAGCATCTGGTTTTCTGGTCACTAGTCGATGTAGAGACCCACTCATGTCGGTGTGTCTGTCTTCTGAGTTCTCTTTCCCCCTTGTCATTCTTGTCCTCGATGATCATCCTTTCCTGTTGAGTTGGGACCATTTGCTGTACCCTCAGATGGCAGCTTAGCAGATTTTAAGACCCCAGATGCCACTCACCAATGTGGGGTGCAGAGAGTCCTCATTAGCAAAATGCTAGCTGTGCCAATTGGCCTCGATTTCGCCTGAGAGCATGGTCCCCAGCCCCCTGCCACAGCTACTCTGTCCTTGCAATATTGGGTTAAGATGGGAGGAGTACTGAAATGGTGTTGAAGTCCAGTTATTAGCAATCTTCTTTCTAACATGTGCTGTCACTGATTTCACCCAACCAAATTTCTATTAACTATCTAATCAGTCTAAACCCTCCCCCCTTACCCTCTCTCCCTCCCCACCCTTGCATCTGTCGAAGAGTCTATGCACGAGTCTGTTTTTAAGTTCTTATAGTACGGGTCTCAAACAATATTTGTCTTTTGTCGCTGACTACTTCCATTCAGCAAAATGTCCTCCAGTTGAAACCAGGTTAAGAGATGTTTCCAGCCATCATCATTGTTCTTTATCATTGCATAGTGTTCCATTTAGTATATATGCCATAGTTTACCTATCTATTCCTCTGTTGTTGGGCATCTGGGTTGATTCCATCTTTTGCTGTTGTGGGCTGTGCTGCAATGAACATTTGTGTGCATGTATCAGTTGGTGTGAATGGCCTTGATTCTGTAGGATATGTTCCAAGCAGTAGAATTATTGGGTCAAATGGTATATCTATACCCATTTTTTTAAGGGAGCTCCAGATTGCTTTCCAAAGAGATTGCACCATTTTGCAGTCCCACCAATAGTGTAGGAGAGTTCCAATCTCCCCACAGCCTCTCCAGCATTTGTTGTTTTGTGTTTTTTGGAACATGGCCAATCTTGTTGGGGTGAGGCGGTATCTCATCGTAGTCTTGATTGGAATTTCTTTAATAGCTAAAGATCGTGAGCATGTGTTTTTCCCTGTGTTTTTTGGCTGCCTGGATCTCCTCTTTAGAGAAGTGTCTGTCCATCTCCTTTGCCCATTGTTTAATTGGATTATTTATCTTTTTCTTATTGATATTTTGTAGTACCTTAGGGTTGACGGCACTTGGCTTGGCTTTGGCTATAGATTATGGAGATCAAGCATCAGTCTAACTAAAAGGATATTCTTAAGTCACATTTCTAGAAGTGAAATCATTGAGTCAAGGAGAATGTCCTTCTAGAATGTTAATAAACATATTGTCCTCCATAACAGTCATACCTTTACTGAATGTTCTGAGAGAGTGGTAGAATTGTCACACAGTGCCACTGAAAAATGACTGTCCAACTGTGATTCTTTGGCTGTATATGGCCTCTTCTCATAAACACCCCCCACCAGGCTACCAATTCATATAGCCATTAGGTGGCACCTCCAAAAGAAACACGGAACTCCACTTCTGGGAGCCATTGAACACACCCTGAATATTTGAGCCCAAGAGACAAAGGCCAGAGAGGGAATTTCTAGTTCGAGGTCTGTCTTCCATTTCCTATTGTTGGATCTGCCTTTTTTATGATTCTTATTCATAACAACCATTTCTTCCTTTCATAAGGAGACTACACTAGACTTAACCACTAGCCAAACCCCATGCTACACAGTGCCCCAGTACCCTGGTGCTTTGGTCAGCTAGTGCTGCTGTAACAGAAATACTATTAAGTGGATGGCTTTAGCAAAGAAAAGTTTGTTCTTACACAGTCCAGTAGGTTATAAGTCTGTATTCAGGGTGTCTGCTCCAGGGGAAACACTTTCCCTCTGTCAGCTCTGGAGAAAAGTCCTTGTGTTGGTTGAATAGTCTTTGGTCTGGGAGCATCTTGGTGCAGGAACCTCAGGTTTGAACCACACGCACCTCTTCCCGTGATGCCTTCTTGACGGTGTGAGGTCCCCAATTTTCTGCTTGCTTCACTTTCCTTTTATCTCTTGTAAAAAGATAAAAGGTGGTGCAAGCCACACTCCAGGGAAACTCCCTTTACACTGAAGCAGGTTGTTAATCTTAGGAATGGATTAACAGTCCCCACCATAATCTTCTTTAACCTATAGCATAGGAAAATCACAAGAGGGAGGACAATCATAAAATATTGGGAATCATGGCCCATTGAAATGGCTACACACATTTTGGGGGGCACAGTTTATTCCATGACACCACATGAGATCTCTGCTTATAGCTCTTCTTTCTTGATGTTTTTCTCTCTCTCATCACTGCTGCCTTCTAAGGAAAATGTGTCCTATTCAATAAAATATACTTGTTTTGCTAAGCACGTTGATAAATTTGGATATATAAAAATGACTGAAAATGGAATTGGAGCTGAAGAAAGCTAAACATTCCTGCACAATAAAACTAGAGGAACTGCAAGCACCATCCGTGAAATATGGGGGAGGAAGAAGGGTAGAAGAAGGGGAAAGGAATGACAGATCTACTGAGATACCAGGAAGCTGGGAGGAAAGGGGCAGGGAGGATTCTCCAAGGGCCCTGAGACCTGAGGACATTTTTTTGAACACATAGATTACCTAAAGTTTCTCCAAAACAGATTGTGATGCTCTGATGTAATCTTTATCTTGTTCCATTAAT
This sequence comes from Heterohyrax brucei, assembly GCA_028571685.1. Lineage (NCBI taxonomy): Eukaryota > Metazoa > Chordata > Mammalia > Hyracoidea > Procaviidae > Heterohyrax > Heterohyrax brucei. The sequence goes on from CM053156.1 coordinate 68,528,025, forward strand.
GCCAGGCTGTTGCTAGATCACCTATAAATGCTTGACATAAATGCACACTGGGTCTGTGTGTGTGACAGATGGATAGTTAGTCAAGGAAGGGCATGAATTTCATACAGCGCAGAACAGAAATAGTGCATTCAGAGCTGGAGCTCAGAACCTAAGATGATCGTGAGAATATTAGCCTGTAGGGATTCCCAGCCCTTATCAAGGACCCTCATTGGGTATGGAGTGGAGTTTGCCCAGTTTTGATCTACAGCACCAGAGGTTGATGCTTTCACTTTTTCTATGGGTCACACTACATCACATCTTGGCTCTCCTTGAGGGTTGGCCCAGATGGCTCTTCGCATTACCGTGACTCTTCCTTCAGGTAGCAATGTGACTCTCTCCCTCACTTCACTGGTGTCTCTGCTCCAGTATCCTCTGGTTAGAAAGTCCTTTGCTGATCTTCTTATCTATAATCACATCTCCTACCCCAGCCTCTCCATCTCCTAATCTTGCTTTATTTTTCCTTGACAGTACATCCCATCATTGGGCATAATGTACTTATTTCTTTACTGTTTGCTTTCCCATTAGGAAAATTCATTGCTGCCAAGCCAGTTGTAACTCACTGTGACACCATCTGTTACAGAGTGGAATTGCTCCACAGTGTTTTCTTAGCTATAGCCTTTATGGAAGCAGACCACCAGAACTCTTTTCCATAGCACCACCCAGGTAGGTTTGAACTGCCAATCTTTAGGACATTAGTCACACACAATCTGTTTGCACTGCCCAGGCACCTTCAAGTCCTGTAACAATAACAGGAATATTGTCTGATTTCTTTGCTTCCCTATCTTCATTGCCTAAAACCATGCCCATCACATAATAGACACTCAATAAATATTTGTGGAACTAACTCATGGAAGAAAGACATGATCGCCTCCTTTTGTAAAGATCACAGCCTTAGAAACTCTATGGGACAGTTTTATTCTGTCCTATAGTCATTACGCAAAGAACGACCAGAATAAGTGGAAAAGAAAATATTAGAACATTTGGACATTGTTTAAAATTAAGCAGATTAGAATTTTAAGAGTCCCAGTGTAGCTGAGAGAATGACCGTTTTGTAAGGAACAAAGTGTAACTAAAGGCCAAGGTTTTAAATTCAAAAAAAAATAAATAAGTTGGCCTTTTCCTTCTGTTTTTCAGACTAATAATATTTACAGGCTTGGGTGCAGGGAATGAGTTTATGAACTGCACACCCTTCTGAAGCATATGACTGCTTGCCACAACAAGGGTGTGAGTCCTGGTCCAGATAACCATGAGCATTCATGAGTAATTGTCACCAGAATCCCAAGCCAAACCTTGCACTAAGAATTAGGCATGTGTCGCTGAGGTCAGCATTTGGCTCCTCTGCCCTCTGTCTAGTGCCAGGCCAGGCAACTTACCCTCCCCCCAAGGGATGATACAAACTATGCTCTGACTTTTTCTTCAGCTGCAGAAGTAGAGAACATGTCATGGGTCATAAGGAGTGGGAACAGAGCATCAAGTTTTTTCTAAGGGTTATCTGTTTCTCTACCATCAAATTATTACCTTCCCACTCACCCTGATCTGCATACCACTCTCCTATTGTGCATCCAGAACAGCTCTGCCTGAAAAGTGAGAAGATGACATTAGCCAGATACCAGGGTCCTTAGTTCTAGCCAAACAGAAGGGCAAGGGGGCCAAAGGCAGCCTTCACAGTTCACCTGTGGCAAAGTCATACCTAGGCAGTCAAAGTGAAGAGGAAGTCCTTGGAGTTCCAGGGCAGCAGAGTCTCTGGTCCAAATGACCCAGAGCTATACAAAGAGAGTTCCTGGATGGTGCAAATGGTTAACAGGTAGCTTGGTCACTAACCAAAGGGTTGGAGGTTTCGGTTCACCCAGAGGTGACTTGGAAGAAAGGGCTGGTGATCTACTTCTAAAAAAAAGCCTGTTTTAGTCAGCTAGTGCTGCTCTAACAGAAATACAACAGAGTGGATGACTTGAACAAAGGAAGTCTTACACAGTCCAATAGGCTACAAGTCCAAATTCAGGATGCCTGCTCCAGGGGAAGGTTTTACCCCTTGTCAGCTCAGCAAGAAAGTCCAATATTTCATCAGCCTTTGTCCAGGGAGCTTCTTTGTCCAGGAACCTCAGGTCTGAAAGACGGGCTCTTCTCCCGGTGCTGCTTTCTTGATGGTGCGAGATTCCCAATTCTCTGCCTGCTTCCCTTTCCTTTTATCTCTTGTAGAATGAAAGAATTACAGTGATGCAAGCCACATTGAAGGGAAACTCCCATTACAGTGGAGCAGGGAGGTGATCTTCTGAAGAGATTTACAGTCCCACCCTAATCCTTTAACACACAACACAGCAAAATCACAAAATGGAGGACAATCGTAGAATCCAGGGAATCATGGCTACATGGCTACACCTATTTTGGGGGGGACACAATTCAATCCATGACACAGCCATTGAAAATCCTATGGAGCACAGTTTACCCTTGAACATGTGGGGTCATCAAGAGACAGAGCTGACTCGACAGCAATTGGTTACTGTTTACAAAGACATAAGGAGTGAAACAACTCTTTTAAGATACAAGGCTGTGTAAGTGAGTTGTGTAAACTAGATAATACCTGTCTACACAGCCTCAACTCACGTGAGACTTGTTCTCTCCTAAGCTTCACTGAGACCAAGGAGATAGTGCAATAGAAAAACTACCATAGGAGTCCGTTTTAACATATAGCCACTCTCCTTAAAGGGACAGCAACAAAAATCACATTTGTATTCCTTGATAACATGCACTAGTGGAAGGTCCTGGCATTATTTCTCAGAGTGAATCTGATGCATGTCTATTCAAATAATTAACACTCCCATATTGATGGAGGTTTTTGGCAGAAAAAAAACAGGCTGTCATGCCAATTTATGAGTTGACCTGCAAGATCTCCTTTGAAAACAATAAAATAAAAAGACCCATGCAAAGTGCATCATCATGTTTTAACACTAAAATGAGAGTGGTCAGCTTTTCTTTCTTTGCATCTAAAATTCCCTGACCCATTGCACTCTGTGATACAAATACACTAGTGGTAGCAACTGTAGAAGGAGAAAGAACAGAACTGGGAAATTGGCAGGCAGCACATGGGAGATGCACATTACGATTCACCAAAGAAAAAAAATCACACCTCATCTTCTATAGCAAGAAGTACTATGAATAAATCAATCACTATTCGTTTGGTTTTTCTTTCAATGCGTCCAACACCCTGTGTTATAGGACAGCATGTCTTTCCTTATACTATGTTCTTTAACAAGCATTAATTAAAATTAACCAAAGATTTCATTTTTTAAATAATTAGGAATAACAAGTTTGACTATTTTTTTTTCTATTTGTTGTTAGGTGACTTCAAGTCAGTTCCAACTCATATCAACTCTGTGTATAACAAAGCAAAACATTTCTCTGTCTTGGGCCGTCCTCACAATAGAAGTAATGTGTGAGCCCATTATCACAACCACTGTTAAATTCTATTATTACCTATATTTTGAATTAAGTTTAGTCTATAAACGGTAAATCTTTCAGTGTTGAACTTATGGTGTTCTTACCTGCGCATACACCCTTGCAACCACCTCTCAGCTCAAGCTACAGCACACTGTCCTTAACTCCATCAAGTTTTCTCAAGCCCACTCTCAGGAAATAACCACATGCCCCACCCCAAGACAGACAAAATTCTGACTTCTTTTATCATAGTGTAATCTTCTGTATTCTTGAAATTCATGTAAATGAGATCATACATTACATTCTCTTTTGTGTCTTCCTTCTTCAGTTCAATATAACATTTTGGAGATCCATCCACGTTGTTAGGTATCTCATAAGCTCATAATTTCTCATTGCTGTTATTCTGTTATATGAAAACACTACAGTTGGGTTACCCATTTTCCCACTGACAAGCATCAGCGTTGTTTCCGGTGCTTGACTACTGTGAAAAGACTAGTAGGAACATTCTTGTCCAAGTCTTTCTGTGGCTCTATACTCTCATTTCTCTCAGTTGGGACATGGCTGGGTCATAGACTAGGCAGAATTTTAGCTTTATTATAAACTTCAGAAGAGATGTCCAAAGTGGTTGTATCGTACTCCCATTTGTTTTTAACCTGACCACATCTCAGGTTTTCTTTGTAAAATATAGCTGTATGATTGTTGCTGTGTGACGCTCAGTCTATTCCAACCCACAGCAACCCTAAAGGACAGAGAAGAACTGCCTCCCTCCCCCACCCCCAGATTTTCTAGGCTGTAATCTTTAAGGGAGCATGTTGCCAGGACTTTTCTCTCTTAGAGCCTCGGGTGGGTTAGAACGGCCAACCTTTCATTAGCAACTGAGCACTTAACTGTTACACTACCAGGCCTCCTTGCCCTATGATAAAGCCACCGCCATCGAGTCGATTCTGACTCATAGTGACCCTATTAACAGAGTAAAACTGCCCCATAGAGTTTCCAAGGAATGCCTGGCTGATTTCAACAGCTGACTTTCTCCTTAGCAGATATAGTACTTAACCACTGCACCACCAGGGTTTTCAGCTCTGTGATACTTGCCTATCTATGGGGCCACTGTCAGGATTAAGTCAGGGGATACAGGTGAAGTATCTAGCACAGGACCAGAAACTTAACAAGCACAGGACGAAATCCAGTCCTTCTCAAGCAAGGTTAGCAAGGATTTTCTCCCCTCTGCTGGTTTGTCTCTCTCTCACTCCCAAACTCCAGGGACTGAAGAGGAAGTGAGTCTAGCAGACAAAGATCCTGCAGGATGGAAGGCCAGGAAACCAGATGAGGATGACAAGCCATCTACCCACAGCAGAAGGAGAAAGCTCTATTTACAGTAGGACCCAGATGAAACTGATTTGTTCAGAGCCATCTTATTCCTGAGTGTGATATTTGTCCACATCATAAAACCACAGGCTACAATGTGTCCGACATTACACCGAGTGATATAACCCCTTCTAATGATATTATAATGAATCCCAAATGAGGCAGCCGTCATTGGGCAGTCATTTCAAAGTGATCCTGAAATAGTTTTTACAGAACAAGGGTTCTGCATGCCAAAGGCAGGCACTCACATGAGGCCAGCAGAGTTAGCTCAGGCATACACGTGAATATAACTGTGTCTTAGCTCTTGGCTGGGAACTTTTGTCTTTTTATATTAATCTACTGCCTTTTATGAAAATCAAAAGGTTTCTCCTCTTTTTTCTATTTTTTTACATGAAGGATGAAATTGGACATTTTCTAAGTGCAATAAAATGTCCCCCAGGGTGCTTTTTTTATTATTATTCTTTAAATCAGCAGTTTCTGTGCCTCTTCATTAGTAAAAGCCGATGACCTTTCTTCTTGGCTTTCCCTCCCTCGATGCTCCAAGAAAGTTAACCACATTTCCTGCCATCCCGGTGGCAGGCCTTGTTTTGCTCTGTTTTTCTGCAAACACACGTAAGGTAGGCTTCTGAGATACCACATGACCTGTTTCCACAAACAAGGAAGCCTGCTGACTCAGGAGCCATTTGACTTGTCTTCTTCCAGGGCAAATGTGCAGCCTTTCTGCCTTTAAGGGCAAGAACCACAGGAAATCATGTGTCTACATTAATGGTGTTGGCTGCATCATCCTGCTAGATGAGGTCCTTGGAACTGGTGAGCCCTGAAACAGGAAAAAACAGCTATTCCCCTTACACTCACAGCCATCGACATCCCCACCACTGTAACCAGCATCACCACTATGACCGAGTTCACAGCAACACTTGTTACCCTGGCTGTCCTCATTCCTTACCTCCTGTCCCCTCAGTCATAGTCTTCTATCACTTCTACTGTGGTAGATCATCTGTTGTTTCAGTCTTCCCACCACATGTCTTTCCTGTCCCTGTACCATCCCAGGTGGTTCTATGATTGGTTCAAAAGTTGGGCTCGTCTCAATTAGATTTGTTTGACATATGCTAGGAAAATATAGCTACTCTTTTTGTTCTCCTATGAAGATCACATGGATGAACTGGGAAAGCCCAAAACTACTAGTGATCATCTATAGCCTCTGGTGGAGAGAGATGGCTTAGCACTAAATACAACCCAGAAGGCAACAGGTCAGAAAAAAAGGAAAGAGAAGCAATCTTGATGAAATGTGTGAGCACCTGGACCCAACCATGCTTACACTTTCAGTTTTGCCAGCCAAACTACTCCCTATTTTGCTTAAGCTAGCTTGTGTTTGGTATCTTTTACTTGAAATGGAAGGAATTTTGAATAAAACCCTTACCCTTTGCCTATATTGCCCACAACCATCCCAAATATACTCCAGTCTTTGAAACTCCCGTTTCAAAATATCAGCTAGTGATCCAGACCATGGGGTTGAGATCCTGAGTCAACCATACAGCTGACTGTGGTATCCTACCAAAGTTCACCCAAAGCTGGTGAAATAATCCGAAGCCATATTCCTTGTGAGAAATCAGGTACTTCATACCAAGGACACTAAAACACAAACTTCAAGCCTAGAAGATTTAGGATAAGATCAGATTTTCCACCAGAGCAAAGGGTCCAAAATAATTGCTTCAGACACCACTATGGTGTGGTAAATTTCCTTTATCAATGAACATTTTGGATGGAAATACAGGACTCAAAATATGAACAATCAAGACGAGAGACATCTTCCTCGCCATCACTGTCACCCGCATAGTATTCATGACTCCACAGTGACCATCACACCTTTATTTTTCTACTGAGATCTGCTTTCCAAGAGTGTTTACATCAAACCAAAACACTAAACACATTAACATCAAGTCAATTCTGACTCACAAGGACCCTATAGGACAGTGTAAAACTGCCCCATAGAGTTTCTAAGGAGCTCTTGCTGGATTCAGACTGCCAACCTTTTGGTTAGCAGCCATAGCTCTTAACCACTATGCCACCTGAAAAAAAAACCATTGCCATTGGGTCGATTCCACCTCACAGAAACCCTATACGAGTTGGAATGGATGCAATAGCAAGACCACAAGGGTTTCTGTATTTACTCTAAGTAGAGTAGAAATAAAGAAAGACAAAGCAAACAAATAAATTTTTATGTTGAATAAAAGTACTTGTTCCATAAGGAGTGACTAAAATAAGAGGTCCACTACTCATTTGTCAGTCTGTCACAGTGCAGTAGCTAGCATGTTGCTGTGATGCTCGAAGCTATACTGCCAGTATCTCAAAACCAACAGGGTCACCTACAGGAAACAGTTTTCAGCAGAGCTTTCGGGTTAAGCAAGAAGGGGAAGAAAGGTCTGGACATACACTTCCGAAAACTAGCCCATGAAAACTTTATGGGTCCCAACAAAAAAAATTATCTGATACAGTGCTGGAGGATGACCCCACCGAGCTGCCAGGCAGTTAAAATACACAGTGACCACAACAATGGACTCAAGCGTAGGAAGAATCATGGAAATTGTGGCATTTCATTCTTGTTATACGTAGTCACCATGAATCAGGACTGACTCTACAGCTACTAACAATGGCAGCAGTATAGAAGGTATGGGAGCCTGGCTACAGTAACCAAAAGACCAAACCAGTTACTGTGGAATCAATTCCAACTCGTGGTGACCCCATGTATTGCACAGTAAAACTGTACCCCACAGGCTTTTCAAGGCTGTGACCTTACAGAAAGAGATTATCAGACCTTGCTTCCAAGGCGACTCTGGGTGGGTTCACACCACTGACATTTCTATTACCAGTTCAACACCTAACCATTTGCACCCACCTAGGGACCTGACTACAGCAGGAACACTAAAAAGGATGTGCTCTCCCCCGGCGATCCGAGACAAAGAGGATGTGACTTTTGTAGCAGTCACCTGCATGGAACTTTGTCCCCCAAAGCACTTCCATCACCATTCTCATCGCTTGAACTGTCATTAGAAGGGGACAGCCCGAGGATGAGGGCTATGGAGAATGATAAAACCATCATGTAATGGGTAAAGCTCCTAACAACACGTATTTTTTTTTTCTGATTTTAAAAGTAATTCATGTCTTTTATTTGTTAAGTATTTTGGATTGCAAGAAGCAGAAGTTTGTTGAAGTCAGCTTAAGTCAAAGGGTTCTGTAATAGAAGGCTGCAGAGGGTCATACAAAACCCAAAATACATACTCTAGTCAGGCCTCAGAACAGAGTGGAACTGGAAAGTTCCAGGCACTTCCATTCTCTACTTCTCCAAGTCTTTGCTCCAGCTATCTCCTATCCTACGCACTGACTTCCTCCTCTCAATTCCAAGAAGATCAGGAGTCAGGGCAGACAAACAGTGATAAGCATTACCATCGCAGAAGATTTATGAACGTACTAAAAAAATAAAATGCTACTTTAAAGTAATAATTACTTTCTAAAGCTGGTGGATCCTGTAAAAACAAATCCTTCAGTAGCTCAATTTTTTTTTCTTCCAGGTACCGCTAAAAGAAGGCAGTAAAGCACAGTGGTTAAGAGCAAGGGCTCTGCATTTTTCTAGATGTAAAACTTTGCGCAACCTTGACCACCTGTGAAAATAAAGAATGCCATTGTTATGGACTGAGTTGTGTCCCTCTCCCTCCAAACCGTGTGTCAACTTACCCAGGCCACAAGTCCCAATGTTGTGTGATTGTCCACCGTTTTGTCACCTGATGCGATTTTCCTTTGTGTTGTACATTCCACCTCTTTGATGTTAATGAGGCAGGATTTGAGGTAGTTGTTAGTGAGACAGGACTCAGCCTTACAAGATTAGGTTTTATTTTATGTCAGTCTCTTTGTTGTTGTTGTTGTTAGGTGCCAGCAAGTCAGTTCTGACTCATACTGACCCTAGAATACAGTAGAGCTGCCCCATCGAGTTTCCAAGGAGCACCCAGTGGATTTGAACTGTCAACCTCTTGGTTAGTTGTCATAGCACTTCACCACTATGCTACCAGGGTTTCCATCAATCCCTTTAGAGATGTAAAAAAAGGGAAGCTAGCAGAGAGACTGGGAGACCTCATACCACCAAATAACAAGAGCCAGGGACACACCATGTCCTTTGGACAAAGAAGCCCTGTGCTGAGAAGCAACTCAGGGGCTATGATTGGTAACAACAACCTTTCCCCAGAGCTGGCAGATTACAAAAGCCTCCCCCTGGAGGTGACACCCTGCATTTGGATTTCTCGCCTCCTAGATTGCGAGAGAATGAATTTCTCTTTGTTAAAGCTGTCCACCTGTGGTATTTCTGTTATAACAGCACTAAATGACTAAGTCAACTTTCTTTAGAACAATGTCTGGTACATGGAAAATAGTTCATGGATGTTGGTTATTTTAATTATAAAAAGCCAGCCAGCCAAGGAAAAAAAGAAAAAGAAAAAATTAGAGGACCAACTCTTTTGGCTAAAAACATCCTCATAGATTGTGGATATACAAAGATGAAGCAGGGACCAACTTTAAAATTAAGAGGCAGAGATTATAGAATTATTCAAATTAACAGAGGGAGAACTTTGAGTTTCTTGAAGCAAACGCTCAGAGGGAAGAAAGAGAGAAGAATGGTAAGGTAAGAGAGTGGGGCTCATCTTGGCATGGTGTTACCCTTCTTGTTTGGTTTCACTGAGTCAATTTTAACTCCTAATGACCCATATGACGTAATAGAACTACTCCACAGGGTTTTATCTCAAAGGCTGTAATCTTCATGGGAGCAGATTGCCAGGTCTTTCCGCCATGGGCTACTGGGGTGGGGGGGGTTGCAACCACCAACTTTTCACTGCAGTGTTACCCACACAAAGTTGGGTAACAGATTTTGATGAAGAAGCGGTAATGTCTACTGCAAGAGATTTTAACTCGTGTGGTCCATGCATAAAACTCAGGAGGTCCTTGAACAGAGGTGGGAAGAAATTACATCCTTATTTTCATTAACTTGTAACTGAGAATCACCAATTACTTCAATTATAAGTGTAGATAATTCATCATAAAGATTGTCTCAGTACTTGTGGTTTTGTAGCCGATAAAAATCACGTATCTTTCCATATTACACTTCAATTGTTGCATGCATCTTAAAATATTATTTACACTTATCACTATTTTGGTATTACACTGATACTTTAGCAAGCCATTATGTCATGTTATTTAGCTCATTTTTAAGAAATAAGCATATGCACACTTCTATATACTTTTTAAAATATTTGATAACTATTTCAACACAATGCACTTCTTCTGTGACACTATGCATTTTATTCTATGCATTTTAAAGCATTATTCTTGGAGGTGATCTATAGTTTTCCCAAGTCTGCTAATAGGACCTATGACAACAAAAATAAAAAATATTCAAGTACCTCTGGTCTAGTATAGGATTTATTTGTCTTTTATATAGTATATGATAATAACTCACCTCTATGATCCATAGATGTTTAATAATGTTCTGGTACACACAGTCAGTTCCAGACTGTTTGAGGAAAGAGGTATTAGTGAAAACAAAGGAGAAAAGAATATACCTCATTATATCACAATGGCAAGGCAGAGATAGAGGAAGAGCCACAACAGACAGGACAAAGAAAAATGGAATTCTAAACATAGGAAGTCATAATCAGAGATCATAATGATAACAAAGCCTCTTAAGAAAGCACAGAAACAGTGAGGAGAGCACGGCCTTTCCATAGGACACAACATAGAAGTTACAATCAACCCTATCTAATTCACAGCTGTGGCTCTAATGATCATTATCATAATAAAATTCAACAACAATACAGTCAGCACATAGAAATTATCAAGTTACTATACCTATATATATATATATATATCCCTTTTTGGTCTTTTTTCTTTTTTCACATACATGAACACAATCAACTTTTAAAACTAAAACAGTGATGAACAGATACATTCTACTTTTTTTACTTTATTCCATGTCCTAAAACATGATTTTAATGATTACATAATGTTGTATCCCTTGGAGATGCTATAAATAATTTCCCAATATTTGACATTTAGATTACATCTGATTTTTCACTTATAAATAATGCTATACATAAAAAATGCTTGCATATAATCTTTTGTGTGTGTGTGTGTGTGTGTGTGGAGTACTGATTACTTCCTTAGGATAAATTCCAAGTTACAGAAAAACTAGGTCAAAGACTGTTAACATTTACCACTCATGAAACACGTCACCAAATCATTTTCATAACTATGCTTTTAATAGGCCCATTGGTACTGTTTAAGAGAGTCCACTTTGGTAATGTTTAAGAGAGTCCACTTTGCTTTTTCCTTATCAGCATTAGGTATTATCCTTTACTTTTTTCCCTTTTATAATGTAATTTTTGTTTTTAATTATAATACATCTTTACAGCAGATTATTTGCAAAACTGCAAATATTTCTCCCACCCCTGCAGGTACCCTCTTTGCAATGTGACTATGTTCTTCATTCCATAAACAGAAGGAAGTGACAGGGAACAGAGATGATCTGAGCCACCAAGGTACTCCAGGACAAGCAGCCTGCAGCATATTCCCCAACTGACTGAAGCAGTCTCTGTGACATTAGACAATATAAGCAGAAGACACCTTACGGAGCCCAGACCAAATTGTTGACTCTTAGAATCATGAACAAATGATTTGATAGCTATGATAATAATCCAGCAAAACAAAATAATCCTAAAATTTGTTTTGAAGAATGTATACGAGGACTGACAATTAAGTCGCAAACTTATCCTAGAAAAAGTGCTATCTACCTCATTCCTGAATATCACTATGGTCACCTTCAAGGTACTCCCCTCGGGAAGCTATGCAGCAACAGCAGGCCTAGTCTACCCTTCAAAACTCTCCTCACCGTCATGAAAATATCTTCCTTTCAGTATTTCCTTTATCTTTGGGTGGGAAACCCTGGTGGTGTAGTAGGTTAAGTGCTAAGTCTGCTAACTGAAAGGTCGGAAGTTCAAATTCACCAGGCGCTCCTTGGAAATTCTATGCGGCAGTTCTACTCTGACCTACCGGATTGCTAAGAGTTGGACCTGACTTCACGGCAGTGGGTGGGTTTATCTTCAGGTAAAGAAAATAGTCATTGGGGGCCAAATCAAGTGAGTAGGGAGTGTGTTCCAATACAGTTGCCAATACAGTTATTGTTTACTAAAAACTCCCTTGCAGAAAACTAAATATTTAAAGTTCACAAACTTGCCACTGTGGCATCATGCACGATGGTTCATTCCACAAAGAGTTCCAAAACTGCTTTGAAGGGTGGCCTAGGCACTGGTGTCAGTGCGTAGCTTCCCAGGGGGAGTACTTCAAAGGTGACCATAGTGATACTCAGCAGTGAGGAATGTAGCACTTAAAACAATTAAATTCGTGGACTTAATTGTCAGACCTCATATATGGTGGAGGTCAGATCAGATTTTTTGAAAGTAGTTTTAAAAGTCAATAGAGAGAAATGGGCTTATTCTACCAAAATCTAAAATAAATAATTAGACATTAAAAATTAAAGCAATACAAAAAAGAGTAAGAATGAACGTATGGTTCAATGAAATGGACTAGGTTAAGTAAATTCCTAATGCCACAAAAGAACCCTTTAATATATTAAAAAGAAAACACGCCACTTTAAGGACTAAGGTGCACCTGACCCAAACCACAGTGTTTTCAATCATCTCATATGTGTGTAAAAACTGAGCAACAAATACAGAAAACTGAGGAAGAATGCATGCATTTGAACCATGGTGTTGGCAAAGAAAATGGAATATACCATGGACTACCAGAAGAATGAACAAATCTATCTCGGGAGAAGTACAGCCAGAATGCTCCTTAGAAGCCAGGATGATAAGACTTCATCTCACATACTTTGGACATGTTATCAAGAGGGTCCAGTCTCTAAGGAAGGACATCATGCTTGCTAACACAAAAGGTCAGAAATAAAGAGGAAGAACCTCAAAGAGATGGACTGACTAGTAGCTGCAACAATGGGCTTACACATAGTAATGATCGTAACTATGGCCCAGGACACAGAGATATTCCCTTCTCCTGTATGTAGGGTTGCTATGAGTTGGAACCAATTCATTGGAACCTAACAATAACAGCAATGCACAAAATATGATCAAATTATCGTTACAAATAAATGGGGATGAACACATTTCTATAAATAATACTGTGTTAATTAATTAAACCAAAATCTTACATTATAATGAATTTCCAATTAATTAAAATTTTCAGAGTTCTTCAAAAAAGCCCTTAAAATATTTGACAAAACTGAAACCAAACTAAACATGTTGCCAGCTGAGTTGATTCTGACTCTTAGCTACCCTATAGGACAGAGTAGAACTGCCCACAAAGAGTTTCCGAGAAACCACTGATGGGTTCAGATTGGCAGCCTTTTGGTTAGCAGCCATAGCTCTTAACCCCTGGACCACATACATAAATATACAGGCAAACAGCTTAGAAGAAGATATCAAAAAGCATTAGATAAGGAAAGACTTTCTTAAGACTTAAGAGCACAGAAATAAAAATAAAGTGCTCAATGGACTGCCTACATTAAAACGTGAATTTTATTAATATTACAAAACGACCTTCACAAAAGATACTTAGATTTTTCCCTAAAGGCTAGCTTCATCCAAAGTCTTATGTGACCTCTTTCCGTAGTGGGCACACTACTCTTCTCCTTCCATAAAACTCACCATAATTGTGGCTACCATTCAAGGCCTTCCACTACAGCAGATCACAAGCCCTACAAGGGCGGGCACAATGCTTGTCATGTTCCCTGTTACTCTGTGTAGCACATAGCCTAGTCCACAGTAACCGACCAAAAATAACGACTGAAAACAATGACCTTCAGAGTGAAAAAGGTGCTGTTTCGCTTTCACCTTTAAAATCTTGAGTGAATTTCTACCGTGGCCAACCCTCATGTCCAACCCTACAAGGAAGGGAATTCTGAGAAACAAGAGATTGGCTTAGCTAAACTGACACAGTTCAAAGATACCACAGTCCACCCCTTGCTGAACCTGGCATCTATGCACTGCTGTTTTAATAATATCCAAATAATGACAATAGAAAATTTAAGCGAAGTCTAGCTTTGATATTAAATGATATATTCCTTTGATGTTATAGAATATCAGTGTAGAGTGACAACTAGCTAAGTCACTCTACTCCTTTGGTATTCTATAATTGAAGCATAGAGTTATAACAATTACTCTTCTTTGTACATCTTACAGTAGATGATAGGGGAATGGGAACAAGAAGAAAGGAAACAGTTTATATAAATATAATGATATCAAAATAAGAAAGATATATTTATAAATATTATACCCCACATTTCTGAAACTAGTCACCTGATCATAGCTGACAGTTGAATCTCCCTTGTACTACCTGCTCCATATTCCATTTGTCCTAAATGGGAAACCTAGCTTACTACAATCCCCAGCCAGTGCGGTGACCCAAACTTCATTCCTGAAGGGTCTGGGTCATTAGCAGTCCTCCCTCTCTTGGGTTGCTGCAGTTTTCCATTAACTTTTGTCACAGGACTTGGGAGTACTAAGAGGTGCCCCAGGGGATCTCTAACATTCCAGAAATACTTCATATTACCCCATTGTGTAGCAACAACCCAATTTCTCCTTGGTATTCAGGAACAATCCCCCCAGCCAATACATTAACCCCCTTCTTTGTCTTGCGCACTGGCATGATGAAGCCAAAGGAGACAAGAGGCAATCTCAAATTCTACCTAATTAACTCATTGCTCTGCCCTCTGGTGGGACCTTTTCTCCCTTGGGGTCTAAATTCTCTAGATCAGGTGATCTTAAACTCACAGAAGACTGAAACCAAACCCAGTGCTGTTGAGTGGATTACAACTCATATTGACCCCATAGGACGGAGCAGAACACTGAAACCAAACCCAGTGCTGTTGAGTGGATTACAACTCATAGCGACCCTATGAGACAGAGCAGAACTGTCCCATAGAGTTTCCAAGGAGCACCTGGCGGATTTGAACTGCAGCTGTAGCACGAACCACTACATCACCAGGATTTCCTGAACTTATAGGAACAGCTGCCAGTGTTTTGCTAGTGGATCACTGGGGATAATAATAAGAAAAGCTCATTCCCATTCACATAAATTCTGGCTAAGGACAAAAACAGCACCATATATTGGTGCCTGATTTAATGCATCCTGGAGAACTTTACTCTGTCCCTATAAATTATCGTCATAATAGTTTTTGAGCAACTTATTCCACAGTTCCATCAGGCCAATGACTCTATGGTAACAGGAACGTGGAAAGAGCAGTGAATTTAATGAGCATGAACCCGTTGCTGCTCTTCATTGGCTGTAAAACGAGTTCCCTGGTCAGCAATGATACTGTGTAAAATACTGTGACGGTAAACAAGGCAGGCCTTCTGTGAATTCTAGGGTGGTGGCTTTGACAGAAGCATTGTGGGCAGGGAAGGCTAATCTATATAGTGAGGTAAGTGCCAATTCCAGTGCGGACAAAGCTGTCTATGACAGAAACCATTTAATGTAATCACCTTGCCACCAGGTAGCTGGCTGATCTGGGGAAGGATGCCATATACTAGGAGTTTGGGGTTGGTTTTTCCTATGGACAGGTACAGCACTGAGCAGTAGCTGTAGCCAGGTCTGCCTCGAGGCATAAAGTCCACACTGCCCAGTCCATGCAAAACCTTCATTCCTGCCACTCTGTTGTTGAGATACAGACCTGCAGGTAGTAGAGGAGACCCCACCCACGTTACTGCGAACAGAAGCGAAACCGGAAGTAAAGCTAGTAGGGATAGGAAAGATGCAGGACTTCAGAGAACTAAGCTGAAGTGCCCAGAGCATGTTTTTGTCCATAGGCCATTAGAAAAGTCAGAGTAACATCAACCTCTTTCTCTGCAGTCTATTCTGGAAGCATCCTGATGAACAATGAACCTGCAAGTGACTGACCATGTGAATCTGCTCAGCCAGTGGCCTCCAGAGGCAAGACCCTGCCTACATCCCACTCCCTGGTGGCATCATTTCTGGGGGACCCACAAAGAGAGACGAGTGCATCAGCGCTGACTGGGCTCTCTTGTGGCCCTTGCTCTTCCCTTCCCTGCAACCTTCATAGACTATTGATGGCTTCTTTGTAATGGACCTCCCAGAATACCAAATCAAAGCAGAGAAGAGAGCTCTACAGCTAATCCAGGCTTTTAACTTTTAAAAGCCACAGAGAAAAGGCTTCTCTGGTTTTACTTTCCACCACTCTCAACATGATAACCAATTATTACTTGATGGCACAGAATTTGGCAGCGTTGAATGAAAGAGCCTCCCGGCCCTGGCACCAGCCCTTGCTTCCCTTTATTCCGTCTTCTCTCCTTTCTTTGGGGAACTTCCTGCAGCCCTGTGACTCCTTACACGTATGATCCTGACTCTCTGGAAGCTCACAGCCCTCCAACCTCTGGCACCTGGTGAATGATAGGTTCTTAGTGTCTGGGCAATTTTGTGCAGTGGGAAACAAGCTCCACTTGAGGTTAGAGAGCTGAGTTTATAATCCAGTTGCTGTTGAAACTTCTCCTTGCCGTCTTCACTTTCCAGTCTCTCAGTGGAGATGAGAACAGTCCAGGATACAGGACAGTCTTGGGGATTAGAAGGTAGTTGTAAAAGAACTTTGTGAGGTGTAGAGATGGATCAGTTTGCTGGGTAATGTTATTATTTTGTAAGCGTGGTCAGATGACAGCCAGCATGTCTGCCTCAGTCAGTGGGTCTAGAGGCTCAGCTCCAAAATCTGTAGAGCTTTTGCAGTCCACTAAGCCTCTGGGTAAAAATGCTTGTCCGTGAAACTGTTCCTTGGTTCTTCAGAGTTATTATTTCTCATGAGTTTATTTTGTTTTGTTTTTAAAGTAATAAGGAAAGTAGGTTTTATATCCTGAGACTCAATACACCATTACAAAATACTACCCTTTCTCAAAGTGTGACTGTGAACCACCTGTATCTGAATTACTAGGCATTGTTTAAATGCAGATTCGTAATGTCATTCTTGTACATTACTCATTTTCTCTGAGACTCAGTTTCCATGTCTGTAAAATGGGCTTATGAGTTGCCCTTCCTGAAAGCCTCAGTAAAAAAATTTGGATTGAATGAGTGAACAAATGAGAATTCACTCAGGGGAGGCAGTGCAATTTGCAAATGCACAAGATGATCCCAGTAGTCTATCCCAGTTATTCCAGATCCCCCAGAATATCCTGGGCCTCAAACAACTGACTGGATCCACTGAGTCCTCATTCCCGTTCATGATGCGACCTGGCCAAATGCACAGTAAGTGGACCCCCTCAGCCGGGCACTCAGCCAAGCCTCAAGCTGTTAGGAAATAAGAATGTGTATATTTATTGAGAAAAATAAAATTGTGCGTGCAACACTGCACAGAAGCAATTTATGAGGTTTTACGGAAGTGTCACCAAAAGGCCCACTCCGTCACTGCCAATGTCAGGTCTGCAAACACCTGGGAGCTCAGGCAGTAAAGCGCACTGATGGAGGCAGCAGGTAGGCAGGACATGCTTGTGCAGGGGGAGTGTGAGAAGGGCAGTTCGGTGCCTGCACTTGTGGATGTGTGGAGCCGAGCGCCTGTGAGCATGTATGTGGTAAGAATCTTTGTGCACACACCAGTGGGGATGCAGGAGAGTGCATCTCTGTGAATACAGGTCACCGTGGGTGCCAATGGGAAAGGAGGCTGTGCCTTACTTCCATTTATGCTGTCTTCTCTCCATTCTCTGGGGAACCTCCTACAGCCCAGTGACTCCTAACATGTATGACCCTGACTTCCTGGAAGCTCGTAGCCCTCCAACCTAGAAGTGTACACATTACTCATGCTGTCTTCAGTGGACAGTCCAGACCTCGATGTTCACAGGAAGGGGTTAGTCATCACCTGTTGCTAAGACTGGAGGCCTCGTGCATGGCAAGAGTAGCAGCTTCTCATGAGAAAATACCTCTGAGCAGAGCATTCAAAAGTGAGTGGAGTCTCCTATTCCTGAGGTCAACCCTTCAGACAGGAGCGGACTGGACTTGGAAACATAATGTGACCATACGGTGTGTGTAGTTCATGGTTCTGTGCATTTATAGGATGTTGTCCTACTGGCCTCTTATTGGAGGGGAGAGGAGAGAGTGAAGATGAGGTGACAGGAGATTGTTAAGAGGATATGACACATATACGACAAAAGGGGGGAGTGTGCTCTCACTGGGCAACAAGAGCAGAAGGAGCTGCAGAGAGGCGGGCATGCAAATTTAATTTGGATTGTATACCTGCCCTTAATCACAATAAAAATGAAAGAAAAAGAAGAGGAATGGAGTCTGGACCTGGCCACTAGCCTAGTAAGGCTAAAAGCCAACAGTGGCACTGCGGCCCGTTGGTTCTAGGTCTCTGAAACTTCAGTAACTTCTGCAGACCAACCTCACCCCTCTTCAAGGACGACCGCTTCATGCGCTCCCTCATCTACCCAGCCAAACTCCTTGGAGCCTAGACCGGTTGGCTGTTTTCTAAAGGTTACACATGCAAAGGAAGACTCAAGGAAGTGTACAGGGGGTGTTGATGGAACAGAGAGATCAAGACAGAGACAGAGAAGCCCTGAATGGCTCAGCTGCTTAACTGCTCAGCACCGAGGTGAAAGGTTGGAGGTTCAAACTCACCCAGCAGCACCTGAGAAGAAAAGTCTGTCAATCTGTTTTCTCAAGGCCAGAGCAGTTCTACTCTGCACAAGGGAAGTCACCATGAGTTGGAAGTGACTTGATGGCCACTATCAACCATGGTATCTTCTATAAAGAAAAGAAAAAGGAACAGGAATGCAGGAGAAAAGGGGAGGAAGAAAGAAAGGCTTTTAGGGCAAGCCCATGGACCACCCAAAGTCCATCTTGCTGAACATGACCTTAAGACCACAAAGCAAGCATAGTGGCACAGGCCGAGAAAGAAGGGGCAGGTCCACTTCCTCCTCCCCTTCCGTCACCTTTCCAACAGTTAGGGGAACATGGATTTTGCAAGAGTTTCTTTGGCTGCCTGGGGTGTACCCTCATCACATGCATCTTCTCTGACACGTGAGAAAGGTCACTTCCCTATAGGACAGGGAGGAACTCTGGCCAAGTATGGTTTGTGAAATGAAACCAGTCGCTTCAGTTTATTGTGCATGGTAAGCCGGGATGGTTGGCCTAGCTTGGAGTCTGAGGTTAGTATCAGTGTTCTGTGATGTTAGTACGAGCATTCTGTGACTCCTTACCACGTGCTGTACCCTTGGCTAGACGCTGTCACATGTTCTGTCTACTCCTCACCCCAAGTAGGGAAATTATGATAACCACGACATGAACCAAGACTTGGAGGATCAATGGCTGAGTTGCCTTCCCCGTGGAAACAGAAACCTCTTCTCTGGCTCCCTGATTACCAACTGCTGCCTTCTCTCAGAGCCTTTAGAACTCTGTACTCACCTGCCCTTCTGACTCATGTCTGTCGTCTTCTGCAGGTCAGGGCCGGCTCTGCTGTCCTCATCCCCGGAAGCCAGCACGGACTGGCAGGAAGAAAAAGGTGCTTATAGGTGGCTAAAAGACGGAAAAAGAGAGATGAAAATGGCCAGGCTACACCATTTCTAACTGGCATCACCCCCTTTGATTTCTGTTAAGTCTCCCTGAGGGCCAGGAAGGAAACAAAGAGGCCAATATCCCTGCAACCTGAGATTTCTGGGTCCAGACAGCCCAACAGTCTGCCCCACTCCTGCCCCAGAGCATCACTGAGTGGCTGGTAACTGTGACAGCCAAAGGGATTAATCTCAGGAATCTTTGGCAGGCCCCAGGACCCCAGCATCACCCAAGAAAAGCCCTTCCCCTGGCAAAACATCCACATCCCCTCCCTTCCAGTCTTGCTTAGCCATTCCATGAGCCAGCCAGACAGATAGAGGGTTGCTCATCCCTGAGGCTAGCTAGCATCAACCTAACACAGAGTGGGTGCCCGGTGACCCATAGTGCCTGTCAATGGCCCACAGAATTGTGCCTGTTGGGCTGATTGGCTCCATGTTTGTAGAAAGGAAATAGGTAGAAACCAAGGTTAGGACTTGTTCTAGGACAAGCTGCAATCACGTGAACCACCGAGAGGAGGGTATCTGATGGATGGATAGTGGGTGCTGACGTCACTGACCTCTGACCACTGACCACTGACCATCACATCCATTGCTAGCTATCGGCCAAATCTGTGGAACTGAAAATGATCAGTGAAAGATCTTTACTGTGAACAAACATAACACAGTTACAACCTCCATGCACGAGGTGCGGTACACTAGATCACACCTTCCTGAACTTGAACATGCAGACAAAGCTCCTAGGGATCTTCAAAAATGCAGGCTGTGATTCCACAGGGCCACAGTGAGGAATGAGACGTGGCATGTCTAAGCAGCTCCTGAGCAAGGCTGCTGCCCTCAGACCACACCTCGAGGAGCCTTCCCTGAAGGTGATCTATGTTAGCTGAATCTGGCGTTCTACTTCTTTGATCACTTCAACACCCAGAAGGAGCCCAAGTGCCTAGCAGAGACTATCCAAACCCTCTAGCTTGCAAGGCTCTCTCTTATCCAGACCCCGACTGCAAATTCTCCACCCAACCCATGTTCATAACACATCAGATGGCTGCTGCTTCCCAGGCTTGCCAAGCCTTATTTTACCTGCTTTTTCTTACTACCCCTGATCCCTCTGCCTAGAATTTTCTCTTTCCTCCTTGAGACTTTAGAAATGCCTGCTCATCCTTCCTCACTTTATCCCCAGCACCTGTTCTACCTCTGCCTCTTGCTACTTGTATGAACTTAAACAACTTACTCTACCTCTGTAAGCTCAGTTTCCTCATCTGTAAAATGGGGTTAGTAAAATTACTTACCTAACTATTAAATGTTATGTGTATAATGCCTAGTGAAGAGCCAGGCAATCGAAACTATGCAACATGTGAATAAATCACCCACTGTGAAAGTCACTTCTTTGTGAATTTTTCCAAGATTTTGGGGGTGATTTTGTTTTTCAGGACTCCTACAATATTTGGTTTTTACTTCTGCAATGATATTTATCACCCAACATTAAAATTATCTGTTGATTGAACTCTCTTACCCAATAAGGTATGAGTACCTGGGAAGTCGGAGCCATATGTTCTAGCCTTCTCTGCTTTCCCAGAGTCTAGCACAGACCAAGCATGGAGTGAGCACATGGCACAAGGGGCCGTGAAAAGCCACACCCAATAGCATTCAGGCGTGCTCCATGTCCGAAGGCTATATGTTTCAACAGGAGCAGTGCAGTGACAAAGACCGAGGGAATCAGTGGCTCTGTTTAAGTAAGGTTTTCAGATAAGTGAAGGCTTCATATCCACACAAAATGTTATTTCTTATTTTAAAAACTGTTCAAAGATTTCTCAAAGTAAGTTCCGTATTTAACCATAATACTGTGGTCCTGGTATATCTTACGAAGTTGATATGGGCGGTGCCCCTGAGTGGTGCTAATGATTAAGCCACTTTGTTGCTAACTGCAAGTTTGGTGGTTTGAGTCCACCCAGAGACACCGCAGAAGGTATGGAAATCTACTTCCAAAAAACTCAAGCCATTAAAAACACTATGAAGCACAATTATATTCTGACACAAGGGGCACCCTGTGTTGGAACTGACTCAATGGCAACTGGTTTAAGATGACTTGGGGACATCAAAAAGACTACTCCTAGAAATAGGGTGACCATATACCTGGTTTGTCCGGGACTGTTCTGGTTTACACCAGTTGCATGGTATAACTATTAATAGTACTCTCTGTCACACTCCAGTTAACTCATAGTTTGGACAAGAAACTATAAGATCATCCTAGCTGGGATAAGTTATATTAAGTCAAAGTGATGCTCCAAGGGACCTCTGAGGTAACTGCTGTGGAGCTTTCAAAACATGACTCCAATTTTTTTTTTTTTTTTTTACACTCTTCCCAATGAGATGTGGGATCTGTGTCTCCTCACCTTAAATCCAGGTATGATGTCTTGATCAGTAGAATACAGAGGAAGTGGTTCTATGCCAGTTTCCAAACGGGAACCTGACCCTTTCATGGACCATGGACTATGTATACCTGTGTTATATTTTCTACCCCTGAAGTCTTACTGGCAGGCCGTTGAGCCACATGAGTATGTCTCAGTGTCATGAAGGACACTGGTGCAACTCACTAAAAAACAAGGAAGTTGGTCTATACCATATTTGAGTGCTGAGAGCCATTCATGTAATGGAGTGCTTCCAGTAGAAGTGATTGTACAAAACTCTTATACCTTTTGGCTTCTGTACAGAGATACAAAGCTTGCAAGTATTTTTACTATTTCCTTTGTGCTAGTGGGAAGGTGTAGTTACTGGCATTCAGAAATATTAAAGTAAATGAGTTATTTTGGTGGCAAAAACAGATTGTGATGTACTTTCTGGGCCATGGGACAGATATGTCCCACGTGTGTAGCACACTTCATGGAACATGGAACAAATATGGACCACTCTGATAATAACAACAGTGTGCAGCAAGGGAAGTGTTTATTTAGCATTTAATGTGTATCTCTGAGGAGATGAGTAAGATATTGCATGGGTCACATGTAACCAGGAAGTATGATGTACCACGTGACCAGTGTGTCTGGCACGTGGACATGTGTGGTGAGCTTCATGGCACATGGAACTGATATATTCTGCTTGCAAATGGCACCTTATTTTTTCAAACAATAAAAAATCAACAATGATTCAGTACCCGTTCCACTAGCGAAAAACATGGCATCACCACAAAAATTCCAAATAATAACATATCCATGAAAATATTAAGATACTAGCAAATTCCATGTTTTGTATCTTAGGATGATCACTGTTGGAACTCAGACGTCATACCGTGAGGAAGCCCAATATACACTGTGCAAAGACTCTTGTGGAGAGCAGCCAAGAGCCAGAACTAATTTGCCAGCAGTGTGAGTGGGTCATCTTGGAAGTGTATCCTTTAACCCTATTTGTGGATACAATGTGGAGCATAACTGTCCCTCTCAAGCCCTGCTCAGACACCAGACTTTTGGGCATGGTAAATCATTGTTGGTGTTTTTAGTTACCAAGCTTTGTGGTATTTTTACTGGGGGGGGGGGGAGGTAATCAAAGTACTTTTCCCAAAATATAATGTTCCTGGAGCACTCAACTTTTGGAGTTCTGAAACCTATTAGTATTCAGTGTCCTGCACTCTTCACTGAGGTCAAACTGACCACTGTTACCTTCAGAACAGCACATTGGAAAAGATCACCAGTTTTGAACAGAGACTCTCTGGGTTTGAGTCTCTGTGAAAGCTTAAAGATATTCCTTGCCCTCTCTGAGTGTCAGTTTCATTTCTGTAAAAAAGGATAATAATACTTACATCATCATGTTACAGTAATGAACATAAACCTCATCTGCAACAGGCCAGATGGTAAGTATTTTAGGTTTTGAGTACCACATAATTTCTGACACAACTAGCCAACTCCCCCATTGTGGAATAAAATCAAACATAGACATTGACAAAACAGTGGGCATAGCTGTGTTCCAATAAATCTTTATTTACAAATACAGGATATGGACTGTAGGCTGTAGTCTGCATATCTCTAATACAAAAGATTAAGAAAGTTCCTAGAGTATAGTGAACACTTAGTGGAGCCAGCTACCTTTAGCATAGGTATCATTGTAGTTGATATAAATACTACCTTACTCAGGTAGAAGATTTTTCTAGAGATTTCACCAGTCCTGTAACCACAGGGTTCAACAGCAAGTGCTCACCCCAAAACAATTAGCAGCAAATCCAGTATCTAGATGAGTCACTCTTGAAGAACAAACAGGATTTTCGTCAATTGTTCTACTATCTTTCTTCTGAGCAATTTTGACCAAGTCAAGTCATTTTACCTCTTGAATCACGGTATTTCCTCTGCATAATGAACATACACATTGCAACCCTCACAGATGACATTGGTACTTTGGATTCAGAGCTAAGAACTCATTCATGTGTCCTTCTCTTCTTGGAGGTGAGGGCCCCTGAGTAGGGCCTTTGGAAGACTTCAGCCTTAGGGCAGAAAAGGGAAGTGAATTAGGGAGGTGGATGGGGTGGGCCGAGGAAGAACAACAGAGGGAAGAGTCTGAAATGTGTCTCTTGTAAATTGCATCTCCCTTGGCTGCCCCCTTCATCTATTCATTCATTCAGTTACAACCTACAGTGTATCACCTGACAATCATGTGTCAGGACCTGCTAGCAGCCACCAAGATAAACCCAACCTCTGCTGTCCTGGGTGTACCCACAGTCCAATGAGGCAAAAGAGACCATTAAGTAAGACACGGCCGTAACAGGGTTACGCGTTGTGAAAGGGGAAGTAGAGGGTGGGGAGCCATCATTTGAAGGGGGAGGGATGGCCCAACTGGGGGTCAGGGGAGGACTCCCCAAGGAAATGACATTGAAGCCAAGACCAAAAGGATGAAGGGAGATTAGTCATCCTCCCCTGGCTTCCTCCTCTTCTTGAGTCTACCCCTGTGCTTAGACAAATAAGTCTCCTGACACTCATCCAC
The DNA here is from genome assembly GCA_028571685.1 of Heterohyrax brucei. NCBI lineage: Eukaryota > Metazoa > Chordata > Mammalia > Hyracoidea > Procaviidae > Heterohyrax > Heterohyrax brucei. Next base: position 68,552,474 of record CM053156.1, read on the forward strand.
GTGCAAGTTTCCTCCTCCCTTCTCATGCACTGATCCTTCCCTTGTCTCCTGTATCCTTAAAAGTATCTTTTATTCTTCATCCAAATCTTTGTCTTGAACTTCAGTTCTCTTAAGATAAAGACAAAGGGCTTTACCATGGCCCAATAATCCTTACCTCACCTGGTCTCCAACAAATCTCTGGTTTTGTCTCAGCCATCTTCCTTTGGTAACTCTGTTCCAGCCAAGTTGGGATGTTTTTCCCAGATCTTCCTACCACAGGCCCTTTGCGTCTGCTATTCCTTCTACCTAGAATACTTTTCCTCCTCCATTTGCCCAGTTAACTCCTACTTAAACTTCAGGTCTGACTGCATCAGCGACTTCCTCAGGAAAGTCTCCATGTAGCTGCCCCATTCATTAAAGCCCTTCGTTTTTAAACTTTGAAAGCCACAGGAGCCTCTAATTGATACCACTTGTCATATTTACAAATCAACATTTTATATGGTGATTTGACCAATGCCTGCCTCCTCGAAGAAGCTGACGGCTCCAGAGGAGCATGGACTTGTCTTCTTTGTTTAGTGTTTCACTCTGGCACCCGACCCAGAGCCTGGAACACAGTAGAACCCTAGCTTAAATATTGTATTTGAATGAATAAATGAATGCATGAAATACTGGATGCAGGGCTTAAATGTAATAGCCTTGGAAACCCTTGGAAGTATAAAAGCTTCAATCTGCTGAGCTTCTGTTGGAGTTCGTGATAGCAGTGGTGACATGGCAGGAGAGCTAAGTTTGAGTCCCATCTCTACCATGTAGTAACAGTTCTTTGGGGTATAAGTTTCCTCATCTATAAAGACAGCAAAATCATAGCACCATCCCCACCAACTACCTGGGATTGCTCTGTGCGGTGAGACCACTTGAAGATATACACTTATGAGTTTATTATGACCCAGTGTCCAACAGAGAATCGAGAAAGAAACATCGTACCAGCAGCCCTACTGTTACATGCAGAGCCCACCTGGGGCAGAACCACCAGCTCTCTGAGGGTCCCCTGGAAGAAGAAGGTGTATGAACCCACCTGGGCCACCCTGATCCCTGCAGTATTGATCACCAGTCTTGCAGAGGGAACATTTGCCTTTCTTCCCCTTCCAAATAATTAAAGTATAATATTTTATGGCCTGATAAAATTTACTGGGACCCTTGGCACATAATTATAGTGCTTCTTTAAAGGAGACCCCGTAAAAGATGCATCATTAGAAAGTTAAGGATCTGGGTAGAATTACAACGATATGACAAATAATTTACAAGTGATAAACTGTCCCAGGGAAAAAAATTCCAATAACCTCTGATGAAGGCTAACAATTAAAATAATAAATTCCCCAAGAGCAAGGGTAAATCTTTCTTCTTGGTCAAAGATTTAGACTCCCTGAGCCTAGGCAGAGGAACAAGACTTCTTATTAAAAATAAGTCCTGTGGCTTCTCAGGGTATCTATTCTTCCTTCCTTCCTTGTTTCCTTCTTGCATTGATTTATTTAATCTCTTTAATTTATTCACCTCTTTATATATCATTTTTATTTCTAGCCATTCATCTAATCATTCATTCTTCTGTTTGTTCCTCCTTCCATTCATTTATCTACCCGCTACATTCTTCCATCCTTTAGTTATTAACTTTATCTGTCCATTCATCTGTTTCATTTGTTCAGTAGCCATTATTTAATAAACCTACCCTTTTTTTCATTTTTTCATTCACTTATTCATCCACCTATCCCCTCCACATCTAATGATGACTTGTGCTAAGTAGATTCTTTACTACGTTCTAGGGCAGTACTGACCAATAAAATGATAATGTGAGCCACCTAAGTAATTTCAAGTTTCCTAGCAGCAGAATTGAAAATATAAAAAGAAACAAGTAAAATTAATTAGAATAATTTTATGGCTTAATAATTATTTTTGTAATAAAATAGTATAAACATTTCAATATATTTATGTGTGTATTTTAATATAAATGTAACTAACAAATAATTGTATTTTCTAGTTTTTTATTTAAATAAATAGATCCACAAAATCAATGGAATGCCAATTGAGATGTTTCAACAAACTGATGCAGGACTGATTGCTCCCTCATCTATGCCAAGAAATTTGGAAGACAACTAGATGAGATCCATACTGTGCCCATTGCAAAGAGAGGTAATCCAACAGAATGTGGAAATTATCAAATGATATTATTAATATCACCTGCAAGTAAAATTTTGCTGAAGATGATTCCAAAGCAGTTGCAGCAGTACATCAACAGGGAACTGCCAGAACTCCAAGCTGGATTCAGAGGAGAGCAATCATTGCTGATATCAGGTTGATCTTGGCTGAAAGCAGAGAATAGTAGAGAGATGCTTACCAATGTTTTATTGACTACACAAAGGCATTTAACTGTGTGGATCATAACAAATTATAGATAACATTGAGAAGAACAGGAATTCCAGAACACTTAATTGTGTTCACTAAGAACCTGTACAGTAGACCAAGAGGCAGTTGTTCAAAAAGAACAAGAAGACACAGCACGGTTTAAAGTCAGAATGCATCAGGGTTGCATTCTTTCACCATACTTATTCACTCCCTGTACTGAACAAATAATCCAAGAGTCTGTACTGTATGAAGACCAGAGCGTCAGGACTAGAGGAAGACTCATTAACAACTTGCAGTATACGGGTGTCACAACCTTGCTTGCTAAAAGTGCAGAGAACTTGAAGCACTTATTGATGAAGATCAAACACTACATCCTTCAGTATGGATTACACTTCAGCATATAGAAGACAAAAATCCTTACATGAGGACCAAAAAGCAACATCGTGATAAACGGAGAAAAGACTGAAGTTATTAATGATTCCATTTGACTTGTATCCATTATCAACACCCATGGAAGAAACAGTCAAGAAATCAAACAGCACATTACACTGGGCAAATCTGCTGCAAAAGAAGAGCTCTTTCAGGTATTAAATTTGAGGGCTAAAGTGCACCTGATCCAAGCGGTGGTATTTTCGGCTGTCTTACACACAGGTGAAAGATGGGAAATGAAGAAGGAAGACTGAGAAGAAGCGGTGTTTTGAGTTATGGTGTTGGCAAAGGAAATTGAATATATATACCATGGTCTGCCAGAAAAAGGAATAAAACTGTCTTGGAAGACGTACAGTCAGAGTGCTCCTTAGGAGCGAAAAATGCATCCTTGAGCTCAGAAGAGGACACATCCTTGAGTTCCTTGTGTATCTCTAGTCAGAGACCCAGAGTGTGACAGGACATATCTGTGGAACTAAAAGGTCTACACAAGTGGGAACTAGTCTTTAGCACCAAAAATCATCTCACATACTTTGGACATGTTATCATGAGAAACTAGTCCCATCACACTTTGTAAATCAGAGGGTCAGCAAAAAGGAAGACCCTCCATAAGATGTACTGACACAGTGATGGACTAGAACGTAGCAATGATTGTGAGAGACCCTGTTTCATTCCGGTGCATGCAGGGTCGCTATGAGTTGGAACTGACTCAACAGGATCTAACAACAACATGCAAAATATTTTCACTGAGATATAATGAATAAAAAATATTAATCAGCTATTTTACATGCTACTCTTTATGTTAAGTATTTGAAATCTGGTGTGTATTTTATATTTGCAACACATCTCAGATGTGACTAGTCACATTTCAAGTTTCAAAAGCCACATTTGACTAGTGGCTACTATATCAGATAGCACAGTTTTTAGGACTTGAAAGTATGTAGAGGGGCTGTCCACCTCTGCCCCTGGCCTGCAAGGACTGGGAGTCAGGCAGGATTACCAGTCAGAGAAGAAGCAACGGAGCCAGCCTGCAAGTATGGGGAGGAAATGCCCAGCAGAGACAGTAGGCAAATGTAAAGAGGGAGGAGGAACTAGCATTCCCGGAGCATCTGTTACACCCAAACACATCCTTGAGTTCTTCATGTATCTCTAGGCAGAGACCCAGAGTGTGACAGGACATATTTGGAGTATGAAAAATCTACACAAGTTGTATCTAGCCTTTAGCACCCAAAATCATAGTTTCCTCTAGGAGCCCTAGTAGCTAGAGCGGTCGAGAGCTCAGCTGCTAACCAGGAAGTCGGTCAGCAGTTCAAGTCCTCTGGTCACTCCTTGGAAATACTACGGGGAACTCTGTCAACGGCAACAGATTCATTTTGTTGTGGTTGTTATCCATTCACAACGAAGATGGCTAGACGCTTATGGGCTGGTAACTGTGTGACACCCAAGTCCGGAGATGATAATGATGATGACAGTGAAGGTGACGAAGTAAAGACAGTCATGCAAACTCTCATGAATGAGCATTTACTACCATGTGCTGAGTACTGTGCCTGCACTACCTCACTGACTCCCCGATTTTAAAGATGAGGAAATCCGAGGCACTTTCTCAAAGCTACACACCTGCTATGTGTCATCTGCTATGTGTTACTTGTATAAACATATTGCCATCAAGTCTATCTTGACTCATAGTGACCCTGGAGGGCACAGTAGAGCTACTCCATAGGGTTTTCAAGGCTGTTGTCTTTACAGAAGTAGAACGTCATGTCCTTCTCCCATAGAGCAGCTAGTGGATTTGAACTTTGTCTAACTTCCGGGTAGCAGCCAAATGGTTAGCCACTGTGCCCTGAAAACTCCTTTGCTACTTGCACAGATCTTCATGATGAGCATTTAACTGGAAGCCAGTTCATCCAGATAGGATACAGGCTAAGAGTTGGTCACTGGGATTACGGAAGTGAAAACCCATGGTCTCTGTTTTCAAGAAGTTCGTAATCCAGTGGGAAGGGTGAACCTGTAAGCAAATAAAGGTCCTAAAGATTTCCAGGTGTTACAGAGACACCTATTAGATAGCCATATACAGTAAAGCTCAGATAAAGGGGTGAGTGGTCTGTTACCCCTCTTTGGGGGCAGGGTAGGTAGTCAGAAAGGCTTCAAGGGAGAAGTGACTCTTCAGCATGATGGAGCTTTCTTTCTACTATTCCCCAGCAGGAAGCAATCTCGCCCCTTTCTACAAATAAGCCACTTTGTTCAGGTCCTTGGAGCACAGACTCTAAGCCAGGCCCCACGGGGCCAATTTCCTCTCCTCCTCGCCCCTCCCCTGCACAGCCTGCTCCTCCTGTCCTTCCCCTGCAGGCTCCAGGCAAGCTTTGCATTGACTCAGCCATAATGGATCAATGGAGAATTACAATCAGCTGGATTTCTGGGAATATATGTATTTGTTCAAAAACCCATGTCTTTCTCTGGAACAGACAAAACACTGCCAGCTTAACACCTCTCAGAGATGAACTGTGGAAATGATTTAAAGGCTTGAGTTGTCAGGAGCAATATCCATCAGGCTGACTTCCCAGAAGCCTCTGCTCAGGAGTGGAAGACATAGCAGGCAGAGAAACAGAGAGACAGACAGAGCTAGAACTAAAGCTACACTGGGGCACAGAGAGAAAGGAGAGTGGGAGAGAGACACAGCAAGAGGTCCTAACACAAGGGAGACCAAAAAAGGTACAGGCTGAGGAAAGGCCAACCAGAAATGCCAGCTGCCATCTAGTCAACTCTGACTCACGGTGACCCCCTGTATCTCAGAGTAGAAGTATGCTTCATAGGGTTTTCAAGGTCTTAGTTTTCAGAAGTAGATCCCCAGTTCTTTCTTCAGTGGCCTCTCTGGGCGGATTCAAACTCCCAACCTGCCAGTCGGCGGCCGGGGCCTGTTAACCACTTATACCACCCTCAGACAACTCAGAGTTACGGAGGCTGGAAGCCTCAGAGGTGAAAAACAAAGAGCCAGAGAAAGACAGGGTCAGACTGAGACCAAGTAAATCAGACACCAAAACAAGAGCAGAGATCAAAGGATGAACAACCAGAGACCGGAAAGACAGAGAAACGTTTCCACAGCACACCCAGCTCCTGCCAGCCTCAGGCCTTGGCTCAGCTGTTCCCTCTGCCTAGAACATTCTTTGCCCAACTTCTTGCATCGCTGGCAGTTTCTCCTCATTCGGGACTTTGCTGACCTGACACTTCCTCAGTAAGGTCTCCCCAGAGGCCACCCCAAGAACAGAAGGCCTGCTCCAACCCCACCCACAGCCAGCATTCTCCATTAGAACATCTAGCTCACTTCCTTTATGGAACTCGTGGAAGTATATCGTTTTCTAGACTTTTCATTACTCACGTGACTATTATCTATGTCCAGGACTCAGGGTCTAGTAGAACACTGTCTGGTGCAGAGTAAAACAAAAAAAACCAAACCTGATGACCTTGAACCCATTCTAAGGCATGGCAACCGTGTGTGTGTTTGAGTAGAACTGTTCCATGGGGCTGTCTTGGCAGTAATCTCACAGAAGTAGATTGCCAGGGCTTTCTCCTGCTAGGTTACTGGGTGGGTTTCAACCGCCAGCCTTCAGGTTAGCAGACAAATGCAAAGTGTATAGGCCACTTGGGGTCCCTTTGGCATAGACTAGATCCTTAACCACTGAAGGAAGGGTGAGCAAGTGAATCAGTACATAAATAAATGGCAACAAAGGCAAAATTGTTACCAAGACTTTGGCCACTCAAGATATCCTAGGATACAAGAATGAGATTCTGTGGCAGGACTGGGATTTACTGGGACATGTACCTGTTCTCAGAAGGTGGGCAAAGGCAAGGGTTTCTGTGATGGAGACTGGGGGGAAATAGAGCAAAGGCGTCTGATCGGAGGCCAGGGCCTGAGCCAGACGAGAGCAGGTTCTGGGAAGAGAGCAGCTGGAGAGCTGAGTGTTTCTGCCCTAAGTTAAGGGCCCCTCTGGAGCTCCTTTTAGACAGAAGTGGTTCCACCCATGGCTTTGCTTTGGCTAAAGCTGGAAATGGCCCTGTGGGCAGAAATGCTTGATTCCCATGTGCTGCTCTTCAGCAGTCCGAGTTCCTAACTTTACGGGGCTCCTGTCTACACCATTAGGCCTAATGTAGCTTCCTCCCAGGTATGCCTCTCTGCCTCTCTGGAAAGTGCTCTCAGGAGCCATCGGGAAGACCAGCCCCTGCTGACCAATGCTGGAGAGCACTCATGGGGGAGCCTTCTAGTCCCCACCAGAGTGCTCTGGCCTCCCCAAGTCCCTCGTGAAGACCAGTCAGCTTTCTGGAGCCAGACAGAAGCAATTACGTGGATGTGTGTCTTGAGGCCAGCATGGAAATGGTATTTGGGGAATTGCTAGGATGAGGCCTGGCTACATACAGGAGATGTAGAGAGAGAGACTGTGCAGCTTAGTAGGAGGACTCTGCTCCTGAAACCCCAAAGCTAGAGGGCCTCTCTAGGTCACTTATGGGATGACCCTGGAACAGTTACTCATTCCAACAACAGCATTAGGATAATCCACCACTTTGTTCTTACCCACCTGTCCTTGTGTACCTGCAGAAAAAGTTTACAAAGTTGCTTTTACAGAGTAAATTCCAGTTCCCTTTCTGCTTTCCAGATGCTGTATAATAAGCATTTTGTAGCTCGGTTATTGACACTGTTGATAACTACATTGATACACTATAATTCGATTTAACCAGTACCTGTGAACACCAAATCATGGCAACTCATGGGTGCCACAGCATAACTAACTGTGTTCCAAAGGGTTTTCAGAGGCTGATATTTTTCCAAAGTAGATCATCAGGTCTTTTTCCTGAGGTGCCTCTGTGTGGACTTGAACTCCCAGGCTTTCATTTAGAAGCCAAGTACATTAGCCATCTGCATCACCAAAGTTTCCAGTGCCCCTCCAAACAGATCTGCAAGGATTATTGGACTTTTCAATATCATAGACATCAATGCATTATGTGTGTTCCACTTGCAGTTACTCCTTTCATCAAGATTACTTTCTGAAGGTTAATATCAGGGTGTAACAACATACTGACACACTGGCTGCAACAGTGGGCTAAAGGCAGCAAAGAACGTGAGGGGGACCAAGACCAGGCAGGGTTTTGTTCTGCTGTACACAGGGTTGCTCAACAACAGTAACAGTAAAATATCCTATTTTCCTACAAGTCTCTAAAAAATTACATATGTGACAATAGTGTTCACGTGGATCATTTTTAACCTAATCTCACCAGCATTAGATGGTTGATGTCATTCATTTTAAGTTCTTAATCAGAATTAAGAATGAACATTTTGTTGTTGTTGTTTGTTGTGACTAAGTGAAAGTATACAATCCAGTTTAAATTTGCATGGCCACCTATGTGCAGCTCTTACTGCTTTCTTTGCCCAGCACACTCCTCCTTTCTGTTCTGTGCATGTCACATCCTCTTAATCGTCTCCTGTCTCCTATTTTCCACCTTCTCCCTCCCCTCTAGCAAGAAGCCAGTCAGACAACATCCCATAGATGCATAGAACCCTAAAGTGCACACACAATATGGTCACTCTGTTGCTGAGAAGAATGAATGCTTTTTTAATGTTTGTTTATGCCTTCTATTGCTTCATATGTGAAATTTTTGTATACAGATTTGTTCAGCTGTCTGCTTACCCATGTCCCTTTCTGGATCGGCAAATTCAGTTATTAATCTCCACCCCTGGCCAGCTCTGAAGCATGAAGAATGATCTGTCCAGGGAAGAAATTATAAATCACAGGCAGCACTCACAGCTTCAAACGAGGTTCTTTCAGAAAAGTAGGGGCAGCCACATTGATGCGGGCAGTCACACTCATCCCAGGAACTCATCACTGACCGGTCCCTGGGCCAGGCTCAAGCATTAGTAATATTGAAGTGCTCTGTATCTCAGGTCCTGTGCTAAGCACTTTACATAAATATCTCACTTAATACAGCCATGCTGAAAAGTAGACTTTAGAGCCTTCATATTACAGATGGAGTTGAGAGAAGTGAAGTAATTGACCTAACATTCCCCAGTCTAGTCAGGGTTCATACCAGGATGAAATGGTCTACAGGTCCCTTGGTAGCACAAACAGTTTGTGCTTGTCTGTTAACCTGAAGATTGGTGATTTCAGCCCACCCAGCTGCTCCATAGAGGGAAGATCTGGTGATCTGTTCTATAAAGATTACAGGCAAGCAAAAGCCGTGGAGTAGTTTGACTCCATAACACAAGACATCCTCATCACGCGGAGCAACCTACTCGGTAGTAATCGGTTTGGTTTTGTAAGAATCTGTAAAGCCTGTGGCATAACCACTGCACTCACCTATGGATAGAAACAAAATGATCAAAAGCTTAAAGAAAACTGATGAATGTGATACTGTATCTTAAAGGAGTTGCCTTGATAGACAAGCAGGAAGAATCACAGAGCCACGTGGCAGGTGTCAGTAAAGGCAAGTGCGGCCAGCGAGTTGCAAGGACATAGATGCAAACCCCTCCTCTATGGAGCTGAGGAGGGCCTCCCTGAGGCACCATGAAGTGCAGAAACGGTAAGGAAAACTTGCCTCACAGACAAGAGTCAAGTTGAAGAAAAGAGGGCGGCAGAGAGCCAGATCTCACTGAGAACCTGCATCTGCGTGCTGCAATGGCTTATGGGTAACTACATAGGGCAGGTTTTAAAATCAGACTACCTGGATTTGAATACTGCCTTCTTACTACTAGCTGTGTGGTTAACTAACTACATAGTTCTCTGAGCCTTCGTTTGCTCATCTGCAAAACAAGGATAATTGTTTCACAGGTCATTAAGGGGACTAGAGAATATAGGAGGACTGTCAGTTACATCTGCAAACTCATCCTAGAAAAAGCGCTACATATATCATCGGTGAATATCATTATGGTCACCTTTGAAGTCCTCCCCTTGGGAAGCTATGTACTGACTAGTCTACCCTTCAAAGCCACTTTGGAACTCCTTTTCTGGAATGGCCATCTAAGCTGTCATTGGCTTACCCTTGATGTCTTGAATATCAGCAAAATGTCTTCTTTTCAGTATTTTCTTTATCTTTAGGTAAAGAAAAAAGTCATTGAGGCCAGATCAGGTGAGTAGGGAGAGTGTTCCAACACAGCTATTTGTTTACTGGCTAAAAACTCCCTCACAAACAACTATACAATTAAGTTTGTGAACTTGCCACCGTGCACAATGGCCATTCCAGAAAGAGTTCCAAAATTGCTTTGAAGGGTGAATAGGTGCTAGCATTGGTGTATAGCTTCCCAAGAGGAGTACTTCAAAGGTGACCTTGCTGATACTCAGCACTTAAGTGTGCAGCACTTAGAACAGTTAAGTTCGCGGACTGAATTGTCAGACCACCGTGTGGCATCAACATGCTCAGTCTAGCACCTGGCAGATAAGTACTCAGAAACAGCAGTGCTGCCATCCTGGAGAACCTCCCACTCCTCTTGTCTCGCCTCCACCTTCTACAGGGACCCGAGAGTGTGCCCTGTGAGCAGTAGCCTCCAAGGGGACATACCTGTGAGCACATACCTTTCTGACCCAAAGAAGCAACAGAATGCCAAGAAGATGCCCTCACTTTGGATTTAGCCACACTTGGTTTCAAGTCCCATTTGAGAGACTTACTAGCTTGAACTTTGTCGTGGTTGTTGTTAGTTGCTATTTAGTCGTGCTGTGACCCATGGGGACCACACCTGTCACAGAACGAAACACTGCTCAGTTCTTCGCCATCTTCATGACTGCTGGGGATCGGACAATGTTCTGTTGTGATCCAGAGAATTTTCGTTAGCTGATTTGGGGGATTAGTTCACCAGGCCTTTCTTCCTAAGCTGTCTTAGTCTGGCAGCTCCCCTGAAACCTGTCCTCCAAGGCAGGCGCTACTGGTACAGGTCTGTAGCACCAAAGCAGTATGCAAGTCGCCACAGCACAACAAACAGGTGGTGCAGCTTGGCAGCTTGGACCTGAGACCTTGGACAAGTCACTCACCTCTACAGAAGCTCGGTTTCCTCATCTATAGAATGTGAGCAAACCCTGCCTCAGAGGTTGGTATGACGTGTGAGCACAGCACCCTGGACATGACATGCACTGAACGATTAGTGCAAGCCCCTGACACCCTGCGCACACAGGCACCGACTGCAGTGCTCGGAAGCAAGTGGTCATGGTCATGTTAATCTGGACAGGAGAGTACCAGTTCCCTTCCGAGGCTCCCTCTTCAGCCTCCAGGTCACCAGTAGCTGGGTCTCTGCCCCCGAGGCCAACTTCTCTACATCCTCCCCCAGCAATTGCGGGAAGAAGCATGACTCACTCCAGGCAAGAAGGTTGGCATCATCTCCCTCATCCACATGGGGCAAACCAGCAGGCTTGTGGTTAAAGGACCTGCCTGGATTGCAAAACAAGCCAGTTTTCTGTCCTCCGGTATCACGTGACTCAGGCAGGCGCTGCGGGCGGCCTTGCTTCGCTGGCTGGCTGACTCACTGCACGCCTACTTGTCGGTCTCATGGGATCCCCAGGCCTCAGTTCCCCCAGTTGTCCTCCTGGGCTGAGCTGGTTTAGAGAAGAGCAAAATTGGAAGGGCTAGTTCCTTTTTCTATTGCACCATGTGCATAAAAATATATTCTCATTGTGAAAATCTTAAAAGACTCTCAAATATAGGAAAAAAAAAAAAAAGGTCAGGAAACTACTCCCCATTCCCTATCACACCACCTCTATGGAAGTAAATGAGGTCAGAATTTTCTTGGTTCTCTTCAAGGCCCTATCTTGCTTTTTACATTAATTGTAAGTTTTACAAGAAATACATAGATGCAGCCTTTTTTTTTTTTAAGATTAGAATATCACTGAGAAGACAAGAGTTCCCTTTGACAACTGTCACCTCCAATCCTGGTCAGCAGCAGCCATTACCATCAGTTACATATTGCTCTCTCAAATTTCTGTTCTTGGTATGGTGTGAACCTGTTTCCCAGGAGCTTCTAGAAAAGTCAGGAGGTGGGCATGTCCACACTTCTTTCCAGACATGCATCTTTCTGTAATTTTTTTCACCCATCAGAATGTCTTTTCCATCTTGTTACATAGTCATTGCTGTTAAGTGTTATTAAGCCAGTTCCAAATCAGAACCACCCTATCTACAACAGAAGGAAACGCTGCCCAGGCCCGAGCCATCCACACAACCACTGCTCTGTCTGAGCCCATCGTTGCAGCCGCTGTGTCAATACATCCTGCTAAGCATCTTCCTCTTTTTCACTGACCCTTTACCAAACATGATGTCTTCTTCTAGGGACTAAACCTTCCTCATAACATGTCCAAAGTAAAGGAGACAAAGTCTCACCATCCTTACTTCTAAGGAGCACTACTTCTTCCCAAACAGATTTGTTGGTTCTTCTGACAGTCCATGACATGTTCAACATGCTTCACCAATAACCTACACAAAGGTTCTGCTTACTCCTTTCAATGGCTACTTAGTATTCTCTGTCACGGCTATGGCCTGATTTTAATAATTCACAATTAGTGGACTTCTGAGTTGTCTTCAAATTTTTCACTATATACACAATGCTAAAATGGACATCCTTACACATGTCTCCTTCACTGTCATGTACAGTTTTAGATTGAATCACCATCATCTGTTGCCCTCCAAGGTGGCAGTTCCTGTCTTCTTTCTAGGCATTTATGTGTATTATATGTATCCATGTGCACATGAGAACTCATTTTCCAAGTATTCATGTTAACTGGCACAAAAGGAAGTTGAGAAATACAAAGAATTCCCAATTTCTCCCCAGAGCTGAGTGTCCCATTCAGAGGCAACAGAGAGAATGAGGAAGGGTTACAGGGCGTCAAAACTGGATGACAATGACCAATCACTGAATCCAAACTCACCGTAGAGATGAGGAAACCAAGGCCTATAGAGAGGAACTGACTTGCTAAGAGAAGGTCCCCGCTGTCTCTCAGCTGTTAGGAGACAGCATCTTCTCTCACATAGGGACCAGGGGCTATTTTCCAAAAGCGGATTGAATTATGTCCTTATCTTTGCTTAGAATACTTCACTGACTTCAAGATACCTCCCAGACCTTTGCTCGCTCTTCTCCAAAGTGCAGTGGCAGCCTCCCTTCTGCCCCAGGACCTTTGCACAAACTTTTGACGCTCTCTAAAATATCCCCTGCTCCTCTTTTATATTCATGCTTACCTTGTGAACTCCTACTCATTTTTGAGATCTCAGCTAAAGCTTCCCTCCCCTGGGAAAGACGCCTTGATATTCTTGAGTAGACCAGAGCCCTTTCATGAACTTACTCTGCATCTTGTGTCTCCTTCAAAACACACATAGCAGATACAATTTTATACAAATTTGTGTAATACGTGAAAAATGTAAGACTCACTAGGGTAGGCAGGGTATTGGGCCTTCAAAGATGTTCACATTCTAATTCTCAAAACCTGTGAGGGTTAGAATCTTTGCAGGCATAATTATGTGAAATATTTTTGTGTTGGTGAGATTACCCTGGGTGATCCAGGTGGGGCCACTGCAATCACAGATGTCCTTATAAATGAAAGAGGGAGCTGCAGAGCCAGAAAAGATGTAACAATGGAGCAGAAGTTGGAGTGATGTGGGGCCGCAAGTCAAGGAATGTGGGCAGCCTCTAGAAATTGGATCAGACAAGAAAATGGATTTCTCCTAGAGGCCAGGGAAAGAATAACGCCTTGCCCACATCTTGATTTTGGCCAATACTCATTTTGCATTTCTGACCTCAGAACCATAAAAAAATAAATTTGTGTTGCTTTAAGCCACCAAATTTGTACTAATTTGTTACAGCAAGCATAGAAAAATAATATACTCACCTACTAGGTCTATAAAAGGTGGGGCTTCTTTTTATTGACTCTAGTGTTCAGCACAAAGTAGAAGCTCAATACTATGTGTAAGAATGAATAAGTAAACTTGACTCCTCTCTCCTCTCCCCACGGTCTTTTCACTCGGTCCCACACATCTCCCCCACTGAGCCTTCCCCTTCTATCCCCAAGTTGCAGGATGCAGCCTGGAGGGCACTCACCTTTCTAACCACAAAAGGAGGGGCTTGTCTGATAATCACTAGCCACACCTGACTTCAAACCCAATTCAATCAGTTAGTATTGGGCAAGGCATTTTTGCCCACCGAGGCTCAGTTTCCTCATCTGTAAAATGGGGCAGTAATCCCTCCCTTACAGGATTGTGTAAGGCATGTGCAAAGGATCCACTGCAGGGCTCTGCACAATGTGGGGGCACCAAGTTGGAGAAGCAATGGCGTCCCAACCCTCCCATCATCACCACACTCACCAAGGCTTAAAGCAGGTTCCCGCGGGTGGTGTTAATACAATCTCAACATCCTTTATGTCTTTCAGATCCCTGCCCCAAATTCAGTAAGACGAATTCATCACCAGCATCTGGTAGAACTAATCACTGTCTCCACCAGCTGTAGGCACTAGGGTCTTTAGAATGGCCCACAGACCCACTGAGTCTCTGTGACTGGAAGCATTTTGTTAGTAGGAAGGAAGGCGGCCTCCCTGAACCCCCACAAGCTATCTTTCTCCAGACAGCACAGCTTTGTTTCCCCTGAGGACACCTAAAGGGCCCCCTACAGGGTCCCCATAAGGGACAGAGGGGGACAACGGCTAAGACACCAGCCTCAGCGGAGTTAGATATAGGGGAGACTAGGAAGAACATTCCGGAGCACTTACAGGAGAGACATCTGGAGTCATAGAGCTGGGGGCTATAATCAGGAACTCTGAAATATCCCAGTAACTGGGTCACTGCCCTTGCTTTTCCCTGCTTTTCTTTGTTTTTTGGTCACCACCAGATGTGAATTTATACCTTGAATCAGCTTTGTCCTCAGACTCCATCATTTATTAATATGCATGAGCACCAGGCCCCGTGCTGGGTACTGCAGATTCCACGGGGAGCCAGACAGCCAAGGCCCAGGCCTCCCAGGGCTCACCGGCTAGCAGCTTGTGTTTCACCACAGCCACAAAAGCGGACTAAAGAACCAGTAGCCTGCTTTGCCAGATCTGGGATATGTAGGCTGTTCAGGACGATGGGTATTAATAGGTATTAAAGGGGAGCAAAAAGTAGCCTGAGGTCTAAACTGCAGGACAACGAAGCAGCGGACTGGCAGAAGGGGCTTCCTGTAGCCCTCGGGGTCTAGGCAATTCTCAGCCTCTCGTCTTCTCTAGGTACTGGAGCAACAGCTGTGGTCAGTCACCTGCAGTCAAATTCCTATTAATTAGTTAATAAACAGCAGGTCTGTTCTGTTTCAGTGTTGCGTCTGCAGGGCCTGGCACAGCACCTAATACTGTAGGTACTAGGAGGCAGGAAGGCAGGTGGACAGAGTGGCAGGGAGGAAAAGGAGGAGGAAAGACAGAGGAAGGCAGGAGAGCAGGAGGGAAGAAGGAAAGATGGACGGCAGAAAAAAGACATTCTGTGAGTCTCCTGTATTCACTTATTCATTCGTTGACCTTTCTGCTATTTATTGGCAACTCATCATGAGTCAGAAACCCTGGTAGCACAGTGCTTAAGAGCTACAGCTGCTAACCAACAATTCGGCAGTTTGAATTTACCATGTACTAGGGAGCATTTCGACTCTGTCCTAAGGGGTCTCTGTGAGTCAAAATCAACTCAACTGCAACAGGTTTTTTTTTCCTCGGTTTTTATCAAGGGCCAGTCACTGTACTAGACTCCAAAAAAGAAGCAAATCCGTTGTCATCAATTCCAATTTGTGGCAATCCCATGTGTCACAGAGCAGAGCTGCTCCATGGGAGCAGTGGCTGTAACCTTGTAGCAGCAGATTGCCGAGTCTTTCTTCCCTGCCACTGCTGAGCAGGTTTGAACCACCAACCTTTAGGTGAGTAGTAAAGGGCAAACTGTAGCACCTGGGGGAGGGTACTAGACCCTTGGATATGGATTTAACACAGAGCACGTGTTCCGTGTCCCGAAGGGAGAACACAGAGCCGCAATCATTTAGTGCCCCTGCCCCACAAAATGCTAAGACAAATACTCATACACACCCGGGATCAGCTGTAACCTGCCTCCCCGACCCTCTGCAACCCTTGGATTGTCACATCAGAATACTAAAGGCTCTGAGAAGTTTTGCAATGAGAAAACCTGACTAACTAGATTCATTCCAACTTTTCCAGCCTGAACCACGCTTTCTCTCAGGCTAACGCCCCACCATCTTCAAGGAATCCACCACGGTTGCCTCTCTGTTGGCCCCAGATGAGTCTCCCCCTCCTTTTTAGCCAAGTTCCTTCTCACTCAGAGCTTATTCCCGACAGCAGGATCCATGGATGGGCCGTGTCGCCACAATTTCCGAAGCTTGGGTTTCCTGGCACCTAGGGGGCCTGCTGCTTTGACAGAGCTCCAGGAAACCATGCTCGTGGCAAGCTTTTTCCCACATATGACAGGGCCATGGAGATGCCTTCTGCCCATTCCATCTTTGTGGCTCGGGGGGGGTGGAAGAAGCACTGGAGAGGCAACAAGGGGCCGGGACTCTAATTTCAACAGCAGAGAGACAGGAGGCCTGGCCTGACCTGAAACTCCACACAATTATTCCAGAGCTCCAGGTTTTGGCAGGGCCCAAGTCCTGCTTGCCAAGGAAACTTGGGGACTGCCAAACCCCTGCGTAGATCAAGACAAATAGCAGCCTCGTGTTTCTGATTCACGTATGCTCAGCTCATCAAACTGCCATTTGGTGAAAACTGCTTGCATTTCAACAAGTCAAAGGGGCTGAAACTCCTTTGGAAATGTGATTTCACTTTGTCCACAGAAGACCTCTCAGTCACAGTGGAAGGATTCAGGCTATGTCTCTCCAGCAGCCTCTCTCACTTCAGAAATAAAAACAGCCCCAAATGCAAGTAGAGTAATGCACTTGATTCTTTGGAGTCTCAGTTTCTTCACCTGTGAACTGGGGGTGATACTCCACTGGCAGAACAGCTGTAGAAATTAAGTTACTGAATGTATTATTTAATGCCCTGACCCTCAATAAATACTAAACTTTAGGATGCTTGCCTCATGTGCAAAAGATCTAGATTTGATTCCAGGCCAATGTACCTCCTGCATGGCGACCACCTGCCTGGCAGTGCCACTTGCATGCTGAAATGCTGCAGGGATTTAAGCAGAACTTCCAGGCTAAGACAGACTAGGAAGAAAGGCCTGGTGACCTACTTTGGAAAATCAGCCAGTGAAAACCCTATACATCACTATGAACTTATCCTCGACCGATTATAGGATGACAGAGGACCAAACAACATTTCATTCCATTGTTGATAGGGTCATTGTGAGTGAGGCATCAGCCTGACAGCAGCTAACAGCCACAAAATAAAATAGTGCATATTATTAATAATAATGAGTATTGTTGATATTTTTATCATCGCTATCACAAGATTCATTGAATCTGCAATTACTGATCTTTAGATTGCATAGACCACTTAGGAAAATTGTCACAGTAACGACCTCCAGTGAATCCCTCCACCCCAGAGTCCATGACACCCACACTAACTCTAGGATTAGACACATACCTTGACCGATGAGACATTTGCTCAAGACAGCCTTACCTTTTAGAAGAGCAGATTGAACCGTGTCTTGGAGAAAGCCAGCCATCCCATTGGAGCCCAGACCTTGGCTGTCCTCCCAGCTGAATGAAGCCACATGATGAGCCACATGATGAGCCCAGGTGAGCACAGCAGAAAGCCATGCAGTGTTAGGCGGATTTTTACACGACAGATAACTGACAGGACCCGTTAGTTTGCAGCTGCCCGATCTTCCTGCCCATCTGTCTCTTCTTTGACTATTCATGTTGTCCTAGTTTATCTTGTTCAAGAAATTTGGAGGACAGTTCACCGGCCAGCTAAGTGAAAGAGATTCATATTTATGCCCACTCCAAAGAAAGGCGACCCCATAGAATGCAGAAGTTATCAAATATTATTTACATCACACACAAGTAAAATTCACTGAAGATAATTCAAAAATGGTTGCAGCAGTACGTCAATGGAGAACTGTAGAAATTCAGGATGGAATCAGAAGAAGATGTTGAATAAGGGATATCATTACTGATGTCAGGTCTTAGCTGAAAGCAGAGAATACCATAAAGATATTTATCTGTGTCTTAGTAATCATGTGAGGGCATTCAACTGTGTGGGTCAAAAAAACTTATGGATAACATTGTGAAAAGGAGGAATATCAGAACATTTACCTGTGCTCATGAGGAACTTGTACATAGATCAAGAGTCGCACATTTGATCCATCATGACCAAGTGGGATTCATACCAGGGATGCAAGGCTGGTTCAACATCAGAAAAACAATTAATGTGATTAATCACATAAATAACACAAAAGACAAGGATCACCTGATTTTGTCCATTGATGCAGAAAAGGCATTTGATAAAGTCCAACACCCATTCATGCTAAAAACTCTTAGCAAAATGGGCATAGATGGCAAATTCCTCAACACAATAAGGGCCATTTATACAAAGCCAATTGCCCACGTCATCCTAAATGGAGAGAGACTGAAAGACTTTCCCTTGAGATCAGAAACTAGACAAGGATGCCCATTCCCACCTCTCCTATTCAACATTGTGCTAGAAGTTCTAGCTAGAGCAATTAGACAAGACCAAGAAATAAAGGGCATCTGCATCAGCAAAGAGGAAGTTAAAATCTCCCTGTTTGCAGATGATATGGTTGTATATGCAGAGAATCCCAAGGAATCTTTCAGTAAACTACTCAAACTGATAGAAGAGTTCAGCAAAGTCTTAGGATACAAGATAAACATAAGTAAATCAGTAGGATTCCTTTATACGAACAACGAGACTGTTAAGGAAGAAATTATCAAATCAATACCATTTACTATAGTCTCTAAGAAGATAAAGTACCTAGGAATTAATCTAACCAGAGACGTAACAGACCTTTACAAAGAGAACTACAAGTCCTTACTACAAGAAACTAAGAGAGACTTAGATAAATGGAGAAACCTACCCTGCTCATGGATAGGAAGAATTAACATTGTGAAAATGTCTATTTTATCCAAAGCAATCTATTTATATAATGCAATCCCAACACAAGTTCCAGCAACATTTTTTAATGAGATGGAGAAACAAATCACCAATTTTGTTTGGAAAGGGAAGAAGCCACGGTTAAGCAAGGTACTACTAAAAAAGCACACACTGGGAGGCCTCTCATTACCCAACTTTAGAACATGCTACACTGCCACAGTGGTCAAAACAGCCTGGTACTGCTATAAGAACAGACAGATCGATCAGTGGAACAGAACTGAGACCCCAGAGATGACACCATCTGCCTATGAACAATTGATATTTGACAAAGGCCCTAAGACATTAAACTGGGGTAAAAACAGTATCTTCAACAAATAGTGCTAGCAAAATTGGATATCCATCTGCAAGAAACTGAAACAAGATCCATATCTTACACCTTATACAAAAACCAACTCCAACTGGATAAAAGACCTAAATATCAAACCTAAAATTTTAAAGCTCATCCAAGAAAAGGTAGGAACAACAATGGAAGTTTTAATACACAATGTGGACAGACTCCAAAATCTGTCAAACAAACCACAATCATCAGAAGAGAAAATAGATAAATGGGAACTATTAAGAATCAAACACGTTTGCTCATCAGAAGACTTTATTAATAGAATTAGAAGAACACCTACAGAATGGGAAAAAATATTTGCAACTCTATGTCAGATCGAGGCCTGATCTCCGTAATCTATAAGATACTATAAAATATCAACAAGAAGAAGACAAATCATCCAATTAAGCAATGAGCAAAGGAGATGGACAGACATTTCACTAAAAAGAGATCCAGGCAGCCAAAAAACACATGTGGACATGTTCGCAATCTTTAGTTATTAAAGAAATTCAAATCAAGACGACAATGAGATACCATCTCACCCCAACAAGATTGACCGTGATCCAAAAAACCCAAAACAACAAATGCTGGAGAGGCTGTGGAGAAAGTGGAACCCTCCTACAGTGTTGGTGGGGTTGCAAAATGGTCCAGCCTCTTTGGAAAGCAATCTGGCACTTCCTTAAAAAAATGGATATTGATATACCATTTGACTTAGTAATTCCACTACTTGGAATATATCCTACAGAATCAAGGCCTTTCACACCAGCGGACACATGCACCAGAATGTTTATCGCAGCACAGTCCACGATAGCAAAAATATGCCCAACGACAGAAGAATGGATAGGTAAACTGTGGTATATATACTCAATGGAGCACTACGCAATGATAAAGAACAACGATGACTCCAGGAAACATCTCATGACCTGGTTTCAACTGGAGGACATTATGTTGAGTGAAAGCAGCCAGCAACAAAAGGACAAATATTGTGTGAGACCTCTACGATAAGATCTCAAAAACAGACATGTGTATACAAGAAAAGACTCTTTGACAGCTGCAAGAGAGGGGAGGGAGGCGGGGGAGGGCTTAGATTAGATAGTTGCTAGATATCTGGTTGGGTGAAATCAGTGACAGCACACATTAGAAACAAAAACAATATTAAGTGGACTTAAACATAACATGAGTACTCCTTCCATCTTAACCCAATATTGCAAGGATAGAGTAGCTGGGGCGGGGGGTGGGGGGGACCATGCTCTTAGGCGAAAGCGAGGCCAACTGGCACAACTAGCGTTTTGCTAAGAGGGCTCTCTGCACCCCACGTTGGTGAGTAGCGTCTGCGGTCTTAAAAGCTGCCAAGCTGCCATCCGAGGGCACAGCAAATGGTCCCAACTCAGCAGGAACGGATGCTCACCGAGGACCAAAATGACATGGGGGAAAGACAACCCAGAAGACAAAGAGACTCACATAAGTAGGTGCCTACATTGACTTGGGATCGGAAGAACCGGATGGTGCCTGGCCACCACCAGTGATAGCCACGATGGAGCTCACTAAGTTGAGTCTCACTGGCAACACAAGAATAAAATGGGGTGCACCCTGAGATCCCCACTAAAAGACCTCAATTGATGGTCCAGTGGTCTCAGGGTTCCCCTGGGAGCATGGCCCCTCGCCCTGATGCTGCCCTTGACCATAAATCATAACGAAGGTCCACGCTTCGGACAGGAATGGATTGGACTTGGCGATGCAGAGTGACCATATATTGGATGCACTTTATGGTTCTATACATCTATAGGATGTCATCCTGCTGACCTCTGGCTGGAGGAAGGAGAGTGGGTGGAGAGGAGGGAAAAAAGAGACTGTTGGGAGAATGAGACATGTATGGAGCAGAGAGGAATAGTGTGCTGTCACCGGGCAGGGAGAGCAGTGGAAGCTGCATATAGTTGGCTATGTAAATTTATACGGGAATGTACATTTTCACTCAGTTATATTAAATAAAAAATTAAAAAAAAGAAGAGTCACACATTTGAACAGAAAAAGAGGATACTGCTCAGTTTAAAACCAGGAAAAATTGACAACAGGGTTGTATTCTTTCTCCATAATTAGTTAATCCGTATGCTGAGCACATAATCCAAGAAGCTGGGCTATCCGAAGAAAAACGTGGCATTGGGATTGGAGAAAGACCCATTAACACTCTGTGAGATGCAGGTGACACAACTTTGCTTGCTGAAAATGGTGAGGACTTGAAGCGCTTATTGATAAAGATCAAGAACTACAGCCTTCAACATGGATTATACCTCAACATCAAGGAAACAAAAATCCTCACAACTGGACCAAAAAGCGATGTCATGATAAATGAAGAAAAGATTAAAGCTGTCAAGGATTTCGTTGTACTCGGATCTACAATCAATGCCCATGGAAGCCACAGTCAAGAAATATGTACTGGGAAGTATGCACTGGGAAAATCCGGTGCAAAAGACCTCTTTCAAAAGCAAAAATGTCGCTTCGAGGACCAAGGCACACCTCAATTAAGCCATGGTATTTTCAATCTCTTCATATGCATGCAAAATCTGAATAATGAATCAAGAATGCCAAAGAAGAACTGATGCCTTCAAACTATAGTATTGGTGAACAATATTGAATATGCACTGCCAGAAGAACAAAAATGTCTTGGAAGAAGTATAGCCAGAATGTTCCTTAGAAGAGAGGATCGGAGGGCTTCATTTCACGTACTTTGGACATGTATCAAGAGGGACCAGGTTCTGGAGAAGGATTTTGTATTTGGCAAAGCAGAAGGTCAGCAAAAAAGAAGACCCTGAGCAAGATGGGCTGAGCCGGAGGCTGCAGTAACGGCCTGGAACATGGTGGCACTTAGGAGGATGGCACAGAACCTGGCAGTGTTTCATTCTGTTGTGCACGGTCGCTATGAATGTGAACCAACTCAGTGGCACCCAACAACAACAATGTCTTGTTCAACTAGATTCTGGGTGGGAGAAATGGATAGCCCAAGCCTAGTTAGGAGAAATCACACTTTATCATCTCAGTTAACACAGCCCACAGCCTCAGCCCACCTTACTTGAACTCATAAAAACAAAAATGAATAGATCCCTAGCCTACAGGCTCCCACAGGTCCTCAGGAGCCCTGTCCACTTAGAGAAGAGCTATGCGTCATTTATAAGCAAAATACAAGTGAATTCAAAGTGATCCAGACACTTCATCAATCAAGGCCAATGGGAAGGAAGGGCAGTCTGCATGAGACGAAATGAATTGCATTTAAAAAAATAAAAATGGACTGCAGCTTTATTGCTTTGAAATACATACTATAACTCAAACTAAGTACTGAAGGCTACCAATAGCTGGTCCCTGGGTGGCTCTGGTAAGTCAAGTGGCTTGATTTGCAATTGCCATACTGTTTAGTTGCCAACGAGGTCCCCCCAAGTGTCTGAAGCTGTCTGCAGAGTTGCTTTTCTTAAATGCTTCAACATTAACCCCATCAGTGTTTATCCCACGGGTAAGAACAATGACCCAGGAAAATAGTTTTGGCACCTGTGCCATCAGCCGAGTTCTTCTTCCCAAACATTAGGCCTATGGTTCTTGTTAGTAGTTGCTGTTGAGTTGGTCCTGGACCATGACAACCCCACAAACACGGAGTCACAGGGTTTTGAAGGCTGTAACCCTTCAGAAGCAGATCACCAGTCCTGTCTAGGTGGGTTCACACTACAATGTTTCAGCTGGTAGTCAGGCACTGAACCATTGGCATCACCCATGACTGGCAGATGTGTTGAAGTTGTAGCTACAGAGCCACAGTAACCTCCAAACCTATGGTAGCCATGTGTTACTGAAAGTGGTCCCTGGAATGTGTATTTGATAAGCAGTTATGCAGAGGTGGTGTGTCCCTATCACTACTAAATGCTGTACCCACTTCATCCTCACAACCATCCTATGAAGTAGGTACAATTTTTAACTTTACAGATGAAGAAACTGAAAGCCAGGTTGGTTCAGTGACTTTCCCAGCGTTGTACATTTGTGTGGTTCCAGAGTTCTACTCTTTTGACCCCCAAAAGGTTCCAAGTATTCTCCCCATCCCTCCTCAACTTCCTACCTCTCCTCATGTGTTACTTATTTTAGCGCTTATGTCCATCAATTCTGATTCATAGTGACCCCCTAAGACAGAGTAGAACTGTGCCGCAGTTTCCACGGAGCACCTGGTAGATTCGAACTGCCGACCTTTGAGTCAGCAGCCATAGCACTTAACCAGTAGGCCGCCAGATGCCGCTTCCCTAGTCCTGGACAACTGCAGCATCTCCGGCCTGATCTCCGTCCTTCCACGCCATCTCCTTCTAATTCCTTCTCCTCCGACAGTCAGCAGGATCTGCTCCCACTGATGCCTGAGCACTACCACCTAACCTTCATGTGGAAGAAAGGATAGAGTTTTCTAAAGATGTTGAGATCAGATACCCAAAAAGTGGGGAAAGGATGGTGGAGACGGGAACCCGTGGGAGGAGAACCAGGCCCGGAAGTGAAGGCGTTGCCTACTGAGGTCACTTTGCTCGTGAAGGCCAAATGACAAAGTCAGCAGGAACTGCATCTACCATTCTTTGTTTGCTCTCTGCAATTATTTACTTCTGAGACTGACCTGACTTTACTAATGATCTTTGTGATGAAGCAAAACAAAACAAACCAAAGTTGCAGGGCAGACAGGACCCTTCAAGATCTGGCCCCTACAGGCTACAGAACCTCCCAGGCAGATTTTTGCACGTACACCCTCCTTTACAAGTAGCCTCAGGCTGCCTAAGCTGCTCAGTTTCCCAAATGCCCCACTTCCTCGCCTGCCTCAGAGTCTCTGCACGGGCTGTTTCCAGAACTTAGAATTCTCTTCCTTCTCTTGCGTTGTCCACTAGCCAAGTCCCACCCATCTCTCGGTTTTCATTCATATGAATCAGTTCTTTCTAAGAGTCTGGCTTGATCTCCTCATACATCCTCTCTGCGCCTCCCACTAGCCAGTAACCAAACCCACTGCCGTCGAGTTGATTCTAACTCATAGCAAACCTACAGGGCAGAGTATAACAGCTCCGTAGAACTTTCAAGGGGTACCTGGTGGATTCAAACTGCCAGCCTTTCGGTTAGCAGACACAGCACTTAACCACTACACAGCCAGATTTTCCATACCAGAACAAGGTAAGTCCTAACCCAATCTGAGTGAAGATTGTGAGGGAAGAATCCCAAATCCAGGCTCTGCCTGGGATCTCAGACATAAGAACAGAGGTGACGTGTCACCTGTCATCTACAACACACACACATCTGAGGTTCTTTCTGACAAAGGAATCCCTGGCCTTTCATGGCAGGTGTGTCTGAGTGAGCACCTGACACAGCTCACTGGTGCCCACTGAGTGTGCGTTCTCTTCACAAGAGGCCTGCTTCCTCACTGCCGCAACAGGAGGCAGGAATTTTTACTCACTGGTCACATGTACTCCTCACTAACTGTGTGACTTTAGCTTTCCTGTGCCTCTGTTCTCTCACCTGTAAAATGGGAAGAATAGGCCACCACCACCACCCCCCGCCCCCATGGAAATGACGAAAGGAATCACTGCCAAGACAAAGGGTGGAATGCTTAGGGAACAGGTGCTACATCCAGCCACATCTTCTCATCAGCTCCACCTCAACAATCCATTCATCTCTCACAGCCTCTTGCCTGATGGGAGCAGGCCCTGGAACCCAGAGAGGGATCCAGGCCCACTCACCTCAGGAGGCAGCTGACACACTGCTCAGCTGAGTGCTGGGAAGCCTCTTCTTGTGAATAGCCAGAAATTCTCTAAACAGGGGTTCGACTGTCCACCACTGTCAGGAAGGCTACCCTTGGTCCTACAGACCTCCTAGAACTTCCTTTTGGACATGCCCCAGAGTGTTCCCTATCCACAGCTCAGGGGAGCACCATGACTGCCCAGGAGGGAAGGATTACAACAAACATCTGCATTCTGTGGTTACAGCTCAGAGATGCTGAGACACCTGCCTAAAGTGACGCAGCTAAGTGTTCAGACTGGGTGGTTTCTCTTCTTCCCAGCTGGCCTGTGTATGTACATGTCTCCATGTAACCGGTAGATGGGGGGAGGGGGGAGGGAGGAAAGCAGGTAACTGAGAAACTGTGCCTCCATGAGAAATAACATTTGTTAAGCACGTACGTACGGCACCTTCCTTCCTCCCTCCCTCCCTCTGCCCCTTGCCCTTCCCTCCCTCCCTTGCTTCTTTCCTTCCTTCTTCTGTCCTTAGATCTTTGTTTCTTCCTTCCTTGTTCCCTTCCTTCCTTCCCCCTCCCCTCTCTCCTACTCTGATTCTCAGCCTGCCTCTGGGTCTCGGTCGGCAGATGGGTCTCTGTAAATCTCTGCCTCTCTACACCCCCATCATTCCCCCCATGGACAGGCTGGCAATCAGCCTCTGGCTTCTAAAAGCCAAGTCATATCCCAGTGATGACCAGTTTCCGGTCCAGTGTACTTGCTGGGCCCTGGGATTCCTACACTGTCAGAAAATGACCATCCTACCTAGAACAAAACTAAGCTTTCAACTCACATCTAGAGTGAGTCAGAGAAGGGAAGGACCCCGGGCAGCCACATCCTTTGCGCTAGCTGCCAGGACCAACCAGCGTTGACCAGGTATTGGTAGGCCAGGTACAGCCACTCAGAGCAGAGAACAGGTGTGGCCGGAGAGAAAGCAAGAGGTGGAGGCTCTGCCCAAACTGGTGTCATTAATGCCAATTAAAGAAATGGCCCATCATCGCCGTCACAGGTTTACCCCCAGACACCTACCAGGACGCAGCAATTAAACACCCACTCCTCTTTCCTCCTCCTACCCTTCCCCCCATCCCTTGGGGGAAGGCTGTTCCCCGTTGCAGTGATGGTCACTGTGCAGGCTGCCACTTTATTCGGAGCTCCTGAAGAGACTGTTGCCCAACTTAGTAAAGGGCTGCCGTGAGAGACGGTGAGCTCTCCACCTTGGGAAATATTCAAGAGAGGGATGACTTCCTAAGTCTGGGGGAGAGAATATCACCACTAAAGTGCCCTCCAAAGCCAAGACCCAAGAATTTTCAGGAAAAAAACGCTAATATTTTCATTTTTTCAATACATACAATTCCCACCATAGAAGAGTGGACACCCTGTTTCAGCACAGAGAGAAGTATAGGTAACCTTTTGAGGTCTGAAACTTACATCACTGTGACTCCAGAGATGCTTAACCTTGTTCTTTCCAAATTTCTTCAAAAGACACACATGGCTGAACGGTGTTTAAGAGCCAGACTTAGGAACCAGACAGACCTGGGTTCGATCCCAACCAGCCACTCACCAGATGTGCATCCTCGAGCAAGCCACTTCATCCTCTGTGGCCTCAGTCTCCAAATGGGGATGACAGCCTACCTCATGGCAGTGAATAATAAATGGCATTATGACTATCAGGTTCTGAGCCAAGTTCCTGGTGCATAATAATGGGTTTTGAGTAGTGGGTAAGGAGCACGGTCATGCTGTATAGGTTTTTGTGTATGACAATATGGCAAACAAGGGGCATTGATGATGTTTTAATAGCAGAATTCTCTCCCATACAGGAGATCTGGGTTCACTTCTCAACCAATGCCCCCATGTGCACAGCCACCATACGTCCTTCAGTGGTGGCTCACATGTTGCTCTGCAGTGGAGCTTCCAGACCAAAACAGGCTAGGAAGAAAGGCCTGGCAATCTTCTCCTGAAAGATCAGCCAGTGGAAACCCTATAGATCAGTAAAAAGACCACACTTATTTGTCTGACTGAGACTAGAGGAACTCCTGAAGCCATGGCTCCAAGACGCTCTCTTAACGCAGAACTAAAACTATTCCCCAAATCTACTCTTCAGACAAAGAGTAGACTGGACCATAAACAAAATAATATTTGTGGAGAGTGCATGTCTTAGTTCAAGCAGACACACAACACCAATGGACAGCTCCTGTTCAGAAGCAGGATGAGACGGCAGGAATGGACAAGAACTGGTTGGATGGATACGAGAGAGCTTGGGTGGAAAGGAGTGTGTTCTCTTATTATGAGGATGGCAAATACTGTCACATGACAATAAATATATAAATTTTGTATGAAAAACTAACTTGAGCTATAAACTTTTGCCTACAGCATAATTTTTTTAAAAATCTATGGATGGATCACATAGAGTTTCTGTTTACTGTAATAGAAAACTTGGCAGCAGATATTGGTGATGGTAACACAGCATGACTAATATAATTGGTGTCACTAAATTGTATACATGAAAAATGTTGAACTAGCAAATACTGGGTTATCTTTATTTTTACAACAATACATACATACACATACACACATATACTTACACTCATACACATACTTGTACACATACACATACTTGTACACATACACATACACACATACGTGTACACATACACATATACATAATATGTGTGTGTATATTAGAATATATTATATATCTGAGTATATACATTCTGATACATATATACATATATATGAGAAATCCTGGTGGCATAGTGGTTAAGTGCCATGTCTGCAAATCAAAAGGTTGGCAGTGTGAAACCACCAGGTGCTTATTGTAAACTCTATAGAGCAGTTCTACTGTGTCCTATAGGGTCACTATGAGTGAGAATCAATATATATACATATATATACACACACACATACACACATATATACGCCACTGTTATTAAGTGCCACTGAGTTGGTTCCGATTCATAGCAAACCTGTGTGCAGCAGTCCTGCACAGTGTCAATCACCAGTATGTCTGAGCCTAGCATTTCAGCCACTGAATCAATCCACCTCATGGAAGCTCTTCCTCTTTTTCGATGACTCGCTGCTTTACCAATCACGATGTCCTTTTCCAGGGATTGGTCTCTCCTGACAACATATCCAAAGTATTTAGGACATAATCTCACCATCCTAGTTTTTAAGGAGCACTCTAGTTGTACTTCTTCCAAGATACAGTCCATGACATATTGAATATTCTTCTCCCGATACCACAATTCAAATGCTTCAATTCTTCTTCTGTCTTCTTTATTCATCGTCCAGTTTTCACATGCATATGATGTGATGGAAAATACCATGGCTTGGGTCAAGCACACCTTAGTCTTCAAAGACGCCATCTTTAATTTTCAATACTTTAAAGAGATTTTTTCAGCAGATTTTCCCAGTACAGTGAGCCTTTTGATTTCTTGACTACTGCTTCTATGGATGTTGATTGTGGATCCAGGTAAAATGAAATCCTGGACAACCTCAATCTTATGTCCACTTATTACGACTTTGCTTATTGGTCCAGTTGTGAAGATTTTTGTTTTCCTGGTGTTAAGGTGTAATCCTTACTGAAGGCTGTGGTCTTTGATCTCCACACACACACACACACACACACACACACAGTATTGCTAATCGATCTCTTACAACCTACAGATGTCCTTTGCTAGTGGGGTTCAAATATCCTTTCCTTCTTTGTGTGACTATATGGTAAAAACACAATCATATATTTTTACAGCAAAAAAAAAAAAAAAAAAAACCATAGATCACAATGTTCTAATCTTCAGCCAATCACGGGGCTGCTGCGGAAGTGAGCAGTGTTTCCTTCCGTTGCTCATGGGGTAACCATGAGTCAGGGACCAACTCAACAGCAGCTAATGACAACAACAATGTGGCAAACGTAAGAGGGACTCAGGGCCAAGTAAGGAGGGTAATGCTCCCCACAGTCACAGGACCCAGAGAATATAGGACTCTACCCTTGCCCTTCCATGGCATAAAGTGCTTTCTCTGGTCTGTGCCCCCAGCTTGTCCACCCTGCCCTGTGTCAATAGCTCCCAGTTCTCCCACTCTGCTCTGAACTTCATACAAATCTTTTAACCATTAAGCACTTATCATGTTTTCCACCTTCAGAGGTTTCTAAACAGTAATTAGGCAGCATAACACCCTGCCAGGGTGGCAAGAATAAATATTATTAGTGTAGGAGGGAGTGTGGGGTAAGCGGAGGTACTCAGAGGCTTGGCACAGAACAGGGACTGGGCTGTGTCAAACGGTGGTAACCAGTCCCATTGCCAAACCCTGGGCTGCCCAGGCCGTGTCTCTTGCAGGAACCTAGCTGTGAGTCTACAGGAGACACGAGACCAAAGAGATAGCAGTGACTTTGGAGTCAGAAATACTTGACTTTAAAACCTATCACCACCACTGTGAATTTAGACAAGATATTTAATCTACTTATGATCACTTCCTCATCTACGAAATGAGAACTTTTCTACCAATCTCATAGAGTGGTAGTATTTAATAAGATAATGAAAATGAAGCACCAAGCACAGAACAGAGTCAGAGTCTATAACTGGTAGCCCTGTTACCACTCTAGAGAACCCATAGGATTGTAAGTTCTAATATCATAGAATAGGTCAACAATCAAATGTATCCAGCATACGCTTTGACAAATCTCTGTATCCATGAGGATAGGTTAGGTTATGCTGTTGTAACAGCAAACCCAAAATCCCATTGACTTAAAGTCACAAAAAAATTCTTTCTCACTCAATAACATGTGTTTATCATGGATAGATAGGGAGGTTCCCTTTACTGTAGCCTCTCAGGAGCCCAGGCTTATGGGACAGTCACCAATTGTCACCAAGCCTGAGAGAAACAGCCTTAGAGGTTCTGGCACTGGCTGTGAAATACAGGCAGGCTCAGGCTACAAGTGAGTTCCGTTCACTTCTGAGTCTGTCTTTAAGTCAAATCTGTAAATCAGTAGGGAGAGTAAGGAAGGGTTTGTATCCAAAGTGAGTCAAAGTTTGTCTTGTTATTGTTAGGTGCCAGTAACGTGTTTCCAACTCATAACAACCCCGTGGAACACTGCCGACCTGTACCATTCTCACAATCCTTGTTATCTCTGAGCACATTGTTGTAGCCATGGTGTCAACCAGGTTTTTTTTTTTTTGAGAGTCTTCATCTTTTTCACTAATCCACTACTCTACCAAGCATGATGCCCTTCTCTAGGGCATCCACCCTCCTGATAACTTATCCAAACCACATGAGACAAAGTATACCTTTCCATTCATAAAAAAATCTTACAGAAATACTTCCAGATACACCAAAACATCTTTAGCATGGTAATGTTACATAACAGTGTTTTGATGTGCCTTGTAAAGCAGTACCCATTTATTACAAACCATTGAATATACCCTGAATATTTAATATAGCGATTGGTTTGTAACTACAGTTGTATGTAAGTATGACATTTGTAACCCAGGAACCACCTGTACCTTGATCCAAAAGTGGTGCACATCATTTATGCTCATACCTCTGTGGCTGGAACCAGTCACATGGCCCCAGTCAACTAGAAGGCTGTTTAGTCTTTCCCATGATACTGGTACTGATAAGTTATCATTGATCACTCCAGTGGTTCCATAGCAGCAGGAGCCACATTAGAAATTTATTTGCACACCCTCTTTCAATCTGTCCACAAAGTCAGATTTTTTTCTAGTATTGGAACACAGAACCATTTCTTCATTTGGATACTATGGTATAAGACAGATGTACATGTGCAACATCATTGCATGAAAAATGCAAACCCTTAACCACCTTAACCAGAGCGGCCCATGGACGGGAGCAGACACACAGCCAGGAGATACACTTATTCCTTTTCATCTCACTCTGCGTCTGTGCTCGTCGAGTTCAAGTACGGAATGGCCAGATTCATTCGCATATTTAAAATTTTGTTTCCCTCTCTTTCTTTTTGGTTTAACATTGAACGATGTACATTAAATGCCTATAAGATATAAATCCTGTTACTAATATGTCTTTCTGGGTTCATCTGGCCAGCATGGCACAAATAAGAGTTTTTCCCCCAAACGTCCTCATTCAGTCCCAACCTGAGGGCTGTGTTGTTAAGAGTTCCTTTCAGAGCCTAGGATATGGTCCCTTCCTTGTCCCCCATTCTCTCTCTACCATACAATTGCTGCTGAGAGGTTTGGTCCCAGCTTCCTCTAAGTTCATGATGAACTGTTTTATGGACCAGTCTTCTGTTGAAAGAAATGCTTGGTCAGTAACTCTAGCTAGGATGATGGAAGATAATCTTGATGCTCAGGGGCTCCAGCTTTCTATGGCAGCCTTTAGAATATAATTTCCCTGTCTCTCAGTCAACCCAAGTTCTGTGTGTATAGTCTTGTACATACTTTGATTCCAAAAGACCTCTGGAGCAAGAAGTAAAGTTCCACCTTGAGGTGGACAAACTGTCTGAATACCAGATGGTTCAAGCCATATTTTACAACCAGTGTTTGTTCGTGTGTTTTTGTGTAGATAGATAGATAGACAGACAGATAGGTAGATAGGTACGTAG
Source organism: Heterohyrax brucei (assembly GCA_028571685.1). Lineage (NCBI taxonomy): Eukaryota > Metazoa > Chordata > Mammalia > Hyracoidea > Procaviidae > Heterohyrax > Heterohyrax brucei. The sequence goes on from CM053156.1 coordinate 68,583,998, forward strand.
GTAGGTAGGTAGATTCTGTGAGCCTCAGTATGCTCATCAGTAAAATAAGTATTGTAACAGTTACCAGACACATATACTTCTCCATCTAAGCAATAATTTGGGGCTTATCTGGGAAACCAAAATTCAGTGTAAGGAAGTAAACATCTGTCAAACACCCACTTGTGATAGTGGTTTAAGTGCTACATCTGCTAACCCAAAGGTCAGCAGTTTGAATCCTCCAGGCACTCCTCAGAAGCTCTACAGAGCAATCCTATTCTGCCCTATGGGGTCGCCATGAGTTGGAGTTGACTCAGTGGCAGTGAGTTTGACTTTTGGCACTGTGTTCCAAGAGCTTGACTGGACATTTTATATGGGTTATCACATCATTTTCACAAACTTTTAAGTGAGGCAGTATTTTCCATTTTACAGATGAGGAAAGCAAAGCTTTGAGAAGTGAAGCAACCATCACACCTGGTGGAGTTTGGACTTGCGCACTAGTCTCTCTGCTTCTGAAGGCCATATCTCTTCGTTTCTACCCTCTTGGATGCACCCTAGGAAAGAAGTCCTTACTGCCTCCACCTATATTTCAAGCCAGGCAAGGAGGAGGAGTAGGTTGAGGAAGACAGCAATACTGCCAAGTTGATCCTTGGAGATCAGAGTCTGTGTGGGAAGTGGCCAGGAAATCTGGAAATGTGAACAAACCCCACCCAGAAGCTTGTTCTGACTCCACTGATCCATGTTTTCAGGAAGAGACTCCCAAGCCTGTACATGTAATTAATTACAAATGCAATTTCCCAACTGTGCACAGAGATTGGGTATCAAGGCATAGGGTATCCATGTGTGCTGTGCCTAATGCTTTCTTTCTTGACCAGCTTAACAAGTGGGAGCTCAACAAAGAGTGTATGAAGCAATTTTCCCTGATGATTCCACCTTTGGCGTAGATTCTCAGCTCCATAGTCACATCAACTCAGGTCTCAGTGCCCAGGCTCTACAACAGTTTCCTTATTGGTTTTCTAGCTTTCCCCACATTCAATACAATCTTCCATAAAGCCACTGGAATAATTTTCCTAAAAAGCAAATATGATCCCATCTCATCCAAATTAAAAACCAATGAACAAAAAATCTGTAATGTGTTACATTACTCTCAGGATCAAGTCCAGATTCCTAGACATTGGCCTCAAGGCCATTCACAGCCGAGGTCTTTTCAACCTCTCCAACTTTATCTCCCAACCACTACCTCACCAGCATCTTAAATGCTGTCCACATCTACTTACTCTCTCATGGTCAAGCAGAATGTTTTCTTTTAAACGCCCATGGTGGCATAGTGACATAAGTGCTACAGCTACTAACCAAAAGGTCAGCAGTTCCAATTCACTAGGTGCTCCTTGGAAATTCTATGGGGTAGTTCTACTCTGTCCTATAGAGTCATTATGAGTTGGAATTGACTTAAGGGCAACAGGTGTGGTTGTTTTGTTTTGTTTTGTTTTGTTTGTTCTTATTCAAGATGCCCCCTTTCCCAGAGTAGTCTTTCTCTCAATTCTGTCTTAACTGAAGCCCCATTTAACTGCAATGGAAATAGTAAATTACTAATATTCATAGTCAGTGTCTTCTTCTTACCCCACTTACTTACAAGGTAGAATCAGACAGTGACCCTCAAATTAATGTCTACAGAACACGGAGAAGCTGTTTACTATTTAATGAAGATCTGAGGTACAAGTGACACAGGGGAGATAGAGGACTGTATTATTATTTTAAAACGATAATACAAATCTATTATTATAATACAAGAGGATTTGAACCGCTGAGCATCAAGATTATCTTCTATCATCCTAGCTAGATTTACTGACCAAGCATTCCCTTCAACAGAAAGTTTGTCCATAAAATAGTTCACCACGAGCTTAGAGGTAGCTGGGATCAAACCTCTCAGCAGAAATTGTGTTATAGAGAGAGAAAAACAGGAAACAAGACTGTATCCAGTCTTGTATTAAAAATGATAATACAAAGAGAAGCCCGATGGCATTGAGAGTTCACATTAGAGAGTACAGGGAGTTTCAGACAGCAACCTTGTAGAGGCCACCAAACACAGATGTAAAGAGAGAGCAGTCATCCGAGCCTCTGTTCCCTTTAGTACTGTCTCCAGAACTACTTCAACAATTTATGTTGATATTGTAATGGCTGCACAACATGACAAAAGTAGTGAAATTACTAAGCAGTACATGTAAAAAGTATTTTGAAATAGCAAATTTTCTGTGTGTATGTGTATATATCCCATTGCTGCCTAGTCAATTTCAACATATATACACATAAGAGTGTAACATGTACATGCACATATGGATACATACGTCTTGTACATATACACATATATTATACAAATTCAACACAATAAAAATATTTTTATTTAATTACATTTTAACTTTCTGACTATTTTTTCCTAACTATGTGTAATGACACCAAATCAGACGGGGCCATGTGGAATGTCAAGATACGTTCAGGTTACGTATTCTTTAGGAAAAGCTCTTAAAGGTTTTCCTGACTTCTTCCTCCAAGCCAGCAGAGTTAGTCACTCTCTCTGCGTAGCCATAGAATTGTACATAGATTCTAAGGCTTTACAATGGAATATTTTGTTTATGTGTTCTCTCTGGCATGAGTTGTTCTGTCCAATATTGAAAGTGCTGTATGGAAAACTCCAACTGTTATTGTAGTACTATGTATTTTCCCTTGAGTTCTATCAGTGTTTGTTTTATATGTTTAGTGCCCTGATGCTAGTGTTTTTCATAGTAATGGTGATAACAATCATACTACTGAAATCCATTGCTGTTGAGTCAAATTGTGACTCCTAACAACTTTATAGGACAGGGTAGAACTGCCTCAGAAGGTTTTCAAGGCTAAATCTTTATCCAGGGAGACTGCCACATCTTTCTGCCGTGGAGCAGCTGGTAGGTTCAGACTGCTGACATTTCGATTAGCAGCTGAATGTGTAACCACTGCACCATGAAACTCTTACTTAATAACACTCCTGTTGCTGTCAAGCTGATACCTATAGGATAAAGTAAAACTGCCTCACAGGGTTTCCAAGGCCATCTGGAGATCCAGAATGGCCATATCTTCACCTTCTCTGAATCTCCAGAATGCAGAATAGTTTTCAGCATAGAGAAAGTCCTATATTCCTGTTGAATATAGAACTAAATGTTGGGTTTTCTTATGAGGTCTTCACCAACTTGATCCAAGGTCCAGGTCTTACCCTGGCCAATCTAAGATGAGAGACCTCACCAGAGAGAGGCTAGTACCACTCCTAAATGCCAGCACTTTCAGTCTTGCTCTTCATCACTTCCAGTTGAAGATATAAAACAGAAGTCAATATATATATATATATATATATATATATTATGTCTGAACATTCAGAACCACAAAAGGGAGTTGTCCATTTTGCTTCCAAAAATGTACCTTGTGCCTCTTCTCCTTTTCACTGCCCGGGTTCAACAAGACCCTATTCAAATTGGCTTACCCTTCACCTTGCTTGGAGGGTACTTCTGCCACACTCATGCATGCAAGCATCTCTAGAGAGTCTTGAAAGAAATTAACTTTCAACACCAAGAACCTTTCTGATGATCAAGTTTTATGTTATTCTTAAGTCTGGAAAGATTTTATGTCTGGGACCTGTTCCTTCTCCCCCATGAGCCTCTCGTCATGAGCCTTAGAAGGACCTCAGTTACATGCTCCTTCCTCCTTCACTGAGCCAAAGAGGACAGTCTGAGGTACTTCCTAAGTCAAAGGTGGCTGTGCAGAGAACTGAAAACCAAGCAACTTCTTTTACTGAGTCTCCAGAAGAAAGAACCTTAAGCACCTCCTCTACCTCAGCTGACTGTAAGCTGAAAGAGAAAGTTAAAAACACATTCACAGGAAGGCTAACTTCATAGATGATATAAGGCAACTAAAGAACTATGTTCCAGGAACTTGGGATGGATCTGTAAACTAAGTGTCCTTGAAGGAAAGGGATGACAAGATCACCACCCAAGAAGAGCAAATGAAAACAGTCTTCATTGCTCTCTTCTTGTTTGCCAGTCTTCCTATCAAGCACGTCTACTTTTCTAGGATCTCTCCTCTTTTGTTGTGAAAAGGTGTGCATGTTCTTGAGGAAAGGAGCACAAAGGATGCCTGAGACTGCCTTTTGGACACACTCAAGTGTCCATGTGGCCACCTAAAAGTAGGGTTAGTGGAAGCACAGTGTTGCCTGTATCCATGCATTATATGGTGGAGCCTTGTGTTCCAAATCTGACTCCACCACTTGCTGGCTAGGAAGGCACAGATATTAATTCATCTCATAGAAGCACAACTTCTTTAAATGAATTCTTTCAACCTGTTGCTCTGGGGATGGGACAAAACACACAAACTGCCTGGCACATAGCGAATCCTCAGTAACTGCTGTTCACTATTACCATTAAAGGAATATGGTGGGTAACAGCTCAGCTGCTAACCAAAAGTCTGGCAATTTGAGTCTACCAGCCACTCCTTGGAAACCCTGTGAGGCAGTTTTACTTTATCCTATAGGTATCAGCTTGACAGCAACAGGAGTGTTATTAAATAAGAGTTTCACGGTGCAGTGGTTACACATTCAGCTGCTAATCGAAATGTCAGCAGTCTGAACCTACCAGCTGCTCCACGGCAGAAAGATGTGGCAGTCTCCCTGGATAAAGATTTAGCCTTGAAAACCTTCTGAGGCAGTTCTACCCTGTCCTATAAAGTTGTTAGGAGTCACAATTTGACTCAACAGCAATGGATTTCGGTAGTATGATTGTTATCACCATTACTATGAAAAACACTAGCATCAGGGCACTAAATATATAAAACAAACACTGATAGAACACAAGGGAAAATACATAGTACTACAATAATTGTTGGAGTTTTCCATATAGCACTTTCAATATTGGACAGAACAACCAGAAAGAAGATCCACAAGGAAACAGAGAACTTAAATGACAGCATAAACCAACTAGACTTAACAGATATAAATAGAACAGTCCAGGCAAAAACCACACAATATACATTTTACTCCAGTGCACATTGACTATTCACCAGGACACATCACATGTTAAGTCACAAAGTAAATATTGATAAATTAAAAAAGAGTGAAATCATACAAAGTGCTTAGTCTAACCACAACAGAATGAAGCTAGAATCCAATAATGGAGGGGGGAGGGGGGACTAGAAAATACACAAAAATATGAAAATGAACAACATGCTATTAAACTACCAATGGATCAAGGAAGAAATCACATATTTTATAGAGTCAAATGAAAATGAAAGCACAACATACCCAAACTTATAGGATATAGTGAAGACAATAATCAGAGGGAAATTTATGGCAATAAATTCCTACATGAAGAAAGAAGAAAGACCTCAGATCTACAGCCTAACTCGGAAATTTCAGGAATTAGAAAGAGAAGAGCAAACTAAGCCCAACCTACCAGGAGAAAGGGAAGATCAAAGATCAAAGAATAAGTAAATAAAATTGAAAGTAGAAAAACAATACAGTGAATCAATAAAACAAGAAGTTGGTTCTGTCAAAAGATCAGTAAAGTAAATAAATCTTAACTAGACTGACAAAGAAAAGATGCAAATAACAGAAATTAAAAAATGAAAGAGAGGCCATTACAACTGGACCCAATAGAAATAAAGAAAATTTGATAAAACACTACCAACTATGAACAATTGTACAGTAACAGACTGAATAACCTAGACGAAATTGACAAATTCTGAGAAGAACATCACCTAAACAAACTGACTGAAGAGAAAATAGAAAGTCTCAACAGATCTATAACAAGTAAAAAGACTGAATTAGTGATCAAAAACCTCCTAACAAAAACAAACAAACAAGAAAATGCCCTGACTAGGTGGCTTCATTGAAGAGTTCCATCAAACATTTAGAGAAGAATTGACACCAATAATGTTTAAATTTTTCTGAACAATGGAGAAGGAAGGAATAGTCTCTAACTCATCCTATGAAGTAAACAAAACTCTGATTCCCAAACCAGACAAAGATACCACAAAAAAACTACAGGCTAATATCTTTTACAAGTATATATGCAAAAACTCTCAACAAAATAATAGTGAACAGAAGCCAGCAACATATTAAAAGAGTCACATGCTGTGACCAGGAATGCAGGGTTAGCTCAACATTAGAAAATCAATGTAATGTACCACATCAACAGAACAAAGAAAAAGAATGACGTGATCATCTCTATGAATACAGAAAAGGCACTTCATAAAATCCAATACCATTTCTTGATGAAAACACTTAAGACTGGAATAGAAAAGGTATTCTTCAGTATGATTCAGGGCACATATGAAAAACTAGCAGACAATATTATACCTAAATGAAGAAAAACTGAGAGCTTTCCCTTTGAAACTGGTAGCAAGACGAGGGTGCTCACTCTCACCACTTCTATTTAACATTGTTTTAGAAGTCCTAGTTAGAGCAATAAGAAAAGAAAAGGCAATATAAGGCATCTAGACTGGAAAAGAAGTAAAATAATCTTTATTGGTAGATGATACGATCCTATATAGAGAAAATGCCATAGAGTTCACAAGAAAACTTGTAGAGCTAATAGAGGAATTCAGCTAAGTTGCAGGGTATGGGGTAAGCAAACAAAAAATCAGTTAGAGAGTTTATGTTAATGAAAGAGGAAAAACTCAGAAAAGGAAGGTGAGAATGGTTACACAACCCAAATGTAATCAGTGTCACTAAATGATACATGTAGAAATACCATCATGTTTCATTTGGAGGCTCACATCACATAAATTAGACTCTTTTATATTCATCCTCACGTCTTTGGCAGTGTTGTTATGTACTATTGAGCCAATTCCAACTCATAGTGACCCCTTGTGACATAGCAGAACTGCCACATATGGTTTGCTACTCAGCAATCTTTACAGAAGCTGATGGCCATATCTGTCTCCTGCAAACCTGCTAGGTGGGTTTGAACCCCTAACCTTTCAGGTATCACCCAAGTAGCTAACCATTGTATTACCAGAGCTTGTTAGTCATACCATACTGCCCTGAATTTCTTCTTTGCAACTTTCTCTCCATCTATAATTCCTGCTTGATGTCTGTCCTCCATCACGTCCTCTGAGCTCTGGGAGTGGGCTACAGGCCACAGTGTTCTTATTCACCTCGGGTGTCTAGAGTAACAGAAAGTACTCGAGCAATATTTTCAGGTTAATTTATTTACATGCCACCCTCTACCTAAGTGTCTCTGAAGTTTTTTACCTGCTGTTTCAACGTTAGCCCCACTACACTCTATGCCTGTTGTTGTCTCCCAGTAATCTTTCCATCTTGTTCAGCCCACCCCTACTCCTCTATTGAGTCCCTAGCCCAACCGAGGGAGAGCTCCACTCAGTGTCCTTGGGGACTGCCATAAGCCAAAGCCACTGCGGTCCAGTTGATTCTGACCCATAGCGGCCCTATAGGTCAGAGTAGCACTGTCTTACAGAGGTTCCAAGGAGCACCTGGTGAATTTGAACCACCAACTTTTCGGTTAGTAGATGTAGCACTTAGCCACTATGCCATCAAGGTATCCATAGAGTTTTCAAGGAACACCTGGTGGATTTGAACCACTGACCTTTTGGTTAGCACTTAAAGCGGATGTAGCACTTAACCACTATGCCACCAGGGTTTGACTCAGACTCTACGCTATGCTTTGAAATCTTCAGGAAGAAGAGCACTGGTTTTCTAGTTGCCTGCTGTTGGTCGTTCTGGGTCCAATTTGTTTCCTTCTGATTTGGATGTTGTTAAATAACAAAACTGTTGTCTCATCTTCTTTTTTAAAATTTCTTTATTACTCAGTATTAATTTATAACAGCATGCAAAGTGTACAATCATGAGAACCTTGAGTGCTTCTGCTTGGCATACTTTCTACATTATCGTATTCCTAACGTCACTTCTGCTGTTGAAGCTGAAGCTACTGTCAGCCTTATTTTACAGCAGAAATTATTAAAGGCCAAGTATGTTTCCACAGTCATCCCATTCAAAATGGCAGAGCTGAGATTAGAACTGAGGTTACCCAGCTCTGGATCCACACTTTCAGCCGAATTTGGACATACTGCCCCCAAGGAAAAATGAACAAATGTGGATCTCAAAAGAAGGGAACCAACCTTAATTACACGCCCCTTCCTTCCCTGCATAGTGGTTACGAGCCCAGCTGCTAAGCAAAAGGTTGGTGGTTCCAATCCACCAGCCACTTCTTGGAAACCCTATATGGCAGTTCTGTCCTGTCTTATGGAAAATCTGGTGGTGTAGTGCTTAAGAGCTACCACTGCTAACCAAAAAGTCAGCAGTTCATATCCACCAGGCACTCCTTAGAAACTGTATGGGGCAGTTCTACTCTGGAAAGTTCCACTCCTATAGGACAGAGTAGAACTATAAGTTCATCCTGATCAACTCTGTGGCTACAAGTACCTATTTTATAGGCTCACCATGCGTCACCAACAAAGGACAGTAACAGGCTTGCTTTTGTTTTGTTTTCTCTCTTTACCTAGCACAGTTAGTAGGAAAGTGATCCCTCTGTCAGTCTTTCTGCCAATTCTGAATCCAGAGAAGGAATAACTCTTTGGAAGTGGGTGTGTTGTGATCTACGCTTATACACGCCTACCTACACTCTGAATGAATAGGGCTTAGGGGCCAGAGACCTCTTAACTTTTGCCTTCTCGAGGATTCAGATGAGTACTGGAAGAAGGAGCAGAGCTGGACTCAGGTGGGCTTCTCCCAGCTTAGAAACACAGAAGGGCACCAACCATGGTGATCAGGTTTATGTAATGTTGGAGAACACAGGCAGGGAGAAAGAAAGGAATGGGCATACCAGATACTCCATCTGCCCAACTGACATGAGAGCCAGGTGTTATTATCCCCATTTTACAGATGAAGAAACAGAGATTTAGGAAGTTGAAGTCACTTGTCCAGGGCAATATGGCTCCCTCGACAATGACTGAGATGCACTTGAAAGAAAGCATCTGGGTAGGCAGGCAGCTGAGCTCACTGACACACACCCATCTCCCCATCCTGTCCCAAGTCCCATAAAGTGCTATCTGATATCTATAAACCCAGTGCCACCTGCTTTAGTCTGGTGGCATCATGTCCAGAATGAGCAACTCAAGAACCCATCCCCATCTTTGAACTAACCCCCTTCATTCTGGTGACACCGCATCCCACAGCCCAGTGATGGCAGAGTGAGAAGCAAGTGCTTTCATCTAGACAACAGCCCATCCTACCCTCCACTCCCAAGGAGAAACGTAAGGATTCAGACACCCCTGGGGACCCTGGTCTTGAGCACTGCAATGTTGGGGCTATGAATTTCTTTTGATCTGCATCAGTGGAGAAGACAGGCGGGTTGTGTGTGTCCTCAGAGCTCCACGCTAGGGTCAAGGTAAGGCCAAACCTGCTCCCTGACCTGGAATTCTCCCTTTCCTAACCTTTCAAGTCCACTCTGTCTACTCCCAGTTACCTTCCCTCCTCTGCATCCCATTCCTGTTTCTCTCCCTCTCCCCAGTTTACTGCCTCTTTTATTCCAAGGAGAAGGATCACCCGATCTTAAAAACACATATTATTTAGTGTCTAAAAAACAAAAAAAAAAAATGAACCGACTGCCATTGCGTCCCTCCTGACCCATAGAGAACCTATAGAACAAAGCAGAGCTGCCACATAGAGTTTCCAAGGAGCACCTGGAAGATCTGAACTGCCAACCTTTTGGTTAGCAGAAATAGCACTTAACCACTATGCCACCAGAGTTTAACTCATTTGGTTAGGTGAAGGGAGTGAAGGTTAGGTGTAAGGAGTGAGAGCACTCGGTAGAAGGCAGGTCAGCATAATCAGACTACATCATAAGCTAAAACATTTTCTGAATTCAAGCCAACATTTCAAAGGACAGAGTATCAGGGACAGTGGTCTGGGAACCATGTTTTCAAGAGACATCAAGAACAATTGGCATAGCTAGTCTTTTTCCGAGAGAGTTTTCTGCACCCCGTATTGGTAAGTGGCATCTGGGATCTTAAAAGCCAGCAAGCTGCCATCTGAGGAGCGTCGATTGGTCCCAACCTAGATGGAACAGAAGGCAACAGACAATGCCAAAGACACAAGGGAAAATGAGCCAAGGAGATGGAAGGACTCATGTGATTGGGAGAACAGAAGAACTAGTGGTGCCTGGCCACCACCAAAGACAGCTCTGAATGGGAACACTATGTAAAGTCTCTGATGTAGCTTGAGAAAAAGGGATGTGCACATCAAAAACTCTATTAAAGGACCAGACTTGGTGGTCCAACAACCTGGAGGGTACCCTGAGAACATGGCCCCTGGATTTGCTCTTTGCGAAGAGCTGAAACCAGCGCTGAAGTCAACACTTCAGATGAAGAATGGCCTGAACTTGGATGCACAGGGTGATGTGTGTGGTGTGTGTGTACTTCATGGTTTAGTATATATGTGACACCATCCTACCAATTTCAGAGAGTAGAGCAGGGAAAGGAGGGGACAAGTGTTGATTGAGCGAATACTGGAAGAGTGGAAGAGTGTGCTGTCACAGGGTAGGGAGAGCAAGTAGAGTTGCAGAAAGGCAGGTGCTCAGGGTTTTATATAGAAACTTGACTTAGATTGTAAACCTTCACTTTGTCACAACTGTTTTTTAAAAAAAACAGTTGTCTTTAAGCCAACTCTGACTCATGGCAACCTCCTGTGTTTCAGAATACAGCTATGTGCTCTGTAGGGTTTTCACGACTGTGACCTTTCAGAAACAGGTGGCCAGGCCTTTCTTCCAAGGCACCTCTAGGGGAGTTCAAACAACCAACATTTCAGCTCATAGCTGAGCATTTTACTGTTTATATCACCTAGGGATTCTCCAGAGCATGTTGTTGCTGTTGAGTGCGATCCAGCAACCCTATGTGACAGAGCAAAAGTCTCCCACACGTTGTAATCTTTGTAACAGTGGATCACCAGCTCTTCCTCCCACAGAGCCGCTGGGTGAATTCAAACTATGCGTGCTTCAGTTAGCAGCCCAGCACATATCTGATGTGCTGCTTTTTTATTTAAACTATACAAAATGTTTTAAGAAAACCCGAATATTTTACCAAGGTAAAAAATTGAGAGATTTCATGTAAAAATTCAGATTTCTAGATTCTCTTGACTATTGGAAACCAGTAACTCTGAGCCCAACATCTTACATAGCAACAGCTGCCCTCCCCACCCCCAGCAACATCTGTCCCTTCAAGTCAGGGTATGTGCCCTGCAGCATTTTTTCTCCAAAATTAGGCTTCTTGATCCATTTGGCCGCCTGTTTTAGGTAAGTGTGTTTAAGACTCTGTTCTACCCCTTATCCTATAATTCCCACTATAAAGATGAGAAACCTGAGGCTCAGAGAGTTCAATAACTTGCCAAGGTTACTAGTAAGTGGCATTCCCAGAGTCTTCCCTGATAACTGCCTGTCTACAATACCTGAATCAAGTAAAGGAAGTGTCTACCATCCCAAATCCTCCCATTCTCTACCTTCTATGATCCTCTCATGCCAAGGCAAGAGGAGCTGAGGAAGACCCAGGACGACACAGGTGAAAGGCAGACACAGTTGTGTGGGTGCCCAGCCCTCATCACCAACCAAGGCTCCTCCCCTGCCGGTAGCTTGTGGGAGTGGAATTGCCATGGGGACAGGTGAGGACAGCTCTGAGGGCTCCACTGTCCTTACATGCCCTGCTAAGTGCCAGACCTCCCAGGCTGGAGGGGTGGAGGGAGACTTTCCAGTACACAACCTCCTCTAGCCAAGACTGATCAATTCATAAAAGGTGAGAGTCTCATACACACACATACACACACACAATGCTCTGACAGAGGATGGAGGCCAGAAGGCTGGGAGGGAAGAAGGCAGGGAGGGAGGGAAGGAGGGGTGAAAATATTTTTTTACTGCATAGTAAGCGTTTGCTGTGCACTTTGTGTCATCCAACTTGACAGCACTTGGCTGTTTGGCATTTATGTCATCCAATCTTCACAATATCTCTTTGAAATCATATATTCTTCTTCCCATTTTTCAAATGGGAAAACAGAGACTTAGACTGAATCAGATCCCACATGCCAGATATCAATAGATCTTCAGATTTGATTTGAACTATTGCCTCTGATACTGTATTCATGTTCTCCAAATTCTTCCTAAAGTGTATAAGTTGGTATTAAACCAAAAAGAACCAAACCCATTGTGATTGAGTTGATTCCAACTCAAAGTGGCCCTATAGGATGGAGTAGAACTGCCCCACTGGGTTTCCAAGGAGCATGTGGTAAATTTGAACTGCCATCCCTTTGATTAGCAGCCAAATGCTTTTAACCACTAAGCCATCAGTGTTTCCAGAGTTGGCATTAAATCAAAAGAAAAACTAACTGTTGTGATCAAGTTGATTCAAAATCACAGGAACCTACACAACAGAATAGAATTGTGCCTTTGGGTTTCCAAGGACCACCTGGTAAATTTGAACTGCTGGCCTTTTGGTTAGCAGCTGATGCTATTAACCACTACACCACCAGAGCTGGTACTGGAGTCTGGAAATGCAGAAGTGACAAAACAATTCGGGTACTTATGACCGGTCAGTTTGTCATACTTTGGTGGCTTGTTTGTTTCTGTAATGCTGAAAGCAATGCCACAGTATTTCAAATACCAGTAGGATCCCCCATGGTAGACAAGTTTCAGTAGAACTTCCAGATTAAAATGTTAGAAAGACAGGCCTGGTAATCCACTTACAGTAATGATTAGGTAGGGAAACCCTATGGATCACAGAACATTGTCTAAAACTTTAACTTACTCACTTTGGACACATTATCAGGAAGACCCAACCACTGGAGAAGGACACCATTTTTGGCCAGCACAGCGGAGGAAAATTCTCAGTGAGACAGACTGAGAAAACAGCTGCAGCGATAGACTCAAGCACGTTGAGGAGCACAAGGGGCACACAGGACTGGGCGACGCTTCATTCTGTTACATGACGTCTTCCTCATAGAGTTCCCAGCTAGGAGTAGGTGTAGATGTTATGTAAATAATCACACAAAAACTGTGTGATTATAACTGTGATTCAAGGAAAAGGAAAAAAAAAACATTACATGAAGTCAATTCCAACTCCTAGCAACCCTACAGAACAGAGTAGAACTGCCTCATAGGGTATCCAAGGAACAGCTGGTAGATTCGAACTCTGGATCTTTTTGGTTAGCAGCCAAGCTCTTAATCACTGCACTACCAGGGATCCACATAGGTGACAGGCACAATAAAATAAAAGCACAGGATGCCGTGAGTGGTTATAACAGGAGGACCTAACTTAAACTTGGGTGTGAAAGAAGGCCGCTGTGGGAATAAGATTAAAGCTTGTTTGCGGCCTGGTCTGCGCAAACCCAAAAAACCAAAGCCCTTGTCATTGATTCCAACTCATGGCCACTGTATAGGACACAGCAGAACTGTCCCATAGGGTTTCCAAACCTATAAATCTCCATGGAAACAGACTGCCACATTCTTCTTCCAAGTAGTGGCTGATGGGTTCAAACCTCTGACCTTTCTATTAGCTGCTGAGTGCTTAACTACGGGTGCTACCAGGGCTCCCTGGTCTCCCCAGATCTGGTTAAACACCTTTCCATCAACATCCTCCCAGACTGGATGAAGAGATGGGAGCTCCTAGGCCTTCAGATCAGGAAAACAATTTCAATAACAGTTTTGAAGTTCTTGCCTTGCAAAAGCCCGGGAGTCCAGCTGTTCGGGTCTTGTTATATGACAGCCTCATCCTTTCTGTGACTTCTCATATCCGAAGCCCACCATAGTGACTTGTGCAGGGATTCAGGACAATATAGACATCACTACATCAGTGAACAAGGGCCCATTGGACGGTACAAGACCGGTGTTCAGCAGTAACACCATGTGGAGAGGGCCAAAACAATTTTCTAGTGTGCTGGTGTGAGGACAGTGGTGGTACAGGGGTGGAAGTCTCGCTTTCCACACTATAGATTCAAGTTCAATCCCCAGCCAATGCATCTCCCACACAACCACCACTAATCCACCAGTGGAGGCTTGGTGTTGCTATTTTACTGAAGAGGTTAGAATGTTACTCCAGACTACAATGGACTAGGAAGAAAGGCCTAGCAATCTGCTTTCAAAACTCAGCTGAAGAAAACTCAGTGGGTCACAGCGGATCACAGCCAGTAACGGGGATGGTGCAGGACCAGGCAGCATTCGGTTGCGTTGTACACAGGCCTGTCAGGAGAGTCAGAGGTCCCCTCCACAGCAGGTGAGGACAACAGTCCCTCCTTTAGGTTGGACAGCCCAGGTGCAGGCCTGGCCTTCGGAAGGTCTTTGTGAAATGGACTCGTTGTATGTAGGGGAGGAAAGTGGACCTTGCAGGACTTCCTCTGCTAACAATTGGGACTATGCCTACTCGGGAAACAGGTCTGGTGATCTGCTTACGGTAATGTAGACTCCATCTCATAGGAACCCTGTAGACAGAGAAGAACTGCCCCATAGAGTTTCCAGGAAGGGGTGTTTAATTGTTCTTGGGACTTGTTTGTTCATTCACCAAGAACATCCCTCAGACCTGTCTGCATAAAGCAAGGGGACTTCATCTGTGCTTCTCCCCAGACGGCTTCAGGTGGAGTGTGCTAAATATCTCGGGCATGCTCCCCAAACTACACTCTCCACCCTTCACCCCACTCTGTGATCGGGAAGCTGACCTCTACGGCCTGCAGCAACGGCTCCCTGGACTGTTGCCTCCGTCCAGGCCCAGCATTATGGAGGACACAGCAGAAAATATGAAGGAGGCAAGAGAATGCTGTTGGGATGTTTATTTCTCTTTATCTGCCCCCCACTGGGTCACCATTAGTGGTCTCTGTCCTCCTGCTTAAGGCCACAGTTCCCATCTATCAGAAGGCAAGGCAGGCCTCTCCATTAAGCACACTCAAGGTTCTAGCATCTTCTCTCTCCCCCTAGCCCTTGTAGGTCCTAGAGCAGTAAATGTTCTCTAGTTGGTAGCCTTGGAGTAGTGCACAATCCCTCTAAGTTTACCTAAACCCTTCCCACACCTTTGTGAACTCCCTTTTTGCCAAACTCTTCTCAAACTGAAAATAAAAAACTGGTACGCATAGAGAGACCACAGGACTAGGGTAGCAGGTGGCACTGGTTAGTCCCAGCTCCCACACCACCTTCAGAAGGAAGGTGGCAAGACAACCTGGCTAAGGCGAACTCCACCCACAGGTAGAGATGGAGCCTGATGGGAACCGATCCCCTCCTTCCCTACCCAGGCCCTAGCGTGGTGAAGTTCCCCAGCTTTCATAACCGGGCTGGGCCAGCACCAGGAGGGGAGAGGCAATCTTGACTTTGCAAGTCACAAATCTCCTCTCCCGCCACCTGGTGCCCCCTCCCTGGTCTATCTGCAGCCAAACAGGCACAATCACTCAAGTTTACGACGCACAGCGTGCAGGTTGTAGGGCCTACCATCATCCGTAATGGGCTGTTGTTTTTATTTTCCGTTTATAGGCGAGCCTGAGTTACGACCTCTGGTCACCACAGCCATTAAACTGCTCCAGAGGCTGAGATTTACATGTCGGCCACGTGACCTACAACGAGCTTAGGGAGAGGAGGAAAATAAGAGAACAGGGCGTTTATACTCTAATTAGAGCTGATGATTGATTGATAGGCAGGGACAACAGAAAACCAGTCTCAGCAGTCCCCAAAATCCCAGGGAGCCCCCACCCGCTATGCGTACCCCTCACAGGTGGGCCCAGGCTGGGTGCAGGACAGACTGGCTGGGAGAATAGGAAAAGGACTCGGAATTGTGTGGGCACCATTCCCACAAGGAATGGCCAGAGACACCTGGGAAATGAGTGGGGAGGAAACCAGGATGGGAACGCCTTTTTTCTTCTAGCCCACTGTATGATTTAATTATGTAGTAATTAAAACTATTACCCGAACAAAGGTTCCCTGCAACCAGTTAATAATGTGCTGTAGCTGCCACAGCTTTCATCCCCAGATCTCAAAACACCTTCTAAATAATTAAATGCTATTATTTAGTGATTTGTGTAATCGAAGATCTCTACAGCCATCTCTTCTTTTTTTTCCCTTGGCTTCACCCAGAACACAGCTCAAATGATCCTGAATGAGGAAACTGAGGCATGGAGAGGCTTAGACCATCTAGCACCTCACCACGGCTCCTGGTCTCCACCCCGCACTCCTTCCACACAGGCTCAGCACCATTCCTCTGCTTGACCCCATTCCCTGGCATGATTATTTCAACGTTCCCTGATGAAATCATCTTCATTCCCACCGGGGTAGGTGTCGGGATCGGGCAGGACAAATCAGGGACTCCCTTCTAGACCTCTGCCTTGGCCCCTTTTACCATTTGGATCCTTTGCACGGAACACAGTTGTAAACTGTGACCCCCATTTTGTGTGGTTGGCTAGAAGGACAGGTTTTAATCACCACAAGCCAACAGAACCGGTTGCCATTAAGTGTCCAAACTCCTGTGCCTTCTACACCCATTTAGCCATTACCTCCTGAAATCTGTGATTCTCCATCTGGTAGCACGAAGAGTTTATGCTGGGCTACTAACCTCAAGGTTGACAGTCCAAACCTACCTAGCAGAACCATAGAAGAAAGCCTGGTAATCCGCTTTCATAGAAATTATAGCCAAGAAACCCTGGAGTAGTTGTACTCTGTCGTACACAGGATGCCGCGGCAAGGAGTTTGGGTTTTTGGTTTAATGTGCATTGGAAACATCTGCAAGACCTTACGTCCAAAGAGACAAGTCACGGTGTCTGCTGACAGAGCTCTTGACCCCCAGCCAGAGCACACATCCACACTCTTCCCAAGGGCTATGGAAACCAAGAGCCTTGCAGTTACACCTTCAAAAGCACAAACCACTATGGTCCATTGGGCAGCACAGCCCAAGGCATAGGGTGGGTACTCAGTAATTAAGCTGCACACGTGGCCCTTGGATTAACCTCTTTCAGAATATAGGTCTTACAGAGCAATTTACTGTTTGCCTATCTATCTCCCCCATCAGCCTCAGCTCCCTTTGACGATTAGAGCTCTCACATAGTTCTTTAATATTCTGAGCAATGCTTTGTCATAGATAGAGTTACGCCCATTTTACAGATGAGGAAATGAAGGTTAGATATTTACCCAAAGTTGAATAGCAAATGTCTTAATCATGATGAACTCAGTTTCTTTGACCCCAAGTTTCATGCTCTTCACACAATCTGTAAGGTAACCCACCAACCAGTTCAAATAAAAAATTAAGTATACATTTTACTCAACTTCTCAAACTCAATTCTGTAGCAGTGCTTTCTGGAGGATCCAAGTTGTGTCCATGCAGCACAAAGCAAAGGGCAGAACAGACAAATACCCAGTTATTTTAGACTTCATTATTGTGATAAATACTATTATAATTGCTGACACAAAATTAACTAGATCATGCCAGATTTCTTCACTGCCTTGAAGACATTTAGCTGTATTTTTCCATAAGGGAAATTATCACAGATCTTAGCCAATCGTCTTGCCTAAAAGGATGAAGCAACTGTATTTTATGTGAAATATATGCCTCATTTTCATGCATCAAATGTTTATTGGGTGCCAATGATGCGCTAAGCCCTGTACTGGTACCAGGATGACAATAAAGACTGAGATAGAGTCCTTGCCCTTGGGAGAGTCCCAGTCCAGAGAAACACAGAGTGCAGATCCCAGAAGGAGGGCACTCAAGCAAGTGAAGGAAGCTGAGGAAATCGTGGAAGCTCAGAGCATGCTAATCGTAACTGCAATGGAAATCAAGCTAGCTAACGACTTTGAGGCCACTGAAAAGACTAAAGGCACTGCATGGAACTAGATTTCTCCTTCTCTTCCTCAAGATCTGGAGGTGACCACCATCAAAGTCTCTATGATGAGTAGTGATCTCCACAAGCAAGAGCCTAATCATGATACTGACTTCAGTGTGCCACCATTCTGCAATGTCATCTTCAGTCCCCGTCAAAACTGTACCCATCAGGTTCTTCCATTCATCCTCACAGTATTCTCTCTGAGTTGAGGAGAATCTTTTTCCCACTAAAGGAACATCAGACAAGAAGGTCTTTCTCACTTATGACAAAGCCCAATGGCATCCTATCCTGGGGTCTTAGGGACTTGAGCATAGGTCATTATGAGGCTAGATCAACTGGTAGCCAAGTGGCACCAGGCACTGTCTCCTCCCACTGACACACATCCCAGGCCATCCGCAGCTCTCCTACATCAGGGGGAGTTCACTGATTTATCTTTTATGGAACTATGTCTCTAAAAGACTGGCAAAAGCATTTGACACTTACCTATATATCCAAGAATCTTAGTAGTAGTGCAAGGGAGTCTCAGCTTATCCACTGGTCCTAAAAGGCACCTCAGGATCCTTGAAGAACCATCCCATAGTGCAGGACAGCCCAACTGATGAGCACCATGCCACCCTCATCCTGATGCTTGGACTCATAACCTCCCAGCCAATGGGTTTGAGGCTAAATAACTCCCTGAACTGAGCCATTATGACAATGAGGAAATATAGTTGAGATGAAGCAGAACTTGAGGCACTTACCTAGCTCCTTCAAGAAGAAAAAGTAGCTGTTTCTATGCCTTTGGTAACAAGGCAAACACTTACTGGCAGGGCACTGTCACTATGAGTCAGAATCTACTTGATGGCAATGGGTATTGAGCATCACTTTTCTCCTGCAATGGAAACTGAGAGGACTGGAAATCAGCACCAGTTTCATTCCAGCAATACGTTGGTATGATGGAAAAAGCAGAGCAATTGGGGGCTGTTAGCCGTTAGCTAGCCCCTGAGAGAGGCAATAATTCCTTCAAAGAAACAATAAATAAATAAGCCCTTTGATAATGATTGTTTCAGAACCTATACTGTATGCTGGAGAAGCAGATGAGGCCAACACCCTCCCTGTCCTTGAGTTGTTCAGATCAAGTGAAAGGAGAATACAGCCAAGTTAGCAAATCATCTCAATTAAGATCCATGAAAAAAAACACAGGGAGCCAAGATCTGTGAAAGCCCAGAGTACAGCACTGCAAATTTTAAGTAGGAAATCTGAAAGGCTTCAGAGAGGAGGTGACATTTGAGATGGGCCTTGAAGACTAAGTAGAAGATGATCAGATAAATGAAGAGAGAACTATCAGAGAGGCAACATAGGGTAATGTTCAAGTCATGAACCATAAAGTTGAACTTTGTGGGATTATGTATTAGGCCAGTTACTATCTTGATGACAAAGACAAGTTACCCTCATCTCTCTGTGCTTCAGTTTCCCCATAAGCAAAACTCTGAGTGCTCTGATCATTAAATTACACAGTCTATCTCAAAGCAATTGATTGTACTCAAGAAATGTCACCTATGTATAAAAGGGCAGGCGGGAAAAAAATGACTTTGGTATAAAATCAAAGGTCATAATTGGCCAAGTTAAAATCTTGGTGTTCAACCCAGAGTCAATAGGGAGACTTGCGTGGTTTCCGACTTGGAGAGTGCCATACGGGATTGGATTGGAGACCATGGATCTGACCATGTGTGTGGACACCGGAGAGAATTCATCACAATGATTCAGTGATAGAAAACTGACCTTGGACATTAGACTAGAGGACAGAGAAAAGGATAGAGATTCAGAAGGTAGTAAGAGGATGCATCAACTAGATTTCATAATTGGGATGGTCAGTTTTATATGTCAGCTTGACTAGGCTACTGTCATGGATTTTGTTGTGTCCCTCCCAAAGAAGCATGTGTTGATTTGACTCAGCTATGAGTCCCAGTGTGGTGCCATTCCTCCTATGTGTTTTGAACCCTGCTTTTGTAATGCTGATGAGCAAGAATGGGCAGCAGTTGTGCTGGTGAGGCAGCCCTCAAGCTACTAGTTTATAGGATATAAGGGAGAGAAGTGAGCAGAGGAAGTCGGGAACCTCATACCTCCAAGAATGCATCACCAAGAGCAGAGCACGTCCTTTGGACCTGAGGTTCCTGTGCTGAGATGCTCTCCTTGAATTTGGACTCAGTCTACCGGACTGTGACAATTTTTCTTATTGAACAGACATATAACTTATAAATGAATTTGTGGCTTACCAGACTGTGACAATAAAGATTCTCTTCATAAAACCATCCATTTGTGATGTTTTCTGTGACAGCAGTACCACGTAGCTAAAACAGTTATTGTCCCAAGTTTTTCAGCCAAGCACTAATCTAGGTGTTGCTACAAAGGTTTGTTTGTTTTTTAAAATGTACTTAATGTCTATAATGGCTTTAAGTAAAGGGGATGATCTTAGATCATCCTAGAAGGGCCTGATTCAATTAGTTGAACGGACCTAAAGAGCAGAGCTTGGACTTAATTCTTTAAAGAAGAAATTCTAGCTGTGCACTACAGCTTCAGCTGATGGCCAGGAGCTCCAGCCCCTCCTTCTTAAAGGCCTATGCTACAAATTTCAGATGTGCCTAGCTAACTCCCAAAATCATCTATGCCAATCCCTGAAGACATAAATCTCTTTTAAGACTTTCTCTAATAGTTGTGGCTCTGGCTAATAGTTGTGTTTCGCTGGTTGACTCTGACTGATATGGTGACCGACTAAAAGTAAGGGTGAAAGAAACCACATCAGTCCTCACGATTTCTCACAAAGTCTTGGGCATACAGTTCCTGTCTCATCCTCATGCCAAAGTCCATAAAAATGTTGTTTTATACAGCAGCATTTCTGAGACAAGGCAACATTCCTGCCTTGGTTGGCAGCTGCATAGAGAAGATTTCACAAGTTTGGGACATACCGACTCTGACATATGGATTGTGATCCTGGGTTTTTGTTTTTTTTTTCTTTGTTTCGTTCCTAATTCATATAGTTTTATAAGTCTTCTTTCATGTTAGGCTGGCTCTTTGATCTCCCCAGGAAAAACTTTTCCCACCCTGGAGTTTCTTTTAATCTGCAAAAATCACTGACCATAGCTGCAGAGAAGGGAAAGATTCTGCATAGATAAGCCAAGCAGAGTGTGCAAGGGAGGAGGCAAAAAAGAGGACAGAGAACAACCACACGTTTCTCTGAGGCCCAGCTGTGTGCATCCTGCAAACACTGCAAATCCCGTGTTCCAGACTGAATGACTCACAAAATGGGAGGGGAGGCACAGACTCCCAGCGACATGCCAGGCTGGTCCCCAGATTCTAGCTGCTTTAATCCTGGCAATAGTCTCATGGGGTAAAGATCCAGGTTTCTATTCAACAGTTAACTAAGGAGAAAACTAAAGCTCAAGGCATGTCTTAGACAGTGAGAAAAATGTTCCCTCTATTTTGATATAATTCCCAACTTTAGAGAAAGTTGCAATAACAGTATGGGGAATTCCTTTCTACCTTTTGGGGTCCCAGAAGCTCAGGGATGCAATTCTCAGCCCCTGGGTGGAAGACCTGGTTTGGCTCCTGGCCAATGCAGTGCAAGCACAATCACCACCACCTGTGTGTCTCTGGAGGCCTTCGCGTTGCTGTGATGCCGAACAGGTTTCAGTGGGTCTTCCAGACTAAGACAGCCTAGGAGGAAAGAGCTGGAACTCTACTTTTGAAATTCAGCCAGTGAAAGCCCTGTGGATCATAAGGTTCTAGTCTCCACCCGTTCATGGGTAGGGGTAGGGTACAGCTCTGGGCAGCATTTGGCTCCCTTATGCATGGGGTTCCCATGGGTCAGAGGCCACATTGATGACAATCAGCAATAGCAGCAGCATACTCTTTATCCAGGTTTACCAGCTGTCCCATTTTTGCTGCGTTTGCTTTACTATGCTCTCTCTCCTCCCTCCACTCCCCTCCCTCTTTTTCTCCTCTTTCCTCCTCCCTTCCTCTTTCCCCCTCCCCTTTCACTCCCCTCCCCCTCCCCCTTTCACTCTCCCTCCCCCCCTTTCCCCTCTCTCCCTCTCCCTCTCTCTTTCCACCCCCCCCCATGAATCCTTTAAAAGCAAGTTGGAGACACCATGATCCTTTACCACTAAAAATTCCAGAGCTTTTGTCTGAAGAACAAGAAACTCTGGTGGCATCAGAGTTAAGAGCTATGTCCACTAACCGAAAGATTGGCAGTTCAAACCCACCAAGTGCTCTGTGGAAACTCTGTGAGGGCAATTCTACTCTGTCTCATAGAATCACTATCAGTCAGAATTCACTCGACAGCAATATGTTTGCTTTACAGTTTGGTCCTGAGAACAAAGACTGCTCTTTTGTGTCATCATAGTACAGTGGTCAAAATCATGAAATTTAACATTGTTATTATAATGGCACAGCTTAAATTCCAGTGTTGTCAGTCTTTCCCAAACTGCCCTTCATAAGCGATTTACTTTTCCTGATTCAGGATCTAACGCAGGACCATGCTGCATTTAACGACCATTTCTCCTTTAAGCTGAAATTGTCTCAGCCTGTCTTGGTCCTCCTTCACTATGACATTTTTGAGGAGTATTGGCCAGGCCATTTTGCAGAATGCCTATCGATTGGGATTTGTCTGAGACCAAGACACTTGGGAAAGTAACTTGTAAGGAAGCGTCCGCAGGAAGAAGTGGAAGATAGTGAGGCAGTAGGGTAGAAGGGAAAGAGGCCAGCAAGGCGTGTCCATTCAGCCGCTCCACTGAAGGCGAATCTGGCACAGTCCTGAAGGATAAAGCAGATC
The DNA here is from genome assembly GCA_028571685.1 of Heterohyrax brucei. NCBI lineage: Eukaryota > Metazoa > Chordata > Mammalia > Hyracoidea > Procaviidae > Heterohyrax > Heterohyrax brucei. The sequence goes on from CM053156.1 coordinate 68,606,644, forward strand.
TGCAAGCTGTCCCAGTGAGGGGACAAAGAGCTGGAGAATGTATCCCTTGCACCAGTCTGTCACTTGTGGCTTCAGCTCCCTTGCATACAGGTAAAAAACTTCCTGCAGCCAGAAGGTACACTTGCTGGCTGTTGCGCACAAAGCTGCCCTCACCCCAGAGATGGCACACACAAAAACAACAAAGGGACCTGAGGAAATAAAGATAGGGTACTGACAGCCTGTGCTACCAAAACTTGGAGTGACTCACCCAGAGCCACACAGCTTGCAAGTGACAGAACTAGATAGAATTTCAACAAATTCTATACCGTTGAACCATGCTCCATCATCTTTACAGAGAGCTAAAATGAACCAGCAGCCTGTGTCAGGCATCTTTATTTTTGCTGGAGGCATGATGATTGCAAAACATGGTGAACGTAATTAATGTTGCTGAATTGTTCCCGTAAAAACAGTTGAAATTGGCAAATGTTTGTGTTTTACATACATGCAACCCATGGCAACCTTATGTACAACAGAACAAAATGTCACCCTGTCCCTGCATCATCCTCACGATCACCAGCACACTGCAGCTGGTGTGCCAATCCATCTCACCAAGGACATCCCACGGCGTCCTTGGCCCTCTCGCTTCGTCTCCGCCAGCAATTAATCTGTCCTAATGATATGTTCAAAGCAGACGAGTTAGACAAAGTTCTGTCATTATCGATAGCGTTTTCCCTGGGTAATTTTGCAAGTAGATCACAAGGTTGTTCTTCCTAGTCTGCCTTAGTCTAGAAGCTCTTCTGAAGCCTGTCCACTGTGGATAACCCTGTAGGTATTTGAAATGCCAGTGGCATAACCTCCAGCATCACAGCAACACACAAGCCATCACAGCACAACAAAGCGACATGTGGATATGAAATAGTAATTAGAGTTTCCAAGGAGCACCTTGTGGATTTGAACTACTGACCTTTTGTTTAGCAGCTATATCTTAACCACTATGCCACCAGGGTTTCCATGGCAATAATACCTAACATTTATTAGCACTTACTACATATCAAGCTAACTTTGCTTTTAAAAAACTTTATCTCACTGAAGCTGCTATTTTACCATCACTAATCCATTTTACTGATGAAAAATTTAAGCTCGTGGAGAGTTCCCAAAAAGCTAATATGCGGTAGAATTAGAACTAAACCCAGGCAGTGTGGTTCCAGAGTTCCAACTCTGTGTAGTAAGTGCCTGTTAATTGACTGTTGAGTTGAAGATCTGCTGTGTGGCCACAGAACTGATGACACGCGCAATGCCACTGGCTGTTCTTCTGTCTGTCACCCAGAGGAGTGAGATCCTGACAAAACTGCAGAGAGACATTAGGTGTAGCAGACTCAAGACTGGGAAGAGCTGGCTTTGGGTTTCCTGGAAAGCCTGGACCAAGGCTGAATTTAGGGAACAAAGTGGAGTGGTCAGTTCAGGGACCAACAAGCCCACGGTGAGCTGCCCAGGGATCAATGCTCCTGAGCCAGGTGATGCCAAAGCAGGGACTTGGTAGTGGGGGGAGTCACCCGAGAGACTTCAGTCTCTCAAAGCTCACAAGGATTTATGTATTTAGTCAATTCTCCAGATGTTTATTGAGCACCTACTATCTGCCAGGTAGTGTCTATGGCTGTCAATGCAGCAACCAATGCATTAGACAAAAGCTCTTGACCTGTGGCGTTTATATTCTAGTGGGGGCAGGGAGAGAAGCAGACAATGAACTAAATGAGTAAGTATAAAGTGGGCGTCTGTAAAGAAAAATAAAGCAAAAAAGGAGGAGAAGTCAGGCCAGGGTGCAGAGGGAGGTGGGGGTGCATTCATTGAGAGGATTAGCTCAGGTGGAAAATGTAGAGAGCTTGGCATGGAGCCCAATGCACTTACCTGTGCAATAAATATTAATGTTATAACTCCCACTGTGGTAGAGGGGCAAAGTCTGAAGGTACCCCAGAGCTAATTCAGCAAGCTTTAAGGTGTACCCCTATCTTTAACATTATTAGGGTTATGGGTATCAAGCTCATGAATATTTACCTTGGTTGGTTCCAGCAGAAGGTAGACACCTAAGCCACGTGGGAGGCCACTGATGATGCCTTAGTCATCTAGAGCTGCCATAACCAAAGTACCACAAGTGGATGGCTTTAACAAAAAGAAATTTATATCCTCACAGTAAAGTAGGCTAAAAATCCAAATTTAGGGCATCAGCTCCAGGGAAAGACTTTCTCTCTCTGCCAGCTCTGGAGGTAAGTCCTTCTCATCAGCCTTCTCCTGGCTGAGGAGCTTCTCAGGTGCAGGGACTCTGGATCCAAAGACGTGCTCTGCTTCTGATGCTTATTTCCTGGTGGCATGAAGTCTCTAACTCTCTGTTTGCTTCCTTTTCCTTTTATCTCTTGTAAAATCAAAAGTGGTGCAGGCTACATTCCAGGGAAACTCCTTTTACACTGGATTAGGAACGTGATCTTAGTAAGGGCGTTACAGTCCCACCCTAATCCTCTTTCACATAATCCAATCTTGCTCCATTAGCCACAGGCAGAGACTAGGATTTACAACATATAGGGAAAAACACACAATACCAGGAATCGTGGCCCTTCCAAGTTGCTACACACATTCGTGGGGGCACATAATTCAATCCTTGACAGATGGTATATGCACAACTGTAAAAACCAAGGAGGCCTCCTCGGAGGCCATGAGGACCAGGGATAGGTAGGCGTAAAGCTTGGTGCCCCACATGACTAAATCAGCAGGACAGAAGCCAATGGCAGATGGCAAGAGCAATGCGGAGCCAGCCCCCAGCTCTGGTCCCATCAATCAGGCAACGTGCTGGTCAGGAAGCAGAGGTAGACGAGGCGTGAAGCTGGGCAGCCAGGCCTAGGTGAGGCTGTCAAGGGGTCCCTGAGGGCTTGCTGGGTCCTGAGCCCATCAGCATCACCAGTCTAGGCTCATGCAGAGCCTGCTGAGACCTCTAACGGTCTCCTGTCCTGGTTAGGCTGAGCCTGTGACTTTGGTTGCCAGGGCAACTCCTGGCTTCTAACCATTTTCTATAACATGTGCCATCCAGTGCTCTTAGTCAGGACTTCATGTCATGGCCAAGTCCAGTACCTAACCACATCGTTCCCCAGTCTGGACCTCTTCAGCCATCCCTACCAAACCTACTGGACCCCACTCTGGTATAGCCCAGAGGCACACCCAGGATGCCAGTTTTGTCTCAGGAGCACATTGTGACTTTTTCTCCCACTTCTTTCTTGTCCTCAGTCGTCTCCTGAGGTAACTTAAATGAGTGCCTGCTAAGTGCCAGGCTCTGAGCTGACGAAGTCTTCAGAGCCCCTGTAGAAGGGCTCTGCGTTGCCCATCATGCAACGAGTACGCTGGAGAACCAAAATAAGCGCATGGATGCAGGAAGCATGCACCAGGATCCCAACCCCTTTTCCCTCTGACTCCAATACCTTCCTATCATAAAGCCGTGTAGCCCCCAGCTCGCATTTCTCATCCCTACAATGAATTCACTGATCACCACCTCACAGAGAAGCTGTGAGATTTCACTGAGAACCTATGAAGCTCCCAGTACAGGACCCAGACTCTCTGTAAATGACAGCTGGTGGTAGCAAGACAAACGGCACATTCCTCAGCCCTCCTGAGAAACCGAGCTTTCTACTTTGAGGAAAACAAAACAAAAGACAAGCCGGGAAGGAAAGAGGCAGCCCCGGAACAGGGGCGTGTCTAAGGAAAGTAGCCCCATGGCAATTAGTGTGGAGTTGCTGAATGATCTCTCACAGCTGGTGATGGAAACGGGATGGATGGGAGAAACCGTGGGTCAGTGCCCCTCTTCGAGCAGAGCCCAGGGCACACGCCCTACCTTCCACACCTTAGTTACACCTCTGCCTTGGAAATCTGTAGCTCTTCTTTCCAGGAAGGGTAGCCACTCCCCAGCTCCCCTGTCCTCACAGCTCCACACAGGCAAATGCTCACTGGATCAGTGTCAAGGCCACACACAAGCCAGGAGCATTTGCTCCAATATTAAAAGTCAGCTGGTGTGTCCTGCTATTAAACTCCCAGTGGGTGAGCTAGGTTAACGGTGGGGCCTCGTGTGGTAAGTCATTAATCTCCACACGTAAGGCAAGAGCCGTACAACCGACTTCAGCCCTAATCTCCCGTGAGTTACAGCCTCTTCTGTGATTCATAAAACAAATCAATCACACCTCCCAAGCTCTCATCTATTTATTACTGCTTTTTAAATGCTCAGAGAGGGAGAACCTGGTGGATGTTTTTCATCCCTTCCCTGACTCGGCCAGCTTCCATCTCCTGACGGAAAATGGACTGACTATCTGTCCCTCCTCAGGTCACAGACCGTGGCGAGCTGAGCTGCGAGGCCTGCAAAAAGCTGATGGTCTACATCTACAGTGTCTGGAAGCAGCCTCTCTCTGGCTCAGCGTAAGGACTGGGAGCACTAGCCTGACTGGGTGGCAGGTCTGGTCATTATTAGCTTGTGTCTGAAAAGTTTGACAGGGTGATGGTATTGAAGCATGGCCATAGGTTCCTTGACACGCTTTAGTTCTGCTGTGGGACCCCTCGCCTAGACTCTAGGTAGGCTTGTGACTGCTTCAATCAACAGGATGTGGCAGATGAGACACTACAGATTTGTCGTAAAAGACCATGAGGCTTCCGTCTTCTTTCCTGGAGCACTGTACCAAAACTCTACAAAAGAAAAAAGTTGCCAGTTGCCTGGATAGAGGCTTTGGGTAGGCCCCAGAGAGGTATTGCTCAGTGTTCATTCAAGGCAGGGGTGGAGAGGGCAACCCTGTGTGGGGCAGACAGAGCTACCTTCAGACGTCACTGGGGCTACAGATCTCCCCAAGGGCTAAGAATTTAACAGTCTCCCACCAGGTCTCTCCAGTCCATATCCCTCCCCCAGTCACAAGGAGCTTTTGACATGAATAAATCAGACGTAGTCTACCCCTTTTTAGAACCCTCTGACAGCATCCTCTCACACTGGGGTGAAGACACCCAGACTCCTTACAGAGGCTAACAGAGATGGTCACGTGCACTTTTGCAGCTGTATTTTAATCACCAAGAGGACTTATTAAAATACAGATTGCTGGGCCCCGTTCCCAGAGTGTCTGATTCAGTAAATCTGGGGGTAGCGCTGAGAATTTGCAATTCTAACAAGTTCCCAGGTTATGCGGATGCTGTGTTCTGGGTAGCAACGCTTTGAGAACCACTGGCCCGTAAGACCACACCTACTGCCGTTGAGTCAATTCCAACTCATACAGGAACCAGTATATTTGTCACCTGCTAACTTCTCAGTCTGGCCTTTCCCCACCCTAATTCTTGCTTGCTACCACTCAAGTCACGAAGACTTCTCTTGGGATCTACAAACCCACCAGTCTCCTTCTTGCCTGGCGCTTTTCCCCCAGTCCTGGAACTCCAAGGCTGAGTGTCCTTCCCTAAACACACCTTCACCCTGTTCTCTTCCATTAACTGCTTTCCGTCTGTTTGCTTCTTAGCCCCACCCCGTGCTCAGTAGGGATTTATGGCTCAGCTAGGTCGTTGGGGTACTTGCACATTAGTGTGTATGTGTGTGTGTGTATGTGTGTTGTCTCCACCTTTACTGTGCAGCTCCCTCAAGTCAAACTGCCTTAATCACAACTAAAGCCCAGTGCTTTTCCTTAGATCAGTGCTATGATGTGGCAGATTCTCAGAAAATGTGTGTTAAGTGGGTGAACTGCCTTGTTTCATCTTCAACACTGTGTGAAGGGGTTATTGAGCTCATTCTGCAGATAAGGAAGAAGGGATTCAGAGAGGTGATGTAATGTGTCCAAGGTCATGCAGCCTGATGTGTGTCTCCACACACAGGTCTGTGGACTCCAAAGGTCTTAACCAACACCCTCTAGTACACTGCCGGGAGATTAACAGGGTAGGGCTATGAGGGAAAGGAGGTAGAGATGCCAGCCCTGGGCAACAAGATGGAGCATGGACACAGGTATAGGTCAAAGGGTCAAAGGCCATGGGTTGGCAACATACAGATGCGGGTGCCCTCCAGATACTCCCACACTTTCAGGAGATGGACAAACAAGGATGCCCACCTGGCCACCCCAGAGACTTCCAGGAGTGGCTGCCCCAGAGCAGTGCAGGACTGTTGCAATTTGGCCTTTGAACTTGAAGGCATTTCCCCTCCCCACACCTCCATCAGACTCTCCTGTTCTGGCCTCTCATTGGTCTAGGCAGTCGGTGGAGCAGAGCACAGAGGCTAGGAAAGGACAAAGTTCAGGGCAAAGGCTGGTCCAAGGCACACTCAGGGGGAGGGTAGGTGCCGGGGCAGGCTGGGAGCAGGGACAGAAGAGCACATCACCACTGGCTGTATCTGTCCACCAAAACCGAGATTCTGCGGTCAAAGGTCTCACACTCCACGGCATGAATCTCACCGCACATTGCACAGCTGCTGCCCTGGAGTTGCTCCAGAGGGCTGTGGCCAGTGCCTAGGCCCATGGCTTTGTGCTGTCTGGGCAGCAGTATTGAAATTCCAGGGGGCCTCCTGGAGAGCCAGGAAGGAGGGAACCAGTTCCTAGACACAGGCTAAGGGAGGAAGGAGGCCAGTCTCTGCCTCTAGCTCTCAGCCCCCTGAGCATGGAGCAAAAATGGCAGGACACGAGTACCAGGCACACGAGCTTCAGGGCTGTAGAGGCCTGTGCAGGGTTCCAGCCAGGGAGAGAGGAGATGGACCACTGCACCCAAGGAGATTCCCCAGGCACCCAAGAAGGCAGACAATCCCACCAGGGAATGCCTCACTCCTGGTGGCAGCATGCAATGCCCCCATCTCTGTCCTAGACATGCTCAGAAGTGGGGCCTGCTGACAAGAGCCAGAAGACTCTGCCCTTACAGCATACAGGAGATGTGAAGAGACGTTTCTCACACCCTCTCTCTTTCTCTCTCTCTCTCTTTCTCTCTCTCTCTCTCTCTCTCTGTGTGTGTGTGTGTGTGTGTGTGTGGTGGTTGCTTGCATATACACAGATGTACCTGTGTGCAGGTATACATTCGCAGAAGAGGAAGATGGGACAAAATCGTAACTGAGTTATTATACTCAGCATCCCAGGTGATATATGAATAGAATCCAATACACATCAGTAGGTAGAAAAAAATTCACTTAGGCAACCACCACCACGTGGACCATTGCCAGAAAGTCTCTTCTGACCCATAGTGATCCTGTAGAACTGAGTAGAACTATTTCATAGTGTTTCTAAGGCTGTTATCATCACAGAAGCTGACTGCCCCACATCCTTCCCATGTTGAGTGGCTAGAGGGTTGAAACAAATAACATTTTTATTAACAGCCAAGCACTTAACCATTCAGCTACCAGGCCTCCTTACCGTGTGGACAGACCTTGCTAATCAGCTGGAGACAGATGTCACCCCATATCTATCATCAGTCAGTGTATTCATGTTTATTAAACACTTCCTTCAGGGTAGCTGTCAGTCGGAACTGACTCAATGGTACCTAACAACATGCACCTAGCATTGTTTTGGGTACTCAGGACACAGAAGGAAACAATACAGAGGTGAAGCCCTACCCTCATAAAGCTTACAGAGCAATGGGAAATATAGACATAAAGTCATATACAGACGAGCGTAGCAAATGTGTCAAGGAAAGGGCCAAGGGACCACGGAAGGCACACTAGGGAGACTCACCCAGTCTAGGGCATCAATGAGGTCTCCCTGGAAAAGTGATGTTTAGGAAGACAACTGACAGGTGAGCAGAAATTAACTAGGTGAAGGGACAGGCATGCAGGATGGAAAGTCTGAAATTTAGTTGATGGAGAATAAGAGAGAACACGACCTGAGATGAAGCCAAAACAAATTAGATAGAGTTTCAAAGGAATAAATGTAGTAATTATTACTTTAAAGCATACACTCAAACTAGCTTAACAAAATGTTGCCTTAATTATATCTATCTTAATGAACAGATAAAGGCAGTTTGTAATTAGTCCTGTAATTGGTTACATGAAAGAAGATGCCTCCTCAAGTTCCAAAGCATGTGTCTTACAGACAGTTCATAAGAAAAGGGATGCTTCTTCAAGCACTAAAGCACGTTGTCCTAGCAGTGGTCACCTTCCAGTGTCTTGCAAACACCTGTTCATGGGAGAAAAGACTGTATCCTAATTGTTTTTGGATTGGATACCAGAAATAATTAAGAAAAGCTTTTATTCTACGGGTAGATGACCCTGCACATAGTACAAGTAGGGCTAATGGTTGACACACTGGCTGCTGATGGAAAGGTTGTGAGTTCCAGTTCACCCAGAAACATCTCAGAAGAAAGGCCTGGCCAGCTGCTTTCAAAAAATCAGCCACTGAGACAGGTCCACTCTGCCATATATGGAGTCTCCACGAGTAGGCATCAGCTCAAAACAAACTGGTTCTACACATGGCATACAGAGAGTTCTGGGTTCTAGAGCTTGGGTCACCATCTTCCCCTCTCTAATGCTCAGTTTCCTCATACACTTCATGGAGCTGTTATGAAAATTCAGCAAAGTCATGTACACAGAGTACTTATCACATTTCTTGGTGCATAAACCAAAAAACCAGCTCATTGCCATCAACTCAGTTCTGACCCATAGTAAAACCTTGTAGGACAGAGTACAACCGCCCCCATAGGGTTTCCAGAGCTGTACATCTTCAGGAAACAGACTACCACACCTTTCTCCCATTGAGCAGCAGGTGGGTTCTAACCTCTGACCTTTCGGTCAGCAGCCAAGTGCTTTAACAACTGCACTACCAGGGCTCCTCACCATAGATTTAGTGGCTTCAAAACCAAAACCAAATCAAATTCATTGCTGTTGAGTAGATTGCAACTCATAGCAGCACTACAGGATTTCCAAGCCTGTAACTCGTCACAGAAGCAGACTGCCACATCTTTCTTTTGTGGAACGGCTGATGGGTTCAAACCTCTGAGCTTATGCTTGGTAGCTGCTTAATCACTGCACCACCAAGGATCCTCTTAGTGGCTTAAACCATACAAATTTATTGTCTTACCCTTCCAGGGGTTAGGAATCAGACATGGAAGGGAACAAAGGAGGGAGAGATTGGAATGACTCAACCTCTTTCAGCAGCCAAATCCGTGGATCAATTACCTAGGAGCACATGAACTTAGTCCTGTCAAGAAATTCCAACAAAAGTCATTTGATTATTCACTTATTCAGCAATATTTCCTTTGCAGCCACTGAGAGCCCATCCCTATACCAGGCACTGGGAACACCATGACGAATAAGATCTTATCCCCACCTCCTAGGGTAGCCCAGTCTAGCTGGGAACAATCCTGCACAAGAGTGGACATGTACCGCCTTTACATGAAAGAATGGGGCTGGTCCATAGTACTGAAATCTACTGTTACCAGGAATGACTAGATGTTGACTTTAAGAGCCTCAAGGAAAATTCAGCTCCTTAGCTGGCCCCTTTCCTATTTTTGGTATAATTTACACACAGTGAAATGCACAGGTTTTAAGCATACTAGTCTTCCAGTTCCTATGAAATCCATACCCTGTCAGGTCGTAGAGTTTTCCCATCATTCTAGAAAATTTCCTTGGACAGTTTCCCAGTGAACCCCCTCCCTGAGAAGCAACAGCTACTCTGATGGTTAATAAGTTAGTTTTGACTCTTCTAGAACTTCACGTAAATGGAATCAAACAAATGAACATGTTTGTGTGCGGCTTCTTTTGCTCAGCATGCTGTTTCTCAGACGCACACGTGTTGGCCTGTGGACCACTAAATTGTTTTTATTGCCGAATTGTATTCCGTTACATAAATAGACCACAGCTTTTGTCCTTTCTCCTGTTGACGAGTATTTTGGGCTGTTTTATGGTTTTAGGCTATTGTGATTTAAGCTGCTATGCGGATTTTTATAAAACGCTATTTGTGGATATATGTTTTCTTGTATTTCAGACAAATACAAAAAATGGAATGACTGGGTCACAAGTATATATTTAAGTCTACAAAATTGCCAAGTGGTCTTCCAAAATGATTATATCATTTCACACCCCCAGCCCTTCAGCATTTTGGTTCGTCCGCATCTTCACTGTCATTTGATCTTTTCTTTCCCATCTTTTTGGCTCTAGACTTTCCAGAAACTTAGCTTAAGACTTTTTTTTTTTTTTAATATAGGTGGAAATGCTTACTTAGGGCACAAAAAAGTTTTCAGAGAGCTTTAGTATCCACTATACCAAAACCACAAATCCTGCTGCCATCAAGTTAAGTCTGACTCACAGTAACACTGTAACAGAGTAGAACTGCTCCACAGAGTTTCCAAGGAGTGCCTGGCAGATTCAAACTGCCAGCCTGTCTTTGTCAGCTAGTGCTGCTTTAACAGAAGTGCCACAAGTGAATGGCTTTAAAAAAAGAGATTTTATTTTGCCCGATTCCAGAAGATTAAAAGTCCAAATTCAGTGTGCTAGCTTCAGAGAAGGCTTGCTTTGCAGGAACTGGAGGAAGGTCCTTGTTGTCAGTCTGCTCCTGAACTGGAAGCTTCTGAGGTGCAGGGACCCTGGTCCTTTCCCAAGAATGTACTCAGCTCTCAGCACTATTTCTTGGTGGTATGAGGTCCTCAAATTTCTCTGCTAGCTTATTTCCTTTCTATCTCAAGGCAGAAAACAATCTTACACATTAAGTCTTGCCCCACCACCACAAAGACCACCCATCTACTCTCATTAGTATCGCAGAGGAAAGATTACAACATGAAGAAACATCACGCAATACTAGGAATCCTGGCCCAGCCAAATTGCTACAGATTTGGGGGGGAACACAATTCAATCTATGACATAATTTTTTGGTTAGCAGATGTAGCACTTAACCACTGCACAACCAGGGTTTCTGCATCCTCTATAACTGTACTTAAAAGTTTGTGTGTATTTATGTGTCTATTTTTCTGGGAGAAAAATCACAACTTTCAAAACCTAAAGATGCAAGACTCTAAGATGGAAACAGGCATTCAAGAAGCAATTTACGGTGAAATGCTGGGGCTCATCTGCTCCTAAGATGGGGATCCAGTGGGATTCAGACCCAGAATGCAATCCACATAGTAATGGGAAGGAGAGCCACACTGTCCAAGCAGGAGCCTCTGCATGGCCTGAGATTTGTCCTATTAGGAGTAAGGAATCTAAAGACTACCTGAGAAAGAGCACTTCTCTGAGTGGAAGCAAAAGCCCTTCCCCAGCCAAGCTCCAAAGCCATTCTTCTAGTGATGTGGCTGCCCACCAAAGATGAACGACAGCAGGACAGTCTCCCAAAAGACCTGTGGCCTCTAAACATATCTCCAGAAAGTTTTCAGCATCAGACAGGGCCAACTGACACCTTTGAAAACCACAAACACACCTCCTCCTGTAAGCTATCCAAACACCCCCTCAAAGTGGACCTCTTAAGGAGCCCTAATGGCACAGTGGTTGTGCAGTGGTTAAGCACTCGGTTGGTAACTGGAAGGTCGGTAGCACAAACCTACCAGCAGATCTGTGGCAGTCTGCTTCTGTAAAGATTTACAGCCTTAGAAACTACATGCGGCAGTTTATAGGGTCACTGTGAGTCAAAATCAACTCTGCAGCAGTGGGGTAAGACCTTGGAAGACCTGTCTGAATAAAGATTTCCCTCTTTCCTTCCCTACTGTAAAAGACTCTAGCTTCCTCTGCCCAGTACAGGGACCACTAGGACATGGGCTACAGAACATTCGAAACGTGGCTGGCACAAATAAAGACGTACTAAGTGTAAGTAATAGATTTTGAAGCCTGCTTAGAATGGAATAAAAAAGGACATAAAATATCTTATTCACAATTTTTGTATTGGTTACATGTCAAAATGATAATATTTTTATGTTGTTATTAGGTGACGTCCAGTCAATTCTGCCTCATAATGACCCTATGCACAACAGCACCAAACACTGTTGGGTTTTACACCACCCTCAGATTTGGGTCTTAGTCTTTTTCATTGAGGGCCTTAGTCTTTTTCACTGACCCTCTGCTTTACTGAGCATGATATCCTTCTCCAGGGACTGGTCCCTCCTGATAGCGTATCTAATGTATGTGAAACCAAGCCTTGCCATCATCTCTTCTGAGGAACAGATGGGCAGTCCTGCTTCGAAGACTCATATGATCTTTTTTTCTGCCAGTCCATGGAATGTCCAATATTCTTCACCAGCCCTATGATTTAAAGGCATCAGTTCTTCTTTGGCCTTCGTTATTCATTGTCTAGCTTTCATAGGTATCTGAAGCAACTGGAAACATCACAGCTTGAGGTCAGGTGCACCTTAATCTCCAAGGTGACATCTTCACTTTTTAGCCCTTTAAAGAGATCTTTAGTGCAGATTTATTTGGTGCAGTGAGTCATTTGATTTCTCGACCGCTGCTTCCATGGATGTGGATGCAAGTCAAATTAAATCTTGGACAACTTCAGTCTTTTCTCCATTTGTCATGATGTTGCTTATTGGTCCCACTGTCTGCACTTTTGTTTTCTTTACCTCGAGTTGTAACCCATACTGGAGGCCACGGTCTTTGATCTTCATCAGTAAGTACTTCAGGTGCTCTTCACTTTCAACAAGCAAGATCATCCGCTTATCATAGTTTATTAATGAGTCTTTCTTCCTCCAATCCTGATGCTGTCTTTTTCTCCGTATAACCCAGCTCCTCTGATTATTTGTTCAGCATACAACTGAGTACGTATGGTGAGAGAACGTAAGCCTAACAAATACCTTTCCTGACTTTAAAGCACGCAGCATCTCCCTATTCTCCTCGTTCCTTGTCTGTCATTCGATTTACGTGCTCTTCATGAGCACAGTTAAGTGTTCTGGAATTCCTATTCTTCGTGACGTTATCCGTAATTTGTTACGATCCACACAGTGAAATGCCTTCGGTGCAGATTGGACTTCTTCCTTCAATACCGTTGGTTCCAGGTCATACACTACCTCCCGAAACGGTTGAATGCTGACCAATTCTTGTTGATCCAGTGTCTCTGTATATTCCTTCCATCTTCTTTTGATGCTCCCTGCATCACTTAGTATTTTCCCCACAGTCCTTCGAAACTGAACTCAAGGCTTCATTTTTTTCCCTCCAGTATTTTCAGCTCAAGAAGAGGTCTTCTGTTCATCTTTTACTTCAGCATTTCTTCATCTCACTTTAGCTATTCTACATTCAAGAGCAAGTTCAAGTCTGTTCTGACATCCATTTTGGTTTTTTCTTTCTTTCCTGTTTTTATAATGACCTATTGCTTTCTTCACCTCTGATGTCCTTGATGCCATCCCACAATTTCTCTTGTCCTCAGTCATTAGTGTGCAGGTGGGATACGTTCAAGTCATACTTTGGCTTTTGTCAGCTTGTTTTAATTTTCTTCAACTTCAGCTTAAACTTGCATATGAGCAACTGAAGATTTATGCCACAGTCAGCCACTAGCCTTGTTCTGACTGATGATACTGAGCTTTTCCATCTTTTCTTCCTTCAGATGTAGTCAGTTTGATTCCTGTGAATTCCATCTGGCAAGGTCCACATACGTTAGTCACTTAAGTTTAAGTTGTTTAATAAAGAATATATTTGCAATGAATAAGTTATTGATCTAGCAAAATTGTGCCATACGGTCTCCAGAATTTTCTGTCACCAAGGCCATGTCTTCCAACTACCAAACCTTCTTCATTTCTGACATTCACATTTCAATCACCAGTAGTTAATGCATTTTAACTGCATGTTTGATCAATTTCAGACTAAAGAAGCTGGTTTAAAAAGTCTTCAGTTTCTTCATCTTTGGCCTTAATGGTTGGTGCATAGATTCGAATAATAGTCATATTATCTGGATGTCCTTGTGTGGAGAGTATCCTATCACTGACAGTGTTAGACTTCAGGAGAGATCTCAAAATGTTCTTTTTGAAAATTAATGTAATGCCAGTCCTTGTTAGCCATTTTTACCATAATAGGCCACATGATCCGTCATAGTTTCATAATTTGAGTTAAATATGCTATATTACTGAAATTAATTGTACTTATTCTCTTTTTTCTTTTATTAACATGGCTACTAGTAATTTTAAGATTATATTGTGGTTTGCAATATATTTCTTTTTTTATTTTTTATTTATTTTTGTTCTTGAGAATATGTACAGCCAAACATACACCAATTCAACAGTTTCTCTATGCAACATTTACTGATACTAGTTACAGTCTTCAAGTTGTGCAGCCATTCTCACCCTCCTTTCCAGAGTTGTTCCTGCCCCTGAAGATAAATTCACTGTCCCCTGAGTTTCCTATCTAATATTTTAAGGTGCCATTGACAATTAGATCACTCATGGATAGACAGTTCTTAAAAGAGCATGACATTTAAGGAAGACATATTTTAGTAGTTAAGCTAAACCACTATAAGAGGACATCTGGGGATACTTTGGGGTTAAGATTTAAAGATTGTCTCAGGACAGTAGTTTCAGGAGTTCATCCAATCTTCATGGTTTCAGAAAGTCTAGAATTTGAAACTCTGTTCCACATTTCCCCCTTTTGATAAGGGTCCATATTGAAGTCTTTGCTCAAGATATTCAGTAATGGTAGCCAGAAATCATTCAGTTCTTCTCGTCTCATGGCCAAGAAGGCAGTTGTTCATGGAGCAGTTAGCTACACATTTCATATCCTCCTTCTCCTATCCCTGAGTCTCCTTCCTTTGTTGTTCCAGGAGAAGAGAGATCAGGTTTTTTTGTGCCTTGGATGGCCACTTGCAAGCTTTTAAGATTCCAGGCACTCTGAACCAAACTAGGAGGTAGAACAGATGCTTTCTAAGAGCAATATTAGGCCAATTAATTGCAATGTCCCATGAAACCATGAACCTCCAAACCAAGGAATCAAATCCCATGAGGTATTTGACTGTGTCTATAAGTAGCCGTGGTAGCTAGTTTTGGTTTTTGTGGGGTTTTTTTTTTGGAGCTATTGTCACATTTTTCTACAGGATACTCTGGATGGACATGTCTCCCAAAACTCATTTCAGCTGTACATAGCCATCACAACAGCCCAGGGGGTGTCTGTGGGGCTCCTGCCTCCCATGGAGTCTTTTTTACAGAGTCTGTGAGGGCTGATACCAGGTTCACTGGCCTGAGCTGCTGTTACCTGTTACCAACCCAGTGCAGCTCTGAGTCCCACAGGAAGTCTGCAGCCTGGTGCTGAAATAATAAAGAGATGACCAACCTGCAAAAGAAATTAGCTAAAGCTACTCGCTCGGGTGAAGAGACCCAGATAGAGTGACCAAGTGTCCTGGGGTTTGTCCAGGAATGAAGGAGTTCCTGAGAAGTGAGACTTTTAGTTCTAAAGCAGGACAGTCCAGGCAAACCAGGACAAGCTGATCACCCTGGACCCAGACAAGCATGTGAGGCCTGATTCTCAGAGGTTCTAGGACAGAGGGGCCCTCCCACTGATCAGCCCAACCCTGAGATGTTTAGAGGGTGTTGCAAGACAGATATAAAAACTCAAATAGCTGCAGGCCTCCCAGAACCAGGTAAAAACTGAAATTCTCAAGCCACACCTACAGAGGCAGCAGGGGATATGAACTGGGGAAGCCCTTTGGCTGTGCTTCTGGGACACTCCTTCTCTGAGCTGTCGAGAGTATGATTTATCCGTCTGTCTACCTGCACTCCCTCTAGGTGTGGTCAGGGTGGAGATGACATCAGCAGCCTGCCTGGCTCACTGCCCGCAGCTCTGGCTCCCTATCCCAAGGCGGAGAACCTGCCTACTTTCTCTTCTTCCATGAGGCTGTCACCCACAGGCTGTGCCTCCCTGGGCACACATGCAGGGGCGGCTTTCCTTAATGGAGGCTAAAGTGGTGCTTTCTGCCCTAAATTCTGCTCACACGTCACACCACTGGCCCTGTGATCATCAGTCTCAAGCTGTTGTCTGTCAACACGTACCAGTGCCTTCAGCACTAAGCCGCTGGGGAAGAGGGGAGGAGAAATTCACATACTCTTTTGCTTCCCTATGGATTTGGAGGATGGCAAGATTGTATCCAGGTGGAGGGATAGAGCAGAGTTTCTTACATCATTGAACCATCCAAGTATTCACTGATTATCTAGCATAAACTGGGTACTGTGGAAAGTGCTGAAAATACAACAGTGAACCAAGTCCCCACCCTTATGAAATTCATAGTTGAATGACAAAACAAAGAAATCATTACCAAAAAAAATATGGTTAAGAGTTACAGCAGAAGAAGACCCAGGTGCTTTGGTAACGTATCTTCAGGATCTATCCTAGTCAGAGCAATCACAGAGAACTTCCCTGAGGAGGTGATATTTATATCAAGACCCCAAATGAGCAATAGTTAATTATACCTATCTCTGTGCCCTGAAATGGAGTCTGAGGACCTAAGACCAGATGTGGCCCTGGCCTCAAGGATGGAGACTGAAGTTCTGGGACAGCACAGTGGGGACTCTGGAGTGATCACCACAGTGTAGGGCTGAGTTTGATTTTCCTCTTGGCAGATGACACTCAGGCCTCAGAGCAGAGACTAGTTTGTGTCCAGTCAGAACTGATTCTGGGACCCAGAGAGGGGTCTTTGAGCAGGAGTAACCCAAGGGTCCCAGAAATGGGTGAGCACAAGATCACCTTAGGTAGAAGGAGAGAGGCTAGGTTAACAGTTTGAGCTTTAGAGTCCTACCAATCTTGGTTTGAATTTCAGCATCACCTTTTACTGTTTCTGTATCACCTCTTTGAGCCTCAGTTATCTCATCTGTAAAACGGGGTGAAATGGCACTTCCTTCATATAGCTTTAGTGAGAATTTTCAAAGACCATGTGTGGAGAGAGCTTAACATGGTGGGTGATGCATACTCCAAGTACTAGCTAGATAAAAGTGAGACTTTCAGTTTTAAATTATTAGTATTGTAGGAAAGAAAGGTACAGAGTGCTACAGGAACCAGCTATCTCGTATCGTTTCCCTTACAGTAAAATAACAGTGTGAAAAGAAGCTCTAAAACTGGCAAGAAGCCACATCGTATCTCAAGGAAAAAACATTAGAGCTGAGCCTTCAATGGTGTACATCGGACTTGAATAGATCAGGGAAAGGTTTCCAGACAGAGAAAGATCATGAAGACCAGAACGGGTGGGGCAGGTTGAGGAATAACTTCAGACAGCTGCAAGTGCAGGTGGGCAGAGTGCCAGACTAGAAGGCTGGGCAGGGTGAAGGCAAATAGGGCCTCACAGATCATGCAAAGAAACTAGACTCCGTTCTGAAGGCAGTGGCAAGGCCATGGAACATTTACAGCCAGCTGGTCAATGATTGGATGGGGTTGGTATGGGCAGAGATGCGCCCTGGTTAGTGCGAGTGGTTTGCAATCAGCTGCTAACTTAAAGGTTAGCAGTTGGAGCTCACCCAGTAGTGCCATGGAAGAAAGGCCTGGCAATCTGCTTCCATTAAGATTAGAGACACGAAAACCCCTGGAGCAGTTCTACCCTGGAACGTATGGGCTCACCAGGAGTCTGAATCAACTCCAGAGCAGTAGATTTGTTTGCATGCTTGTTTGGTTGGTTGGTTGGTTAGTTGGTTGGTTTCAGTGTGGGCAGAACGGAAGCTACTGGGAAGGAGAAACAGGACATTAATAGAAGCATCTACAGCAACGGTCAACACATTTCACTTGAAAAGCCACAGCAAACACCTCCCATCACCTGAAAACTCAGTGCTGTTTCTTGACCCCCTGCCTACGCACATTCTCTCTCTGCCTGGGATCCCAGAAAATTGTTCCTCCAAAATTAACTGTCATTCCCTCATTCAACTAGTATTTATTGAGCACTTACTCTGTGGCAAGCCCCACTCTCATGAAATTTACAAGGGTCAGCAGACTTTCCCCAAAGGGTCAGATAGTCAATAGGCTTAAATATTTTGCAGGCCATCCCAACTTTGTTGCAACTATTCCACTCTACTGGAGTAGAGCAAAAGGAATCATAACCAGTTGATTGTAAGTTACAGCAACCTCGTGTGTTTCACACTAAAATTGTACTTCACCTCGTTTCCGGTGGCTGATTTTTCAAAAGTAGTTTGACAAGACTTTCTCCACAGCACCTGTGGGTGGACTCAAAACACTAGCCCCTTTGGTGAGTGACCAAATGCTTAACGGTTTGCACCACTCAAAGACTCCAAAACAGTCATTTAAAACATAGTAATCATTGCCATGAGTTGATTCCAACTCATAGTTACCCTATAGGAGACAGCTGAACTAACCCCAAAGAGAATGCAAGGCTATACATGTTTATGGAAACAGACTGCCACATTTGCTCCCACAGAGCAGCTAATATGTTCCACATACTAGTCTTTCAGATAGCAGCTGAGTGCTTCACCACTGCTCCACCAGGGTTTCTTCAAAACAGACACAGATGATACATCAGCTGATGTGCATGGTTATATTTCAATAAAAGTCATTTATAAAAGTGGACAGTAGGCCATATGTGGCTCAAGGGCCAGTAGACCCAATAGGAACATCATGTGAGCCATAAATGTGAATCACATATGTAACTAAATTTTCTAGTAGTCACATTTCATAAAGTACAAATTTACAGACATGTACATGAAAGACCAGGCAGTCTGTCCTGACAGAGACTGGAGAAACCCCAAGAGTGTGGCCCCTGGATATCCTTTCGACTTGGGATAAAAGTCTCTCCTCAGTTCACCCTTCGGCCAGAGATTATACCGGTCTGTGGTGCCAAGAATAACACACATGAGGAATGTGCTTCGGAGTTCAATCATGTGTACTGGATTAACGGGCACAGCAGCCCAAGAGAGAAGAAGAGAAGGCAGGAAAGAACAGAGAAACTGTAAGAATGCAAGCTGGGAACCTGGGGTAGACAAAGGGAGAGTGTTGACACCTGAGAATCTGGCAACCAATTTCCAATGTCACAAAACAATTCATATATTAACTGCTTAATGAGAAACTAATTTGCTGTGTAAACTTTGACATAAATCACAAGTTTCAAAAGATAAAATTAATTTTAATAACATTTCATTTAACCCAAGATATCTAAAATATAATTTCAACATATAATCAATATAAAACATTAGTAAGATATTTCCCCTTCTTTCACACAAAATCTTCAAAATTTGAGTTGTATCATACACTCACAGTGCGTCTCAACTGGGACTCGCCACTTTTCAAGTGCTCAGTACCCACGTGGAACTGGTTGCCCCTATATGCATCAATATGGGTCTAGTACAAGAGCGGGGTCTTGACCAGGGAGTGACCAGAGGAGAGGACAGGGCAGAGTCTAACATTCATCTGAGGTCTTAAATGAATTGTCACTCAAATCCAACTTGGCTGCTTGCTTGCTGGGTAATTTTAGACAAAGTGTTAATTGTGGGGCCTAGGTTTGGCCTACAGTTTCCTTCTAACTCTAGTATATGAAATTCTGTGACTCAAGGTTGGTAGATGTGGTCATCAACACCTTCATTAATATAGACACATCCTGTGGACAGCAACGTAAGTCTCCCACTCACCCCTCCAGAAACCATCAGGATGTTTGTCTGTACTGAAAGAGTTGATGTGATGCACAAGACAGGACGATAAGGTGGAGAACAGAACTGCCTTCCCCAGCTCCCCAGGAGAGGCAAACACATGCACATCCACCCTTATACACAGGCTCGGGCACACATGTACAAAGACACACAAAGGTGCACACACACAAGTGCACACTTACAGGCATACAGATGCATGCACACAGACAACCAGGTGTTCTTTCCTGAGCAACAAACTAGAGGTGACAGCGGTGAGCTCCAGCCTGTCAGGGAACAGGACAGACGTGGGAACACAAATAGACTCTACCTGAGTCAGAGAATGAGTCAGAAGGTTCTGGAGAGCTTCAGAAGGCAGCAGGAGGGGCTGACGAAGGGGTAGGAAGCCAGGCCCCCAGGGCAGTGGGAGGGACAGTGGACAGGTTTCCCAGGCATGGAGCAAAGGAAGGCCATTCTGGGAGGAGTAGAGTCTGCTGCCTTGGAAGACTTGTGTCCTGAAGGACAGACTGTACTGAAGGATATAGGGGGCCTAGGAGAAGGAAGTAACCTTTGGGGTGAAGGAGTTAGGCATGGTAGATGGAGACTGCTCTGTGGTCACACAAGGCACCTACAGCTAGCTACTGTCTGTGAAGTCTCTATGCCAAACCCTCCCCACACAATAGAAGAAACTCTTGAAGCCTGTTCTGCTGAGTGGGTGGGATAATGTTGATAACGCGTGCTGAACTAGGGAGACTGAATGTTTTGCGTTGAACCGTGCCCCTCAAAAATGTGTGTCAACTTGGCTAGGCTGTGAGTCCTAGTACCGTGTCATCCCCCACCACTTTGTCGTCTGATGTGATTTTCCTATGTGTTGTAAATCCTACCTCTGTGTGACGTTAATGAGGTAGGATTAGAGGTAATTCTGTTAATGAGGCAGGACTCAATCTATGACATTAGGTTGTATTTTAAGTCAATCTCTTTGGAGACAGAAAAGAGAGAAGCAAGCAGAGAGATGGGGGCCTCATACTAACAAGAATGCAACCTCGGGAGCCACGCATTTCCTTTGGACCCAAAGTCCCTGACCGAGAAGTTCCTAGACCAGAGTAAGACTGATGACAAGGACCTTCCCCCTGAACCAACAGAGACAGAATCTCTTCCCCTTGCTCGGGAACCTTGAATTTAGACTTTTAACCTTCTATACCACCAAATTTTCCGAAATGGTAAGAGAATAAATTTCTTTGTTAAAGCTGTTCACTTGTGATATTTCTGTTACAGCAGCGCTAGATAACTAAGACACCAAGGAGAAGGCAATGCTGTGTGTCCTATTTGACCCAAGCTGGACCCAACAGGGCAGGACCAGCTCCCATGACGGGAGACCTGTGGGAGGGACAGAGCCAGGATCTGCACGACTCAGCCTAATCCAGGCATGTGGTCAGTGCTGGGGACCAGCCATGACACCATCTAGGGACTCTTAGGGCTCAGGGTGGGAAATCACTAACAGAGAGCTCAGCAAGCCGTCGGATCCTGGTGATATACCTGGCAGAACCTGGTCACAGCTAAATTATCCCTTCTTTCAGGAGAGTCCCCTGACCAATCCATCTAAACTCAGATCCCTCCGTTTATCTCTCTCATGTACCCATGGTATACTGGTAAATGTTTAACTCCTAGCTCTCAAGAAAAAAACAAGAGCTCCCACCTGTTGCATTTGCCAGTTATCATGATATTAATACTCCCACCACACTCAGTTTGAAGCTAACAGCATGAGGTCATTAAATACGAATTCAGGAAGAGAGGCGTAGTAACACACCATTGCACAGCATTGTCACCATACGTGAAATAAGAGTAACTTCAAGAGCACACATAATACAAAACTAAAGCATGCCAATTAGGAAGTAATGTGTTTTAATTCTTTATTTCAATAAAAATTAAATTATTTAATTGTAAGTTTGTATAAGTTAATTTTTAATAACGGCTACTCAAAATAAGCAGCTTATGAACTCCCAGATGTTAACAACTGGCTCCCGTGAGCTGGTGGTGTGAGGCAGCCTCCCGTCAGCCCCCGGCACAGCACTTCTGTCATCGTGATCTTTCTCTCCCTGCACTTTTGAAAATGTGTAATTCCTAATTTTGTTGTTTGTTTCGTGATTTCTTGTGTTTATGCTAGCCCTCTAGAATGCGGGCTCTGGGAGGGAAAGAGCTCTGGCTGATTTATTATCTGTTGAATCCCACCAGGATACCTAGCTCACAACAGGAATTCAACAAAATTCTTATGGATAAAAGCATGGGATAAATGAGGTCAGTGGGTGTCATAAGGTGGGGCAGCTCTGCGCTAAGTGGGAAGACTCACCTCCAGTGACCCACGGTGAGTCTCAGAAGGCTTGTTCAAGTATTCACAATAAGGGGTGGGGACCAGGTGCGAAGAGTTGGAACAGGCACAGAGGTTCTGAGAAGCAGAAGCCAGGCAGTGAGGGGATGAAGAGCCAGGAAGCATTGCTGTGAGCTCTTGAGGTCTCCCGGAGGCACCCTTTCCCAGGGTTTCACCCTTCTCTACAGCTCAGCTGACCCTCTGGTTGTCTGGTCTTGCAGACACCACAAAGCTAGCAGAGCTCTCTGTCACAGATTCCACATGGGAACTCACATGGGACAACTGAGCAGACTTTGCCCAGCTGCCAGGCATTCACGATACTCTACTTGCTGTATACCCTCCTGGCTAGACCCTTCATTTGTGGGTGGGCTAATACCAAGACTCAGGACCCTTGAAGGCATAGCAAGTTTGGCAAGCTTATGCTCACTGGTTGTCAGCCATAAGTCCCCTGCTTTGGCCAGCCTCTCCAGCCTGAGAGCTTACGCCCTAAAGCACCCAGGTGCCTGACTTCACCATCTGCGGCACCCAGCACAGCACCTGCAGAGGGGAGATGGTAGAGCATGCCTGTGGCTTGCAAGAGCCAATGAGTAAGGCAGCTTCCCAGCAGTGTGAATCAGAGGCGTTTCCCACTCAGACCAGTTCCAGGCTTGGCACTGGAGAAGGGCTCAAGCTGGCAGGGAGGACTCTAGAAAAGCCTGGCCAGCTCTGCCCCTGATGGTCATATAGGCTAGCAGCTAAGGACCCAGCCATAAGTTCAGCCAGCTGCTTCAATTCCAGCTTCACCACTATGTAGCTTGAGCCTTCGTTTTTGCATCTGTGTAATGGAGAGACATAATTATAGCACCTGCAAGGTAGCTGGGACAGACTGAATGAAATGGTACATGTAAGGGGCTTGAAAACATCCTGGAACAGTAAAAGAACTCAACAAAGGAGTCTTTCATTTGTAAAACACTTACATAGCAATTTCTTTGTGCCAGGAACTGCCCTAAGCACTTAATAAATATTAATGTATTGACTATCATAGTCAGATGAGGTCTTGACTGTTATGCATGCTGCTTCTCACTATTTTCGCTTGTTTTGGTTGGTTGGGTTGGGTTGGGTTTTTCCTATTATTGCTATCATGATTATTGCAGATAAGTTGCTTGCCCTCTCTGGGTGTCAATATTCTTACTTTTAAAATGGGCCATTGAACTAAATGACCTCTAATCCAATGTTTCTTTTGCTTTAAGTCTGAGTTCCCATCTCTTAGTTACTGTGAGACCTGCCATGTTTTCACTCTGCCTGTCCAGACCACTACAAGCTCCGATCTGCCATGTACCTAACCCAGGAGACGGAAGGCAGAGACCCAACTCCATCCCCAGTCCCCCACATCCTGTGCTGCAAGGACAACTAGGGGGTGATGGCTGTGAGCCTACACGATCAATTCTGCCCAGTGTGGTGGCAACTCAGCTCTACCCTTCCCGTCTGAGATAGCCCTAGAGATCAGCAGCTTTGAACGAAAACCTCCCAACTGCCAATTCTATTCATTCTTCAGTTTGTAAGTATTTATTGAGTACATACTGTATTCCAAGCACCATACAACGCTTTGAGAACACAGCAGAGAACAAGACAGGAAGGTTTCTGGTTTCATTAAGTTGAGTCTTTTGTAGAGAGACTGAAAATAGACAAGGCAACAGATCAGTAGAAGAGTTCATTGCAGAAAGTACACATTGCTGTAGAGTGGATTCCGACTCATAGCAACCTTATAGCACAGGGGGCTGTAAAGAGTATAAAGCAGGCTAATGTGGGGCGCTGTGAAGGTGGTGAGGCCAGGCCTTTTATGGAGCTGAGATAGGAAACGGAGTCAGGAACCAGGCCTGAAAGGAGGTGGAAGGGGGTGGAGCTTGGCTTATTAAAGGAACAGGACTGGGAGGCTGAGGTTGAAGAGTGAGGGAGAGCCTGACCTGGTACTCAGCGAGGCAGGCAGGACCAGACTCAGTAGCACCTGGAAAGTCAGCATAAGACCTTAGACTTTCTTCTAGGAGTGACAGGAAGCCACTGGAAGGGAATGATGGCCCACTTCACATTCAACCAACATTTTATTTTCCCCTGCACAGGACTGGGAGTCCCCGCAGGCCGCAAATG
Organism: Heterohyrax brucei; assembly: GCA_028571685.1. Taxonomy (NCBI): domain Eukaryota; kingdom Metazoa; phylum Chordata; class Mammalia; order Hyracoidea; family Procaviidae; genus Heterohyrax; species Heterohyrax brucei. Next base: position 68,630,579 of record CM053156.1, read on the forward strand.
GTTAAAATGCCTGGCTGTTAAGGGAAAGATTGAAGGTTGGAGTCCATCCAGAGGTGCCTCAGGATAAGGGTTTGGAAATCCACTTCTGCAAAATCAGCCACTGGAAATCCTGTGAAGCACAGTTCTACTCTGATACTGGTGTTCCCATGAGTCACAGTCAACTCAATAGCAAGGTGTATGCAGCAACAGCTACATATCTTATGGGGCCCAGTACAGAATGGGAATGAAAGAGTCTTGTTCAAAAATTACGAAGGGCTTCAAAACGGCAACAATAAAACCAAATCCAGTGCCATCAAGTCAGTTTCAACTCAGAGCAATGCTGTAGAGAGAGTGGAACGACGGCATAGAGTTTCCCAGGAGCACCTGGTGTATTTGAACTGCTGACCTTTTGGTTAGTAATTATAGGACTTAACCACTATATGACCAGAGTTTCCAAAATGACAACAGAGGCTTAAAATTAAGCAGGACCCTTAGAAGCAGAGGGTCCTCTGTAACTGTCTAGGTCACATGCCCATGTAGCCAGCCAGGCCCATACAAAGTCATGTTGATGTTTAAAAGCTTTCTTTAATTCTGCAAATACTCGTGGAGAGCCTTAAATAAAAGTGTACACTAGGCACCAGAAGTACGAAAAGTAAATAGGGAAACCAGCAAAGCCATTTTGACATGAAGTTTTTACTTAGATTCTCTCCAAACACGTGTGAGAACAGCGAACAGGCCCATCTTCACATATACGAAGGTGATCTGACCAGCAGTGCTTCGGGACATCTGTTGTACGGTTCTGGCTTGATTCCTTAGGAACACTATGAATGTTTCTTGCACATTCACCGTGGGCCAACACCTGTATTATCTGATTTAATCTCTACCCCTGCCCAACTTGGGAAACCCCGGAGGCGTGGTGGTTAAGAGCTACATCTTCTAACCAAAAGGTTGGCAGTTCAGCTCCACCAGGCTCTCCTTGGAAACCCTGTGGAGCAGTTTTACTCTGTACTGTCAGGGTGCCCTGTGTCAGAATATGGAATAGACTCAATGACGCTGGGTTTGTTTGTTTTTGTTTTTGTTTTCCTGAAGCACTGGAGGTGAGAAATAAAGCTCAAAGAAGATGACGAACTTTCCTAGATACATACAACTTAGAGATAAGTCTTGGAGCTGGGATTTGAACCCAGGTCTTATTGAATCCAGAGATCTCATACTCTAGGTCTGTGAGCCTACCTTCTGTACACTAGGCAATTAGATGACTGCTCCCACCCTTGATAATAACTAATGTCTATTTGGTTCGTCGGAGCCTCAGGGTGGTACAAATGGTTAAGCACTCTACTACTTACTGAAAGGCTGGCGATTTGAACTTACCCAGAGGTGTCTCAGTAAAAAGGCCCGTCAATCTACTTCTGAAAGATCAGATCCACTGAAAACCCTATAGAGACAGTTCTGCTCTGACACACATGATATCCCCAGGAGTCAGAGTCAACTTGATAGCAACTGGTCTGTTTGTGACTTTTTATTTTTTTTTAAATGAGTGCTTACTATGTGCCAAGCTCTACACTAAGCTCTCTGTATAGATTTCCTCGTTTTCTTTCCTACAAACAACCACCTTGTGCGTATGGTTCTATTTCCCTATTTTTCTGGTGGGGAAACTGAGGCTTAGAAGGATTAAGTAACTTGTCTGAGGTCATCCAGTAAGCAGCCAAGCCTGTGTCAACCTGGAATCTGGCCCTGCTTCTGTCCTCTACTGCCAAGGCCACGCACAGTTCTTGATGCTGAGAAACCCCCAGCCAGTTGGTCATCTCACCACTGGAAATGTTAGAACTCACAAGTCCAAGAAGCCAAGCCCGTTGAGAGGGTCTGAAGGGTTGACCTGGTGTCAACACAAGGGCTGAAGATTGCTTCATGCCCAGCTCAAGAGGAACAGGAAAGTCTGACTTCTCCCCGAGCCATGGGAAAGAGTTCCTTTTCTAAAAAAAGTAAGGCCAGAACCATGAGCATGACATCTCAGGGCCCTTTCTGCCACAGCCTTTTCCTTTGTCTTGGCCTTTTGACCAATGGAGAGGACTATTTTGAAAGAGGAAGACATGCTCACTCTTGGTTTTCTGACCAAGGACGTGAGGGACTTCCCTAAAGAAAAGTGCCAGGCAGGAAGGTTCTAGGGCAGGGTGCAGCTTGGAAAGGCTTGGGCCTCTGCTATATCAACTTGACAGTGAGGGGTTTGGTTTGGGTTTTTGTTTTTAATCTCTAATTTTTCTGAATTAAATGGTGCAGTCAGTGTTCAAAACAAATAAAAATAATAGGGAAACACATTTGTGGGTCACAGCAAAGTTGCAGAAGTAGAAAAGAGCTGAGAGAAGTAGTGAGTGCCAAGCTCAAGGGTGAAGATTTACCAGATAACACATTTTCCGGCTGGATTTCTGAATCCACATCTAAGTTTCACTGAGCAGGAACAGCATGCACTTTCAGTGTGCTGGAATCTCCCCCCTCTTACATTTTAACACTGAATCATCTCAGTCTCTAGTATAAGCCTATTCCAACTCCTTGAGTCTCTAAGAATGTTTACCTATCTATTGTGAAGGATCCCAGATCCATAAGTTCTAACCTTTCAAAACCTGGCAAAGGATGCTTTATTTAGGGTCACAAAAGAAAAGTCTGAAGCCAACCAATTTCTGTATTTTCAGAAGGCATCTTTTGTTTCTTCTTCCTTGAAACTTACAGCATAAAAACAAATTATCCTTGTAACTGAAATACTTTGTCAGGATGTTGTTGAAGTGAGAGCACCTTTTGACTTATTTTTACTTGGAATGTTGAAAACCCTTCCATTCTGAACCTCAATAATGTTTTTTTAAAGTATGACAAAGACAGGACTCATTAAGATGAGACAGCCAAATAAAACACTTACATTGAGCCTGGCACATAATAGGAACCCTATGAAGGCAGGTGATCAGTAAGAATCCCCTTTACAATTACAAATAAAACTGAAACTGAGAGAGGCTGAGTGACTTGCCCCAAATAATAATCGCCAATAGCTCCCAGCGTCACTGGGAAGAGGACCTATAAGCAGATCATTACAAAGCAATGTGGGAAATGTAACAAGGAAGTTTCTAGTGGAGGGGGTGAAAAGAAGGATTTACAGCTGTGTGGCCAATGAAGAAAAGAGGCTGGCTTTGAATCCCACTTTTAGAATCTTTAGGGCCGTGAGACTGATCATTTCTCAAGGACGAAGGAGACAGATAAAACTAGGAGACTGTTGGATACTCCACTTGGGAGACCAAGAAAAGGGAATGAAAGGTAGGAAACAGGTTTGAAAAGTTGGAGCTGGTCTCGCTTTGGAATCAGCTTTTTTAAATTATGAGTCTAGAAAGCCTTTGAACTACAAAGTCCTTGAGGGCAGGATTTAGGATGACAGCACGTTGAAGACCCTGCATCCTGCCCTATAGCAGCTAACACCACCCTGAGTACATAGAATGTGACCAAACCACGCTTGATGAATTGACACAGACAGTCCCCACCTAGGGGCAGATAATCCAATAGGCAGGTAAGCACAATGCTTACTTTGCTTACCAGATGGTCTGTACTGAACAATTTCATATTTTTCATCAAAGATTCTGATTCTTGGTATGGCTGACATCCATCTGACTCCCAACCCCATAACATTTTCCTACAGAATCACAGCTTTTTTTCAAATTTACAATCAAGGACAAGGAGAGATTACCCAGTAAGCAATGTGAGTTTACTTAGTAATCTGCAGTGAAAATTTAGTTAAACTCTTGTGTAACTCTTCACTACAGATTAGTAAGTAAACATAGGCCACCCCTCATCTTTCAGTGAAGGCTTACATGTTGCTATGATGTTGAACAAGTTTCGAAGGAGCTTCTTGACTAAAGCAAAAGAGGGAGAAAGACCTAGTGATCTACTTCCAAAAAAAACTCAGCCGATGAGAACCTTCTTTGAAACTGAGAGAGGCTGAGTGACTTGCCCCAAATAATAACCGCCAATAGCTCCCAGCTATTGGATCACAATGGTCTGACATGCAACTGATCATAGGGATGGCACAGGATCAGATCATGTTTTGTTCTATTGTGCATGTTGCCACCATAATTAGGGGGCCAGCTTAACAGCAACTAACAACAAGATATACTAGGAAAAAAGACCTGACTATCTACTTCCAAAAATTAACCAATGAATACCTTATGGCACCATGTAGCACTGGAAGATGAGCCCTCTAGGTCAGAAGGCACAACACAATAGCCACAATGATGGTCCCAAACACACCAAGGACTATGAAGATGGTGCTGGAGCAGACAACACTAAGGTCACCGTGAGTCAAAACCAACCTGATGGCAACAGCAACCCATGCTGTGTTTGGTCTTATTAGTAACTGCTGGGCACAGTCACCCAAAACATTGAAGGTCAGTTTAGCTGACCCACCCTCATCCACACCCCACCAGAGCCATGGCCCTTAGCACCCGAAGCCTCTTGTACAGCACGGAATAACACAAAACTGTTTCTCTTTTCAAAAACTGAAGTGCTCCCAAAACTGAACTTATGGAATGCTTGTACAGCTCTAATCTCAGCAAACATCTGCTACCTTTGTGTGGCAAACACAGTCTCTTTAGAATACTGCCTTTGATTTCGGGAAAAGACAAATCAGGCCACATGTTTTTGTTCTGAATGTGTCTCATCACAGGAGAAATTTTCGGCAGCTTGGAATTTTGAATGTATAAAAAATGGTGTGTGTGTGTGTTTTTTTTTTTAAAAAACACAAAGCATTCACCATAAAGAATCAGCGAGGTTCCTGAAAGAGAGGAAACCAGTTCTCCGTTCCTATTCCCTTCCCCTCCCCTGTCACATCTTTTTCTGGATTCTCTTTTTCTGGAATAGAGGCTCATCTGTGTGGCCACTTTCAGACCTGAAGTGGCAGCTCTTCCAGTCTCAGGTTGGCACAAGGCTGGTGGCAGTGGCCCAAACCACCTCTCTCTATAAAGAGAGTAACAGAATAAGCCATAGGCTCTTGTCACTTGGGCCAAGAGTGACTTTCATATCAATCCCCTTTTACAATTAAGGAAACTGGAGCTTAGACGTGGCTTTCAAGATCCACTCACAGGATATGTCTGTAAATAACCCAAATAGAGAAGTGTTTGCACTGTCAGGGAGTGTGACTGGGATGCAGCCCCTGAGAGAGAAGACAGCACTCTCTTTCCTGGTGTGACTTCCCCAAGAGAAGGTGGTGTAGAGAAGCAGGCTCAAGCATGGACACCAGGCTGACATGGTGTCATGGAGTGAACTGTGTTGCCCCAAATACGTGTGCATCAATTTGTCTGAGTCATCATTTCCAGTACTGTGTGTTTTTCCTGTATGTTATAAATCCCATCTCTATGATGTCAATGAGGGAGGGTGAGTGGCGTTTGCGTTGAAAAGAAGCACTCACTCTACAAGACTATGCTGTCTCTTGAGGCAGTCTTTTGGGATGTAAATGAAAAAAAGCTAACAGAGAGACAAGGGACTCCATACCACCAAGAAAGCAGAGTATATCCTTTGGACCCAGGGCCCCTTCATGGAGAAGCTCCTAGTTCAGGTGAACATTGACCTGAATTTGGACTTTTAGCCTACTTTACTGTAAGGAAATAAACTTCAGTTTGTCAAAGCCATCCACTTGTGGTATTTCTGTTATAGGTGTACTAGATGCCTAAGACACATGGGTTCAACTCCTTCCTCCACTGCCTTCTAGCTGGGTGACCTTGTCTGGGTGCTTTGGACTCACTTGGTCTCAAATTGACTGTCTGTAACACAGGACAACAGTAAAGACTGCCCTGTTGTCAGGAGTCAGTGAGCAACGTGTGTGCAACCCATTCATGAACAGCAAAGTGTAGAGATAATGTAGCTAATTACCCCAGTTTGGCTAGGACTGAGAAGTTGCCTGGGACAGGAAATTTTGGCACCAAAATCAGGCTATTCCTGAGCCAACCAGGACTACAGTTTACTCTATCTGTCTTCCAAATACAGCCAACCCCACTATGACAGAGGTAAGGAGGAAGGGAACCAAAAGGGTGAACTGCATTTTCCAAAAAATAAAAATAAAAAGGCATACTGGGTGTTTTTAGTCACCTAGTGCTGCTGTAACAGAAACACTGCTAATGGATGGCTTTAAAAAGAGAAATTTTATTCTGTCATAGTCCTGTAGGCCAAAGGTCTAAATTCAGGGCAGCAGCTCAAGAGGGAGGCTTTCTCTTTTGGCTCTGGAGGAAAGTCCTTGTCTTCAATCTTCTCCTGGACTGGGAGGAAGGTCCTTGTCTTCAATCTTTTCCTGGCCTGGGAGTTTCTGAGGTGCAAGGACCCAATATCCTTTGCAAAGGATGCATTCTGCTCCTGGCACTGCTTCTTGGTGGCATGATGTCCCTGACTCTCTTCATGCTTCCCTTTGAGGTTATCTCAAAGCATGATACAATCTTATACCTTGGACTCTGCCCCAGCAATGCCATTGCCTCGCACCCTCCCTCATTAACATCGTAGAGGCAGGGTTTAAAACATACAGGAATATCACACGATAGCAGGAACCATGGCCTAGTCAAATGGCTACAGACATTGTTTGAGGGACGTAATTCAACCCATGACACTGGCTGATTCATTAAACAAAATATTCTGAGAACTTCATGAGATTGTTAGTCAAACACTTTCCCATTCTCATGTCATCCACAAGCAGTCCCTCTGGAGTTCAGTAAAGCCATTCAGTAGATAACTGGCAACCACACACCTTCTAAATAGATTTCAGCTTCACATCTATTTCATAAATACTTGTGTCACTTTACTTTTTCCTTTAAAAACTTAGTGGTTTCAAACAGCAGTTATTGTTACTGTGCTTCTTTTTTAAAAAATCACCAATATGAAACCAAACAATCAATACTTAATTACTTTAAAGCAAAGATGAGCATGGAAAGAGACAGGGAACTAAATTAATGGAAATGGAACAGAAATAATGAGAATGTTTACATATTATGAAGAATACAATCAATGTCACCGGACAATTTGTGTAGAAATTGTTGAATGGAACCCTACACTGTAAATCTTCACCCAAAACACAGTAAAATACTATCGAAGAGGGCAGAAGAAAACATGTGCTTGATTTGGGTAATAATTCTGTGGATCAATAATTTGGGCAGGGCTCAGTTTTCCCGGCCAGGCTCACTCATGGATCTCCACTCAGCTGCTCAGCCAGCTGGGGGATGGTTGGTCTAGGACGACCTCAGCTCCTACTAGAGATTAAACTGTGAAGTTTCACCCGCATTAAAGAAATGTAGGAGTCCTAACTCTGGTACCTGTAAATATGACTGTTTGAAAGCAGGGATTTCCTTGTACTGTGGTAATGAGGTCATCTGAATAGAAAACCCACTGCCAGGTGCAGTTTATTCTGATTTACAGGACAGAGTAGAACTGCCCCACAGGGTTTCCAGGGAGTTCTGAGGGCATTCAAACTGCTGACCTTTTGATTAGCAGTTGTATATCTTCACCATTATGGGTGGGTCCTAAATCACCCAGAAGAATCTTAGAAAAAGGACAGAATAAACACACACACACAAGAGGAAGTCAGAAGTCAAGGAGCTCCTGGGAACAATGCCCTGGTTTAGACTTTTCACCTTCAGACTAAAATCACCCTTTATGGTATTTTTTGTTGCAGCAAAAGACAGCTGGGATGGCTAATTTTGGCTCACCATGCTCTCTTGTCACCCATCGGGCTGACCTTCCTCACTAGACAGCTGGGCAGGGCTCCAAAAGAGTCACTTGTGTGGGACATCTTGAGGCCTGGGTTCAAAACTGGCACACCACCACTTTCACCACATTCTTTTGGCCAAACCAAATCACGAGGCCAGCCTAGACTCACAGTGTCGGGAAACAGAAAACATCTCTTAAGATGGAAAGAGTTGCAAAGACCCATTTCCATAGGGTGAAGATACAGGAAGGGGTGGAAAATTAAGGCAACTCTTACAATTCACTACAACAGCATTCCAATCCTGCTTCATAAAGGTTAGAAGCAAACGGCTTCAGTATCTGTAACAGTCTATCACTGCATCATTACCGTTCTCCCAGGCCCCTCAAGCCAGAAACCTTGATAGTTCTCCCATCTTCATCTGTCTCCTGCTGCCTCCACATCCAACTAGACGATGTTTACATTCTAAACGTCAATGACATGGTTTCCCACTCCAGGACCTGAATTCAGAGGCTGGTCCTCACTCCTTGAGATTATGGTGGCAAACTCCGAATCATGCTCCTGCTTTCAGCCTCAACCTGTCCAATCTGCTCTCCTGACTGCAGCTAGGACGACCTTTCTCAAGCGTTGTTGTTAGTGGCCACTGAGGCAGCCCCAATTCATACAGACCTTGTGTGTAACAGAATGAAACCTCGGCCAGTTCTCCACCGTCTTCATGATCACTGGCACATCTGAGTCTACTGTTTGAGCCACTTTGTCAATCTACCTCCCTGAATTTGTCAGTAATCAAAATTCTGGAGTGTCTCATTGAGGCTGTCCTTTATCTTCACTGACCGTCCACTGTATCAAGCATGGTTATCTTTTTCTTGCAGTCTTTCCTGATACCATGTCCAAAGTAGGCAAACTGAAGTCTCATCCTCATTTACAAGGACCGTCTAGGTTTTCTTTCTTCTAAGACTGATATATTTGCTCTTCTGACAGCCCACGATATATTCAATATTCTTTGCCAACACCACAATTCAGATACATCAATACTTCTTCTGTCTCCATTGTTCAGTGTCCAGCTTCTGCATGCATATGAGCCAATACATTTGGGAATATCACTCCTCTGCCCTAAAGCTTTCTTTAGTCCCTTACTGCTGCCAAGTTCTACCTAGCAAAGCCATTATACTCTCCTTTCTCAGCATATCGTCTGCCAAAAAGCTACTCAAGCGGTGCCTGGCACAGGGTAGAAGCTCAAACTATTGAAGAAATGAATGAGTGAATCAAAAATTTCTATTCTATGGAGTTTAGCTCAGTCTTTCAGCAGCTGACCAAATCCCAGTGTTTAGCAATCCCTGTGGGAGAAAGGAGAACTGGATGAGCTAGGAGTGAAAATTGGAGGACATACATGTAGAGCTGTTGAAAGATTAAGAACTCTATGCTGAAACCAGCCATTGTTTCCCCGTAGCTTGCAAAGATGCACTGTAATTTATGTGTTTCTGTACCAAGGAATGGCTTAGTTGACTCCCAGTTCCTTCTAGAAGAATAACACATGTGGCTTCTCACTTGGAGAATTTTCAGCTGTTGCCCTCGAGTCCTTACAAACAGAGGGAGAGGCATCCAGAAGCAGGCTGAGTTTGTCCTGGTTACTATGCCAAAGAGTTGAGACCTACTAAACTAAAGGATACTCCTAAAGCTGTTGCCATGATGTAGATTCTGACTCATGATGACCCCATGTGTTATGGAATACAGCTGCTCTATAGGGTTTTTCTTGGCTGTAATCTACATTGAAGCAAAGGCCTTTCTTCCATGGTGTCACTGAACCAAAATCCAAACCGATTGCCATCGTGTCAATTGCAGCTCATCACAACCCTGTAAGACAGAGTAGAACCTCCCCATAGAGTTTCCAAAGAGCATCTGGTAGATTAAAACTGCCAATCTTTTTGCTAGCAGCTACAGTATTTAATCCCTGTGCCACAGGGTTCCCATGGTGCTACTAAAGAAAAGCATACCCATTGCCATCAAGTCGATTCTGAATCATAGTGACCCTATAGACAGAGTAGAATTGCCCCACAGAGTTTCCAAGAAGCACCTGGTGGATTTGAACTGCCAGCCTTTCGGTCAACACCTGTGGCACTTAGTCACTACACAACCAGGGTTTCTATGGTGCCACTAGGTGGTTCAAACCACCAATCTTTATGTTAGTGGACAAGCGCAAGCTGTTTGCTCCACCCAGTAATCTAGGTTGTCCCTAGTCACCTACTGGGAATCCAACAATAGACTTACACTCATTCATTCACTCTTTCACTATGGGGAAGAAACAAAGCCATTTCCAGACCATGGGGTAAAATGGACTTGAGTTACCTATCAGGCCACTGATATACAGTCCACTGATAATCACCTGCCAGGCTTTCTGAGGGGTGCTAGAACACAGCAGAGGACAATCCTTTGGGGCTAGCCAGTCCTTACAGACCTGCAGCGTGGAGGGGGCAGTGACTGAGATCAGCGCTCACACTGTGCTGGAAACAAAGCAGAGAGGAAGAGCAGGGGTGGGGCAGCAGAGAAGGGGCATCTGACCTGGCCCTGGAGGTCAGCAGAGGCATGCCAGAGGAACTGATAGTGAAGCTGCACCAGAATAACCCTCCCCCCCCAGCCTTGACTTCCTCATGTGCGAAATAAAGATGATAAACCCTACCTCCCATGGCAGCTGAGAGAATTCAGTTTAAGACAAGAATAACCCATTGCTGAGTCAATGCTAACTCACCGACACGGTAGAACTGGGTAGAGCTACCCTGTAGGGT